>OX438964.1:4080000-5432500 GCA_949316185.1 Pyrausta nigrata | reverse complement strand
CCTATGTATCAGTTACACCATACAAATGATGAAAGAAAGGTCAAAATTTTCAACTGTATAGTTGGGAAACTTAAATTTTTACTTTTGCCACTTCCTAGCCCGCACAATGGTACATAATTAAAATTAAACAACTAAACGTCGACGTTTAAGTATGTTAAAGTATTATCTGTAAACACAAACGTATTTTGAGTAACAAGCGAAAAAAATACGTATTTGTATTTTTCGTATTGTTTTGATTGATCGTTTGATAAGTTTTTTTTAATTATGCAGACTAACCCCCTTTTTCTAATAGTAGGCTAGAGGTGCGGAGGGCGAGGCACGCTAGACGTCAACAGGTGAAGGGTGACGTTAAGGGGATGAGGATCAAAGACAGATAGGTGTGAGCGAAAGTCAATGGAATTTTGGATAGGTGACAGTAAAAGTAAGGCGCTAAAAATTTTAAATATTAAATCAACAAACAAAAAATGTAGCAATGTTGAATAATGTCATCCAGGAAAAAATTATCGCTAAGCTGAACGTTGTTGCAGTCATTGGGGTGGATCATAACATAACATTGAATGATACAAAGCGATATTTTTATTTTTAATTCCACGAAGGTAACAATAAATTTCCAGTGTGCTGTTATCACACACATTGATAGGTATTATTGGGCTCGAATCTAAGGTTTCTAAATTATTTTACTCTGTCTCTTTTCGTTTCTTCAACACAGAAAGAGAATGAACTTTATTTAGTTTTAGGCATCTGGTAATCGAGCTCCAGAGCCCTGATGTATGAGGTCCCCTACAAGACGATATATGGACATCGTCTGTCAAAACAAAACGAAAACATGGGTTTTCGAAAACCCATGTTTTCGACTCATTAACATCGCAGCATGGCAGTGCAACAACAGATAGAAGGGTAGAGTGCTTTGAAGGAAAAACCGACGGACAAAAGTTCCCAATAAATCCCAACGTCCACATTTTCCAGTACCAGCAGGGTGCCCGTTGCCTTTGCGCCTCAAAGTAACCGTACCCAACATTACATAACCTCAACTCAGCATTTTTGCCTGTTCAGTTGTTATGTTTATCTTTCGTAACCTGACACTTGCACTTTCCCTTCGGGTCAGATTTTATGGGCGCGCTTGTTGTGGTCAATAAATGAATGTGGTCAAAATAAAGGTTTTAAGGTCACTTGAAATAAAAGGAAATAAAAATATTCACTTAAGGGAGACGACTCCGTGCTTCGGAAGACACGGCATTAATATTAGACGTTGAGCTACCTAATTCAAAGTCATATGAGGGCGAAAGCTTGATATTTAATACTGGCAACCCTCCACCAATCCGTACTGAGCCAGGCCTGTGTATCTCCCCACGGAGGTAGCAAAAACGTACCTACGCGCGGCGCACCTACGTAGGTGCTAAAACAAGCTGCGTGTTGCTACCGGCCAGAGCCACGCTCGCGCGTTTTATTCACCGGCGGCCGCGCGGCTACGTTTCTGGCTGGACGAGAATGAATAAAGTACTAGAAAGAGGCGCTAGATGGCGTTAGAAGCTTCTCGTAGCAGTCAACCCTATCGCGTCGCGTGATATTACGTCACTGAAAAGGTTTAGTGTATTATGAATCATATTCCAGAGCAATAAGTATGAAATTATCTTGCAATGGATTTTTGTAGGTGTCTACACGAAAATGTGCTTGACTCTGAGGCGAACTAAATTACGCCATATTGTTGACGACATTGAGTAGACATTTCTTTGAATACAATTGCTAAGTCATACTTCTGTACGAAGTACTAGTATTCTGTGACTGAGCCTGCGTGGTTTGGTGGTTATGTTTCAACGAAGATGTGAACAAACTACTGGGATTAGAAACTTGAAATTTGCACTCACAGTAAAGTAAGCACTAAGAAAGGATTTTCAAAAATTCATCCCTTACGGAATTAAAAAAGGAGGTAATAAATTTATATGAGACGCTGTTAGTTTTAAAACTAAATCGATAAAATTTGATATTCAGCTATTTGAATATAAATTAAGATTGACGTATTTCAGTTTTTTTTTTTAATTCAACCTCTAAGGGGGTGAAAAGCGAGTGGAACTCTGTATGGGAAATTCGAAATTGGCGCGGACGAAATCGCGGGAATCGGCTTGTTTATTAATTAAAAAAACCGGTAGGGATCAAAGTCCTCAATTGTGAGGTCTTTCTGACCCTAACCGTATGGTTAAATTATTTTTATAACTTAAGCAATTATTTTGCAAGTTTTTACGAAATCAAATTGAATTTCGCTCACAAAAATTAATCGACTGTGTCATCCGGTGGGACTCGAACCCACGTCCCTTCGCTATCCGGGCGAGTGCTCTTACCAACTAAGCTACGGAGGACGTTAGTCACAGTCGATTAATTTTTGTGAGCGAAATTCAATTTGATTTCGTATGGTTAAAGCAAAACCGTTTTTAACGTCAGCTGCACTTACAAAACCGATCCTAAAAGTTAATCAGTCAACCCCAGTGTGTAATAAGGCTAAATTACACCCAGTCGTGGGTCACTCTAATGCCAGAGTCTAAAAAGAACAGTAGGTACGGTCGGCAGCGCGCCAGAGCCCGTAGACAAGATGCAATCTATTCTAAAGCGATGTTCGCTATCGTTGACAAAATGTACGAAACTGATAGCCATCGAAATATCACGTGACTTTTGCATACATCTTGTTGGCGATAGCGTAGCTCCGCTAAGAGATGCTGGCGCAGACACCAAACCACGCCAACTGTAACCGCGTTGAGTATTAGTTCAGATAAATGCAGAATTCACCGCCCGCCCTCCCTCAACACGCATGCACTACAGCTAATGCAGTTGTTAGTAACCATCACCAAAGTCACACAATAAGTACTAGTACTTCGTACAGAAGTATGACTTAGCAATTGTATTCAAAGAAATGTCTACTCAATGTCGTCAACAATATGGCGTAATTTAGTTCGCCTCAGAGTCAAGCACATTTTCGTGTAGACACCTACAAAAATCCATTGCAAGATAATTGCATACTTATTGCTCTGGAATATGATTCATAATACACTAAACCTATTTAGTGACGTAATATCACCCGACGCGATAGGGTTGACTGCTACGAGAAGCTTCTAGGCATCCTCAGGGTTTAGGGTATCTATCACACTCCCTGTACTACACCTGGCTGTTATTATTTACCTGTGCCTATACCAAAATAATACGCAATCACGGGTCATTCGAAGACTTCACTGATTGGCCAAATTATGCCCAAATTCGTAGCCGGAAAATTGCTCGTCCTCAAATTATTTTTCGAGAAGTGAGTAACTAACTGGACTGATGTTAGGGATCGAACACACTGCCCTATCATTGTTTTTGGATGGTCTTAGTCAGGGATGTTATGGATATGAAATTACGGATCTGGATACGGATATGGATATAGAATAATATTATTTCGGTTTTGGATACGGTTACGATTATGCAATTATTTCGGATTATCCGTTAGTTTCGGATAATTTCGGTTACGGATTATTTTTTTGCAGTAACGAGTTAAGGACTGTCTATGTAAACAAACTTTGCAATACTCGCGTCTCGCGCGAGCGGTGTATCTGTTCGGCTGGGAAAAACAAAAACCTGACAATACATGTTTCATTTAGACTCCACCGTTATCCGAAATTATCCGAAACTTTTATATCGGATTCGGTTACGGTTACGGAGCTCCATAACATCCCTGGTCTTAGTTTTATTTTAAGACAAATCCGGATTTTTGGATAATAAAAAAAAATTCAACCCTGGATCTAGACCAGTTATCAAAATATTAAAAAGCCGAATAATGGACTTTCAAAACCATTGTTAAAGTTCCCAAAAGCAAAACCGGAACCCTTATAGGATCGCTTGGCTGTCCGTCTGTCAAGACCATATTTCTCAGGAACACATCGAGATAATTTGGAATTAACATCAAAATAATATTTTGTCTGCGGTCCCGGAAAGCTGTAAAAAACCCAAGCTTCCATTGCGTTTTAGTTTAAACCCAATTTGTAATGGAGGGACCGGTCGTAGACCAATAGCAACGACCCCTTCAACTTAAATATTTGTTATTAATTAATATTACATGATAGGCTTAGTTTTAAATAATGGTCTCAATAAACGAATTATCAAAAAAAACGACTTTATTTAAAAAAAAGAGAATATACTAAAAGCTAAATAATAGTTATTATTTAACTTTTAGTACATTCTTATTTTTCCATAAAACCGTTTGACTCATTTTTTTATTAAAGTTAAAAAGTACGAGTTTAAAAAAAAAGTCAACGCAATCCAAAGAGTCAGCCATATTTTCTAACATTACGCATTTAACCTTTTTTCCCATAAACTAGAATCATGTAATTTGGCAAGTATTTTATTTTTAAAATAATAATATTCTAGTCAAATTACATGTAGTAGAAGTATGATATGAAGGTCTTACAGCACATGTTAAGACAAAAATCTGAAATTCGTTATTTTGTTAGAATTCACCACTGACAATGTATTTAAACAAGAGTTAGACCTGTCATCTCCAAATTGATGCGCCGAGCACACGTTCTTTTACGTGTCAAATGTCATACGAGTACGAAATTTGATATGGCAATCAATTCCCGCGCGCTAATGACTCATCTGCCTCTTTTTAAATGCACTTTCAATGGACATCACAAAAAAATATTTGCGCAAGAATGTACGGAACGTAGTGCGCGGGTCGGCTCGCACTTGTCCGGGTTTTTTTTATCGATAATGTATGTTTAAAACATGTGTAACATGCCATACATCGGGGGATACATAATTTCGTATGACTCACGCATGTTATCTTTTTTGCACTCATATAGTTTTTGTCTTGTGTCAGGAAGCTTGTCAGTTAAGTCATAATAACAGTAAATATTGTAGAATCACTAATGGCTGCCCGCGACTTCGTCTGTGTGGTCTCGATGATACAAATTAACTCATACTCCCATCGCCGTCCGTCCTCTCATTTGTACTATATCGTATGGTGAACGGAGGTCACCCTGTATCTGTGAATTTACTGTTTCTATTGAAATGAATGATGATGTAAATATATAAATTATGATCGGAACTTGGGAAGGAAGAGATCTAAATGGTAGAAGAACAATCAACTGTGAAAAAAAAAAACCAAATTTCAAAAATACCAGTATTTAATTATCACATGGGCGAAATTGATATTTTATGCACGAAGGTCTCTCAAGATTGATACGTTACTTTTGACGCAACTAAACAGATATTGATATAACTTTACCTTGCACATAAAAATAAACATGCTTTTATTTCTAACGATAGATGTGTCATAGCACGATGCTCTCGTGCGTGATATACTTTCCGTCTTTTTTATTTTTAGGGTTTCGTAGTCCGACAAGGAACCCTTATAAGATCATTCAGTCCGTCCGTCCTAGTCTGTCACAGCAGAATATCTTCTACGTTTATGGACTGATTTGCATGTAACTTGGTTCGAGGATACTTCACATATAGATCTAATTTTTTTAAATACAAAAAATTAAAATTACCCCTTTTTAAGGGTACCTCCCCATACATGTAAAGGGGGGCGGGGTAAATAATTTTTTTGAGTACACCCCCTTGTGTGGGGTATTGAAAAGGACTAGGAAAATAAGGTAGGGTTTCCATACAACACTTTTTTATCAGCTTTACCATTTGCGAGATATAGCCCGCCAAAGTCGTTTACACGGTGCCCCCCCCCCCCCCCCTGTAATTTCTAGTCTTTGACCTATAAGCTTTAAATCACTCACATAAAGAAACAAACGCGGAAACTCTTATTTAATATTGTTTCGGGTATCCTGTGATGAATACTTTTGAAATTATAAATAAAATAAAAATATATACTTCTTTTGCCTATACTGTCTAATGTTTTAAGTTAATGGTACGGAACCCTTCGCACACGAGTCCGCCTCGCACTTGGTCAGTTTTTTTTTATTTGGAATGGGTTTGCTGATTGCTCCTGACTCTAGACTAAAATGGAGTAGATAGAGTCGACGGTGGAGCAAGCTCACCCAGAAGGTTCTGGCACTCCCACTCACCGACGGAACAGAGCAAGCTGCTTAGCGCCGGGCTCCGGTGGCGGGAGGCGGCACCTAACGAAGCCAACGCTGTTAGGATCGTTCAGCCACTATCAAAAACTGAAGTTTGTGATGTCGTTGCCCGGGGTGGACCCAAAAAACCAAAAACCTCAAACCAAAGTCTCGGGTTTAGATATAGTTAATAGTTTAGGAATAGTTTACTAACCAAAGACAAACACAAACAATATACGGAACCAGGTGAACTGAACCTTGAAATAACTGGAATTCCCTTCCGGATCAACGCCGTAGTAATTGTTACAAATCACCTATTGACACAGAGAGACAGACTAGATAGGTATACTGCGTTGTTTGTATCAAAGTGGGTACAGCAAAGTCAAAATTCATTAATTCAATTTAGAAGAGAAAATGTCACTTATTAAATAGTACTACTACAAATAATGACAGTGTCATAATTATTTTTATAACTTAAGCAGTTATTTTGCAAGTTTTTTTTACGAAATTAAATTAGATTTCGTAAATGACAGTGTCAGTCTGGCACGCTCTTTTTGGGACAGCCTGTATATGTATTTGTGATCTCGAAAACGGCTCTAAGGATTTCGCTGAAATTTGGTATGTTTTCCGGGGTTACCCGGGTTGCAAAATCGATCTAGATTAGATTATGTTTGAGAATACGCGTGTTTTCGAAATTTTATGTGTTTTTCTTTCGCATGGCGTAACCGCAGAATATGGTCACTAATTTCACACCGATAAGCATCCGCGTTGTGGCCGAATGGATTAGACGTAGGTCTGATAGTAATACGTGTCTGGGGTTCAAATCTCGCTTTTTTTTAAATATATTCATGTTTATAGCTTTTTACTTTTTATCGTTTTTAAAAAAGTTTAAAAAGAAAATTGTAGTTAATGTTTGTGATAATATATTTCTCATAAGTATGTCTAGGCAAATGCCTATATTACAATACATAGCCCAAGCATTTCCTCCGCGTTAAAAAAAGTTACTTCATACTACTATTACAAAGCGAAAGTGTGTCTGTCAAATAGAGTTTTCACAAAACTACGTTTCTTTTCCAGGTACACAACCAGAAAACGATGCGCTAGTGAAACAACCAAAATGGCTCACACCAAGACAGTATTAGCTTTAGTTTTAGTGAACTTAGTATTAAGCGGCTGCGACAATGATCAGTACACGATGGGCGACATCCGAGCTGATATCCTACTAAGAGGAGCCAACGACAGAGAAGACTTCAGACACAAAGACATTGAACCAGAAAAATCAATGATTTTTGATAATAACGACACAGACGTCGTCGATATAAATGACCAAGTCGACAGAAATGTCGAAGAGAAAATTGACGATAGACTAACAACAGTTGACTATACGAACACAGAAGCTGCAGAAGACGTCAGAAATGATGACAGAGAGAGTAACGACGATGAACCGGTGACACCAACAGAACAGATAACGAGTGATTCGGACAATGCTGTTTACAGAACTAGTCGCCCGGAGGAGGATATTTATTTGGGTGAATCACAACAAGCCAAAGAGCAAGCTAAGGTGAGCAATGTTATTGTTTTGCTGACTATTCAATAGACAATAACAACTAACGGTTTTGGACTGCACTTAAATGAAAATTACATTACAGATTTCGCTTATTAACGGATCCATTAAACACGTATTTTGGGAATTTAAATTAAATTTCGCACAGAAAAATTTATCGACCCTGTCATCCGGTGGGACTCGAAGGACCCTTCGAAGCAAAGTTAAGCTGATTTCATCTTGACTGATGGTCAATAGAATAGAATTTACTTGCGTAAAACATGGTAAATATGGGTAACCAAATTTCATGTTTGACCTCATGTTTTGCCACAGGCGGCATGCTAACTTGAATTATTAAATTATTCATATTTTAAAAACAATTAGTCATTTTATTTAAACATGTCACAAATTTATTCATATTAAATCAAATATTTGTAAACATATTTCCTTTAAATACATTATTGATGAATTGATGAATTCAAACGCTAACTCACTGAAGTAGCAAGCACTTACGATCGCAATTCGTCAACTGACTAACGTCCTCCGTAGCTCAGTTGGTAGAGCACTCGCCGCACCCGCACCACCGCATCACCGCATAAAACAGTCGATCAATTTTTGTGTGCGAAATTTGATTTAATTTTGAAAAAAACTTGCAATCAATTTGCTTAAATTATAAAGATAATTATACGTATTTTGAGATTGGCAACCGTGGCTGCAGTGGACTGATCTATGGATACAAATAGCCGAATAGATTAGAATCTTAGTTTATTCATTTCTAGCGTTTCAGAGTAACATTTTTTGTAAACACAGTGTTGACCTGGAGACCGCTTTTATTCTCTAAGCAAAAAAGTAATTCCTAATTATTTAAAAAACAAAATACCCAACTGCAAAATTAATGATATAAGAGAATGCCAAAAAAGTAGGCATACATACGTTCGAAAACATTACCAACCTTCTGTCGCAATCGGTTAAAGAAGCTGTTACCTTAATATGCTGCCGACTGTACAATACTAATGCATTAACGTTACATAGACAGAAGCAACCACCCAGTCTACCACCAGACCGATGGATGAGCTCGAGGACTTCGTGCCCAGGATAGCTGAACTAGAAGACGACTTGGAGGTCACTGGACAAAGGAACCCCAAGACTGAAAACTGTGAGTTACCTCTTCATTGTATTATTACATCTGTGTAATTAAACCAACCCTATCCAATTCACCCTATAATATCATCCTGGCCGAATTTCGACTACAGCGGCCTATCTCAACTGAGATTAGCCAACTGCGCGGGAGATATTATAGTGCACAAGAATGCACGCAACCAGGCCTGTGTATCTTTCCGCGTAGGTAGCAAAAACGTACCTACGCGCGGCGACCCTTATGTAAGGGACTAAACAAGTTGGGTGTCGCTAGCCGGCAGCGACACGCTCATGACCGAAGAGAGATCAGGCGCAGGACCAACGGCTTAACGTGCTTTCTGAGGCACGGGGGTGTTCACACAATCAACTTCCTGATCCTGAGCTGTTTCTGAGTTATTTCAAGACTGAAAAACCCAGAAACAAATTCGAGCCCGAATCGGGATTCAAACCACGGACCTCTTGGACAAAACCCAGCGTGACCAGACCAACGACACAATTCAATTAACGATAGGAATAAGAACACACTTCCGATCTTAGAGAATGTTTGAACTTTGCTTCTGCACTGTATGTTTCGGACGTCTTTTATTTGCCACAAGTTGGTCAACAATAGTAATGGTATTCTGAATTACCTAGGTTAGACAAAAACTTGTTTTAAAGTAGGGCTACAGACAATCGATAGCAAACAAATTAGACAAAAAATTGAGGTGCTTGTGGCGGCAGCGCTTTGGTAGTGATACCAAAAGTTAAGCAACCCACGGCGCGGTCGTGATTGGATAGGTGACCATTCCGACCATTAAAGTGACGATCATGACAAGCATCTCCGTGCTTCGGAAGGCACGTTAAGCAGTTGGTCCCGGCTTATATCTGTTGGTATTAGTCGTTAAGCCTAGTCAGAGACCCTAGGGCGGCTTGATAACATCTTACAGTAACGTTTGTAACTTGCCTTACAGACACCCCTCCACCAATCCGCACTGAGCCCGCGTGGTGGAGTATGGCTCGTACCTCCTCTAGTGGTAGTGGGATCTAATAGGCCGACTTTTTTTACAGACAATCTTGTAGTCCAAACTCCAAAGATAATGTGATACACACGGCTGCATGTCAAACTGCCCCACTTCGACCTTGAGACCGCCTCTATTCCCTACGTGATAAAAGCTGTTTTTGTAGTGCAAATGGGTACCCTGACGAGCAGTACTTGACAGTAATAGGCAGATGTTAGAAAGTGCTATTTTGCACAAACATAAATTAAAGATTACTACAACATGGGGTTGTCGCTCGATAAATCTTTCTCATGTTTACAAATGAATGCACCGAAAGCGGCTTCAGCCGCTCTCTAATTTTAAGTCTCACATACATTACATATGCCACCGCACTGAGGGTGCATCCACAGACGTAATCATAAATTCTGCAATGCTATAATCCGACCGCCTAACTGAGTCCTTGTCTGCAGGGTACAAGGGTACGTGGGTAGATGAGAATGAAAATGACCGTGAGTAGTGCGGGCGGCAGGCGCTTGTGACTTGTCAAAAAGCCAGCCAAATTATAAACCTCAAATATAAATGGTGTACCCCAATGAAAATATAATCAAAAAAACCTGTATATCTTTCTCACTTCTCCTGGACATTGTTAATTATATCTGATGGTAGGGTCTACCTCCTTAATTTTTCGGACGCATCGTCTATGGAGACATTGCAGAGGCACTGGTTTTCCTAAACCCCAAGTGCCCATCTTGTTTCTGTCGCTTCCTGGGTCTCGGCCCTGATATTCAGGTTGCTCGTTGCATTGCCCACGTACCCAGACCTGTATATCCAGACCACAAAACCATCTCCAATACCTTTAAAATTAACCATGAATTTGACTTTTTCCAGCCGACCCCAAGCCGTCGATAGACAAGCGAAACTTCGACATAAAACCCCGCACCCCTCCCGTCGTCAGCAAGAGCTCAACCCTCAGGAGTTGGCTCGAAGACACCTGGACACGACCTCCCGCCGGGATCCTGGTGCCACTGAGACCTATGGCCTTGAACAGGGCTTTAGCAGTGTGGAACGATCTGACGGCAGAGGGGCTAAATGTGTCCGACATTGTCATCGTGGGGTACGACTCTAACGGTAAGTCATCATCATCATTATCATTAGCCCCAAGAGATGATCCATCCCCCATAAATTTCCAAAGTGACAGTTACAAGCCGCCTGCATCCAAATAATACAACGCGACTTCTTTAAGGTTGTTCGTCCATCTTGCCGGTGATCTACGCTATGTTTTTGGTCAATGGTCTCCAATTGAGGACCTTTAACCCTTTTTTTACGTCAGGAAATGCCTTACGCACCGTACCTCTCCGTCGGGGAACGGAGAGGCGTGTGTAGGACTCCCCCGGACTCGGGTATACCCACTAAAACCTGACGACGCCCGCTGCATGTGTTGGCTGTGACAGCAGGGGCCGCAGTATCTCGACAGTCCTGCGACCCTGCCAGCGGCAACGTCCGCCCTCAAATTCGAAGGGCTGATCTCCACGGAGAGGACCTTTAACCCTGCCCCAACGTCCAAAACTATTTGAATAAGCAGCGACTCTTGCTATGACACAATTAAGTGACATCCAGGACACGCAGCGCCTTTTGCCTGTCGTTATTTCTTTGTATGATAGTCTGCAAATTGATTATTACTATCTCGTTAAATGTCTGGTTCACAGAATTATACAACATGGCATTCTTGTTACGTCGCTTAGACAAAAACTGGCAATCATCTTCAGTAATTATAGACTGAAAATTGCTCCGAATGGTCATACATCTTTTTTCATTGTATGTGAGGACCAATTAGTTTGTGATTACCGCACTTGGTTGAATCTGTCGTGTGTCGTGAACATGATGAAACTGTCACATTAGAGCCCACTTGCGCAAGTACAGATTAGCTAATCTGGACTTCCGAAAATGGGCTTTCAGCTCAGATCATGAAATAAAGTTTAATTGCCATTGACTCGAGAAGAAAAAGAAGCTCAGATCATAGGCCTTGAACAAGTCCGGATTCGCTAATCCGGACATGCGCAAGTGGGTCTAGGGTTTCTACTCCCGTAAACGGGACGACATCGACTCTGCCGGTTCGGCAGTATTTGTTGATCAACTAAAAGCAATTGTCACTGCACTTGTTCGGTTTTATTTGCTTGTGTCGATCGAGTAGTTTATTAAGTTCGATACATCGTAGCGGTTCCGAGCGGTCGAGTGCAGTCGATCGAGTGATTCAAAGATGCAGAGTTTTAGTTGGCGAACGAAAATCATTCGAAATGTGCTCACGAGCGATTTAAAAATGGAGCCCCAGGGCTGTCCCAATAGCGCCAACCTATTTCATACTTGTTCCTCATGTAGCATAAGTCTTAGATTTTCTAATTGTATCTGCTTCAGAGCATAACTTATTCGCAGGCAAATTGTGTTATGCAAACACGCCTGCACTTAACTTGAATAATGAATAAATTAATGCAGTTGACGTTATTAAATTACTTCCAGCAAAACACATACATCCTACAACCATAAGCTAGGCAGATTACGGTATGCTCAATTTTTGAAAACAATTTTGTAATTCGGACCATTATCAGCGGATCGCGTTAGCAGAAAAACGGGCAAGTGCGAGACGGACTCCGTATATTGCAACAAAATATTTTATGCAATGCAAAAGAAACAATTTTGAATTATCATCAAATTTGTTGTATGGTAAAAACTCCCCCCCCCCCCACCCTTTTTCGTTTGCTGGGGGGTCACTTTATTGTTTTAACAGCTTCAAGGGACCGCCAACGTTAGTATTTTATGTTAATTTCAACTTGCTACTTAAATCGAGTTCTAAGCAAAAGGGGGCTTGACAACAAACAGGCGGACGGACAACAGAGTGAACCTATAAATAAATTAATTGTTTCAACAAACACACCAATTAATTACCTAGCCCCAAACTAAGCGTAAGCTTGTGCTATGGTGACTAAGTTAACGGATAGACATACTCATATTCATTTATAAACATCCATGACTAAGATACAAATTCTCGTGTTCATAACACAAACATTTGCCCCTTGCGGGATTCGAACCCGCAACCGCTATGAAAAAGAATTCCCTTTTTTCTATTGTGGAATTGAGAACCTTCTTCTTTAGAGTCAGTTAAAAATATTTACTTACAGACACGCTCATAATAAAACCAGTTTTAAAAATCTGAACGAAAACTCTGCTCCGACTGTCTATTATGACGACATCGTCAAATGCAAATTTCGCCAAGTTCACGGCTAATTGTTGTGTGAAACACACGTCACGTATACTAACTGTGACAATAAACAAGCTACTAAAACTAGTATAATTAATATCTATACGTTAATAGAGATATAGTCGGGGTCTATAAAATTGTGATAATATTAATAAATTAAATAAATTGTTTCAACAAACACACCAATTACCTAGCCACAAACTAAGCGTGACCTTGTGCTATGGTGACTAGGATAACGGATAGAAATACTTAAATACCATCCATGACTTAGGTACAAATGCTCGTGCTCATCACACAAACATTTGCCCCTTGCGGGATTCGAACCCGCAACCGCCTGGTTTGGAAGTCCGGTGCGCGAACGACTACACCAAGACGGTCGTCGAAGGATATTAAATTGAGCATCAATATTGACGTAAACGTAATTGATAATAATAAATAACAACCCAAAAACCATCGAAGTTAGAGTGAACAGGCGTATTCTGGGTGAGCTCGCTCCACGTTCAACTCTGTCTACACCACGTCTGGCTCAGTCTTAGAGTCAAGAGCAAACCCAATTCGATTTAAAAAATTGTTTCAACAAACACGCCAACTAACTGACTAAGCGCAAGCTTGTGCTATGGCGACTAGGATAACGGATAGACACTTAAATACATCTATAAACACCCATTTTCAGTAAAAATTCTATTAAAAAATTCTATTCTATTCACTTAAAACAATAATTTATCGTATTTGCAAGCTTCATCTTTCGATTGTTAAATACTTGCAATAGTATTTCTTTCGAGTGTTGAGGGTGTAATCCCAATAACATTAATGAAAGCAACGCGGCATTACAGCGTTAAGAAGCACTTGAAAATTTCGACAGGCTCTGCCAACGCCAGGGTGGCCGAGAGGTTAGGCAATCGCCCGGCATGCGAGGAACGCGGGTTCGATTCCCGCCTCTGGCGGTCATTTTTTCAAGTGCAATAATATATTTAGATTGCAAAGTGAATGCTTATCACTTAAAACAATAATTTAAAAATTCTATTGTTCATCACACAAACATATGTTGCCCCTTGTGGGATTTGAAACCGCAACATTTTGTATCCCGGAACGCGAGCCAAACACCAAGAAAGACGGTGGTCGTCATCAATTCAATTGATGTTCGCCTTGGTGTGTGAAATAGAGAAGGCAATGGCAAGTCACTTAATTAATTAATTGCCAACTCGTGGGATTCATTCCACATAATGATTACGGCCCTTAGTCATTAAAGAATAAGAGGAAAATAATAGAAAAGTCTGAATAGTAAGCAAACCATTACAAACATTGGACAACATCACTTTCATATTGCTCTGATAGTCTGATCCCAAAGCAGGTTGCTAATGCACTTGAGTCATAGAAATTAATAACATCCTAACAACAAGAGGTAAAATAGAAAATATGATTTCGGATCCGAATATCGTAACCGGATATTAAGTCTTACAGTTAAAAAATAACTAGCTATGACGGTTCATGAGACACAATCTGGTGACAGACAGACAGCGGAGGGTTAGTAATAGGGTCCCGTTTTTACCCTTTGGGTACGGAACCCTAAAAACAGGCGTTAGGATTCGGTGTTAGTTGTGAAAGATTACGTTGAACTAGCATCCAGTGATTGTATGAAAACGATAGTAAATAGTAATAATAATGGTGATGGCAGACCAGTCTAATCATAGTCAATACAGACGAACAAAGTTTAATTATAAGTCAGCCTATTAGATCCCACTGCTGGGAAAAGGCCTCACCTCAACTATGAGGAGGAACGAGCCATACTTCACCACGCGGGCTCAGTCAAAAAGACCTAATATTACATTTTATATGACACTGTCAATAGTGGCACCTTTGTGAATGATCACAAACATTTGTACTTAAGTCATTGATGTTGATAAAAGTTATCCTAGTGTCCATAGCACGCTTACACTTAGTTTGGGGCCAGGTAATTGGTGGTATTGCTTGGAACAATTTAATGTTTTTCTTAGCAACGCACTTCAATGTGTCGTCGTCGTCCTAAGTATCCCCCTTTCTCATGGAATAATTAAACTTTGATTAAGGTGCTTGTGGAGCAGTGGCGGCAGCGCTTTGGTAGTGATACCAAAAGTTAAGCAACCCACGGCGCGGTCGTGATTGGATGGGTGACCATTCCGACCATTTAAGTGACGTCCATGACAAGCATCTCCGTGCTTCGGAAGGCACGTTAAGCAATTGGTCCCGGCTAATATCTGTGGTATTAGTCGTTAAGCCTAGTCAGAGGCCCTAGGGCGGCTTGATAACTTCTGACAGTAAGGTTTGTCACTTGCCTTACATACACCCCTCCACCAATCCGCACTGAGCCCGCGTGGTGAAGTATGGCTCGTTCCTCCTCATAGTTGAGGTGAGGCCTTTTCCCAGCAGTGGGATCTAATAGGCTGACTTATTATTATTATAGGTCTTTTTGAAATGGACATTTTTGTATTCATGTATGTATAGCTTTTAAGGTTTTTACTTGTTTTGTAAGTCCCTTCGCTATCGCAATAGGGTAACCTATAAAGACGGTTTGTAAGTTATATAAATAAATATATAAAAAATCATCACACCAACATTTGCCTTGGTTACGCAACTCTACACCAAGACTGTCATCTCCATACAATAAAAGTTTTAATTCTAAACTCAAATCCAATCCAAAGCTGTGCTTACCAAATAAACAGAGGCATCACCATTCTTACCTGAAACAGATAGAAATAAATAAAAATAAAAATGACGTTATACCTGTCATCGACGTACGTAATTAAAACAGAGACATGTCGGTCGCGTCAACATTTAACGACCAATGTCAAAATTTTGCTTTTCAATCAAGACAATAAAACAAAACAGATGTGGAGTGTTAATAAACCGTTGAAAATAAATAAGCGTACCTAATTGTGGATATTTGCTATTCAACATGGCAGCGAAGATATGGTATTGTTTTATTTTGTGAGTTTTGCGAGAATTGCTATGGTGACAGGCGAACTCTTTGTGCGAATGCTACTGCAAGACTGACAAACAGAAAAAGATGGCATGCAACAAGGCTTGTGTATGAATGCATGATGTTACACCCCCGTGGATAGAAGTTAGTAGAACCATAAGTGTTGAGCACAGGCCAAGGAAGGAGAAATCATGAAGAGCTCTCTTGTTTACAGAGTTTATTGTCCGAATGAAATATATACAGAATAAGTAATTGTTTTTTACTTTCAAATGGAACACTAAGAATTTAGAAAAAAAAGTATACCGAAAACGGTTGGCTTTGCTGGTCGCCAACAATAACTAAACGACCTGCGCCAATGCCTGCGCCTGATCTCTCTCCGGTCATGTCCAGGGTTGCCATACGTCAGGATTTGTGCTGACATCACATGTCAGAGTTTTTTAGTCTCTGTCAGGATTCCGGCCAGAACTTGGAAAACGTCAGGATTTTTGGATTCAAGAATAAAAGTAATTATTGAATAGTTTTTTTTTCTTTGGTAACAATCAAGTCGGTAAATAGGCAGTTAATAATTTTTAATCGTCTCTCATTTTACCGACTCGCCTGACCGACAGCATGGCGAGACACGTAGTGCACATTAAACGAAAAATCGGTACCTACTTATTTTCGTCATACCACCATGGTGGGGGGCACGGTATCTACTTATTTCTGCAACACCATGGTGGGCATTTCGCATGTTAGAACTTTTTACTAGAAATCACGATTTTATAGGTATGCATTATGACAACCCTAGTGATGTCGGATTGGCGTGACTCGACCCGACGCGACCCTCCTCCGAGCGAAAGAAGTTAGGGGGCGAGGAAGCGCCAAACGCACGCGACATAGGAAATCGTCTTCAGCACCACCGCATGTCTTCGCTCCACAGGCAGAATAACTATAGTAGAATAGAATAGAATACAATATTTTTTTTGCCTTCATAGTCCGACCACTTATCTGAGACCTCGTCTGCAGGGTACACAGGTGCGGGGGTAGACGAGAACAAGGATTTGATTAGATGATTTGAATTTTGCAAAGAATGAGAATTTCGAATTTTTAAATTTCACAACGGCCGCACCGCTTAGGACCCTCGTTATCGTTTTGGAGTCTGGACTTACCTTATTGTTAATATTGGATGACGTTGCCGAAATCGTGACTTCAACCGTGAACTAAGTGTCGCTTTTGTTTCTGTCTATGACCCGTCTTTACCTACGAGGGTCAAACTGAAAGTTCTTAGAACTGGCCACTTATAAACAATATAATAAAAAAAATATATATTATAAAATTTGAAAATAGAACTCTTTGCCAATATTACTAAGTATATATTTCATTCATTTGTCATTTGTTTTACGACTTGGCGGCAAATTGAAAATTGTCTGTGTCACGTCAAAATGAATTTAACACGAGAAAATTTTCGTGCAATGATTTTTTATGACTTTCGATGTCATTTAAGTCAACAAGAAAGTTATGATAGACTACGATTGGCCTTTCACGATGAAGCCCCATCTCGTGCGACTGTTTACAACTGGTTTAATGAGTTTAAACGTGGTCGCACTAATCTCACTGATGATGTACGTGAGGGACGGCCTTCTACGGCGACGACTGAAAATAACATCTGTGTTGTGCGGCGTATGATAGAGACTGACAAAAGAGTGACCTATCAGCAGATTCGGACAAGCTTAGGCATCGGTATGAGTCAAGTGCACAAAATCCTCCACGAACATTTAGCGGTCAGGAAGCTTTGCGCCCGGTGGATACCTCATAATTTGACTAAGGCTCAAAAACTCCATCGTGTGGATTGGTGCCGTAAAATGATTGAAAGATTTAACGGAGGTGACTCAAATGCTGTGTTCGACATACTAACAGGTGACGAAAGCTGGATTTACTGTTATGATCCTGAAACCAAAAGACAATCTGCTCAGTGGGTGTTTCCTTTCGAGGAGTTGCCAACTAAAGTGAAGAGAGATCGAAGTGCGGGAAAAAAATGGTGGCCTCGTTCTTTGGAAGGATAGGTCATTTCGCAACAATTGTGTTAGAGGATCAAAAAACAGTTTCTGCAGAATGGTACACTACCAATTGTTTGCCACTTGTCTTGGAAAAAGTTCGAGAGAAACGACCTCGCAGTAGGATCCTCCTTCACCACGACAACGCCTCGTCGCACACCGCCAAGCGAACGATCGACTATTTGGCGACATCAAACGTTGAATTACTGGGTCACCCGCCGTATAGCCCCGACCTCGCGCCTTGTGATTTTTATTTATTTCCAAAAATTAAAGAAAAACTTAAAGGAAAGCGGTTTATGAATGCTGAAGAAGCGGTGGCTGCGTATCGCGATGCCATTGAAGAGACCCCTAAGGACGAGTGGGCAAAGTGCTTTTCCCAGTGGTTCCATCGCATGCAGCGGTGTATTGACGTCAATGGACAATATTTTGAAAAGATATAATAAAACTAATAACTGGCTAATGTAATCAGTTTTTGATTTTCTAAGAACTTTCAGTTTGACCCTCGTATATTACTATACTAGCGGTCCCCCGCGACTTCGTTCGCGTAAATTTAGGATTTCCTGTGGGCATTGTTAGGAGCGGAGTATTTTTTGAAACCGTGATATATTTTAAGATAAGAATCAAAACGCGTGTGAATAATATGAACATTTATCAACGGAAAAGCAGTTAAATCAAAAAGTCGCGGGGGACCGCGACTTTTTGATTTCTAGGTAGGTATCATGCATTTTATAGCTTTTTTATACCGACCCGGATTTCTAGGTAGGTATCATGCATTTTATAGCTCATACAAAGCGTTCCCCGAGAAATAAGCTATCTAACACAAAATATTTCAAATCGGCTCAGCAGTTCCTGTGATTAGCATGTTTAAACAAAAAAAACAATTCCTTCGTTTTTCCAGTTATAATGTGAGATATGGTGCAACCGACCCTAACCTCTTTATAATATTAGTATAGAAAAAATAGCAGTCCCCGAGGACTTCATGCGTACGTTGTACCATACACAAAGTTTTTTTTTCAAAATCGGACCATGATGAATAGGTAATTCTGATCTGAGATAAGTGCATTCAAACAATCAATTAGACAAAAGTCAAGAAGAAATCAGAAATATTAAAGTACTATGCTGGTCACCACCGCCTTACCACGATGGCCAAATTTCTTTGGCATTGCGTCTTGTCGTATTGTGTGTGCAAGCGACAATAGGTGAGTGTACTTAACTACACTCACCTATTGGCAGATGGCAGAGACCTCTTTGCATGAACTTCAATTTAACACATCGTACGTCCTAATAATTACCTACTTATTAAGTTATTGGGAAAAACTCAAGCTGACCCGCGAGTTAAATACGTACAGCGCCATTGTTGCGTCTTTTAATTTCTATTCGACTACATTATCCTGCACCCATTACAATTTTTCTGCAAGACTTATAGGTATGACTGGGGGGGAATACTTTTAGCATTGAGTCCACCTTTTGTACACTGTTCTAAGTGCAATAAAGTTTTTAAATAAAAAAATAAATCTTTTGACGATATAGCAAAAGGCCAACTTTGCTGCTACTTTTGAATAATTCAAAAAGTAATTTACAGGTACTGATATAGCCTTGAATATGACGTGATTTATTTGGATAAGGATTAATACCGACATACTGAAACTGTGGCTTTCTTTTTGCCGCCGCAAAAATTTCATATTTTTACCTAAAAATGAGTTATTGTGACTTAACTGTTATAGTTAGACATATGTTATCGCGGACTTTATTGTAGATAATGATGTCCTCTACTAAACTGTAGAACATTACTTTGCTCTATTGTCAATAGTTTTCGCAGCGTTCGCAATTTAATGATTTTCCTTTTACACCTTTGGTTACATAATCGAAGTTTTCATACTAACCCTAACTTTTTTGATAATGTAATATAGCCTATGTCCATCGCAGATAATGCAGGATTCTAATGGTGAAAGAATTTTTCAAATCGGTTTAGTAGTTTCGGAGCCTATTCGTTGCAAATAAACAAACAAACAAATCTTTCCTTTTTATAATATTAGTATAGATATAAATATCAAGCTGCATATCTAGTTGGTTGCGGCCGACGGGCTTCGGCTAGTCGATCTTCCTTTCCCATCCCAGAGCGTGCCTTTCCCTAAAAATTGTGCTTCTCGGTGTGCCTTTTTTACCGGCTTAGGATCCTGGCTGAGTAGCACCTCGTATTGTCTATGAGTAATCTATGATATCTCTTCAAAAACTTTAACAATTAGTGGTGAGGGCTTTGAACTCTCGTGCCGTCAACAAACCAGTTCTTTTTACATAACACGCGTGCCTGCCCATAATTATTTAATGTAATAATAAATAATGTCCTCCTAACCGAATTTCGACTACGGCGGCCTATCTCAACAGAGATTAGCCAACTGCGCGGGACATATTATAGTGCACAAGTGTGTGCGCAATACACAGGTTCACTCTCTTTTCCTTCACTCTCATAATTCGGTGAGACGGCAGTCCGACATGACCGTAGAGAGATCAGGCGCAGGACCAACGGCTTAACGTGCTTTCCGAGGCACGGAGGTGTTAACACCACCAACTTCCTGACTCCGGAGCTGTGTCTGAGTAATTTCAAGACAGAAAAACCCAAACATTCCGGCCCGACCCGGGATTCGAAACCGGGACCTCGTGGTTAGTACCCAGCGTGCTGACCACTAGACCAACGAGGCAGTCAATGTATTGAGTGTACATAACTGTCGTCAGACCGTACATCATCATTATAGTAATATCGATTTGAATCATTGTGCCTTTTGCCTTGATGCATCAAGTGCTGGTTTTACTACTTCCTGAAGGTAAATAGCTTGGAGGATAAGTTTGACGTATGTTATAGATAGATACTTTTTATTGCACACTACACAGTAGGCTTTTACATAAATAGACATAGATGTTTATAGAGATTGGCACAATTTAAGCGGTATTTTTGCTAAAAGCTATTTCTTTTAAACAACCTTCGGGTAAAGGACAGTTTAAAAATGGAATTGATGTGAAGTCAATTTATCTTCCATATAAGCAGGATGTCAGGATGTCTTAGTAGCATCTAAGGTGTAAATCTACACATAACATACTCGTACTAGCAGTTCCCCGCGACTCCGACCCCGCTAAAAGTAGGATTTTTATACAAACTTTCATCCCCAGTTTCTTCCCCCTAATAATTTTATATCGCCACCAAAAGTAGTAGTAGACCCTTTCCAGGGTCTCCAACTATCTCTGTACCAAATTTCATTTAAATCGGTCCAGTAGTTTCGGAGCCAATTCAACACAAACAAACAATCTAATTTTTACTCTTTATAAACAACATACAGGCTATGTCAAAAACATTTTATGAACATCACTGAGCTAAACAAAAGGCCTAAAGGGTATATTTGAAGATTAACATTCATGTTTTTTTTCAACATTAATTTTAATAAATGTACCTTTAAATTGATCAAACTCTTTTCTGCCGTACAGGCTAATCAGAGCGTAACAGTGCAAGTTTACTAAATCACATTCACTTGTAAGACAAGGTCGGAATCGTACTCTATACTACGAGTGTACTGGCACAAAATACCGAGAGTACAGAACACAAACCTGTATGTACTTCACTTTTCATACCTACACTCGCCGCTCGCGTTGACAGCCCTAGTGTCAACTTTTGCTTATGCACAAAGACTATCGTGGTAGTGGCACTCGTATTTAGTTCTTTGATTTACTGTTGAAAATTAAACAGTATAACAGGATAAGGATAATATCATTACTAAAATAATTTAATTTCAATATTATATTACAACCTAAATTTCAAAGTTATAGAGAATATCTTGCGACGATTTAAAAATTACAATTATTACTAATTACGATATCTCGGAACGGTTGAAAACAGTATGCGCTCGTTCCGAGATATCGAGTCCGTGAGCAGTGTCTATATGTGCGTTGCTCGAGCGCGCATTGTATGTAAATTGTCATCTGTACTCTCGGTAATTTGTGGTACTAGCTAGGCCAGCGGTCATGACATTGCGTTACCGGCTAAAATCGCGATCGATTCCGGGTGCCACGGGTTTGGAGTTACAAAGGAGGTGGTAAAAAAAACTTCACGCCATTATGATCTTTACAGGCTCTTCTTCATATCATAATCGTATACCGCATGACTGATCATTATTTGGAATCGAACACACGACTTTCTTGGCAATTTTAATGGAGTGGCCATTGCCTTGTCCATTTCGCACACTAGCCAACTATTGTGCAGGTTTCGTCACGATGTTTTCCTTCACCGCTTCAGTTTTTAAACAAACTCTGTGGTACAGGCGGGGATCAAACTCACGACCTCACGGATGAGATGTGAAGTTTTCGCCGCTCGGCTATCGTGCCATTACAAGCATTTGAAGACTAATGAAGAAAAATGGATTGATAATACTTTTGATTGTGGCTTACGCCTGGATAGCATATGACATACTATTCAAAGTATTTCGAAGCGCAAACTTTGCTTTCGGATCGTTAAAAACATAATTTTGGAAAAAAACACCCGACTGCAAAAAATATTATATATTTGAAATGGTATTTTTACTGGCTTTCATTTGATACCCATATTGCTATGGTAAGGAAAAATGAAATCCCCCCCCTCCCCCTTTATTTACATTTGCGGGCGCCATTTTAAAAATGTATATAGCCTTTGTTACTTTCACAATTTTGACAAATTCAACGACACCTCACATGCCAAAAACTGTCCAGCCGTTTGGGCTGTAGGGCGTGCCAAACAATTATAAATACATACATACATACTTACTGTACGCTATACGCTGTACTTACTGTATTTTCTGTTATGGTGTGCAATAAAGAGTTATCTGTCTATTTATACATACTCTCGAAAAACATAACCCTCCTTCAGCAGTCGGGTAAAAAGTCTATCATTAACAAAGGATATTCGACCGTTTTTCCAATATCTAGGTGTATAAATCGGTAAGCGATAGGCGTCGTAGCAAGAGTCACTTACTAAAATGATTTTTCTGTACTTGTACACACGGGCGCACATCAGACTACCCCACTTTGACCCTGAGACCGTCTCTATTCCCTACGTAATAAAAGCTGTTTTCGTGGTTCACATGGGTAACCTGACATGCTGCCGACTGTACTATTACCTATACAGTGATTGTAAAAAGACATTTGCGAAATGCGAATCTGGAAGTACGGAACCTTAAAACTACTAATGCTATGTTATCTTGTCCCCAGGAGTGAACTGGAGATCGCGGCACAGTCTTCAGCCCAGCAGCACTGGTATCGGAGATAGGGCTGTCTCTGAAGCGCTTTCTAAACTGATGCTTAAATACCAGGTAAGGATACTCTAGTCATTGCTGATCCTTAATAAAATCCTCTTAGCAGAGGTTTTAAGCTGGGTTTCCACTAGAGATGTCGCTCCACTAAGGTGTAACAGGAGCGGCACTGAGCGACGCTAATTAAATGCAGCGATTCCATTGGTTGTTAGGTTATTACCAACACATCTCTCGCTCGCTATGCATCATCGCATATCTCTTGCTTGTGGAAACGCAGCCTTACTAAAACGATATGCGTTTTTTGACTGTAGCCGTCTCTGTCACTCATGCCAGAGTGACAGCTCGAAGGAGCTTGATGGCTACAGACTCAAAATACGTAGTCGTCATCCGGAGTAAGGCACCAACTATATATAACCTCTTTCTAACAAAACCTTGTCAATTAAGTTAATAGAATCTGCAGTTCGAGCTAGCACCACGTTGCTTTAGATAGAATATACACAATTTTAAAAGTTAAACCTTATGGCACCGTGATAAGGTTTACAAAATTTTATCACACACCTTTCGGGCGTATACCGCGTCGCGTTGTTCAACCCTACGCGGTCAGGAAAGATATAGTTAGAATAGAAAGAGAGGAAAATATATCGGTGAATATATGTATAGGTAGACAATTGGCGCGCTACAATCTGAATTGGACTTTATTGAGTGGTAGCAAGAGTCGCTATTTATTCAAATGTTTTGCGGAGTGATTGTTCTGTACTTGTACTATTAAAACTATTATTTATTCTGAGCCTCAACAAGTTTAATGTGCTATTGATACGGGTGCTCTAACATATAATGACATGAAATATGCTAATTATGATCCACTAGTGGTTCCCCGCGACTTCGCCCGCGCACGAGTTGGATTTGCATATAAACTTTCATCCCCCATTTCACCCCCTTAATGTTTTTATATCGCGACAAAATGTCTCCATACCAAATTTCATCTCAATCGGTTCAGTGGTTTAAGCGTCAAGAGGTAACAGACAGACAGACAGACAGACACACTTTCGCATTTATAATATTAGTTTGGATAATGCATAGTTTGCGTGTGGCACTTATATGTTAGCAAACAATGAGCAATAAACATAGAGCGTGTTTTTAATGGCGTCGGAATCTTTAAGAATTGATGAAGAAGTTAAACTATACATAAAAGAAAAACCATATTGGTAGGTACACTGTAGGCGGTCTTATCGCTGGAAGCGATCTCTTCCAGACAACTTTTGGGTAAATGAGAACACTAGTGATAAGATAAAATAACCGATTGAACCCTGATCTCAAAGGTGATTTTCAGGGAGTGAACACAGACGCCAGCAGCGATGGAACCATGAGGGCCCTAGCATCAGCTGCTAAGCTGGTTCCGTACGACAGCGCTTTGTTCGTAGTCACCGACAAAGGTGCTGGTGATCCTCAGAGACTGCCGCTGGCTTTGCGAGCGCTCGTCGAAAAGAGATTGAAGGTATGTACACACTTTGACCTTGAATCCGCCTGTACTCCCTACGCAATAAAAGCTATTTTCGTAGTAGTAGTATAGTACGTGCCAGATAAACGTGCATAAAAGGTCGTTCAACTTAACAGCTAAAACCTTGTGACACGTATCATTTGTCTTTCTAACTAGCGATTATTACGACTTTTTATTTTTGGGATGAAGGTCGACCCGTACCGAGGTTTATTTGTTAGACAGATTCGTAACGGCTTATAGTTAGGTTCGCCGCGTTGCATACTAGCGTGCGGTGGTACACGGGTGACGTCTACGGTGACGGGTCTGCAGGGGTGACGGGTCAATGACTTTTTATGCACCGTTAAATGGCACGGACTATAGTAGTAGTAGTAGTAAATAACCTGACGTGCTGGCGACTGTACGAGAGAATAGATAAGGGTGTCCCAGAAAGGGTTAAGTTGAGAAGTTGTAATAGCATTATGCGTTCAGGAATCGCAGTCATAAGTATTTAATGTTAATTCATTTGATAGGACGCGTTCTTAGGAAACAAGGTCTTGCTTGACAGACAGATAGATGGACAGACAGAAGGACTTACGGACCTTTTCCTTTTGAGGCACTTGCAAAACATTTTTAGGGCGGGGAATTGTCCACAGTTCTCGAATCTTTAAGAATAAAAATTGTGAGCAAATCCTTCTTGGGAATCTTCTTCTTCCTTATCCTAGCCTTATCCCGTTTCAATTGGGGTCGGCTCTCCTAATTATGTTTTGCCAGGACATCCTATCCTGGGTCGTCTGCGGATCTATTCGTCTTCTTGGGTATAATGTTTAAAAAGACAGACACTCGCAAAACCATTCAGGGCATTGAATTAATAAAAAGGTATTCTTCCATCTTCTTCCGAAGTCACATGATAACCTTGAGCAGACAAAGGCCTGTCTCTGTATGAATAGGGAAAGGGGTGTTGATGGAAGCAAAAAAACATAAAGGTCCTCCTTATAAGCCATCTTGTTTGTAAACAGGTATACACAATCTGGACGGATCCCAACCACCCGTCAACGGAGTCAGAAAATGAGCTACAGGAGTTGAGAAATGTCTCCCTCCACACCGAGGGAGACGTGCTGCCGTACTCTTTACAAGTTATGGTAAGAAAAGCAATAATCGTATACCTTTAAACAAGCAATTCTTGTATATTTATATATATTTTTAATCACGGAAACGGCTCTAAAGATCTCGCTAAATTTGGTATGTGGACCACCACATATTACATACACATTTATTATACTAGTGGTTCCTCGCGACTTCGCCCGCATAAGTTGGATTTTCCATATAAACTTTCATCCCCCATTTCACCCCTTAATATTTTTATAACGCGACATAATGTAGCTTATGTCCGTTCCAAGGTCTCGAACTGTCACCATACCAAATTATATCTCAATCGGTTCAGTGGTTTAAGCGTTAAGAGGTAACAGACAGACACACTTTCGCATTTATAATATTAGTATGGATTGAAAAATCGATCTTGATAAGTCATATGTTTGGGAAAACGCGTGTTTTCTAGTTTTCAATCGTTTTTCTTTCGTATATTTTCGACGCAGATTTCGATCGCTAATTTCGTCCTGGCGACCATCGTCGTCGTGGTGTAATGCCAAAGACGTCGGACTGAAAAATCGTAGTAAACGTGGGTTCGAATCTCCTCGGTGACGAAATTTTTTTTGTATATTTATTTAAGTGTAGCTATTTAATCATATAGATATTTTTGGTACTGACATATCTTCATATAAGAAATTGGTTACAACGAAGCTTTCTGAAATTGATATGTAAGTGGAGTAACGTTCTGATTTTATTTAATTGTTGTTATTGTCAGAGGAATTATTTCCGTATTTAATAATAATAATAAATATTAACTACGAGTTACGAGAATAAGCCCTCTCTTAGAAACTAATTCATGTTTATATAAGTTTATAGTGTTACTCATCACTTCTCAACTTTACTACATTAATAGTAACATGTGGTTATCGTGGTTGATGTCATAATAACCCTATTTTAACATTTAAGGCTATTTAAGTGTGATTATATTGTGACGTTGTTTGATAACCCAAATAAATGAAAAAAAAAAAGTGTATAGCTTTTTTTTATTATAACAAGACATACGAATAATAAAGCTTTTTTCATTAAATAGTAGTAATCGAGCAAAGCTTAGTCGCCCAGGTACTAAAATAATTAAATAATGTTCTTATAA
The DNA here is from genome assembly GCA_949316185.1 of Pyrausta nigrata. Classification (NCBI taxonomy): domain Eukaryota; kingdom Metazoa; phylum Arthropoda; class Insecta; order Lepidoptera; family Crambidae; genus Pyrausta; species Pyrausta nigrata. Next base: position 5,405,586 of record OX438964.1, on the reverse strand, counting down.
GCGAATTTCGACCACGGCGGCTCATCTCAACCAGGGTTAGTCAACTGCGTGGGAGATATAAGGTAAAGTGCACAAGTGCTCTGTTCACTTAAAATTCGCTGAGACGATAAACCGACACAAATAAAGCCACCACTTTTAATAAAACACAAGGCTTTAGACGTTAGTCTATACTAATATTATAAAGAGGAATAATTTGATTGTTTGTTTGTATTGAACAGGCTGCGAAACTACGGGACCGATTCAAATGAAATTTGGTGCAGAGATAGTTTAAGACCCTGGGCCTTCCCAGGGTCTCAAAGGGTCCCAGGGTCTCAGGACATGGGCTACTTTTTGTGGCGATAGAAAATCTTCAAAGAGGTGAAATGGGGGATTAAAGTTTGTATGGAAAATCCGACATTTGGCGTGGGGAAAGCCGCGGATATATAATCATCAGGGGGTGAAATGGGGGATCAAAGTTTGTATGGAAAATCCTACTTTTGGCGCAGGCGAAGTCGCGGGGAGCTGCTAGTTTTCAATAAGTAAGGAGATCAGCACAGCACTTGTCTCTCTGGATGTACTTTCGGGATAATGAAGTCATCTTGTTTCCCAGGACATGGAGAGCTCAAGCAACTTGGCATCAGAGGCTGAACTGCAAGAATGGGATCCGATGGACACGATAGTGCAGACTAGGCGAGGACGAGTCAACTCGCACATGGACGATGAGAAATTTGAGGTAAAATAAATTTTGCACACTAAAATTCATTGACAGGCTTCAGGGACTCGAATCAATGACTCTTCACCATTCGGATTAATGCTCACCCAACTGAGCTCCCGAGAACGTTAGCCACTCGAGGGACTGGCTACTAAACGCGACTACTAGTGGCTAGGAACCTGACACAAATTGAGCGACTAGTCGCGGCCACTAGACAAGTGAGCGCGGGCGACTCCCGCAGCTTGTGACTTGAACGCGGTCACTCGAACATTTAAAAGAAAGAAAGAAAAAATACTTATTAACCACCAAAAACTACAAAAGAAACAGGCGACTCAGTGTTTAAATCTAATATTTTGGTACCAAAAAGACCAAGGATATGGTTACAAAATTTATGATAAAACTCGTCCCCGGCTTGGAGTCGCGTCTAGTGGTTCACGTACCAGCTCTTAGCTCAGGCCCACATTTGATATTTCAATTTTCACCTTCGAGTACAATCCTGACAGATAAGAGTCCAATATGCGTTTAGTACTTTTTTGACCATACTTGCACAAAAAGTTAAAGAAAAAAAAATTAACTCTACCCTTTTCAGACACTGCTGGTACGAAGAGGAGGTGGAGAGCCCATATCCCTAGGGTTACCAGTCGAGAACGGAGTGACAGCACTCAGGGTGTACATAGAAGGTGCCGTGGAGCATGCTGTGCTGTACCCTCCTAATGATGGTGAGTTTATGATCGTACCAAGTCGTCGACAAATGGCGGACCATTACCATATTTAGTTCGGACCTTTAATAAGCAAACATAATTATTGAAAAAAAAACTTTCCTTTCTTTTCGTCTTTTTACTGACTTCAGTTTAAAGCTATATTTATTCTCATAAAAGACAGAACAAACACTTATATGAGAACATTAACTAATCTTAAATAACATATTCACAGACGTTCGAACATTTAACACAAATAACAATAGCCCATTAAGTCGCATTTAGTCTAATATACCTAATATTTAATTACATGTTTTCGATAACATAAGTTGCAAGTTTTATTTTGAGCGCGTCGAGTGAGCTTACATTTCTAATAGAAGAGGGTACTTTGTTATATACCTGACTTTCATTTGATACCCTTATGGCTATGGTAAAGAAAAAATCAACCCCGCCCCCCTTTGTTTCCGTTTGCAGACGCCATTCTTTAAATGTATATAACCTATGTCACTACCACAATTTTGACGAATTGAACGACACCTCAAATGTCAAAAACTGTCCAGCCGTTTGGGCTGTAGGAGGTGCCAAACAATTATACATTATACACACATACTCCCGAAAATCATAATTACGCAGTCGGGTAAAAGTTGTAGGTATGCGACAATACTTACACATAATTGGATTTGAAGTGTACAAGTGTTGTCAAAAAAGTGTTCAGCAGTGAACAGTAAAATACTTGAAAGAATTACATTTACCTACAGTATTTATTGTAGAGCGGTAATATTGTAAGTTGGTGAGTACGTTTGTAGGAAGTCCTTTCGGGAACTGTAAATAAACCGATTTTGAAAATTACAGAGTAGAAACTACAATGAGTGCACGACTACAAATTATTTTTCAATTGCCTACTCACCGAATTATGAGAGTGAAGTGCCACTATAATATGTCCCGCGCATTTGGCTAATCTCTGATGAGATAGGCCGCCGTGGTCGAAATTCAGCTAGGAGGACATTATTATTATTATTTTTCAATTCTTAATTGCACCCGTGTAACTACTATATAATCTGTGCCTGTGCTTAGCAGAGGCTGGTCATTTTGACCTTTGCTTACACCAAAACAAACAAACAAGGTGTCAAAAACGTTTCCATTCAAATTCACACAATATATTTTCCTCATTCACACCCTGTTATTCCAAATCAAATTACAAGCAATTTAATATTTTTTCAATCAAATGTATCACAATATCATCATCATTTGCTTGCCCTTTTCCTATTATAATTGGGGTAGGCGTATGTTTTCGTTTCCATACAATCCATCACTCGTAATTGACTCATACAATCATATAATATGTCACAATATCAACAAATGTATAAAATCTTATAATCATAACAATGTCCTCCTAGCCGAATTTTGACTACAACGGCCAATCTCAACAGAGATTAGCCAACTGCCCGGGAGATATTATGATGCACAATACACAGGTGCACTCTCTGTTCCTTTACTCTCATAGTCCGGTGAGATGGCAGTCCGACATGAAAGGAGAAAGATCAGTCGCAGGACCAACGGCTTAACGTGCTTTCCGAGGCACGGGGGTGTTAACCACCAACTTTCCGACTTCTATTTCAAGACAGAAAAACCAGAAACAAATTTCGGCCCGACCCGGGATTCGAACCCAGGACCTCGTGGATAGAAGCCAGCGTGCTAACCACTACACCAACGAGGCAGAAAATCTAATAACTGCTACGTCAAAGGAAATGTATTACTACATAATGGTAATAACAACGTGCTCGTGTTATTTAACTGTCATATTGAAAATGATTTTCCGCGATTGTATGGGCCCTCGGATGTAATTTTCGTATAATCATGCCTAGCGCGTAAAAAATGTATCCGACATTACATGTGTTACATATACTGTATGTATGTTAGCATGTTTCGGTAAATAGCCCACAGATTTTTTTATTAATTTGTGAGTAGTAGGATTACAAAAAAATTTAACTCAAAAATTTTGAGCATATCATAATAACGTGTTTTATAAAAGGACATTAGTAAAGACAGCCTATTAGATCCCACTGCTGGGAAAAGGCCTCAACTCAACTATAAGGAGGAACGAGCCATACTCCACCACGCGGGCTCAGTGCGGATTGGTGGAGGGGTGTCTGTAAGGCAAGCGACAAACCTTACTGTCAGATGTTATCAAGTCGCCCTAAAGGCCTCTGACTAGGCTTAACGACTAGTACCAACAGATATTAGCCGGGATCAACTGCTTAACGTGCCTTCCGAAGCACGGAATTGCTTGTCAGGGTCGTCACTTTAATGGTCGGAATGGTCACCCATCCAATCACGACCGCGCCGTGGGTTGCTTAACTTTTGGTATCACTACCAAAGCGCTGCCGCCACTGCGCCACAAGCACCTCGCCACCGCGGGAGATTACTTATTAAATACTCATTTGACAACATTTAGGGAGTTTAATGTACATTGTCGCTAAAACTTCAACAAAAATGCTATCCAAACATACAGCCATAAAGCTTTATTTTCTAAATTTTTGCAGGAGAATCAAAACCTATTCATGACATTTGGCTTTGGCAAGAATGACGGTCTTACAGCAGAAGTAATGTACAAAATCCGATAACCACTTTATCATAAAAACATTATAGAAAACATAATTTACGTTTACTTCACGAAAAGTTATACAATTTACCACCAGATATAAAGGAGTGTGACATATTTGGCCTCTTTAAGCCTTTGACTGCCACGAAACTAAACACAATAGAAAAATATTGTTTGGGGGACACCGGTGACCAGTATGGCGCTCAATGTGTTAAATTAAAATTGAAAGATTATGTACGTGATAATTACTTTTAAAAAAAATGAGTGCGACGTGCCGATCAATAACATTACATTTTGTTAAAATAGTTTAACAGCTCATTATAAGTGGACTTTGTTCTTTGTAAGTCTAATAAGTTCTTTAAATAGAAAAAACATTTTAGGCTAGGATAACACTTATTTAGTTAAGTTTTTAAATAATTTTGTGCCAGGCTGGTGCCTGAAATAGGTTTAAACAAACCTGTTCTACAGGTCACCAGGTCCGACAATGCTGTAAATATGTGAGAAAGTCGTCATAGGCATGCTTATGGCTTCACAAGTTTAAATTTTCGAAAATTAATTACAAAATAACTACTGAATAAAAAGTCAAAATACTCAAATTTCTTTCTTAAATTTAGTCTTTACTTAAAAAAAACTAAAACATATACCTTAAATTTTACTTTACATCGGTACCGAATTGACGACTGATTTCAACTAACTAACCATCCATTCCACAGCCGCTCAAATCGACCTGTACAACACGACGTCTGTCAGCGCCTTCTCGCCGGCATCCAAGACCGAAGGTCTCACACCCAGAGACGTTCTCCTGGTCTTCCCTGGAGCCAAAGTGGAACACGACATGTAAGTGAAGTTTCAGTACCACTTTGATGACGAAAAAGTAGATGCTAGGTTGAGTCAATAGTCAAGCCTATTTCAATGTGCTTAATCGAAAAAACTGACCCAGGTGATTCAGGAATTATCCCTTTTGATCGCCGGAGGATGAGGCCAAACCAACTTTTAATCAAAAGGCCATAGCCCTCATACGCAAGACTAGCCAAGATCTCTTGACCTTGTGCAGCGAATGTTCGGCATGTGCTATTTTTCTCCAAGTTATCGACTTAATTTTAAATTCCTTAGAGTAATACACAACTGATAGGACTTGCCCGATGTACCTGCGCAGAAGATGGATTTTAAAGAGCCAGTACGCTCGAGCGTTTTTTTCCTGTTCCGCAGTTGGTCATTAGCTGCCGCCATGCTTGCGCTCACGAGAGCAGATGGAACTAATACCTGCAGTGTACTATAGATATTAAAGCGCTGCCGCCACTGCGCCACAAGCACTTCAGCTCACCTCAATGTCAATGTAAAAAGTGTTTATTTAACTGAACGTCATCCATCACCAGGTTATCAGTGATACCAGCCACCCCAGAGGACACTGACGCGGCGATGGTCGGCGTGTGGCATCTGAGCGTCCGTTGTGACACTTGCGACTACCGGCTATGCGTGGGTGCGCGCGCGCCTTTACACTTCAGCGTGAAGGAGACTGAGAAGTCTGGTACGTATGGCATGTCAGACTATATACATTTTAGTGTCAAATCACCCCAGGTACCACTGCAAAAGATGCCAGATTTTTTTTACATTTGAAATGGGTTTGCTTTTGACTCTAGACTAAGCCAGACGTGCCGCTACACCTCAGCGTTGAGGAGTCTGAGAAGCCTGGTAAGCACAGTGGCCTGTAAGACTATATTATACATTTTTGTGTCAAAATCACCCCTTTTAGGTACAACTGCTTCTCTCTCTTTAGTCGCTCCCTCATGTCTGAGGACCGTAGTCAGCATCAAGGCTGCATCTCGTGCTGATGATTTGCCTTCACCGGCTTTCTGTCCAGCGCGCTTTTTACAACCTCATAGAACTTGGAGGAGGAAGTTTCCTTTACTTGATCGGTCCATCTGGTCGGTGACCGTCCGCGCGATCTTTTGCCTTCCGTGTTTCCAACCACAATTAATTTACAAGATACAACTGCTTAAGATGCCAGTTTTTTTATATTTGAAATGGGTTTGCTCTTGAACCTAGACTAAGCCAGACGTGGCGTAGACAACGTCGACGGTGAAGCGAGCTCACGCAGAAGATTCTGGTGCTCCTCTCGCCGACGGAACACAGCAAGCTGCTAGGCGCCGGGCTTCGGTAAGATGGTCGGAAGCCTAACACAGCTGGTAGGATCGTTCAGAGTTTGATATGACGTTGCAAAATGTTTAATCTAACATGCTTTTGTCAGTACATTTAATATTCAGCGCAAAAAGCGTCTGCCTCATCCATTCTCATATGGCCGCACGAATTACTCCGCTTCCTCAGTAAATTCCAGAAGTTCGCAGACGATCTGGCCCGATCCTGCAGTATTTACTAAGTCTCCATATTGGTGGAATCATCAGTTGTTTGTTTTAATGATCTGATCACTTCTTCCTATCGTGAGGGCTCTACAGCTGCCCTGATACAGACTTTGAGAGCTAGCTTAGAAGATATATATCAATAATGTCCTTCTAGCCGAATCTCGACCAAGGAGGCCAATCTCAACCGATATAAGCCAATTATTTATTTATTTATTTATTTAATTGCTCGAGAGATTTAATTTCGTTTATAAACGTATATATAAGTATGTCTATCCGTTATCCTAGTCGCCATAGCACAAGCTCACGCTTAGTTTGGGGCTAGGTAATTGGTGTGTTTTTGAAACAATTTATTTATTCATTTATCGCGCTTGAAATAAGACCCAGGTATGTTGCTTTAAATTGCAGGCATTTGAAAATCTCCATAACTTTGCCATGGTCTTCTTAAAAAGGTCATCCGTGTAAATATACTACTCAAAACAAAATAAGGGCCACGAGGTATTTTGTCTGTACCATTAAAATAATAATACCAATATATATTTTTTTGTCTCCATAACGAAAACTAATGTTGTTTTTAACGTGTAGACCAATAAATTTATTCCAATAATAATGATTAAAAAGTTTATTTGCTTTGAAAGAAAAAAACTCATTTAAGGTTAAAAATAAAAAGAATGTAATGTTACTGAAAACAAAAGAAAATACTCCATGCTCATCTTTTAGTAACGGGTATGCCCCCCTCGTTTCGCTACGCACTCCTGAAGCCTGGAGTGCATGCTCTCAATCAAATGCCTGACATTTTCCATTAGAATCTCTTCCCAGACCCTTTTAACAGCGTTGATGAGTTGCTGTTGGTTGTTGATTTCCTGATCACCGTCTCTAACTCTTCGTTTCAACTGATCCCACATGTGCTCTATTGGATTTAAGTCCGGACTGTTCCCGGCCATGGCAAGACTTGAATTTGAGAGGCTTCCAGTACAAACCGAGTCGCTTGAGCCGTGTGTGCACGAGCATTGTCTTGCATCAAGATGAATCCAGGACCCGCTCGCTGGGCAAATGGGATCACATGTGGTCTGACAACTTCCTCAATATACTGCTAAGCAGTAACAGTACCCTCATTTAAAATAGCGAGCTCAGTTTTGCCGTGTAAGCTTATCCCGGCCCAAATCATTACATTTGGACCACCAAAACGATCGACTTCATGGATGCAGGCTTCTGAAAATCTCTCGCCGCGTCTTCTCCATACTCTAATACGCCGATCGTCGTTAAAAAATTTAACTTTGCATTCGTCTGTGAAGAGCACCATGCCCCATTGGTTTATGTCCCAGTCCAAATGTTGATGGGAAAATCTTAAACGATTTGCACGATGATTTCTGGTTAATGGAACACGGACAACTCGCCTTCTTGATGCCTGCTGGTCTTCATGCAATCGATTACGAATAGTTTGGTCATTGACACGAGTACCCGTTGTGAGCCATAAACGATCAGCAGCTTGCGGGCCGTCGTTGTGCGATCTCGGCGCGCACTTAATCGAATGTAACGATCCTCTTGAGCTGTTGTAATGCGAACTCTGCCCGAACCAGGTCTTCTTCTAACACTGCCGGTCTCTTGGAAACGATTCCATAGACTTTGAATAGCTCTTCGGGAAAATCCCAATTGCAAACCCACACATCGCTGCAAATGACCTTCTTCAATCATTGTAACGGCTCTGGTTGCTGTCAGCGAGTCCATATGACGCCTGCGTGCTTGTGGCATATTGCAAAAGATTTTTCTGACTCGAGATATCAACGAACTCTGATAATTTCTAATAAACCAAGAAGCTAAGGAAAGCAAAACGTCAAAGAAAATGGAAACAAAATTTTCAAAAAGAATTTTAAATCAAATTTTATTTAAAATTGTTGCCAGCATTAGATGTATACTACAATATTAAAAAGTTTAGGTATCAAAGAGTTTGTATACTCAATATTTTACTACTATCAATATGAAAATGTTTAATAATTTACACCAAAATGAAAAAATACCTCGTGGCCCTTATTTTGTTTTGACAAGTATATTATAACTAGTTTCTATACAATGAAGAGAATTTTGACTCTGAACTTTGGCATAAAAACTTACATCACAGTTCAACGACCGATTTCCACAAAGTTTTACATATTCATGAAGACGTGCAAAAAATATGAAATATTGTAAATATATTATTGCACTTGAAAAAATGAATATTGTGTCAAAACAAATTGGCTAGCAATCATTATGATTAGTTAGGGGTGTTACTTTGCTATCATTTCTTTTTGAACTTTCTAGAGATTATAGAAACAAAATTTTAAGACATATTTAAGTTCCGATTCAGGTAATTTGTAATAACGGTGTGCGAGCCACTCGGCTATGGAGGTCGTCAAATAAAGATAATTTACGAAAAATTTGTCATACTTAGTCACCCATCCACGTACTGACCAGAGCCAGGGTTGCTTGACTTCGGAAATCTAAGTGGAACCGCTACTACCGCCAAGCTATGACCACCATAGCCTTACATAATGAAACTAACCATTATTTTGACATAAGCGAACAAAAAACCGGCCAAGTGCGAGTCGGACTCGCGTGCGAAAGGTTCCGTACCATTAACTTAAAACATTAGACAGTATTGGCAAAAAAAGTATATATTTTTATTTTATTTATAATTTCAAAAGTATTCATCACAGGATACCCGAAACAATTTTAAATAAGACTTTTCGCGCCTGTTTCTTTACGTGAGTGATTTGAAGTTTATAGATCCAATACTTTAGAAATTACAGGGGGGGGGGGGGGGACACCGTGTAAACGACTTTGGCGGGCTATATCTCGCAAATGGTAAAACTGATAAAAAGTGTTGTATGGAAACCCTACCTTATTTTCATAGTCCTTTTCAACGATACCCCTCACAAGGGGGTGCACTCAGAAAAATAATTCACCCCCCCTTTACTTGTATGGGGAGGTACCCATAAAAAGGAGTAATTGTAATTTTTCGTATTTTAAAAAATGAGATCTATATGTGAAGTATCCTCGAACCAAGTTACATGCAAATCAGTCCATAAACGTAGAAGATATTCTGCTGTGACAGACTAGGACGGACGGAACGGACGGGCTGAACGATCGATATATGGGTTCCTTGTCGGACTACGGAACCCTAAAAAACACGGATATACTGCCGGATTGTAACGGTCTGATAAGTAAAAAATCTGACAGATTATAAATAAGATATCTCTAGCAATGAATCTTGATGTAAGAATAATAATGAACGCTATTATTTTTAGATCAAGATTCATTGTTCAGAAATTATCGTGCAAAAAAATAAATATAGCCATTATGTCACTCAGGATAATGCAGCTTCTACTGGTGAAATATATTTTTTAATCGTTCCAGCAGCTCCAGAGAACCCTTTTAATACAAAAGTTTTTGTAATAAAGGTAATAGAAAGGCGTCGGATATAATAATTTGTATGAATACTATGGGCCTGAGTTACATCCGCAACCTGCAGCCTAAAAATTTAAAAAAAAACTAGGTATTTTTTTGTTTACTTTAGTTTTTTTTTATTTTTATTTTTCAACAAACACACCAATTACCTAGCCCCAAACTAAGCGTGAGCTTGTGCTATGGCGACTAGGATAACGGATAGAAATACTTAAATACACATAAACATCCATGACTTAGGTACAAATGCTCGTGCTCATCACACAAACATTTGCCCCTTGCGGGATTCGAACCCGCAACCGCCTGGTTTAGAAGTCTGGTGCGCGAACGACACCAAGACGGTCGTCAATTACCAGTGTATAAGAGATGGTCAGTATTTTTTATTAAAAAATACTTAGGTTTTGTTAGCAAAAGCCAAAAAAAACTCAACACCATCTAATGATAAAAACATGTTAGTAAAATCCACAGCAAAACCCAAGCTAAATAAACGATTCAAATATTGACTATTCGGTCGCTAAGCAGCAAAAAAACTCGCAAAACTCAAACTCATTCACACTTAAGTATTGACAGCGAGCAAAAAATTAAAGGAAATGAAAATTATCGAATCATTACACCACAATACAGATGGATATGGTAACACCTACTCTGTTCTGGCTCAACAGTCCCGAAAGGGGGAGGAGGCTCCTAAAAAAAAATACAAAATACCACTGGGGTTGAGGGGAGGTGTAACAAGATGTCACCCACCTGTATTGATTTTTTACCCGACTGCGGAAGGAGGGTTATGTTTTTCGAGAGTATGTATGTGTGTATGTATAATTGTTTGGCACGCCCTACAGCCCTAACGGCTGGACGACAGTTTTTGACATATGAGGTGTCGTTGAATTGTAAGAGTGACATAGGCTATTACATTTAAAAAATGGCGCCCGCAAATGGAAATAAAGGGGGTAGGGGCGAATGATGTTTTCTTTACCATAGAAATATGGGTATCAAATGAAAGCCAGTTAAAAGACCATTTCAAAAATATAATATTTTTGACAGACCGGTGTTTTGTATTTTCAATAATTATGTTTGCTAGTTAGTTAACCGTATTGATATGATTTTTGATCCAAACAGCAACTTTGATGGCTGTCTGGATATTTTTATCAGGGTGTGTAATTTTCCAGAATCTATATACAACTCCTGTATTTAAAGATAATATCGCCATTTTGCCGCTGACGGCTGTAGTGAGCGTGTGTTAAGCGTCCACGGAACTAATATTAGAGACATTAGAGTAGACAAACTTATGTAAGTTACTCTATTTTAGTTCCCTGGACACTCGGTCGGGGCGCTTTGATTAGGCTCAATAATTATCTGTCATTTCTTTAAGAACCTTTAGTCCCGCGTGCCTACTTGTATTGTAGAGGTCAATGGCTTACACAGAGTAGAATAAAAATAGAAGAATAATCACTGAGCCTACTGTACGTAACTTGGTTGTTACTTTACTGTGTTAACACGGTAACCACCTCATAAGCATAACCATAGCTTCGCCACTTGGTTTTACCGGCGTGTCATTTGGTATTTATTTATACACTTTATTAAAGTCTAGAAGCTACCCGCTCATCGCCCGCGCAAAAGTTGTATTTCCCATATAAACTTTTATCCCTCGTTTCACCCCCTTAATGTTTTTATATCCCGACAAAATGTAGCATATGTCCTATTCAGAGTCTTGAACTCTCCCACTAAATTTCATCTAAATCACTCTCGCATTTATAATATTAATAAGTATTGATTTTTACTGTAGTTGACGATTCTCGTATTTTCGAACCTAGCCATCACGCTTGGAATAAGGCTTCTGTTTAGCTCTGAAATGTCTTAAATTATGTTATGTACAATATACACATGTTTAAAACTTCGTTCTTTTGAAACTAATTTTAAAAGGCACTTAGTGCCTATTCCACCACCTCCTGATACCTTTCTGAACTTAATTTAAAAGAAAATATGTAAATTTTTAAAGTAAATTCTAAGTTAGAGACCTTTAGAGAGTTAGTCTTTAACCCTAAAGCAGGGCCTTAAGAGCTAGCAGATAAATTATTTCATATCCTAGACACAATTAAATAACAAAGACAATAAATTAATCCCAAAAAAATTAAATTAGGCTTAACAACTAACATGCCCATGCACAAACATAAATAATTAAAAAAATAACCTTTTAGACGTCAGGTTGACAGCGCGCGCATCGGACCAAAATGGCGTCGCACTCTATCTAGGCCAAGGACACATTGCCGAACTCGAACTTATATCGCTTGTAAATTACCAGTTGTAATCGTAAATGTCGAATGTTGGTTATGTTATCCGAGCGATCGTGACATCATAGAAACGAGTTTTTTAAAAGTTACATGACCACTTTTGTAAGTGGTGATTAGACATCGCGTGTTAGATGTGGAGGAAACGATTTAAAAAAGCGACAGATGCAAATCACTGCTGTAACAATGATTCTTTCTCGTCTAGTGCGTGAGCTTTGTGATTTAAAAAAAAAATTACCTACAGCCCAGTCAATGAGAGCATTTTTTACTACAAAATCGCGCCAATCTCGTGACAACAACAAATATATGGTGACCAAGCGTTTTTGTTTTATTCAATCGATAAGTATTTATCGGATTTATTTTTATAAACTCCAGATATCGTAAGTAGGTCGCAGTTGTTTTACGAAATCCAAATAAGGGGGACGCTACAAAAATTCGTAAACACATATCAATACACAAGCAGTCATGGTACCACTTTTTTATCGTAATAATAAATATTAACACCTCAAAAACGATAAAAAACACCTTCAAAAAAGGTTTTACGCGCGATCAAAACGCAGTAAAAAAAAACACTTGACGATCAAAAAAGGTTTCCCGCGCGATCGAGTCCCGATAAAAGTACGTTTTAATAATACACATTCGGCCCATAGAGAACGAATGGACGGGTTCGTTCGAGGCATACGCACGAGGAACTAAACTTCATACGATTATCTTGTAAATTGTAGGTTATTTGATATATCGACTGCTGTGTCATCTATTAGGCTACGCACACATAGGGCGCGCAAGGACTTTAATTGTCATTAATAATTAAAAAAAAATTTTTTTATTACAGATAACTGAACTTTGTGATTGCCTTCAGCGCAATAATACGATCTTTTCCATAAAACCTTTTTACCTAATACGTGGGTTCAAGTTTCACTGGACGGCGATCACGGAGTTTTTGTGTGTAAAAGTTACACTTTAACTTCAGTAAAAATTTGCACTGAAATTGCTTAAATTATAAAAATAATATAATAGACGACGAATAGTAATAAAAAAAATCTTTACAGAGAAGTTTTTATTTTCTTTTTCAAAAATAGGAGGAAAGGATAAAAAAAAGACAGAAAGAGGAGGCTTAGTAATCGGGTCCTGTTTTCACACTGGGTAGGGACGAAACCCTAAAAACGAATAAAATAAAAAACAATTATTTGGGACAGCATGATGTGCAATATGTTGGTTTATAAGGTTTATTTATTTAAGCTTTATTGCACAACTAAAACTGTGTACAAAAGGCGGACTTAATGCCTAGTGGCATTCTCTACCAGTCATACCTTTTTAAGGTTGTATATTTAAGTTTATTTTGCCGTCGGATTAAGCTATTTTTTATTCGAAATAGGTTCGCTCTTCTTGACTCTAGACTAAGCCAGACGTGGCGCAGACAGAGTCGATGATGGAGCGAGCTCACCCAGAAGAAGCCTGCTCACTCTGAGTTTGAAGGTCTTTGGGTTGTAATCCGTTGGAAACACTGAAGCGGGTAGTGAGCTCCACAACTTAGCTGTGCGCATTATAAATGTGCTATGTATATAGGGGATTCTACGACATGCTAGTGCAGAGGGACTCTCAGTTCGCGTGCCGTAAGTGCAGACGAAAGTGTCGTTCAAGGATCGGTTTATTTAGCCACGAACGACAATGCTCCTCTCGCGTAGGCGCTGTTTAAATCTGTCAAGATAAAAAAGGCCTAATGATGATGATATAGAGGATTAGCGTGTATAACCTTAGTGGCTTCGCGTTGCATTTTTAAATAGTATGTTACCTAAATTACTTAGTTACATATAGTAACAACACAAACACAACCAGTGTTGTTATTTACATTATTAGCAAAAGGAAAATTACTTTTAGTACCTACATATTGTAAGAAAAATTACACATCTTAATTTTCGCAACGCGGTCTGCATGTAATGTGTGTTAACCTTTACATAATCAGGTTCAGAGGTCAAAATCCAGTGACTAGCTACGCTACTAAATGCTATTATGTTTCTTTTATATAAAACTAGCAGTTCCCCGCGACTTCGCCCGCGCCAAAGTCGGATTTTTCATACAAATTTTCATCCCCCATTTCACCCCCCTTATGATTTTACATCGCGACAAAAAGTAAGCCTATGTCCTTCCCAGTGTCTCAAACTATCTCTGTGCCAAATTTCATATGATTCGGACGAGTAGTTTTGGAGCCTATTCGATGCAAATAAACAAACAAATCTTTCCTCTTTATAATATTATAATAGTATAGAAAGCAGTTGCCCGCGACTTCGCCTGCGCCAAAAGTCGGATTTTCCATACAAACTTTCATCCCTCATTTCACCCCCTCGATGTTTCTATACCGCGACAAAAAATAGCCTATGTCCTTCCCAGGGTCTCAAACTACCACTGTATTAAATTTCATTTGATTCGGTTCAGTAGTTTTGGCGTGATTGTGTAACACACAGACAGAATTACTTTAATCCGACTTTTGGCGCGGGCGAAGTCGCGGGGAACTGCTAGTTGTATTATAAATGTATAAATATTTCCATACAAATTTTCATCCTCCAATTTACCCCCCCGATGATTTTATATCGCGACAGAAATTAGCCTATGTCCTTCCCAGTGTCTCAAACTATCTCTATGCCAAATTTCATTTGATTCGGTCCAGTAGTTTCGGAGCCTATTCGATGCAAATAAACAACCAAACAAACAAATCTTTCCTCTTTATAATATTAGTATAGATATTAGTTTAGGACATTTGCTTTCGGGATTCGAACTCGCAACCCATAGCAACCGCTAGCAAATCCGGAGCGCGGGCAAGTACACTAGCTCACAAAATAAGTTTATAGCCTCGCTATCTCTGGAACACACGCTTACATTATAAATAATAGTTAACAAAAACATAAACACATACTACACTGATAACATGATTGTAACTTATAATCTTATTCATGCTTTCCAGCTCTGAACCTATACAACTATAAACATTCTATACAATTGCATTAATAACTAAAACGCTTGCGCAGAAAGTAAGTATGCTTGGTTAAGCAACGTAAGGCGTGGTCAGTTTCTGGATTGGTGACCGTCAAATGTTTGCCTACACCGTCTATCCAGTTTTTTTTTTTAGCAAAAACCGGCAAGTGCGAGTCGGATTCGCACACGAAGTGTTCCATTAGCTATACAACATTAAATACTAGTTTCTTTTAAAGATATAGTTTAAGTTTACTATATGCTCCTGGTGCTACCATAAAATATCGGCTACAACCGATCTTAACAGAGATACAGGGTGGCCCGTTTACAGTGGTCCAAAGATTTTTTTCAGCTTGAGAGCACCATTAGTGATCGTTTATAACATACTGTAGTTAAGCAAAAACTTACGGTTTAGAAATTATAATTTTTTTTAGAACATCCGAAATTTTAATATTTTTGACGCAAAACCTCTCGGTTATGAAAAGTACTGGAACGGATCGAATGAAATTTGGCATGGGCATAGTGCAATATGTACCTATTGCGCTAAAGGCTCATCTAGTGTAAATAATTAGACCGTAATTTTTAGTTTAACTTTTTCTGTAGCTCTTTTGAACTTTTCGGCAAAAGATTGATTTTCGAAAACAATCCTGTGAAAAAAAAAATACCGCCAAAGTTTTGCTGACACTGCTAAAAAGTATCTTAACATAGGGTTATTCTTTACACAAAAAATCATTGTAGTCCTTCGATTGCAACATCTTTAAAACAACATTATGTTCATGAAAATAGAACAATTACAAAATTTACCATAGTTAAATTTAATCATTTGGCCGTTGTTATTGATTAAAAAACCACCTAGCCCCAAACTAAGCGTGAGCTTGTGCTATGGCGACTAGGATAACGAATAGACATACATGAATACGTTTTATAAACATTTGCCCATTACGGAATTTGAAATCACAACCTCTGGTTTGTAGTGCGGAGCGCGAACTATTACACCAAGACGGTCGTCTGGTGACGGAAAATGAGCTAAGGGTGATCTAAGACATTAGGTAAAAGTGTTGGTGTAAGAAATGAAATGATAAACACCAATCTTAGAAGATCACATCTACAGAGGGACCGGGGTTAATAATATTATTAATAGAACTGTTTAGTCCTTATCACGTTGCGTGATAAACTTTGATCTCGACTACAATACGCGTTTCCTATTTACCACTCGGTGACGTGTAATAAAACGTGATGGTAACACGTCTCATGCAGATCCCTTAAGTCCTGAACAATCCCATGCCAATCCTTGATCATGTATGGATATTAGAACCATCGTTGTTTCTGATTTCCATAGCAAGGAGCACAACAGGCCCACTGAAAACCAGTGCCAGGACCTTCTGAGGGCCTGGCTTATGCTGAGTGAGGTCCCTTGATTTGGACATCACAGCCACACAAAGGCACTGTGTGGCTAGCGTTGACGGTTACTGTTTTGTGTTGTTTTTACCCGACTGCGGACGGAGGGTTATGTTTTTCAAGTGTATGTATGTATGTATAATTATTTGGCACGCTCTACAGCCCAAACGGCTGGACAGTGTTGGACATATGAGGTGTTGTTGAATTCGTCATTTGATATTTAGATTGCAAAGTAAATGCTTATTACTTAAAAACAATAATTTACACACTTAATGTCAATGTCGTTTGTTCTTTTCAGACATGCTGAAGTTCAGAATCACCGGTCCTGTAGCCAGCGTGAGGGAATCAGTGCTGATTGACGAATACGGGTTAGAGCTCGCCAAACTGCCTTACAGGTGAATTATTTGAGTTTCAACCTAAGGTTTCGACCAACAAAAACCGGCAAAGTGCGAGTCGGACTCGCGCACGAAGTGTTCCAAAGTCAAAGTCACAGTCAAAAATAATTTATTCAATTTAGGACAGAAAATGCCTGTTATGAACGTCAAAATTAAAAAATCTGTAATATTGGCCCTAAGGGCGCCCGAACATGTGTCCTTATCTTTTGGGCCCTACTAGTGCTTCGAGACAAGACAATCTGGCATGTTCCGTGTCATTATCTACTTCATCTTAGTCACTTTAAAGAATTTATTCTAAGGATTTTTTATTTGGTACAAAATTATCCAACACCCAAGTTCTACGAATATAAATGCTAAACTAATAAAGTTATCTTAACCGCTACAGTTTTCCTTTAAAGTTTATGAAATGCACTATCATCATGTTTTTTTTTTTTAGATTTTTTAGGATAGTAGTTAAGCTTTTAGAGGGGGGACGCTCGGACTTGCGCCCGGTCCAGTTTAGCTAATGCGAACTTGCGCAAATGAGCTTTCAACTCAGATCATAGGCCACGCACTGGCCTTAGTTGTTGGTGTTTATAAATATATAAAACAACTAGTGGTTCCCCGCGACTTCGATCGCAAGAGTTGGAATTCCCATACAAACTTTCATCTCCCATTTCACCCCCTTAATGTTTTTATATCGCGACAAAATGTAGCCTATGTCCTTTCCAGGGTTTCGAACTGTCTCCATACCAAATTTCATCTCAATCAGTTCAGTGATTTAAGCGTCAAGAGGTAACAGACAGACAGACACACTTTCGCATTTATAATATTAGTATGGATAACAGAGTCATCTCAGTATCAGCTTGTTTGATTGATTAATACATCCATACATGAGGAAACAGCGACGCTAACAATTACGTTGCTGGTCTCCCATTTTGTATTTCCAAAAACTTGTTTCAGCTACCCCCCAATGTCGAGAGATCCCGACGACACCATGGACAGCCTTGCAGCGGACCTGGAGGCTGACGTCAAGATACCCAGCGTCAAAGGGTCGAGGGTCTACGCCAAAATCGTCGGGAGAGATGTGAATGGTAAGTTAAATGGATGGTTCCATTCTTATACTCCATTATCATCATCCTCGCGTTATCCCGGTTGTGTACTCACACGCGAGAGCCCAGGGTTCGCTTTGGACCATGATCCAGGATATGGCAGATCAGGTCATTACAGTGGAGCGACTGCCATCTGACCTCCGTGACCCCGTGAACCTGACCAGTTCGTGGATCATGGTTACACATTCAGTCGCCTGAATGTGCAGGTTTCCTCACAAGTTTTCCTTCATCGTAAAAGCGTCGGTTAGTGACACAACTAATGTACATAACTCAGAAAATGTAATTGATACATAGCGGCACGTGGGATCGAAAATGGTACCTCCCGCATGAGAGGCAACCCGCTAGCAACAATATTTTAAGGGGTCTTTTTTATAGAAAGGAAGGTAAATTAAACTTCCAGTCCCCTTTATTCAATACAGAATGATTTCATTGCTAGTTCCAAGAAAGCTTAGCTTTCTCTTGTGACAATGGTTGGGGATATCTTCATTCGGATCTAAGCTGTATGTATGATGGCTACCGGTTTCGCATGTTGAGGCCAGACGGAAACAAGCGTTTAAAAAAAATATTGTGTGAGATTGTGGGGGGATAAGTCCATAGGCCAAGCTGTTGATAAATTTAGCTCAGTTGGGAGTCACCTGGACTGCTAAGGGTCGTGGGTTAGAGTCCCACCTAAAGTCGGTGGATGAATCTTTGAGTGCAATATTAACAGTCCGATCTGTTCTAGATATGATAATATTTTTTTCTTTTACAGGGGAACCCTTCGCTCGTCTAGCTGGACCTTTACTCCACCAATCAGAAGTGAGGATGGGCCGGTCAGCGTCCATAGTGTTTCCCGACACCAAAAACGATTTGGAAGCTGCTGAGGAACTCAATTCCAGGATTTACAATGAGAGAATGGAGTATAACGAAAGCGGTTTGCCGTACAACAGAGCTATGTCACAGGTAATTCCACTCTGCTGTTGTGAAAAGCTTAGTCTTGACAAGCCTAGACTAAAAAGGAGAAAGCATTGGGCTCGACTCCAATGTGTTCTGTCTTAGATTAAGTTTAAGTTCAGTGTCTCCCTTTCTCTGCCAAACAAACGAAAAGAGACAGACTATATTAATTTAGAAACGTCAGACTTCCCCTTAGACAGACCCGACGGAAGCGGCATAGCCAGACATTTGTTCCCAAACCGAGAGCTTTTTGGTATTTGGTCTGATTTGATCTGACGATGGATCAGGAAGATATAGTCTACAATGTTTAATTTTGAAATTTCTAATCAGACATTTGATATTGCTTACAGATCGTCACACAAAGCGGTTCCTTGCTGACAGCCGTGCAAATTGGACTTGGTTCGAGACTGTATGGTGCCCCTGGTGACAACCTTCAGGTATTATTCTTGTTTTATGAATATATGAATGAATATATTCTTGGGAATAATTTCCACGGCAGATATGCGTCTAAAGTCGCTCGCTAAAGCTTTACTACCTCAGTCTGAGTCTTAAGCCTAGTCCCCATTGGTCTAGTGGTTATAATACTGGCTTTGTGGGTTAAAATCCAGGTCATGCCGATTTTTTTAGTTTTTCTGTCTTGAAACGACTCTGAGGCAGGAACTTGGTGGTGTTAACACCTCCGTACCTCGAAAAGCACGTTAAGCCATTGGTCCTGCGCCTGATCTCACCCCGGTCGCGTCGGACTGCCGTCTGGCCGAACTTTGGAGAGTGAAGGAATAGAAAGTGCACATTTTGTTTATTGTTTAAGATTTAATCCTCTTGTCGATGGAGTTTCTGCCATCTTTCCCTATCCTCTGCTATCCTCTTGACCGCCTGATACGACCCGACGCCCAACTACTCCTTTACTCGGTCCATAAATAAGCTTCTAGGTCTCCCTCTCCCCTTTTCCCTTTATCTTCTCCCCAATGATTGTATTTATAAGGTGATCGTGTCGTATCAAGTATCCCAGCATCTTTCCTCTTCTATTCTCAATTAGGATTGTTCATACCTGTGCACTATAATGTCTCTCACGCAACTGTTCAACCGAGGACATTATTATTATCATGAAGCCTAGTCCTATTATCAAATATTTAAATAGACGTTAATGTATTCTTTCAGCTCCAATTTGAAGTGACCAACTACAGAGACCAAGCAGTGAACTTCAGATTTAGAGCAACAGGAGAACAGAGATTCTTGAGAGGGATTACTCCTTTACAGTAAGTCATCTATACCAATAGCAATTTTCTCCCTCTTAATATTAATAGCAATAATTAAATAGCCACAATTCAGGGCACGCTGTTGGAGTTAAGAAACCCACGGCGCGGTCGTGATTGGATGGGTGACCATTCCGACCATTTAAGTGACGTGCATGACGAGCAACTCCATACTTTGGAAGGCACGTTAAGCAGTTGGTCCCGGCTAACATCGGTTGATATTAGTCGTTAAGCCTAGTCAGAGGCCCTAGGGCGGCTTGATAACATCTGACGTAAGGTTAGTCACATGCCTTACAGACACCCTTCCGCACCAATCCGCACTGAGCCCGCGTGGTGGAGTATGGCTCGTGACTCCTCATATCCGCTGAGGTGAGGCCTTTGCCCAGCAGAGGGATCAATATAGGCTAACTTTACTGTTGGAGATAAATTTCCTCTCTTTAAGCCGTGTCCCCGTATGAGCGGATGAATGTTTGCCGTTGCCTCTAAGCGTTCCAGTTGGAGTAAGAGGTGAACTGTAACGTACTACTCGCGAAGCGCTTGCGAACTCTTGGGTAGGCAAGTACGGTAGCCAGCGTAGTGGATATCGTTTTTTGCGTGTGGGACTCCACCACAACACCATCTAATACACACAACAATATCTAAAAATAGTCAACTATCGATAAGCAGCACTAGGACAGACCAAAGCTGGTGCTAAGCTTTATCTGTGCAAAGAGAATTTAGCTGGTAAGCTTTATCTGTGCAATAGATGAATTTAAATAAAGAAAACTGGGGTTTGGTTCTTACCACACCCCAGTATATACGTCGCAACATAGACCCCTCCACTGCTTCAGGACAATTGTGGATATTAAATATACCTTAGCTGGAAACCATCTCATCGCATCTCCGCTTTGTGCGAGTCCTTAGCCTCGTCCTTAGCCATCTTCTCTTATGATTATTTATTAGCCAAACTGGATTCCTTTAAGAAAAGAGTTAATATGCTGTTACTAGTCAGACATAAACCATCCTCGGCAGCATCGTCGCTAAGCCGAGCGCAGGTGAGATTGCGGTCAAATAACCATCTATTAAACTTTAAAAAAAATCTAAATACTTCTTACAGGGACACCATACAACCAGGGCAGACGCTCAACGTCTTAGTAAGCCTGACCATCCCGCTCGCAGCAACTCCGCTGACAAGAGACCTCATCACATTCACTGCTTTGAGTTCTAGTACTGGTAAGTTGTTGTTATAGTCCGATAGGTTCAGGCGCCCTCTTGCGCTAGGCAAGACTTAATGTGAGTGGGTGGTATATACGCCCCAATCCAACACGACTGTCATAGGAAATCCCTCGCCCTTTGTAGCTACTGGCGACCGCAGGAAGGTCGCGTACGAACTTGTCAGACTTTAATGTCCTCCTAGCCGAATTTCGACTACGGCGGCCTATCTCAATATGGATTAGCCAACTGCGCGGGACATATTATAGTGCACAAATGTGTGCGCAGGTGCTCTCTCCATTCTCTCTGTACGCGACGTCATATTTCTTGTGAATAAATGTGATTTAGTAATTAAAATGTGTTTTAACTGAGA
Source organism: Pyrausta nigrata (assembly GCA_949316185.1). NCBI lineage: Eukaryota > Metazoa > Arthropoda > Insecta > Lepidoptera > Crambidae > Pyrausta > Pyrausta nigrata. The sequence continues at coordinate 5,383,914 of OX438964.1, read as the reverse complement.
TCCTGTACATAAGATTTATCTATCCATCTTTCTACTCCACAGGCGAAGAGCAAGTGTCTATCTCATCGTACGTCTACGTCACCGGCGGCTCGACAGCAATCAACGACGTATGGCCGCCTGAAGTATGGCACAACTTCCAGGGTTCATGCATAGGCAGAATGGGAGACGACTGCTCCCAGTACACTTGGTCAGCGAATATCGTCGCAAGAGACCAAGTATCAGGTACTTGAACCCTTGCTTTAGGTACTGAGGCCTTTTCCCGTCCCATGGAACATTAATTCTAAAATTAGGGACTTCAGATGGATAATGAAATAGATTCATGGTAGATTAAACAAGTTAAACGAACTGGGGCCTTACTACGGATGACGATGTCTATTTTGGACTATAGCCGACCCTGTCGCTCATGCTGGTATTACATCGGGAACGAGCATAATGGCTTTATCCGAAAATATAAACTTTATCCTGAGTAAGCTTCTATCCTATATCCTGGATCACGGTCCAAAGCGGACTCTGGGCCATCGTGTGCCATTGCACAACCAGAATAACGCTAGGATGATGATGATCCAGAGTAAGCTTCTGAGGGAACGCTGAACCTTAACCTATAAAACAATTCTTTTTCTAAATTCATCTTCGCACCAAAAAGGTTTTATTTTCCTTGGAACATGGTACACATCTTAATTCACCCCCAGGTCTACTACGTCTGTCATCGTCACCTATAGGCGTGTCATACGACAGCAGTTTCATTGCCGGCTCTCGGACAGAGGTGACAGCTGTCTACAGGGCTACCTGCTGCGCACCCAGGGTCGTCATCACCGCTGTCGACGCTTGGGGCAACGCGAACAGCTATATCGTTGATATATCTAGTGAGTATACTTTTACTTTTAATTTAATGTCTTCCTAGGCGAATTTCGACCACGGCGCCCGATCCCAACAGAGAACCAGATACGCAGTATACACAGGTATACTCTCTGTTCCTTCACACTCATGGAGACGACTATCAGACATGACCGGAGAGTGCTCAGGCGCAGGACACAGGCACAGGGGTGTTATCCTGACTCCTCGCTGTTTCTAAGTTAGTTTAGAAAAATCTAGAAACGAATTCTGGCCCGACCCGGGGATCTTTTGGAAATTTGAATAGACAAAGTGCTGGCCACAATAGACTAACGAGGCATCAAGCTGACCCCAGTTAAAAGTGAAGTTAAGAGACGTACCTACATGAAACTTCATTAGAAATTTAGAGAGAATCTGCAATGAAATAAACTTCATTTCTTAGAGATTTGTACCCAAAGGGTAAAAACGAGACACTATTACTATGCCTCCGCTGTCTGTCTGTCACCGAACTGTATCTCATGAACCGTGATAGCTAGATAGTTCAAATTTTCACAGATGATGAATTTCAGTTGCCGCTATAAAAACAAATACTAAAAACAGAAGAAAAATATTACAAATAAACAACAAACGTGATTTTATGGCGGTTTTTGCTCTATATTAATAACAGCAATAGGTAGACGCTTGAAATTTTATATATATTAAACTTTAAAAATAAATAATAAAAGTATTAACTGGTTCCATGCCACAGCACGCACCGGTGCAAGATAACAATTGATTTTCTATTGTGTCTCGAAATTGGCAGCGAATGGGTTAAAGGTTATTTAAAATTATTATTTTTTTTCGTCGTTTTTTGCTTGATATTACTAACGCCTAAAGGCTTGAAATATTGCCAGAATATTAAGTTCTATAAGTTTTTTTAATGTTATACAGTTTTTAATGTTGTATGGATACTGGTACGGAACACTTCGTGCGCGAATCCGACTCGCACTTGGCCGGTTTTTTAACACAATTTTCTCGTTTCAGGCTACATAACAGGCGCGGGCATAGCGGCCATCGCCCTTGGTGTATTCCTATTCATATTCCTGGTCATCCTGATAGCTCTCCTCATAGTCTGGTGTGTACGAAGACGGAAGGAGTCGAGAGAACTACCCTCTTACGCTACGTCATCAAGGAACATCAGCTGAAGAGGCAGTGCCAACGAATTATAAATAGAGTCAAATATATGCTTGTAGAACTTAGTTTATTTACTGATAACCTGAAGTATGGTGCCTGTGTGTAGGTGGGAAAAGATAGAGTAAAAGTATATTTAGCTTATATTTTGGCCTAGGTCTGCTAAACTACAGTAGCAAAATAGTAATAGAATCGTAATTGAACTGCATGATTTTGACATTTGGCCCATACTGGAACTGTCAAAAGCTTGCTATTCATTTACGATTATATTACAATTTTGCTAAAGTAATTTAGCAGACTTGGGCGCCCCTGCTGCTCACCTCAAAAGATAAATTATTTTTAGGAACTAGACAAACATACTAGTTTTTGGATTGTTCAAAGAAATAAATTAAAGTATAAAGAAATAAATTAATTAATCTTTTAAAAATTTTTGAATTTTCAAGGAACTCAATAATATGTATAGCACATACATTGCTATTACGGAAATGACAACCAGTTTAGTTACGTAAAGAAAATATTTCAGTTTATACACAGAAATCATTCCTTGGCAACTTTATTACGTAATAATAATAATAATAATAACAACAACTAGTCTTAATTTTCCATGATAGTTTATAACTAAATTAGCCTATATATATGGATAAATTAATGCAGTAGTGTAATATTTAAGATTACATATTTTTGTTACCTTTAGGAATAGGTATAAATTAGGTTAAAGTTAAATAGAATGTAGTGAAAAGGTCTTAGAAAAGGAAAATTTAAATATTATTACAGAAAATTTAAATTATTTAAAGCTTGTATCAATACAACCATTAAATATGATTTATAACATAGAACCAATTTTTAAAAAATGCGATAAGAAATCTATACTATTTGTCTGTTACCTCTTTACGTTTAAACCGCTGCGCCGATTATGATGAAATTTGGTATGGTTTGAGTCCCGGGAAAGAACATAGGACAGTTTTTATCCCAGAAATCACCCTTTAAACGGGTGAAAAGGGGGATCAAAGATTAGGATGGGAAACCATCCTAATCATCCTAATAGTCATTGGTGCGGGCCAAGTCAAACCAAATACAAAACGTTCGATTTTAAATAAAATGTTAACAACCTCATTTGTAAACAACCATTTGAAAGTCATTTTAAAATAGTCACTTTACTTTTTTTGGCGAGTTACTTTTAGACGACCGACTTGGTGTAGTGGTGCGCGCTCCGGACTACAAAACCAGAGGTTCCGCATTTAAATCCCGCATTGGGCAAATGTTTGTGTGATGAGCACGAGCATTTGTACCTAAGTGATCGTTTATAAAACGTATAAGTATGTCAATCTATTATCCTAGTCGCAATAGCACAAGCTCACGCTTAGTTTGGGACTAGGTAATTGGTGTACTGATTGAAAAAAAAAAAATTTTACTGTCATTTAAAGAAATTGGCCCTGTTTTGAGGAGTTAAAATTCACACTTTTGACACAAACACTGACAAACAAAAAAAACTTAAACTAAAAATATTAAAGATACGAGTATGGCTGGTATCGACGTTAAGCTAACCTTTTAATACAATATTGAAGTTGTGCTAATACTAATATGATAAAGAGGATTTTTTTCATTGTTTGTTTGTATTGAATAGGCTCTGAAACTACTGGACCGATTCAAATGAAATCTGGTACAAAGATAGTCTGAGACCCTGGCTGGAAAGGACATAGGCTGCTTTTTGTCGCGATATAAGATTAAATAAATAAATAAATTAAATTAAATTGTTTCAACAGACACACCAATTACCTAGCCCCAAACTAAGCGTCAGCTTGTGCTATGGTGACTAGGATAATGGATAGAAATACTTAAACACATATAAACATCCATGACTTAGGTACAAATGCTCGTGTTCATCACACAAACATTTGCCCCTTGCGGGATTCGAACCCGCAACCGCCTGGTTTAGAAGTCCGGTGTGCGAACGACTACATCAAGACGGTCGTCAAGATAGTCAGAGGGGTCAAATGGGGGATGGAAGATTGTATGGAAAAATCCGACATTTTGCGAGGGCGAAGTCGCGGGAAACTGCTACTTAATAAATAAATATAAAAAGTTTCATATCTCATCATTCTTATTATTTTTAAATTGTTGGAAGCTATGACAACTGCAAATCGAAAGCAATTGAGTAAGCCTACAACAGGGTTTAGTGGGAGCGCTGTCTTTTAAAATAATAAGTTATCTCATATCATTGTAATTATATTGTTTTCTTTTACTTACATAGTTACAGGCTCTTGGTATATGCATCTACTATGTATTGTTAATAACACATACAGTTTTATGGATATGTCATTCTATGTGAAAAGGGACATAGGTTATATCCATAAAAGACTCCATTGGATATAAAAACATCAGCAAGTACAGTCATGAACATTAATCATATGCAGGGTGTCCCAAAACTCGACGTCAACCCGAAACCGGATGAAAAGGCAAGTCATGATGGTTGTCAGAAAAAACAAAAAAAAAAACTTAGTTGCATGTTTTCAAAATTATAGGCATTAAAAAAAAAACGAAAATTTTACACCCTTGACATTCTTTTCATTCCTGTTGCCACAAATCTCTACTTTTTCCAACTTTATTTTATTGTTGTGTAACCCTAAATAATGCTTATAAGAATGACTTGCATGCTTTTCACCTGGGGGCTAATAACGTAACTCTGTTGCTAATAATTCAGGGTTGAAATCGCTTGAAAATGACACATTTGACAACTTCAGTTACTCTGTTAAGCTGGCCATTCACGGTCAGTTAAAAAAATGACTCCACTCACTAACATAAAAATAATCTGAAAACAGACTTTCATTCAGTGCTGCCAGAACGTGAGCAATTCCCCACGCAGAGGGGACTTTTAGTTTTTTTAATTTAGTGGGTAAAATGGGCGAGAAGGTCTTAGAACTGGTAAAATATGGGCAATTGTGGAAAAAAAATACAACTTTAAGTTACTTTTTTAGTACTTTTGCCTATAGCCTAGATTATAATTACCGATATTGAAAACGTAAAATTTTAGTCGTACCTCAGACCGACTAATTAGTTTAACTAAATAATGATGGCCGTGAATAGCCAACTTTAGCAACAAAACTATGATTGAAATAATTTCATTCAAAGTTACATAATCCACTACCTGGTTTCGGGTTGACATCGAGTTTTAAGACACCCTGTATATGCTTATAAGCATGACTTGCCTTTTCACCCGGTTTCGGGTTGACGTCGAGTGTTAACACAACCTGTATATGCAGGCACATTCGACTTGAGATTATTATGATGACATTAAATCTCAGCTGTGTACATTTTATTGTGTGTGACTGTACTAACTTAAGGAAAACTGCCAAAAATATGTTTTCAATTGTTATCTCAATTTAGGTACGAGTAATTCTTTGCATAATTTGTCATGAAAATGTTTACTTTTCAATATTATTTTTCAGATTTTGTTTATTTATGTTTGTCAGTTGTATGAAAAAAAAATGTTTCCTTTAAGATAAAGTTAAATGTTACCCGAGACTGTCTGCATGGACTCGATACTAGAAAAACTCTTCTTCTCTCAAAGCCATCCAATATTCATGACCTCTTATTTGTAAGATATCATATGGTGAAGAGGGGTCACTCTGTGTGTATGTATCTCTGGATATACCTATTTATTCATTTGAAATGAAACACATGTAGGTACATGTTCAAATATTGGTATCAGCATCAAAATGTCTTATTATTATTAGTCATCAGGCAGGCAGTTGAGACAACTGATAGCTGCCTGTATCCTTATTCGGCAGAATATGAATCCACATAAAACATCTTCTTCCTCGGTCCCTCAATGCTGAGGATCGCGACCACAAGTGAGATTCCTCCATTGGCTGCGGTTATATGTGCTGTGTACTGCCCTCTGCATGCTCTCGCCCACTGTTTTCTTTACCGCGTCTGTCCATCGGGAAGGTGTTCTGCCCCTGGCTCGTCTGCCCTCCATATGGCCCAGGATGATGTGCTTCTCAAAACCATGCATAGGAGACCGCATAATATGTCCGAAAAAGCGAAGGGCCCTTTGGTGGCAGATTGCTGAGAGGCTTGTTGAGATGTTGAGCTCTTGCAGTATGGACTCGTTCGTTCTCATTGCAGTCCACGGAATTCTTAGGAGCTTTCTCCAACACCACATTTCGAAAGCATCGATCTTTTTGCTGTCATTGCTCTTGCAGCACCAAGTTTCTGAGCCGTACAGGAAAACAGAAAAGACCAATGCCTGAGTTAGTCGTACCTTGGTTTTCCGGCGAATACCACGGTTCCTCCAGATTTTTTCCAGGTTCATCATTGCACTCTTGGCCATCCCGACCCTACGGCGAATTTCATCGGTGGAGCTACCCTCACTTGTTATCATCGACCCAAGGTACACGAACTTATTGACCTTCTCATACCCGTCGAGTGCATCGGTTTGTGGAAGAAGTTGCCCTCGGTCTACCACCATTATCTTCGTTTTCGAATGGTTGATCTTAAGACCGAGTTTGACGCTCTCAGCTTCTATTTTCTTCAGCAGGATTGCCATCTCCTCTTCAGTCGATGCAACGACCGTCGTGTCATCAGCGTACTTCAGGTTAGTGATCTTTAGGCCTCCGATTGATACGCCTCCGTCCCAGTCTTCAAGTGCTTTCCTCATTATGTATTCGCCGTAGAGGTTGAACAATTTTGGCGAGAGAATACAGCCTTGACGTACGCCTCGTTCAGTGTGGAAGGACTTTGACTGCTGGTCTTCCAATTTCACGAAGCTTGTGCCGTCAAGGTACAAATTCTGTATCAGGAATATGAGGTGTGGAGGGACTCCCATCTCCGCAAGCACATTAAACATAGTACCCCACTGTACGCAATCAAACGCTTTGGCGTAATCGATGAAGCACAAGACCAGCGGTTTATTGAACTCCGGGCATTTCTCAATGAGTACCCGTACGTTCAATATTTGTTCCCGTGTACCCTTACCGGCGACGAAACCGGCTTGTTCACTAGGTATCTGATGGTCTGTGAATGTGGACAGCCTGGTGTTTATAATGCGTAGCATGATTTTACTGGCGTGAGACATTAGTGACAATGTGCGATAGTTTTCACACTTCCGCGTGGATCCTTTTTTATGAAGAGGTATTACAGCAGATTCAGTCCAGTCCTCCGGCCACTGACCCGTTTTCCATATCTTGTTGCAGATCTGGTGTACGATCTTAGTACCTTCTGCGCCCAGATGTTGTAGCATTGCTGCAGAAACGCCGTCCGGACCAACCGCCTTGTGTTTAAGTTTCTGTATGGCATCTTGCACTTCAGAAAGCAGTATGGCTGGTTCTTCCGGGTGTTCATACCATCTCCTTTCCGTAATCTGTCCCTTTTCATCCCGATAAAGTTCATAACAGTAACTTCTCCATCTTTCCAAAACATGTTCTAGCTCTGTTAAGGTGTTACCGTTACTGTCGTCTACTATCCAGCTTTTCGGTTTGAAGGTCCCAGTTAGTTGTTTGACTTTCATAAAAAGGTCCTTAGCCTGGTACTTATCGGCGTGTCCTTCAATCTCATCGCACAACCCGTTAATATACACGTCTCGATCCCTCCGTGTAGATTTTTGCACCTCTCTATGCAGTTGATTGTAGCGCTCTCTATCGCTGTCTGTGTTTAGACCAGCGCTTTTCAGACTTCTCCTCTCTTCAATCAGATCCCACGTTGTCGGACTGATCCATTCTTCCTTTTTATTGTTGGTTCTGTAAAGGGCACTACTTTCTTTCGCAGTGAGCAAGATCACCCTTTTCAGGTTGTTCCAGTCTGTTTAACTCGAGTCGAAGGGATCACAAACCATAGACTTGATCTTTGTGTCAATAGTATCGCAGAAGTGGACTAGAGCTGGTCCACTAAGTGCGACTGATTTTGGAGGTTTTGGCCGGATTCTCTTCAAGCGCAGTCTGAAGTCAGCAATCAGCAGCTGATGGTCGCTGCCGCAGTCAGCACCAGGTAGGGTCTTGGCATTGGTTACCGACGATCGCCATCTGGACTTAATTGCGATATAGTCAATCTGGTTTCGGTGACCCGACGGTGACGTCCATGTGTATAGTCTTCTTGAATGGTGGTCAAACCAGGTGTTCATTACAGTGAGCTGATTTTCTACGCAATATTGAAAAAAAAATTCACCCCTGTCATTCCTTTCTCCCAAGCCCCATTTACCGACTACAATACCATTCAGTGGATCTCCCTTAGTGTCACCTACTTTAGCGTTCCAATCTCCCTGCACGACCGTAACCTCCCTGGATGGTATAGTACGCAGCAGCACGTCCAAATTGACATAGAACTGGTCAGAGACTTCCTCTTCAGATTTAGCTGTAGGTGCATATACTTGAATGATGTTGATGGGTACTGGATTTGCATCCAATTTTATTGCGATCATTCTGTCATTTGGAGCTTGATATCCTTTGACGTTGTTCCGTAATGTTTTAGGTATTATAAAGCCAACTCCATTGTGGCTATGATCTTCTCCACCTGAGTAGTACATGATGTTGCCATTGTCTGTTTCGAAATGACCATTTCCTCTGCGAAGTACCTCACTAAGTCCCAGTATGTCAATTTTGTTTCTGACCATCTCACGTTCAACAGTGTCCAGTTTTCCTGTTTTTAGCAGCCCTCTTAAATTCCATGTCCCCATGCGTAGTTGTTTTCGTAATGGGGTTTTCTGTGTTCCTGTACCTTGACCAGTAGCCTTATTAATACCACTCCACGTCTGGTGGTCTGCAGTGAAGTGTCCGGTACTGTACTTCACACCCTGCAACCCGGAATCGCAGTGGCGCCGAGCGTCAGTCGGTTCGCATAACATCGCATTATTCCTCTGTAAGCTCTCCATTGTGATTTTCTTGAGAAATATTGCAGTGGTTTCCCGTTGCCTTCTGCAACAGACATTTCTGGGGTTATTTAAACCCCAAGGTCGCTGAAGCCTCTTCCAACCGGTTGCCCAGTTGGGTGAATGGGTATACCGCCATTTGCTCGGACGAGCCTCTGGGCTCGTCCGTTATCCAGCAGGGAGTACCGCGGCAGCTGGAAGCCACCGCCACTGGTAGTTCATGCGAACCACCGGTGCGAGCAGGTGAGGTTGACTGTTGGGGTCGGCGAGGATGTTAAAGCCGTTCTCCCCCTTACTCCCTACATAAAACATACTGACAAAAATTTCAAAAACTATTTTTGTACTACACTGTCGTAAATTATGGCCAGAGAGTATTTATGTTTTTTTAAAATAATGTACAGCATGCAGTTTAAAGGTCATGGCACACTATACCGGCACCGCACCAGCACGGCTGCAGCACGGCGTCGCCTCGAATATACAGACTCACAACTTAATGCTTTAATTTTAATGGCAAGTTATTGCTGGATTGAGGAGTGCCGTTGTGGTGCCGGTATAGTGTGCCATGACCTTCATTCTGTCTACTGTTGGTAGCACATCAGGATGACCCATTTGAATTATGAAAACAGCTTTTATTATGTAAAGAATAGACTCAAGGTCAAAGTGGGGTAGTTTAAGATGCGGCCATGTGTACTTATCACAAGCATTATAATTTATCAATTGGTGGAGAGGTAATATCTTTCTTTTTCAATGATTGGGTTTATCTATTTTAATAATAATTATTGGTACTTGCTATCTCTTCAATACTTAACATTATATTATGTTATTTATATCTTTTAAAACATTCACGTAAAAGTAAGAAACAAATAATGTTAAAAAAATATACTATTCACTTATTATAGCATTCAATAATCACTTTTGGTTTATTTTATTACTAATACGGGTAGATAATCTAAGATTTATTTAATTCAGCTTTTAAGTTTATGAATAGCCATGTTTTACAAAAAATATTTTTGCAAAATGTATCACTATTATACATAAGTATATTTTAAAGATAGTATTTTAATTTTACCCATTATACCCTTGGAAACAGTCCTAGAGCATAAGATTGAAGTAAGGGGTTGCCATTCAAGTTATTTTCTTTACCATTATAGCACCTTCTGTGTGCAGATTGGCATTACAAATCATGGACAATTAGTGCTTGAAGAATGTAAATGAATTGCAATTGACACAGAGAAGATTATTGTACCAAGTACTGAAATATTATGTGCCAAAGCTAATGAATTTCTTTGCTTTGTTTTGACAATGAAGATGACAAAAACTTACAAAAGTAACAAAGTCTATAAACTTGTCGACCTTCCTATGCTTATTACCCGTCTTGATACAGAATTCAGGGAAGAAACCACTCTCAAATGGGGCATTACGGTACGATTTATATAAGAAGGAAGACATGTTTTGGCACAGAGAATTTAACACTGAAACACTTCCGTATTGTCACTTTCAGGCAATTGTTGTGTAGAAAATTGTCTGAAGATTTAGATTATAAGTAGAAAACCGCAAAAGCCCTCGCTAATATGCTGCAAAGAGCACAAATGTTGACGGTAAACTAACGCAACTGATCACGCGTAATTTTAGCATGTTTACGGCATCAAGGCCAACGTAAAATCGTTTTACGCGTAGATATGTTATAAAAATAAAGATTAACACTTACCTTGTCTAGTGATCAGCTCTTGAGTCTGAGCTACGGGCAGCAAAACAGCATTATGTGTCAAATCTTCAAGAGAAAGACCAGTCACAGCCGTCGAAAGAAGTGGATTTTTCACTATGTTCCTGTTCGCGTGATCACCGAAACTTTTATCAGACATATTGTCATGAAACAATTAACCGGTGGAGACACAAATTTTCGCGAATTTACACATTTGGAGGTCACAAAAATTAAATTTAATTTGTGAAATTACGTGTCACTTGCATATTTTGACAAATTTTTCATGTGACAGATAGCGTTCAAAAAATTGTGTCAGAGGATAGTTCATACAAACTTTTTAAAATAAGAATCTCGGCAAGTTTATATGATATCCTCTCATGTCCGAGTTCAAATGATAAAAACTAAAAATAATTTTACAGAACAGAAATTCTGAAACCAATTTTAAACCTTAGTTTGAGCAAAAATAAAATAATTAACAACCACAAAAAAATAATTCTGAACTACCTTCGTAAACACTTAAAAAATATAACTGCTCTACGCAGAAAGCGATCCACACAAGCACACACAAGTATTTTATATAACGTCTTGTTTTATGTCAAATTAATTCGTGTAACCTTTAAAAATATCCTGATTGTATTTGTTACGTAATTAAGCATTAAATTGTACGTATTAATAAAATAAATGAATCGAATCATTTGTCTTCTTCTTCTTCTTTTCTTTTATGGCGAATGAACATAAGTCTATCAGGTCTTTTGTATAGTAAACGTTTACCGAAACGTAAATGTCACCTAGTGTCAAAAACATACATTACCACTTTACCATTTTGACAGTACCGTTAGTAGTAATATTTTAGATCTTATTCCGTTCACACAACGCTTATTTTTGTTATATGACACCGCACCAATTTACTTGTCATCACGTTAAAATCGAACCTACAAGCGTGTGTTTGTTGTTCTCAAAATTTTAGCTATTTTATTTGCTATTAGAATTCTTTAGCCAAAACTAATATGTCAGCAAGTAAAGACGACCCACCTCCGCCTGTTAAGCGGTATAGACGTGATGAGAAGTCTTCAGAATCAGAGGAAGATGTAGATAACTATGAGCCGTATATTCCAGTGAAGGAACGCAAAAAACAGAAGTTGATGAAGCTCGGAAGACTAGGGCAGTTAGCAGCTGAGGCTTCCACTGACCATAAGAGCTCTAGCGACAACGACCCGGACGATGAAAGTGAGTAATCCATGGAAAATAATGAACCTGTGATGAAATTCAATTGTGTATAAAGAATGCCTTTTTTTACCTTGTCCTTTACAGAGATTATCTGTGCAAGTAAATATTGGTTCTTGTAGAACAAGCCTTACATATTTTGTGCTAAATAGTAATACTTTTATTTTATGCGAGCATAGTTGAACACAATACCTGGCGGTCCTGTAATTATATTATGCTATATAGCCCAATTTCAACTTCGGTAGCCAATCAACAGAGATTAGCCAACGGCGCTGGAGATATTATAGTGGACAAGTGTGTGCACGATTCATAAGTGCAGTTATCTGTTCCTTTACTTTCATAGTTCGATGAGATGTATCACCAATTTCTCAACTTCGAGCTGTTTCTGAGTTATTTTAAAACAGAAAAACCCAGAAATCGGCTCGAACCGGTGATTGAACCTGGAACCTCTTGAATATAAGGCAGGATGCTGAAGCCATGTAGGCAACAGGCAGTCTCAGTACACTACAATGTATAAAAAAGCACGAGTGGAGCAAGCGGGAACATTTATTTTCTCTGGGTTTCAGCATCAGATCCTGACTTGGTGACAACCTCAAAAGTATGCTCTTTCAATAAAAAAAACAATTCTAAAAATCAATCTACAACAAACGAAGAACTCTGTGAACGTAGATAAAAAAAAACATAAAAATAAAAAGGCATACGGTGGAACAGAACTTCCTTCCTTTTTGAAATCGGTTAAAAACTTAAATGACAGGTATCGCACCTGTCGCAAAGTCGCTTGGTAAAGTAGACCCCAGGCCTAATTAGTTATTACATTTCGAGTAAATATCCGATAAAAATGGATAAAAACGAGTATTTATCCATTATATTATGCATGCATTTTGTTATGCTTTACGAGGCTGTCCTACCATTATTATTTTTAATAATATTTCTAGAAAAATGCTTAGGTTTAATGTGTGTTTACTACCTACATCATCTCTGAGACCCATTATAAATAATATTAATAAATAAATATTAGAACACAGGTATTTTATGTTTTTTATATTTAAATTACGTACGGAGTAAATACTTTTTCTTGTGTAATAGTTATTTTTGTTAAGCCATAATGTTTTGTTTTTAATTTTGAAAGAAAATAATAAAAATATGATTTTTACACAGTTATTTTATTCATAACAGTAAAAAGAGAACATCAGTCGATAGATCGTAGTTACCACAATAATTTCTTAAACTTTTGTTGAAAGCAGCCAATCAAACTTTAACTTCTTAGATTTAAGTGTCATTTTCCTTTAAACACTCCGAATAGTGTAACTCGAATACCAAATTTAGTGTTTCTTACATTAACAACACAAGTAAATTTTCTAAGGACTTACATTAAATCTCATTTTTTCATTTTCAAAAAAAGTGTAAGTGACATTTAAAACAATAAAAAAAACGTAAGGGACAGTCTATTTTTAAAACTATAAAGATTAGAACATTTTTAGTAAACTTATGTAATAGAGCTTTAAATGTAAAGAAACTTTGGTGTAGTTGTCATTTCAATAGCATTACAAACACAAAAAATATAACACATTAAAAAAAAAGAGATCGTTTTTTGGCTCTCCTGAAAATTTGTGGTTTGTCCTTTACAGCAATTCATATTTCCGGTGACGACATGTTCTGGCTTACAGTTTAGTACCTAACTATGTTAAAAACAAAGTGCCTCATTGATCCAGTGGTCAGCATGCTGGGTACTATCCACGAGGTCCCGGGTTCCAATCCTGGGTCGGGCCGAAAGTGATGGGTTTTTCTATCTTGAAATAACTCAGACACAGCTCCAGAGTCAGCAAGTTAGTGGTGTTAACACCCCTGTGCCTCAAAAAGCATGTTAAGCCGTTGGTCCTGTGCCTGATCCCTCTGCAGTCATGTTCGACTGCTGTCTCACTGAATTATGAGAGTTAAGGAACAGAAAGTGCACCTGTATATTGTGCACACACTTGTGCACTATAATATCTCCCGCGCACCTGTGGCCAATCTAAACTGAGATTATGTTTAAAAATACAAAAAAATGGATGCCGCAACCACAGTATAAACTGTATTGTATCATTATTAAAATAAAAAAATATCTTACAGCATCCCAGGAAGAATGGGGCAGACGATACAATGTATCCTTACTGGACCAACACAGCGAGCTGAAACGTTTGGCCGAAGCCCGCGCATTGTCTGCTGCAGAGAGACAAGCGAGAGAGGAAGAGCACATATTGGAAAGCGTTGCGCAGAGCAAAGCGTTGATGGGTGTTGCTGAATTGGCCAAAGGTTTGTAGAATAGAATAGAAAAGTTTGTTAATTTTTTGTGAGCAATATTTATTTAGAATAGCATTTTAGTAGCCCTGACAAGGAACCCTTACCCCGTTATTCCAAAACCTTAGTACTGGGTTTAAGACAGGACTATGCAATTAGCTAGCCAATTAGAAAAGCGCTTCTCTATTATAATTAATAGAATCAGGTGTTACTTTGTGGAAATCCATTATTAGATGGTGAAAAATAAAATACAATTATTTTGCTTTAAATTTCTGCTTCTCTATTAGGTTATGTCACGAAAGTGTCATTCATTCCTCTGTTGTCAGCTAATATTTAGACCTATTTTAAACCTGGTCTAATTTTTTTGTAATACCACCGTTATAGTTTCGTCATGTTCATCCGTCCGTCTGTCCGTCCACCTCTTTGCCCGAAGTTTTGCTCAGAGACAGTTAGTACTTGAACTTGGGTGTTAGATCATTTTGAAATAAACACGTTCTTGGAAAATAAGTTCTTGGAATTGTAGGCTACTCCCACACTTTCCTACAATTAATTTTATCATTATATTATTCAAAATTATTAGCAAATATTTTTTGTCCAATCATACATATTTATCATACTTACACTATTTTCATACTTAACCTATTTATTAACATACACATTTACAATACACTTATTATATCTAAATTAGCTTAAACCTACTCGTACAATATTAATATTTACTTAACATAAAACACAACATTCGATGTGCGTCAGTTTACCGATATCGATATCGACATCAACGTCGACATTTCGGTCTCCCTGCGGCTGCGCCGAACGAGAACCGGTATGAATGCAGTTGCGAGCAGGCCCTGCGCTCGCGCGCCTTTCAACCAGTTGGAACTTACTACTCACGCGAAGCGCATGACGCTCGGGCTCCCACGTACTGTTTCCGATACGCTTATTTTTGCTGTATTTACTATCGCTTGCTTATAAACTTTCTACTATCTCTTCTGTGCTGTGCCTATACGTTTCTTTCTTATCCTTGCACCTTCTATACTACAACTTCTGTGTGTGTGTGACCTTTGGATTGGACAATATACCACCGCTTGAATAACCGTGAGTTGGACTACTTATTTACCGATCCCATCATCTACACCATCATACCTACAGAATAAATACTTTAAAGCTTGGAGTTCACAATCACATGTTTTATTTTTTCAGCCGGTTTAGAATTATTTGACGTATTTTGTATGGGAATTCTGTCAAATTGACTGTCAATCGATGTTTACCGGCTGTTTGAGGATTGGTGAACTGGGGTCTAAAATACCGGTTCGATCCCACGTGCCGCAGTATACCAATGACTTTTTCTGAGTTATGTACATTAGTTGTCTCACTAAGCAATGCTCTTACGGTGAGGGAAAACATCGTGAGGAAACCTGCACATTCAGGCGACTGAATGTGTAACCATGATCCAAACTGGTCAGGTTTCTCTGTTAACAGGGTCACGAAGGTCAGATGGCAGTCACTCCACTGTAATAACCTGATCTACCATATCCTGGATCATGGCTCAAAGTGGGCCCTCGCTTGCAAGTGCACAACCGGGATAACACTAGGATGATGATGATCATTGCTTTCCTGGTATTAGTAATAACTAACACTTATTTATGTCGTGTCCAGGTATCCAGTACGAAGACCCAATCAAGACCTCTTGGAAGCCCCCTCGATGCATCCTAGCCCTTCCCGAAGAGAGGCACGAACGAGTGAGACGGGAACTCCGGATCTTGGTGGAGGGGGAGGACGTGCCCCCACCAGTGAAGACGTTTCAGCATATGAAGTTCCCTAAAGGTGAGTAGTATTCTGTAATAGCTTCAAGGTTTTTACCACAGAATAATACAGGGCTACATTGCAAAGAGGTACCAAAATTTAAATATAAGATTTAGGGAACAATATAAAGAAACGACTTTTACGCAATTATTTTTAATGATCGTATTTTTCGAATAAAATCGAATTTAAAATATCCGAAAATAAAGTAAATAGAGAGATAACGCTACGATAAAGTAAATAGATATTTGGCGCATCATAATGACTATTAATGTATTGCACTTTTAACTGTGCGTATTTTTCTATAAATAAGTTAAATTATCCGCCTTTGGATTTTTAGCAGCGGATAGGAATAATTAAATTTGACAAATATTTTTTTTGTTTATTTGCATAGTTCGATTTAGTTACTGATTCTGAGTTACTCCTAAAAATTTGGCACCCCTTTGCAATGTTACCCTGTATACCAAAAATAAAGAAAGAAAGTTAACTTGCGACATCACAAACACACACTGTCTGGAGCGTCATGTTTAAAAATATCTACACCAATACATAACTCCCTTGAAACTTACCTGAAATCAGAATATTTACTTAATAAAATCATTATTATTCTTGGCGACATAAATATAAATATCATTGATGGTCAATATGACTCACATTCTAATATGTACCTAGATATGTTGGCGGGTCTCGGTTTACTACCCGGGCATAGATTTGACACCAGAATTAATAGTTGTCTAGACCATATTATCACAAATATAAATCCGTCTTTACATTCGGCCACCGTAACAGTTTTAAATACAGCAATCACTGATCACAAAATGGTTGGTCTATTCATATATGATAAACTAAAAACACTTCAAGCACCAAAAACTAAGAAAAATAACTAACTTTCCTGAAGCCTTAAAAACCTTACAACTCCGAATAAATACTACAGCAAATGACTTGACTTCTATTAGTGACCCTATTTTAACAAATAAATTAATTGAACTAATCTCGTACTCCCTTGATCTAAATACAAGAACAGTAAAGATACTTAAAGTAAAAGGATAATTAAACCATGGATTACCCCTGCGATCCTAAAATGTATTAGACACAGCAACAACTTGCAAAAAAATGAAGAAATGTCAATACAAACGAAATTCTAAGAATAACTTACCGTAGATACAGAAAATATTGCAACAACCTCGTCAAAAAACATAAAAATAAATATGAAATGGACCTATTAGACAAATCTAAAACAAATAACAAAGCCTTATGGAAAAATATAAAAACAATAACTAACCTTAATAAACCTAAAACCTTTAACACAGAATTATTACATATTAAGAATAACGCTAATGAATCTGCTCAATATGTAAACGAATACTTCAGTAACATTGGAAAAACCCTAGCTGAGGATATAAAACCTGATCCCATACTTCTAAATAATTACTTTGCATCATTGCCTACGCAAACAAACTCTATTGGTGTGATTGAGCCAGACTTTCAGGAGATATCAGCAATTGTAAACAGTCTCAAAATAGATTCAGCTCCCGGCTGGGACAATATTCCTACAAAATTTATAAAAATGGCTACAAACGAGCTGGTACCCCTGCTTACTTACCTTTCTACCCTGTGTCTACAACGAGCTATCTTTCCCTCATCTCTAAAACGGTCCGTTATACTTCCTATTCATAAGGGTGGGAGCAAAGACGAAATAAGTAACTATCGACCAATTTCTATCTTAAGCATAATTTCAAAAATTTTAGAGAAAATTACTAATAATCGCCTTAAAAAATACCTACATAACTATAACATCCTATCGAGTGCTCAATATGGTTTCCGTAAGAGCATAAGTACTGAAGATGCTATTCGTGACCTCACTAATAGTATTGCTACTATTAGTAGACAATAAACAAAAAGCCTTATGCATATTTCTCGATCTAAAAAAGGCGTTTGATACAGTGTCCGTCACAATCCTTCTTCGCAAGTTAGAGAAAATCGGCATCCTAGGATCCTTTCTAGCCCTATTAAAAGATTACCTAAGCAACCGTTCACAAAGAGTTAAGCTCAATCAACATACTATAAGTAAAGATAGGTTAAGTGATGAATATGGTGTACCACAGGGTAGCGTGCTGGGACCAACTCTCTTTCTCATCTACATTAACGACCTTACTAATATGAAACTACTGAATGGACGGATTTTCTCCTATGCAGATCATACAGCACTACTCTTTTATGACTCAACTTGGTCGGATGCATATACAAGGGCTCAGATCGGACTTCAGAAAGTTTCTGAGTGGTTACGCCTTAATTTGCTTACCCTTAATGCTAACAAAACAAACTATATTACGTTCAGTATTAATAAATCTTCGCAACCCGATCATAATCTAACACTAACCCCCCATTTGTGTAATAATAAAATTAGCTGTAACTGCCCTCAAATAAAAAAGTAGATAGCACTAAATATCTCGGAATTATCATTGACTCAAATCTGTCATGGTATCAACAAATTGACGCTGTCTCAAATAGATCTAGAAAACTTATTTGGCTCTTTAAACAATTGCGTAACATATGTGACACTCAATTCATCATCATCAAATTTAAGAGCTAGGCTCTTGTCGGTGGAGTTTTTTCCATTCCTCTCTGCTTTCCGCCCTTCTCTTAACCTCCTCATACGACCCAAAATTTATCTTTTCTTTTATTTGCAGCATGTAGCTTATTCTTGGTCTTCCTCGCTTCCTTTTTCCTTCTATTCTTCCTTCTATTATCGTTTTAATAAAATTGTCGTGTCGAATCAGGTGGCCTAACATTCGTCCCCTCCTACACTCTATTGTTTCCATCAATCTCCTTTTTTCCCTAACCATAGACAAAACTTCTTCATTTGTTTTCTTCTCCGTCCAACTTATACGCTCCATTCTCCTCCAGCACCACATCTCGAAGGCTTCCAGTCTCAACTCAATCACTTATCTATATTTAAAAGACCCTCGTTCAATCAGTTTTGCTATATTGTATTACCATATGGGGAGGTACTTTTAAAACTAAATTTATAAGTATTGAACGCGCACAAAGAACAATATTAAAAGTAATGCTTAAGAAAAAGGGACTATACAGTACAACAAAACTTTATAAGGACGCAAATGTCTTAACCGTTCGCCAATTATATGTATTGCAATCGGTCCTAATGACACATAAAAACGCCCCAATTGATCCAAAAAATATTTCTAAACGAAACCCATACGCAGTTATTAAACAAGATAAATTTAGAAATACTTTTGCCTCCAAACAATTCTTTACTCAATCTATAAGGCTATATAACCAAATAAACAGACAAATAAATATTTATACCATGGCTTATAATGAATGTAAAACCAAACTAACTCTTTGGCTTAAATCACTTACGTACGTAGAAACAGAGCATATATTATCTTTTGAAAATGAAGAAAAACTGTCAAGTTATGAAATAAATAAATAATAATATATATCTTAAGTTTTTGTATAATGGATGACATACTAATCCCATACACACCCCATCACCCATTCGCATAATTACACTTACACATACAACTACTTATACTATATCTAATACAATAACCGCATACACACACACACACACACACACACACACACACACACACACACACACACACACACACACACACACACACACACACACACACACACACATCTACACCGACAAACACACACACCCACACATACCCACAACCACTTGCAAGAACACTTACACTACGCACAATTATAGACAAAAACGTTCACGCAACCATGCGTACACAAACAGTCTCTATAACTCACACTCTCACTCGCGTACACACTTGCTGTATAAATTTTAAGTACCTTATTTTGTTACAAAGAAATGACGGCAGGAAGAGCGGGTCTCCCCTAACACAAGTGATAACGCTTAAAAGGGAAGATCCAACCATTGTTAAAATTGTAATTTGTAACGAATAAAGAACATTTTTCATTTTCATTTCATTTTCATTACACACACACACACACACACACACACACACTCACGCAGAAACACAGAACAACAAATAATAAAATCAAGCAAAAATAAAGCGCCTATGTCAACCATGCAGCGCGTGGCGCGGTGTGTCGGTAACGTCCAAATCTAAAAGACTTCACTCAGCCAGATCCCCGAAAGACCCCGGCACTGGTTTTCAGGCGGCCCCTGCTGCACTCAGCACGAAGTGAGGTTCACAGAAAATAGCGCCAGCACGACGTCTACATACTATATAGAATAAGTACACATATAATATACCTAATATAACGTGGAGAGGGATCACTCTGCAAAATCATAAAAATAAATAGCGACTCTTGCTACGATACATCAAAGTGCAAATTCGAAACGCTGAACGCCTGCTGATATAAACACTTACACATTTCGCCGCTCTTTCTGTCGCGTAAACTCATGTACTTGTAGCTTCATACGTAAATAGCAGTGAGAACTAGAAGTATTGTTCGACGCAGAATATGGTCGCTAATTTCGCACCAGTAAGCCTGAGCGTGGTGGTCTAGTGCATAAGACGTAAGACTCATAGTTCTATGTGGCTAGTGTTCAAATCTCGCTCGGTAACGAAACATTTTATTCGTATTTATTCAAGTTTATAGCTTTTTTACCCGCCTGCGGAAGGAGGGAGTATGTTTTTCTAAAGTATGTATGTATGTATGTATAATTGTATGGCACGCCCTACAGGCTAAACAGTTTTTGACATATGAGGTGTCGTTGAATTTGTCAAAATTGTAAGAGTGACATAGGCTATATACATTTTAAAAATGGCGCCCGCAAATGGAAATAAAGGGGGGAGGGGGCATTGATTTTTTCTATACCATAGCAATATGGGTATCAAATGAAAGCCAGTGAAAAGAGCATTTCAAAAATATATAAATTTATGCAGTCGGGTGATTTGTGTTTTAAAAAATTGTGTTTTTTGTTTTTTTAATAAAACTTACGAAATGAAGCGTTTTTTATTAAATAGTACTAACCGAGCAAACGTCGGTCGCCTAGGTACTTTATTTATTTAAGAAAGAAATAAAAAAGAAAATACATTTGAAAATGAATGGACATCACATCATCATCATCAAATTTAAGAGCTAGGCTCTTGTTGGTGGAGTTTTTTCCATTCCTCTCTGCTTTCCGCCCTTCTCTTAACCTCCTGATACGACCCGACATTTATCTTTTCTTTTATTTGCTGCATGTAGCTTATTCTTGGTGTTCCTCGCTTCCTTTTTCCTTCTATTCTTCCTTCTATTATCGTTTTAATGAAATAAACACATAAACACACGAAAATAAACAACGTAAAAGGCACGGTTATAAGACAAAAAAACACTGTAAAATTACAATTTATATAAGTAAACCAGTCGCAGTATTTAGATGAAGCATTTAAGTTGAGTATGTAAGGAGCGTCGGTGGCGCAGTGGCTAGCGGGTTGCCTCTCATGCGGGAGGTACCAGTTCGATCCCACGTGCCGCCATGTACCAATGACTTTTCTGAGTTATGTACATTAGTTGTTTTACTAACCGATGCTCTTACGGTGAGGGAAAACATCGTGAGGAAACCTGCAAATTCAGGCGACTGAATGTGTAACCATGATTCAAAATTGGTCAGGTTCCCCTGGTAACAGGGTCACGGAGGTCAGATGGCAGTCGCTCCATTGTAATTACCTGATCTGCCACAACCTGGATCATGGTCAGCGGACCCTGGGCCCTCGCATAAGAGAGCACAACCGGGATAACGCTAGGAGGATGATGATTTAAGTTGAGTATGTAAAGCATATCTCTCTCCAGGCATCCTCCAAGCGTATCAAGAAGCCGACGCCCATACAAGTGCAAAACAATGAAAAGGGCACGGTTTTAAAACAAAAAACAGTAAAATTACAGTTTATGTAGGTAAACCTAGCAGGCGTCGAACGGTTCAGATAAAGCATATTTAAGTTGAGTATGTAATGCATATCTCTCTCCAGGCATACTCCAAGGTTTAGAAGCCAAGGGTATCAAGAAGCCGACTCCCATACAAGTTCAGGGTATACCGGCTGTGCTGAGCGGCCGGGACATGATCGGGATTGCCTTCACCGGGTCAGGGAAGACCCTGGTTTTTACCCTGCCCATCATCATGTTCTGTTTGGAGCAAGAGATCAAGATGCCGTTTATAAGGTTAGTTATATTGGTGACTGCCTCGTTGGTCTAGTGGTCAGCACGCTGGGTACTATCCACGAGGTCCCAGGTTCGAATCCCGGGTCGGGCCGAGAGTATTTTGGTTTTTCTGTCTTGAATTTACTCAGACACAGCTCCGGAGTCAGGAAGTTGGTGGTGTTAACACCCCCGTGCCTCGGAAAGCACGTTAAGCCGTTGGTCCTGCGCCTAATCTCTCTACGGTCATGTCGGACTGCCGTCTCACCGAATTATGAGAGTGAAGGAACAGAGAGTGCACCTGTGTATTGCGCACACACTTTTTGACATAATAATAATAAATCGTTTATTTCGGATTATATCAACATTAAGAACTTACAGCTATGTTAGTCATACAAAGATGATATTTTACATTATAATTAAATTAAGTTAAATTCAAATCAAATTAAATCAATTAAAATACATCAATTAAAATTTATTAACAACCCAAAATTAAATTAATTATTTTGCAGCCAGGTTCGTTGGTCTCACGTGGATAGTTATCCAGTGCTTCAAAAAAGCCCCATCGAACCTGTCTGCAACAGTTCGTAGAACGCTGTTGGATGTTTCTTTTTTTTAAATTCAGAAAAATTGCATTTTTGGTTTACGTTTTGTAATAAGTTTAAAAAACTATATAACTCCAACCGGTCCCACCGGATGACACAGTCGATTAATTTTTGTGAGCGAAATTCAATTTGATTTCGTAAAAACTTGCTAAATAATTGCTTAAGTTATAAAAATTATTATAACTATAAAAGTGTTTTACATTTTTAGCAAGATTTATTTCAAAAAAAACCTATGAATCCTTCCAAATGAATCATTTTCATAACCTTTTCATGACCTTTAAAAAAAATTTAAAGTTGCTGCCATTTCAAAAGGGGGGGGGGGAGTTGACCCCCAACATGGGGGTTTTTTGTCGATAACATTTGATGATCTAACCCATAAATTATCACCAGTCCTAACCCGGACACGTGTATTTTCACTAGAAACGTGCTTCTGAAGGCACGTGAAGCAATTGGTCCCGGCTAATATCTGTTGATATTAGTCGCTAAGCCTAGTCAGAGGCCCTAAGGCGGCTTGATAACATCTGACAGTAAGGTTGGTCACTTGCTTTACAGACACTGAGCCCGCGTGGTGGAGTATGGCTCGTACCTCCTCATAGTTGAGGTGGGGCCTTAGCCCAGCAGTGGGCCATATCTATATAAGTAAACTTTTTTTACACGCAGAAACGAAGGCCCCTACGGGCTCATCATCTGTCCGTCACGCGAGCTCGCCAAACAGACGCACGACATCATTCTGCACTTCGTCAAGCAGCTCAAGATGACCGGCAGCCCGGAGATCAGGTCCTGCCTCGCTATTGGAGGTAAGTGGCTATCATATCAGCCTATTGCAGTTCGCTGCTGAACATAGGCCTCTCCAAAACTGCGCCAATTTTTACCAGGGTTGGCCTAGATAATTCTCGTGATAATTATCGTGATAATTACGTATTGATAATTATCGTTGATAATAACGAGTAACTGTTATTGTACAAAACAAAAACGAAATAATATATATGTGTATCAAAACGCATGTTTTTTCGTCACAATATCAAAAATGCCTTTTATTTCTAGCGTTACAAAAAATATATAATAATTAATTTAAAATTGCAATATTTAATTAAATCAGTAGTAAATAGCACTCAAAAATTACAATAATTTATTCGTACACATATCAAGATTAATAGTTTTTTTTAACAAAAGCAGTCGCAGGTAAAACTAAAAGTAATATCTAAAAAAACTTTCAATTATATACACGTTATTTGATTTGATAGTTTGATTTAGTTTGAATTATCGGATAATTATCAGAGAAAATAATTATCTTGATAATAGCCAACCCTGACTTTCACGGTCCTCCGCTTCTCACATCCAGCCACCACCGGCCATCTTTATAAGTGTCTATAACGTATAATAATGTCCTCCTAGCCGAATTTCGACTACAGTGGCCAATCTCAACAAAGATTAGCTGACTGCGCGGGAGATATTATAGTGCACAAGTGTGTGCGCAACACCCTGTGTATAGTGCACTCTCTGTTCCTTTACTCTCATAATTCAGTGAGACGGCAGTCCGACATGTTCGTAGAGAGATCAGGCGCAGGACCAACGGCTTAACGTGCTTTCCGAGGCACAGGGGTGTTACACCACCAACTTCCTGACTCCCGAGCTGTGTCCGAGTTATTTCAAGACAGAAAAACCCAACACTTTCGGCCCAACCCGGACCTCATGGATAGTATGTGGCCAGAGTGCTGACCACTAGACCAACGAGACAGTCATAGCCTAGAAGTCATAACGTATATAGGTAAACAAGCGGTTGCCCGTGACTTTGTCTGCACAAACGGTAATCCAACTTTCATCAAAATCGCTTGAGTAGATCGTGAGTTTTTTTTTCCAAATATTTGTTGAAGTCCGAGGAATATTAGGCCTCTTCACGCGGAATATCACCAACAGCTTATTATAGTTTTTTTTTACATGACTGCGGCAGAGTAATACTTTTCTAGCGTGTGTGTTCTTTGGCACGCCCTACAACCAAAACGGGTGAACCCTTTTTCGACATATGAGGTGTCTTTGAATTTAAAAGTGTGGTGACATAGGTTATATAAATTTAAAAAATGGTGCCCGCAAGATACATACATATAATAAAGGAGGAGTGGGGTTATTTTTCTTACCATTCAATATCAAATGAACGCTAGTGGAAAGATCATTTCAAAAATGCAATAATTTTTGCAGTCGAGTATTTTGTTTTTTTAATTATTACATGTTTTAGGTGTCGCTGTGTCAGAATGCATGGAGGTGGTACAGCGGGGTGTTCACATAATGGTGGCCACCCCCGGCCGTCTCATGGACATGTTGGACAAGAAGATGGCAAGTGTTTGATACATTTTGAACCTTTAAAAGCACTTATTTTGTTGTACAATCAGCTCAATTCTTAGGTGTGTCATTGACTACAACCACAGAATAAATAATAATAATCCTCCTAGCCGAATTTCGACTACAGTTGCCAATCTCGACCGAGATTAAGCAACTACGCGCGAGAAATTATAGTGCATAATACACAGGTGCACTCTCTGTTTCTTTACTCTCATAATTCGGTGAGACGGCAGCCGACATGACCGTAGAGAGATCAGGCGCAGGACCAACGGCTTGCTTTTCGAGGTACGGTTGGTGTTACACCACCATCTTCCTAAATCCGGAGCTGTATATGAGTTATTTTAAGACAGAAAAATGCAACACTTTCGGTCCAACCCGGGACCACATGGATAGTACCCAGCGTGCTGACCACTAGACAAATGAGGCAGTATAAATAATAGTACAAATACAGAAGGACCACTCCGCAAAGTTATTTAAGGAAATGACTCATGCTACGACACAATAAATTGCAAATTGAGATCGCGGGACGCCTATAACCTACTGCTATAAGCACGTAGATATTTGCCTCTCTTTCTCTCGCGTAACCTCATCTCACCTGACAGCGTAGGGTCGACCGACGCGACGCCAAACGCGCGTGTGAGTCGTAGATCTTACATGCGATGCGGCCGGCTTGTGACATCCATTACGGACGACCGTCTTAGTGTAGTGGTGCGCACCCCGGACTTCTAAACCAGGCGGTTGCGGGTTCGAATCCCGCAAGGGGCATATGTTTGTGTGATGAGCACTAGCATTTATACCTAAGTCATGGATGTTTATAAATGTATATAAGTATGTCTATCCGTTATCCTAGTCACCATAGCACAAGCTCACGCTTAGTTTGGATGATCCAGGATGTGGCAGATCAGGTAATTTCAGTGGAGCGATTGCCATCTGACCTCCGTGACCCTGTTACCAGGGGAACCTGACAGGTTTGGATCATGGTTACACATGCATGAGCCAGGCGATAATACCAAAATCAATTTAACAGGTGCGTCTTAACGTGTGCCGGTACCTCTGTATGGACGAAGCGGATCGCATGATCGACATGGGCTTTGAGGAGGACGTCAGGACCATCTTCTCGTACTTCGCAGGCCAGCGGCAGACGCTGCTGTTTAGCGCCACCATGCCAAGGAAGATACAGAACTTCGCCAGGTGGGTGCGACTGACTGGACTGTATAACTGATTGACTGGACTATAAGAGTGACTGGACTATATAACTGGTTGACTGGACTATAACCGATTGGCTGGACTATAACAGATTGACGCAATAATGCAATAACTTACTGACTGGACTAAATAACCGACTGAATAGACTAAACTACTCACTACTGGCTGACTTTACTAAACTACTGCCTACCGACTGCCTGAACTAAAGTACTTTTTATCCACTGAACTAAACTACTCAGTCACTTTTCTCACTAACCGACTATATGTAAACTTCTGACTGGACTGAATAACCGACCGACTAGATTAAACTACTTACTGTCGACTGTCTGAACTAAACTACTCAGTATTGACTGGCTGAACTAAACTACTGACTGACTAAACTAAACTGCTTACCATCGACTGACTAAACTAAATACCCACAGACTGAACTAAACTACTGACTGACTAAACTAAATACCCACAGACTGAACTAAACTACTGACTGACTAAACTAAACTGCTTACCATCGACTGACTAAACTAAATACCCACAGACTGAACTAAACTACTGACTGACTAAACTAAACTGCTTACCATCGACTGACTAAACTAAATACCCACAGGCTGAACTAAACTACTGAATGACACAACTACTTACCATCGACTGACTTAACCAAATAACCGACTGGCTGAATAAAATGACCGACTAACTTACTAAAAGACTTGTCCATTAATGGTTTTTTATTCGTCAATATTTCTAACCAGAATAAACTAAATATTATATGAAAGAGTTCACAAAAACTAGCCTTTCTGCATAATTAATATATTTTTTAAGGCCTCCGATTTAGAGAAAAATTGAAATTATTTTTTCTCTTTGTCTGTACATAAACCGCACCTTTGCCAATACCAATTAACGCATGAAAAAAATTTGACAGCTAAATTGACATTCCATTGACATAGTACCTATTATATAATCTGTGGTAGTACCTAGTAGTATTTATCCACCAGTGGAAAGGCAATGGTACATAGCCATACAGCCAGGAAATACAAGTAAGTGATCAATGGATGATGCCTGTTACAAAACATATTTTTCTCAAAAATGGAGGCGTTTAAAATTCTGATTATTGAAATCAGAATTTTAAACGCCTCCATTTTTTTAACGTGGTTACGTGTTTCAAATTTTTGTAGCTTAAAGATAAATATAGGTTTATTGGTGGTTGGTGATATCTTGGAATAAAAAACCAGCCTCCATACAAAAAGAGGACAAGTCCTTTGACGCTTATGCGGACCGCTTATGAGCAAGAGAAGTATCCATTTAGGGCAGCGTAATGCACCCGGAAGAGATAGCAAATCTCACTTCCCAAAACATCTGTCGATTCCTGGATTCAACGGGCATAAGTAGTGAGCTATAATCAAAAGGGCAGCCGCAATAGACTAATCACTGGTCGAGATGGCAATCTTAAGGTTCATAAGCAAATAATAATATTTAATGCGATACGAACTTCTCATCGACAATTATAAAGCCCAACAAAGGTGTAAAATTCACTTCCACAGTGTTGCCAACGTATTACAACCCAAAAACCCTGAAAGTCAGAGTGAACAGGCTTATGGGGAGCTCGCTCCACAGTTTTGGTCAATTGCAATCCCCTTTCATAATATATGTTATTGAAAACCAGTGCCGGGGCCTCCTGAGGACCTGGCTTATGCTGAGCGAGGTCCTTTTGATTTGGACGTCACCGACACAGCGGCACGCGCTGCAGGCAGGGTTGGCATAGACGATTTTTTTTGTTTCATTTTTTTTTGTTGTGCTGTTTGTATTAACTAAGTACTATGTTTTTTTTGTAAGCGTGTGTTTGTGATGTCTTAAATTAATAAAGCATTTTTCTTTCTTTCTTTTCTAGCTATTACAAAATACGCAGAGAAGTCGCTGGTAGGCAATTAAGGCAGCAATACATGAACTTAATGCATCAACCTCCCTGTCGCAAGGACATATATAAAAGAAATTCATATAATAAGAGTATTGTGTTGTATAAGTTGCTACAAAAAACTGCAAGGGCCAATATTTAAGAGGAGATTGACTAACTGGCTTTTGGACAAATGTTTTTATAGTTTTAATAAATATTCTAATTGGCGACAACATACTAATATTTAATTTATTAATTCAAACTACGTAATATGAATAATACCTAATTGAACTGACATTTATTTTCTTATGTATAACATTATAATCGAATTTTTGCACGTCTGCGAGCAGACTGAACACATGCGCTACTTACTTTTATATGTTATCTTTGTTTACTGTGTTCTGGGCAAATAAAAGTTTGAGTTTGAGTTGAGTTTCTTATTTTTGTCCGCAGATCAGCGCTAGTGAAGCCAGTGACAGTGAACGTAGGCCGCGCCGGTGCTGCCTCGCTCAACGTGCGGCAGGAGTTGGAACCAGTCAAAGCAGAAGCAAGGACTGTGAGATGACCCTTTTCGCGAATAAATATTAGATACTAGTGGCTCCCCGCGACTTCGCCCGCAAAAGTTGGATTTTTCATATAAATTTTCATCCCCCATTTCACCCCCTTAATGTTTTTATATCGCAACAAAATGTAGCCTATGTCCTTTCCAGGGTCTCAAACTGTCTCCATACCAAATTTCATCTCAATCGGTTCAGTGGTTTAAGCGTGAAGAGGTAACAGACAGACAGAATGACACACTTTCGCATTTATAATATAAGTATGGACTGCGCATCCGCGTTTATCGCGTACCGGGCAATTGCCTAGAATACTCGGCCACACAGACGTTGGCAAAGCCTGTCAAAATTTTGAAAGAAAGAAAGAATTCTGTATTAACTTGGGACATCACAAACACACACACACACACGCTTACAAAATAAAAAAAACATAACATAATTTTCAAGTGCAGTATCTAATCTTTAGAACGCAAAGGGAATATGCTGTTTTTCATTTAGATATTTGTTCGTCTACAGTGTACTCGCAGTGGCAAGCGAGTTGCCTCTCATGCGGGAGGTACCGGTTCGATCCCACGGGCCGCCATGGACCAATGACTTTTTCTGAGTTATGTACATTAATTGTTTCACTAACCGATGCTCTTACGGCGAGGGAAAACATCGTCAGGACCTGCACATTCAGGTGACTGAATGTCCATGATCCAAAACCTGGTCAGGTTCCCCTGTTAGCAGGGTCACGGAGGTCAGATGGCAGTCGCTCCACTGTAATTACCTGATCTGCTACATCTTGCATCATGGTCAGCGGACCCTGGGCACTCGCGAGCAAGTAATAGAAGATTTGTTCGAAGAATGTACAGCGCCATCTCTTATCAACTTTATTAACTATTTCTATCTCTTTGCCTTCAGGTGCACTTGCTAGCATGTCTTCAAAAGACGCCGCCGCCAGTGCTAGTTTTTGCGGAGAGAAAACAAGACGTTGATGCCATACACGAATATTTACTACTAAAAGGTCAGTACATTAGTATCGTAAAAGTAAACAGTACCTGAGCTACCGAGCTTTGCTCGGTTACTACTTTTTAATAAAAAAAGCTTTTTCATCTCACCTGTTCGGAAAGTTGAACTTTCATGTGTAGATAGCCGGGTGGGAAATAGTTTTACCCTCCTACTATTGAATAAAAGGCCACTATCGAGAGTATCGATAGTTATTGCAATAGTCAGAGCTGTATCAGCTATCGATAGTGATTTTAATATTGAACTTTGTTACAATCGATAGTATTGCTATGTGTCGATAGTATTTATATTAACGGAGCTATCGATACTATCAATACTATTGGTAGACTATCGATACTACCCAACAAACATTATACCGTCAGTTACAGGCTTCTTTAAAACTTTAATCTTTTGAACGGCGTTATAATAATCTCAGTTATAGCTTGAAACGTTATATAGGAGGTAAGAAATAAAATCCACTCCGTTAGTGGTTCTAGGGCTATAATGGATGTTGTTATGCAGTATTGAGAGTAATAATAGTGTTGATTACAGCTAGTGGAGTCAAGATTTATAGCTTTAACCTGTTTGTAACACTTAATCTTTACAACAGCGCCCGCTGACATTTACTGATGTTTATTGTTACTTAATGGTTGCTGTGAAGTATCTTATATATCTTTAGGTGTTGTGATAACTTTAAGCTGCAGGCATGGGTTGCATAACAGAGTTATTCAAGTGTGTCGTAACACCAGATATTAAAAGCGTTGCATAACTCTCTTATGAAGTTTAAGTATACTAAAGACTGCACAATACTCTCGACTAAAGATGCTGTATCTTAAAAAGTGTAATAGATGCGTTAAGGAAGAGCTAAAGCTGTAATGGCAAGTTCGCCATTGTTTTAGTGAAGTAACCTAATAATTGACTCGTTTGATCAATATTTATGTGCAAAATACTTCATTATTAATGTTTATATTATCATTCTAACGATACCACGTAACTTAACTTGCCAATGGCCGACAAAAAGAACAAGTTGCTGATAAAATTTTGAGGCATCTATTTTATTATGCATAAGTTTTACTTTAAATCTTTAATAAATCCGGAGCGCGTTAAAATTAAGATGGAAAACATGGTATACACTTATAGTAAAATAGCAGGCGCAGGACTTTTTCACTTTTCACTTCTTTTTCTTCTTCTAATAAAAACTTGCATTGCGAGCAGATCGCCATTAAATGTTGCTGTGATAAGTTGTATTTTCTTTGTGTCATTTATTTTGGATTTCTTTGAAGCTTATACATAAAAACAGTACAAAAAGAGTTCTCAAAAAGCGGGCATATATTTAATTGAGAATGTTTTAGATATCTAGTACGCGTTAAAGCGTTAACCCACTCTCTCTTATAGGTTTAACAAGTTTACAATTCTTAACTGAGGGTTGTCTCACAACTATTGTGTTAGCTAATGCTTCTATGAGAACGTAGAACCGGCTAAAGTAATAGCTGAGGGTGAACAAACTCCCTTCTAAGTACTTCTAACCCTTAAGTAATACTGTTGTATAGGCTTCCTGACACCTTTACCTGTAAAAAGTGGGGCCTGATTGGTAGATATAAGGGTGGTATAGAGTCCTCTACCAACCTACTACAGGTATTCTTAACACTCTTAATTCTCAAATGAGAGCATTATAACAGTGATATGTAGGCTATTTTGACGCTGTCATGTTAGTTGGGTATCGATATTCTATCGATACTATTGCTTTTACCTCAACTATCGATAGTCTATCTATATTCTATCGATACTATTGTTTTTGCCTCAACTATCGAGTCTATCGATACACAATTTCTTTCCTCACAGTCGAAATGAAAAATAGTATGTTTAACTCGGTTGAAAGCACCCATTCCACTCTCGAGCTATTGGCGCTCTCACTTCGTTCGAGCGCCAGAAACTTCTCGAGTGGAATGTTTACTTTCGGCCCTTGTATAACAACCTACTATATAATTCTTAAGTATTGTTTAAAAAACAAAAAAAATACGCATTACACCACGACGCCGACGGTCACTGGGACAAAATTAACGATCTAAATCTGCGTCGAACAATTACGAAAGAAAAACGCATAAAAACTTGAAAACACGCGTTTTCCCAAACATAAGACTAATCTAGATCGATTTTTTAACCCCGATAAAACCCCAGATACCAAATTTTAGCGAGATCTTGAGGGTCGTTTCCGAGATCACAAATGTAAATATATAAATAAATATACAAGAATTGCTCGTTTAAAGGTATAAGATTCTTCCTCAGGTGTAGAAGCAGTAGCCATCCACGGAGGCAAAGACCAGGAAGAACGCTCGCGCGCGGTGGAAGCCTTCAGACGCGGCGAGAAGGATGTGCTGGTCGCTACAGATGTCGCTAGCAAGGGTATGTTGGTTGATATCACTGACCTCGATAATACAAGTTTTTTTTTGTTTAATTCACCCATTCTGGGTGGGCAAAGAACCAAGTCCATACAGCCACGTCTCCAGTTTTTTTATTTGTATATTTTTTCATTCTTTTCTCTTCTTTTGATACAATTATACAACTATACTAACACTAAACTACAAACTAAGTTAACCTAAGTAATTTAAATGCGAGGTTAGTTCGCATTTCAATTCTCTTAACAACTACTTTAGAAAATGAAGAAACAAAGCCCATTCTAATCGGCTCGTTACCCGTCTAAAAATCAATAATACAAGTACGCTGGACTGCATACTGTCAACCTAAAAATGAAGCCATTTGACTATCGCCATTTTGGCGCTGACGGCTGTAGTGAGCCTCCACGGAATATGTTGAATGGAATTAAAGTTTATTCGATCAAAAAAATACTCCGCAGTAGCTTGTTATATGCATACCTTTGTTATTTAATTTATGAAATCAACATGTACAAATGATTTTAAATCAATTTACACACATTCACAAACTTGCGTTTTCTGTGAGTTTACTTGAAAAATTAAATGATTGCTGTATTAGTTTATCAGTCTTCTTATAATAATAATGTCCTCCTAGCCGAATTTCGACCACGGCGGCCTATCTCAACAGAGATTAGCCAACTACGCGTGACATATTATAGTGTACAAGTGTGTGCGCAATACACAGGTGCACTCTCTGTTCCTTCACTCTCATAATTCGGTGAGACGGCAGTCCGACATGAACGTAGAGAGATCAGGCGCAGGACCAACGGCTTAACGTGCTTTCCGAGGCACGAGGATCCACGAGATCCCAGGTTCGAATCCCGGGTCGGGCCGAGAGTGTTTGGGTTTTTCTGTCTTGAAATTACTCAGACACAGCTCCGGAGTCAGGAAGTTGGTGGTGTTAACAGTCTTAATAAAGGGGGTGAATATGCCAGCAATGCCTAAGAAAACAAGTTCAGTCTCTCTCTTTATCTGCCAAACAAACGGAAAGAGCCAGACTATAATAATTAAGAAACGGCAGACTACACAGCTGTCAGTTGCTAAAGAAATTACAGATTCCATAGACAATTTAGTAGGGATGTCATTCAATGACGTCTGAAGTTAGTCACAAACTTGTAAACATACGTAAGAAGTCGCATCACTTAATTTGACGTTTCTAAATTGTCTAAAAGTCTTTCTAAAAGTCTCTTCTCGTCCGTTTAGCACAGAAAGAGAGAGACTGAACTTAAATGTAATCTTGGACAGTGCGTAAAAGCGTTTGTAACACTGACCTCTATAGTACAAGTATCTACGCTGGACTAAACATACTCTAAGAAATGACAGACAATTTTTGTGACGAATGAAAGCGCCCCTACTGGCTGTACAGGGAACTATAATAGAGTAACTTCCATATGTTAGTGTCAACTCTCATTAGTCCCGTGGACGGTCACCGCACGCTCACTACAGCCGTCAGCGCCAAAATGACGATAATCAAATGGCTTCATTGTTAGGTTGACAGTATGCAGTCCAGGGTCAGTGGTTCGTAACCACAATTTTTTCGCCTTTTCCCTCAGGATTGGACTTCGCAAACATACAGCATGTAATAAACTATGACATGCCAGAAGATATCGAGAACTATGTGCACAGGATCGGTCGTACAGGCCGCGCGGGGGGAGAGGGCGTGGCGACAACCCTACTGGGCAGGGCTGCCGATACTAGTGTGCTGAGGGACTTGGCGCATCTACTGAGAGAGGCGGGGCAAAAGGTGAGTGTCAACCCTAGCTGATTAGCCCTTAAATGCACGATTTTTAATCCTTAATCAAACATTAATTAATCGAAACAGCATTAACGACTGCGAGAAAAAAAATGTCTTTACTAGATAAAAAACCGGCCAAGTGCGAGTCGGACTCGTGCACGAAGAGTTCCGTATTAGCCACCAGCGCAACTATAGCGATACAGTCGCGCTGTCGAAGCTTCTTAATAGTACCTCTAAAATATGGTTATCGTCCTATAATGATAAAACTAGAGATGAAAGAACTCGAGTCTTTTAAAAAGAAACTCGACTCGTTAGGACGACTTATGACAGTTCACAACTCGATCAAGTCTTTGAACACTGAAGTCCTGAGCCTTTTAGGAGTCTTCGACTATGACTCGAGTTTTATTTTTAGACTGAGTCAATTTAAAAAGACTCGATATGTTTAAACGACGCAGTCGTGACGTGCGTACTCCCAACATTTTAATAGGCTCGACTCGTTGAAGTCGTAAGTCAAAAGGCGCGCTCATATGCTGTAATGATATATTAGATGAATGTGGATATAATATACTGTTTAGAAATACAATACAATTATTTTATTTATTTATTAGATACACTAAGTTTTATTATCTATTATTTAATAAATATTTTGTTATTTAATTTTGAACAGCTCATCGTAATATGCTAAACGACTCGAGTTTTTTATTAAAAAACTTGCGACTAAGATGTGAGTCTTTTACTAAAGAACTCGGAGTCGTTTTATAATGACTGGAGTCTCCTCTGATTAATAAAAACTTGAGTCGAAATAAAATCAAAGGGAATCGCCCGAATTTGGCCAAAAAGGCACACGAAAATTATTTATATTAAAAATACCGTCTTATTTTTATTTGCACTAACCATTAATTCAATTCACGGTAAAAGTCAGGGATTAATAAACTTATTTAATAAGTTCTGCAATGATTAAAATCATTGTTACAAAAAACCGGCAGGGCAGTGTTGCAATATTTGAATTGGAAAATATTTAAAACGATTTATCGATTTATGTAACCTGAAGAAAGTAGCAGTGAGCGGGATTAACCATATTTTAATTAATATTTATTATTAAACAGGTGCTTTGGTAGCATTTTTAAAGTATAATCTGAGTTTTATTACACCTTTTACATGATTTAGAAAATAAGATGTTTTAATAGTAATAATCGATTTTCATCGATTGAACGATTTTTTATTCATTGCACTGGCAATCACCATATTAAAAAAAGACATGTCACAATTGTCAATCGTTACGTCTGAGTCAATTGTTTTTCTTTTTAAATGTATTCTAAATTCTTTAAACCGCCCGCTTATAAAATCCCTCACTAAATTTATTAAGACCAAAAATATTAAACTGTAGATATGTAGTTCGTACATGACAAATAAAAATGAATGAATCTTCTCCTTCATTTTTGTTTGTCATTCATTCCCCTCCCATGCCCTTTCCATCCTTAAACTGCTAGTTGTAAATATTTGTAAATGACACTTGTTTGTTTATTGTGCTGTTATGTATTGTGATGTCCATTTTGTTTTAGGTGAATTTGTTTAACCCACCCGGGGGTTTTTTTGTCAAAATTTTGTTCCTTTCTGAAACTGCCGTGTAATAGCTGCACACGCGAGATTGGCGGAACAGTGAGCCCTAAGTGGCAAGCTTATGTTCGTTCGCTAATAAAAGAAGAAGAAGAAGTTTTTCTTTTCGTGTGCTTTCGTCTTGTTTTTTTTTGAATAATTAGTTAACGAATTGGCATTAAAATGGACCCCGATGATTCTTCAACTCTATTGACCTTGGCATGAATACGGATGCCGTTTCCACTTCTTCCGAAAACCCTCGCGCAAACACGGATTTGATAGATAACCTTGATGATCACCCTGGCATTGACACAGGACAATCGAGTTCTTTGCAAGCATCAACAACGCATCCAAGCATTTCTTTGCGCTGCACTGTGTGAGATGTGATATAAATATATCTAGAATGCGAAGACATCCGTTGATCATCGCACAGGTACGACGTCTTGTACAAAGATGGATTGAACCACAGCAGGTTAACAAAATATATTATTTACTTTACGTTATAAAAAAATTGAATGCATAGTGATTTTGTTAGATGATTTTTTATTAATTGGGTACATGTAACAAGTGTACATTTCGTGTGCCATTCTTGTTGGACGGCGGCTTGGAATAAAAAATATTTCTTCAAAATCCGATATATTTTTTAACCAATTCCTGTTCTTAAACAATATAGGCAATAAATATTATACTTTACACATTAAATCATAAGTGTGCACTCTGGGCCAAACTCTTTAGGGACTTTGGGCATTTCCCTTTCACTTACAAAAATTAATCGACTGTGTCATCCGGTGGGATACGAACCCACGTCCCTTCGCTATCCGGGCGAGTACTCTTACCAACTAAGCTACGGAGGACGTTAGTCAGTCGACGAATTTTTGCAAGTGCTTGCTACGGCAGTGAGCCGGCGTTCGATTTCATCAATACTTGGGGAATGTACTCGCATGTATCCAATGGAAATATTTGTACAAATATTTAACCATCAGTTAAGATGAAATCAGCTTAACTTATTATATTTTTATAACTTAAGCAATTATTTTGCAAGTTTTTATGAAATAAAATCAAAGGACTTGTCATCTTTTTGTATGGAGGCTGGTTTTTTATTCCAAGATATCACCAACCACCAATAACCTATATTTATCTTTAAGCTACAAAAATATGAAACACATAACCATAGAAATCAGAATTTTAAACGCCTCCGTTTTTGAGAAAAATATGTTTTGTAACAGGCATCATTTACTTGTATTTCCTGGCTGTATGGCTATGTACCATTGCCTTTCCACTGGTGGATAAATACTACTAGGTACTACCACAGATTATATAATAGGTACTACTGTCAATGGAATAACAATTTTGCTGTCATTTTTTTTCATGCGTTAATTGATCTAGGCAAAGGTGCGGTTTATGTACAGACAAAGAGAAAAAATAATTTCAATTTTTCTCTAAATCGGAGGCCTTAAAAAATATATTAATTATGCAGAAAGGCTAGTTTTTGTGAACTCTTTCATATAATATTGTTTATTCTGGTTAGAAATATTGACGAATAAAAAACCATTAATGGACAAGTCCTTTCACTTACAAAAATTAATCGACTGTGTGTCCCACCGGATGAAACAGTCGATTAATTTTTGTAAGTGAAATTTGATTTCATTTCGTAAAAACTTACAAAATAATTGCTTAAGTTATAAAAATATAATAAAACTTGAGTCGTATTTTTGGAGTAGAGTCTTAAAAATCGAGTCTAGTCCTAACTTAATGGACTTAAGACTCAAGTCCTTTCATCTCTAGATACAACACTAGCTCGTCGCCTTGACTAAATGTAGTCAGCGCATGCGAAAGTCGCGACATTCGCGACTCGCTGCTTCCGTTTATAGTATGAAATTGTCAGCAGCGCGTCAGTCGCCCTGCTAGTCGCCTGAATGTAAAAGCGCTCAAAATGAACAAGTAATGCACATAGTTACAGAAAATGTAATACAAACTTACTTTCTGCAGGTACCCTCATTCCTTCTGGATATGATTGGAGAACCAGATGTACCGGTGCCAGATGGACAAGGATGTTCCTATTGTGGTGGTCTTGGGCACAGGATCACAGGTATACTACTACTTCACACACTATTCATAAGTTTTTCTATTCGCAATTCAGAGATGAATTTCTTTTATAATACTTATATGTATACAGGCATAGAGCTAAAAATATGTTTTTCTTTCATAATACTTAGTATACAGGAGTAGAGACAAAAAGTTTGGAATTGACCCTCCATAAAACACCTGTTTTATTTGATCCATACTTCCAGGGACACCCTATAGTTACTTAGTCACAGGTGTCAATCCTTTTTATAGTCAAGTAGCCATACTTGACGTACTTTTAACTAAACTGTAAACTGTCAAAACGCTTTTCTTCCATAGATATTGTATGGGACTAGTAAATTGTGACGCCACGTTTTACTATACTCAACTAACTTACTTTTTTCGAGTTTAGCTAAATTAAAAAACAAATATTGCATATATTTAAAAAAATATCAATGAACATGTATTGGAAATATGCCGTTATTTTCAAGGAATAGGGTTTCGAAATTATTTGTGGATAGTGTCAAGTTTCCAATTGGAGAACAAACAACTTGTAACAATGCAATACCTAGAAGTTACAACATAATTAACATTGCCTAGTTTTCAAACATGAATTTAGCTAAACGAAAACAAAACAATATGTAGCTATGTAAAAGCATGGTAAATGTAAATAGGCTACTCCTTGTGCAAGATCGCAGACCTTGTCTTTGCTCTCGAGCTAAGATAAAAAAAAATTGTAGAAGGGAAGGTTTTCATATGATATGATTTTATCTGAAAAATCATTCTCAAGCACAAAACCCAGAAAACAGACAAGAAAGCTCACGCTAACATACAAATCTTCATCACTGTTGATCTAATGGTCATGGGAAAGTAAACAATATGATTTCAAAGATGATCCTTTAAAATGTTGCAAGTTGCTTTTTATGGCCTCATAAAGGCTCCACACCGATCACCAAACACACTCAATTAGATAACAAATTGCTGAAGTTATAAAAATTATAACAAACACACTCAGTTATTATTCACAGTATTAACACCTCCACAAAATTGATTTCAAGCCCCACCTGTATGGAGCGGTTGTCACGGACCGACTAGCTATGGCTGGCGTCGTCCTACACTCGCTGCGTTAAAAATTCTTCGGTTACCCTTAATTTTCTACACTAATATTATAAAGAGGACAGATTTGATTGTTTGTATTAAATAGGCTCTGAAACGACTGGACCGATTCAAATGAGAGATGGAGATGGTTTGAGACCCGGGGAAGGACATAAGCTACTTGTAGCGATATAAAATCATCAGGGGGTGAAATGGGGGATGAAAGTTTGTATGGAAAATCCGACTTTAAGCGCGGACAAAGTCGCGGGGAACTGCTAGTCTTCAATAATTATGGCCCTAGTACAAAATGTGATCTAGTTTCGTCGCCTATCAATAAACATATTTCTGAGTTTTCTGACAAAAGTTTTTATTTTCAGAATGTCCAAAACTGGAGGCGGTGCAAAACAAGCAAGCATCAAACATTGGCCGCAGAGACTACCTGGCCAATACTGCTGCCGATTATTAATGTATTTTAAAGTTAAATTTTGTAAATATGTCTGTAAATAATTACGTTAAGAATTGCAATGAATAGTTTTAATTTTGTAAACTAAATTCACTACCAAAGTTAAGCAACCCACGGCGCGGTCGTGATTGGATGGGTGACCACATGACAAGCATCTCCGTGCTTAGGCACGTTAAGCAGTTGGTCCCGGCTAATGTCTGTTGATGTTAGTCGTTAGGCCTAGTCAGATGCCCTAGTGCGGCTTGATAACATTGACAGTAAGGTTGGTCTCTTGCCTTACAGACACCCCTACACATACCGCACTGAGCCCGCGTGGTGGAGTATGGCTCGTACCTCCTCATAGTTGAGGTGAGGCCTTTGCCCAGCAGTGGGATCTATATAAGCTAACTTTACTAAACTAAATTATTTATATTCGCTCTTATTATTAATTTAAAACATTTTTCGAATCTCAGATAGCAAATGGCAGACATTTGACCACAATCTCACCTGATGGTAAGCGACGATGCGAGCGAGGATAAAATAATAAATAAATTATTTTAACGAACACACCAACCTAGCCCCAAATTAAGCGTGAGCTTGTGCTATGGCGACTAGGATAACGGATAGACTTACACATATACGTTTATACATCCATGACTTAGGTACAAATGCTCGTGCTCATCACACAAGCCCCTTGCGGGATCGAACCCGCAACCTCTGGTTTAGTAGTCCGGAGCGCGAACCACTACACCAAGACGGTCGTGATGATGGTGGGTCATGTATATTAAAACAAGTCTTAGCATAAAAGGCGTTTTATTTAACATTGATTACTCCACATCGTTGACAAACCTTAGCGTTCAGGTTCAGACAGTGAAACGCACTTACACCTAAGGCATCTCGATTTATTATAATTATATATAGGGCCTAACGAAATTAGCTATCAACCGGCAAAGGGGGATATCTATACATCACACTGATCAAGCTCACCAAATTTGGGCCAAAAATTCAGACTAGTTACCGATATATTCGCAATTCTCTGTGTGTTTGTGATTTTCGTACAATGCGTTTTGAATTGTGTTCGTGTAACTACACAATCTGTGAATTGATGCACTTGTATGCGTAAAGTAAAGATACAGCGTGCTTAATAATTTGCAGTATTTTAATTGAATTATTTTGTTAGAAAACATAACTTTGAAAAATGACTATAAAACTATGGTAATTTTTTTGCCATCGTATTCAGTATGGTGTAAAGATACCCCCCTTTGTCGGTTGATAACTAATTTCGTTAGACCTGTATATGTAGTTATCAACACCAAAATATATCAAACTTAATTAGTAATTACATAGTGCATGTTCAATGATAATAATATTATATTTACGCTAAAATGGTCTAGGAACTATATGTACCCCTAATATTAGCCAACTCAATGACCGCCTTCTGGGCA
Source organism: Pyrausta nigrata (assembly GCA_949316185.1). Classification (NCBI taxonomy): domain Eukaryota; kingdom Metazoa; phylum Arthropoda; class Insecta; order Lepidoptera; family Crambidae; genus Pyrausta; species Pyrausta nigrata. The sequence continues at coordinate 5,343,539 of OX438964.1, read as the reverse complement.
AGTAAGATTTAGCCCGTGTTCTTGACGACACGAAAGAAGAAGAAGACTCAATGATAGTGCATTTAAAAAGTGGTAGATACGTCGTTAGCGCGCGAAAATTTATTGCCTCAAATTTACTTAATTTTTCATTTAATTTTCGTATTCGTATGACATTTGACACGTAAAAGATTTCTCGGCGCATCAAATTCAAATCGCCACGCAGTAGATGACAGTTCTAACGCTTTTTTAAATACAATATCAGTGCCTTTAGTTATGTATTTTTAGATGTAATAATAATATTACAATATTACTGTTTATTTCTGGGCACAAATAGGGTTGAGTAATATTTTTTGTTATGTTAATGAGTTCTCCTGGCCAAATTTCAGCGAGGGTCAATCTTAACAGATTAAACTTAATTTTGCACACAGTAATACCAAAAAAGTTACAAAAATAAGGGCCACTTGCGCACGTTCGGATTAGCTATTCCGGACTTTTTAAAGTCTTTTATCCTAGTTGCAAGCCCACTTACACAAGTGTGGATTAGCTTATCCGGAAGGTGCACTTGCGCCAGTTCGGATTAGCCAATCGGGAAGGTGCACTTGCGCCAGTCCGGATTAGCTAACCGGGAAGGTGCACTTGCGCCAGTCCGGATAAGCTAATCGGGAAGGTGCACATGCGCCAGTCCGGATTAGCTAATCGGGAAGGTGCACATGCGCCAGTCCGGATTAGCTAATCGGGAAGGTGCATACAACTCAGATAATTGGCCTTGAACAAGTCTAGATTAGCTAATCCGAACGTGCGCAAGGCCTAAGAGATTAGCCAACTAAGCAGAAGATATTACAGTACGCACAAACAGATATAATCTCTGTTCCTTTACTTTTAAAGAAGTATGTGTTAAGGAAATCAAAGGTCTTACTCCTGTTGACGAATGTTCGTATTCTCAAATATAGCCGTCCCTGTCACCCACGCCAGAATGACATCGCGAACGAGCGTGATGGCTGGACTCGAAAATAAAGACATCGTCAACTCATAAACAAAGGTGGTACCAAACCAGGCCTGTGTATCTCCCCGCGGAGGTAGCAAAAACGTACCTACGCGCGGCGCACCTACGTAGGTGCTAAAACAAGTTGAGTGTCGCTACCGGCCAGAGACACGCTCGCGCGTTTTATTCACCGGCGGCCGCGCGGCTACGTTGCTGGCTGGACGAGAATGAATAAAGTACTAGAAAGAGGCGCTAGATGGCATTAGAAGCTTCTCGTAGCAGTCAACCCTATCGCGTCGCGTGATATTACGTCACTGAATGGGTTTAGTGTATTATGAATCATATTTCAGAGCAATAAGTATGAAATTATCTTGCAATGGATTTTTGTAGGTGTCTACACGAAAATGTGCTTGACTCTGAGGCGAACTAAATTACGCCGTATTGTTGACGTCATTGAGTAGACATTTCTTTGAATACAATTGCTAAGTCATACTTCAGTACGAAGTACTAGTATTTTGTGACCAAACCCAGACAATATAGAAAATGTGGATTTCTATATTCGAAAATTCGGCTCCAAAGATGTCGACACCGGTGCGGCGGTCGTCATAAAGTAACTGTTTACCCGACATCGGAGTTATCTTGAAATTGGCTGAATTACATTCATATATTTTAGTGGGGATACAAATACTCCGGGACCGGTGAAATCATACAACTAAGAATATTGCAGTACGTCTGTACAACATTCATACATACATACATGCCAAACTATGAATAGAAAACAAACCATATTTTATCTATACAGGCTGCGTATAAAATTCATGTAATCTTCAAAATACATAATCGGATACACAAAATATGTGCGTTTTTTTGGCTTATTTTCCAAGCCCACTGTAGTTGTAATTTTGCATCTGATTATAGAATTTTACGAATTCCAGAATTCAACACCACCCCGTATTTTTCAAACGAAACCGTGTACCGACATTATCAGAGGAAAAAAACTAAATAATATACAAACTCTTGTAAACTTTATTTGGAGAGTAATGTTAGCGTTTAAAAATTACAGCCGTTTTGCAAGAAAAATCTGTGCTTTGGCTGAGTTTTTCAACCGAAATGTTTAGCTTCACGCAAATCGATCCAGCCGTGCGCTTGAGGCGACTAGATATAGGAATAATAAGTAGGTAGTGGGCTCAATTCTAATGCGCCCTGTCTTAGATAAAATTTTGGTTCAGTCTCTCTCTTTCTCTGTCAAACAAATGAAAAGAGACAGACTATATTAATTTAGAAACGTCAGACTAACAGCTGTCCGTTGCTAAGGAAATTAGAGAACCCATAGACAATTTAGTAGGGATGTCATTCGATGACGACTAAAGTTAGACGAAAACACGCAAAAACTTGTACAAATACGTTCGAAATCACATCACTTAATTTGACGTTTCTAAATTATCGTTGTCTTTCTCTTTTCGTTTGTTTGATAGAGAAAGAGAGACTGGACCTAAATTTAATCAAAGACAGGGCACATTGGAATTGAGCCCAATGTCAAAAAATCATGACATTTCTGAAATTGCAGAAATCGCCCACTTATATTACCAAGTTAAAAGGTTTTCAATTGCAAAACAGCTGTATTATTGATGACAAATTCATATATATTTAAGGAAGCATTATATTAAAATAAACATAATTGAGATTTTAACTAATATGATACCAAAAATCCATTAAAATATTGGTAAATTAATGATAATGATAAACCATATTGGCACTTCAGTTAATAATGATAGGTGCTATCAAGAGATCTTTGCGTCAAAATATACAAAAAATTTAAGTAATCATTTCTTGAATTAAAATCATATTTTAATGTTGAGATCAGAGAATATTTTCGATATGCAAAGGATGTGTTTATTAATATCCCTTAACATTTGTTTGTCCTTCTGATAGAACCAATATGGTGCAGTAATAAAAAAATATTTATTTATTTAAACTTTATTGCACCAAAAAAGAAAGTACAATTGGCGGACTTAATGCCTTAAGGCATTCATAAAAATATTCCCATACAAACTATAATTAAACATCGGTCAATTATTATGGGGTTCTCAATTTTTTGTTTTGATCGCACGGATTCTATTGAACCATATTGAAAAAGTTCAAGTTGCATTTGAGCAGAACAACAAATGTCAAAAGGAATACATATTTTGTATACTATTTTATTTAAATTTTTTTAGATTTCAAATGCTGTTTTAAAATCAATGAAAGTCAAATTTTATTATTTAAAAACCACTGCATTTCTAAATCAAAAGCATTCAAAAACCTGAGTCAACGTTATTGATATATCCAAATTATCTGTGTATTATGCTTACTATGCTTGAAGTGCCAAATAGCCCACATTACTCCCCGTTCCAATCATATTTAAGTGACAAAATCATACCCGAGGAATTTTTTATTTTTCCGTCTGACCCGTGGTGCTTTCTTCGGGGTGTCATACTCCTCCCCATCTTGTTCGTAGACAACATTATTGTCTATGACCCAGTCTTCCTCATCGGTTCTCATCTGTATCTGTTTGACCTGCTCCCGGACAGCGGAGAAGCGTTTCTTCTTCTTCTTGCTCGATTCTGGAGTCTCTTTGGTCCGCTTCCTCGGTTGTTCTTCGAGCACCAAGTGTTCGTATTCTTCTACGATGTAGTTTTCTGGTTCGTAGCTGGTCGTTATTTCGACGCCGACGGACGGGTCAACGTCGGGTAGTATGTAGTAGTTTTCGAAATTGCCTGCGAAAAGATGAATGGGATAAAAATAGCTCGTGCTTTGGGGTTCCGCAGTTTACAATGTTAGATTTGACATTACAAAATTTTTTTTAGTAAAGTGTTACTATTCTTGTGATTTTGATTTTAGTTTAATTTTAGGACCTTACAATAATAATTTTAATTTAATTTTAGTTCATTATTTTTTTATATCTCAAAGATGGTAAGACTTTTACTTGAAAAAAATATATCATATAGTGGGTCATGATGTGAATAGCAAGTATTTAGTAATCAGTTAGGGTTTTCCTTCAGTTACTTAATTCGTTCTATCAGCAAATTAACTTTGAAAAAATCAATCGAAAAAACTTGTACTAAGATGAGCATTCAAAAGGTTTACAAATGGCAAAAAGCCTAAGTGACAGGATGAAAGAGCGAGAAGGGTCTATACATTCATATATGCCAATTTTCATTGATTAGTGACAGGTTACACAAACCACGGGCCTGCTACTTTCTGTGGTCACGGTACAAATTAAGACAACTTGGTTGGTTTAGAAACTGCATTGATTCCAATGGTAAAGGCGCTAAATGTTGCCTAAATCATAAAAATAATGGTAAGGGCCCGAACACTGTATAACTTACCAGGTAAAGTGATTTCATTCATATCAGCGGTGAAGTGTCGCTTCTTCTTGCCGGTGTTGCAATGCTTGATGTACGCATACTTCGGCTTGCTCTCTTCAGGGATGATGTTCACCATCCACTCTCTAAGCAACCATGGAATTGGTTAGATTGCAAAGTTATGGCTTAAGTAAAAAAACAAATCACCCGACTGCGCAAAATATTATATTTTAAAAATCGTCTTTAATTGTCTTTAAATAGGTAACCTTACTGGCTTTATTTGAAAAAAAAATCTACTCTAACTATTCACGACGACCGTCTTAGTGTAGTGGTTCGTGTCCCAGACTTCTAAACCAGGCGGTTGCGGGTTCGAATCCCGTAAGGGGCAAATGGTTGTGTGATGAGCACAAGCGTTTGCACCAGTCATGGATGTTTATAAATGTATATAAGTATGTTTACCCGTTATCCTACTCACAATAGCACAAGCTCACGCACGCTTAGTTTGGGGCTAGGTAATTGGTGCGTTAGTTGAAACAAATTATATTATTATTCAGATGACACAGTCGATTAATTTTGTAAGCGAAATTTGATTTAATTTCGTAAAAACTTGCAAAATAATTGCTTAAGTTATACAGGGTGTGGCGTAAATAGTGGTCCAAAGCAAAGGTGTGGATACACTGTACACTGAAGCACCACATACCAGTATTTTAAAAAAAATTATGTACAGGGTTTTCAAAAAAAAAATTTTTTTTAATTTTTTTAGAAATCGTTACCTTGCCTTACAAATTTGGTTATAATTTCCAAAAATGACGGTTTTTTTTTATCCATTTTTTTATTATTATTGCTGATCACTTGTACTTAGTACTCCATTCTTTTTTTTTTTTACAAACTGAATTTAATAAAAAAAATTAGGTTTCTTTCAAAATTCAATACTCACTGCTAGCAAATCGTTTGACTTTCAATGCTTTTGGTGCAAAAAAAATGTACCACACTGTCAGTGCCCATTGTTTAAAAAAAATGCCCATCTTTTGCAGATTCTAAAATGGTGCAACAATAAGTGTTACGACTTACAGGAAAAAAGTTATTGCTTTTCGAAACAAAAAGGAGCCCAATTCAGAAAAACTATTTATTTGAAGTTCAAGGGTTTACAAGGGTTGTAATTTTTTTCTGTGTGGTCCAAAGCAAAGGTGTGGATACACTGTACACTGAAGCACCACATACCAGTATTTAAAAAAAATTATGTACAGGGTTTTCAGGGTTTTCAGGGTTTATTTTATTAAATTCAGTTTGTAAAAAAAAAAAGCGAATGGAGTACTAAGTACAAGTGATCAGCAATAATAATAAAAAAATGGATAAAAAAAACCGTCATTTTTGGAAATTATAACCAAATTTGTAAGGCAAGGTAACGATTTCTAAAAAAATTAAATTTTTTTTTTTTTTTGAAAACCCTGTACATTATTTTTTTTTAAATACTGGTATGTGGTGCTTCAGTGTACAGTGTATCCACACCTTTGCTTTGGACCACACAGAAAAAAATTACAACCCTTGTAAACCCTTGAACTTCAAATAAATTGTTTTTCTGAATTGGGCTCCTTTTTGTTTCGAAAAGCAATAACTTTTTTCCTGTAAGTCGTAACACTTATTGTTGCACCATTTTAGAATCTGCAAAAGATGGGCATTTTTTTTAAACAATGGGCACTGACAGTGTGGTACATTTTTTTTGCACCAAAAGCATTGAAAGTCAAACGATTTGCTAGCAGTGAGTATTGAATTTTGAAAGAAACTTAATTTTTTTTATTAAATTCAGTTTGTAAAAAAAAAACGAATGGAGTACTAAGAACAAGTGATCAGCAATAATAATAAAAAAAATGGATAAAAAAAACCGTCATTTTTGGAAATTATAACCAAATTTGTAAGGCAAGGAAACGATTTCTAAAAAAATTAAAAAAATTTTTTTTTTTAAAACCCTGTACATAAATTTTTTTTAAATACTGATATGTGGTGCTTCAGTGTACAGTGTATCCACACCTTTGCTTTGGACCACTATTTACGCCACACCCTGTATATAATAATTATTATTTTATTTATTTTGGTTTATTATTTAAACTTATAAAAATAGCACTGTGAGTGTTAAAAAACATTTAAAACTATTGAATAGCGAAAGCGTTATCATTCAAGTTGAATTTATTCTGTAATGAATAACTACTTGGCCCACTGTTGCAATACATTTTGGGAAGATAGCGCTGACATCACGCAACGACGCATTCACAGAGACTAGAAATTTCGCACGAGTGCATGGACTGCACGGTAGCTCAGTTAGTAAGAGCGTTGGCCCGGTTAGCCAAAGGTCGAAGTTCAAATCCTGCCCGTGTGCTAATTTTGGTTTCGTATTTAAACTTATAAAAATAAAAATAACACTGAATGTTAAGCATTACAAACTATTTCATTTTAATTTCAACTGTATACCTTCTTGCCTTCCTCAGGGGCTTCTTGACAGACAGACGGACAACAGTGATCCTATGAGGGTTCTTTATTCCTTTTGGGGTATGGAACCCAAAAAATAACAACTTATTACCTGTTCTCATCGGCCGGTATCTCGCTGACTTCCTCCATAGTGATCTCTTGCTCCTGCGCGATCTCGTATATGAAGTTGTCGGAGATAGTTCCATCCTCCATCACTTGCACGAGCTCGCTTTGATTGGCCGATGTATCCGCTGTCGACGTTTGGGGGATTATCTGGGAAAATTAGCATTATTCTATTAATTTCGTAACATAACAGACATTAATCTAAGTGTTTACCCTTACTGTTTATACCAGAGTTTCCCAAACTTGCGATTTTTCACCGAAAAGTGTCATGTTAAGCGTGTTTTTATTCGATAATATGAAAAAAAGAGATATTTCGGGTTCGATCGTAAATAACAATCTTCTAAACAGCACCTTTATATTAAAATATGCAAAAAAATAAGTAAATATATTTGACAAAATGTGTGCAAAAAAAGCATTCAGTAATCAAACTTAATTTCGCTCACAAAAATTAATCGACTGTGTCATCCGGTGGGTCTCGAACCCACGTCCCTTCGCTACCGGGGCGCAGCTCTTACCAACTGAGCTACGGAGGACGTTAGTCAGCCGAAGAATTTTTGTAAGTGCTTGCTACGCCAGTGAGCCGGCGTTCGAGTCCCACCGGATGACACAGTCGATTAATTTTTGTGAGCGAAATTCAATTTGATTTCGTAAAAACTTGCAAAATAATGGCTTAAGTTATAAAAATAATTATACGGCATTCAGTGCCAAGGGATTTTGATGAAATTTTTCTGAAACAAAATAATTGATATTTCGTCTCTAAAGGTTATGTGCTCGGTAACTTTGACGTGGTACTTCCTCACCTCAATGACCTGTTTCGGGTCCTGCATCTTGGTGATGACCTGCTCCGCCTGCGTGATGGAGGCTTCGCTTTTATCCGTTTCCACCTTCACCACCCACAGCTGCTTGCGTTGGAGGTTCTTCAGTGACCTGGTCCAAGACACAATTATATTAGCTATAGAACTCTACAGCCATAAAAGGGGGTGCGGAATCCAGTAGAAGTGCTACCGCTGGTGCCGTAGACTGCAAGAGTTCTGCAATGGATGCTGTGCCCATTGATAATACAAGGTTACTTTTCAGGCCACATTTTTTAAATAAGACCTAGAGAACAACAGAAGAAATAACTTCATCGCAATTATTTTTAATTATAGTATTTTCCGAATAATATCTAAAAGTTTTAATATTTTTATAACACAGTGTCATTTTTATAAATTTTAATCATCATTCGCTTGCCCTGTTCCCATTATATTTGGGGTCGGCGCAGTATGTTTTTCTCTTCCATACAATCCTATCACTCGTCATTGACTCATCCACTCCTTTCACAATCATATCATGCTTTATACAGTCCATCCATCTCTTTCTAGGTCGGCCTCTTCCCTTCCATTCATACTCATCACTCTTTTTGTGACATGATTCTCCTCTCTTCTCATCACGTGTCCATACCAAGATAATTTTTTATAAATTTTAATAAGCAATGAAAATGCGCAATTGGGAGGATTACACTACACTGTAGCTCTGATGGTAAGAACGTTGGCCTGGTTAGCCAAAGGTCGTGGGTTTACATCCTACCTTTACCATATCCGAAAATAAATTAAACAGATAGATAACGCAACTTTAGCGCGCCCTACTGACTAGTAATGTATTGCACTTTTCAGTGGATCATTACGAATATATCATACGTGCATATTTTTCTACGATTGACTTAATTTATCTACGGGCCGGCCTTTGTATCTCCCCGCGTAGGTAGCAAAAACGTACCTACGCGCGGCGACCCTTTGTAAGGGACTAAAACAAGTTGCGTGTCGCTACCGGCCAGCGACACGCTCGCGCGTTTTATTCACCGGCGGTCGCGCGGCTACGTTGCTGGATGGAGCATGAATAAAGTCCTAGAAAGAGGCGCTAAATGGCGTTAGTAGCTTCTTGTAGAAGTCAACCCTATCGTGTCGCGTGATATTACGTCACTGAATAGGTTTAGTGTATTATGAATCATATTCCAGAGTAATAAGTATAAGAATGAAATTATCTTGCAATGTATTTCTGTAGGTGTCTACACGAAAATGTGCTCGAGTCTAAGGCGAACTAAATTACACCATATCGTTGACAACATTGAGTAGACATTTCTTTGAATTTCATTACAAAGTCAAACTTCTCTACGGAGTACTAGTACTTATTCTGTGCCACGCGTACGATTTTGTAACAGTAGACAGGAAGAATTAATTGTAAAACGGTTTTTGAATCAAGTAAAGAGGTATATGTACTCACAAGTATCCAAGCGTATCGACCAGCTGGCGAACATTGAGCCGGGATATATTCTCCGGTTGCTTCGGGGGCTCCAAGCTATAGTTGTGGTCCATTTTGATTATCTCCACCACTAGACAGACAAAATAACAATGTTTTTTACCGTACGAAAATCTGAGGGTCAAAGGCACTGACCTCTATAGTAAAAGTACGCTGGACTGCATACTGTCAACCTAAAAATGAAGCCATTTGACTATCGCCATTTTGGCGCTGACGGCTGTAGTGAGCGTGTGGTGAGCGTCCACGGAACTAATCAAAGTTAGATGGGAAAATAAAATACAATTATTATGCCTTAAATTTCCGCTAAGAGACGCTAGCGCAGGGACCAAAACCACACCAACCGCAACCGCGTTGAATACCAGTACAGGCAAATGCAGAATGCACCGCCCTCCCTCCCTCAATACGCATGCACTACAGGTAATGCAGTTGTTAGTTACCAACACCAACGTGCAAAAAACCTGGACGCGTTTCGCCACTCCACGCGGCATCCTCAGGAGGTGTTGTCGCCTCGGCTGAGCCGAGGCCGAGGCGACAAGGCGGTTGGTGTGGTTTTGGTGCCTGCGCTAGCGTCTCTTAGCGGAAATTTAAAGCAAAATAATTGTATTTTATTTTTCCCATCTAATAATGGATTTCCGCAAAGTAACCCCTGATTCTATTAATTATATCTAATGAAAGTTGACATAAACATATGCAAGTTACTCTATTTTAGTTCCCTGTACACTCGGCGAGGGCGCTTTGATTAGGCACAAAAATTATCTGTCATTTCTTAGAGAACCTTTAGTCCAACGTACTTGTATCATAGAGTTTGAGGCGAAAAAAGCCGATACGGTGACGTTCCGTTCCCGAGTTGTTTTCTAACTTAACGGCTTCGCGCAGATGGGCCACCAACCACAGCCACCGGTGGCCAGCGATAAGCTGTTCACATTGGGCTCAATTCTAATGCAACCTGTCTAAGACAAAATTTGGGTTCAGTCTCTCTCTTTCTCTGCCAAACAAACGAAAAGGGACTATATTAATTAAGAAACTTCATACTAAGGAAATTAGAGAATCCATAGACAAATTAGTAGGGTTTCATTAGACGTAAAAACTTGTAAAAAATACTAAAGAAATCGCATCACTTAATTGTAGTCTGTCTCTTTTCGTTTGTTTGGCAGAGAAAGAGTGAGACTGATCCTAAAATCTTAGACAGGGCGCATTGGAATCGAGCCCATTATTTTTATTACGTCGCCGCACACGTGAAGCGAATTGCGACCACTCACGACTCAGTGTGCGCGATACGCCACCTGTGGCCACTCGCCATTTTGACAAAACATCTGCCAAAGGATCTAGCAGATGAGTGTCAATTGTAGCCACCGAGCACCTTGGTTTGCGCGGGTCCAAAGAGCGTGGCGCGCGACAGCCACCGGTGGCGGTGGTCGGTGCCCCATCTGTCTGCGCGGAGCCTTAGGCTGAACCTACATTATAGATGATGTCCTAAAAATCAGTGTAAACCTGAAGCCAAGATACAGAGCAATCCAAAAGAGACCCGATCACCCGAAAAACCCTATTGCCGTTATTACAAAAACTTAGTACCGGGTTTAAGCCAGGACTAAGCTATTAGCTAGCCAATTATAAAAGCGTTTTGCTATTAGGTTATGTCACGAATGTGTCATTCATTCCTCTGTTGTCGGCTAATATTTAGACCTATTTTAAACCTGGTCTATTTTTTATATAACAACACCGTATGTATTTTATACGATTTTTCTTAGTTATTGAGATATTTGATTTTACAAAATGTATGGGAAATGTTTAAAATTTTAATTAAATGAACACTTTAATGTTGAGTTTACATATTTCTAACAAGATTTCAACCCAAACCAAACAGTACGTACAGTCAGAATATTTAATTAGCACACTGCATTTTATTTTCATACATTTTCTAAGGAAAAGTTGAAATTATCTCGAAACCCACAAAAAATCGTAGAACATACATCGGGGTTATTCGGGTCTGTCTAGGTGTGTTCTGTCTCTAGGTTTTAGGTTAACACTACTATTTGTAATATATAAATATAAATAAAAAATGATATATGTAAAAAAGTGTCTAGTAAAAATCACTGTGACTGACCTTTATTACACCAATACTACCGCTTCTCTACTCCTTCTTCCAAATTAACTATGTATTTACACACACATAGGTATAGTTTATTGATAAATACAATCAGTCAAGCAAAAAATCTTACTTCAGCATTTCTAATCTATTAAAAATCTATACTACACTTCTTAGGATATCTTTTAAACTAAGAGCTATTTGGATACATGGCACTATCTACAAATAATACCGAAACCCTATTTCTTGGATATAAACAGCATATTTTAAACGTCCATTTATATATTTTGTAGTTATCTGCAATACGAGTATTTGTTTTTTAATTAAGCTTTACTTAAAAAAGCAAGTTAGTTGAGTACAGGTAAATATGACAGTTGGTATTCCCATACAATATCTATTGAAAGAGTCGTGTGAGAGTTTATTAAAAGTACGTCAACGATTGGCGGTAGCGATGGGCGATTGTTCGAAAAAAATTAATCGAATGAATCGATTATCGACCATTCGAACTATCGATTTAGTAATTCGAAAAAAAATTAATCGAATAATAATCGACAATCGAATGATAATCTGTACCAGTACAGATACAGATACAGGGCCCAGGCCCTTCGTTGCATTCGATCCAATTGCCGCGACTGTGCGCACAGGACAGGTAGCGACCGAATGATTAATCGACGCGACGAATGACGATTCATTCGTTAGTAGTTGGTAGTACGGCCTGCACACCGCGTGCTCCGGTATTGCTCGCCGCATAACCGAAGAATAATCGAATGATTGCGGTTGCTTATCGAATACATTTGATTACAGAGACCATTCCAATAATTCGATTAATTTAGTAATAATCGCCCATCGCTAATTGGCGGTGTCAAATAGCCTGTTGTTCAAGGGTAAATTAAACAAATATTCTTCAAATACAGCACCCTAAATAGATAACACCAGGCCTGGTTCACTCCGCAATTTAGCTTAAAGCTACAGGTACACGCGCGCATGGACCGGTCGGCGTTTGGTCGTAATGAATGTCACAAGCCGGCCGCATCGTGTAAGATCTACGATTCACGCGCGCGATTGGCGTCGCATCGGTCGACCCTACGCTGTCAGGTGAGATGAGGTTACGCGAGAGAAAGAGAGGCAAATATGTAGGTGCTTATAGCGATAGACTATTGGCGTATCGCGATCTCAATTTTCCCTTTATTGTGTCGTAGCAAGAGTCGCTATTTACTTAAATAACTTTGCGGAGTGGTCCTTCTGTACTTTTACTATTATTTATTCTGTGATAATACTTAAATTGTTATAAATTGTAACGCGAGCGATAAATGCAATATGTCAGCTCATCATACATTTCACATGAAGGTAGTTAAACACTGGTGGGTACCTTTTGGCGTGTCTCCAACGAACTTTTCAAAAAGGTTCTGGTACCCGCCGGACGCCGCGTCTGCAATGAGAGCGTAAATTACAACTACCCTCAAAAAATGTAATTTTTAAAAAAAACTCGAGCTACATTTTCCGGGAACAAAACCCAACGATTTCTTGGGAATTCCCGGGAATTAACCCTAACACAGTCTCAGCTTCTCGTCAAAAATTCTCGAAATAAATGATTCGTTTTGAAAACTATGAAAATTGCAACGCTTTTGGAAGCATTTTTTTATTTACTTTGTATAGCGAGTAAATACAAAAAAAATACGTAGCGAATCTAGAAAAAAAAAACTACATATTTTGCACTTCATATAAATATATAGTAGCAAACGTAAAAAAAAAAATTTGCACATAATACGTTATGCATACAAAATATAAGATTTTTGCTTGACTGGTCATATACGTTATATTTATTATGTTAAATATTAACAGAAGGCGCTTATAAAGACATGATACAGAAGATCCTAACTAAGTTATAAGTTTCAGGCACGGTTTGAAAAACGTAAATTTGGGGCTGTGGGCAATACAATGTTGACAATGATCTGACAGTATTTTTAGTAACGAGAATTGGCCCCCAGGACCCTTAAAAGTAGACCTGTGGCGATCGTGCTCGCGATATATGAAAGAGTGATCGAATCACGACTGTCTAAAAGATTCAATCATTTTTGATCCGAATTGCTTTCTTGTGAATCCGAATTTTTCTCTTTCTGAATTGGTACGTACGGAAAACTGTTTGTGGGTCACTTGGGCGCGTGTGTTTCGGCTTACGATTCGGGTCATTGACCGAGATTGAGAGTAGAGAGTACTCGGCCTAATGCGGCGAACAGGATAAAATTATTAATCGAAACCCGAATGATCGAATCTTTATGGCCCGATCGCGACAATGGGTCCCATCGACCCATTGATCAATCGACACAGGTATACTAAAAGTTAGAGAACTTACTTTTCTTCTGCTCCGGTGTCTGCACCACCGGCGCCACCTTCTCCTGCAGGGTAAGCAGCTCCGGGAGCATGGGCGAGTCTATCCAGAGCCCTTGCGAGTCCAGCTCGAAGTGGTACCTGGGAGGATGTGAACGAAACGCTCAGCACTAGCCCACAATGTTTCCCGAAGCAGTAGTATATGGAGATACGCGAAATCGATACCAGTAGTATACTTACTTGGCGATATCTAATATTGTGGTACTCAATGCAATTAGTTCCCATACTAGGTATCGATACTTTGCAAGATACTTGATGTTTCTACCCTTCCCTAAAACGTGCAAAGAAAACACAGCACTATCTCTCTCGGTCGAGTTAAGTATTTAGGGGAATGTCCTATAATAAAAATGTGTGTGACTCAATGTCATTATGTTTTAGCAATAGTCATTCAATTTTTACTTGATTGGTTATGTATGGCTAATTTACTTTTGATTCGATACTTTTATCAGTATCGATACATTTGATTCGATACTTGGCATCGAATATCGATACTTTTTTAAATTTAAGGATTCCTAGTAGTAGAGCTTGTAAATATGATGGGACGTGTATAAGTGCCCCCTGTGGGACTAGATGCAGAATTAAGTGACTTTTATGACTGCTAAGGAACATGAGATGATGAGGAATAAAATCATCACGCCTATTATGATAAAAAGATATTGTATCCAATGGGCATCTAGCACTAACTGCTTAACTAAGTCATAATGTGTACTTGATTTCTGCCTAATCTCCGATATTTCGTGGTACTGCGCCCATAGTAGTATTTTCATAAGCTATACTAGACCTGGCTCACTCCGCAGTTTAGGTATGAAGCTTCAAGTACATCATCATCATCCTAGCGGTATCCTGGTTGAGCACTCGCACGCGAGGGCCCGGGGTTTGGTTTGGACCATGATCCAGTATATGGAAGATCAGGCAATTACAGTGGAGCGACTGCCTCTGACCTCTGTGCAAGGTCACAGAGGTCAGAGGCAGGTTAACAAGGGAACCTGACCAGTTTGGATCATGGTTACACATTCAGTCGCCTAAATGAGCTGGTTTCCTCACGATGTTTTCCCTCACCGTAAAAGCATCGGTTAGTGAAACAACTAATGTACATAACTCTGAAAAGTCATTGGTACCTACATGGCGGTACCTCCCGCATGAGAGGCAACCCTAGCTACTGTTCCATCTACATGCGGGGGTATATATCAGTAGGCGATTAGCGCTCTGCGAACCGAATTGAACTTAATTCTTTCGTAACAAGAGTCGCTATTTATTCAAAAGATTTTTTTCTTTACTTGTTCTATACAAACTTGTAGGTAGTTTAATTGTTAACATACCCGCATAACTGAAGGCTGACATGCCGCCACAGCACTTCGCTCTCCTCCTGCATGGCACCCTCGATCCATTCTTGACGTTTTGTGTCTTCCTCTGACGCTATGTTTGCACTGCGGACAAGATAACGTTGTGTTGAGTGCTTATGAAAACATACCTCGATCCTGGGGTTGCCGACCGTACTACAATATATTTGACTGCCTCGTTGGTCTAGTGGTCAGCACGCTGGGTACTATCCACGAGGTCTCGGGTTCGAATCCCGGGTCGGGCCGAAAGTGTTGGGTTTTTCTGTTGTGAAATAACTCAGACACAGCTCCGGAGTCGGGAAGTTGGTGGTGTTAACACCCCCGTGTCTCGGAAGGCACGTTACGCCGTTGTTCCTGCTCCTGATCTCTTTACGGTCATGTCGGATTGCCGTCTCACGGTATTTTGAGAGTGAAAAAACAGAGAGTACACCTGTGTATTACGCACACACTTGTGCACTATAATATCTCCCGCTCAGTCGGCTAATTTCTGTTGCGATTGGCCACTGTAGTCGAAATTCAGCTAGGAGGACATAATAATATATATTATTGTAGTGTATTTCTGGTCTGCGTACTATATGGTACTATATACTGGTAAAGAAACATATAGAACGCAAAATTACTATATTTTCAACACTGTAATTTAACTAACAAAGCTCTTATGTAAAAAAAATATGAATAAGCCACTTCTTTAACTTTTGACATTAACTTATAAAAAGAAATAAGTTCCAAATATATTGTTTTCTATTTTTTGCGTGTCCCATAAAATACTATATAATTTTTAGGTATACTATATTTTGTTAAAGCTTTTTTTGAAAAATACTATATTTCGCTATAGAAATATTGACAACCCTACTCGTTCCCCCCATCCTGTAGGATCAGGTATGCAATTGGAAAAAATATAAAAGATTATGAGTATTACATTTTTTAGAAATTATGGTGAAATAAAAAATTGTACATACAATATTACACTAGTTTTTTTGGGCCTCGTGTAAAAAAATAGGTAAAATGCGTGTCCAGGCAGACAGATAAATCCGGATTTAGGAAGATCTAGCAGTAATTTATTTATAGATGAAGAAGTATAAATTCACAGATGTGCCTAACAAACAAAAAAATAACTCAAGGTGATGACATGACCTGACTGACTAAATAAAAGCATCAAGTACCTATATTAAAAAATTGAATTAGGAACAAAACAAACAATTTTTCTTTGTCTTCTTGAAACAGACTAGAAGGAATTAAGACAATTTTAATTATCCTACCCGTATGCAAATTTTTGGTTTCTTATTTTAACTTGTACATTTTTGAATTATTTTTAACTGAAAAAAAAAAACACTTTTTTTAAATTATGATTTAATTAAACCAACCAAGCCCAAAATTACTGACAGTATCTTCTCCCTATTCTTCAACACTCTGGGCAATCGATTCATAGCGGGGGGAGATTGGAACTCAAAGCATACAAATTGGGGCTCCAGACTTATTACAACAAGGGGTAGACAACTGAATACTTGTATCATGGAGAACAAACTGACCGCAGTATCTGCCCTAGAACCGACTTATTGGCCAACAGATCCTAAAAAAACACCTGATCTTCTAGACTTCTTTATCATCAAAGGACTATCCAGACACTATTTGAAGCCAGAATCTTGCTTGGACGGATCTTCCGACCATGCTTCGGTGATATTGACTGTCAGCACCATGGTAATTGAAGTCAACAAACCAGATGTGCTAACTAACAAGTACACTGACTGGAGCTGCTTTCAAGAGCATATACTGCGGAACTTGAATCTCAGAATTGCCTTGAAATGGCCGGATGAAATTGACAATGCAACAAAAACTTTTACGACACTTACGAGGGTCAAACTGAAAGTTCTTAGAACTGGCCACTTATAAACAATATAATAAAAAAAATATTCTAAAATTTGAAAATAGAACTCTTTGCCAATATTACTGAGTATATATTTCATTCATTTGTCATTTGTTTTACGACTTGGCGGCAAATTGAAAATTGTCTGTGTCACGTCAAAATGAATTTAACACGAGAAAATTTTCGTGCAATGATTTTTTATGACTTTCGATGTCATTTAAGTCAACAAGAAAGTTATGATAGACTACGATTGGCCTTTCACGATGAAGCCCCATCTCGTGCGACTGTTTACAACTGGTTTAATGAGTTTAAACGTGGTCGCACTAATCTCACTGATGATGTACGTGAGGGACGGCCTTCTACGGCGACGACTGAAAATAACATCTGTGTTGTGCGGCGTATGATAGAGACTGACAAAAGAGTGACCTATCAGCAGATTCGGACAAGCTTAGGCATCGGTATGAGTCAAGTGCACAAAATCCTCCACGAACATTTAGCGGTCAGGAAGCTTTGCGCCCGGTGGATACCTCATAATTTGACTAAGGCTCAAAAACTCCATCGTGTGGATTGGTGCCGTAAAATGATTGAAAGATTTAACGGAGGTGACTCAAATGCTGTGTTCGACATACTAACAGGTGACGAAAGCTGGATTTACTGTTATGATCCTGAAACCAAAAGACAATCTGCTCAGTGGGTGTTTCCTTTCGAGGAGTTGCCAACTAAAGTGAAGAGAGATCGAAGTGCGGGAAAAAAAATGGTGGCCTCGTTCTTTGGAAGGATAGGTCATTTCGCAACAATTGTGTTAGAGGATCAAAAAACAGTTTCTGCAGAATGGTACACTACCAATTGTTTGCCACTTGTCTTGGAAAAAGTTCGAGAGAAACGACCTCGCAGTAGGATCCTCCTTCACCACGACAACGCCTCGTCGCACACCGCCAAGCGAACGATCGACTATTTGGCGACATCAAACGTTGAATTACTGGGTCACCCGCCGTATAGCCCCGACCTCGCGCCTTGTGATTTTTATTTATTTCCAAAAATTAAAAAAAAACTTAAAGGAAAGCGGTTTATGAATGCTGAAGAAGCGGTGGCTGCGTATCGCGATGCCATTGAAGAGACCCCTAAGGACGAGTGGGCAAAGTGCTTTTCACAGTGGTTCCATCGCATGCAGCGGTGTATTGACGTCAATGGACAATATTTTGAAAAGATATAATAAAACTAATAACTGGCTTGGTTCCATCGCATGCAGCGGTGTATTGACGTCAATGGACAATATTTTGAAAAGATATAATAAAACTAATAACTGGCTAATGTAATCAGTTTTTGATTTTCTAAGAACTTTCAGTTTGACCCTCGTATCCAAGAGGCCTGTTGGAGATCGACCCCAATTCTTGAACTCAAACGACAAATAACGAATCTGCCACTTTATATTAAGGACCAAATTCAAGAAAAACGAAGACTCCGTCGTGTATGGCAACAAAGCAGATGCACAGAAGATAGGCAAGAATTTAATAAAGCTATACAAAAGGTAAAAGGCGCACTGGAAGAGTGGCGTAACACAACCCTTGCAACCAAGTTGGAGTCTCTAACAGCAACCTCGGCTACTAACTACTCACTATGGAAGTTTACGAAGTCATATGACAGACCCCTTGCCGCTAAGCCACCTCTGAGGAACAACAGTAATGGATGGGCTAGAACTGCAAAGAGCAAGGCTAATCTGTTTGCAGATCATCTAGCAACAGTATTTATACCCAATGACACGAATGATCCTGACTCAGAGAAAAAGGTGCATGATGTCTTAAACCAGCCACATCAAATGTCATTGCCACCAAATCCGGTCACGGTGAAAGAGGTAATGAGAACTATTAGAAACTTAAAAGACAAAAAAGCACCTGGCTATGATCTAATCACAAAAGAAATACTAATGAAACTTCCTAAAAAGGCCATCATATACTTAACTACACTTTGCAATGGCATACTGAGAGTGCAGTACTTTCCTACCATGTGGAAAATATCCCAAATTATTATGATTCACAAGCCTGGAAAACCTCCAAATGAAGTCACTTCCTAAAGACCGATCAGCTTGCTGACGATTTTGTCGAAAGTCTTGGAAAAAAAATTATTACACCGAATTCATCCCCTGTTGGATGAGAAGGAAATAATACCCAACCACCAATTCGGGTTTAGACAACGGCATTCAACTATCGAACAGGTGCATCGGATTACGGATAGGATTCGGAGCGCTTTGGAGAAGAAAAAATACTGTTCTTCAGCTTTTCTGGACATACAACCCTGTTTCTTGTTTATATAAATGACTTATGTAGCCTAATAATAGAACACGGAAAGCTTATATCTTATGCCGATGACACCGCAATCATTTTCACAGGGAAAACTATTACTGCGCTTTACAAAAATGCACAGAAAGGATTTGACATCGTAAATAACTGGCTTCAATGCAACCTACTAACCTTGAATATCGATAAGACAAATTCATACACTTTGGCATGCGCCAGTTTCACAATAATGACACACACCTTCTGCATGCACATCAATGTCTAAATCCCTCAAACAACACAATATGTAGTTGTCCGTCTATAAATAGCACCTCCACCATAAAATACCTCGGGATTACACTTGACGATACCCTTTCTTTTGGACACACATACATAATTTAGCACTAAGGGTTCGTAAACTTATATATGTATTTAAAAAACTTCGTTCAATTGCGGATGCAAATCTTATTACGCAAGTATACCTAGCCCTTTGTCAATCCATAATACAAAACTGTATTACATCATGGGGTGGAGCTCTGAAAACTGTTTTAATCCCTCTTGAACGAGCCCAGAGAGCTATTCTAAAAGTGGCAAACTCCCTCCCCTTTTTATATCCTACCAACTTATTATTTAAATTCTGCAACGTGCTCACTGTCCGACAACTTTTTGTTTTACACACCGTACTAAAACAACACGCACTGGTTACGTATAGTTCTGATGTTACTAACAAAAGACGGATGGATAGAGTCTGCACTCCACAATGGACCTCGAAGTTTATATTTACTAATAAGTTCTTTAATTTTGCTGCCCCACTTCAGTACAATAGATTAAATCGTAAGTTAGGCATATATAAACTTAATTACTATAATTGTAAAATGGAATTAGTAAGTTATCTACGAAGCTTGTCCTATGATGAGACAGAAGATTTGCTTGTAATAATAAAGTAGGTATATTTTATTAAATAGTGGTCGCTATGTATTTTATTTGTTATAAGTTTGTTTGTTATATTTAGATATAAGGTTGATGATTGCTTTGAACTAATATAATATTGTATGATCTTTCTAGTCTGAAACACAGGTTTAACCTAGTTCTGACTAAAATGATAATTTCTGTCCTTTTGTATTTTAAACTTAAGTTCTTTTGCTGTTTCTTTTTACCTTTGTATTATGAATAAATGATTTATTATTATTTATTTTTATTATTATACAACAGTCCTTTGATAAGGTGTGGCATGAGGGTCTCCTAAGTAAAATAAAAAACAGTCTTCCTCATAGTTACTATGAAGTTCTCTGCTCTTATCTGACAGGCAGGCTTTTCCAAGTTAAAGAATCGGAAGAAGCATCAAATTTCCATGAAATACGAGCAGGCGTCCCGCAAGGATCTGTCCTTGGCCCAGTGCTGTACATGCTGTTCACAGCAGACCTACCCAATGTAACAGGAGTTACTACCGCTACGTTTGACGACGACACTGCAATAATCGCTTGCAACAAAGATCAAGCGGTAGCTTCCCGAGATCTACAGAGAGGATTAAATGAGATCAACCTGTGGTTAAAACGGTGGAAGATAAAAGCAAGTGCGACAAAATCAATGCATATTACATTCACTCTCAAGAGAGGCGATTGCCCGCCTGTTCACCTTGGGGAGAGTACTCTGCCACACACAAATACTGTTAAGTATCTGGGAATTCACCTCGACCGCAGGCTGACATGGAAAAACCATATTAAAGCCAAAAGAGAAGAACTCAATCTTAAGTACAAGTCTTTACTCTGGCTGCTTGGACGGAACAGTAAACTCGCCATTGACAATAAGTTACTTATCTACAAATCCATATTAAAGCCTCTTTGGACATACGGCATACAACTGTGGGGTAGTGCTAGCGCCTCAAATCTAAATATGATACAGGACATCTCAAATGTCCCATGGTTTATTAGGAACACCGAAATCCATGATACACTGCAAATGAACACAGTAATGGAGGAAATAAGGTCTACTGCTGGAACCTACCAGGGCCGGCTATCTCTGCACCCCAATAAACTGGCATCTCAGCTGCTGATACAGAGCTACAGCAATCGTCTCAAGAGGCACGACATTCTCAAACTGCATGAGAGAGTGTAGTTATAAATAAATAAGTAGTGCTCTCATTGGAGAACACGCTTAACATGCAAAAACCACTACGACTCATCCGCTTATAGTCGGGAGACTGATTGCAGATTGAAACAGAAAAAAAAAAATTTAACCAACCCTGTGTAGAACCTTTGGGTCTCATAAAAATGGGTGCATTCCGATGGATAAACCAAAGTCTCTCCGGAACAGGGTACTCAGAACAATATCTTTATTTTTTTTTTTAACCGACTGCAAAAAAGGATGTTTAATGTTAGACTGTAAGTATGTATTTTTTACACATAGGTAATCTTATCTTTTTGTATCCACGAGACTTAGCTATAGTCTTAGTAATTTTATTTCCTAGAGTTGATATTATGCTATTAATATTTCTTATCTACATAACTTTCATATTAACCATTCAGTGGTAATTATAAACGTTTGGTAATAATAATCTTAACAGCTTGTATTACCGTCTAACAACACCAATCATATTCAGAAGAAAATATCCACTTTCAGGTGCCATAGTATCAAAATGACAATGCTAATTATTTCTGGACAACAGCCAATAGGGAAAGCAAGTGCATTGACATAAATTGTGACCAAAAATATATAGCAGAATAACATTCACAGAAGTAGAAGAAATATGCATTGTTTTTATTTTATTTACACAGGTGTAGTGATTCAGAATACAGCTTAAAAATCATAACTGTAAATACCAAGAGCAACTTTATTATCATGCTGGTACAGCTTAGTAGATAGGGTACAGAAATAAGTCCATCCCCTTTTTACTATCTCTTAGAAACATGAAGAGTTCTCTACTCACACTGATAACAATAACAATTTCATCCATAAATAAAAGTTAAGTGTTTTTCAGTGAATTACAATAATGTAGTAAGAAAATGTAAGTTCAAAACATTACACTCCTTGTAATGCAATCAGATAAAAACAATATCATTGATGGTATTACCATATTTGAAAAAAAATCAACTGTAGTGTACTTGACATGCATTGCAATGCCATGTATAGATATTTGGCCAAATATTTTTGTGGGAATCCCCAGAAAACCCTTACCTTTTAACAATCTGATTAATGTTTGGCAACACAGAGGACAAACTTAAAAATTGATTTTTATTTGTCATTGATTTCAAATCAATCTTAACCATTCAGAGATCAAGTTTCAAAACACAATAGATAATTTATTGTTATACGACCACCGGCGGTCTTATGATCCTCAAGGGGTTAAACAGAATTGAAGGTTATGATTTTTAGGTTATAATTTACCAAGAATATGGATACATGGATTAGTTTGCACTGAAGTTAATAGAAAATAGTACTTGTAAATACACTTGTGTGAATTGTGAATATTTTTTCATTCAAGACAAAATAAGCTATGCACATTCTATTTAGATAATTCATAGTTTGTGCATTTTTAGATGTGTATTCGAACTTGGTCAAGATAAAACTGTTATAAGGTTGGAGGATGAAACAGATTACTTTTACACCAAGCAGCGGAGGGAAAGTGATCAATATGTGTTTAATATTTATTATAATCTATCATTGTATTTTAATAAATAGTAAGTCTAGAAATGAATCAACATACAATGCAGAGGACTGCTTCAAGTCTAGAAATAACATAAACATAATGATTTATCTCCAGTAAATAATAATACATCTCAATAGTGTTACAATGATAAGAACACAAGCTTACTCAAAATATTGCTGACGCCATTTTCAACCTTATTCCCACAGCATAAGAGCTAAAGGCATTTTCAGTCAAATATTTACAAAATGAGGAAACTACACCTAAATATTGATATGCTAGAATAAAAATTGGTTGTAAAACTAGTGAATCGCGATTAGAAATTTTGCCGCCAATTCGTACATTACGTAAACATAACCAGTTAATTATTTCAAATGATTAGCAATTATAATGAGGTAATTTCATTAAAATTTTATGCATTTTCCACAATGTTTGCTGGTGAAGTGACGTGATTTTTTAAAACGCGCGGGAATACTCGGCTGATAAGAGACAAACACTTTGCACCAAGCTGGCGTGATCTTGCAACCATACAGATATTTCGAGGTCATTATGACGAACGCCCAGCGACGAATATCACGTCTTAGAGCAATATTTGTTGAAAATACATAATGTAAACAACTCACTTGTAAAAGGAGAAGCTGCAGACCACATCGTATTCCAAATTGCAGCCTTCGACGACGCACTTTTGAGCACACATTATGGGCACCTAACCCGCACACATAAAATGGACTCCGCGTACTCACATCTTAGTTTTGTTGTTGTTATAATAAAATAATGCCTTTTAGCGCCCAAACTAACTTTCAAACAAACTAATTTGATAGATCTTTAGAAAATTATCAATCAAATGTCGAAAATGACGTGCTGTCACGAAAAGTCGAAAAATTAACAAATGCCGTCAAATGAATGCGTGCCATGAAATGGTGATGTAATGTCTCCCTTATTTGCCATATGGCAACTCAGGTATAATCGATTGCTTGAATCGATTACAAAACGAAAATATAAAAAATAAAAGTCTTTGGTTCTTTTTCATACTTGTTTTTTATTAAATAATTACCTTTATGCCTTCTAAACTAAATGTAAGTTTCGGATCAATATGCTGTATTTTAAAAAATAATAATCAATGTACAAAGCGCCTCAATAGAATTAGTACCTAAGCAGCAGAAATGTAGTATTATAGATAGGCTTAGGCAGAAATGTAGTGTTCTTCATATCATTTTTCGTTATTTATCGTTTTTCTTAATTGGAGTCCTTAGGCTAACCTCAGAATGGGCGTGGGCGTTCTTCGAGCGAGTAAATGACCCGAAAACCGCGTGCATGCCACAATACCTAACGTGGCGTGGGCATCGCCCCACCAACGTAAGCTTAGTCTTGACATCAGTCTACGTCAGGTGAATAGGAAACATTCGTTATGTTAGATACATACATAAGTTGATTTCAATATAGTATGAGGGTTGCTGTACTATCTCAATTTAGTTTTTTTTTGTTTTGCTTTTTGAACTACACACTCTCTGGCTCACTTGGGCACCCGCTACGATTTTGGCTACGATTGAGTTCAAAGGTTAGGAAACGATAGAAGACAGTAAAATAGAAAGGATTGAGGTATTTTGTAAGTTAAACTATGAAATTATAGTATCCAAAATTATGGATACTAAATTCAACAATCATAGCTTGTAAGTAAATATAAATCTCTTCCTAGTCGTATACCTCATGACTAAGGGTCGTGGACTCGTGATCATTATGTGGAATGAAAAACACATAACGACTTCTTGGCAATTTTTAATGCAGTGGTTTGCCATCAATGCCTCTCATCACCATCCCTCCTATTATATCCTTCACCAGTATAAATACAAATAAAATAATTTTCATATTTTTTTTTTAAACAACCATAAACACAAAGTTAATCGATGCTCAAATTGATTAAAAATGCTTTAATTGAACTCATCAGTAACCCATGTTGCCAGTTATAAAATAAAGTCATAGAGCAATCAATGTTTTTTTTCTCAAATTTGGTAGCAAAAACATTTATAAATATAAGACCATAAGACAAAAATATTTCTCGTTACGGTACCTAAAAATAAAATTGTTTTTAATTGTATAAGTTCTTGCATTATCTCTTGTGCAAAAATGCTTATAATTTCAAATAAATTGTTTAAAGAGTAGAAAAAACGTTAAAAACTATATATGCAGTGAGGCGAAATAGGTACTGTAAAGGCGGGTATCTTTAGCCCAAAGAGCTTAACTATAGCCCAAAAATATTAGCAAAAATAAAGTTTATTTATTAGCCATTATTCCACAAGGGTTCAATTACAAATCATTGATAGTACTGCTGATTTTTTCTACTGCAGATTTTTGAGTGAAATCTTTTTTTTACTTGCTGGCTGCGTTACGCAACCTCAAGGACACGGGTTTATTTTTGATTAAGTAGGTTTTAGGTTAATTTATTTTTATTTCATGATGTCTTTGTTTCTTTTCTTTTTTTAAATAAAAACCTTATTAAATGGTAAGTTATTTATTATTACT
Source organism: Pyrausta nigrata (assembly GCA_949316185.1). NCBI lineage: Eukaryota > Metazoa > Arthropoda > Insecta > Lepidoptera > Crambidae > Pyrausta > Pyrausta nigrata. Next base: position 5,318,239 of record OX438964.1, on the reverse strand, counting down.
AGTCAATGTTATTAACTGTTTTATTTTACACGTTAGGATTCGTGATGTATGCTCTACATTAGCCCTGTATTATAAAAATGGAGGATAAAAGGAAAAAAATAAATAAAATACTTGTGGTTAGTTTTTCGTTAGTTTATTGTAAGTAGTATGGTGTATTCACATGTGACTGAAAATTTTAAATCAATTTCTATTTTATCTTCCTTAACAGATTTTTTTATCCAGAAAATAAAAATGGTCAAATTTCGGGTCAAAGTACCACGCAAAGGCCACGTATAGTTTGGTACGACCAACAACACCAATATTTTTCGGATCAAAGGATGAGCCTTGGCATACTTGTTCCTTAGGTAGACTAGTGTGGAAAACGCTCGGGAGTCAGCGGCTCACACCCAGCTGGGGGGTTGGGGGAGGGGGTAAAGTTCCCTTACTCCGCACGCACTGTGAATCGTCATAACTGCTAATTTATACCTACTAGGGCAAGTTTGGTATCGTTTTTAGCTAAATCAAAGATGGCCGATTGATTTTTGAAACAAAAACGAAGCATTTTTATACAAAAAAATGGAATAACGGCCAAAAATAATTCAATATTTTTTTTGGTAATGGCCATAAACTTAAGACGTGTACCAATATCTGCTTTGAAAAAATATAGGTAAATAGCCGCATTCATATAGATTCCAAAAATATAAGCTTTGTTGAAAATATTATTAATAAAAATGTTAAAAAAAATATTCAACTCCACGCGGCAGACACGAAAATTCTTAGAAAAATACAAGACAGCAAAAAACAACTTTTATATGTTGCTAAGGACCTGTAACTAGTGAGAATAGAATATGGTGTTTATAGAATAGGACTTAGTTTTAATGCTATTTTGTTAAAAAGATATTTTATGAACCCTGTGTATAGGTTTACCGTCGTATTTAAAACTTATTGCTCAACTAGATTTAGTGACAATGACGGGTGACTTGAAGGTCTTCAATTAATCGATCTACATAGATATGTGCTTAAAACACCCACATATATTTATATACTGTCTCTTATGTACATTTGCCCTCGGAATCGCTTGACTCGGTGCACTTATGTTGCCGCTGTAAGCACCTGCATTTGTGGCCGCCACACTTCATTTTGCAACTGCACCTGAGAATTTCAATACATACATACAATACATGCTTTGGCTGCCACTGGCAAGTCTGTACATGTAGGTTTCCAGCTGTCACCGGCTTCGGTTCATCATCCTCAATTAGATGGTTCTTTTTGTTAATAAATGCTTTCATGCATCGTTCACCGTAGAAAATGAACAAGACCTAAAGAAAAAAGTATTTAGAAATACACTATTCCCGGAACCGATAGCAGTCAGCGGCGAGACGCTCAAAGTTGTCCAGGAATACATTTACCTCGGGCAAGTGTTGCAACTGGGTAGAGACAACTTCGAGCGCGAAATCGCCAGAAGGGTGCAGCTAGGTTGGGCAGCATTTGGGAAGTTGCGTCACATATTCTCGTCGTGGAGACGCAATGCCTGAAGAGCAGGGTGTATAACCAGTGCGTCCTACCTGTCATGATCTACGGGGCCGAGACGTGGAACTTGACAGTCAAGCTGACCCTCTGACTGCATGTCGCTCAGCGAGCTATGGAACGGTCTATGCTGGGGATCTCGCTAAGGAATAGAATCCAGAACGAGATCATCCGCCAAAATACGAAAGTCATAGATATCGTTCAGAGGTGCAGTAAGTTCAAGTGGCAGTGGGCTGGCCATGTCTGTCGCAAACCTACGGGCTTTGGAGTAGGAAGGTTCTCGAATGGAGACGACGTCTCGGAAAACGTAGTGTAGTGTTGGACGCCTCCCTGCTAGGTGGACCGATGACCTGAGGAAGGTGGCCGGTGGTGGCAGGATGCGAGAAGCAGAGGACCGTGAAAGTTGGCGCAGTCTTGGAGAGGCCTATGTCCAGCAGTGGACTGCAATAGGCAGATGTGAATACACTATTGAGTGATTGGTTAATTACGTGATTTCATAGTGTTAACACTCAATATCTACCTGTCATATAAAATGACCACAATCTTTTCGATTATGGAAAATGCATCGCATTGGGGAAAGCATTCAGTGTCCATCGCAATTTTTTAACTTTACAATTGAAGATGGAAGCAGTTTCACATTTGCCCCATTAAGGCATGGAACAGCGGAAGGACTTACTTTTTGTTGTTCTGTAAAAAGGAAAAGATCTATGTTGACTACTGGACGTGTAAATTCAAAAGTATTTGCTACCACATATTAATGTTGGTACTGGTGGTGTTCTCCAGTATCTACGTGTAGGTACCTATAGCTCATAAGTACAATTTTGGCCTAAATAAGGACGTGTATGACACATACTAATCCGATTTCCCTACTATCAAAACTCACTCCATATACGCAAAGATGAGTTCCATGTAACTATAAAGTGGTGCAGACAAGAATGATGGTACATGTTTGATGCAGTAATAACCACGGCTGTACACAAATTAGCTTTCGAACCGTAAACACCGACGACCGAAGTCGTAGTGCTAGCTGTCGCTGTTGTGCAACAAGTGAAGAGCTATAGGCACTGGGGGGTACACATAGGTACTATAGAACACCAGCATGTCATGAGATAGAAAATGAAATTTAGTAAAAATTATTACGATTACCTGGATATTTACTTTTCTTGTTAGTTAACACGTCTCGGTAGACAATATGGATATTTGCTTTTTACAGGACCACAAAGCGAAAAAGTTCTTTCGCTGTTCCATGCCATCATGGGTGTGTGTGACCGTGTGATACTGTTTCCAGCTTCAATTGTTATGGTAAGAAATTGCGGTGGACACTGAATGCTTTCCCCAATGCCTGAGAAGGTGTTATGACAGCTTATGTGAGCAGGAACAGCGATGCATTTTCCATAATCGATAAGATTGTGGTCGTTTTATATGACAGATAGATATTGAGTGTTAACACTATGAAATCACGTGGAGCGTCAGTGGCGCAGTGGCTAACGGGTTGCCTCTCATGCGGGAGGTACCGGTTCGATCCCACGTGCCGCCATATACCAATGACTTTTTATAAGTTATGTACATTATTTGTTTCACTAACCAATGCCCCTACGGTGAGGGAAAACATCGTGAGGAAACCTGCACATTCAGGTGACTGAATGTGTAACCATGATCCAAACCTGGTCAGGTTCCCCTGCTAACAGGGTCACGGAGCTCAGATGGCAGTCGCTCCACTGTAATTTAATTTAATTTTATTTGGAAAACAATACAGGTAACATTCAAAACATTACAAAAAAGTTTGAGAGCGAATAACTAATCTAACTAGAATGATGACCTAAAATACGAGGGTCAAACTGAAAGTTCTTAGAAAATCAAAAACTGATTACATTAGCCAGTTATCAGTTTTATTATATCTTTTCAAAATATTGTCCATTGACGTCAATACACCGCTGCATGCGATGGAACCACTGGGAAAAGCACTTTGCCCACTCGTCCTTAGGGGTCTCTTCAATGGCATCGCGATACGCAGCCACCGCTTCTTCAGCATTCATAAACCGCTTTCCTTTAAGTTTTTCTTTAATTTTTGGAAATAAATAAAAATCACAAGGCGCGAGGTCGGGGCTATACGGCGGGTGACCCAGTAATTCAACGTTTGATGTCGCCAAATAGTCGATCGTTCGCTTGGCGGTGTGCGACGAGGCGTTGTCGTGGTGAAGGAGGATCCTACTGCGAGGTCGTTTCTCTCGAACTTTTTCCAAGACAAGTGGCAAACAATTGGTAGTGTACCATTCTGCAGAAACTGTTTTTTGATCCTCTAACACAATTGTTGCGAAATGACCTATCCTTCCAAAGAACGAGGCCACCATTTTTTTTCCCGCACTTCGATCTCTCTTCACTTTAGTTGGCAACTCCTCGAAAGGAAACACCCACTGAGCAGATTGTCTTTTGGTTTCAGGATCATAACAGTAAATCCAGCTTTCGTCACCTGTTAGTATGTCGAACACAGCATTTGAGTCACCTCCGTTAAATCTTTCAAACATTTTACGGCACCAATCCACACGATGGAGTTTTTGAGCCTTAGTCAAATTATGAGGTATCCACCGGGCGCAAAGCTTCCTGACCGCTAAATGTTCGTAGAGGATTTTGTGCACTTGACTCATACCGATGCCTAAGCTTGTCCGAATCTGCTGATAGGTCACTCTTTTGTCAGTCTCTATCATACGCCGCACAACACAGATGTTATTTTCAGTCGTCGCCGTAGAAGGCCGTCCCTCACGTACATCATCAGTGAGATTAGTGCGACCACGTTTAAACTCATTAAACCAGTTGTAAACAGTCGCACGAGATGGGGCTTCATCGTGAAAGGCCAATCGTAGTCTATCATAACTTTCTTGTTGACTTAAATGACATCGAAAGTCATAAAAAATCATTGCACGAAAATTTTCTCGTGTTAAATTCATTTTGACGTGACACAGACAATTTTCAATTTGCCGCCAAGTCGTAAAACAAATGACAAATGAATGAAATATATACTCAGTAATATTGGCAAAGAGTTCTATTTTCAAATTTTAGAATATTTTTTTTATTATATTGTTTATAAGTGGCCAGTTCTAAGAACTTTCAGTTTGACCCTCGTAGTTTTCACAACATGTAATTCCCTGATCAGCTACATCCTGGATCATGGTCAGCGGACCCTGGGCACTCGCGTGCAAGTGCACAACCGGAATAACGATAGGAAGATGATGATGATTACTATGAAATCACGTAATTAACCAATAACAATAGTGTATTCGTAAATACTTTTTTCTTTAGGTCTTGTTCATTTTCTACGGTGAGCGATGCATGAAAGCATTTATTAACAAAAAGAACCATCTAATTGGGAATGGTTGACCGAAGTCGGTGACAGCTGGAAACCTAACATGTACAGACTTGCCAGTGGCAGCCAAAGCATGTATTGTATGTATGTATTGAAATTCTCAGGTGCAGTTGCAAAATGAAGTGTGGCGGCCACAAATGCAGGTGCTTGCAGCGGCAACATAAGTGCACAGAGTTAAGCGATTCCGAGGGCAAATGTACATAAGAGACAGTATATAAATATATGTGGGTGTTTTAAGCACATATCTATGTAGATCGATTAATTAAAGACCTTCAAGTCACCCGACATTGTCACTAAATCTAGTTGAGCAATAAGTTTTAAATACGACGGTAAACCTATACACAGGGTTCATACAATATCTTTTTAACAAAATAGCATTAAAACTAAGTCCTATTCTATAAACACCATATTCTATTCTCACTAGTTACAGGTCCTTAGCAACATAAAAGTTGTTTTTTGCTGTCTTGTATTTTTCTAAGAATTTTCGTGTCTGCCGCGTGGAGTTGAATATTTTTTTAATCATTTTATTAATAATATTTTCAACAAACCTTATTTTTTTAGAATCTATATGAATTCGGCTATTTATCTATATTTTTTCAAAGCACATATTGGTACACGTTTAAAGTTTATGGTCATTACCAAAAAAAATATTGAATTATTTTTTTAATTTTTGGCCGTTATTTTATTTTTTTGTATGAAAATGCTTGGTTTTTGTTTCAAAAATCAATCGGCCATCTTTGATTTAGCTGAAAACGATATCAAACTTGCCCTAGTAGGTATAAATTAGTAGTTATGACGATTCACAGTGCGTGCAGAGTAAGGGAACTTCACCCCCTCCCCCAACCCCCCAGCGGGGTGTGAGCCGCTGACTCCCGGGCGTTTTCCACACTAGTCTACCTAAGGAACAAGTATGCCAAGGCTCATGCTTTGATCCGAAAAATATTGGTTCCCATACATTGAATGCGTATAATGACTCCGCTAGTAATAAAAACATCAACGTTCGATTATTTTGACCACTTTCCACACAAGGGTTTACCCACCTTGTTAGGGACTAAGTTGGACTACTTGGCTAGAAATACCATGTAATGTACCAAGCTATTTTGATAACATTGGATGTATTTGCGGAACCCTAATATAATATTGGGGACGAATGTTAGGCCACCTGATTCGACACGACAATTTTATTAAAACGATAATAGAAGGAAGAATAGAAGGAAAAAGGAAGCGAGGAAGACCAAGAATAAGCTACATGCAGCAAATAAAAGAAAAGATAAATGTCGGGTCGTATCGGGAGGTTAAGAGAAGGGCGGAAAGCAGAGAGGAATGGAAAAAACTCCACCGATAAGAGCCTAGCTCTTAAATTTGATGATGATAATATAATATTGTGATGATAGGTTTAATAATAATAGGGTCCCAGGTCGCACGGATTAAGTGCGGAGCCCAGTGTAGGTTTATTAACGGGGTCGAGGTTGCGCCATGAGTACGGAACCCTATTAAACATTGTAAGATTAGTAAACAAGCACACAGTGGGTCGCACGGAACCTTAATGATGTGTAGGCTTAGTTATTTGGAGCCCTGTTTGGGTAACAGGGTCTTTGTTGCACCGTGAGTACCCTAATAATTTGTAGGGTCAGTTATAGGCAGAGGTCGCATGCCCCCCCCTCCCCCCACAAAGTAGGCTATGTGGTATACATATGACAGGGGCCCAGATTGCATGGAAGTAAACCCTATTTGTGACCATTCTATTTTTGTCATATATATAGTTGGTTTATCTATATTATCATTAATTTACTAACGACCCTCGCAGTCTTCGTACGAGTACAATTTAAAAGATGTACCTTAACCCATCTCTCTCAGGAGTTCGGGAAACGAATAGTAATGTAGCATAATGGTAAAATACTCTTTGAAAGATGTCTAGTTGTTTTGAAGTTCATTCGTTACTTACAAAACTGGTAGAGAATGCTTTAAGGCATTAAGTCCCCCAATTGTACTTTATTTTTTGGTGCAATAAACGAATTATTATCTTTCTTCCCTAGTAATAGTACAGTTACATTTATAATTTAAATTCAATTTCGCTCACAAAAATTAATCGACTGTGTCATTCGGTGGGACTCACCCACGTCACTTCGCTATCCGGGCGAGTGCCTCTTACCAACTGAGCTACGGAGGACGTTAGTCAGCCGACAAATTTTTGTAAGTGCTTGCTACGCCAGTGAGCCGGCGTTAATTGAATAAAAATAAAACACAAACTATCCTTATAACTTTATTTAGTCAAATCACTTTTTTGCAGGCTTAGCCGCCGCCGCTGCCTTCTTCTTGGGGGGAGGGGGGGCGGTTTTCTTCGCTGCTGGCTTCTTCGGTTTCTTAGCTAGCGCAGCCTTGATAGCCTTGCCCCTTTTTAGGCGGAGTTTCTCTGCTTTGACTGCCGGGTCACTTTCGGGCAGCTTGATCTGAAAAGGTTAAATTTTAGCACTGTTTGTGGAGGGGTTAAGTGTCTAAAGTTGGGGGTGAGGTCAGAATGTGTCAACGTGATTGAGTAATCATGGTGCTCATAACCCAATGCTCTGAGAAGAGAACTCATCATTTAGGAGTTTCTATAGATTGTATAGAATTTGTTATCAACACAAAATTTGTGCATGCTATCTTTCTAATCCTTTGAAGTTAATCTATGTATTATCAAAAACCTGTACCATATAAAATTTATTGATACTAGCATAATAATTCATACTGGTGTTCACTCCGTAATTTAGCTTAAAGCTACAAGTACATGCGCGGATCGACCGGTCGGCGTTTGGTCGTAATGGATGTCACAAGCCGGCCGCATCGCATATAAGATCTACGACTCGTGCGCGCGTTTGGCGTCGCGTCGGATGACCCTACGCTGTCAGGTGAGATGAGGTCACGCAAGGGAAAGAGAGGCTAATATGTAGGTGTTTATAGCGGTAAGCGATCTCAATTTGCACTTTATTGTGTCGTAACAAGAGTCGCTATTTACTTAAATAACTCTGCTAGTTGTCCTTCTGTTCTTGTGCTATTATATTCTGTCTTCATAAGCCCAATGCGCTTTCTACTGTTATTGACGATTTTTCTAGTCAAAAATTTTAACTCCCTTCTAAAATCTGAGGGTAGGTAGATCATATAGATCCTGTAATACTCACGCCACGTTTCTCAGCGAGCGCCAGCGCTCTAAGGTTGTTCTTCCTTTGCTGGTCCAATACTGCCTTCCTCCTGAGCACAGCTGAGTACGGGTTCAATCTCAGCATAGCCTTCGAGTTGGTCAGCGGATTGAGCTTCCTGGTAGCACGGACCACGCGCTTGCTGCAAGTAGAATAGTAGAGTTAGCGGGGGAGGGATTATAGTTGGGGAGTAGATGAGAGTGGGGTAAGTCAGTATGTGTCAACGTGATAGGGTAATCATAGGTTCTCATAACCCAATGCTCTGAAAGAGAATATCATCATGAAAAGAAATGGTATCATTGTTTACCTATTTAACCCCCCGACGCAAAAAAAGGGGGTAATAAGTTTAACGGGTCTATCTGTGGTATCGTAGCTCCCAAACGGATGAACCGATTTTCGTTTTTTTTTTTGTGTCATAGACAATTTTTGCCGAGTGTTCTAAGGGCTCTTTCAATTTATGGACACTCCGTATGCGGTACGATAAACGCACCGCTTCCGCACCGCAGCCGGCCGTCAAGAAATGCATAAATTGAAACGTTTCAGCTCATAATGACAACTTCTCAAAATGACAACCGGACGCAAAATGTCCCTTTCTCAAAATGTCAACTTCTTAAAATGTCAAATTCTCACAATGACAACTTCGCATGTGGTCAACTTCTCATAATGTCAACTTCTTAGATGATAAATCCGCATAAATGACAACTTTGTAATTTCTATCTTAACAAAGCGAATTATTGATTTACTATGATTAAGAAATTGTTCAATTACCTATTGTGCAGTAAAATTTAAATATATATGTATATTTAGGTATGCAATATAGGTAGGTAGTTATCTGGGGATGATGAATAAAATACCAAAATTTATAATCAATCAACTGTAATAGGCGTTATATGTAACACCTCACATCTTATATAAAATACAAAACAAAATAATGTCTAAGAACATAACATAATAATCCAAAAAAACTTCTGACTCAGGTTTTACTTTTTACATTAGTTAAACTTTTTATTTGCCAAATGCGAAATTGTCATTGTGAGAATTTGACATTTTAAGAAGTTGACATTTTGAGAAAAGGACATTTTGCGTCCGGTTGTCATTTTGAGAAGTTGTCATTATGAGCTGAAACGAATTGAAAGAGCCCTTAGCCATGTTTTATGAAAATCAGTCCAAAATGGCTGCCGCCACAAAATGGCAGATTACATTTTTTTTTACAACTCCCTCAATATGGGTATCAAATGAAAGGGCTTGACTAGTACAATACTATACAATAAGATAAATGGAAAGAAGCCAAAGATTGAAGATGGCCATACAAAAAAAACTTTATACAGTCTTGTTTAAAAAATAAATATAGAGCTATAAACTTTAATAAAAACACAAAAAAATAACAAAATGAAAAAAAAAATCGTCGATGACGGGCTTCAAACCTACGACTTCTACGATTCTTCAGTACGACGTCTTACGCATTACACCACGACTAATGTTTGAGAGTTTAGGCAGTGGATTACACGTGAAGGGCGACAATGATAGGTGAAAAATCAGTCAGGTCTGAGCACTTAGAGCTAGGTACTTGCCACATCAGCTTTCAGGGTTCAGGTATCACTTCACAGGCCACAATCACTCGAAATGTCTGTATGGAGCTTCAAAGGATACACACGCGGCGAAAGCACTCTGGTCCGTCTAGTACATGTGTCATAGGGAACGTCTCGATGTCGACTCGATCTTCGGGGTTCTCACGGTACGTTTTAAACAAATAGAAATAAGGCAGGTATGCGTGTGAGTGTGCGCGGCGCAGTATCAATAGGGTACACAACCAAATCAAAATATTGTAGTAAACAACTAAAAATTGACGGATATCAAAGGAATGCTTTTCCCTGTATACTAAAAGACCTGAGGTACGTCTAAAAGCGGTCTAATACATACTTGGGCGCGCGCAGATGCTTGCGGATCTCGTCGGACTTGAGCAGGCGGCTGAGGTCGGTGTTCGCCATCTTGGGCTGGGGAAGGTTGAAGTTTTTCTTTTCCTTGGATGGGGTCTTCCACGAGCCGAATAGGGCATCTGTGTGGAGAGTGGTCTATATGAGATGCGTCATTGTGCTGTGCGATGTTGTAGTTATTTTGTCGTGTGGACTAAAATATGCAGGGCTGTTTAAACAGTCTTCATTTAAGGGTAGAATATGGACATCAATGCCTACATCTTAGGGGGGCCATTCAAGTGTTATGTAAGCACTAAACAGATGCATGAGCTTTGCTTTTTTTTTTGAGGACATGGGGGATGTAGTGTCTGCATGGTTATTACGTCAGCATTATTTAATTTCATGTTCAATCAGGATTGTTTTTTTTTAAGTCTCCGAAAAGCTCCATACACATAATTCTGCTAACTTGATGACAATGTTTTTGTCATGATTTGGGTGATGTCTCAATAGTAATAATTGCAGGTATTGATGGCCATATTCAATCCCTTAAATATGAAGACTGTAACGGTCAACATTCGGTGCAATTCTGCGACCTTTTATAAAGTTGTCAGTCAATTCTAGAATTAATATAAATAAATAAACATCTCCCAATCAAGCACTAGCGTTATGGAAATCAGAAACAATCGTGGTACCACAACACCCATCCTCAGTGGTACCACAACGCCCATCCTCGGTGGTACCACAACGCCCATCCTCGGTGGTACCACAACGCCCATCCTCGGTGGTACCACAACGCCCATCCTCGAGACAATATAGAAAAATATGGACTATATCACATAGGTCGTAAAAAATAACGATATTTAGCTACAAAAAAAAATTGCGTGTTATAATGTTCTCCTCATGTCGACACCCCAGCAGGCTCGCGGCCTCAGCTGGAGTTTCCTTCGGGAGTTTTCATCTACCCTCCGTATTCGTAACTTGATACACATTGAATGTAAGAAGTAAGGCTTATGAGGGATCGCAGAACTATATATAACCTAAAAGGACCGCAGAACCTACAACATTCTAAGGTAGGTGCTACAAATTTGTTTTCTATGCTTATATGAACTTAAAAATTCACTAAGCCTGCCTAGAGAAAATTGCGTCTTAATCATGGGTCACCATACTTTTTAGCTTAAGGGCCAGTCATACTCCTCCATGAAGTCCTAAGCGCCAGGACCTAGCAAATTCATTGTACCAACATACTGTAATTTTAAATTACGCGATAATTTTCGGGTGTAGTAGCTCTATTTCAAAAAGCGTACAAGTCTTGTAATACGAGTGTGTAACCATAGTAACGCCTATTTCTACTATCAGTGACTATGTGTCACCATGGTTACAATCTTGTATTACAAGACTTGTACGCTTTCTGAAACATGGCACTGTCTAGTCTAAATGATGAAGCGGCCGTCATGACGTTCAGTTGAAAGAGTTGAGTAAATTTCCCTTTAACCTATAAGACCCTAAGACTGCCCCAACAGATGATGATTAATAGGGGGGCCAAAATATCTCAAGAGAGGCCCAAAATCATCCATTAGATAGCTATGTAGCGCAAAAAAACTCCTAAAATGACTACGAAACTCACCAAGCCTGTCAAAAGCGGATTGCGTCCAGATGATGAAGCGACCAACGTGGCCACCGGGAGCCAGCTTCAACAAGTTCAACTTGTCCACGTTCAGCATCTCCACGCCTGGGATGTTGCGGAAGGCGCGGGTCAGACCCTGAAAGAATCCTGATGTCAACTATTGTAAGGGAACTTGGATCCTATGCGTCTATATACAATAAGCTACCTGATAATATTGTTGAATCACTACGAATATGGACGTCCACCGCAGGACATAGGCCTACCCCACGGTTTTCCACAGCGACCAGTTGCAAGCAATCTGGATCCAGTCAGTGTGATCCTGCGATCTTTACAAGGTCGTCTGTCCATCATGCCGGTGGACGTCCCAAGCAACGAGCGATAGAGAGGGCTATGCTCGGTGTTTCTCAACGGGATCAAATCAGAAATGAGGAGATACGTAGAAGAACTAAGGTAACGGACATAACCCTGCGAATTAGCAAGCTCAAGTGGTAATGGACAGGGCACATAGCGCAAAGAACTGATGGCTGTTGAAGCAGAAAGTTCTAGAGTGGAGCCCTTTGATCAAAGATTTACATAGACCAACGATATTAAAAGTATTTTTTTTATTAATAGGTAGGCATACATTTAACCGCAATCTCACCTGTTGGTATTGGTAGGCGAAGATGTGGCCGAGGATGAGTCATTTCTGTCTAGTTACAGCCTATTCACTCTTTTCTTACAAGAATCCAGGTCATAATGTCACTATACTATAGCTACAAGGATATTACAAATTGATTGTCTTATTTGGGATTTACCAAATAACTACAATCAAAAGCCTAGCTGGCTCTAGTTTTTATTTTATGAAGTTATACATATTTGATTATTGAAACAAATAATGTTCTCCTCATGTCGACACCCCAGCAGGCTCACGGCCGTAGCTGGAGTTTCCTTCGGGAGTTTTCATCTACCCTCCGTATTCGTAACTTGATACATATTGGATGTAAGAAGTAAGGCTTATTAGGGTTAAAAGGTTGAATTTTCTCGTTAGTAGAGGCCAGAGGAGTACACAAATCGCACCTTTGATAATAAACTGCAATAATTCAAAAATCAAGATTGTTGGTAAATCGCGTTTAAAGTTTTGAGAGTATGACTCGGTTCACATTTTTACAAATTACCAAAACGGCGATTAAGATACAGTGATTCTAATTAGTGGTACACGTAGCTAATGTAACTGTTTATCGACATAAATATTAATGTTGGTAATATTGTTAGTATTTTTTTAAATACAGGGCTATAAACAAAACATTCTAGTCATAATTCATTTTATGATTAAAATATTGAATAATATCTTAAATGATATGTGGCACAAAACATGTTAGTGTACTTTATTATTAAAACAATGTTGTAATTTATTGCGTATTCATGATTATTTCTTTATTAAGAAATTTAAAAGGAATAGTTTTGGTTTAATACATAAAGTACATAGTGATTTTATATTAGAGGAACGATGGCAATATGAAAGAAAACTCGTTTTTAGGATTTATTTAATAATGAGATCTTTTTAATAACTGTACCTTTATTGGAAAACTAAACCAGGAAGTTTTTTTGCAAAATTACGCCGATACTAACGTTTTTGTGTTAATTTTTATGATCACACTTACTTTGCGTCTAGTTAATACTTTGGAAATGGTTATTAGCAGTGAAACTTAGGTGCGTTTGTCTACGGACTTGTGTCTCCTCTCTAATCTTCAATTTCTGTCTGTCTGCTGCCTCTTACATCCAGTTTACACCAGCCTGCTGTCTGATGTCATCTATCCACCTTTTAGGTGGTCATCCTAGGCCACGGGTGTTAGCGCGAGGGTCTATTCTAGGGATATATTTTGACCATTTCCACTTTCTTCGGTTTGTCACGATCACTACGTCAAACTTTAGTTTTTTTGCCTTACCCACTAGTTCCTCTCTCGGTTCTAGCATCATTCTTTCCGTAGCCTTTTGTGTGACACTCAGTTTTTCGGCAGACACCTGCGTTGAGGTGGTAGTTTACATTCCGTAAGTTAAGACCGGCAGGTTGCACTAGTTGAATACCTTCCTTTTGAGATGCTAGGACATATTTTTGGATCGGAGAACCAATGGGTTTAGGTATTTTTGCGTTTGATCTTCGTTTTCGGATCTTTTATACCAAGGGTGATATGACCTTGATAGTGCTTAACGAGTTTTACTGGGAGTTGGTGATTTTTCGTTTGAAGGATATTTGACATAATTTTTGCCTTTAACTTGTTCATTTTTAATCCTATTTTAGATTCACTTTGTAGCTCGTTGATCATATAATTTTGCATATCGTCGACGCTATCTGCAAACAAGGCAAAGTCGACCGCGAACCGAAATAGTTGAGTCTTTCGCCATCAACAATGATCCTCTGTCTCTCCTTGAAGATGTTCTCGAGAGCGGCATTGAACAACTTCGGTGATATATTATCTATCGCTTTGGCACACTCCTCTTGCCAGTTTGTTCTGTTTTTATGAAGGCCGATGTTCCATTAATATGCAGGTGCCTCACAAGCTGAATATATCACTCGTTAACTGCATAGTCTACTAGCGCTTTTTTTACATCTCTTGGTGGCATAGAATCGAATGCTTTTTCGTAGTCAACGAACGTTTTAATAATACGCGTTCGGTATTTATGGCATTTTTCAATAGTGGGCTTTAAAGTCTGCAAGAAGTCATTTGTACTGTATCCGGATTGGAAACTTTTCCTGCTCCCTTGACTGGTTGCTGTCCAGTTTATTCTACTGGTGATTGTCGAGTAAAGTCTATTTTTAAAAACCCTAGTAAACAACTTGTAGATCTACATAACTACTGAGTGTCAACCTATAAGTATCCTATCCCACATCTATGTTGGGAATGTTGTGTAAGGGAATTGAATTTCCCTTCCTTCCTTCCCTTTTTATGGAGCAAGACTATTACTGCGGCATTGCGCCTTATCAATTTGCAGGAACGTTGTCCTCTAGTATACAGTTGGTCGGTTGGCTGGTTACCCCAGCTTTAGTATTTCGGGAACGATGTTGGTACGACCACGACATCTTCAGATCTTAACTTGGCGCAGCACATATTGTGTTTTACTCACCGTTCACTAAAATTATCTGAATCAAGTTTCCCTGACGTATAACTCGGCACAATACTTATTTAAGTGACAGTAACAAAATATTGTTCGCTCTGTATATAGGTTGACGAATTTATTACATAATGCATTCGTATCATCACTATACCTTAAAACGTTATTATCTAACCAAAACACAACGTTATTACGTAAAATCGTCATTACAAGATATTAGGTAATAATATGGAAACAGGAATTCGCTTAATTCGTCTCCATGATATGGTAAAACGTGTTCCTACCTACTAACACCTGTAAAACGAGACACCTGTGTAGTAAATAGGTAGGCTTTCAAAGAAAATACATAATAAGTAGTAATACTAAAAATATCATTTTAACAGTTCAAAATAGATGACACGTTATTGATTGCTTACTGAAGATTCATCAGGCTTGGTAAATTAGCTCCACAATTCTCAGACTTGAGGTGCTTGTGGCGCAGTGGCGGCAGCGCTTTGGTAGTGATACCAAAAGTTAAGCAACCCACGGCGCGGTCGTGATTGGATGGGTGACCATTCCGACCATTTAAGTGACGTCCATGACAAGCATCTCCGTGCTTCGGAAGGCACGTTAAGCAGTTGGTCCCGGCTAATATCTGTGGTATTAGTCGTTAAGCCTAGTCAGAGGCCCTAGGGCGGCTTGATAACTTCTGACAGTAAGGTTTGTCACTTGCCTTACATACACCCCTCCACCAATCCGCACTGAGCCCGCGTGGTGAAGTATGGCTCGTTCCTCCTCATAGTTGAGGTGAGGCCTTTTCCCAGCAGTGGGATCTAATAGGCTGACTTATATTACTTATAATTCTCAGACATCTCAACGACACGACGTCATAACTAATAAAAATTCATTGTAGATTAATATAAAAAAAGAACTAGTTTCAGTAAGTGAAACAAATATTTACCTATAAATTTACAATAAAGAGCAATAACTCTTAATTTAAACATGAATGTAAACAATATTTATTAACAAAGTGTACTAAATCCGAATCCATTAAGTAAATTCTTAATTTTTTACTCATAAACTGAACCAATTCTAAATATCGCAAATTAATTTCAACATTTTAAAAAAAGAAACAGCAATAAGGCGAAAATATTCACTTTTACATTGAAATCCAAGCAAAGCCAGCAATTACCTGTCAATGATAAAACGCACTAATAGGAGTTACACAGGCACGTACACGTCTACCTCTTAACTCTGTTGGCGCAACACTAAATGGCTCTTTGGCTCGCTCGGTAAAAACGAAAAAGACGGTCGATCTCTTATCTCACTTCTAAGCGTGCAAATCGAGCGCCAGTAAGAGTGATCGTATTCTTTTTAAGGCTTTAATGCGTTTTATGATAAAAAGCTAAAATCCCGGTTTTTTGACTTATTTCGGTTTATTATTAAAGGTGCAAAATGTTGTTCTTGAAATTTTTGTTAGTTCAATTTTTTTTATCCTAGCGTTATCCCAGTTGTGCACTCGCAAAGGAGGGCCCAGGGTCCACTTTGGACCATGATCCAAGATGTGGCTGATCAGGTTATTACAGTGGAGCGACTGCCATCTGACCTCCGTGACCCTGTAATCAGAGGAACCTGACCAGTTTGGATCATGGTTACACATTCAGTCGCTTGAATGTGCAGGTTTCCTCACGATGTTTTCCCTCGCCGTAAGAGCATCGGTTAGTGAAACAACTAATGTACATAACTCAGAAAAAGGTCATTGGTACATGGCGGCACGTGGGATCGAACCGGTACCTCCCGCATGAGAGGCAATTCGCTAGCCGCTGCGCCACCGACGCTCTTCGGGTAAAAGCGGAACATGAAGGGATATTTACCTGGTCCTTGTGGTACACGATGAGAGGCCCCTTACGCTGGATACGCCTGCGGTTACGCATCTTTCCTTTGCCGGCGCGCAGCCTCTGGGATTTGTATACCTACGACAGTAAAACCATGCGTTTTGTTATAATATTAGCGCCGGGTTCGAATCCCGGGTCAGGCCGAAAGCGTTAGGTTAGGTAGGTCTTTTCCGTCTTGATATAACTCAAGACACAGCTCCGGAGTCAGGAAGTTAGTGGTGTTAACACCCCCGTGCCTCGGAAAGCACGTTAATCCGTTGGTCCTGCGCCTGATCAATCTACGGTCATGTCGGACTGCCGTCTCACCGAATCATGAGAGAGAAGGAACAGAGAGGGCGCCTGTGTATTGCGCACACACTTGTGCACTTCCTGACTTCGGAGCTGTGTCTGAGGTAGTTCAATAAAGAGAAACCCAACACTCGGCCCGACCCGGGACCTCGTTTATAGTACCCAGCGTGCTTACCACTAGACCTCCGAGGCACTTTAAAATACCCAATAAGAATAACTAGTCCAATGTAACGCTAATGAAAGAAAGGTAAACGAAACATTAAATTTTGTCCATGTATTCCCAACTCTATGTCGACGTAGTAAGAACTAGCCGATTGTTGATTGGGAAGTATAGTGTTGTCCCAGTAAAAGCTGCATAGTCTATAGTAGAGCTATGAGTGTTGAGCTGGGACAATTATGAGTAATAATCTATAGTACGTGCCAGATAAACGTGCATAAAAGGTCATTTGTCTTTCTAACTAGCGATTATTACGACTTTTGATTTTTGGGTTCAAGGTCGACCTGTACCGAGGTTTATTTGTTAGACAGATTCGTATCGCTACGGCCTATAGTTAGGGTCGCCGCGCTTCGCATACTGGCGTGCAGTGGTACACGAGTGACGGGTCAATGACTTTTTATGCATCGGTAAAAGGCACGGACTATACAAAGAGTTACCAGATTTCCGCTGTATTAATGACGGATTTCCCATACAAACTTTTCCCCTATTTTTCACCTCCATAAATAAATATTGGAAAACCTCTTATACATAGCTGAAATTAGATACAGCGGTGGTACCACAATAATTAGTAAAAAGAAAATATGAATTTCTGTAATGAGTCGACCAGGGATTAAACCCGGGACCTCAACGCCCCTGAAACCATTATGTGAGCCACTCGACCACGAAGTTCGTCAAAGGTTAAATGATTATTTCTGGGATATAAAAAAATCCCCTGTCCTTTCCCGGAAATAAATACCAAATTTCAAAATCGATTTAGCTTAAAGAGGCAACCGACAAACAAGTAACAGTCAGATACACTTTCGCATTTTTAATATTAGTATGGATGTCTTACTACAATGTCCATTCTTGTCACTCCTCACACTCATCTCAACATTCTCATCAATGGTTTTTCATAGGCAATGATAATGATAATATATCCTTACCTTAAGCACATCAGACCAGGCCTTGATGCGTCTGAGGAAGATCACCGCCTGCTTTGTCTTGTTGATCTCTTGCACCTTGTCGGACACCACCAGGGGCAGTTCAGGGACCTTGTCGATCACATGACCTGAGGATAAAGGGGTTCTTGAAAACACGCTATTATCTATTGTACGAAGTATTTTCAGGCCTGTCTCACGCCACAACTTAGGTATGAAGCTACAAGTACATGCGTTCGACCGGTCGTTAGATCACTTTTAGCTGTGTGAGTTCGGGGGGGGGGGGGGGGGGGGGTCCTGGTGACCTGTGTCTCAGGTTCGTATGAAACCTACTTCTGGCACCAGTCTCTCGCAAAGAATAGAAATTAGACTTGTAATTACTGCCTTGCCGTTACTGTTTTGTATTCCTTTTTTGTGCTGAGAAAATAAACGTTATATTATTATTATTATTTACGAGCGCACGTCGCGTCGGCCAACCCTACGCCGGGTGAGATTTAAGGTTACGCGACGGAAAGAGAGGCAAATATTTAGGTGTTTATATCGGCAGTCATTTGGCTTTTAGCTATTTAAATTTTCACTTTGTTTCGTAGCAAAATCGCTTTTATTTTAATTATATTGCAGAGTGACCCTCAATACTTGTACTTTTATTTATTATTATTTAAATTATTTAGCGGAGTCACCTTTTTACCCGACTGAGGAAGAGGGGTTATGTTTTTCGAGAGTATGTATGTATAATTGTTTGGCACGCCCTACAGCCCAAACGGCTGGACAGTTTTTGACACATGAGGTGTCGTTGAATTTGTCAAAATTGTGAGTGACATAGGCTACATTTATAAAATGGCGCCCGCAAACGGAAATGAAAGGGGGAGGGGGGATTGATTTATTTCCTTACCATAACAATATGGGTATCAAATGAAAGCCAGTAAAAAAAACCGTTTCAAAAATATAATATTTTTTGCAGTCGAGTGTTTGTTTTTCTAGTACTATTATAATTTTCTGTAATAAAGGGCGCAATTATAAATTATACTTGTAGTAGAAGCCTTGCACCCGTACTTGCTACGAAGCGAGCCCGGAACGCCAGTCCCTACGTCAGTGTAGCACTATTCCGCAGTAACACACAGCGGCATATACAGCCTCTGCATGTGGACATTTAGTGCATAATAGTATAATATACAAACACCGCGTCACAGAATAAGGACTAGTACCATAGAATAAGTACTAGTACTTCGTACAGAAGTATGACTTTGCAATGAAATTCAAAGAAATATCTACTCAATGTTGTCAACGATATGGTGTAATTTAGTTTGCCTCAGAGTCAAGCACATTTTCGTTAAGACACATACAGAAATCAATTGCAAGATAAATTCATTCTTATAACTCTGAAATATGATTTATAATACACTAAACCTATTCAGTGGCGTACTATCATGCGATGCGATAGGGTTGACTGCTAGAAGAAGCTACTAACGCCATCTAGCGCACCTTTATAGCACTTTACTCATGCTCGTCCAGCCAGCAACGTAGTGCCGCGCGTCGCGGGTGAATAAAACGAGCGCGCGTGTCGTTGCTTGCTAGCGACACCCAAGTTGATTAGCCCATTGCAGTGGGTCGCTGCGCGTCGGTACGGTTGCGTGGAGTTACACAGGCCTGACCGCGTGCTATAAGGTCGATATTCTTAGGTTACTCACCGCGGGCCTGCACGAGTGCGGGTACTCCGGCAGCAGCTAACGCGGCAGCGACAGCAGCTCTACGCTGTCGTAGATTCACTCGACGATGCCAGCGACGCCACGGCTTTGTTGGCGCGAACATTCGCCCACCGCGGCACATGTTGCCGAAGGCACCTTGACCGGACCTGGAGTAGAGGGCTGGTGTTAGGAAATAGGCAATTCGTAACGCTTGTAAAAGCTTTTCTGCATGCCAAATTATAATAACTAGTCGAATTTTGACAGTCGACAGAGCGCTAACTGCGCATGAGATATTATAGTGCAAAAGTGTGTGCGCAATACACAGGTGCACTCCCTAGTTCCTTCACTCTCTAATTCAGGGAGACGGCAGTCCGACATGACCGTAGAGAGATCAGGCACGGGGGTGTTAACACCACCAAATTCCTGACTCTGGAGCTGTCAGAGTTATTTCAAGACAGAAAAACCCTGAAACTTTCGGCCCGACCAGCAGGCTATCGACCAAATGCAATTACGTAAAAATGATTTAGTGAGTTTTGTTCTATTGCTATCGATAAAACACTAGCATGAAGTTGCGCCGAAATGCTGATAAATCGTATTTATTTCAGAAGTAAGTGTTGCGGTGCAGTGCCATGTAATAAGGAACGTTTTAATTTACCAATGAAGTTGCGCCGAAATGCTGATAAATCGTATTTATTTCAGAAGTAAGTGTTGCGGTGCAGTGCCATGTAATAAGGAACGTTTTAATTTACCAATGAAGTTGCGCCGAAATGCTGATAAATCGTATTTATTCAGAAGTAAGTGTTGCGGTGCAGTGCCATGTAATAAGGAACGTTTTAATTTACCAATGAAGTTGCGCCGAAATGCTGATAAATCGTATTTATTTCAGAAGTAAGTGTTGCGGTGCAGTGCCATGTAATAAGGAACGTTTTAATTTACAAAAGAAGTTGCGCCGAAATGCTGATAAATCGTATTTATTTCAGAAGTAAGTGTTGCGGTGCAGTGCCATGTAATAAGGAACGTTTTAATTTACAAAAGAAGTTGCGCCGAAATGCTGATAAATCGTATTTATTTCAGAAGTAAGTGTTGCGGTGCAGTGCCATGTAATAAGGAACGTTTTAATTTACAAAAGAAGTTGCGCCGAAATGCTGATAAATCGTATTTATTTCAGAAGTAAGTGTTGCGGTGCAGTGCCATGTAATAAGGAACGTTTTAATTTACAAAAGAAGTTGCGCCGAAATGCTGATAAATCGTATTTATTTCAGAAGTAAGTGTTGCGGTGCAGTGCCATGTAATAAGGAACGTTTTTAATTTACCAATGCTTTACTTTAATTTCATTTATTTGATGTTTTGATAGTGTAGTTGTCACTCCGACAATACAATAAAATACAACAAATTCAAGATTTAAAATCTTGTAAAAAGTGTTAAGTAAGTACATTTTGTATATTTGTGCGTTTTTTCAACTTATCATTCACGTCACAAAGATTATGTTAACTTGTTTTTACATACTTTCAGATTATAGTGCCACAACAAGAGAAGCCGCATTGACTCACGTAAAACAGGAGGCCCGGAGGCCCAGAAGGTATTGTTGGAATGCCTGGAGGTGAAGCTAGAGAGTTGTAAGTACTTTTAAGCACTCACTATCTAACGTGCCCTTCACTTTTGTATCAGGGGTTAAAATACAATATGTTATCATCAAGCGTGATCCTTTAAGGGGTAGACAAAAAGTATAGGGCGTATAATACAAGCCTTATAAGTAACCAATAGAGTATGGTTTATGGTTTGTACGTGTAGGTATATAATATACGATAAATAGGTTGAAAATAATATTTAATTTTCAGCGATCTCTGAGCAGCTGACGAGCCGCCACCTTCTGCTGCTTTAGGTAGTATAACTATAATGCCGCTAAAGCTATATAATTTTTTTAGATCGCGATGAAACCTTGCCGGGCTGGGCCTAAGAGCGGCTAATCTCAGTCGAGGGGCGGTTAGTGGATGGAATTGCTGACTTGGATGCGGCAAATATGGCCATAGCGTGGTAGGGTGCTGTTGCAAAGTCATCTAAGTACCAGCAGCACAGCCTAAGTGGTGCAGTGTTAATTTTTTAATGATAATAATTTATTTTAATGTTCACTTCTGTGTTATATAAGACCTTGATTATGTATGATTGATACCACAAAAGCAAATGATCTTTAATTAGAGAATTTCAATCATCGAAACGTAAATAATAAAACAGTGTTTATGCATTGTTGTTCTTTGTACGCGACCACGATTATATCGACCTAGTGGTTGACTGGTAGAAAATGCCTTAAGGTGAACGCGCATTGATCCGCGCCGCGTACTACCCGCCGGAATCGCCGAAGTCGCAGGAGCCGCACGCGCCGCAGTCATCGCATTAAAGTCCTTATATGAAATTGTATCTTATAAAGATGTATAAAATGCGATGACTTCGGCGCGTACGGCGAGTGCGGCGCGGATAAATGCGCGTTCACCTTAAATTGGCCATTTGTACCACTTGTTTGTGCAATATAGAATAAATAAGTTCCAATAGTTAGTACATTTTAAGATTTCGTTAAAAAAGAAGAAAAGAACAAATAAATTAGCCAAAAACTACACGTTTCAATGATAAGAAACAGAATCTGCATTGTTTCAATTGCAATAGGAATTGTTGCAAATCTATGTTGTCAGTTTGATTGCAACAAACTTACGTAATCGGTGTTTCATACACGTAATTTCTATCGATACGTCAAATTTCGGTTTTAATTGCAATGTCACAATGGTAGCAACTGAAACTGTCAAATGGTGCATCCATAATCGTAAAAAGAATTTTTTTATTAATTTCAAACGATTTCAATCAAGAATTGTTAGCAACAGAGTTAGGTAATCAGCCTGCTGGTAGTGGATTATGTAACTTTGAATGAAATTATTTCAATCAGTTTTGTTGCTAAAGTTGGCCATTCACGGCCAGTTACACTAATTAGTCGGTCTGAGGTACGACCAAAATTTTACGTTACAATATCGGTAATAAAAATCTAGGCTATAGGCATAAGTACTAAAAATTTAACTTAACGTTTTTATTTTTTTTAACAATTGCCCATATTTTACCGGTTCTAAGACCTTCTCGCCCATTTTACCCACTAAATTAAAAAACCTAAAAGTCCCCTTTGCGTAGGGAATTGCCCACATTCTAGCAGCACTGAATGAAATAAGTTTTCAGATTATTTTTATGTTAGTGAGTGAAGTAATTTTATGAACTGACCGTGAATGGCCAGGTTAACAGAGTAACCAAAGTTGTCGAATGTGAGATTTTCAAGCGATTTCAATCCTGAATTGTTCACAAAAGAGTTACGTAATTAGCCCCCTGGGATTTTACGTATAATAATTTTTGACTGAATATAAATATAACTTAAATTAATAAATATAATGTATTCCCTTCCGTCGAAGCACCAACAGCAGTGAACCATTGATGTCGCGATTAGGGAACTTGCTTTGCCCTGTCGTAGTGAACCCATTTGGCATAACACACAAACAAGTAAGGTAACAGGGACCTAATATTCTTCTACTATAGAACTTCTACTACCGACAAATTCATGCGTGAGGTGAGGAAGCCATTTTTTTTAATTGAGTTTGCTCTTGACTCTAGACTAAACCAGACGTGGCGAAGACAGAGTCCACGGTGAAGCGAGCTCACCCAGAAGGTTCTGAGCTGCTTAGCGCCGGGCTCTGTTGGGAGGGTGGTAGCTACCAGGCGGCACCTGAGCCTGCCACCGCTAATAGGGTTGTACAGCAAATTACGCCTTAAGCAAATAATACTCATTTTTCGAATTTTTCGCCACACTTCTTATTTTTTATATTGTTATAATTTAGATGCCCCATGAAATATAATCTGAGACTATGTACTTCTAATTTCATTTATAATTTCTTCAGCTTGTCTGAACTGAAACAAAGTGTTTTTTGGGAAAACAAGATGGGGGATTTTGTTTTGCCAAAAACCACTTGGTTTCAGTTTCTCTCCTATCTAGTTTTAACTTATAAAAAACCGGCCAAGTGCGAGTCGGACTCGAGCACGAAGGGTTCCGTACCATTAACTTACAACATTTAAGTTTATACTGTTCTTTTGTAATAAAGTATTTATTTTTATTTTATTTATAATTTCAAAAGTATTCATCACAGGATACCCGAAACAATTTTAAATGAGAGTTTACGCGCCTGTTTCTTTACGTGAGTGATTTGAAGTTTATAGGTCCAAGACTTTAGAAATTACAGGGGGGGGGGGGGGGACCGTGTAAACGACTTTGGTGGGCTATATCTCGCGCAAATGGTAAAGCTGATAAAAAAGTGTTCTATGGAAACCCTACCTTATATTTATAGTCCTTTTTAACGATACCCCACACAAGGGGGTGCACTCAAAAAAAAATTCACCCCCCCCCTTTACATGTATGGGGAGGTACCCTTAAAAAGAGGTAATTTAAATTTTTGGTATTTTTAAAAATGAGATCTATATGTGAAGTATCCTCGAACCAAGTTACATGCAAATCAGTCCGTAAACGTAGAAGATATTCTGCCGTGACAGACTAGGACAGACGAAACGGACGGACTGAACGATCTTATAAGGGTTCCTTGTCGGGCTACGGAACCCTAAAAATGGATAAGTTATCTCACCTGTGGGTACCGCCACCACGCACACGGGGAATACGGGCTACAGCACGACCGGTACCCCATGACTCAGCACTGGTTTGGTGACCTGTTGACAATCAGTACATACATTAATAAATAACTTAGGAGCTAGGCCTTTGTCGGGGGAGACTTATCCATTCTTCTCTATTCAATGGCATCTCCTTGAGAAACATACCAAACTGTTCCTTTACATTACCGACCATCCTCTATTTCTGTTTTCAAATAAAATAATAAATATGGGATAACATCACATAAATACATTACTCTGATTCCAAATTAAGTTGCTAAAGCCTTGTGTCATAGAAATCAGAAAGAACAGTAATAGTATCACTGTTGTGGTATTACCACAACACCCAAGTGTTTAATATAATAATAAATTGTTTCAACAAACACACCATGTTAATATACTAGTAATGTTAATGTAATCATACTATGAGTTAAGTTCCGTGAATAGCCGATAGATGGCGCTGTGGCCAGTTAACTTGCGATATAGGTTTATTTGTTTGCGAATTTACGAATAAGTGTTATGGCAAAAAATATTGATGACTCAATATTGATACTAGTTTCATTTTGGGGTTACTATTGTGGGCGTTTTTGGGACTTGTACACCCAGACCTGAGAAAATAGATATACGATATTACGGTTTAATATATTGATCCTACTGGAGAACAAAAACTAGCCAGTTTATTAAAAAAAAAAACATTCAAGGCACTTGTAGTAGAAGCCTTGCACCCGTACTTGCTAAGAAGCGAGCCCGGAACGCCAGGCCCTACGTCAATGTAGCACTATTCCGCAGTAACACACAGCAGCATATACAGCCTCTGCATGTGGACATTTAGTGCATAATGAGTTCCATTTATTATGATGAAACATGTACAACTTGACACAAGTGTAACATTAAATTATATGAATTTACTTGCTTCTGTTACTCACACTCTTTGTAACTTAATAAGAAAATACATTTATTAATGAATGAACATTACAAACACACAAAATAACCAATGTAAAGGGCATGGGTATAAAACAAAAAACTCAGTAAAATTACAATTTATGGATGTAAACCAGTTGGACAGTGTACATATATGTAACCAGTGCGCATATTGACAGGTACTTTAAAAATATTGTTGTTGATCCCACAACAGAATGAGGACTGTTCTGTTGTGGGATAATGTATTTCAACCCTGCTTACGTGGGCAAATCCGCACGGGTCTAAAAACACCCTAAAAGACTATAGTCTGAATAATCAAGTAGGTTCAATTTGACAGCTCAAAGTTATCACAGAACGTAGCAGTGTATGTGGAGGGATTTCATAGACAACACATAAAACAATAAAAATAAAATGATATTGATTCTAAAATAGTACAATATTTTGTATTGATTAACAAATGTTTTGAATCGATCTCAAAAATCGATTTGATGTCTGCATCAATTATTCTACCTACAGATTCGTAAACACCCAACCATATCAACTGTCAAATCAAACCTATTAAATTATTCAGACTATAATTTGAGGTTGAAGTACATGCTGCACCTTTTTCTGCTCTTTTGTTTTTAAATAAATGGTTACTTTTCATTTCTTTGGCAGAACAAGAGACAGACTATAATTGTTGTTTTAGTTTAAGGTGACCCAGAATTGAGTTGTCCCATACAAAATATCGTACTTGAGCATCAAAATCAAAAGCCATAAGTGCACAATGCTAACTTATCTTTTTACCATAGGCTAACAATAATGTAAAACGTGTATAACTTACCAGCCTCCTTGCTAACGCAGTATGGCTGACGGGCATTCTTGGACATCGACACATGCACATCATTGACGAGGTCAGGCCTGATGGGGGCCTTGAAGACGAAAGGCAGCGGCAGGGACGCCCCGGCCACCACCTCACTCTTCTCAGAGTAGACCGACACGAGTGGTCGGGCAACTGATAGACTCTGGAAATTTTATAAACAATATTAGAGTGTGTATCATAAGTCATCTGGTTTAAGACCCAGGCCCCTAGTAGGTTTGCTAGATGCCTGGGATTTCTAGGATTTTATGCTTTGTTCCGTGGCCCAGAATCAAATATTAAATATCCTAATTCTTGTCTGGAAGCCAGAAATGGCACCTAGAAACTATAACTTGAATAATCTGTTAGATTTGTCTTGGAAACTCTAAGAAAACATCTGACAACCCAAGCCCGTAAGACAAGATTAATATATTTTAGCATGCCATAACTTTCCTATTATGAAATGTTACAAATATGTATGCAAAAAACGCGTTCATGTCAGTTAAATACATTTTGGTAAAATTAAACTCTGCTTTAGAATAGGTACCATCTTGTCTAAAAGAGCCAGAATATTATTATATTGTTAATTTTTATATAAAAAATACATATCTTAATGATCAATAAGTTTAGTAGAAGGATATATCTTGCGCTTCATGTCAACACCAAGAAACAGAGTAGACTTGTTAAGAAATAATGTTTGTGCTCCTCAAGTCGACACACTATTAGACAGGCGGTCCACATAGTGTTTCCTACGGGAACATGGTTATATCCCCCGCATTGTACCTGCCTTGACCATTTGGATCAAGCAGGAAGAGTTTGGGGTTAGAATTAGAAAGTTGTAACAGTTTCACAAGTGTATACTTCAAGTTATTTATATTTACCTACGTACAAGCCTGGTTAACAGTGCAGTCGAACCGTAGGACGGTTTAGATAGAAGATGTAGTCATGAAAAAATCCAACGAATGTCAAATCCGGAAGACCTAACCTCAAAAATTATACAACATTTTTCAACATTCGTTGCTTCACTGGAGGTAGCCACAATCCAAATTCCAAATTTCTTGTGAAGACTGGAAGGGTTCTCTTGTGATTTGAAAGTAAAACCATCAAAAGACACAATGATGCCACTTAGTCACAATACAAGCGTGTCGATTTTGAGAAACGAAGGTTACCCATCAAAGCCAAACAATACTGCCGAAAATATGATCCCAGTCTGTATAAAAAATCACTCCGCTAGTGAAAAACGTTGATAACTTACAGCAAGACAATCTTATTGCACATATATCCTAGAATTTTGATCAAACACGTGGATGGCACACGATTACCTTTTCAACTTGAAGTAAACACTTGCACTAACTATAATTACGCCACTTTATAACATTTATGATACTCCGACACGTTTATAGATTGCAAACTTACCATTTCGCTATATCAGCGAAGATATTCCTCCGAAAAAACACTACAAGCGGTGGTACAGACCATCCGCCATGCCACGGAGGTGTGAAAAGAACGGAAATAGATAGTAGAAATTTGACAGAACTAATGGGCAGTTGCTAGCCTACAAATTACAAAAATAAATTAAGTACAAAACTAGCGAAAAAAGAATTTATTAATATGAAAAAAAATGAAGTCAGTTTCTTTTTTAAGAGGTAGTAGGTACCTACCTAATATGATTCGAAGAATCTCCTACAGAAATCGTGATGAATTTCAAAACAAAATATGTATTCGTTTTTTTTAAATCCATGCATGTTAGCTTTACATTTTATCATGATATATTTTTTAATCATAATAAGGCAAGAAGGCAAGGGAATTGCTTATTGATGACAAAAGATGTCAATCTGACTGTTTACTTTGTACTAATTTTATCACATAAAGCTTATTTATTTTATCATAGGAGTATTTTAGGCACATTTCCAGTAGAACTCGATCGTTTGTGGTAGTAGTGGTAACTAGCCAGTAAAGTTTGCACAAGACGAGCACGTAGTTACTTTAGTTGATACCTATCAACACAGAAAGTTTTAAAATTTTATCTCACTAAAAAATGGACCAAACTACGAAAAGTGTTAATACCAGTTTAAATTTAGCTGAACCAGAAACTTTTTCAACACCTGAGTATGACATGGAGTCAGCTACTTCTAGAGAAGTATGCACAAGTACTGTTGGAATGATATCCCCTGCTCCGGATTTTGCACTCCCTAGCCCCGGAAGTCCTGCTACTTTTGCTTTAGGTTCGTGTCTAAGTGAGAACTTAGTTACAACAGCTGTAAATACTTCCAGAGGTTCAATGCCGCTAGTTATCATAAATGGGCCGCCATCTCTGGCGATACAATCTCGGAAATGTCTTCAACCTCGCATAAATTCAGACCTACCATCCCCCGCTTCAGTCATTGCGAGCACCTCAGGACAACCACAATCACTATTCTTGCAAGCGTTATCAAAACTGAACGAGGGTTCTCTCAGCTTGGCTGTGATGAACCACTTCAAGATGACTCAAGCGAACACATCAGGGCTGACGTTTTTAAGGAAATCTGCCGAATTATCACCTCCTGACTCCCTCACCAGCGCTCCGCCGTCGTACTCTTTCGTCTTGCGGCAAATGGCTGCACGCAGAAGACCAAGGATCGTGGGGACGTTCATACCATCACCATCTTTTGTTCAGCACACCCCACCGCCAAATTATAATGCTGCATTTGATATTTACGTCGACAACCCACTTCCTCCGCCTCCAACAAGGGTATACAACTTTGGATTTGCATCTATGCCAGTTGTGTGCCCAGATTGCGGCTATACAGGCATGAGTGTAGTAACCAGCAAGATCACGATATGCACCCATTTATGCGCAGTGGTTCTATGTGTCATGTGCTGTTGGGTTTGTGCACCATTGCCGTATGTTCTTAGGTCATGTAAGGATGTTTACCACTACTGCCGCAATTGTAGAAATTTTCTGGGAATGTATTGTCCTACAAATCCCGAAAATTCTTTATCTTAATGAATTAGAAGAGTAGTATCTAACCTAGTTTTAATCAATTTTGTGGCATATGAATGAATATTTAGATTTTCATGAATATAACTAATTTTAATTACCAGTGTATAAAGAGTGCTTATTTAGACAATGACAAATATTGACCAATAATATGAAATAATGTTAATCTAGAAGCAACTATAAAATGCTTAATCGGTTTTATTGCTGTGCACGCATCTGCTGGATCTGATCGGATCAGGCGGCGCGGGACCCGCCTCGGGATTCCAGTAGGGTAGAAATAGTTTATATTTAGAAAAAAAAAATATTTTTAAATATATCTCGTAGACAAAATTGAGATGAAAGCCGGGTTTTTAAAGTAAGAGAGCGCACGGAACATTTAAAAAGTCAAAAATAATATGACACCTTAAGGCGCGAAAATTTTCCCCGAAGTGTACATTGTTTTAATAAAAACAGTAAGAGATACAGGGGTGGCCCAGCATCTCTTACTGTTTCGGGAAGCAGTTGAACATTTTAAATGCTGGATGGATTTATATCAATTGTGGCTAAGAACCATCTCGATTAATTAAGCTTTTAATTTAAAAAAATCCGCATTCAAATTTCTTCATCCGATTAGGCGCTAGCGCTACGAATATATGTACAGACTGACAAACATAGGCGTCAAACTTAGCATAAAATCATTTCAAAAAATAAAATTACAAATTTAAAAAAGCGCCAACGCAAAAAGAAAAGCGAACATTCAAAAAGTAAAAAAAAATACGACACGACAAGGTTGGCCATCGTATTACTTTTAAACTTTCAAATGTTCGCTTTTCTTTTTGCGTTGGAGGTTTTTTTTTAACATGTTAAACCGCCTGAACTGATTTTTTATTGCACCTAAAGCCTAGGGTGTACATTGTTTTAGTCAAAGCACCATTTCTGTATCTCGTACCGTTACGGCACGAAGTTGACCATCTCCATAAATGGGTAGATGAATTTCCATCAAACGTGATTCAGTCACGTTAAACCATCTCAATTAATTTAGCTTTCAATTGAGAAAACCCCATTGAAATTACATAATCCGTTTAGGTGCTACGAATATACGTACAGACAGACAGACATAGGCTTTTAATTTCTAACACCCTTCTTTGCGCTGCGTCTGCGTCGAGGGTTAAAAATACAAAATCGGCCAAATCGAGTCAAACTCGCTCACGAAGCGTTGAGTACCATTATCTATACTACATTAGATAAGACACTATACGTAGTTTAGCTGTTAGTTTGTTGAATGGGAGCCCCACTTAGGTACATATATACATATATATATATTTTTCTGTTTTAGTACCTATTTGTTTTTATAGCGGCAACAGAAAGACATCATCTGTGAAACTATCCAGCTATCACGGTTCACGAGGTACAGCCTGGTGAGAGACGGACAGTGGAGTCTTAGTATAGCTTCCCGTTTTTATCCTTTGGGTGCGGAACCCTAAAATCAAGTATTTTTTCACTATTTGCCTAAAAAGTACCTACACAAATATAAACTTTAACGCTCTCTATAAACGCTTTTATTCGATCTACTGGAACATTTTAAAGTTTAATATTTCGTAAATGGGGCAATAAATCAAAAAATTGTTTGAAACTCCTAAATTATTTTAAAAGAACTACTTAACGTGCCCCACACGATGGGGTAGACGACGAAAAACATTCGAAACGACAGACATACACCTACAAAATTACACCTTTCTAGTACTAACGGTCTCTTAGCAAAACCTCGGACAGACAGACGTGTGTTCTTTAACTACGGAACCCTAAAAACAAAGGGCTTAGTGCGAGTTTTCATTTGGCAGTCACACGCGTTCACAATCGACTGAATGTCGGAAAAATATAAAGAAAAAATCAGGTTTCGCAAACGTGCCGGAGTATGAAAAAACTCGCACTCGGTGCACTAGGCACTCTGACTGAATGGACTGAATTCTTCTTCTTTATTATTACTTCTACACCGGACGACTACGTCCGGTGTCGGAGGTGTCCGGTCTCTGCTCTAGGTGCACACGGTCGGTACAGCAACTTGTTTTGTGAAAACCCGGCTTAAGCAATAGTAGAATTTGGCGTTTCGTTTTACCTACACCACTGATAAATGTGTAGCTGTTGTCATTAGTCCAATTTGCGTGCAGCGAAACGTTTTTACCAAATTAAAGACACAAAAAATGGTAGGTAATAAAGAAAAATTCTTCTTTTTTCTTTATTACCTAGTTAAATTTCCAGTTTACTTTTGCTCATTTTAATATTCTAAATCATTAGCAATAATTTATTTTGATCAAAATGGTAAGTTTATTTTTTTGCGTTAGGCAATAATTTTGACAAGAAATGTGACTTTGCAAAAAGGCTGCATTCATTAAAATCTAAACAGCATTTACACAAAATAGAATAAATTAATCTCTAAACACTTTGAATAAATAGCCAAATTTTACGAAAACATTGAAAAATCAACTTACGAACCTCATTCATAATCATCCAGATACTCCAGAATCAAGCAAAACATTTTTTACCCAAAAATATAATAAAAATTTTCTTGAACGCAATCTGTCAGTGAAATTTTGCAGCGCCATCTGGTGCCAAAATGTCCGCCGATAAAATTAGAAGTCACAGCCTTCCAAGTTCCGTGTGTGTTGCGGAAAAATCCCTTTTTGGGCGTCCGACCACATGTGAGAATAGTGAACAAAATATGGTTCTGTAGTGATTTTCTGATCGGAAAAGCTTATTTGAAAGTGATTTGTACGAGTTATCGATAGATACAGTGTTCACGTATCGCGTAGTGTCCCAGAAAAGCTGGAATTGGACGACGGAAGTGAATTTTTTCGATGTAAATACGGTCCATCCAGGGTCAGTCCGGTGTGCCCCCAGAAGTCCGCGCATATTTTTCGGCTGTCGTGTGTTACGTCGGGGCCGTTCGTCTTGCACGTTGTTTTCTGTGCGTTCGACCTTCGCTCGGTGCTGTCGGGTCGCGTGTTGTGTGCGTACTCAATTGATTGGTTAGATCGGCAGCATGCCGAGTTGTTGATGAGTATGGCGGCGCGCTCGTGATCCTGTGTCGGCGCGGAGCGCGCGCCCGGCTTACATAACGAAGGTAGAGCGGCGGGATGGCCGCTCGCGTGTCGGCGGAGGCCGCAGGGCCCTCGTACGCGTCAGTGCTGAACTTTAGAGGGAGTGATAGTAATAAGGAGAACATAGAGGCGGCGCCCGGAGAGGTGCCGGAGGTGGTCCCCAGGGCTGGAGACGACGAGGAGGAGGAGGGCTTCGTGCCCGTCATAGCGCACGGGCGGCGGCCGGGCAAGAGCCGCCGGGAGCGCGAGCGCAGAGCCCCGCCGCGGCCGCACAAGGCGCCGCAGCCCCACATGGAGCCCCAGGCCTCTGCTGACCAGCAGCAGCAGGCCGCGGAGGCTCAGCCAAAGAAGTTTGTCGAAGCACCTATCCCGAAGGTCAACCCTTGGCAGGTCAGTGCATGTAAACAAATAACTGTCAGATAGGAAAGCACATTGTTTTGAATCCGATTCTTATTTCAATGAGTTGTTAGTTCTATTTTTGTGTTGGTCAACTGTTTCTCAATGTTTTCCAATTAGCGGATTGGAGCGAATGATCATTAGTAATTTTTATTGAATGCCAGTCGTATTCTAAGAATTCAAATACCAATATCACTGTGTGATGAATCTTTTACTGATATTTCCTTCATTCAGTATTGAACATTTCACATCCATAACAATATGTTTACTACTCTGACTGTAACATTGACCCAATGAAATATGCTGATCATCCTGAATGAATAGCCAAAAATTTACAATGCCTTGTATTTATTAATTTTATTTCATAAAAATACACACTCAAAGTAAAATATAAACAAATCCAACTTATTTCTAATTGAATCTTCAATTTAACAATTATGAAATTAAAGTTACTTTCTATGTGGTTTCTTCGGTAATGTCTTCATTTTTAAAGAATTGTAGATTAACTAAAACTTCAAGTATTGTGGTGTTGCCACACAATATGCAATCAATTGTTATTGGGAACTTGGTGTCATGAGACTCAGGCGTTAACTTTAATCACAAAAATCTCTCATATTAGTATTCACATAACAAACACTTTTATTAAGCTAGCTCTTATTTACTCATGTACATAATCATTATCTAGTTTTTATTTCTCATCGAAAATTATATCTCATCCGAAGGATAAAGTATAATTAATAGTTTAGGAATTATCAAACAGTGCAATCTACAGCAACATGAATTCCGGCAAGATCATACCTTTACCCCAGCTAAGCAGAAACCCTAGCCTAGCCTATACTTTACCATGGATGCCATGAACACAGGATTCACAATAAATTATAGATTCATCCTTAGATCAGACCTTCAGTCTTTAGTTCTATTTTGAGAAACAATAAAAAAACTGTTGTGTTAAAAATAATAATGTATGTTACATTACAATTTTACATTACACGTTACATTACAGTTACATTACAATTTTTTATGGGGAGGACATGCTTTATACCTACTGCCCTGAGAATAATAGCAGGCTATGTGGGTCTCTGTTGACGATACCTACTGCCCTGAGAATAATAGCAGGCTATGTGGGTCTCTGTTGACGGATGGCAATGCAACTGCTGCAACCTGTCAAGCATACTGACTAAAACCTCCACGAATTACCTCAAGCGGCTATTACCATGAGAGTGGAGGAATGCTTATTGATTGGTCTCCATCAAAAACATACATTAATACTTCAGAGATTATGTTTCCACACACAATAGAATATCAATTGTTATTAGACCAGTGGTCTTCTGATCCTCAAGGTCTGCCATATTTTATTATTTTAATAATTAGTATAGGTATTGTATGTCAAAATATTATTGAACTCAAGTGAACCTTCATACTGGCATCCTGAAATTGTCTCCGTGGCTACCAGAGCATGACTAAAGAGATTGCCTTCCGCTCAAGATGATTTTGAATCAAATCATATGTTGTACGGCAGCATATCAAGGCAAA
This sequence comes from Pyrausta nigrata, assembly GCA_949316185.1. NCBI lineage: Eukaryota > Metazoa > Arthropoda > Insecta > Lepidoptera > Crambidae > Pyrausta > Pyrausta nigrata. The sequence continues at coordinate 5,284,163 of OX438964.1, read as the reverse complement.
CACTGCATAGTATTCTATGCTGGTGTAATAGAGGCGATTTTCGATCAAAAAATTATAGTTTGAGGTGCCACTGTACAATCTCAAATGAGTCACTTCCTTATGTATTGTAATGTCTTCAATATTTATCATTATTTCTTTCTTTCTCAAAGTTATGCAATTTAGGACAGAAAATTCCACTTTGAATGTAAATATAACAAATAAGTACTGGCCAGCACATGTTACCTTAAAATTTCCAATAGTCAAATGTTTTTCTTTATCTACCCACAATTTTATTAACTTTCTTTGCTGAAGCACTTATTTCACCATTCTATTTGTAGCATCATATCTAAGGTCCTACTTAAAAAATAATAATAATAATAATGAATTTCGACTAAGGCGGCCTATCTCAACAGAGATAAGCCAACTGCACGGGACAAGGTGCACACTCTGTTCCTTCACTCTCATAATTCGGTGAGACGGCAGTCTGATATGGCCGTAGAGGGATCAGGCGCAGGACCAACGGCTTAACGTGCTTTCCGAGGCATGGGGGTGTTAACACCACTAACTTCCTTACTTAAGAAATAGGAAGATATAATCATCACCTTCCTAATTAGGATTTTGGGACCCTAGTTAGGAAGTTACAAATAGGATGGTGTAATAGGTAAGATTTCATTTGTAGTCCTTATAACCTCTAGTTCTTTATTCTATATTGTAACATAACCATGCTTTGCTGGGTAACTAATGAATGATACACATGTGTTATCCATGTGTTGACACTACAAATATGTATTAGAAAACTAGCAGTTCCCCGCGAATTCGCCCGCGCCAAAAGTCGGATTTTCCATACAAATTTTCATCCTCCATTTCACCCCCCTGATGATTTTATATCGCGACAAAAAGTAGCCTATGTCCTTCCCAGTGTCTCAAACTATCTCTGTGCCAAATTTCATTTGATTCGGTCCAGTAGTTTCGGAGCCTATTCGATGCAAATAAACAAATCTTTCCTCTTTATAATATTAGTATAGATATAGTCTGTGTCTCATTGGGTCTCAAAAACTACTGAATTTATTTAACCAGTTAGCAAAGAGATTCTTGATGGAGGTTTAAGTATTTAATTTGTTAAGTGGTTGTCTTTTATGATGACCATTAAGCTGTCTGGAGGCTTTAATTAAAAAACTATGCCTATTCCATATTAGATATAATAAGATAGGTACAATGTAGGATTTCCATCTTTTTTTAAATCTACTGAAATTAAATGTATGACATATTATAATTTGTCTTATCTATCTTTCAAGGGTAGCTTACACTATTCACATTCTTTCTCCTACCCATGCATATTGTTTAAATAAGAAGTAGTCGTATCAAGGGATATTCATTTTTAACCAACTTCAAAAACGAAGGGGGTTCTGTTTGGCTATGTATTGTTCCCATTGATTTCTCTGTTAACTGTGGACCAATTTACAAAATTTGTTTTTTTATTGGAGGACCATACTTCTGAGGTGGTCCCATTGTTACCAAATCAGGATCTAAGGATGGGATCCTGGAGAAATTGAGGCAACTCTTAAGAATTCATAGGGCACATATACCCTTTTTGCTACTGCATCTTTTTTTTATTTCTTATATACTGAGGCTGATAGTTCTTCATCATACCAGTGTCCCCATTTTTTGTAGCTTGTAAACCAATATAAGTATGCATCTGCCATTATCCGATACCAGGCAGACATTTTTTGACTTGGGCCCCTGGTCACTCATGCAGTCCTGCCCCCACTAAGAAGGTCTTTATTGTATGTGTTCTTTCTTCTTATTAATATCCTCCATCCATCACACTTAAGTTCAATTTTTTTACATTGCTCACTTTTAATAAATAAAATATTGAAGTATGTATGTCTATCTATCTATCCTTGTCACCATACATAGCTCAAGCTAACGCTTTATTGGGGACTATGTACCTAATGTGTATTATTATTTAAGATAATTACAATTTAAATTGTCTATAATCTTAATTCAAGTTCTAATATGACATAACCAACCCATGTGGCAGAATTGAGGTTATATTGTTATCAATGAGATAAACTCAAAAACCGTCACACCAAGTGATAACAAAAGCTACACGTTTTGGTAGTACATACGTCGAAATTATCCAGATTTCATTGTTATCATTCATTTCAGTCAGCTTTGATAATTTGTGACTCCTAATTTCTGTGTATATGGAAATTGATGTGTAAACTAACGATTTTGAAGCTAACTTTACTGTCAGCTGTTCAATGTTTATCGCGCAGCGACATCTAGTTCCATTGTGTGGTATTACGATGTATACATAGATAGATCAACTAGACAGGGGTCACCAATCTACACTAATATTATAAAGAGGAAATATTTCATTGTTTGTTTGCGCTTGTATTCAATAGGCTCCGAAACGACTGGACCGATTGAAATAAAATTTTATACATACGCTACTTTTTGTCGGGGTATAAAATCATCAGGGGGAATTGGGGGATGAAAGTTTGAATGGAAAATCCGGCTTTTGGCGCGGGTGAAGTCGCGAGGAGTCCTGAGGCCCTACTCCTGTTAACGATGTCCGTATTTTTGAATCTAGCTATCACGCTCGTTTGCGTTGTCATTTTGCCGTGAGTGAAAGGAACGGCTACATTCGAAAATACGGACATCGTCAACCGGAGTAAGGCCTCTGCTAGTTACTTATATTTGGGATCCGTTGCCTAAAATTATGTTTAACGCGATCTGTTAACACCCCTTATCCCGTCTGATCATCATCAGAATTAACGTAACTTTTAAAAACTTTATTGTTGCATATTGTTTAGGTCATCATCCAATTTAAGAGCTAGGCTCTTGTCGGTGGAGTTTTTTCCATTCCTCTCTGCTTTCCGCCCTTCTCTTAACCTCCTAATACGACCCGACATTTATCTTTTCTTTTATTTGCTGCATGTAGCTTATTCTTGGTCTTCCTCGCTTTCTTTTTCCTTCTATTCTTCCTTCTATTATCGTTTTAATAAAATTGTCGTGTCGAATCAGGTGGCCTAACATTCGTCCCCTCCTACACTCTATTGTTTCCATCAATCTCCTTTTTTCCCTAACCATAGACAAAACTTCAATATCGTCGGCAAAACGAATAAATTTAAATACGTCCCCATTAATTTTGACGCCCCCCTTTTTTGATTCCGTTATTCTGCGTATCGCACATTCTATGAATAATATAAAAATTAGCGGTGAAAGTGGACATCCCTGCCTAACTCCCTGTCTTATTTTTGCCTTTCCGTTTTCCTCTCCTACTTCTATTACCGTTTCTTGGTTTTTATATAATTCATAAATAATCCTTCTGTCTCTATAATCCAATCCAGCTTCTTTGAGTACTTCCATCATTATTTTCCAATTGACCTTATCGAACGACTTTTCTAAGTCGATAAAAGCTATATGTGTGTCCATGTCAAAATCCAGTCTCCTGTCTATTACCAATCTCAAAGCTAGTATCGCTTCTCTGGTTCCCTTCTCTTGCCGAAACCCATATTGATCCGGTCCCAAAAAGCACTCTGTTAACGGTCTTATTCTGTTCTGAATTATTTTTATTAAAATTTTACTTGCCTGTGAAATAATACTTAGTGTTCTATGTTGTATGTGAAATAATACTTAGTGTTCTATGTTGTTTAGGTACCACTAAATAATCGTAACCACGGTCCACGCAATTGGGCCGGAACGTCGTGATTAAAAACAAAATACTTAAATAGGTACGTTCGTATGAATTCCCGTATTATTAGGCCTTTGCCGAGCAGAGGGATGATTGGGGCTATCAAACAAAACAGCAATAGAATAACTACCTGTTTTATTACTGTAATATATTTTAAACAGGGGACTGCCTCGTTGGTCTAGTAGTCAGCATGCTGGGTACTCACCACCACGAGGTCCCAGGTTCGAATCCCGGGTCGGGCTGAGTAATTTCAAGATAGAAAAACCCAAACACGAGAGTGTTTGGGTTTTTCTATCTTGAAATTACTCAGACACAGCTCCGGAGTCAGGAAGTTAGTGGTGTTAACACCCCCGTGCCTCGGAAAGCACGTTAAGCCGTTGGTCCTGCGCTGCGCCTGATCTCTCTACGGTCATGTCGGACTGCCGTCTCACCGAATTATGAGAGTGAAGGAACAAAGAGTGCACCTGTGTATTGCGCACACACTTGTGCACTATAATATGTCCTGCGCAGTTGGCTTCTCTCTGTTAAGATAGGCCGCCGTAGTCGAAATCGGCTAGGAGGACATCATCATATTTTAAAAATTATCCACTATTTAAAATCTTTGAACCAATCACTTCAAAAGTTGTGGTTGATGAATGAAACTACATAGTTCATTTGGTCAGTGGCATTAACTACATACTGCCTGATACAGGATTTTAACCAAAATTTTATTGAAGAAACATCCATCATAGTGGGAAAACAGGGACTAGGGGTGATTAATTAGGAAGCAGTTATTGACCATGATTGTTCATATATATATATATTATATTATTGCACTTGAAATAATGACCACTGCAAAGACAAGTGCAATAATATCTAATATTTAGATTCCAAAGTAAATGCTTCTAAGTTATTATAACTTAATAATAAACAATAATTTATCGTATTGGCAAGCTTCATCTTTCGATTGTTAAATACTTGCAATAGTATTTCTTTCGAGTGTTGAGGGTGTAATCCCAATAACATTGATGAAAGCAACGCGGCATTACAGCGTTAAGAAGCACTTGAAAATTTCGACAGGCTCTGCCAACGCCAGGGTGGCCGAGAGGTTAGGCAATCGCCCGGTATGGCGAGGAACGCGGGTTCGATTCCCTCCTCTGGTGGTCATTTTTTCAAGTGCAATAATATCTATTATTTGGGTTGCAAAAGTGAATGCTTATCACTAAAAAACAATAGTTTATGATTGTTCAATCAACTTGAGTCATCTTCAAAACTTCTTGCCACTCTTTCATATGAAATTATTTGTAGTTTGATACGAAATAGCTTTTTGTCATGATACGAAATTTAATTTTAATCACTAACAACAATTGAGGTGCTTGTGGCGCAGTGGCAGCAGCGCTTTAGTACTGATACCAAAGTTAAGCACCCCACGGCGCAGTCGTGATTGGATGGGTGACCATTCCGACCATTTAAGTGACGTCCATGACACGCAACTCCGTGTTTTGGAAGGCACGTTAAGCAGTTGGTCCCGGCTAATATCTGCTGATATTAGTCGTTAAGCCTAGTCAGAGGCCCTAAGGGACGTGGCGGCTTGATAACATCTGACAGTAAGGTTTGTCACTTGTCTTACAAACTCCCCTCCACCAATCCGCACTGAGCCCGCGTGTAAGGCCTTTGCCCAGCTGTGGGATCTATGTAGGCTAACTTTACTAATAACAAGATTTTAAACTTTAATTAACTACGTTCGAGTCTATACATCAATTGCATTGCCAGATGCATGTGTATTGCGCAATACCTTTGGGCTTTGTTCCCATGTCAAAGTCAAAAATTCTTTATTCAATTTAGGACACAAAATGCCACTTATGAACGTCAAAATATTAATCAATTATGTCCCATATGGGGCCAGAACATGTCTCCTTATCTTTTGGGCCCTACATTGGGTCAATTTCTGGTTCACTTTCACTGAAGTGTACTTGTTCTTTTTAAATCATTACGCATAAGCGAAGGGCGATTATGCAACTTTACACAAGTGTGTTGCTGTGCAGAATTCTGCTTGGAACTTGATGAATTACAAACATGTTACAACCTTTCAACTGACTCTTCAAGTTATAGTTGGTTATCTTATCTGTCACTAATTAAACAAAAAAATAAATTATCTTCACCCGAGTTCACCAATTCTTAAACAGGCGGTGAATGTAGATCGACGGTTAATTTGACACAATTCCCATACATAATAAGTAAAATAATATTTTAACGGCCGTTTAAAATTAACCATGTGTTAGTGAACTCAACCCTTAACCTGGACTTTACCAACACATGTTTAATCAGCCGGTTTCGCATAATTTTACATATTTTGTATCATAGGAACTCTGTAGAATAACCGTCAATCGAAGTCTACCGGCTGTTTTAAATTTGTTGAACTCGGGTCTAAGGGTCGAGTTCACCAACACATGTTTAATTTTTAAACAGCTGTTTTAAAACTATCTAATATATTTTGTATGGGAATTGTGTCAAATTAATCGTCAAATTATGTTAACTCGGGTCTTAGCGTGATCCCGATGGTCCACTCGCGCGCGAGGGCTCAGGGTCCGCTTTGGACTATATTATCCTCAATACGGCAGATCAGGTAATTACAGTGGAGCGGCTGCCACCTGCACTCCGCGACCCAGTTGACAGAGGAACCTAACCAGCTTTGATCACGGTTACACATTCAGTAGCCTGAATGTGCCGGTTTCCTCACGATGTTTTCCCTCACTTTAAGAGCATAGGTTAGTGAAATAACTAATATTATTACGAAAAGCCACTACTACATGGCGTCACGTGAGCTTGAACCCCGTACCTCCCGCATCAGAGACAACCCGCTCGCTAGCCACTACGCCACCGATGCTCTTTGGTTGACGCTCACTGGATAAACAACAAAATAATGATAAATAATTAATGATGTTAAAGTTTTTGCGATAATGTACGCAGTAATGTCCGAAACTGAAGTCCTATCCTAGCTGATGATGACTAATCGATCGCACTGTTTTTTGTCGGTAGCACAGAATAAGTACTAGTACTCCGTACAGAAGTATGACTTTGCAATGAAATTCAAAGAAATATCTAGGTACTCAATGTTGTTAACGATATGGTGTAGTTCAGTCCGCCTCTGACTCAAGCACATTTTCGTGTAGACACGTACAGAAATACATTGCAAGATAATTTCATTCTTATAACTCTGAAATATGATTCATTATACACTAAACCTATTCAGTGACGTACTATCACGCAACGCGATAGGGTTGACTGCCACAAGAAGCTACTTACGCCATCTAGCGCATCTTTCTAGGACTTTATTCACGCTCGTCCAACCAGCAACCTAGTGTCGCGCACTGCCGGTGAATTAAACGCGGGAGCGTGTCGCTGCCGGCTAGCGACACCCAACTTGTTTAGTCCCTTACGTAGGGGTCGCCGCGCGTAGGTACGTTTTTGCTACCTACGCGGGAAGATACACAGGCCTGTCGGTAGTAAGTTTTGGCTAGTTGTCTGTATTCATGATACTGTGTGATATTAATAAACAGTACCTGGGCGACCGAGCTTAGCTCGGTTACTACTATTTAATAATAAAAGCTTTATAATTCGTAAGTCTTATTTAAAAAACAAAAAACTATAAACTTGAATAAATACACAAAAAAACAAAGGGAAAGGAAAAAAAAATGTCGTCACCAAGCAAAATTTGAACCCTCGTCTTCTACGATTCTTCAGCCCGACGTCTTACGCATTACATCACGACGCCTAATAGTTGCCGGGACGAAATTAGCGATCTAAATCTGCGTCGAACAATTACGAAAGAAAAACGCATGAAAACTTGAAAACACGCGTTTTACCAAACATAAGACTAAACTTAATCGATTTTTCAACCCCAATAACCCGCCACATACCATATTTCAGCGAGATCTCTAGAGCCGTTTCCGAGATCACAAATATATATAAATAAATAAATATACAAGAATTGCTCGTTAAAAGGTAAAAGATTCCTTTGTTAAATAAAGCATAAGGCGAGCGTAGCTTATAACAATATTCCCTTTACTAACTTGTAGCTTTAATCTAGACTAGATGTAATAACCAGACACGGGCTGGGAAACTCCCTAAGTAATACCATTTTGGGAATTGAATCGCCTTCTTTGCGCCAAATGGGTTGTTAAGCATGTTCGTAATAAAACTACACAGCACGAAGAAGTCAGCCAAGATACTCACTTGGTAATAATAACAAGTAATGCATAATTATTTAAAAACCAAATTACCCGCCTGAAATACATGTAATATTTTTGAAATGGTATTTTTACTAGCCCTCATATGATACCCATCACCATCATGGGGTGCCATCTGCAAATTGAAGTTTGGAGGTCAGCATGTAGAAACCGATGCGGTCTTGAGCCGCTCTTGTATGATACCCATATTATATTATTTATTCTTACCCTGTTTTACCTTACCCTTCCCCTTACCCTTCTTTTTTCGTTTGCGGACGCCATTTAAAAAAAATACGTAGACTATGTCACTGCCACAATTTTGAAAAATTCAATGGCACCTCACATGTCAAAATCCGTCGAGCTGTTTGGGCTATAAAAGTCAGCCTATATTGATCCCACTGCTGGGAAAAAGCCTCACCTTAACTATGAGGAGGTACGAGCCATACTCCACCACGCGGGCTCAGTGCGGATTGGTAGAGGGGTGTCTGTAAGGCAAGTGACAAACCTTAGACTAGGCTTAACGACTAATACCAACAGATTGCCGGGACCAACTGCTTTACGTGCCTTCCGAAGCACGGAGATGCTTGTCATGGACGTCACTTAAATTGTCGGAATGGTTCCCATCCAAACACGACCGCGCTGTGGGTTGCTTAACTTTTGGTATCACTACCAAAGCGATGCCCTCACTGCGCTAGCAGCACCTTTTGGGCTATAGGGCGTGCTAAACAATCTTACATACATACTCTCGAAAATCATAAGCCTCCTTCCGCAGTCGGTCAATAAGAAGAAAGTTTCAAAATGTTGTAGATCCTTCTTTTCTCTCTCTCATCTTACATCTACTATAATTCTGATCTAGACACGAAAAGTGCAAATTCTTAATTTTTGCTATCCTGGTTTTACTTAGTACGGTATGGAATACGAATGCTCAAATATCACGAACAAAGGCATGAGTGATGTGTGTGAGTGAGTGAGAAGGCTACAGTCGTTAGTATTAAAATTATTAGCAGGATTTCAAACTCTTTTTTATTTGGAATGGGTTTGCTCTTGACATTAGATTAAACTAGACGTGGCGTAGACATAGTCGATGGCAGAGCGAGGTCGCCTTTATAGAGTAGAAAAATTAGAGCTGTAAGACTGTTTATTTTACCCTGTGTCTGTCAAGGCAAAAATTGGGCTTCCCAATTACCCAAAATGGCTATAAAGATATCAGTAATATAACCAAATATACCGTTGGATTTCGTAACAATTGATAAGAGATATGTAACTGATAATAGTAATAACGTGTAATTAAATTGCATCCATTCTAAATTATTATAAATGCCAAGGTGTGTCTGTCCGTAACCTCTTTACGGTTAAACCGCTTAACCGATTTAGATGACATTCGGTGTAGAGATAGTTCGAGTTTCGGAATAGGACATAGGATAGGTTTTATCTCAGAAACTGGGGTGAACAGCGGGGAAGGTTTGTATGAAAAATACAATAAAACTGATATTTTCGCGGGCAAAGTCGCGGTGAACCGCTAGTTTCTCATAAAGGCTTTAATACATAGGTAATTTGTGTTCTTGTTTATTACTAATCATAATTTTCTTCAACGATAATCATGAAATAAGAAAACGTCTTAGGGTTGCCAATTTAGTGATAAAAAACTAAAACAAATAAGCAAGAGTTTACCATTGACTGTAAGGATTGCAAGGTAGAAAGAGTCCTGTTCTTTTTACCTATTAGCTTTTTCTATGAAAGCGCCTTCGAAATTACTAGCATATTTGGGTAAAACTGTTTTGTAGGTTTAGCACCCATATCCGTTTTTTGCCATTATAGAATCCTAACTTAGCATTATAAATACTAAATTACCTCTGTCTGTGTGTTACGCAATCACGCCTGAACTACTGAACCGATTTAAATAAAATTTGGTACAGAGATAGTTTGTGACCCAGAGAAAGGACATAGGCTACTGAAAGCTTTAAAGTGGTTCCATCTGACTAATGACATTGTCACTCATCATGCCAGCATCAATGCACGTCATGTCTGCGCCATGAAAATATGGTCATCATCTTCAGACAGAGTTGAGCCTCTGAATTGCTCATCAAACAAGCATCCGATTCACACAAATCATCACCACTTATTAACAAAGAAATGAATTCAAAATAAATAGACCTGGCGTCACATGACGCCGCAAGTTGTTGGGCGTTGACATTATGTGACGATCACGCTTGGCCGAATGCCAGTTGTCTTACAGATAAATCAATATAACTTGAACAATGCGGTCTGACTGTCAGAATTAGCGGTTTTTTGAGCACTGTTCTTGTTGTAAATGTCTCTTGACCCTCAAAATGTCAAAAGTTATCAAACTGAAACTGAAAATGTAGTTTCATTGCCTAAACTGAAAGCATGCCTGGCGCAGTTGTAGTTTAGGCAATGAAACTACAAGTACATGGGTGGGATCGACAGGTCGGTTGAAACTAGTAGGGCTGCCACGCTCCGGCCGGATCGCGCGTTAGCTCCATTCACGATCGATACTAAGTCACGTAGCGTCGTACATCCCTGCGCAATTAAGAGTAAGGAAGAGAGAATATATAACATTAGGAATTGCACTTTATTTTGTCATACATAGCAAGGGAACGAGACCGTCCCTTTGCCTGGTATGATACGTGTAGTTTCCAAAAATTATGAAGATAGGACAAGCAAATGCTCTGTTTTTAATAAAATTAGGCAACAATGTTAGTCTGATTACCCTGGACGTCGGCCAGGAGTTGTTTATTTATACTTGTGTTACAAAACGGTGAATAATAATTATGTATTTCGGTAATTCTGTTGTATTTTTCACGAGCTGTTAATCTGGCGTCGTAATCCACAATCAGAAGATCTTTTTGAATAGGTGAGCGAGATGTCTTGAGCGGTTCTATTTCTCACCTTGACTGTGATTTTCTTGTCTCTTTCATCTACAATTCGGAGGTGAATCTGGGGAGGACTCCTCTGGATACGATTAAGATCCCATTCGTAGATCGACCATGCTTGTGGATGTTGTATGAAAATGCCGTGCCTGTTGCATGCAGCCGTGGGCTGTTTTCAATTCCAAATTTGACATCATTTAGAGACTTTCAATCCAATTATGCATAGACATTGGCGCTAAAACTCTCTCTCACTCGTTACAACTCATATAACTGTTATTTAAAGTGGCAGTTGTATCCTGCGCCATGTATGGGCCTCGTTTTTGTATAGTATAGTGAACCCTTGCTATAGTATGGAAAGTAGTGCCTGATTGAGAGAGATAGAGTGGAGTTCCAAAATGATGGATCTAAAGAAGTCTTCAAACGGTCAGGGGACTGTGCCAACAAATATTGAACTGCAATCGATCAGTGTACAGATGAATTAAATGAATCGATTGTTCTTTCAAATGAAGCAATTAATCGGTGACAAATAGCTCGCTTGGCAGGTCTTGCATGGAATCAAGGTGAAGGGGAGAAATGTTTGTTGTTAGTACCTGTAGTTGTTCTGCCTCGTTGGTCTATTAGTTAGCACGATAGCTTCTATTTTTGGGACCCGGCAATCGGAATTAGTTCCTGGGTTTTTATGTCTTGAAATAACTCTGTAACAGCTCTGGAGTCAGGAAGTTGGTGGTGTTGACACCCCTCTGTTTCGGGGCGTAAGTTAGTCCTGCGCCTGATGCTTCTTCGGTCATGTCGGATTGCCATCTTACGGAACTATGAGAGTGAAGGAATAGAGAGTGCACTTGAGTATTGCGCAGACACTTTCACATTCAATCCTCTATGAACAATTAACTTTTTAAAGTGGAAAACTCTCACAGATTTATCAACCCATATATCTCTACAGTTTCAATATGAAATGTAGTTACCATACGTCTAAATATATACGTACGGCCATGACGGTTTCGCATGTTGACGAATAACTTGGCATAACGGCCAAGTGTAAGGTCTACCGGCCGGGCTGGCGGGATACAATCGTTAAACTAGTTCTGGAGCTATAAATGCAATTGGATTGAGGTCTTCGTGAACTATACCAGCAGGGACCTATAAGTAAAGTTAGCCAATTAGATCCCACTGCTAGGAGGCCTCACCTTAACTATGAGGAGATATGAGCCATACTCCACCACGCGGGCTCAGTGCGGATAGGTGGAGCGGTGTCTGTAATGCAAGTGACCATTTTTTTTTACGTCAGAAAATGCCTTACGCACCGTACCTCTCCGTCGGGGAACGGAGAGGCGTGTGTGGGACTACCCCGGACTAGGCCTCCCAAGACCCCTCGCTTCCGACCATCTTAGACACGACCGTCGGCAAGCTGAGGTCTGCATGCAATGCAATGCATTAGGAATGCAAGTGACCAACCCTACTGTCAGATGTTGTCAAGCCGCCCTAGGACCTCCTAGGCTTAATGACTAATATAAGCCGGGACCAACTGCTTAAGTTGGCGTCCGAAGCACGGATATCAACAGGGGCCTAAGTCTGCTAAATTCCTCTAGTACCTATTATTGTAACAAAATCGTAATTGGATAACTTTTAAAATTTGGCCCATACTAGAACTGTTACCCCGTTATTCCAAAAACTAGTACTGGGTTTAAGACAGGACTAAGTTATTAGCTAGCCAATTAGAAAAGCGCTTCTCTATTCTCTGTTTATGTCACGAATGTGTCATTCATTCCTCTGTTGTCGGCTAATATTTAGACCCATTTTAAACCTGGTCTATTTTTTTTGTAACACTGTTAAAGTTTTGCTATCTAATTACGATTCTGTTATAATTTTGCTAACGGAATTTGGAAGACTCGGGGCCCCAAGCCTATCGCCTTACTTAAAAACTTTCGCGATTTGCCAATCAAATGTCTTGGTCGTTGTTTTATTTGAAAGCTATGATTATTGTAGTTTGTCCAAAAAGACCCGGGTTCGAATACCAGGTAGAAAGCAAAAGGGCGAAGAATACTAACATACTAATGATTTTACGTCGAAATATCAACAGAATATCATTAAATTCACTTTTAATTTAATCACCGCCAAACATTGTCGTGTGGTTTACGAATTTTTCGCGTACGAAAGTGGCCTTGACATTACGATGGTGCGTCACGCATTACCTAATCCCGATCTAAAATTAACAAAGATGAGCTGTGCGTACAAGTATAGTTGGGAGGTTGTTATAGCAATTATGTTAGAGTTAAGACAGACACGTTAGCTAAGGTAAGACTTTGTTAAAATTTAAGTTATGTATTACTAGTGGTTCCCCGCGACTTCGCCCGCAAGAGTTGGATTTTCCATATAAACTTTCATCCCCCATTTCACCCCCTTAATGTTTTTATATCGCGACAAAATCTAGCCTATGTCCTTTCCAGGGTCTCGAACTGTCTCCATACCAAATTTAATCTTAATCGGTTCAGTGGTACAAGCGTCAAGACGTAACAGACAAACAGACAGACACACTTTCGCATTTATAATATTAGTATGGATTAGGAATCTGTTAGCTCAAGCGGCAATGGGCAGGGCACATAGCGCGAAGAACTGATGCCTGTTGAAGCAGAAAATTTCTAGATCGGAGACCCTTTGATCAAAGGCGCAGTGTAGGACGTCCACCGACAAGATGGATGGACGACCTTGTAAAGATCGCAGGATCACACTGGATGCAGACCGCTTGCAACCGGTCGTTTTGGAAAACCGTTCAGCAGTGGACGTCCTGCGCCTGTTAATGATGATGTGAGGATAAACCGTAAAAATCTTGATTGACCCCGATCGAGGCTAAAAGAACTAAAAGTCCTCCTTGCCCTAATTAAGCGGGCAATCTCAACCGAGTTTAGTCGCGGGAGATAATATAGTGCCTAAGTAAATGTGTACGCAATACACAGTTGCATTTTGTTCCTTCAATCTTAATGTTCGCTGAGACGGTAATTCGCCATTACCGGAGAGAGATCAGGCCCAACGGTTTTGTGTTATTTCAAGACGGAAACACACAGAAACTAGTTCAGACCCGGGAATCGATCCCGGGACCTCGTGGATGAAAGACAACGCAACGTGCGGACCAACGAGACATAGTCTATTTAGGTATTGTATGGTGAAATAAAAACTAGATTATATTGTGCAATTTGTGCTATATTCTCGTACATCAAGTTATACGCCCTAATTTTAGGTTCGTCACAAACAAAATGACCTACTTATTTATGACAAGGTCGTTCACTAAATAATTCAGCATTTCAAGGAACGCACTTAGCTGTTTTACGTGGTAGTTGAATATATCGTTTGCTAGACATTGTCATAATTACTTACGGTTGCTTGGGATGACATGGCACAATTTGGTATGGCATATCTATGACTCAGCTTAGATGAAAGCTGCTTAAACTTTTACCCGACTGCGGAAGGAGGGTAAATGTTTCGAAAGTATGTATGTATGTATAATTGTTTGACACGCCCTACAGCCCAAACGGCTGGACAGTTTTTGACATATGAGGTGTCGTTGAACTCGTCAAAATTGTGGTAGTGACCTAGGCTATATACATATAAAAAATGGCTCCCGCAAATGGAAACAAAGGGGGGGAGGGGCGATTGATTTTTCTTTACCATAGCAATATGGGTATCAAATGGAAGCCAGTGAAAAGACCATTCCAAAAAATTTTACATTTTTGCAGTCGGGTGATTTGTTTTCTCAATAATTGTTGATCGTACAGTCACGAGCATCAATATGTATACATCTCTATTCGATTTGAGACCTTATTACAATGACATAAAAATTTATTTGTATACATTTCATTGCTTGATACTGTACGTAAAGATACGACGAAGCTTCCCTTTATTCACTCATTCCTCCACATTTTGATACAAAATCGAGCTTTTATTGGATAGTTACCTGTGTTAGTGTGTACAACTGCCCACACTACCAAACCTGTCTATTATTAACGGCATAAGGTTACATATTGTGTGTATTGATTTATCTAGTCTGTACTGTCTGACGCAGACTCCGGGTGAAGGTTGTTGTCGTACGTTATTGATAAAATGGCGGAAACAGTAGATTTGGACATAATAATTATTTTAAAAGTGTATAATTTGAAATTTAAAATACATGATGTAAAGAATTCAATTTGAAATTTCTTTGTTATTAAGTTATTAATATATTGTTTTCAAGTTAAATTTTACATGGTACTGGGAGCCCCTTTTAAGCTTAAGGCTTGTGTTAGGTGTTTCCCGCTCCTTCAAAACCAATGTTAGTGAGTGAGTATAATGTTTAAAATGCTATAATTAAAACTAAGAGGTGTGTGTGTGTGTGGGTGTGTGGGTATGTGCGCGTGTGTGTGTGAGTGTTACATAACAAATAATTGTAGTTATTAGCGTGGATGTAATATATGCACACGTACATATATGTATATACATATACATATCTATTTTCTGTATTGGTGTTCATAAGTCAGAGATAATTTGCTAAAAGATTTTCTGTTCATCATATGTTAGAGATAGACACTTCGTGACAGTTGTTTTGCATTCACAGGACAGGATTAAGACACGAATGACTGACTTGACAAGGCGGGGTTACGCCAAAATCGCTGCACCGTTTTTTTTAGTTTGATAGAAAAAAAACAGAGGGAAGTGCGAGTCAGACTCGCGCACTGAGATTTCAAACTAATTTGCGTAGTCGCCACGAACGGATATTTTCTATGATGTACCCAATGTGATATTTTCTATGATGTACCCAATGTGTATGTCTAATCCTGATTTTATGCAACCTTACTTCTTGCTAAATTTCATAATTCTAAACTAATTCTATGGGATATACCCTATAGGTTTTGATTTTCTTGCCAAGTGTTAGAAAATGAGGCTCTATACAAATGATAGCGTGGAATTGGAGGCTTGATTTTTTACAGCTTTAAGTGTCTGCAGACATGAGGTATTTGGTGTTAATTTTAACTTTATACTTCCACGCGTTTGTAAGAAAAGGGGTGATACTCGTACGTGAACAAAGAGATCAGGCGCAAGACCAACGGCTTGACGTGATATCCGTGGCACATAAGTGTTAACACCACCAACTTCCTGACTCCGGGGTTGTTTCGGAGTTATCTCATGTATACTAATATTATTACGAGGAAAGATTTGATTTTTTGTTTGTATTGAATAGGCTCCGAAACTACTGGACCGATTCGAATGAAATTTGATACAGAGATAGTTGAAGACCCTGGGAAGGACATAGGCTACTTTTTGTCGCGATATATAATCATCAGGGAATGAAAACTTGTATGGAAAATCCGACTTTTGGCGTGGGCGGAGTCGCAGGGAACTGTTAGTGACAGATAAACACTTCCTCTACCCGACTAGGGGCAGGCCTGTGTATCTTCCTGCGTAGGTAGCAAAAACGTACCTACGCGCGGCGACCCCTTACCCGACTAAACAAGTTGGGTGTCGCTAGCCGGCAGCGACACGCTCCCGCGTTTTATTCACCGGCGGTGCACGACACTAGGTTCCTGGTTGGACGAGCGTGAATAAAGTCCTAGAAAGCTGCGCTAGATGGCGTAAGTAGCTTTTTGTGGCAGTCAACCCTATCGCGTTGCGTGATAGTACGTCACTGAATAGGTTTAGTGTATTATGAATCATATTCCAGAGTTATGAGAATGAAATTATCTTGCAATGTGTTTCTGTAGGTGTCTACACGAAAATGTGCTTGAGTCAGAGGCGAACTGAATTACACCATATCGTTAACAACATTAAGTAGATATTTCTATGAATTTCATTGCTTCTGTACGGAGTACTAGTACTTATTCTGTGCTAGGGGCTCGAAACCGGGACTTCGTGAATATACCAACGAGGCAGTCTTAAAAATTTCTTATACGATACAGATATCACACAAAATGCCACGACCTCGTAGTTCTACGTATTATCACTTAGCACTTGCCCAAATAAACGTACACGGAACTCTTCACAACCGTCATGTTATAACGTATTGTTTTTACAAGGTCGCCATTTTTAATTTCACCTGCCAGACAGTTATTAGTATAAGGTCCAGTTGCGCACGTCCCGATTAGCTATTCCGGACTTGTTCAAGGCTGATTATCTGAGTGGAAAGCCACTTGCACGAGCTGGATTAGCTAATCCGGCAGGTCTATTTGCGCCAGTCCAGATTAGCTAATCCAGACTGGCGCAAGTGGACTTTCGAATCAGATTATAGGCCTTGAACAAGGCCTAAGTAAGGGTGGAGTCAACCCATTTTTTTATTTTTATAGGTTTAGCGTTATGTGCCATATTTTGTATGGGAATTTTGACAAATAAACCATTAATCCCTGTTTATCCACGTTTTGAATTTTGGTGAAATCGGATCTGAAGTGGCGCATAATACGTTTGCCTGGTCAACAAATAAGTACAGCCGGTTTTTTCGAGTCGAGAGCTGAACTGTAATGCTGGATTGTATTGAGACCGGCACTGGAATTCCAGTAGTCCAGTAAGCAATCCAGTTATTGGACTACACTTTTGATTCCAGCGCCAGCATTCCAGTACAATAACGCTAACAATCCAACTAAGAGTCAACGTAGTCGCCATGGCCGAAAGCGGTCGGGTTGATAGATTTGATAACTGGAATCGTGAGGACGGTCATTCCAGTGCTGGCAAAACGATTGTGGATGGGAAACGCATCGATTGTACCAGTGACTTGGCGTAGGCGAAGTCTCCACCCTTATGTCGTCGACATGCCAATACCAATATGCACCAAGAGTTTTGAACTACGTTTCTCTTGCGTACGACTAGAGAATTCGTTGCCGGCTGAAGTGTTCCCTAAAACCCTAATCACTATGATCTGGATTTCTTCAAGAAAAGAGTGAATGGGTATTCCTAGTCAGACATGATTCAACCTGGTCTGCATCTTCGCGCACTATCAGATGAGATAGCTGTAAAAACTTACAGCTTAACATAACCATCCTAGCGCTATCCCGGTTGTTCATTCGCACGCGAGTGCCCAGAGCCCGCTGGCTGACCATGATCGAGGATTTGGCAGATCAGGTAATTACAGTGGAGCGATTGCCATCAGACCGTGACTCTGTTAACAGGGGAACCTAACCAGTTTTGGATCATGGTTACACATTCAGTTGTCTGAATGTGCAGGTTTCCCCACGATGTTTTTCCTCACCGTAAGAGCATCGGTTAGTGAAATAACTAATGTAGATAACTCAGAAAAAGTCATTGGTACATGGCGCCAGGTGGGATCGAACCCGGCTTCTCCCGTATGAGAGGCAACCTGCTAGTCACTGCGCCACCGACGCTTGTTAAATAAAAACTTACAGCGCAACAATGAATATATTTGCCAGTAAGAGTTTATTTGAGTACTCAAGCAAGATTTTGCTCTACGAAAAATCTATAAATTAACAACACAATAAGAACACTGAATATCCTAAAACCTAACCTTGGCCGTTTGCCAGATACGCTGTAGAATTTTATTGTCAAACAGAAAATCGTAGATATAACTAATAAATACTTCTTGCATCGGAAAATACGCAGCACGTAACATTTGACATAACAAGGAAGGTACTTGATGCTGGAATTTTAATGGAGGAATAATAAAGCCCTGTAAGTAAGTTGACGACCGTCTTGGTGTAGTGGTTCGTGCCGCGGACTTCTAAACCAGGCGGTTGCGGGTTCGAATCCCGCAAGGGGCAAATGTTTGTGTGATGAGCACGAGCATTTGTACCTAAGTCATGGATGTTTATAAATATATATAAGTATGTCTATCCGTTATCCTAGTCACCATAGCACAAGCTCACGCTTAGTTTCGGGCTAGGTAATTGGTGTGTTTGTTGAAACAATTTATTTAATTTATTTAATTTATTTGTTTATTGTAAGTATATTTCAAAATATGGTCCTACGGCAAATAGCAACATAACTAAATGTGTCGTTTAATTACGATTTACAAAAGTTATTATAAAATTCAAGCGTTTGGGTCCAACGTGCTATCAATTTTCAATCAAAAGAAAAAACAAATGAAATTATTATCTTTACTCACAGCCCCTTGAGCCTGTGGCCTTCTGAAACCAATTTATAAAGAAAAGCTTGCGACGCAATTTTATCGAATTCCACCGCAGGAGATGAAATTATTTACATATATCCGAACGCAATTCAGCTTTCAGCGTGACCTTTGGCGTGACCCTGACCTCGAAATGGCAAAGGTCAACGCTTCCCCCGACCTCCGCGAGAACTGAAGTAGCATTTTACGAACTTTCCGTTTGAAGAATGATGTAATTTGTGAACTGAATGCATCAACAGGTTCAATACTAACGTAGTTTGCGAGATACGGAACGTAGTTTAGAAATCGTGGCGCAATAACGTTTTTATTGATTGGTTGACGTGGCGCCATCTTGGTCCAGAATGTAGATTATAGTAGTGTTTGATAAACATTAGCAATGAAGCGCAGAACTCTCTGCTATGGATTTAATGAGTATTGCATTGCGAGCTTTTAGAAAAAATAAGCTTTTACAAAAAATGTTAAATAAAAAATACATTTGTCTAAAACGTCGTGCTATGCCATTATTACCCGAAATTACCTAATAACCTACCGTAATCAAAGATTCAAATCAATCCCGCCTATTTGCATATCCTTTGAACAGTTCACGTAACAATGGCTACCTGTCAAAATACGTGATCAATGGAACGCAAACAACCGAGTTTTGGATCAGTTTTAAATTTCGGGCGTTAGTTACTTTATTTAGTAAAACTGCTGAAACAGATTTTCTGAGAGTCGGCAAATAGATACCTACACCTCTTAAGGTGAGATATGCTCGATGCCTATGCAAATATGAGATAAGAAGTCAGTCAGGAGACCCCAGAAGACTTCGCAAATCTTTATCCATTCTTAGTATTATAAAGAGGTAAAGGTTGAAATGTTAGGTTAGGTTATATCAGTAGGCATTACTGAACCGATTTGGATCATTCTTTCACCAGTCAAGCAGCTTGCTGTGTTACCACAGTGAGTGCCACAACCTTCTGAGTGAGCTCGCTCCACCGTCGACTGTCTACGCCACGTCTGCCTTAGTCTAGAGTCAAGAACACACCTATTTCAAATATTAAAAAAAAATAAAGCTAAATTATTCCTGGTTGATATGTACACTTCTACACTAATATTATAAAGAGGAAAGATTTGTTTTTGATTGTTTGTTTGTATTGAATAGGCTCCGAAACTTCTGGACCGACTCAAAGGAAAATCGGCACAGAAATAGTTTGAGACCCTGGGAAGGATATAGGAATAGGATACTTTTTGTCGCAATATAAAATCATCAGAGGGGTGAAATGGGGGATGAAAGTTTGTATGGAAAATACGACGTTGGGCACGGGCGAAGTCGCGGGGAACTGCTAGTAAGCTATAAATAAGAAGCCGGGGCGTATCTCTAGTTAGTAGATATAGGAATAAGCAAACCACTGATAGATAGATAACTCCTTATTGCACACCATAAAAGAAAATACAGTAAGTACAGCGATTTACACAGAAAAATGTACAATGTAGGCGGTCTTATCGCTATAAGCGATCTCTTTCAGACAACCTTTAGGTAAAGGAACACACTCATTCACAAGAAGGGGGAGTTTGGTGCAAAATCATAGAATAGGTGTAATGAACAAATAAATAATAATAAATAAAATAAGTAAATATACCTACATATTCATGCATACACACAAATAAATACATATATACCAATATGAGAAGTACTTGACCAACGCTAGTAAATAAAAGTGTTAATTATTGGAGAAAATGATCTTTAAGTCTATTTTAGAACTGACTGATTGACTGATCTATGCCAACGTTATTTATTAGTGGATATTACGTATGCAATGTTAAATCTGCAGTATAAAAAAATATTTTTAGCGGTCGAATGCATGCTATATGACGCTCAACGAAAGTCAAGGATACTCTCTTCGATAATTATGTGACAATGTTGTAGAGAAGGCTTGAGCTTATCACTAGAGTTAGGTAGGTCATGTCATGATCTACAATGTAGCAGTCTGACTATTTACTAGCATCTCTACCTAATAGCAGGCCTGTGTATCTCCCCGCGTAGGTAGCAAAAACGTACCTACGCGCGGCGACCCTTACTTAGGGGCTAAAACAAGTTGTGTGTCGCTACCGGCCAGCGACAGGCTCGCGCGTTTTATTCACCGGCGGCCGCGCGGCTACGTTGCTGGCTGGACGAGAATGAATAAAGTACTAGAAAGAGGCGCTAAATGGCGTTAGAAGCTTCTCGTAGCAGTCAACCCTATCGCGTCGCGTGATATTACGGCACTGAATAGGTTTAGTGTATTATGAATCATATTCCAGAGCAATAAGTATGAAATTATCTTGCAATAGATTTTTGTAGGTGTCTACACGAAAATGTGCTTGACTCTGAGGCGAACTAAATTACGCCATATTGTTGACGACATTGAGTAGACATTTCTTTGAATACAATTGCTAAGTCATACTTCTGTACGAAGTACTAGTACTTATTCTGTAACTGGGCCTACTAATGGAAGTCGAGACGAAGATACCATTTATGCGGCTCAATGGTTCCATAGATAGAACAATAAATAAATAAATTGTTTCAACAAACACACCAATTACCTAGCCCCAAACTAAGCGTGAGCTTGTGCTATGCTGACTAGGATAACGGATAGAAATACTTAAATACATATAAACATCCATGACTTAGGTACAAATGCTCGTGCTCATCACACAAACATTTGCCCCTTGCGGGATTCGAACCCGCAACCGCCTGGTTTAGAAGTCCGGTGCGCGAACGACTACACCAAGACGGTCGTCATCAAATGACCCTGAACGTAACAAAATAGGGGGGGAGTCCATGAATTTTATTACGTCCTGGTCACACCAAATTGGTAATCATAGGCTACCTTAATACCACATTTGGTTGACAACCCTCTCTTTGTCACGTGTGACAAGGAGGATTAACTCTCTCTCGTTCTTTCTTCCTGGCAAAGTGTCCTAAATGATGAGGTCGGTCTTCTGTATTTTTCTTCTCCACTTCGCTCTGTCGTGGACATCTCGGTGAAAACTCCGCACTCCCTCATATCATTCAGCGTTAAAGGTCCTTAACGTGTGACGTAATTTTATGAATGGACCCTAACTGTAAAATATTTTAAGAGCCTTCCTTTTTGAACGATGGAGAGAAAATTGCACCATAAGGGACAAGCAACATCTTCCACTGTTGAACGATCGCCAATATAATTAGTGGCGATCCAGACAGTCGCAGAGAAAGCCGTCAGTCATCACGCTTATAAATACTGTTGCAACGCCACGTTGCAGTAACGGGGTCATCGACCGTCAACTGTCAGAGTCGCAAGCGCAGGTGTTCGAACCAAGCATGCAATATCCTAATTATCACTGGCCATTTACTTAGGAAAGGACTGGGGGAGGGGGGGGGGTTAGATGGCATTTACACGCGCCGACTTTGAAAAAATAGGATGCATTTTTTGCAAACAGGTGTCGTCAACACAAGTGGGCGATAGGAATGTGTTTTTATGTGAAAAGCTATTTTTAGTATTCTGTGAAATTGTGAATGAGTAAGCTAAAAATGGATGGATGGATTATTGGAGTGGTGAGGGTTACAAACAATCCTTGTTACAGATAATAACAAAATAGGTGTTGCGTAATGTGTGTTGTTGTAACTGTACTGGGATTTAACAAAATAATTATTATTCCACTACTTCTTTACTCATAGTTTATGTCTTTTGTGTTTAAATAATTTTGGTAACGACCTAAATTATTCCGGAATAACTTTAAAACATATGTTTAAGGAAAACCTCCAAGCTAAGTCCTCCAAGTTAATTTGACTGCTGCAGTATCCAATACTCAGTATTCTGGATGGGCAACCTGACTGGCAGAATGCCAAGACGTCTGAATTCTAGTTTGCATAGAGCAATGCTAATATAGCATCTGATCTTCCCTCTAAGCCTGAACTGACAGCTCATGTCTCCTAGGGGCCAGTGTTTAAGATGGTGACACATGGTTGTTGGTTGATGTCGAAATGCCACCTTTCTTTTTACCCGACTACGGAAAGATGGTTATGTTTTTCGTGAGTATGCTTGTATGTATAAATGTTTGGCACGCCCTACAGCCCAAACGGCTGGGCAGATTTTGACATATGAGGTGTCGTTGAAATTGTCAAAAGAATGACTAGGCTATATAAATTTTAAAAATGGCACCCGCAAATGGAAATAAAGGGGGGATAGATTTTGTCCTTAGCATAGCAATATGGGTACATATTGCTGTGCCAAGGAAAAAAAATATAATTATAATAAAAAAATAAAGGTTGTAGCAGTCGTGACCCATGCTAGAAAGTCAGCCGTCTCGTCAGTAGATTGGAGTAATCTGCAATGTAATATAGAGGTAGGTCCATTTCTAGAATGGGTCCCGACTGCTATACAATTTTTAATATGGGTACCAACTTAACCGGGTATGACCTCTTTCTTGTTTTAGGGTTTTTTAATTTCCAATTACACAGAAACGCAGTCGGGGTTTTTAGTTTTTTAAATTACCGTTTTTTATTGTACATTGTCTAGACATGGTTTTTCTTTTATTGTTTGTTTCTTGTTAGGTGTTTTATGGTTGCAATAAAGAGTATCTATCTATCTTTTTATAGCTATCTTTTTGTGATCAACTTACTCTACACTCTTTGCCTCTTTTTCATATTGCTTAATTAATATCGTCCATGACCGCGTCTGAATGTCATCTAGAAAGAGGAGAGCTTTACAACCCTTGGTCCATAAAGAATAAACGCCAGCGTCCACGGCAAGTCAACCTAACATAAAGCTAAATTTCGTTTCGTAAGTGCTCTTCAGCTTTTCTTTAGGATTGGTTAGAGTTAGAGGGCTTGTGTATCTCCATTTTTTTTTTAACAGGCAAAGACTAAATGTTTATAATCGCTCCACATTTAGTAGTATTCAGTATATTTGGTATATACTGTCTTGCACTTTTTACACAGCACAGGTTATAATATAGTTACTGCTTAGAGGCCGTACTTGCAAAGAAGTTATCTTCGCTCGTGTCACGCTATGGTGTATGTGTACTTGAATAAGGAGGGCAGCAGGAGTTGAGAATACGCATACGGACATATGGTCTTACATAGTAAGGTCCCTGGCACTTCTATTGGTTTATCTTACTCCGTTATCGGTTATATTATATCAGTTACACGGCAAATGTGTGAGGTATCCACAATTTCTTAACTTAAACTAATTGACATTAACACTCAAGAGTAGCTGTGCAATGATAGTGCATCGTTCATTAGCGCGCAAAAATTGACTGCCTCAAATTGTGTAATTTGCACAATTTTGCATTTAAATATGACATTTGACACGCAAAAGAACGTGTGCTCGGAGCACGTAATTCGAATCGCCGCGCAGTACGAGATGACAGGTCTACCTATATATATTTTTTAAATAAATACACTGTCAGTGTAGCTGTGTATGTATTCCAACAGCACTGATACAAATGTTATTTTAAATCAGGTAAATAAATCGTACAGTGTAAACGCTGGCTAACCCATAGCCTTGGGCGATATGGAGTTGATAAGCGACTTGGTCATAGATATATTACTTTCAAATAAAAAATATGACACGTTATAAGCTGAGCTTTTATTCCCTCAGCTTGTCTTATCAAGGGGGGATAGGCCTTATACCTGATTTTCTCCAAAAAACGAATTTTGTGATGATTGTAGTGATTATACCTTTCGGAAAGGGGGGGGGGTTAGTTTTCAGGGGTGAGAATCAGGACTTTTCGCTTCGTAAGGTGGTGGCGGTTAGATCTGGCATAGTCGTAGAACTATTTTTATGACTGTTTACGTTCTACGTCAGTCATTCACGGTCCGTTCCATATTCAAAATCAAATGACGAATTTTGTTGGACTCGGATCGGACATTTTCGACTGTAGCCGTCACTGTCACGTATACCAGCATGACAACGCGAACGAACGTGATGACTTGATAGACTCGAAAATTATCCGGAGTAACGAATCCGTAGGATTTTTTTATAGTGCCTATCTCTAGTTGCCAGACTTAAGCACTTATTACACTATCCTTTTTGTGTAGCATTCTACTTAGGAAATAGAAAGATGTGATCGCAGTTCACTACTTAGTGTCGTACCTTCCTAGTTAGGAAGCTCTCGTCCTAACTAGAAAGGTGACTGGGGCCCCACTCTGTAAGACGATATCAGTAGTTTCGGCTGTAGCCGTCCCTGTCACCGATGCCAGCAGACCAGCGCGACGCGACGGCTAGACGCGAAAATACGGACAATGCGTTATCAGAGTAGAGCACCTGCTTATCCATCCTACCTTTCTAGTTAGGATCCTAACTTAGGGTGGTAGCTTATTGTATTTTTATAACTTAAGCAATTATTTTGCAAGTTTTTACGAAATTTAAATCAAATTTCACTTACAAAAATTAATCGACCGTGTCATTTGGTTGGACTCGAACCCACGTCCCTTCGCTATCTGGGTGAGTGCTCTTACCAACCAAAATTCGTCGACTGACTAACGTCCTCCGTAGCTTAGTTGGTAAGAGCACGAACTCGCCCGGATAGCGAAGGGACGTGGGTTCGAGTCCCACCGGATGACACGGTCGATTAATTTTTGTAAGTGAAATTTGATTTAATTTCGTAAAAACTTGCAAAATAATTGCTTAAGTTATAAAAATATAATAAGTTAAGCTGATTTCATCTTAACTGATGGTTAAATATTTGTAAAAATATTTCCATTGGATACATGCGGGTACATTCTCCAAGTATTGATAAAATCGAATGCCGGCTCACTGTTGTAGCAAGCACTTGCAAAAATTCGTCGACTGACTAACGTCCTCCGTAGCTTAGTTGGTAAGAGCACTCGCCCGGATAGCGAAGGGACGTGGGTTCGAGTCCCACCGGATGACACAGTCGATTATTTTTTGTAAGTGAAATTTGATTTAATTAGGGTGGTAAGTTCCTAGTTAGGAAGCTACAAATCGCAGCAGTATCGCCTTATGTAAAGTTTAGTCCGATCGACCGGCAGCCTTGAGCATTATCAATGCTGATAACAGCGCCTCTGGCTCATCGATCACTGAGCATTATACTTCCTAGATAAGCGGTTAAGACTGACTTCGTGTGGTGAATTATTTCTTCTAATTTAGGATATAGTTGATTAGTCGTAATCCAAAGTGGCAGATGATCCAAAAGAAATCTATCTCTTGATGGATGTCCGAAATTAATATTTTATCTAAGATTTAAATCAATTTTGTCTGTGGAGTCTTCTCCATTTTTTTTTTAATAATAAATAAATTGTTCCAACAAACACACCAATTACTTAGCCTCATATACACATAGACATACCTAAATACTTTTATAAACATCCATGACTTAGGTACAAATGCTCGTGCTCATCACACAAACATTTGCCCCTTGCGGGATTCAAACCCGCAACCGCCTGGTTTAGAAGTCCGTGGCGCGAACCACTAAACCAAGACGGTCGTCTTGCTTCTGATTCCGTCATTGCTTCTGATTCCATGTCATCTCCTTCTCGACCTCTCGACACGACAAAAAACGTTTATTGTTTGGTTGATCACTATTCGACATAGTTATATGAACTGTCGGAAAATCATAAACATGATACATTCAACGTATACATTTCTGATAATTTCTTGATCAATTTACGGTGTCTCGCGGTAAAATGATAAGGAAAACGTGATGTTAACATCACGTTACGACCAACTTAGGTAATATACCTCGAAATCGAAAGTCGATCAATGTACATTTCTTGCTGTCTTCTGGCGACATATTGTATGTACTGTACATTGAACACGTACCTATGTTGACTCCTGTAGCCGTGGCTACCATGAAGTTGGAGTGGATGGACTTCGGGCGTTAATGAGTGTTTTAGTATCAAGGCGAGAAGGGTCTTAAAATGTTTTATTCTAATCACCGCTCCATTTTTATCAGAGCACCAAATAATCTGGTGTCAACGACCACGACTACAATATTTGGCGGCAAAAACTCGCGGCCATTTTGAATTTTTATCGATAGACTCAAAACGAAGCTGGATTCAGCTTCATGTATGGCCATGAAGACAGCGAATAGTCTTCACTTTAATTAAATCCTTTTGCAAGTCTATATTTTAATTTAACCAAACGATTTAAAGCAGATCATCATTCATCATCTAAGCCTTTTTTCTACCATGGTGGTATAGGCTTCCTTTTTTCCTTGTTTTAAGCCACACTCATCGAGTTGGTGCCCACCATCCTTACGATGTCGTCCTTCCACCGCATCTGTGGTCTGCCGACGGGTCTGTTTCGATCCCATGGTCTCCATTCCAGGACAGCTCTGCATCATGAATCCGGCTTTCTGGATGTGTCCATCCCACTGCCACTTGCGCTTTGTCACGCGGTGGGTAACATTCGAGACCTGACTTCATTTACGGAGCCACTTAAAGCGGATATAGCCATACCTCTGCATCCGAAGTAGAGCTCTTCTACACTAGAGAGAGTAGACAATCTTAGCCTAAAGTAATCAGGACGTCCTGTCTTGTAACTTACTCAGTAAGCTTACTGCCTCAGCTGTTTATGCTGAATTTGCTTTTGCAGAATTATTATTTGAACCAAGCAACCTGCTCATTTCGTGGCCCTACGTCAATAGGTAAAAACTGAACGCTCATCGCGTTTTTATGAAACTTCATCTTTGGCGCTGTAAAAAATAGTGTTATTCGGACCTATTGCCGTCTCTCTCTAACATGAGTCAGGTGGCGTGCTACTCGACTGACCGTATCGAATTTCACTAAGTCTAGATTTTAATTTGATAACTATATTAGATTATTCATATAAAACATGAAGGAATAGTTGGTCCAATCTATAGTCTGACAAGTTCGTACGCGACCTTCCTGCGGTCACAAGAGGTGCGGTTAGGTATGCTAGATTTCAGCGGGGACTGTTGTTGTTGCGGGGAAAGGGGATGACAGTCACGTGCGATTGGCGCATCCTGGCCCCCCGCACGTCTTACGGGGTTGCAGGAGGGTCACGCCTAAACTTGTTGGACTATAGCAATTCGGTTGTTATATTGGTACATAACGTTGACCCTTGATTAGTCTACCTAGGATTTCCCATTCCCAACAATATCAGGATATACCTACAACGTCACACAAAAACCATTACCTACTTTAACATGGTATTATCCATTACTGTTCAACTGGTGACAATTTAGAACATTAAACCGTGCTTTCCGAGGCACGGGGGTGTTAACACCACCAACTTCCTGACTCCGGAGCTGTGTCTGAGTAATTTCAAGACAGAAAAACCCAAACACTCTCGGCCCGACCCGGGATTCGAACCCGGGACCTCGTGGATAGTACCCAGCGGGCTGACCACTAGACCAACGAGGTAGTCTCGTTTGCTGTCTCACCGAATTATGAGAGTGAAGGAGCAGAGAGTGCACCTGTGAATTGCGCACACACTTGTGCACTATAATATGTCCCGCGCAGTTGGCTAATCTCTGTTGAGATAGGCCGCCGTGGTCGAAATTCGGCTAGGAGGACATCATCATCATCAGAACATTGAAGTTTTAGTGATATTGTACGCAAGGCCGCAAGAATCCACTTGAACCTTAAGACCGCCTTTATTTTCTACGTAATAAAAGCTGGTTCATAGTTCAAATGGATAACCTGACAGCTGCCGACCGTACACATTTTTTTTTTAATCTATCAAATCGCTCGTTTAGTGGACTTATAATGAGCTTAGACACGAGTTCTCCAATTTTTAATCCGCCGGCAAGCCTAAATCGACAGTTAATTTGACAATGACACACTAGTAACTAATAGAGCCATTGAATTCTAATGTCTGTTCCTCTCGTAGTCATTCACAGAAGATAGATTCTGACAGTAGGGCATCCCAGTGAGGTATGAGTATGACCCTACTTTGGCAAGTGCGTAGTTATGATTAGTATAAATCTCCTGTGCTTTTTGTTGCGGTCAAAATCTCGGTGATGTCACTGCGTGGAGGTGTACTATGTTTAGAGCGGTTACGAGATGAATTGATGACAAGTATATGTACAATAATGTAATAATGTCCTCCTAGCCAAATTTCGACTACAGCGACCAATCTCAACCGAGTTTTAGCCAACAACGCGGAAGATATTATAGTGCACAAATGTGTGCGCAATACACAGGTGCACTCTCTGTTCCTTCACTCTCATAATTCGGTGAGACAGCAGTCCGACATGATCGTAAATAGATCAGGTGCAAGACCAACGGCTTAACGTGCTTTTTGAGGCACGGGGGTGTAAACAACACCAACTTCCTGACTCCGGAGCTGTGTCTGAGTTATTTCAAGACAGAAAACCCAGAAACTTTCGGCCCGACCCGGGATTCGAACCCGGGACCTCGTGGATCGTGCTGACCACTAGACCAACGAGGCAGACAATAATGTTCGTGTCTAGTCGATAGTCAAGTTTAACCAGACCTGGTTCACTCCGCAAGTACATGCGCAGTTCCTACCGCTCGGTAGGGATAAGTACAAGATACCTAAGGACCAGTCCTTAGTTACCCTCGGTAAGAAGACCTTATTGATTTCAGCAAGAAAATTCATGTCTTAGTTTTCGTATGAAACCTTTCCATTACTTGCTTTTAAAATTACTCAAGAGTATGACATTTGCCGGCGCGCACTGCAAAAAGCCTGTTTAAACTGCGCACAAGTTATACACATGGGAATATAAGCTGTGTGTGGTTGGATATAAGGGTCAGGTTATTGTATTCGCTGTGCGCGACATATACGTAATGACGCGCAAATT
Source organism: Pyrausta nigrata (assembly GCA_949316185.1). NCBI lineage: Eukaryota > Metazoa > Arthropoda > Insecta > Lepidoptera > Crambidae > Pyrausta > Pyrausta nigrata. The sequence continues at coordinate 5,254,541 of OX438964.1, read as the reverse complement.
GATACATCGCTTGCACTTTAGGTTTGGTCTAAATGATGAGAAAAAGGGTAATACACACATACATACACAGTAATGTTACAGAGTCTGCGAGACATTGTCTCATGCATTATGCAGTGAAAAGTCATTTTAATAGTAACTTTTAAAGATTCGCGATTGTTACACATAACACATACATACAGGTCTTAACGCGATAATGGTTAAACAATTTGAAGGTAAAAATGTTTACCTCCAAATTCAGCCCGACGTTTCGAACGCGTTGCAGTGCCCGTGGTCGCGGGTAAACTGGCGCGGCGAGATGTTAACTATTATTGCGAGGGTAGATTTCCTACCCGCACATCACTTATATTATTTGTCCGGCACACAACACTCACAGTATCCGCGGATGAGACTGAAGACAGATCGCGAGGCTTACACATATTAATCACTGGGTTCCACGAAACTGATAGTCTAAATCCGTCTTCCCGGTTGAAGTTTTTATGTTTTTTAATTTCAACCGCTTCACGCACAATCCTTTTATAGTAGTGGCGATCGGTGGAGAGGATTTTAGGCTCATGTAGTTCAATCCAGTGACTGGCCCCGCCTTCCAATAAATGTTCTGCTATTGCAGATTTACATGTCTGCCTGTTTTTGACTGCAGCTATGTGCTCCTTGACCCTTTCAGCGATTGACCGTTTGGTTTGGCCAATGTACGAGCTTCCACAACTGCAGTCAATCTTGTAGACTCCCGCCGACAGAAAGGGTATGGTATCCTTCGGTGTTCGTAGTTGGGTTGACAACTTGGAGAACGGAACGTATACAGTCTTCATGGAGTATTTATTTAGTACTGTTCCAATTTTGTCCGTAACCCCTCGTATGTATGGTAAATAGGCTGGCTGCCTATTTACTTCGGGATGCCTTTCCCTCTTTGTTTTCCGCTGCAAGCTATCATCTACCCTGTACCCATTCCGCTTCAGTACCTCCTGAACGTGACGCAGCTCGTTTTGCAGGTGTTCAGGGTCACAGATATCGTAGGCTCTGTTTGTCAGCGATGTCACTACTGACTGTTGGTGGCGCGGATGGTGATGTAAGGATCCATGCAGGTACCTGTCAGTGTGTGGTGGTTTCCGGTAGACGGTGTGTTTAAGAGTGCCACCAGATTTCACCACGATCTTGACATCCAAGAAAGAAATCGACCTATCCTTCTTCAACTCAAAAGTAAAATTCATCTTGGGATGAAGAGAGTTTAGGTGTTGCAGATATTGCTCCACTTCACCGAAATTATGCAGAAGATATCGTCTACATATCGTTTCCAAAACCTTACGTTCGATGGTCCGGTACGTAACGCCCATTCCTCGAAATATTCCATACAGGTATTAGCCATAACAGGAGCCAGTGGACTACCCATCGCAACGCCATCTATCTGAAGATAGTATTGGCCCTGGTATACGAAATAGTTTTCCTCTATACATAACTTGAGCAGAGCAATATAGTCTACCGACAAGCCGTTTTCCTCTAGTTTTCGCTGCACCAGGTTTATACACTCGCTGACTGAAACATTGGTGAAGAGGGATTCCACGTCATAGCTGACCATTATTTCCTTTGGTTCCAGTTTCAAGTCCTTAACCATTGCGATAAAGTGGCGAGAATCCTTAACATAAGAGGAAGTTTTCCCAATCAGGGGCTGCAACACAGAAGCTATGTGTTTCGCCAAATCATACGTAGGGGAGTCTATCTGACTTACAATAGGACGTAGAGGCACATAGACGTAGACGTTCCAGTCAGCGAGTGTATAAACCTGGTGCAGCGAAAACTAGAGGAAAACGGCTTGTCGGTAGACTATATTGCTCTGTAGGGCTACGATGACCAACATCGATAAATTGTCGTTAGACATGAGAAAATTTGTCATCGTGTCTTATTTTATCATTTTTCCTAACATGGCAACCACACACGATAGAAATCCTTCCCACGAGAAGCCTTTATCCACACGACCACAGATTATTTAGACACGATAACGGGATATAGCCATATTAAAAAATTAAATCATTATTAGGGGTGGCAACATTTCGTTGATGTTCAATCATTCGTTCAATTTTACTACCGATTTGGCTTAAACACTTAATCCCAAGCACGACTATCGATTTAAAACTAAATTACTTACATCTGTTTTTGACATGACATTGACAGTTTTGACAGCCATTGATAGACGAGTCCCTACTCCGGTTGACGATGTCCGTTAGCCATCTCGCTCGGTTGCGCTGTCATTCTGGCGTGAGTGACAGGGACGGCTACAGTCGACAATACTGACATCGTCAATCGGAGTAGGGCCTCTATTTTATAATCAAAGTCAAAGATGTACCTATAAATATTTTTCAACAAATTGTATTATCAAACTATCAACAAATTGAAGAGAAACTAATATCTTTATTTATTATACACGAAAGCGCACCTGGGTTTTGCTACCTTCCTTATCCTTACTCCTCAAGTAGCTGCTAAGGTGGAGCAACCAGTAGGAGTACCTTAGGCCTATATTGGTTGGACAAACTGGGGGGTCCATATCGCTCAGTAGAGCAGTGAAAAACGGTAAGTATTGAAGCATTTAAGCAGACATGCAACATTTTGTCGTAGAGTGTTTTCTTTGGTATTTGAATTGAAATTTGGTAGTAACTAAACCAACTTTACCTACTAAACTACATACTTAGACGTCTAAGTATGCACAGAAAGAAAATACATATTAGTAAATTAAATAATAATATGTGTTTACATTTTATTTCAGGATTTAATTTTGGGAGGTACGCTGGAACAACAAAATTGGATTCAATTGTGAGGAAAAGTTTATTTCACAGAATACTTGTAGTAGTACCAACATGAATCCCGTTGAAAGTAATTGTGAATAATTTTTGATCCCTTCTAGCTTGTGATATTTTAGTAAATATGCAGGTTCTATTGACATGTTCATTCAATTGCTCATAATTATTATAATTTTATTGTTTTCAACATTTTCCATCTCTAATGGATAACTTGTGTCACCCTGTAACAAAACCGAAAGATATAATGAAAAACATAGTATTGAAGAGTATGTATTATTTTTCAGAAAATGTCATCACAGTCAACGTTGACTTGTAAGAAGCAGAAACAAAAATCATGATTACCTAACCTTTCCTACCTATGTAAAATAACATACATTATAAAAGGTTAGGTTCTGTTTTCAATACAGTATTTTGTAAGTTTATAAAACACAACAATAACAGCTATTCTTTGCTTTTGTGTAGGTGAGAGAGCTCTTTGTGAAAGATGATTTACGTAAGTGTTTATTTTGGAGATCTCACCTTCAAATAGGCTAGATGGCTTATAGACTCTAGCTGGGGCCAAGCTAAGCCTGTCTATGATGTGAAATATCACTATCAATGGGCTTAAGTATTTGCCAAAGCGACGTCGGACCGAAATGAGTTTGTTTCAGTTTGACTGTTTAGACAAGAGTCGACGGTGGAGAAAGCTCACCCAAAAGGTTCTGGCACTACCACTACTAACCGGATAGAACACAGCAAGCTGCTTGGCGCCGGGCTCCGGTGGGAGGATGGTACAAATACAAATGCATTTATTTGCGTAAGTTTGGGTATACATAAAAGGTCTTAATTTGTGTTACATGATTTGAGTTGCTTTTATGTGGTTACGCAAATATAAAATTTATTAAAAATGTTATTATATTTTTTTGTTATTTTTATTAGGTAAGCATGAGATAACAAACATAACTAGGAGATCAGGTCAAGAAAAAAGAAACTAATGGCTGATGGATAAATTATAATATTATTAGCCGGCAAAATATTCATTAAGATATCTACAAAACATTCATGAAGATTAAGGTAGCTACCAAGCACCATAAAATATCCCGCGCAGTTGGGTAATCTCTTTGGTTGCCGACTGCCGTGGTCGAAATTCGCCTAGGAAGACTGAGTAAGTATTAACCGGATTATGGAATTCTGGGCAGTCCCAAAAACGCAAACACTGGAAGCCATTGATGGACAAATGTAGATCGCCTCTTTGTATTTATCTATGGTCTATTTATGATTGAGATGTAAAAAAAAGGTAATAAACTCTCTTCTGTTTCACCTCTCAAACATGGCGTTTTGATTTCTGCAATCTCCCGATAACTAATTAGAAATTACCTAGCTTTTTTCCACTGTAATCTCAAGTTTCTGCTATAAATTGGCTTCCAGTGTTTGCGTTTTTGGGACTGCCCAGAATTCCATAATCCGGTTAATACTTACTCAACAATGTAGAAGAAATGGGTTCCACAACAAGGCCGTAATATTGTAACTCGTGGCTACTTTTCCTTCACAACTATTGGTCCACCAACGTGAGAACAAGTCACGTTGTTCAGGAAACAGGATAAAGTCGCACAAAACAAGTTTCGTAACGTACCAACTGCCTGACGACACATTCATTAGACGGATTCTTAATTTTGGGGTGGATGAAGAAACATTGTAAGTTTCATATGAAACGACACTGCTGTTTCAGTATTGATCTTAGTAAATGGAACAACAACAGGCTAACAAAAAAGGAATGATGTAAGAAAGGATAAAGAAAATACCAGAAATTGGGTACTTCACAAGTTAAGCAACGCACGGCTCGGTCGTGATTGGATGGGTGACCATTCCGACCATTTAAGTGACTTCCATGACAAGCATCTCCGTGCTTCGGAAGGCACGTTAAGCAGTTGGTCCCGGCTAATATCTGTGGTATTAGTCGTTAAGCCTAGTCAGAGGCCCTAGGGCGGCTTGATAACATCTGACAGTAAGGTTTGTCACTTGCCTTACATACACCCCTCCACCAATCCGCACTGAGCCCGCGTGGTGGAGTATGGCTCGTACCTCCTCATAGTTGAGGTGAGGCCTTTTCCCAACAGTGGGATCTAATAGGCTGACTTTACAAGTTAAAATGACTTAACACATACATACAGGTCTTAACGCGATAATGGTTAAACAATTTGAAGGTAAAAAAAGTTTACCTCCAAATTCAGCCCGACGTTTCGAACGCGTTGCAGCGCCCGTGGTCGCGGGTAAACTGGCGCGGCGAGATGTTAACTATTATTGCGAGGGTAGATTTCCTACCCGCACATCACTTATATTATTTGTCCGGCACACAACACTCACAGTATCCGCGGATGAGACTGAAGACAGATCGCGAGGCTTACACATATTAATCACTGGGTTCCACGAAACTGATAGTCTAAATCCGTCTTCTCGGTTGAAGTTTTTATGTTTTTTTAATTTCAACCGCTTCACGCACAATCCTTTTATAGTAGTGGCGATCGGTGGAGAGGATTTTAGGCTCATGTAGTTCAATCCAGTGACTGGCCCCGCCTTCCAATAAATGTTTTGCTATTGCAGATTTACATGTCTGCCTGTTTTTGACTGCAGCTATGTGCTCCTTGACCCTTTCCGCGATTGACCGTTTGATTTGGCCAATGTACGAGCTTCCACAACTGCAGTCAATCTTGAACCCGGGACCTCGTGGATAGAATGAGGCTGATTAAATAGCATGAAGCCAATATAAAAGCAGACTCCTCACACTTGCACCATACGCAAATTTTTTGATACGTAAAACGGGTTTCGGTAACAAACTCGATTCGGCTGGGAATTTTCAATGTAATTGTTTCGAGTTTGCTTCTCGAGAGCAGTTCACCGTCTTTGGGCATCAGGAATTCAGGATCTGTCATGCGAAAGATCAATAATAGTCGTAAAAGTCATTTATTTATGTATGTAGGCCCACAAAGGGCACTTATACACGTCCCAACATATATTTTTAAGCCCTACCACTGCTTCAGGACAAATTGTGGGCTAGTGCTGAGAAGAAGCAGCGCAAGAAACTCTGACACCATTGTCAAAGCTTCTTTTAAAAAGAATGTTTTGATACAGATACATGTTTACATTATTCAAATAATCGTCTACTTTATAATAAACCTTTTGTTATTATTACCCTTTCAAAACTGAATTACTTTTTTACCTCTGATTGAATTGTTAAAATCTATATTTGTAAACTATTTGAAAAGATTTATGGGAAAAATAAAAAAAAAATGTAGGCAGTAAAATTTTTGAGAAATTTTATAAAATTGTTTATGTATGGGGACTTTCTAAACTTTATGTTCTCAGTTATACACGTGGGTTCTGAAATAATTAAGGTAACCTTAATAAAAAATCATTAAATTTGTTAATTGGTAATTCTACACTATGTTTTGGTAATTTGTTAAAGAAATTCACACATTTTCCCATGAAAGAATGATCAGGAACAGTTGAGCTATACAGTATTTTACGGATCACTTCACATACTTTACCCACGCGTTGTTTATTTTTATCGGCGAAAACCATACATAACAAAAGGTCAGTCACCCCTCCGACTTTTTTGACTACTTACTTCTTACTTAATTTAATGTTTTATTATTTCACGAAATGTGTAGTTATTTAGTATTTTTATGATGAGAAGGCGTAGAGAGTGAGCGAGCCTGTATTATTTGAAATAAAAACAAAAATATATAATTAAACTAGTGGTTCCTCACGACTTCGCCCGCAAGAGTTGGATTTTCCTTATAAACTTTCATCCCCCATTTCGCCCCCTTTAATATTTTTATATCGCGACAAAATGTAGCCTATGTCCTTTCCAGGGTTTCGAACTGTCTCCATACCAAATTTCATCTCAATCGGTTCAGTGGTTTAAGCGTCAAGAGGTAACAGACAGACAGACACACTTTCGCATTTATTAGTATGGATGAGACTCGAGAATCTAAAAGCATTTAGGTACGCAGAAGAACAAATTGCATAAATTATGGGTTGTCAAAAACAACACATCTCAGAAAGCTTTCTCTGCCACTTCTAAAATCCTTACTTCAATGCTAATTTATAAGAAAAATCATAGCCCTGTACATAATCAGTATGCTATCAGTGGCAAAAGATGTTATGACCTGGCGTATATTCCACTCGACTGTACTAATTAAGCCAGTTTCCTTATATTATGTTTTCCTGATAAACAACAATATGTATCAACGTACTTAATTAATGCAGGTGCTATGGGTGTTACTCATGGTTTTGCACCTGCAAATTAATGCATCATACTTCATAGTTTAAACTTTAAAATAATTGATTAAAAAAAACATCAGGATTACATTTTTCACTGTAATAAATAATGGAGTCTTGACTGGGAGAACGTTTGTGGAAGACGATTTCATCAGGCGTTGTAAAGGCATCAGGTACCATAGCCAAACCTAGTTATTTAAAAAAAATGTAAATACCGAACCTTTTATAGAGTTAAACCTAACAGTTTCCCACGACTTTTCGTCTGCAAAAATAGATTAGTTTCAACTTTCTTTCACCTACCGCGCAAGGATTGAACTTTTGCTCTTTAAAAAGAAAGATGGTCCTATCGTATGGATATAAATCACATTGTCATTTGGGGTGCTGAAGCATTTACCCTCCTAGTGGTCCACCCCGGGCAACGACATCACAAACTCCAGTTTGTGTTATCGTTGACTTACGGAGCCTACCGCCGCTGATAAGTTTAACCAACTATCCTATCAGCGGTGGTAGGCTCAGTTAGATGCCGCCTGGTAGCTACCACCCTCCCAATAGAGTCCGGCGCCAAGTAGCTTGCTGTGTTCCGTCGGTGAGTGGGAGTGCCAGAACCTTCTGAGTGAGCGCACTCCACTTTCCACTCTGTCTAATCGGTCTAGAGTCACATCACAGTCAAAAAAACACACATCAACGCAAGATGTCACCTACCAGTACTTAAACGAGGTTTTTTATCACCAGGTCCGTGGCGGAAGCACCGGCGCTCCGCCCCCGGCGGCGCCCGCGCTCGAAGAGAAGAGGTCCCCGCTGCAGCCGCAGCAGCAGGGCAGGGCGCAGCCCCAGCCAGGTATGTGGACCGTCAGCTCCTGCCTTTTTTTACTTTTGGACATGACTCCAAACAAACTGTACCTCACTACTCAACTTTAACTTTATCGGCCTCGGACTGTAGTCATTTTCCAAATGAACTTTTTTAATCAAGACTAGTGATGCGCCAAATGTAGTGCGAAAAAAGTAATTGACCGAATAATCGGCAATCGCCATAATATTATTTCCCTAAAATACGACGTTAAATTGACCGAGAAATTTTCAAGACTTAAGTAGTTGTTATCTAAGGAACCAGATAAAATTATATTACGTAACTGACACGGGCCAAAATGTTTTATCTTTGATAATGTTTGTCGTCAGAGCCGGTGGCTGCGCCCGCGCCGAAGCCAGCCGTCGTGAAGCCGAAGACATCGAAAATTGTTCAAAAGGTTAGTACTCTCAGTAACAAAAATAAGTCTCCATAGGGATCATTTCCACGCCATCTACGATCTCCGCAGTTCTCTTCACTTACGCTCCGCAGTTCTACTCTTCATAGGAAGCTAGTGATCGAACTTAGATTAGACCAGGCCTGGTTCTTTGCAGTTTAGTTATGAAGCTTCGGGCATATGTGGGCCCGACTGGTCTGGCTGTCACACGCGGGCTGGATCGTACGTTACCTCTGTTTGACACTACGTGGTATGATAAGGTTACGCGATAGAAAGAGTGGCTGATATAACGGTAGACGATTGGCGCTCCGCGATCTGAATTGCACTTTATTTTATCGCAGCAAGAGTCGCTATTTATTTAAATGATTTTGCGGAGTGATTCTTCTGAACTGAATTAAGGTATTCCGTGTTTAGACAAAGTTTACTGAACCGTTGTATTCCAGTTTACGCAATCGGATATCAATAAAAATGCAAATAAGCTTAACACAATAATGGGACGCCCCTCAATGCTCACGCTTCAATGAATATGGTAATTCATAATAATGCCGTTCATACTTAAGTGCCTGTTTCAGTTAAACTGTTTATAATAATTATGTTTCTAATTATCATCTCATAGCATTATTCTCATCAGTTTTGTTTGCCACTTTGTGAGCTTTAAAATCCTGATGTAACTACAACTACTTACACCTTTTGATTCCGAGTTGCCTTCTGACTTCTGAGTAAATTCATTACAGTATTTGTACCAAGTTTGGCTGTGGGATCTGAACCCCAAACTTCATGGCCTAGGCCAACGTCACTTACTGTTAAACCAATGCGAGCAATCTCCAAATGACAGCTTTTCTGACGAAGATTTTAGCCCCCTTGAATCGATACCTCGCAATACAACATGTAAAGGTAGATTAAATTCTCTCTAGGATTTAATTTATCTTGCCTATTGTTGCGACATGTAACTAAATATACTCTCTCGGGGACGAATCGAATCGATTATGTATTTTAATTATAATTTTATTGCTTACAAAACATATATAATATTTTATTTTCTGAAACTGTAAATTGTCGTCACTGCGTGTCTAATACGAGTGATTGTGGTAGTTGAAAAATCGGTTGCTATAACAGACAATATAGAAACCAGTGCTATGTCGACTTTCATATCAACTTTGAGCTTAAAACCAATAAGATAGAAGATTTAAATTTGAAAGGATATAGATGGAATTTTATGCCGTATACGTCATTTGTGAAGGGGTGTTTTAAATTTAATCTCTTAGGGGGGTTAAGTAAAGATAACTTGTATATTTTTTACTATTATGTACCTAAGTCTTGTGAACTGTGTGTGTCTGATGACCGAAAAACATGATACTGTTTGAGCTATTTCTAAAATTTAACTCTCTAAGTGCATGAAAAAGGGTCTGTAAGTCATCTTAAACTTTTGCCTCGATTAGTAAGACCCATGCTAGTTGGATGTGCAGTTATTAAATTGCTTAATTGAATTAAAATGAAATTCTTACGGTTGTATTTCAATTCAACACATTTTTGTGTTTGAAAATGGCTGTGCTGTTGCTAACTGGAACTTTTTTATAACGTTAATTTTGATGTCTTGTTTTTTTTTTATTATTATTAAATCGTTTTTAAATGACTTTTCTATAAATGGTATGCCAGTTGTTAAGTGGTTGTTTAAGTACGATATTGGAATAAGAGACACTTTCCCTTTATCTCTACCTAGTACCTACATCAGCTCTTTGTTTAAGAAGCAAAATGTTAGCCTAGGAATTTCAGAGATAAGATTGTTGTTTGAATTAATGATTGATATACAAGTAGGTGGCTGGTACTACACAAGTGTAACGTAAAATGGTCGGCATTTCAAAATTCTAATTTAATTATTTTTTAGAGTCGTAAACAAACACAAGTCTACATTCTCATTATAAAGATTATGTAGTTTTTACACCGAAGTTAAACTCGCATTCTCGATTCGATTCACGATGTTGTCGCTAACCGTGGCACAACACTAGCCCGCCCAGTGCCCATCCAATCCGCGCAGCGGACGGCCGCGCGTCCGCGCAAATTCGAAGTTCGAAAACAAATTGCGTTTTTAAATCGTGTTCTATTTTCAAAATTGAGGCGACAGTGTCTGTATTTGTTTACGCTCCGTTACCCGCGCACCGAATTTTCGTGTAACTATTTAAAATTATTATTTTACGACGATTTGAACACGTAAACATAGCGTTTATCGGAATGTGCAGTTTTTATTGCTTGAATTTGTTCTGGTGACACGGATTGTGTTCGGTTGCAGTATTATTAAGTTTTTTATTTTATTTTTTATTATTTTTGTCTGGTCTCACTTAATTGGCCGTTTGTGTAATGAAGTGTTTTGTAATCGTTTGGAAATGATTTAATACTGGCTGAATGGAATGGTAGGAGTTTGTTTTTTATCTAGAAATAGTTTTTAGTCTATTATTCTGACAATACTGGCCATTTGGCTATTGCGCGTTGTTTTATACGGCAGTATTTTCAAGGACACACATAATTGGTATGGGGACTAGTCTATACTAAATGTGAATTCCTCAGTGGAATTTTTAGTTAAGAGCTTATTACAATGTAGGCCTGACGTCTTTTGGTTTTTTTATCGATAAAGAATTGCAATAAAACATGTTATCTCGTGGTATCAACATCAAGTTGATGAATAAACTATAAACGTGGCAGCGACTAGCTTGTAATTGCGCTTTTGCATTAACTACATTTGAACTAAATAATACTATGTAATATAAACAATGTTATAAATACTGTAATTGTTGTTATCCATTTACAAAAACGTTGCAATGGCCTCAGTATGCGTCGAAAATTGATACCCAAGGACGTAATAATACGGCGTAATATAGGTAGGTGCTTGTGGCGCAGTGGCGGCAGCGCTTTGGTAGTGATACCAAAAGTTAAGCAACCCACGGCGCGGTCGTGATTGGATGGGTGACCATTCCGACCATTTAAGTGACGTCCATGACAAGCATCTCCGTGCTTCGGAAGCCACGTTAAGCAGTTGGACCCGGCTAATATCTGTTGGTATTAGTCGTTAAGCCTAGTCAGAGGCCCTAGGGCGGCTTGATAACATCTGACAGCAAGGTTTGTCACTTGCCTTACAGACACCCCTTCACCAATCCGCGCTGAGCCCGCGTGGGTATGGTTCGTACCTCTTCATAGTAGAGGTGAGGCTTTTGCCCAGCTGTGGTATCTGTATAGGCTAACTTTATGCTCTATGCCTGGCAAATGTATGAAAAGGTCAGTCAGGAAGTTTGAAAAAGTTCATTATTATGATAGGAAATAATTCGACCGTGAGTGAGAGTGATTATTATGGATCACAAAAAGAACGTGGATCTATAGAAAATCCTCCTGAAGTTGGGTATAACTTTGCCCTTCGCATGTTTAATTATGTTAGCTGGTGCTGAAATTTAGAAGCCTTCTCTTTTAATCTGTTTCTAAGTAGACACAAAGACGAAAACTATGGGAATTATTAGTTTAAGTTTTCATTCTTAAAATTGCAAATAAAAAAACAATTTTGATGTGCGAAATCTGTGAAGCGAAGACGAAATGGGACAGTTGGACCTTAAAGTTTGCAATGGTACAGTCACAGTTTAATAAAATAAATTGTATACAAATAAGCAAATAAGCGTGCCCGTTACGTTGTTTTTTTCGTGTGTTATGTGATGTCCATTCATTAATAAATGTATTTTTTTTCGTTCTTAAGTATTTTTACCACTGTAATTGTTAGATTCTTCGTTTTTGTGGACTGTTTGTAGGTCTTCTTATAAATGATAACTTCAAGCTTGGCACGGTCAAAAACTATTTATTTTCACACATATTCACGTACACAATGCTTCAGCTTCAATGGCGTCAAAAGGAAGAGATAATGAACCCACCATCGATAAAAGAAGTTACATAAAAAACAGATTAACTTAAATTACCATAAACAACTTGTGTTGCTAGCAACAGTAATAAGGTCTCAAATCGAATGCAGATGTATACGTATTGATGGTCGTGACTGTACTAGTGTTTGTTAGTCTAGTAATGTAGGTGTAATTCAATGTAGTCCACGTATCAACCACTACAACTATATTTATCATAAAACACAATAGGTGTATGCGTCAAGCACGCCTCTCTCAATTATAGAGATTTACATCAAAATAGCAATAGGTACTATTCATAGACAATTTACATGAAAATTCTTTGAAACCCTGTCCATCCATAGATTTTGCTATCGTGTCCAAGATGGCTGCCGTGGTTGACATGAAACGTGATGAGAAACGGTTCAACTGGGTATCCGATTGTTATATCTAACGGCAAAAATGTTTTAACGATTCCAATGGCTACAGTCTACTTAGAAAAGAGGAGATTGAGGAGAAAATTTCCAATAAAGTTGTCATGTGATGCCCAAATTGTGACAATAGAAAACCATAATGGCCTACTAATTCCCCGCGACTACATTTATTTATTACAAAAAATCCACAGCTGTGTCTGAGTTATTTCAAGACAGAAAAACTCAACACCTTCGGCCCGACCCGGAATATAAACCCGGGATCTCGTGGATAATACCCAGCGTGCTGACTACTAGACTAACGAGGCAGTATACCAACTCTTAAAATGTATACATTTAGTTTATCAAAATAATGAAGTAAAGGTTTGACTGGCAGAGAATGCTTTTTAGCATTAAGTCCACCTTTTGTACATTTCTATTTGTGCAATAAAGTTAAAACAGGCCACTAAAAGTCGGGGTTGTCTAATATTATAAAGAGGAAAGATTTGATTGTTTGTATTGGATAGGCTCCGAAACTACTGAACCGATTGACTGAACTGATGAAATTTGGTACAGAGATAGTTTGAGACTCTGGGAAGGACATAGGCTACTTTTTGTCGCGATATAAAATCATCAAGGGGGTGAAATGGGGGATGAAAGTTTGTATGGAAAATCCGACTTCTGGCGCGAGCGATGTCGCGGTGAACTGCTAGTTTTCAATAAAACTAATGGGCAGTCATCGTAGATCACTAAATCGAGGCCATTGTGACAATGAGTTGCGTCTGCGGGATTATACTTTGTCACGTCATTTGGTTTTGGGTTTTTGGTGTAAACAACTCCATCGGAAAAGTTTTGGTTTTTGTTTTGGTGCAATATCGACACATCCTAGATCATGGTGCAAAGCGGACCCTGGGCCCTCGCTTGCGAAGGCATAGCCTGGGTAACGCTAGGATGATGTTGATGATGGAGTATAAAAAAAGAATAGTTTAAAAAAACACTAAAAAACACGCTTTTATAGGTGCACGTAAAAGTCAAAAATAAATTACGGATCGTTCAAGTTGAGACAACTTCCAGCGCCCCACGCTTTTACAATCAAATATTATAATTAAAAGCACATAGTTTACACTTCAGCTCAGAGATAGAGACAACTTGAACGATCCGTAATTTATTTTTGACTTTTACGTGCACCTATAAAAGCGTGTTTTTTAGTGTTTTTTAAAATATTAATTTATTTTATACTTTTTAGTCTTTGCTAATGGCATATCCTTTATAACAAGTCCAAACACGGCTATAATACGATCATCCATCATGAAGTTCCAGTTCATATCTTCCGGCTCCATCATCAGATCAGCTCGACAGTACCATATTATTGTATTCAGAACTTGAAACCTAATCGTGGGCAAAGTTCATTACAAGACCTTTCTAACAAGTCCAAACACGGCTATGATACGATATTTCATCATAGAATGCTAGTGCCTATCTTCCAGCTTCATCATCAGACCTTGAAACCTAATCATGGTCAACGTTCATTACAAGACCTTTTATAACAAGTCCAAACACGGCTATGATACGATCATCCATCATGAAGTTCCAGTTCATATCTTCCGGCTCCATCATCAGCTCAGCTCGACAGTACCATGTTATTGTATTGTCATCAAAATCACATACAACTGCCAATTTTCATAACGCTACGATCTTTAGAAGATGGTTAAATTAGTTTTCTTAGATTTGATTACATAGTTACATACATACAGGTCGACCTAATAAAAGCGTATTAATATTACAATTTATAGACATATTACAATTTCAAATTCATTTGGATTGAACCGTATCCTAACTGCATAAACTTTAAGTTGTGGTGGCAATATTGTTGCTACTAAGAGATTGCTTACTTGAGCTTGTATTATTTGCTATGACACTTCACACTGCTTGGATGGTTCATCAGTTGGTTTAAAAAAACTTTGCAATTATGCCATCTTCTGCAGATGGAACTTCAACAACTTCGTAGGAGCTATATAGGATTTCAAACTTTGTTGTTGCATTGTTAGTATTTCAGGTTGCCTCGGCACTGTAGTGCCTCTCTGGTATGTTTGCCGATGCCCACACCGATGATTTTTATGCTATAATGCGCAAAACAACCGCGTCTGACTTACAAAGACTGAGGGCAAGCAGGAACGGAACTCTGATGATGATTGCGGAGAGGCTGGACTCAGCCGTGTATGGTCGTTTCATTGATTTACATGTTAAGCGTGTAAATCAACGAAACGTACCTACCTACTCTCACTCAATTAAATTGTCTTTTGTTAGCACTATTGTAACTAACATAGTATCTTAGGTTATTTGTTACTAACACACTATGGACTACGTTGTCTGAAAATAAATGTTTTTTTTAAATAATTTATTAGTTCCATTAAATTCCGTTTGTGTCGTTAAGTTTATGTATTCGTAGGAGTTTTTTTTTTTAATTTAGTATTGCTAGAAGTAGCAACACTAAATTAAAAAAAAACCGGCCAAGTTCAAGTCGGACTCTCGCACGGCGGGTATCGTTCCAATATCTATACAATACTAGTTAGTATCTTATATTGTATAGATATTTTACCCTTCCACTAGTTTTTGATATCACCGCGAACATAAGGACATACGCGGCCAATATAGGCCCGCCGCTTTTCACTAAGTACATATTAAGTACTCAGTGAAAAGTTCAAGTACCTAAATAACTTTGTAAATATGCCACCTGGCCTTTCCCACTGAGAATAAATTGTCTATTATTTCATTTAGCACTATAATGAGGCTGAAATATCTTAGACAGTTTGGTCAGTTGCCAGTTCTAAAAATATTTAACTTTGTATTGTATACCGTCGGCCGTGTTGCCAGACCTATGAAGATTATTAAAAAAGATGGTGCCTAAAATAGAATCGCTGTGAATTATCGCTATAAATAAACATTGCACAACAATAACTTACTTTGCTCTGATCCCAAAGTAAGTCAAGCAAAGCACTTGAGTTATGGAAATCAGAAACGACACCACGAAATTAGAGTAATCTTCAAACAAAACAAGTGCAGGCGGATCGACTCCCGGTACCGCTTTGTACCGTTTGGAGTCGAAACACTGGGTCCGTGGGGTCCCATGCTATCTCTTTTTTTAAAGAGATTTCCAAGAGGCTGGTTGACATCAGTGGTGACCCGAGAGCTGGCAGCTACCTTGCTCAGCGTATAAGCATCGCTATCCAGCGTGGTAATGCCAGTGTTGGGCGTAATTAATTAATTTGTGTAATTGAATTACTAATTTCATGATAAGTAATTGAACTACTGTAATTCAAATTACATGTAATTGGAACTATTTTAATTCAATTACATAAGTAATTGGTAATTTTAATTACATTAATTATAATTCAAATTACTCATTTACTTTTATATAATTAAGTGGATAAAGTCTGTTTTTTTTGCTTGTGCAATATTGTAAACAAACTTAGATTTCTTTTTTTTACGAAAGTATTCGTTTTAAAATAAGATAAACACAAAACTCACAATCTACATTCGTAAAGTCATCGTTGAAGACCGAAATCTTTTCAAATCAAATAGTTTATTAATTTTATTCATTGATATTATTTTAAAAGTTATAAAAAGTGTACAGGACGACTTTCACCGAGTCCGCGTAAATTAGTTGAAAATAATAGTAAACAAAAATAGATATAGCGCTCGAATACAATGGGCGCTATACATGTAATGCTACGTACGCCACGCATCGACGCAACGACCGTTGCCCGGCGCGAACTAATGACGACCTTACGACCCATAGAATAAGGTCCGGTTTCCACTGGGAGTTTCGGCACGAGATGTGTTCAGAGTTTTCGCGTGCAGTCCCGAATCGAGGCGGGTCGACGTTGACAGCACTTTCTAGAAAAAAGGCGGGACTTTACAAACACCGCGCGACCGTATATAAACCGGGTGCGTTCCCGCTGAATGAATCAGTTCTCTGGTAACATACCAAGCACTACCAATAGCAAAGAGCTCCCAGCGCCTCCGAAGGAATATCTACAGTAAATCTAATACAGTGAAGACCTCCGCATCGATTATAGAACACCGATCCCTTCCACGACTTGGATACCGTACTTCGTGAATTTATAGCAGACTTCCACCTACTACGAGACGACAAACAACGATCCACCCACCGTCTACAGTGTGCAGTGACTGGAGACACCGTATACCGGAGTACCTACAGTTCCGTGAACCAGCGCACAGCCTCCCGTAATACAGTCCATTCCGCTCACCCACTCCAGCCGTCCCGCACAAAAAGATTGTTTACATTGCTCGACTAGCAAAGAAAAACGGACTATTCTCGTTCGCAACGCAACACAAACATCAAGCGTAGTATAAAGTTTTCTATGATCTTGTGGGTGTGTGCACTGCTAAATGCGACTGTAACTGCGCACGCGGCGGATAGGCCATAGAATGAGCCCGTGGGGCGCGGGGGGCTTACAATCACCCACCCCGCGCCGCGTGTACTTCTCTCCGGAAACAAGCGGCGTCACACAGTCGTTGGCATTGGTTTCGACAAGTAAGATCGCTCGCGTATCTCTTTTTGCGTATTTTTATTTTACAAGTACCCGCTGATATGGCGTCTAATACTGAACAAGATGAAGACGACCCAACAACCGAGGAGGTGTTGCCCTGTATTTTTGATGGCAAGTTTTTTACCTATTTACCCAGTGAATCTTCAGATAAAAAAAGAGTAGCACGGTGCACGTTATGTGCACCAAAAGAAGTTAAAATTAGTGGATCATGTAACGCAACTTCGAATTTTGTCACTCATTTAAAACGAAAACATGGCGAAGTGGCATTTGATGAATACATGAGCTACTCAAAAACTTATAAGCGACTCAAAAGACATTCTTCTACAAAGGAAAATACGCAATTGTCACTAAGACAAGACGACTTTAATCGCCATATTGCTAATTACTTTATACATTCCATGAGTCCGTTGCAAAGCGTGGATAATCCCTATTTCTAAAAAATGTTTGACTATCTGGAGATATCTAGATCTGGACTCAGTGTGATGAGTAGGAGGACACTCGGGCGATGCATAAATGAAAATTATGAGAAGTCACTTAGTGATTTGAGAAAAGAGCTCGAGGATATTTAAACCGTTTGTACTACAGCAGATATTTGGTCAGGCAAAAAACGAAGCTTTTTGGGTGTGACGTGCCACTGGATAAACCCAAATTTAGAAAGAGTTTCCGCAACATTAGCCTGTCGTCGTTTTGCTGGCACTCACAGTTACGACAGGATTGCTTTATTGCTGGAAAGTATTCATACAGAATTTGATTTAGACTGTCAAAAAGTTTTGGCAACTGTCACTGACAGTGGAAGTAACTTTGTGAAAGCCTTCAAAGAATTTGGTTTGGAAGAAGAATCTTGCAATTTTAATGATGAAGAGTCTGAATCTGAAGGAGATGAATCTGTTTCTGTAATTGGACAAGTATTAGACAGTGGAAGCAGTAGCAACACAAGTCAATCACTTATGGATCCATTAAACGACATCGATCCGTTGTCTTTGTCCATAGAAAATGTGAATACCGGAGCATCAGCAACGCAGCTACTATCGACTCAACAGTTACTAACTCACTTAAGATGTTGTGTTCATAAACTAAGTTTATGTTGCACTACAGACAGTAATAAAGTGTTGAACGTCCCTAATACACGTCTTTCCACAATACATAAACAAGTTTTGACGAACTGTACCACATTGTGGAATGCCGCTAACCGACCAAAATCAGCTGAAACCATTCAGGGCATCATTGGACATACACTTTCAAGACCTGGAGCTACAAGGTGGAATAGTGTGTATGATAGTTTAAAACAACTTCAATTCGTTCCAAGAGTGCACAGTTACACCTAGCTCTTAATATAAAAAATCCACTAATGGAAATTGACTTTCAATACATTGATGAATATTTGAAGTGCTCAAAACCTATCGCTGAAGCGCTTGATATTCTACAGGGTGACAAGGATTTATTTTACGGGATTGCACTACCAACATTGCTTTCACTACGAAAAAAATTGACAAAATTGGGAAAACTTTAATTTCTGCAACTCTTTAGCGGCCAAATACCTAGACAGCGTCAATGTAAGATTCCAAGATTTCTTTGATTTGTTTACACCTACAGGAATCAAGGCAATGATTGCAACAATTTCCTATCCCAGATTCAAGGATAAGTGGATGGTTGTTATTGAGCAGCAACACCATCGAAGAATAAAAAATATGTTCAAACAACAAATAGCCCTAGAAACTCAAATCCTAGAAGAAAATGAAAGAGAATCTTCAAGCACATACACAAACAAAGACGATGATTCGTATCTTGTTTTTGACACTGATTCATCAGAAGGTGAATATACTGAATCACTCCGTTCTACAAGACCTGAAATTATTATGCCCAAGTACCTTTCAGATTCGGATAAAGATACTTCAATGCTAAATCGACATCCAGAAATTAAACAGGTGTTTATTAAATATAATACTTTAATGCCTTCGTCAGGTCCCGTCGAGATATTATTTTCATATGCTACCATGATTAATTTACCAAAATCTCACAAACTTTCTGATCAGATGTTTGAACAAAGAGTGGTGTGAAATCTAATTTGAAATAGTTCTTTTTTGTTATTTTTTTTAATTAAATATTTGATTTATCTTTACCTTATCGTTTTATTTAGATTACTACAATATTTTAAATGAAAAAGTAATTGAGTAATTTCAAATACCAATTACAATTACTAATTGTTAATTTAATTACTTTTTATCAATTTCAAGAAATTTATAATTGAACTCGCCAATTACATTTTGTAATTGTAATTGTTAATTTTTAATTAATTACATTTTGCCCAACTCTGGGTAATGCTGCCAGCATCCTGGGAACCTTACCACAAGGACCCTTTTTTTCTTGTATTTTTCTTTTGTATTAAATAATTTATCTGAATTTTTATTAAAAAGTGGTTTATATATTACTATTATAGTTACATAGACATAATCTTTCACTAGTTATCCATTTAAAATGTTAAATGTTACTACGTACACAACTTTAAGTGTTAGCACTCGACTCAAATGACCCACTAATCCTTCGGCAAGCTGCGACATTAAAACTTGCAACATTTCATAATTATAAAAGCGGGCACAACTGGTTCTACAAAGGTCATAACACCGAATCATTAAGCTGATCGATATCGTAGTGTCTTTTATCTTAAAATTGAGTTTCTGATATTAGATGATCCGGTTGACCTAGATCAGAGGTTTCCAACCTTTTTTGGACTGAGGGCCGGAGTATTTTTTGACAGGAATCATATCTCAAATGGATCTTAAAGTCAAAAGTCAAAAATAATTCATTAAATTTAGGACAGAAAATGCCACTTATGAACGTCAAAAATTTAAAAATCAGTATAATATTGGCCCTTAGGGGGCCCGAATATGTCTCCTTATCTTTTGGGCCCTACTAGTGCTTCGAGACAAAACACAGACAATCAGGCAAGTGCTGAGAAGAAGCACCGGAACAAACTCAGTCACCACTAGCTGCCATAATGTGTGCGATACAGTTTGGGAATGTAATTAAATGGTTGTGTTGTAGTAATTTGGCCTATGCGAAATTTTTGTGCTTGTATAAAAAGGCCTGGCGATTTTATACATTATACTGTGTTGTTGTTATGTATGACATATCAGCGTTTTATGCCATGGCCCATGCCTATGTCCACTCTTTACAGTCTTATTATACCGCAATGACTGAGGGTCGTGATCATAATGTGGTATAAAACACACACAACGACTTTCTTGGCAATTTTAATAGGGTGGTTTGCCATTGCCTTCTCCATTTCACACACTAGGAAACTACAACTAGTGTGCAGTTCCACACGATGTTTTACTTCACCGTTAGGCAGCGATATCTTTAAAAAAGACTAAACTGAAGTTTTTCTACAAACTCAGTGGTATAGGCGGGGATCGAACTCACGATCTCGGATGGGAAGTGAAGTTTTCTCCGCTCGGCTATCCCGTCGCAATGTCACTCAGACTAGAATAATATAATTTAAATCTAAGTTATATAATAATAAATAAGGTTCGATCAGATAACCTTTTACCGCGGTGAAAATGCGTTACGCATACCTGGTGCCCTGGGGATGGCAGCAGGTCAGGTGGGACTCCTTGGCGAATGGCCAAGTATACCCACTAAAACCTCCGCGTGGTACCTCAGTCCGCTTAGCGGGACGACGAAGCGCATGCTAACAGCGATCCTGCGGAAAACCGGCTGAAATTAATAGCGTATACCCAATAACTAATGACGCACTTTATTATTTTAAGATATGGACACATGTACAGTCGGCAGCTGCAAGTTAGGCTACCTATTTGAACTATGAAAACAGCATTTATTGCAAAGGGAATAGAGTTCAGTTAGAGAGAGGTCACAGATTATATAAGTGGGGTAGTGTGACATGCGGCCGCATGTAAGGTGGCCAGCTTATCAGACTGTATATTTTTACTAAAAAATACCTATTATCTCAGCATTACGATACAGCAGTGTTTACCTTCATTAATTTGCTATCGTCCGCAAAATGGCGATAGTTTTTTCTCAATTAAGCCTAGTAATTTAACCACTAATTATAGAGCTACACTTAATGACATTACGGGATTTTATGCAACTAAACAAACCAATAAAAATTATTCGTTGCATTTAATCCCGTTGTGTCATTAAGTGTAGTTATAAAAATGCAACAACAAAAAAATTTATACCAAACTAATTATAGAGCTACATAAATTATGCAGGTGGGCGCTTACCTCTAAGATGTGACCCCACCCCTGGGTGTACCCTATTTTTATTAGGAGAAATAGAGTATATCTGATTTCAAAGGAGGTAAATAAAGAGTACGGGCTTACATAAAATAATATCATTGTTAAAAAATTAAAATTGGAATTTCTTGGCACTTTTTGCGGCGCATTAACTTTTTTCGTGGTTTTAGTAGTATAGTAAACATTGCGTAAATTGAGTATTTTAGCGTCATCTATTAGTGTTTTAGATCATGGAGTAATCCTACATAATATAGAGTACAATACTCTATTTTAGAGTCCGGTTGGCAACCCTACCCTGGTTTAGCTTAAAAATGGCCCATTTTTTTAAAAGCCATTATTTCAGTTTATAGAAGTTTAAATAAGAAACCAAAAAATTGCACACGGTAAGGATTTGAACCCACGACCTTTGGCTTACCGGGTTTTAGTTTATAGGTTGGGAACCCCTGACCCAGATATCCATAGATAAAGGATCAAGGTTTTATCGGATGCAAGAGCAACACAATGGTGAACTATTGTGGGAAATTTACCATGGGAATCGGTGTTTCATTCATACTATAGTTCTATGTTATTATTCTCAACGGTGACTGGGGGATATGGTGTTCGTTGAGTTGAATTAATAATTGTGCAATGTATTATACGAGTACTATAGTATTATGATGGTATGAATCACATATTAATAGCCTGTAGATTTTTTTCCATTACAACGACGTTAATCTTAGATTCATTATACTAAGATATACGAGTACTAAGTAAAATAAAACTAAAGTTAGCCTATAGTATGGATCCCACTGCTGGGCAAGGGCCTCACCTCAACTAGGAGGAGGGACGAGCCATAATACTTTACCACGCGGGCCCTGTGTGGATTGGTGGAGTGTCTGTAAGGCAAGTGACCAACCTTACTGTCAGATGTTATCAAGCCACCCTAGGGCCTCTGACTAGGAATTAACGTCTAATATCAACAGATATTAGCCGGGACCAACTGCTTAACGTGCCTTCCGAAGCACGAAGATGCTTTTCATAGACGTCACTTAATTAAATGGTCAGAATGGTCACCCATCCAATCACGACCGCGCCGTGGGTAGCTTAACTTTGATATCATTACCAAAGCGCTGCCGCCACATGCACCTCTGCTTAACTTTGGTATCACTACCGCTAAGATATACAACGCCGCACAAAATCAAAACTTTAACATTGTACAGTCACGAGCTTCAATATGTATACATCTGCATTCGATTTGAGACCCTATTACAATGGCATGATGACCCTATTATAATGCTTGTGGCGCAGTGGCGGCAGCGCTTTGGTAGTGATACCAAAAGTTATGCAACCCACAGCGCGGTCGTGATTGGATGGGTGACCATTCCGACCATTTAAGTGACGTCCATGACAAGCATCTCCGTGCTTCGGAAGGCACGTTAAGCAGTTGGTCCCGGCTAATATCTGTGGTATTAGTCGTTAAGCCTAGTCAGAGGCCCTAGGGCGGCTTGATAACTTCTGACAGTAAGGTTTGTCACTTGCCTTACATACACCCCTCCACCAATCCGCACTGAGCCCGCTTAGTGAAGTATGGCTCGTACCTCCTCATAGTTGAGGTGAGGCCTTTTCCCAGCAGTGGGATCTAATAGGCTGACTTATATACAATGGCATAAAAACTTATTTGTATACATTTCATTGCTTCTGACTGTACAACTTTTAAGTAGAGTACTAGATCCTGTAAGAATCTGGACCGAAACTATCTATTCAGAATCTAAATGGATTTTAATTTGACATAGTAAGCTATTCTGATCTCTATTCCAAAAGCAGTAAGATCTATTTGTTGATTGAATAATAAGTTTGAATATCAAACTGATAGTCGGCATTTGCTGATATTATGTTGTAAGATCAACATTTTTATTGCGATTTATTATAATGATGTGCATAGGTTATAGGAAATATTTTATTACCTATTGTAAGGCCTGGCTCACACCTCAGCTTAGGCATAAAGCAACAAGTCCTTGTAGCCTAGTTGTTTCCCACGACACCGCCCGCGCAAATATTTCTTTCCATTCTCATTCATCATCACTCACTCACAACTCAATCACTCATTTCCCACACAAACTTTGCCACCACTTTTCAACCTTTTAGAGGTTGAATTTTATAAAATCCTGAAATAACTCTTTCCTAATTTCTAATCATAGATATAGCTAAATACTAACCATTATCTATTTAGCTAAAAATTGACAGAGTTTCGTAACAAACTTGCCCCCATTTTATTACCCCAAATTCCAAGAATCCTTTTTAGTGCTCCTTGCTCACCCACATTACAAGGCATGGCAGCATTGCTCAAAATTCCAAGTTTCTATTCACTCGTAAAGGTTCTCGTTCTTTCCCTGATTCTATCACAATAGTGACTCATTACCACTTACAGAATATTATGGTCGTTATACAATCATTTACATAATATGTTTAAGTATTACACTACAGGGCTTAGTTGCTTATCAGTTGGGATTTTGTTCGCGCAATAGTTAGATTTTCCAAATCTTTTATCCTCCACTTCAACCCTTATAAGTTTTGTTATAGCAAGAACTATCCTTTGTCCTTCCCAGGGACTCATATTATGGCAATACCAAATTTCATATTAATCAGTTAACAATTTAGGCGTAAAAAACACCGCAACTTTCAGGCGCATAAATAAAACTTGCGAGTTTAAAGGACAATGGAAGTTTGTGTGCGATATCTAAAAATTTTGAGCGGATGACTGACGCGTTTACAGCGATTAAGTCGCTGTACCAGAACTCGAATATTGTTTTTTATATAAACGGCAGGGTCACATGTATTTCTCCAATCCAAAGCTTGAAAGCTGTTGCGAATACAACACAATACGCAATACAATAGGCCTGTAGCTGTCATTCGTAAACTGGGATTTCCCCGTGCATAAAAATATGATTGTCAATCACATATAATGTGGTCGGGGAATAGTAGATACTGCCATCTAGTGTCATTGCATTTTATTACATAGTGGTTATCAAAGTAATATTTGCATAGTGTAAAAGGTGGCGCTGAACGCTAATCCAAAAACAGTAAAAATTAGGAATGAAACAGAAAACAGCCACATCAATGTGAAAACAGCAAATCTACTGTTAAAACAGTAGGGTTGGTAACACTGATTATAAATACGAAAGTGTGTGTGTGTGTGCAGACAGACAGTATGTCTGTCTGTCTGTTACATCTTGACGCTTAAACCTCTAAACCGATTGAGATGAAATTTGGTATGAAGACAGTTTGAGACCCCGGAAAGGACATATGCTACATTTTGTCGCGATATAATAACATTAAGAGGGTGAAATGGGGGATGAAAGTTTATATGGGAAATCCGAATCTTGCGGGCGAAGTTGCGGGGAAACACTAGTATGTTATATGGCTGGCTTATCACATTTAAGTAATGCGTGATGATTGAATGGAAATCAATTTTATTGAATCTCGTCATAGTCTCGGCGGTGTTTCCTGCACTTCGATTGTTTTTTCTAAGTGTTTAGTCGTCCTGAAATTTCGTTCAGGCGGACGGAACGTTATTAGCAAAGCGAACGCTTAATTTGGAACTAGGTTTATTTCTTACCGTGTTGTAATGGTGTTATTAAAAAAGCCGAAGTAAGTAAAAAATTTATAAGGTACGGCAGGTAAAATTATCATTTTATCATCATCATCATGGGGTGCCATCTTCAAATTGAAGTTTGGAGGTCAGCATGTAGAAACCTATACGGTCTTGAGCCGCTCTTTTTAGCTGGTCATAATAACGTAGTTTGGTCCAGTCTTTGATGTCATCTATCCATTTTCTTCTGGGTCGGCCTGGTGATCTCTTGCCAGGAATCTTGCCTTCGAGGATCATTATCATTATCATTTTATAGCATCATCTAATACCGAGGGTTGGCTTATCCATGCCAGCCTATGGACCTGCTGATGCAACATCAAAGAGCTTTAATGAAAAAACATTCATTTCCATAATGTTTGTTCATGAAATAGAGCTGACAATCGTTCAATTATTCGTTTACCTGGTAGCTACCACCCACCCACCGGAGCCAGTCGCCAAGCAGTTTGCTGTGTTCCGCGGGTGAGGGGAGTGCCAGAACCTTCTGGGTGAGCTCGGACTTGCCACGTCTGGCTTAGTCTAGAGTCAAGAGCAAACCCATTTCAAATGAAAAAAAAAATGCTCTGTCTTCTACACGGTGACTAAACAATAGTGGCCAGGACATTAGAATTTTTTTTTAACCAACTTCTATTACAACTGCATAGGATGGTACAGTTTTTACCTTGACGTGCTGTCGTTGGTACCAAAGGTTACAGGTTCCGAAGTTTTTTAGACATAACTTTAAGTCCATGATTTTTGTAAAACTTTGTAAAGGAGCATTTTTATAAAAATAGTGACTCAAAATTCGGGGCCTATATTGATGTCTCTTATCCTTTTATCATAAGGCTTCAGAAGACCTGTGTCGCGGTCTTTAGAGAAGACATCACCAGGCAGGGAGTTCCTCCTATATATCAGGGATATCCTCTTTGCATCAGAAAGGTGTCATCGGAACGCAAGTTTGTACTGGCAGGTGGAACGTCAACAACTTGGGGGTGATACGATAACCTGCGTCTGGGTCTGATGATGGTAGTGGGTTGGTATAAGGTCGCCAGGTGTTCGAAGTCTAGCCTGTAGAATGCCGACCGATAGGCCACATTACAGCGGTGGTCAAGTACACATGACCGCACGTCAGACTACCCCACTGACCTTGAGGCCGTCTCTATTCCCTACGTAATAAAAGCTGTTTTCGTAGTTTACATTGGTAACCTGACGTGCTGCCAACTGCACTTGGGCTAAAGAATAAAAAGAGTAGAATCGTTTATCAGTCTTCATGCGTATCATACGCATGAAGACTGATAAACGATTCTACTTGTGTGTACTGTATGTATTCCGATTATCGATTCCCCCACAATCGTAAATCATATCGGTCCATTGACAGGCATCCGACGCATTCACGCGCACAATGGGCGCATGTTGACATACTTCGCATTGTCACAAGCATGCGCACAAAGACGCACAATTGAAAACATTGCGCGGGCTCGGCCTATACTATTTTGTTGAGCGGTGTGGTTGCAAAGTTTGGGTCGGAGAGAACGTTCGTTTTATCATCGTTGTATGAAATCTGGTTCCCTTTGGTTTTTTTGGGATAATCTCTTCTAGTCCAGGTCCTCGACTGCCTCGTTGGTCTAGTGGTCAGCACGCTGGGTATTATCCACGAGATCAGGCGCAGGACCAACGGCTTAACGTGCTATCCGTGGCACGGGGGTGTCAACACCACCAACTTCCTGACTCCGGAGCTGTGTCTGAGTTATTTCAAGACAGGAAAACCCAACACCTTCGGCCCGACCCGGGATTCGAACCCGGGACCTCGTGGAGTATCCAGCGTGCTGACCACTAGACCAACGAGGCAGTCGTATGCGGATAGCATTTCCTCCACGTTAGAAAACGAACTGAAACATCAACAAGATATTTTTACCACTTCCATAAAGGAGCTGTCAAGTCAGGATGTCTGTATTAATTTTGAAGCGTCATCTTGAAAGTAGTGGAAATGTACCAAACATTGGAAGGTTGCCAAGTCTCCCAAATGGGTTTTTGGCTAGCTTGGAAAATAAACGGAAAGTTAAATTAAATTGCCAAGTTCAAATAGCAGCACTATAGTTGCAGCTAAATAAATAAACTTCCTTTGTAATGTGTTTTTTCATTGTTGCCATGTGAACATAATTTAAAATTGATGGTGGCAAATACATAGTCAACCCGCGACCATGATTCGTGCAACCGAATCGAAACGTCGGTAAGGTTAATACAAATTTGCCTTTTAAAAAGTATTATTAACAAATCCCGTTTGTGTAGTGAAGTGTAAATACATAATCATTCAAAATCATACATGTTCCTGCCGCAAAGTAGGCTCCTCTTCCTAGCGACATCTCGGTTGTGCACTCGCACGGTCCGCTTTGTACCATAATCCAAAGTATGGCAGATCAGGTAATCAGGGGCGACTGCCATCTGACCTCCGTATCCCTTTTAACAGGGGAACCTGACCAGTTTGGATCATGGTTACACATTCAGTCGCCTGACTAAATGCAGTGCAGGTTTCCGCACGATGTTTTCCCTCACCGTAAGAGCACCGGTTAGTGAAACAACTAATGTACATTTAGAAGAAGTCATCGAACGAGTACCTCCCGCATGAGAGGCAAACCGCTACGAAGTACTAGTATTCTGTGCCGCTAGCCACTACGCCACCGACGCT
This sequence comes from Pyrausta nigrata, assembly GCA_949316185.1. Taxonomy (NCBI): domain Eukaryota; kingdom Metazoa; phylum Arthropoda; class Insecta; order Lepidoptera; family Crambidae; genus Pyrausta; species Pyrausta nigrata. The sequence goes on along the minus strand of OX438964.1, from coordinate 5,226,858 downwards.
CTTTGACTCTCAAAGGAATATAAAATGTTCTTATGACGTCAGACTTAACACACCTTTTCGCGGAGACGGCAGACAGATATTGACGGAATATGCTAATTCTTCGGACATACTATACCCACAGGCCCACATACACCACTGACATATTGACAGAGCTATCATAGCAGTGACCTTCACCTTAGAGCGGCTATTTTCGGAGGAATCCGTCTGGTGCGATAGCAACTGAGTGTGAGAAAGTATCAGTTATTATAATTTACCATGTTATTTATTTAGCTTTCTTACGGTTTCGTGTTTTTTGACAGTATTATTTTTGAATTAACCGCGTTTGATTTTCTTTATCTGCTGCCTTTGCCATTTCACACACTAGCCAACGACCAACCACCAGTCACTAGTAGGTATGCAGGTTTCGTCACGATATTTTTACACTGGTTTATTCGAAAAAAACTAAATTAAAACGATTTCATTGTTATGGATCAGTCATTATGGTGAAGTTGTCTTTTGTAGGCTACTTTAGGTATCTTTGAAAAAAGTACATTAAATAAATATAATATTATAAAGAGGAAAGATTTGTTTGTTTGTTTCTTTGCGTCGAATAGGCTCCGAAACTACTGGACCGAATCAAATGAAATTTGGCACAGAGATAGTTTGAAACACTGGGAAGGACATAGGCTACTTTTTGTCGCGATATAAAATCATCAGGGGGGTGAAATGGAGGATGAAAATTTGTATAGAAAATCCGACTTTTGACGCGGGCGAAGTCGCGGGGAACTGCTAGTTAAATAAATATTTTACAAAATTTTATTCTCCTTTGTTGGCGTAATTGGTATACATACACCGACAAAATAACAGCTCATACTAATGATCTCTTAGCAAAACCTCGGACAGACAGACAGACGAAACTTTAAGGGTTCCTTGTCCTTGTCAGGACTACGGAACCCTAAATATACACTTCTTGCCCGTATGTTCCATTCGTAATGCTTGTGCGTTATGTAAGCAGTCGTCAACTATGGTTGGGACGTCATATCGATTGTTGCCCAGAATAAATCGCGAAGGATTCACAAGAATTTGCCTGCTATATTGCATTTACCTGTTTATCAATTCATGCGAAAAAATACGCTCACAGTTTTCCGCCATCTTCATATTGTTTGAACGGCTATGCAAATTAGTTCTGTAACGTGGCCTTGACGCGTCGTATTGATAACAAATGATAGTATAATACATTTTGGTAGTATTAAAGATTATGTGTCAGTGTGCTACTCATAGGTAGCAGAAGTATTTGAAGTGAATTTCAGTTTGATAACTTTACGCGTTCCTGAGAAAATGGGTCTTGACTTGACAGACGGACAGCCAAGTCATCCAATGAGCGTTCCGTTTTTTCCTTTGACTTACGGAATCCTGAAAAAAACTTCTCTCCACTGGTGGTTTTCGTGATGGATAACCTGATACCAGGGTGGTTTACCCTAATGACACATTTTTGAGCTTCAGAGGCCATCATAGATTAGATGACTTAAACTAATCGCAGCTTAAACAAGCTGCAATCATAGATGGCAGCACTAGTCCACAATTGTCCCGAAGCAGTGGTATGGTTAAGATTGGGACGTGCATAAGTGCCTGTAGGGTCAAATTTTATTGTCTGATGATAAGGTTCAATGTGTTTCCGAAGGGTTGGTTGGTTTGGCAGGAATGGTGTTATATTTCTTATAATATTACGAAAGGTTTAGTATATCAAACCTCTATCAGTTTGTTGGTAAATATTGTGGAATGAATGCCCCACCCAGTGAAATAGGCCTGCGGCTCGGCGCAAACCCCTCCCAATACCTATTTATCGACATCGGTTGTTCTCACGAAATCATTATTTTTGCCCAGGTACAAAGTCAATAATACACACATCCATTATTTTTTATGATAACTAAGCTATCTGCAATTACGTATGCATGAAGTAGATTAAATGAATTAATGCGTGCTATTTTGTTTTCAATTTAAATGAAAACGAAAGGAAAATGTTTCATTTAAAGTAGAGAGATGTAATGTGGCTTGGGGCACTTTTTACAGTTGCAAATTATGAATTAATTGTAATTATTTACACTTATTTATATTGAAATACACCAGTTTTTAATTAAGCCCTAAAAATTTATCTTTAACTAACAGTTCCCTGCGACTTCGCCCGCGCCAAAATTTTCTACACAAACTTTCATCAAACCTGATGATTTTATATCGTGGCAAAAAGTAGCCTATATATCTTTCTCAGCTATCTCTGTACCAAATTTCATTTCAATCGATCCAGTAGTTTGGGAGCCTATTCAATACAAACCAACAATCAAATCTTCACTCTTTATAATATTAGTATAGATATATTTTTGTTTCGATTATAATTTCGTTTTATACTCTTTGTTAAGTTATAAAATTAAAACAAACTGTGTTTACATACTTTCAACTCACCCTCCCCCTGGCAGCTGAGGGGGGAATTCACTGAATTATAATTCGTTCTGTTAAGTTTAAAAAAAAAATAAGTTAATAAGACTACTTAAGCGAACGATAATAACACACGTCGGATAAGACTGCGAAAACGATAGATTACGAAATTTGTGGCGTAACTTGAGATAAGTATTGTAAAAATAATACTCATAACTGCAAAACATAATGCAGGTGCATTCAGTATCTTTGCACCCAAACGTGTTAGTTAAGTGTGTTGCACCGTGCACACAAAGAAAAATATTTCGTGCTGCACAACTGCTGAATATAAATTTTAATCTTCTTGTCTATATAGAGGTAGTCTATTCTGTTACTTAATTTCCTCTAAGATATGCTATCTTTCCTTATCGTTTTAAATTGTCAACTGGCTATGATATGCGTCTAGATCCACTTTTAAGATTTGTCTGTGGGCTCTGTGCCCTTAAGTATTTAGGAATTTACTGGAGTTTGAACTTATTTTTACTAAGTTTATGCAATTTTATTGTTGTTAAAAATCTTCTGATTTAGTTATCATTTAACTATATTTTAGATTTAACTTTCCTTACGTAGATTTTAATTTATTTATCTACTTAGAATAATATAATATTCGGTTTTTCTATGAATCGAAAAATGAAAATTTTAAAAGGGTTCCTTCATTTAAACGACTACTTTTTAGAAAGCAGTTGCAAATACAAGGATTTTAGAAACTTCTTTTTGGTTCGACAGTCAACAAGGAACCCTTATAAATTAATAATTAAAACTCTATATCAGTCATTATCATTCCCTTTTATTTAATTCTGACTTTGAACTTTTATTGTAAATAAGTTAAACTACATATTTAGTATTTTAGTTTGCATATAGCATAGGTTTGCGTACAGGTAAATAACGCTGAATAAATATGTATTTGATCAATTTTTTTTTTAGTTCCGACCCCAAAATTCGAGGTCGGTTTAGCTGTACCGACTGACTGTTAAAAACAAAAAAGTAAAGGTTGGTAACTAAAGGCTGCATCCATATTATTTAAACCTTATTAGAGTTTAACTTAATTCTTAAATTTTTAAATTTTCTACCATTTAGTAGAAAAAAGATTTGCTGGCAATATTATTTCTTTACAAGTGTGCGTGTCGTGCGTGTCTCTTACGCACACATAGTTTTGAAATGTGCACGCTTTTGACAGCGATCTATTTAGGGAACTATCCTTCTAGGTGTTATTATTCTAAGTTTATCTAACATATGACAGTAGTTTAAATAATGTACTAATTTTCTGGAGTCATACTACTGAACATGCCTACACTGTGTCCAAAGAAAACAAGATTCCATATTGAAATTGAACGGCGTGACCTTGATACGAGTGAGCGGCAACCGCGGCGCGAGCGAGATAGTGGCACCAACTCCACTAGCTAGAGCGGGACGGGTATACCGGCGCGCGCGCACAGACCGCAACGTGGTTACCACGCGGCGCCAACTGTCAACATTTTGAGGTTATTTTATCGCCATTTTGGATAGACGTGTGAAGATTGCAAATAAAAAATAAATTAGTGAAACAATACTTCCATAGAAATCTTATAGTTCTATTCTAGTCGGTTGAATAACATAAATTATACAAGCAAGTATGTCAATGGTTGACTAATACTATAATTTTTGAAAGCATTCGGGTCAGGCAATTCTTTTTCGCATTTTTTTTAATCGCGATTGTTACTTGTTACTTTTTGCGTAAAAATAAACAATTTGGAGTCAATAAATTAGGTCATTAATTAATTTATTTGTGAAATATAAAGCCTTGGCTGTTCGCGGATAATGTAAACGTACAATTTTAAATAATTTATTTAAAACCAGTTAAAATACTTCCTTAATTTGTAAATGTCACACTGATTTTATTAATATACTATCAGTAGGCTAGGCATGTTGAATTGATACTTAGGGCAACTTAAAATTCGTTTTTTTAAACCTTTTTGTGACGAAATCAAATTGAATTTCGCTCACAAAAATAAATCGACTGTGTCATCAGGTGGGACTTTTTGTGACGTTATCACCAGCTTCCAAAAATATTTTTTTCATGGCATTGCCAAAGATGATAAGTACCCAATAAAATGTTTATTTCAATAAAACAAACAATTAATAAATAAAATGAATGTACCTACCTAGTTTTATTTAAGGTTGCATTAAAAATTGTACAAATATAATCAGATTCTCTTGGCCTTCTTAAATACACTAGGATTTTACCAAAAAGGTGCAGCAAATTTCACAAACTGTAGAATGCACTGCTATAAGTTCATTATCAGACTAAAAGCTTTCAGCTGTGTAGCAAAAAAATCTACTTATCGAAAGTCTTCCATCTTATCTCTTATTTGGGGTTAGATAGATAGGTCATTCTTTATTGCACACCCTAGAAACAATAATAAGGCAATTTACATTGAAAGGTGTACAATGTAGGCGGTCTTGTAGCTAAAAGCGATCTCTTATAAACAACCTTTGAGTAAAGGAACATTATCATACACAGGTAAAGACAGATTGGGGCATCATAGAATAATCGATTGTAATCTGTTTTGTGTGCTAAAAGTGGGGTAGTATTAATTACTGGCAACTGTTCTAGTTTAGGAATTGAAAAGCCTAGATTTTACTTATTTGTTATTTTATCAAAAAACACTTTTACAACATTAATATATTTTCGCAAAGAAATCAGAGTGACACAAAAATAACATAGTGTGCTGTCTCTTTCACACAAGTGTTGCCAGCTTAATTAGCCAACATTCGATTTTATTATCAAGTATCATTGTATCTTATTTAACAGCAACCCTGGTCAAAAATGACCCCTCTGTTTCTGAACTCCATTGTGTTTTAATTTAGCAAACGAGGGAAACGTTTCGAATGCACCGCTCCGCATTTTTATGCTTTAGTCATATTTCAACAATGCATCGGACAATTCGTGTCACAACAGATTTTCAAAGCATTCTAGACTTTATTACCCGCATTTAACTGTACGTAGTTAAAATTAATCGTTTGTTCAACTCTTAAAGGATTACCTACTGTTGAATTCTATGGAATAGTGAATTTAACTAGTGTAGTGTTTTCGTGTCCAGTAGATAAATAAATAAATTGAAACCAGGGTCGTTGTAAAATTAGTGAGTGATTATTTAATAAAGTAGTTAATCAAATCAAACTGATTTTCTCGTAAGGAAAAGTGAGTCTACTTCTCGGAAAAGTGAAACTAACTATTCCACATATAAAATCAACTATTCGGAAAAGTGAAGTTAAATATTCGTCAAGTGAAATCGACTATTGGGAAGAGTGAAGTTAACTATTCGACAAGTGAAATCGACTATTCAGAAAAGTGAAGTCGACTATTCGTAAAAGTGAACTCAACTATTTAACTATCGGGAAATGTCAGCGCAATAGTTGGTAACACTCGGGACATGACAGCCGGCGTCTCGGCCCGACGGAAGACGAAGGTCAGGCGCAGCTGGGCCAGGATCGAGCATGATGGACAGGTAACAGATCTGGAAATGTACATGCCATGTAGTGTAACAATGCCTTAATATGCCCGTAAAAGGCAGACGATCCTCAGATCGCGTTCTGGGCGGCAGTTTTGGGGGAGCGCCAAAATAGTATTATATTATGGTTTTAAACTTTCTCTCACAAAGAGGAACCCAAATACCTACTTAAATGCGGCAGTATAGGTGAGGGGGTGGTGGTGGAGCTATTACAAGTTAATATACCAGTCCTATACGAGGGCAGGTGGTATAGAATACGGTTGCATAGGATAGGACTGGATTTTGAATCTCTTTATAAAACGCGGTACACTTGCGTTTTGAAAATTTTTTAAAAGTTTTAGTGGCGATTCTAAATATACCTTGTAATTTATTATCTGTTATATTTGCAATAAAAACTTAAGTGCTTTCGTTTCGTTTATTGTTGTTGTCTTGAATTCATGCAAATAAATGCTTTGACGATATTTTATTACGCAAATCAGCATTGTCAGGCACAGGTGTTTGAACACGTAAATCTATTTTATGTCAGGTGAAGTTATTTATAACTTCTATTAATATATTGTGTGTCTTTATTTTTATGTTAGGTTCAGGTAACTTCTGTTAATATACGCTGGATTTTGTCCAAGAGACTTAAGAGCTGTTGGGACAAAAAGGTCTTGATTGGAGACCATTTGATCAAAAGCGTAGCATAGGGCTTCCACCGGCAAGATGACCTTAATAAAGGTCGAAGGACTGGATGCACTGGAACCGCTTGGAACAGGCCGCTTTAGAAATCTATGCGGGAGTCCTATGTCCAGCAGTGGTTGTCTTGCGGCAGATGAATACTGTCAATAATTCTATTTATTTCTTTTATTTCGGTACAAACAGTCATAACATAGATGATGATGAAGCGAATGTAGTAATAACGTTGATTATTTTTTTGTCTCCAGGCGTCAGATTTCACGGACATCGGCGACTGGCCGACGCTGAGCGCGGCGGTGGCCGGCGCTCGGTGCCACTCCACGCCGCCCCCACAGGATGGGGACTCCTCACACCATAACGGAAACGCGGTCAGTTGTTGGCGTTTGTACCCTATCCTTCATTAGAGAGATTTGAGACGATGGCAAAAATGCACTTGCAAAAGTACTTGCGATACCTCAACGAGGTAAGTCCGAAGAGCTGTGCTTAGGTGGTTCTTATACTGGACTCTTCATAGTAGGTCACTTCATTCCGACATGTTGGTGCGCGACCTTCCTACTGGCGCCAGAGGTGCGGGACGAGGCTAAATGTCAGAGAGGACGGGCGGTGTAGCGGGGAAGGGATATCCTCTATTCCCTGCCTCCCGCACGTCTCGGATGGTCGCGCATGCTATTTTCATTTGACGCTTATTTGCATTTTGCGAAAGACTAATGAAACTCTGTCCACGAAGCGGCAACGTCGCCTATCCTATACGCCTGCTGTCATTCGTCAAATGATGCGCGCCGTATACAGTAGACCTAAACTAATGACAGAAGGACAAATGCTACTCCACTCGGCAAAAATCATGCTCTTTGTGACATAATAATGGGTAGACAGTCAGGTGCTGAGTACTCTTCACTTAACTCACCCCATTACAGGCAGGCAGGCAGAGCTGGTGCCTTTCACAGTCATAGGTGCTGCTATCTTATCTAAAATCGGCTAAATTAGTAGTCTTCGGGACATACTGGTGAGATGAAAGAGTAGTCTCCACTAAGGCTATGGTCTCCTTTAAACGCTGCCACATACAGCGATACGCCGTATGCTCCGTCACAATGGTTAGGGATATGTACTGTTGTGGTCTCTTTCACACGCTGACGCCGTACACCGAGCTGCGTACAAACGACACGATCGCAACGTTGACGCTGACGTCAGACGCCGCGTATAGAGTAAAATCGGAGAGGATAAACCAAACCAAGCGTGAGCTAGTGCTATGGCGAGTAGGATAACGGCTACATACTTACGTTTATAAACATCCATGACTTAAGTAATAATGCTCGTGCTTATCACACAACATTTGCCCCTTGCCGGATTAGAACCCGCGACCTCTGGTCAAAACGTCTTATACTGTGCTATTGATAGCCCATCGACATTTTCACCTAAATCAGGGTTTCCACTTACGTTTAAGAAAACACATCTTCTTAGTCTAGCATTAAAGCTATAGCAATAAAATCTAACCATCACCCCTCAGGACCAAGAGCGGAAGCCGTTGGAAGAGCACCACCTCCAGCCGCAGCCGAAGGCTGAGAAGGTGGAGCCGACGCAGAACCACCAGCCTCATGTGGACAAACAGCATGAGAAACACAATGACAAGACCAAGCAGACAGGTGAGATAGCACACCTTTACCCTACCCCTTGATAGTTATGCAAGGAACTCGGGTTCAAATCTCGCTTCTGGTGGTAATATTTTCAATTGCAATATCTGATCTTTTTTCAATTGCAATATTACCAGAAAAATTGCCAGTTGGCTACGGGCCCTTATAGTTGTCCTATTTACGCCGCCACAACTATTTCTGCCGCGCCTAATGGTTGACTGGTAGAGAATGCCTCAAGGCATTAAGCCCGCCATTTGTACTTCTTTGTCTGTGCACTTAAGAATAAATAAGGAAAACATCGTGAGGAAACCTGTTCGCTATTTGGCAAGTTGGTGAAATTGAGAAGGCAATGGCAAACCACTTCATTAGAATTGTCAAGAAAGTCGTTGTGTGTGTTTCATTATACATAATGATCACGACCCTTAGTCATGAGGTGTACGACTATAAAGACCATGTAACAAAGAAACTCCTCCATTTTTGAAGTCGGTTAAAAGTGCAGACATCGACATAAGATAAGGCCTATGAAAGAGTCATGATAAGAGAGATTTGTGACCTGATTTCATCATACTAGCCGATTCACGAACGCTGCTGCAGACTACTAGGGCACCTCTTGTAGATTTCAAAATTCGGTAGTAAGCAGCCTACATTCAGTTGTCGGGTTATCTTGCTGGTGGTCCACTCGAGGGGGCTGATTACTTAACTCTGTTAATAACAATTCTGGATTAAAATCGTTTGAAACAGTTGAAAGTTAGAAAAGATTATCTGTTAAGCTGGCCATTCACGGTCAGTAAAATGATCAACTGATGTTTTCCTATGTACGTCAGTCTGACTGATCAGTTTGACTGAACGCGAATGACCATCTTTTGCAATAATGTTGATTCAAACTTACAAATTTCATTCAAACTTACATAGTTAGCTAGCAGGAACTTTCCGTCCCAACGTGTTCTAATATGGATTTAAAAGACTAATGAGCTTTTAGAAAATCATAGTAAAGATAGTGTTATGTTTTATTATTTTTGACAATGTTCAATGTTATTTTATTTTTATAAGTTTCAATAAGAAACCAAACTCACGCTCACATAACATCACGCAATCACGTATTCAGAAGAGGCAGGAATTTCGCACTGGTGGAAGCAGACCGGTAGCTCGGATAGTAAGAGCGTTGGCCCGGTTCGCCAAAGGTCGTGGGTTGGAATCTTACCTGTGTAATTTTTGTTTCTTATTTAATCTTTATGTTATGTCTTTCAGGGCCGGGCAAGGGCAGCAGCAAGTCGGGCAAGCACAAATGGGTGCCCCTCGACATCGATGTGAAGGCGGCCCGCCCCGGCAAACACGCGCCACAGCACCCGACTAGGCCTGATCATGGTAAGTTAATCATTATTGGACAATAACACATACATTATCTTATACCTTTAAACGAGCATTGTTGTATATTAATTTCTATTAATACACGATGTTACTTTGCATCCTTGCCATATTTACAGAGGTAACTATATTACGGACACTGAACTCAAATCATTAAAAAAAATGTGACCTAAAATTTTGATTTTTAATCTTGATTATTTAATATTTGTTTCTTACGTTTACGCGAATTGTTGAACTCATTAAAACACAATTTTACGGATTACTTTGCGATTTATTTACATTTTATTTTAAACCTGACGTTTCGAACACTTTACAGCGATCGTGGTCACAGGGAGACTAAGGTATTATTTGTCATCACAAAGTTTTGAAAAATTTTAACTACTGTCACTCAATAATATTAATTTACGTTCTCTTTCTGCGTAAATAGGAACGTAAATTAATATTATTGAGTGACGGTAGTTAAAATTTTTCAAAACTTTGTAATGACAAATAATACCTTAGTCTCCCTGTGACCACGATCGCTGTAAAGTGTTTGAAACGTCAGGTTTAAAATAAAATGTAAATAAATCGCGAAGTAATCCGTAAAATTGTGTTTTAATTGATTATTTAAATTTATCGACAATCTGTTACGCACACCATTAACTATCGTAGCGCATACACATAACTGTTGGCTGTTCATCGGCACAAAAGAGAGATCTCTCTTTCTAACATCATAAACACCGCCCCTTCTTCTTCTTCTTTTTTTTTGCCCTTCTTTTATCTCTGTGAATATGGCAAGGATGCAAAGTAACACCGTGTATATTTGTATTCTCGGAAACGGCTCTAAAGATCTAGTTTTAATTTGCTATGTAGGGGTTATCGAGGTTGACGAATCGATCTAGATTAGTCTTATGTTTGGGAAAACGCGTGTTTTCAAGTTTTTATGCGTTTTTCTTTCGTAATTGTTCGACGCAGATTTAACGCTAATTTCGTCCCGACGACCATTGGCCTCGTGGTGCAATGCGTAAGTCGTCAGACTGAAGAATCGTAGAAGACGTGGGTTCGAATCTCGCTCGGTGGCGACCATTTTTCTTCCTTTTATTCTTTTTCTTGTGTAATCATTCAAGTTTAAAGCTTTTTGTTTTTTAGACAAAAGTAACAAATTATAAAATAAACCTTTTTTAATTAAATAGTAGTAACCGAACTCGGTCGACCAAGTACTTTTTATAATTTAAGCTATTTCTTTGCAAGTTTTTCTGGAAACATATTTTGACCGTAGTAGAGTGGGACTCGAACCCAACAACACAACAACTTTTTGTATGGGACCAACATCGAAATCTCAATTTTTTTTTGACTTCTTCATACAAACTGCCCTCAGCTGATCGGCACTTTTGTATGGGGAAGCCAAAAATTTTTTTGATATTTCGATGTTGGTCCCATACAAAAAGTTGTTGTGTTTGAGCAATAGAATCGCGTCACTTTCACTCAACGCTGAGTTTTGGGACACCCTGTATATAGGCTAACTTTTTACTATGGTATTTGTCCTTTATGAATTAATGGTTGGTGGTGTTACGCCCTTTTTATCGAGTAAACAAACGAAAAGATATAGATAAAGATTGGAAACAATTTATAGAAAAAACGTCAAGTTAAGTGATGTGATTTTTCAAGTATTTTGACGATTTCCGTCTTTATCTTTGGATATCCCTACTACTTTTTGTTTCTTACGTTTACGCGAATTGTTGAACTCATTAAAACACAATTTTACGGATTACTTCGCGATTTATTTACATTTTATTTTAAACCTGATGTTTCGAACACTTTACAGCGATCGTGGTCACAGGGAGACTAAGGTATTATTTGTCATTACAAAGTTTTGAAAAATTTTAACTACCGTCACTCAATAATATTAATTTACGTTCCTATTTACGCAGAAAGAGCTAACCGTGTCTTGAGATCTTGCAGTGCTAGGTGTTGCTTTGGTTTTTGCTAGAATAGGATCGCATGCCGGTGGAACTTTCCAACCATCTTCTCTATTGATGATACCGGCATGGGATCCTATTCTACCAAAAACCAAAGCAACACCTAGCACTGCAAGATCTCAAGACACGGTTAGCTCTTTCTGCGTAAATAGGAACGTAAATTAATATTATTGAGTGACGGTAGTTAAAAATTTTCAAAACCCTGTAATGACAAATAATACCTTAGTCTCCCTGTGACCATGATCGCTGTAAAGTGTTCGAAACGTCAGGTTTAAAATAAAATGTAAATAAATCGCGAAGTAATCCGTAAAATTGTGTTTTAATGAGTATCCCTACTACATTCTTTAAGGAATCCTCACTAAATTGTCTATGGATTCTGTAATTTCCTTAGCAATTGACAGCTGTTAAGTTTAACGGTTTAAAATTGTAGTTTGTCTCTTTTTAATTATTTAGCAGAGAATGAACTTAAATTAGTTAAACTTTTTTGTTTATTAGGCTCAGGAAACCTTGGATCTAGCTCATATCTGTTGGGTGCTTGGCTTATTTCTCAAAAACATAACATGAAAAGATTAAGAAACAATATACGCGATGACAAACGTTTCAGACATATATTCAGTTCATTGTTAGGATAATTATGAATTTCGAAACACGATTAGGGGAATTTGGTTCGATAGAAAATAATAAATAAATTGTTTCGACAAACACACCAATTACCTAGCCCCAAACTAAGCGTGAGCTTGTGCTATGGTGACTAGGATAACGGGTAGACATACTTATATACATTTATAAGCATCCATGACTTAAGTGCAAATGCTCGTGCTCATCACACAACCATTTGCCTCTTATGGGATTCGAACCCTCGCCAAGTAAGTCCAAGTCCAATTTTGCCTTTTTTGCTGGTTTCTATGTTCGCTGACGCTGAAATGTTAAAGCCTTCTCTTTTATTGTGTTCCTCATTAGATGAAAACTATGGGAATAGATTTTTGTTGTGTTTCTTTTATAAGTTTAAGTAAGGAACAAAAAATTAGCCAAAGTCGGTTAGCCTAAGGTTTAAATCCTGCCCGTGTGCAAATTTTTAGTTTCATAATTTAATTTTTATTTAATAATAATATTGGGTTAGTTTATCTCGGTGTTTTTCACATTTACCAGAGGTTGCGGGTTCGAATCCCGTTAGGGGCAAATGTTTGTGTGACGAGCACGAGCATTTGTATCTAAGTCAAACGTATATAAGTATGTCTATTTGTTATCCTAGTTGCGATAGCACATGCTCACGCTTAGTTTGGGGCTAGGTTATTGGTGTGTTTGTTGAAACAAATTATTTATTTATTGACTTGGCCTCTTGCTGAGCCGTTGTGTGTATCGGGAATTCTAGGTTAAAGGTATTACAAATCGATACCTCTTCCAGACACGGTGTCGCTCAACGGCGAGGACGGTCGCGGGCGCGGGGGGGCGCGCGGGCGAGGGGCGGGGCGCGCGCGGGGCGCGAGGAGGGGCCGCCCCGCCTCCGCCGCGCCGCCCGCCCCGCACGCGCCGCCCGCCCCGCGCGTGCCGCACGCACCGCTGGCGTACCGGCACGAGTACCGCCACGCGGACCTGCAGCAGGTGAGTGCTCGGTAGTGTGAGAGGGACCGCAGGCGTTACTTGCCCCGCCAGACTTTAGGGGAGCGAGAAAGAACCTACCCTTTCCCACTGACATCTAGCTACTACTGTCACCTGGAGCTACACAGGTTAGTGATCTAATGGTCCAAGATAGGGACCATAAACATTATTTACCTCGCCAGACTTTAGATGGAGAAAGACATCCTCTTCCCCAGAACACCACCCGTCTGCGGTGGCATCTAGCTATTATCATCCAGCTAATACTACGAGCGAGGGGAGCGGGGAGGGGTCTTCCCGCGTCGCTATACTAGAGATAGTCGACCCGCCTCCCGCCCCGCACGCACCGCCCGCCCCCCGCGTCACACACGCGCCGCTGCCGTACCGGCACGAGTACCGGCACCCGGACCTGCAGGTGGGTGCTCTGTAGTGTGAGATAGGGATCCCGTATCCCGCCAAACAGGAGAAGAGTAGTAGTTCCTCGCAACACCACCCATTCCCGCTGACGCCTAGTTACTATCATCCAGCCCCGCTGACATCTAGCTACTATCACCTGGAGTTGCAGCTAGTTAGTGACCTAATAGTGTAAGATAGAGACAACAGTCATTACTTACCCCGCCAGACTTTAGGTAGGCGAGGACATCCCCTACCCCGATACGCCACCCGTCCACACTGACATCTAGCTACTATCACCCGGCCCCGCTGACATTTAGCTACCATCATCCCGGACTTGCAGCAGGTTAGTGATCTATAGTCTATGATAGGGACCGCGGGCATTAGACAACAAGAAACGTCAATCGCACTCGTCCATGCTGACTTCTAGCTACTATTACCCAGATTTGCAGTTGGTTGGTGGTCTAATAGTGTAAGATAGGAACCGCAGGCGTTATTTACCACACCAGGCGACTGTCATAGGATGATTAAGAGATAGTCCACAATGACATCTAGCTACTGTCACCCGGAGCTGCAGCACGATAAGGACCGCAGACATAATCTTCCCCGCATCACCATTCGACCTCGCTGACATCTAGTTACTATTTCCGAGATCTGCAGCAGATTAGATCACTAATGTGCGCAGAAATGTCTGCGGTCGCTAATGGGTAAGTAATGACTTACCCCGCCAGACTTTAGGGGGGAAAAAAACATCCTCTTCCCCGCAATACCACTCGTTCCCGCTGACATTTAGCTACTGTCACCCAGATCTATAGGAGGTTAGTTATCCGCACGCACTGCCCTTCCCCCGGGTCTAAGATTAGGGACCGTAGGCAGGACGGGGGCGGAGAAGCGACAATTGCCAGCGACTGTCATAGGATACTCCTTTTGACGAGGCGAGAAAGACATCCCCTTCGCCGATACGGCCCCCGTCCTTGCTGACATCTAGCTACTATCACGCGGAGCTACACCAGGTTAGTGACCAAATAGTTCGAAATAGGGACCGCAGACATTACGGGGGCGAGGAAGCGACAGGTTTTTATGTTCGGGGACCCAGGTCCAATAGATTCGTGCTGAATCTTTCATATCGCGATTCATGTTGTATGGAGCGGCTAACAGCGCCATCTAGTCTGTGGGATCCGTGGGCGTTGCTAGTCGCTTTAAGCCGATAATTGTAAGATGTCGCCACATAATGATCTAAGAGAAGTGTCTCATTTTTAAAATCTTATAATCCACCAAATGATGTTAAAGATGGTGTTGGTGTTACGATGCATAAAGATAATTAAATCATCATCATGCTAGCGGTTTCCGGTTGTGCTTTAACGTTAACAGGGGAACCTGAACAGTTTTGAATCATGGTGACACATTTAGTCGCCTGAATGTCACCTGTTATAGTCAGAAAAAGTCATTGGTACATGGCAGCACGTGGGATCGAACCCGATACCTCCCGCATGAGAGGCAACCTGTTAGCCAGTACGCCACCGACGCTTTAAAGATAATTAAATAGATATTGGTGATGATTTCTAACCAGATTTCTTTTATTTCTAGCTCCATGCAGCCGGGCAAGGCGTAGTTGGCGCCGGTTTAGTAGTCCAGTACGGACTAGGCGCCCCCATACAGGCGCCACTCGCGCAGGCGTTCTACTACGGCGCCGCGCAAGCCACGCAGGCGCCATACGGGATCGGGCTTGACCACGCTACGCTTAAGGAGCTTATTAAGAAGCAGATGTGAGTGTTCTCGTGCTGTTTCAAATCTAGCTTAGGAACTATTGTATTGCTAAAATAACAGTACAGATTCGGCGCCCCCTAGCTACCAGGCGCCATACGGCATCGGGCTCGACCACTGTACTCACGTTTTGTACCCACATTTAGACGTTTTGCAATCCAAAAAATATTGCGCTCGCTATGCTCGCGTTTTAAGACGTAATTTTGGCTCCCATTTCGTGTGTTGAGCATAAATTTTCACACACACTTCGCTCGCTTTCAGCTCCAATATCGGTTACCAAAAACGTTGTGCTCCGCCACACGATCATGTTTTGTGATCTTGTTTAGACCATTAACTTCATATCGTGTTTAGGACAAAGATTTCTGTGCTCGCTTCACTCGCGTTTTGTGACAATATTACGATCGCAAATCGTGTTGCCACAAAAAAAAAAAAAAAGTGTTCGCTACGCTTGTGTTTTGTGACGTCATATCAGCTCTTTTGACGTGTATTAACGACACATGACACGCGTTTTGAGATTATATTTAAACCGTATCGTGTTTGCTACAGAGATTTCTGCGCTGGCTTCGCTCGCGTTTTCATGACCTTGTTAGGTTAGGTTTATTTTCTGTTCTTTTAGTAGTTTTATTTAAATTCCCCTCTACTAAATCCTGTCTACGCCCGTGCTAGACCTATACCACAGAATAAGTACTAGTACTCCGTACAGAAGTTTGACTTTGCAATTAAATTCAAAGAAATGTATACTTAATGTTGTCAACGATATGGTGTAATTTAGTTCGCCTTAAACTCGAGCACATTTTCGTGTAGACACTTACAGAAATACATTGCAAGGTAATTTCATTCTTATAACTTTGGAATATGATTCATAATAATACATTCAACCTATTCGGTGACGTAATATCACGCGACGCGATAGGGTTGACTGCTACAAGAAGCTACTAACGCCATCTAGCGCCTCTTTCTAGGACTTTATTCATGCTCGTCCAGCCAGAAACGTAGCCGCGCGGCCGCCGATGAAAAAAAAAACGCGAGCGTGTCGCTGGCCGGTAGCGACACGCAACTTGTTTTAGCCCCTCACTAAGGGTCGCCGCGCGTAGGTACGTTTTTGCTACGTACGCGGGGAGATACACAGGCCTGCCTATACAAAATAAGGAAACACGCATCTAAATCATAATTTTTATCTCCACAGTGAATACTACTTCAGCCCCGACAACTTGGCGCGCGATTTCTTCCTCCGTCGCAAGATGGCGGCGGACGGCACGATCCCCGTGACGCTTATCGCGTCGTTCCACCGCGTGCGCGCGCTCACTGCCGACGTCGCGCTCGTGCTTGACGCAATACGCGCGTCCGACCGGCTGCAGCTGATACAGGGGTTCAAGGTGAGTCTTATGCAGAGATGATAGGGCTCAATGTAGCTCGTGCGAGATAAGATATGTGCCTCCGACCGGCTCCAGCTGATACAGGGGTTCAAGTTGAGTCTTATTGCGGGGTGATAGGGCTCAATATAGCTCGTGTTAAATGAGATACGCGCTTCGAACGCACGCAGCTGATACAGGGGTTCAAGGTGAGTCTTTTACAGTGGTAATAGGGCTCATTATAGCTCGTGCGAGATGAGATACGCGCCTCCGACCGGCTGCACCTGGTACAGGGGTTCAAGGTGAGTCTTATGCAGAGGTAATAGGGCTCAATGTAGCTCGTGCGAGATAAGATACGCGCGTCCGCCCGGCTCCAGCTGATACAGGGGTTCAAGATAAGTCTTTTTGCGAGGTGATAGGGCTCAGAATAGCTCGTGCGAGATAAGATACGCGCTCCGACCAGCTCCAGCTGATACGAGGTTCAAGTTGAGTCTTATTGCGAGGTGATAGGGCTCGATATAGCTCGTGCGAGAAAAGATACGCGCATCCGACCGGCTCCAGCTTATACAGGGGTTCAAGGTGAGTGATAATCAGCCTTGTTGCTACAGGAGGAGAGCTCTGAATGCGGACGCAAAGTGTCAGTGCCAGACATCAAGAGTGTCTTAGCTACAAGAAGTCCTAGGATTTTGAGCATCTTAAAGTGTGCTAGTATTAGAAATGTCCTACATTTTAGTTTTCAAAGAGTGTCTTTTAGGGTCCCAGAAGTGTCTTACTGTCCCAGGAGTGTCTATTAGGGTCCCATAAGTGTCTTTTAGTACATTGGGTCCCAGGAGTATTATATTGGGCCCCAGGAGTGTCTTTTAGGGTCTTAGGAGTGTCTTCTAAGGTAAAGAGTCTCAGAAGAGCCTTGGTATTGTCGCCCCGGTAGAGTCCCTAGTCCCCCCCTCGTCGCAAGATGGCGGCGGTCGACGCGATCCCCGTGACGCTTATCGCCTCGTTCCACCGCGTGCGCGCTCTCACTGCCGACGTCGCGCTCGTGCTTGACGCTATACGTGCCTTCGACTGGCTGCAGCTGATACAGGGGTTCAAGGTTAATCTTATGCAGAGGTATAGGGGCTCAGAATAGCTCGTGCGAGATAAGATACGCGCTCCGACCAGCTCCAGCTTATACAGGGATTCAAGATGAGTGATTATCAGCCTTGTTGCTATAGGAGGAGAGCTCAAAATGCGGTGGCAAAGTGCCAGAGCTAGGCCAGCTTATACAGGGATTCAAGATGAGTGATATACGGCCTTGTTGCTATAGGAGGAGAGCTCAAAATGCGGTTGCCATGTGCCAGAGCTAGGCCAGCTGCAGCTGATACAAGGGTTACACTTTCGTCTTTTGTGTTATAGTTTGCTTCTTTGGAGCGTCGTACAAGTGTCTTAGTATTTAAAAGCCAGATCCATTCTTAGCCTTATGGTACGAGAGTAGGGCTCAAAATAGGGTGGCAAGCTTACTAGTGTCTATGGAGACCGCTCCACGTCGTCTTACTAACGCCTACCGTCTTAGCTACAGGATTCCCCAGGAATGTTTTAGCTACAGAATGTCCAAAATGTGTCATAGCAACAGTGTGGCTTAGGCTAACTTAGACCAGGAGTGTCATAGGGTTCCACCCAGGAGTGAATTACTGTCTTAGGAGTGGCCCAAGGGTGTCTTTTACCGTATAAGAAATGTCATGGTGTTCCAGGAGTGTCTTTTAGTGCCCCAGAAGTGTCATAAACGTGGTATTACAAGGGTTCCCTTTAAAATACGTAACCTTTTTTAGGGTCCCGTACCTCGAACGAAATAACAGTCACCGAAATGTAACAATTTTAATGATTTTTTTCCTTTCACCAGGTACGAACGGCGTTCGAACCGACAAAATGGCCGATCCTAGACATCGCATCGGGGACGAACTCCGAAGACGGCGACAGGGCCGAAAAGAAGCTGGACGACAAGCCGAAAACCGAGGCCGAACACGACGCCGAGACCGCCCATTCGGCCGAACACATCGAGGCCGAAACGCCCAAAACAGAGGCTGCAACTCCAAATTTAGAAACAAATTTGGCAGAAGATGGTGCTAAAGAAGCGATGATCGAACCAGAGATTAAGGAATCGAGCGAGCAAATAGAAGCGCCCAGTATAGAACAGCAAGTGGTGGAAGAAAGCATAGAGAAGAAAGAGACGGAAGATTTGACGTTGACGACTAGTGAGAAAGAAGAGGTTAGTAGAATTTGTGTTCAAAAGAGTTTATTTAGTACACGGCTACTCAAAAACAGTGTATTGTTTTCAGGATTCTTCTAAACGCCTGAACCGATTTAGATTTGTGTGACCATTAGAGTCCTTTCACCATTTATTGTTACACAGTATACCCGAAATGTTAAAATTCAAATTAATAATATAGATATCGAGACACGATTAGAGGAATGGGTCGTGGGTTCATTCCCACCAGAAAACAGTCAATGATATTTTGTGAACGAAATTTATTACGTATAAACTTGCTAAGGAATTGCTTAAAGTATAAAAATATAATCTATTTATTCGTTGCTAAAGTGTAATAGGAAAAGTCGCATTCACAGTTAACTAAACAACCTTGACTTGCCAACAGGAAACTCAGCCAGATCCAGCAGCGGATCCGGAAGCGACCGAAGATGGTCACGACAAGGGAACAGCCAGCGATGACCCGCCTCTTCAGTCGGAGGCGAGCGACGACAAACCGGGAGAAAAGCGGTACGCAACATACTTGTAGGAGAGGGATGGCGAACCTTTGGCACTAGGCTTTGAAACTACTGGACCGATTCAAATGAAATTTAGTACAGAGATAGTTTGAGACCCTGGGAAGAACATAGGCTACTTTTTGTCGCGATATAAAATCGTCAGCGGGGTGAAATGAGGGATGAAAGCTTGTATAAAAAATTGCGGGCGAAGTTGCGGGGAACTGCTAGTTCGATGATTTAAAACTAGCGCTCTAAGGGTTCAAACAAAGGTTTTTTTATATAATGTGTCCACAAATTGCTTCTTGGACTTTTTCGTTTACTTGTATTGTAAGACCTACCAAAGTTTTTTTTTAATTTGGAACGTCTACCAATAAGTGTTCGCCATCCCTGTTATAGTATCATATGCGTGACTGCCACGTTGGTCTAGTGGTCGGCACGGCAACTATCCACGAGGTCCCAGGTTTAAATCCCGGAACGTTTTGGAACTATGTACCTCTTGCGTACGGCTAGAGAGTGGTATTGTTGCCGGCTGAAGTGTTCCCTAAACACTTTGGTCTGGATACTATCAAGAAAAGAATATAATAATAGAGGCTATTACTTGTCAGACAAAATAATGATATCACTCAGGTATCATGTTTCCAGACACAATAGATAAATTATTTTTATTCGACCGGCAAGACTCAGTGAGCTCGGGAGGCTCGAAGTCCCGAGCCTAGCCGAGTTGCGAACTCTTTGAGCCATGCTTCGAGCCTTCAAAAGAGCTTAAACATATCAAAAGAGCTCGAGCCTTCAAAAGAACTCAAGCCTTCAAAAGAGTAGAGCCTTTTGAAGTCAGAGCAGTCGCCTGGATTGCGAAAGGTCGTGGGTACGATTCCCACCTAAGACGCAAAAGGTGCCAAGTTGATTTTTTCTACTAATTGTTCAAATAGTAGGGCCCAAAAGATAAGGAGACATGTTCTGCCCCATATGGGCCATAATTTATTGATATTTTGACGTTCATAAGTGGCATTTTGTGTCCTAAATTGAATAAAGAATTTTTGACTTTGACTTTTGACTTTGAAATAATACATTTTTCAAATTTATCCTGTATAATATTATTATTTATTGCAAGAAATCACATTATAGTTGCGCTTAAATTTAATTTTAATGGCAAACTAAATAGTACATTGAATGAGGTGCTACGCATGAACTCAAGCCTTCATAAGGTCTCGAGCCTTCAAAAGAGCTCGAGCCTTCAATAGAGATCGAGCCATCAAAAAAGCTCGAGCTCTAAAAAAGACTCCCGAGTCGTCGGGCGCCATATAAACGAGGCGAGCCCTGTAACGAAACCAAGCTCTAGGCAAAAGGACTCAGACGCCTCGAGCCTTGTACATCACTAGGTCAGACTATAGAAATTTTTTGGGGGTGTTTTCTTCCATCATACCTCGTTGTTCGTATTCTTGAAGTAAAATCTTCAACGGTACAGTAAATCGAGGTTACATGAGTGCGGCTTAACCGAACTGCTCGCGTTTGTACGCTGTGTGGATCATAGATGTCGCTACAAGCTTTATTTAACACTAGTTTACGTAGATTCGAAGATACAAAAAGATGAGTAGGTAGTTAAGTCCCCACGTTTGCCATCTCACACTTTTGAAATACCCAAGTAGGTAATTAAAATAGTTACATTGTAGTTTCATAAACAATGAAACAGTCTTATCAGCTGAAAGCTTCCAAGAACTGTTTTGTCAATCCTTCGACACTTGGTCAACAGGATGACATCCAGTAACACATTGTGTTAATTGATACCATTCCCATTAAATCTGTTATGCCTAGTAAGCGTCTGGTACTATTCCTCGAAGACGCTTCACGTCCTAGTCTCAACAAGATTTGACGACTGAAATGCTTACTCGGCTTCAGTTATTTTCCATGAGACGCCTCTCCGCGCAGCCGTCTCTACCGCGAGTATAAAAGCCCTAGTGGGCGATGGCAGAGTGTCTTTCACACTTCGAATCTCCACTTAGCAAGTAGTTCATTCCATCGAGGACACCTAGTTTTAGTAACTTTATTAAAGTTTTTACAAGTTTAATTTAGTTTTCTTTTAAAGTCCGTCCCAACTTGACTAGGTAGATAAAAAATACATATTTTGGGTCTTATGTACTGCCACGTCATTATCGTTTGGTCCTATTATAATTGGGGTCGGCGCAGTATCCTATTTCGTGTCTCTTTTTATGTAATTAACAGAGAATAAGATAAAATGATCGTAAATATGATTCTAGAACCTTAAAACGCAGCCCATGTCTATTTATTAAGAAATTCACCCTCAAACCAAATGTACCCTGGTAACAATTGAATTGATTAAGATTTATTGAACACCATTGTAGAACTAGTAGCGATAATTGCTCCGTTTGTACAACTATCAGCGGTCTGAAAGAGTTTGTGGTAGCTTGCTTAGAACTTAAGAAGTTAATAGTAAACGTTAATTTCTTATATGGATCTTATATAGCCTCCTAAGGCCCAGAGCGATATAAGCTAAGTAGTTTTATAAGCTAATTGACCCATGGTCCTACCAGTAGGACTTATATTTTATAGTAGTTCAGACCCAAGCGTTTGACTTGCGAACTTTTAACTATAAGTTAACGTGCCATGTCTTCTTTTTAATGTCGCTTTTTTTTAAGACGTCGATATATGGGTGACCATAGTGCAGCCCAAGTCTGTTTTTATAAATTCGGATACACTATTTTAAGTTGGCGCGAAATTCAAAATAACAATATCACGTTTTAGAATAGGTCCTACAGGTAGGACCGTGGTATGATATGACTACTGAGCTCTTGAAGAAGTTGGGTCTGTAACACTACTCTTAATTAGTACTACCAGTAGGACCGTGGGCCTTAGGAGGATAGACATGCGCAAAATCGTTCACTGAAGTGAAATGAGTGATATAGTTCAGTGGGAGTTGAAGATATGTATCACTCATCTAGTTCAATTAGTTAATTTAGTTCAGCAGATCTACTATCAAAATCTCACACACTACTTCATTCAGTTCAAATGTATCGTGTACTACAGACTATTCTAATGACTAAACATTAACATTGATTATAAGATTTCGGCACAAATCGGAAACAAATACTAAGTCTTATTTCATATTCATTAAAGAATATTTCCGCTTGCACTGTTTCAAATATTTAGGATTCGAAAAAGGCGCGAAACTAGCTTGTCGTTTACCGAGGTCACACAAGCCTAGCAACTGTCTCGCTCTTGCAGTATTGAAAAATATATCCGTACGTTTTACTCTCATATCACTGAGTAACTGAACTAAATGAACTGCTTTCGACTATAGTGAGTGAATGATACATGTGAACTTGATAGGTGAAGTACTTCGATTGTGTCAATTATTCAGGAACTCCCATGTCTAATCTTATAGTCGTAAGATTCGCTCAAAGCTATAACACAGAAGCTTTAGTCTATATTGTAGCGATGATAATCGCTGCTCTACTAGTTTAGCCTCCATACATTGCATTGTTACTAAAATCGTAATATTTTATCATGATTGCAGCTACTAGTAAAGTAAACTATTAGCAGCCATAATGTTTGTTGGGTAGGAGCTCGTGAGCGAAATAGTGCAACAACCAAGAGCTGCGCTACAAATGTATTATATCAACTTGCTAATCTTCATTTGGCTTGCCCGGCAGGCGCAGAAAGCAGATGGTGGGCATATTCCCGCTCGCGACTATGGGCGGTCCGCTCGTGGCTCCCGTCTCGAGCCTGCTCAAAGCCGTGCCTCCTCCTCCCTTGCCTAGGTAAGTTTTATCTTGTAATTTTATGGGTTGAAAAAAAAATAAAAAAAAAAATTATTCATTTACTTAAACATGATATGAAATAGTTAGACTACCTCGTTGGTCTAGTGGTCAGCACGCTGGGTACTCCACGACGTCACGCAAGGGTGCAAATGTGTCTGTACCTAAGTCGTGGGTGTATAAACGTGTATAAGTATGTGTGGTTGGTCTAGTGGTCAGCACGCTGAGTACTATCCACGGTCCCGGGTTCGAATCCCGGGTCGGGCCGAAAGTGTTGGGTTTTTTTGTCTTGAAATAACTCAGACACAGCTCCGGAGTTAGGAAGGTGGTTGAGTTAACACCTAAAGCACGTTAAGCCGATGGTCCTGCGCCTGATCTCTCTACCGTCATGTTGGATTGCCGTCTCACCGAATTATGAGAGTGAAGGAACAGAGAGTGCACCTGTGTATTGCGCACACACTTGTGCACTATGATATCTTCCGCGCAGTTGGCTAATCTCTGTTGAGATTGGCCACTGTAGTCGAAATTCGGCTAGGAGGACATAATTAAATAGTTAGATTGAACATAGAATGACATGTTTTCCCATCGGGTGGCGTGCAAAAATTTCATTTTTGTTTATGAATCATCATTCTTACTAATTAAGCAATTCAAATATGTCATATTTATATTATAATTTTATGTTTCAATCAATGTGCATGTCCTATCATATTGCAATTACGATTTTTTAAAATATTTGGCCATCTACTATCGGCTGGCATATGCTTTAGACATGGCACAATCTGACTCGTAGATTTAACTCTCCCCAGGAACGACAATCGGATATATTCAAACTACAGATATGTAATTTATCGGCAATCCTTAGCGAACCTGTGTCGTCACGTTTATTTATGTGTGTGTTACAACCACTAGAAAACTCTTGACATGATGTGACCATGTCGCGTATTGTATAATTAAATATTACTAATTTTGTTCCAGAATGTTCCGCACCGGCCGCTTAGCCGCGACAACGCCGCACGATCATCTGAACCCCGACGTGCCGGAGTTTGTGCCTCTATCGCGCCGACAAGGTAACATACTCTTATCGATTTTGAAGCAAAAACGACGCTCTTTTTGTCTGGTTAAAGTTGAAAGTGGGAATGACCCGATTTTTGTAGGCGCATAGATACTCGCATAGTCATATCTGCTGGGTGACGTCACTTTAATGAAGGAATCCCGTGCACTTCAAACTATCCGTTGTACTAACCTTGACCTTGAAACTGCTTCTATTCTCATATTACGCAATATAAGCTTTTTTCGTAGTTAAAAAGGCTAACCTGATTTTTTTTAACCATAAATTGTTTTAGCAATTACCAATTACTTACTTAGCCCTAAACTAAGCTTAAGCTTGTGCTATGGCGACAGACATACTTAAAAACTTTTTATAAACATCTATGATTCAGGTACAAATGCTTGTGCTCATCACATAAATATTTGCCATTTGCTGGGTTCGAACTTGCTACTGTGGTGTTGTACTCCGGAGCGCGTACCACTACACCTAGACGGTCGTCATATTCAAGAGTGGTTGAAATTGATAAATGTGACAGTCCACAGGAAAATGTACCGTACAGCCGGTTGTCACTTCGTCGTTTTGTTTGTGCATTTATGCACGGTGTTACTATTGATTAAGTAAACAATACGTCCTCAGTGGCAACTAACCATTAGGTAACTTTTCCTGTGGACTGTCACAAACAGTCTGGTTTTAGACATTTATTTCTCTAAAAGAATTACATTCACTTGTAAGAGAAATACAATATAAACTTTAAAGACTAAAAACGGATCAATGTTACATATTTTATAGTGTGAACAACCAAGCGTACAAAGTACAAACAGTTAATTATTTTTTCTTAGATTACCCACAAGAGCACAAACAAAAACGGCTCCCATGTCAGCTAGTCGGGTCCAATTACGTGTCGTTGGTCAATTACCATCTAAGTATTTAAGTGAGTTGTATAAAATCATGTAAACTCCGAAAAGTGGTTCAAAAAGTAACATTTTAATTTAGTTTTAAATGAGTGGAATGATTTCGTATTTTTTATAACTGCATGATTTGATCACTACGGCCAGGCTTTATGACAATATTCATGAATTATAGAATCAATAAATTAAGATATATTTGTGTCCAAACCCTTCTATTGTGTTCGAGTACTACCCTTAAACACCTCGCATATTCCGAAGGCAGTTGCAACGAAATCTCCGTCGTTATCAACGAGGTGAGAGTAACGCGGTACTACCGAGCTGTTCGCGTTTGTACGCGAAACGGATCATAAGAGTCGCTACATTTGACGACCGCCTTGGTCTAGTGGTCAGCATGCTGGGTACTATCCACGAGGTCCCGGGTCCGAATCCCAGGTCGGGCCGAGAGTGTTGGGTGTTTCTGACTTGAAATAACTCTGACACAGCTCCGGAGTCAGGAAGTTGGTGGTGTTAACAACCCCGTGCCTCAGAAAGCACGTTAAGCCGTTGGTCCTGCGCCTGATCTCTCTTTGGTCATGTCGGACTGCCTTCTCACCGAATTATGAGAGTGAAGGAACAGAGAGTGCACCAGTGTATTGCGCACACACTTGTGCACTATAATATCTCCCGCGCAGTCGTATGATCTCTGTTGAGATTGGCCACTGTTGTCGAAATTCGGCTAAGAGGACATTATTAAGTGTTGCTACATTTGACGAGCTCTTGTAGTGGTTCGCTCACCAGACCACATAACCTGAGGTATAAGGGAGACGATTCTCATGCAGTAGAAAAAAGTTCACATTCGTAAAAAAGTTCACATTCGTAAAAAAGTTCGAAATTCGATTTTTTTCCGAACGTAACACAGTTTGTGCATTCTCAGAACTTCACAATCGAAATAGTTCGATCGAACATCACCCGAACGCAACGAGTGGTAAGGACCGGTCGAAGTCGAAGTTCGTATACGAAAAGCTGTCAAAATTGTAAATGTAATCCCGCAAGGGGCCAATGCTTGTGTGATGAGCACGAGTCTGTACCTGAGTCATGGATGTTTATAAATTGTTATCCTAAGTCATGGATGTCATCATAGTCACCATAGCAGAAGCTTAAGCTTAGTAGGTAGACTAAGTAGGGAATTGGTGATTGTGTAAAACAATTTATAGTTACGAAAATCATGTACAGTCAGGCTACCCTACCTACGGTGAACTACGAAAAAAGCTTTTATTACGTAGGGAATATAGTCGGTTTCAAGGTCAAAGTGGGGTATCTGACGTGCGGCCAAGTCTACTTTGAAAGTCATCTCACACAGGGCATCATCATCTTCCTAGCGTTATCCCGGTTGTGCACTCGCATGCGAAGGCCCAGGGTCTGCTTTGGACCATGATCCAGGATCACACAGGGTATAAATTTAAATGTTTTTTTTACTTGTCAACAGAAGAACCGGGTGAGAAATCCGAACTGGATGAGAGGCCTGCCTCCGCTGGCAGCCTGGGGTCCGAGAGGAGCGGCAGCGATGTCTGGACTGAGGTAAGGAAAAAAGTTATCACAATTATTACACTATTCTGATTCATGTCTGTCCCGTCCAAATGGTAAATGCCTGACACATAAGGCGCCTCCTACCCCTTGTAGGTAGTGGGAGTTGCAACGATGAACTGATTTTTGTTCCTCAACGAAAGAACTGTTTTACGTCGCTTGACAAACCAGTCCTCGTTGCAATGGTTTTCGTATTGTGGAATGAAAATTTGTACTCAATGCCTTAATAAATACAGTCGAGAATGCAATGAAACGACTACTTGTCATTTCGACGTCTCGTCTCGTTCGCAACGCGCAACCATTGTACTCGACGAAACGAACGACGACGAAGTTTCGTTTAGGCGCTAGTTGTCGTGCTCGTCGTCTGTATCGACTGTCTCCAGAGCGATCAGCGAACGATAACCGTTTCGATAACTAGTTTGTTTCAGAAAAAAAAGGTTGCGTTTCGTTGTTAAAAAATTTGATAACGACCCACCACTAGATCACAACATGACATATATAATTACTAGTGTAGTAACCCCCGCGACTTCGCCCGCAAGAGTTGGTTTTTCCATGTACACTTTCATCCCCCATTTCACCCCCTTATTGTAATCTCGCGGCGAAATGTAGCCTATATCCTTTCCAGGGCCTCGAACTGTCTCCACACCAAATTTCATCTCAATCAGTTCAGTGGTTTAAGTGCCAAGAGATAACAGACAGACAGACACACTTTCGCATTTATAATATTAGTATGGATAGACTGTAAGTCCGATAACTTGTAACTGCCATAAGAAAATGTTGTGTTCAACTAAAATCGGAATAAAATTTTACGTGCCATTTAAAAAAATGTATCTTATTATTAGTCTTGATTTGAATTTTGTAGTTGTAACTGTGTACCTTAAGTAAATAAATATCGTTTTTTTAGGTCAAGCGTCGCACCAAAGCTGGTTCCCGCGAACGCACCACCGCGCCCGCCCAAGAACCAGAGGAGGAATCGCGCGAAGAGCTCCACTTCCAATTGGACGAGGAACTGGACCTGCCGCCGCCCAGGGTTAACACCTTCACCGACGCCTGGTGAGCGGCAAAACAACGCTACACGCCACCTTGAATCTCACTAATACACTGACTTCTAGGATACAAGTACGCTGGACTGCGTACTGTCAACCCAAAAATGAAGCCATTTGACTATCGCCATTTTGGCGCTGATAGCTGTAGTGTGTGGTGAGCGTTAACGGAACTAATTAGAGTTGACATAAACGTACGTAAGTTACTCAATTTTATTTCCCTGGACACTCGGTGGGGGCGCTTTGATTGCACAAAAAATATCTGTAATTTCTTAGAGAACGTTTAGTCCAGCGTACTTTTATAATAGAGGTCAGTGCACTGACATTTCGATTCCCCCGAAATATCTGGCGAATCAACGGGCATAAGTAGTTAAAATATAACCCTTTCGATTTGATCCTGTCACTATAGATATACGCGACACCACGAACAGACAGACGTCATCGACCTGACGTGTGAATTAATTAATTGTGTTTTTTTCTATAATATTTTGTATGTATGTTAGTCTTTAAGGTATGGGCCTGTGTTACGTCCGTAATCTGCAGCCTGATATAAATAAATAAATAAAAATAAATAGACCAATCATTGGTCGAGATAGCTATCTTAAGGCCCAAAAACAAATACTTTAGGTGTAAATTAATTAGTTGTTTATTTTTATAATATTTTGTATGTATGTCAGTCTATAAGGTATCAATACTATGGGCCTGTGTAAGTCCGTAATCTGTAGTTTGACATATTAAATAAAAATTACATCACAAAATTAAATTAAATTTCGCTTACAAAATTGATCATATAAACATGGGTATTACAAGATGACACATACAATATATTGTTAGGTACAGCTATTGTTTGAGAGTTTAGGCAGTGGATTACACGTGGAGGGCGACAATGACAGGTGGAAAATTGTTATAGTCGGCGCTTATAGCTAGGTACTTGCCACATCAGGGGTTCACTTCACACACTTCACAGGCCACAATCACTCGAAATGTCTGTAAGGAGCTTCACAGGATACACACGCGGCGAAAGCGCTCTGGTTGGTCTATTACATGTGTCATAGGTAACGTCTCGGTGTCGACTAGGGGCTCCAGGGTTCTCACGGTACGTTTTAAACAAATAAAACTAGGCAGGGACGCGTGCGAGTGTGCGCGGCGCAGTATCAATAGAGTACACAAACAAATCAAAATATTGTAGTAAACAGCTATGATTCACCTTATAGGTATATGAACATATTCAACATGCATTAAACTTAATTACAATTCTATTTTTATTACAAGTTAATTAGTACATTAAATTTTATAAAATAACCAAATGTTAGTACTCTAAGGATATCTAAAACGAATTAAGTTTTTTTTACATTTTATTATCAAAAAATGATTCGGTGTCATAATAAGCTTTTTCAGCAATTGTCAGATCGACTGTGTCATCCGGTGGGTTTGTCATCAATAACTCAATTCTTCCAGGTCAGACGAAGAGTCCGACATGGAGTTCACGGACCGCGACGTCGGTCGACTACTGATAGTGACGCAGACGGGCGCGCGCGCCGCCAAGCACGAGCACGACCGCCAGGGGGACTGGACCACGCGCACCAAGATCACGCAGGACCTGGAGCAGGTAATAATAGTTGTTATTATCATAGGCAGCTCTTATTCATCAGTAAACGATCCTCACGTGCCTACATGTACCAAGATCACGTAGGATCCTGAGCAGGTAAGCATCATTGTCATTATCATAGGCAGCCCTAATTCATCAGCAGTGATCGAAGTAGGTAGATTGATTTGACGTACTTTAACAGTGCTGAGATACTATATGCCTTTTTTTGAAGAATATATCATAATATCTTACTCATTTTATGACACCTGAATATTACTTGGTTCGGTATTTTACACAACGTTGTTCTTTTTATTTTTTATACGACTAGAATACCATTTGTGTCTTAATAGTAGTTTGCGGTCATTGACTTCAAATCAATCTACCTAATGCGATCTCTATTCATCGGTATTACCGATCCTTACATGCCTTCATGTACAAAGATCACGCAGGATCTGGAGCAGGTAATAAATTAGGACTACTCTCCACCCTTACGCACTTATTATACCATCTCATTTGTAGGAAACCTATTTAAGTAAAGTTAGCCTATATAGATCCCACTGCTAAGCAAAGGTTTCACCTCAGCTATGAGGAGGTACGAGCCATACTCCACCACGCAGGCTCAGTGCGGATTGGTGGAGGGGTGTCTGTAAGGCAAGTGACCACCTTACTGGCAGATGTTATCAGGCTGCCCTAGGGCCTCTGACTAGGCTTAACCACTAATATCCACAGATTATTAATTCTTCGAGCTAAAACTTCTAGAGTAAAATGGGTCACTTTCTTCCCTTGTATAACAATGTACTACATCTAGATTGAATTTTATTGTTAAGTGGATTGAATAGCAATTTTGTTTCATTCGTGCTTCTAGTGTCCTCTCTTGTATACTATTATGTAATCTATATGTTAACGTCGACCTGCAAAACGGACATTTACAAATGTAATCAAGTTGTAATCAATTTTATTATCATATCATAATATCATGTATAACAGCATTCAATAAATAATTAAAAATATTTTTTTGTTTGACAGGTCATCACGGACGGCCTCAGGCGCTACGAAGAGGATCTGTGGAACGATAATGAATACCCATCGGTAAGTTTATGTTTTAGTGATCAAATTTATAATGGTATATAATATAGCCAGATATAGCCAGAGGTTGGCCATGAGTACTGCTAAACGGAACTACGTAATCTTATTGAGTTTGGGCACGTATGCTTTGTTGTGTTGAGAACGTTCTACTTGTTATTTTTTTATAATTAAAAGATAAAATATAAATAAAAAATATTTTTAACCTACTTCGAAATAGGACGTTCTATGTTTTATAAAAGCTTGAGACACCGATTAATGTACAATCTGAAGTACAACATTAGTAAACTTAGATAAAAGTTCGTCTTTAAAAAAATATGTAAATCCTACTCTATACTTAAATCCCTTTACTTTGGTGTTTAACCCCTTCGCTGCCAAAACTGGAGACGCAATAGAAAATTAATTGTGATCTCGTATCGGTGCGTGCGTTGGCTTGAAACATAAAAGCATGTTGTGTACGCATTTTTTTTATTTACGTTTCGTTAAATAAAATTGTTTTTATTTTGTGACTGTATATTTAACAGTGATCAGGAACCCAATTCTGCCAAATTGTAATAGAATCGTAATTTAATCCCATGATTTTGACATTTAGACTACACTAGAACTGTCAAATTCAATGACGATTCTACTACAATTTTGCTAATGTAATTTAACAGACTTGGGCCCCTAATTTGTGTACGCATTTTAAATCTTTATTTTACAGAAAAGAGCTATTCGTGCCATTTACAAACTTAGTCCCCGCGAATCCCTGAGAGAATTCTTTAAAGAAACTAACATCCTCACTGTCGCTTCTCAATACATATTTGATAATATAATGTACGTACGCAAAAATTTAGATCTTGTTATAAAAAAAAGTGATATTCATTCGTATAACACAAGAAATAAAAACAAACTTGTCATTCCAAACTTCAGATTAGCCAAAACAATTAATTCATTCTTGGGAAATAGTGTCAAATTTTTCAATAAAATACCTCATAATGTTATCGAACTACCTATTAATAAATTTAAGTTACATGTCAAAACTACCCTAATGTCGAAGGGGTATTATAAAATTCAAGACTATCTTAATGACGAGAATGTATGGACAGTCCAGCCTGCACCAAACTGATGTACCTACCTGTTTATTTTGATTTGTTTTATTTTTGTGGCAGCTAGTGGTGACTGAGTTTGTTCCGGCGTTTCTTCTCAGCACTTGCCAGATTGTCTGTGTCTTGTCTCGAAGCGCTAGTAGGGCCCAAAAGATAAGGAGACATGTTCTGCCCCATATGGGCCATAATTTATTGATATTTTGACGTTCATAAGTGGCATTTTGTGTCCTAAATTGAATAAAGAATTTTTGACTTTGACTTTGACTTTAAAATAAACATGTCAAGCATGCATCCTGATAGGTGGGTTCGAATCGTCACCCAGTGGACGCCTTCGGACGGCTAGGCTATCGCCGGAGGGGGAGGCCAAGAAAAAGATGCTGTGACGATTTCGATACGTTAGGATAGGCACTGGACAGGGATCGGTGGAGAAGTTTGGGGAAGGCCGTTGCCCAGCAGTCGGATGGTCCGGTCTAACAAAAAAAATGTCAAGCATATTCATAATGAACTGTTTTCCTCAGTCGTACGGCAGTGGAAGCAACCAGTACCGCACAGTGTCGGTGATAAGCCGCGAGCAGTTCGAAGCGTCTGTTCCTAGCGAGCGGCACGCCAACCCGGCCGAACCCCCGCCTCCCCCGCCGCGCCCGCAAAAGGTTCGTATTAGTCGCTCACTCATTCACTCACTCACTCTTGCCAGTCCGGTCGAATCGCCACCGCGTCCGCAAAATCTTTGTATCAATTAGTCACCCATGCATTCATTCACCTACTAAATTTTTTTTTATCCTTGATAATACCCTAGTTTATAAGATATTGAACATGTTTTACCCAAGTTTTAATTTCAAAATAATTTCTTCAATCAAATATTCATTGAAAAAAATTATATGTTGAATTCTTCAACAGATTCTTGTCACTAGAAGATTTGGAGTTTCATAAAATTGTGATAAAAAATCATGTTGGTGACCGTCCGCGCTCCAGACTGCAAAACCAGAGGTTGCGGGTTCGAATCCCGCAAGGGGCAAATGTTTGTGTGATGAGCACGAGCATTTGTACCTAAGTCATGGATATTTATAAATGTATATAAGTATGTCTATCCGTTATCCTAGACACCATAGCACAAGCTCACGCTTAGTTTGGGGCTAGGTAATTGGTGTGTTTGTTGAAAAAAAATATTTATTTTATTTAATTCTGTCTGTCTGTCCGTCAGGCGGAGGCGACGGAAGGCGGCAAGTCTAGATCCCGTCGCATGGCGCGCTTCTACGCGGCCAGCAAGGACCCGCACGCCACCGATGTCATGTGAGTATTGCCTGTGCTGGGGTGGGGTTCCGTAGAGATACGAAAGAAAATTGGGTTGATTTGTTCTGAAACGAATAAACCAAAAACTACTTGACAAATTTCAAGAAGTCGCTGGGCTATTATTATAAATCTTACTTCACATTGTGGGCTATTCTAAATTATTTTGAAATATTACTTATAAATACTATTATTAAATGTTCGTTATTCATTTCATTTGATAGCCAACTGGTAGGTTTTTTTTTTGCTAAAAATATTTCTATGCAAAGAATAATTGTTAAAATTTTAAATTATTTGTGCATGAACTTGTTTCTGTTTTGATTTCGCTCACGAAAATGAAAATCGTGGTTGGCATTTTGCCTTTTGGGTCACGTGATAAACATATAACAAAACTATAGTTTTAATTTAGAAATCCATACTAATATTATAAATGCGAAAGTGTGTCTGTCTGTCTGTTACCTCTTGACGCTTAGACCACTGAACCGATTGAAATGAAATTTGGTATGGAGACAGTTCGAGACCCTGGAAAGGACATAGGCTACATTTTGTCGCGATATAAACATATTAAGGGGGTGAAATGGGGGATGAAAGTTTATATGGAAAATCCAACTCTTGCGGGCGAAGTCGCGGGGAACCATTATAAAAACTTTAGCAAAACAATATGAAATTTCATTTCCTATTGTTAAAACTTAATAAATAACACTTTTACTTTCATTACAATTACTTTCATAATTTCATTTTGATAGATGAAGCTCCATCCATGTAACTAATAGTACTTATTTCACCCGCACTTATACCAATGCAACGTCAAAAACGTTTAGTAATGGATATGTGACGTTACAGCACGAGCAGAAAGAACAAAACTCGCCACAGCATCAACCCGCCGGTGGAACACCACGTGGGATGGATCATGGACGTGCGCGAGCATCGCCCGCGCACGCTTAGCACCGGGTAAGTGTATCTTATACCTTTAAAAGAGCAATTCTTTTATATTTATTACCTATTCTCTCCTAGCGTTATCCCGGTTGTGCTCTCTTATGCGAGGGCCCAGGGTCCGCTGACCATGATCCAGGTTATGGCAGATCAGTTAAATACAATGGAGCGACTGCCATCTGACCTCCGTGACCCTGTTAACAGGAGAACCTGACCAGTTTTGGATCATGGTTACACATTCAGTCGCCTGAATGTGCAGGTTTCTTCATGATGTTTTCCCTCACCGTAAGAGCATCGGTTAGTGAAACAACTAATGTACATAACTCTAAAAAAGAAGAACGTGGGATTGAACCGGCACCTCCCGCATGAGAGGCAACCCGCTGGCCACTGCGCCACCGACGCTCTTCAATAAATATAATTATTTTATAATTATTTAAAGAGGTGCTTGTGGCGCAGTGGCGGCAGCGCTTTGGTAGTGATACCAAAAGTTAAGCAACCCACGGCGCGGTCGTGATTGGATGGGTGACCATTCCGACCATTTAAGTGACGTCCATGACAAGCATCTCCGTGCTTCGGAAGGCACGTTAAGCAGTTGGTCCCGGCTAATATCTGTGGTATTAGTCGTTAAGCCTAGTCAGAGGCCCTAGGGCGGCTTGATAACTTCTGACAGTAAGGTTTGTCACTTGCCTTACATACACCCCTCCACCAATCCGCACTGAGCCCGCGTGGTGAAGTATGGCTCGTTCCTCCTCATAGTTGAGGTGAGGCCTTTTCCCAGCAGTGGGATCTAATAGGCTGACTTATATATATTTATTTATATATATTGGGTTAACGTGCTTTCCGAGGCACGGGGGTGTTAAGACCAGCCGTTGGTCCTGCGCCTAATCTCTCTACGGTCATGTCGGACTGCCGTCTCACCGAATTATGAGAGTGAAGGAACAGAGGGTGCACCTGTGTATTGCGCACACACTTGTGCACTATAATATGTCCTGCGCAGTTGGGTAATCTCTGTTGAGATAGGCCGCCGTAGTCGAAATCGGCTAGGAGGACATTATTATTATTATTATATTGGGTTATCGGGGTTAAAAAATTGATCTAGATTAGTCTTATGTTTGTGAAAACGCGTTTTTTTTAAGTTTTTGTGCGTTTTTCTTTACCACTCTGTAAACAAATTGCTTAAACTAAAAAAAATGGGCTAAAACCAATTTAAAAATAATAATTTGAAAATATGTGAAGTGAACAGGCTTCTGGGTAAGCTCGCTCCACCGTCGATAGTAAAGAGCAAAGCCATTTCTAATAAAAAAATACATGTCTGTCTCTCTTTTCCATCTTGACGCTGAAACCGCTGTACTGTTTAAGATGAAATTTGGTATAGCGATAGTTTTATAGGCAATTTTTGACGCGATATAAACACATCAAGGAATTGGAACGTGGTAAGAAAGTTTATGAGGAATATCTGGAAACATGTGCGCGGTTGAGTCGCGGGGAACCTCTTGTATAATAAATATTCCTAAAACTGAGCATACTTAATTCCAACTCCAGATCGTCCCTGGGCACGTCACCGACATTGGGGTCGTCTTGCGGGTCCATGCCGCAGTCGCTGCCGACGTTCCACCACCCGAGCCACGGGCTACTGCGCGAGAACCACTTCACGCAGCAGGCGTACCACAAGTACCACTCGCGCTGCCTCAAAGGTACAGTCGGCACGTCAACATACACATTTTAAACTTCCTTTCAGTGTTCTACAGGTTATAGGAGAGTGTGCGAAGGAATTAGGGTAAAACCGGGATTGACGCCCCAGTGGTATAGATGCCCCGATTGTAATAACTCTAATTTCGCAAAAACATAGCTTGTTATTTTATTTATCTATCAAGAGACGTTCCAACTACCACCAAATGAATCGTGTGCCATGTCTCTGTGCCGATTGCATGAGACGGCTAGGTGCGATGAAAGTTTTTTTGGGATAGATGGCCTATTTCTCAGCGGGTCGTCTATCCTTAACGTTATTTATATGGACTTGGCAACTATCCCATATATGGGTCCGTAATAATCGGGAATACTCTGGAAATGTCAATATAATATTTTCCTTTCATGAATTCTCAGATAAAATACCAAAGTACTTGCCAGCAGTACAAATAAAAGAATGAAATAATTGTACGAGGAGATGTAACATATTTTCAAAAAGTGTGGCATCTATCCCGGGTTTACCGTACACGAATTAATTGCACCAGCCCCAATTTACTATCGGGGCATAAGACGCAGGCGGAGTTTCCATTCTTATGTCTATGACATACCACTAATACACACCAAATGTTAAATCTACGCTCCTCTTGCGTACTACTAGAGAGTAGAATTCGTTGCCGGCGTTTCCCTAAACACTATGATTTGGATTCGTTTAAGAAAAGTGTATAAACAAACCTAAATAAATGCAATAGGGAGCAATATATAAGGCCAAATATATTCATATCCCGAAGTTATGATAATGTACGGGAAGTCGCGAAATGTTGCAAAAAGGCCAGAATTGTTATGTGTACGGACGGAAGACAGAAAAAACTTCCTTATTTTTGTAACGAAATTCAATGAAAAGATGAGCAATTTTCTGTTAATATGACAGAATGGTTTTGTAAATTAAACACGTGTTTCGTCTTTCGTCTTGTTGAGGTGCTTGTGGCGCAGTGGCGGCAGCGCTTTGGTAGTGATACCAAAAGTTAAGCAACCCACGGCGCGGTCGTGATTGGATGGGTGACCATTCCGACCATTTAGGTGACGTCCATGACAAGCATCTCCGTGCTTCGGAAGGCACGTTAAGCAGTTGGTCCCGGCTAATATCTGTGGTATTAGTCGTTAAGCCTAGTCAGAGGCCCTAGGGCGGCTTGATAACTTCTGACAGTAAGGTTTGTCACTTGACTTACATACACCCCTCCACCAATCTGCACTGAGCCCGCGTGGTGAAGTATGGCTCGTTCCTCGTCATAGTTGAGGTGAGGCCTTTTCCCAGCAGTGAGATCTAATAGGCTGACTTATATTTATTCGTCTTGTAAGTAATTGATCATCCAGCAATGATCATTCGACACTATGTTTTAGATACTTTCTAGAAAAGAATTAATAGGCTTCTACTAGTACCACAGTTTTTGACTGTCTCTAATACTTTGAGGAATCGGAAGGAATCTTCTACCATTTTTATGACGACCGTCTTGGTGTAGTCGTTCACGCACCGGACTTCTAAACCAGGCGGTTGCGGGTTCGAATCCCGCAAGGGGCAAATATTTGTGTGATGAGCACGAGCATTTGTACCTAAGTCATGGATGTTTATATGTATTTAAGTA
The DNA here is from genome assembly GCA_949316185.1 of Pyrausta nigrata. NCBI lineage: Eukaryota > Metazoa > Arthropoda > Insecta > Lepidoptera > Crambidae > Pyrausta > Pyrausta nigrata. The sequence continues at coordinate 5,189,809 of OX438964.1, read as the reverse complement.
TTTCTATCCGTTATCCTAGTCACCATAGCACAAGCTCACGCTTAGTTTGGGGCTAGGTAATTGGTGTGTTTGTTGAAACAATTTATTTATTTATTTATTTTATTTATTTATTAATAAACGACATTGTTGACAGAGCGCAAGAAGCTCGGCATCGGCCAGTCGCAAGAGATGAACACGCTGTTCCGTTTCTGGTCGTTCTTCCTCCGCGACCACTTCAACAGGACCATGTACAACGAATTCAGGTTAGTTCTACTATATACTACTTGTACAGAGTGTCCGGTGCATCGTGTGCCAAATTAAATAAGGTGCCAGATAGTTTTCTTAGCAATCATTTTTCACCCAAAAAGTACAATTGGCCACACGGATGCTTTTATTGTTTTTATTTATTTCTTAAGCCAACCAACAAAGCATACACCACACATTAGTACACAATTTTCGATGAAATACATTTTACAGTGTTGCCTATAGGCTGCCACGACATGCACAAAAATACTGCTAAAAACAGACGTATAAATAAATTATTGATATAATAGTAAACAAAAAAAACTTTACTAAGCACTACTTGTCTCTCAAAATCAAACATTTGGAGTAGTGCGAACTTAAATTTACGTAGCGAGTAAGACATATCAATACTGGCGTCAGACGAACGTGAAAGCTTACTAAATTGCGACTGAATCCTATCAATGGCGGAAAAGTGGCCTAGGTTAAGTATTTACTACTAATTAAGTATTTATACTATCCTAAAAGTATTTGCCCCAAACGGCAAATATCTGGATAACCGAGCTAACTTACCTGGGAAATTGCAATCAATCCTCAACAGGAGGTCAGCACAATCAACATGACTATTAATTAATTTGTACATAAACATTATATAATTATTGTTTTTTAAGTGATAAGCATTCACTATGCAATCTAAATATATTATTGCACTTGAAAAAAACGACCACCAGAGGCGAGAATCGAACCCGCGTTCCTCGCATACCGGGCGATTGCCTAACCTCTCGGCCACCCTGGCGTTGGCAGAGCCTGTCGAAATTTTCAAGTGCTTCTTAACGCTGTAATGACGCGTTGCTTTCTCATTATATCTAATATATTTCTACGACATTCCAACGATACAATTTTAAAGTATTGTCAGGCCTGTGTATCTCCCCGCGGAGGTAGCAAAAACGTACCTACGCGCGGCGCACTTACGTAGGTGCTAAAACAAGTTGCGTGTCGCTACCGGCGAGCGACACGCTCGCGCGTTTTATTCACCGGCGGCCGCGCGGCTACGTTGCTGGCTGGACGAGAATGAATAAAGTACTAGAAAGAGGCGCTAGATGGCGTTAGAAGCTTCTCGTAGCAGTCAACCCTATCGCGTCGCGTGATATTACGTCACTGAATAGGTTTAGTGTATTATGAATCATATTATGAATCATGTAGCCAATGCCAGAATTTTCTTATAATAAAAACGAAATCTATGAAGAAAACATTCGTTTTGGCAGCCTTTGTTTTTGTATGGCGTAGGCATAAGGAATCCTTATGTTGGTACATCTAATATCTATTTTTTGAGAAACGCATTTAAGCACTTTAGACTACATAGTATCCTAGACTTATAAAACCGTTTGTCTTCTTGTCATTTTTGTCTGACTGTTTTTTGTACTAATGGTGGAAGTTTGTGTGGCAGTCGGTATTCTGGCATGTTTATAGAAAGTTAGAATAAAAATAATAAACTTTAAATGTAGGCTATTGATTATAACTTGATAAATACATTACTTCTTCTCATAAACCTAATACATTTTCACCTTTTGAGTTAGAGATGAATGAATGTGTAGCGAAAGGTAGGAAAACTCATCAGATGAAAAACAATATTTTGTTAAAACACTTTACAGCGATCGTGGTCACAGGGAGACTCCCTGTGACCACGATCGCTGTAAAGTGTTCGAAACGTCAGGTTTAAAATAAAATGTAAATAAATCGCGAAGTAATCCGTAAAATTGTGTTTTAATGAGTTCAACAATTCGCGTAAACGTAAGAAACAAATAAACAATATTTTGTTTCAATAGCCACTAAATACTACAACATAATTTCTCTAACAGGACACTAGCAAACGAAGACGCCGCTGCCGGCTTCCGCTACGGGCTCGAGTGCCTGTTCCGGTTCTACTCGTACGGGCTCGAGCGGAAGTTCCGCCCGGAGCTCTACCAGCACTTCCAGCAGGAGACCATCGCCGATTACGAGAAGGGTGAGTGGTGTATTAGTTGCAGAATGAAGTTCAATTTTGACTACGAATTATAAAAGCACTTCCAGCTTTACCAGCACTTCCAACAGGAGACAATCGCTGATTACGAGAAGGGTGAGTGGTGTATTAGTTGCAGAATGGAGTTCAATTTTGACTACGAATTATAAAAGCACTTCCAGCTTTACCAGCACTTCCAGCAGGAGACCATCGCCGATTACGAGAAGGGTGGGTGGTATTTAGACCATTTAAATCGACATTTTTCATTTAATTTGGGCCGAGAGTGTTTGGGTTTTTCTGTCTCGAAATTACTCAGACACAGCTCCGGAGCCAGGAAGTTGGTGGTGTTAAAACCCCCGTGCCTCGGAAAGCACGTTAAGCCGTTGGTCCTGCACCTAATCTCTTTGCGGTCATGTCGAGCTGCCGTCTCACCGAATTATGAGAGTGAAGGAACAGAGAGTGCACCTGTGTATTGCGCACACACTTGTGCACTATAATATCTCTCGCGTAGTTAGCTAAACTCTGTTGAGATTGGTCGCTGTAGTCGAAATTCGGCTACGAGGACTTTATTATTATTAGTAATACTATAAAATTGATTCCCGTAATTTAGGCCTCATATCTCTTGTTCATAGAGATTCTGGGTTACGCAATACGGGTAAAACATAAATCTCAATAAGAATTTGTCTAACAAGAACTTTTTGATTTTGTTGGCTACTTTTTGGGAAGACATTTATAAGCGAGTTTAAAAAAAATGTTTAGTACTAATGAAATAGAAACGCTATAATCGTTATAAAGCAAACAATCATATGTATAAGGGTGTCGCTTCAAGCAGGCCTGTGTATCTCCCCGCGGAGGTAGCAAAAACAAACCTACGCGCGGCGCACCGACGTAGGTGCTAAAACAGGTTGCGTGTCGCTACCGGCCAGAGCCACGCTCGCGCGTTTTATTCACCGGCGGCCGCGCGGCTACGTGTTGCTGGCTGGACGAGAATGAATAAAGTACTAGAAAGAGGCGCTAGATGGCGTTAGAAGCTTCTTGTAGCAGTCAACCCTATCGCGTCGCGTGATATTACGTCACTGAATAGGTTTAGTGTATTATGAATCATATTCCAGAGCAATAAGTATGAAATTATCTTGCAATGGATTTTTGTAGGTGTCTACACGAAAATGTGCTTGACTCTGAGGCGAACTAAATTACGCCATATTGTTGACGAAATTGAGTAGACATTTCTTTGAATACAATTGCTAAGTCATACTTCTGTACGAAGTACTAGTATTCTGTGCTTCAAGTATGAATCAAACAAAAACCATGAATTGGGCACCCCAAGGGCTATCTGTGGTGGTGGACCCTTGTGTATGTTCCGAGAAAATGCAAACTTTTCGAGAAAAAAATATTTTCGTACTTATTGAATGGTTTTCAAATTAAAAAAAATATATATTCTGCTTGATCTGTTTGGTTTAGGCAGCGTCTTTTTTTGGAGATATGTACATTAGTTGTTTCACTAACCGATGCTCTTACGGTAAGGGAAAAAACATCGTGAGGAAACCTGCACATTCAGGCGACTACATGTGTAACCATGATCGAAAACTGGTCAGGTTGCCCTGTTAACAGGGTCTCAGCCTCAGGGGTCAGAAGCCAGATTGCAGTCGCTCCACCGTAATTACCTGATCTACAACATAGATCATGGTCAGCGGACCCTGGGGTCTCGCGTGCGAGTGCACTACCGGGATAACGCTAGGATGATGATGAAGTTGGATTTAATGACTGACTTGACTGACTGCCTCGTTGGTCTAATGGTCAGCACGCTGGGTACTATCCACGAGGTCCCGGGTTCGAATCCTGGGTCGGGCCGAAAGTGTTGGGTTTTTCTGTCTTCAAATAACTCAGTCACAGCTCGGAGTCAGAAAGTTGCTGGTGTTAACGCCCCCGCGTTAACACCTGCCTCGGAAAGCACGTTAAGCCGTTGGTCCTGCGCCTGATCTCTCACCGGTCATGTCGGACTGCTGTCTCAGAATCTGCTGGAACATAGAGTGCATCTGTGTATTGCGCACACACATGTGCACTATAATATCTCCCGCGCAGTCAGCTAATCTCTTGAGATTGGCCACTGAAATTCGGCTAGGAGGACATTATTATTAATGACTCATTTCCATTCGCAGGCCAGCTATACGGACTTGAGAAGTTCTGGGCGTTCCTAAAGTACTACAAGCATGCGTCCGCGCTGCAAGTGGAGCCGACACTACGGGCTTACCTCGACAAGTTTCCCAGCATCGAGGACTTCCGGGTGCTCGAGGTAGGTCATCATTCATCATCATTTTTAGGGTTGCGTTCCTCAAAAGGAAAAAATGAACAACAACCTTATAGGATCACTTTGTTGTTCGTCTGTCTGTCCTGAACATTTTTCTCAGGAACGGGTGGAGGTGGAGGTATGAAGTTGAAATTAACGTCAAAAATTAAGCTTTTCAGTCAACGCAATCAAAATATACGGCCATTTTTGCCCTATTTTCTAACATTTTTTAGGGAAATGAAAACCTATGGGATACTTCCCAGAAACCTAGAACCATTTGGCAAGAAGAAAGGTCTATCAGTACAAGTAAAGGAAAAAGTCCGAAAAATTTGTAATTACAACCTAGAAAAAAACCTTTGTTTGTATTGAACCCTCAGTGCGCGAGTCCGACTCGCACTTGTCCAGTTTTTTATATATATTTAATAGGCAGACATTTGATTGCCATCTCACCTGATGGTAAGCGAAGATGTGACATTATCAGCCGCAGGACATCTACTGCTGAACATGACCTGTCCTATAGATTTCCAAATATACCTGTTACAAGCGGCCTGCATCCAGTGCGATCTAGCGATCTAAATAAGGTTGTCTGTCCGTCTTGTTGGTCGCCTTACGTTATGTTTGTGATCAAATGGTCTCCAATCAAGAATCTTTCTGCCCTCTTACTGTCAAAATTGTCTGCAACTCTCAAACGGACCGGAAGAAAAGAATGAAAAACAACTGTAGTATGTGACGCACCTCACTCACACATACATAGTGTAAGGCTTAGTATATAAGATAGATGTTGGTTATTTGATACATATAATACACTACGACCGACCGAACAACTTGTTTCTTTCCACACTCCTGGTTCCCACATTGCACAACGCAAAATGTCTGAAAATAGTAACTGGTTTGGAATTTCAGATATTCTTTATTAATAAAGAAGTATTAGGATTAGTTCGTAAATAACAAAACTCATTTCAAAGGTTCGTTTTAATCTGTATCTTAAGGTGCTTTGAAGGTTTCGTATTTTACGTTGGGATCGAATTGAGATATTTTTCTAAAATTGACTTGATTGTAAAATGTTAAACTCTCGCGAAATGCTATTTTTATTTATTGATTTAGATAGATTATTATTTTCCTAATTTAATAGTGTAAAGTACAGGTTTTAGGCTTTATTTCAAAATGTTTAACTTTCGCTAAATGTTCGATTTAATTAGTGATTTACTTAAATTAATTACTTAATTTTTCAAATTTAATAGTGTAACCTTGTATGGTTTTACACCATATTACAGTATAGACATAGTGGGGCTTTTCTGACGGAACCAACCTATCCTGCATCTGCGGCTACAGCCCGCAGGACATGGCTCACCTTCTATCCTGCCCTGCGTGCCCTAACCTCTGTTCTCTGGAAGACCTCATGTGTGCAAATGCCAGGGCAATCAGTGTCGCCAATTACTGGGCACAACAAATTTAAGTCGTTTACCATCGACACGCTAAGAAGAAGTATAGGCATCAAAGTAAACGTATTTATTCCCAGCCGCAACTGAACGAGCTGCTAGCGTCGTGCGGTCCAGCGGCTCCAGGGCGCGGTCCGCACGCGCGACCCTACGACCGACACCGCTCCGTCTCCGAGAGCGACCGCGCCGCCAGGCACGCCCACAAGCAAAAGACGCACAAGCACAAGTCAGTACACAGTAATTGGATTTAATTTAATATAAATTATTGTTTTTTTAAGTGATAAGCATTCACTTTGCAATCTAAATATATTGAAAAAATTACCTCGCCCATGATTCCTTCGCATGATTCGCAAATGATTCCCGCCTCTGGTGGTCATTTTTTTCAAGTACCATTATATATTTGGATTGAATTTCGCAAAATGCTCTTTTTACTACTAATAAATGTGGAACGCTTCACGATTTTACGTGTCTTCCTTACTCAGGATCAACGGACGCAAAATCGTGAAGCGTTCCACATTTTTAGCGAAGGGACGTGGGTTCGAGTCCCACCGGATAACACAGTCGATGAATTTTTGTGACCGTTTTTTTTATTTCGTTTAAAAACTTATACATAGATACATAGTTGATTGAGGTCTCCATTTAAGCAAGTAATGCCTGTGTTTTGGGACCTCGCTCTTCCTTATCTAGGCATACATAATCTAAAAATCCAAAAAGAATACAAAATATGAATTAAATTCAAACTACTTACTAAAAATAAAAAAATAGAAACAAACATACAATTCCAACAGGCCAATAACAGATGTGTGTGTGTGCGCGCGCGCGTGTGTGTGTGTGTGTGTGTGTGTGTGTGTGTTTTTGAGTAGGTGCGTGTGTGATGTGTATGTATCTATGTTATGAGATTCGATACAACAGGAATTCGGTTTCATTATAGGTTTTAGTTTTCACCCATTCCTAAATAAGTTTTTTACATTCAGAATAAGTTCTCTCATACATATATATTTCTCTGTTTATTTTGCAATAGAGAAACACAGAGCGTGAGCTAAATTGCCTTGCAGCAAATACTGTTCTGGTGCCAGAAGACACAGCTAAAACATAATTACGCCGCCTTTTTAAGACAACGGGTATAGATTTGTGTGCTTTGAGGGTAGTCATAATGATGTAAAGCTTCGTAACACTGAGCAGACCACTTATCTCATAAAGTTTTTTAGTGGGAAAACGTCTATTTACCCGACTGCGGAAGGAGGGTTATGTTTTTCGAGAGTATGTATGTATGTTTGTATGTATAATTGTTTGGCACGCCCTACAGCCCAAACGACTGGAACGTTTTTGACATATGAGGTGTCGTTGAATTTGTAAAAATTGTGAGAGTGACATAAGCTATATAAATTTTAATAATGGCGCCCGCAAATGGAAATAAAGGGGCGAGGGGGGATTAATTTTTTTCCTTACCATAGCAATATGGGTATCAAATGAAAGCCAGTAGAAAGTCCATTTCAAAAATATAAAATTTTTTACAATCGGCTGTTTTGTTTTTTTAGAAAATTATGTTTACTTGTTTTAAAATACATAACCTTGAGGAGGGTTCGTTGGGCTTTTTCCAAATTTAGAAACTCCGTCTTTGCAGCTCCTCCCCAGACCGGAATACAGTAACTGATGATTGATTGCGCAAGAGAGACGTATATTTGATTTAAAAGATATCTGGGGGATTAGAAATTTAATTCAATTTCGTGAAAACTTGCAAAATAATTGCTTAAGTTACAAAAATAATTGTCAGTACACAGTGTGGAAGGTGTAATCCAAATGACATTGATGAAAACAACGCGGCATTACAGCGTTAAACACTTGAAAATTTCGACAGGCTCTGCTAACGCCAGGGTGGCCGAGAGGTTTAGCAATCGCCCGGTATGCGAGGAACGCTGGTTCGATTCCCGCCTCTGGGTAGTCATTTTTTCAAGTGCAATCTAATATTTCGATTGCCAAGTGAATGCTTATTACTTAAAAACAATAATTTATCAGTACACCGCACTGTTCTCTACAATACAAGTACGCTGGACTGTATACTGTGAACTGTCAACCTAACAATAAAGCCATTTAAGTATCGCCATTTTGGCGCTGACGGCTATTATACAGTGTGAGTCTTTAAAAAGTGCACGTCATATGAAAATGGGTGAAACTAGACCCATTTTTATCGAAGGAAAAATATTTAAAAAAAGTCTGAGTTTTCTTTTTGAATTTTTATACTTTTTTTAAAGTTTAATTACCTTCTGTTGACTTATTGCAAAGAAAACGTTATAACTTTTTATCTAGGAGGTATATCCTGATGAAATGAAAACAATAATAATGGTGAATAACAGATAATACTAAGAAAATACATAAAATTCCTAGAAAACGTCAACAAGTAATAATAAAATGTTACTTTTGAGAAAAATCTGTATTTTAATTACTTATTTGATAAATTCCTCCAAATAATGCCCATATTACAGGTGGTTCTTATTATTTTGTGTTATTTTTTATAGTATCATCTTTGTAAAACCAAAAATTCCATGTCTCTACCCCTATCACAACTTTAGCAATAAGCATTTGAACTAAGTATCTCTGGGCGCGCCATTCAACGCTTCGTTGCTAAGGGTTAGATTTGTTTTTATTTTTCGTTTTCTGAGTATTTTATGTATTTTATTAGCATCACCTGTTATTTACCATCATTACTGTTTTTGTTTTATCAGGATATACCACTTAGATCAAAAGTTATAACGTTTTCTTTACAATAAGTCAACGGAAGGTAATTTAAACAAAAAAAATTTTTTTGTCATTTTTTCTGTCGATAAAAGTGGGTCTAGTTTTACCCATTTTCATATGTGCACTTTTTAAAGACTTACACTGTATAATGAGCATGTGGTGAAAATGTTTATTCCAGCGTCCTTATACTATAGAGGACAGTGGTATACACACACACACATGGCACACTTAACATCGTGCCCGGCGTGCCCCAACACCTGCACGCCAGCGGATTTAATAGACGGCAGTCGATCCGCAATACAAGTGGCTGAGTTCTGGGCTGCTACGATGTAATTTTATCGTGTTCCATCGACTCGCTAAGAAGAAGAGTGGTACACACACTCTCTGTATAGGCCCTCGCGTATAGTCATCTACTACGTTGCAGGAACCCGTAGGAAACCTACTGGTGTTGCAACAACCATCTACAACAGATGCTGTGGCCAATGATGATGATTACTAATAAATGATCACTGCTATATACAATGTGTCCGGGCACCGGTGTCGGAGCCTTTATGTGGTGACTAAGAAGCAAAATTGCAACTACTTTCTTAATAGGAGAAACTTTGAAATCCCAAATAATTTTTCACTTCCCGTACTAATTAAGAAATCATCTATGTAGATTTGTATGGAAAGGTGATATTTTTTGGTCAGTTTTCGAGGTTCATGTAATAGAGAAAAATGTTGCAGGTGATTTCATTTATCAACACGATACTAGTATCGTCATTTTTCACGATTCGTGATCTGTGTGAACATAGACATTCAAAAATAATTGCCGCCGTCAAAAAGAAAACGAATCGTGAAAAAAGACGAATCGTGCAAAATCACGAATCGTCCTCGTGTGAATGAGCTCTAAGTATTTTACTATCAAATGTCGTCTTATGGTGGCGGTTGTCTTCGTCGAGTGACTGACGTCCTCTGTAGCTCAGTTAAAAGAACAATTGCCCGGATAGCGAGTGATCGTGTTCAAGTACCACCTTCTGGTGTTCACCGTCTTCTGACGGTCGATAAATTTTTGAGAGAAAGGAGATGGTCCAGGTTTCTATCGAACTTTGGCCATCTCTTGTACACTACAACTATACACTATTCTGATATTTATTCTCACAATTTCTTCGTTGTTTTCGTGCACAATTAAGTTTTTTTTAAACATTTTGCGGCAATACTACCTCATAATGACGGAACGGCGGAAATGACTGTCACAAATGACAGGTGAAAGTTACTTTTTTACGCTTGGAAACAAATGTTTTGGTCGCTGATCGTCCAGAAAACATATTTGTCTTTCCGTGTGAATTTAAATAAAATAATAGTTTCATGTTTCATCATTCTAGTTATATTTCTTTCATTGAGAAGAAAACAAATGAAGAAGTTTTGTCTATGGTTAGGGAAAAAAGGAGATTGATGGAAACAATAGAGTGTAGGAGGGGACGAATGTTGGGCCACCAGATTCGACACGACAATTTTATTAAAACGATAATAGAAGGAAAAAGGAAGCGAGGAAGACCAAGAATAAGCTACATGCAGCAAATAAAAGAAAAGATAAATGTCGGGTCGTATCAGGAGGTTAAGAGAAGGGCAGAAAGCAGAGAGGAATGGAAAAAACTCCACCGACAAAAGCCTAGCTCTTAAATTTGATGATGATGAGTAAAATGAATATTGCTAACATAGTTTTATAATGATTATAGTAAAACATTAAAACTAGGTTGATTTTGGAATCATTGATAGATTACATTTCATTTTGATTTTTAAACGTTTTCAAATATGGCGATAGAAATTGCCATCAATAAATAATGTGTAACAATGAAAAATGACAATGCAAGATTTTGAATTATGTTTTTCCTTTGATTTTAAATCAACAAACAAACATCACTGTCAGACAGATGACAGAAAATAGTCTACCAGCAATTTATTTTTAAAATTGGTTTTAGGTTTTGACTACAGGTTTTTCAGCCATCAAAGTCATTCTCAATGAAAAAGCTTTCTTTTAAATACAGATTTAGTTTGAATAATAAATGTCATCACACTTAAAGATAAAGATGTAACGCTTGTTTTAAGTATTAAAACAAGAAAATACACATTTATTGTTCATTTTATTATTATTTACGGTTTTCCGAGAAAAGAGCGGTAAATAACATCCATATCATTCATTCACGAAAGTCTTCCAAAATAATGCCTATGGATCCGATTGAAGCAACAAAATCCGAAACCGTTTCATAGTAAGTCTATCGTTTACGTATCGTCAGTGTGTCGTATCGTCCGCAACATCGTATTTCGTTTTTCGTAGTAGACATCCTGTACTGTAAGAGATGACCAAAATTGTTACATCTTCTTTATTTCGACAAAACTTGCAAAGAGATTATTAAAATTAAAAAAGCAAATATAAATGTGTGTGTACCCAGATGGAGCAACTCTAACGCGGAAAGTGGCAACCCTGCACGCGACAGTCGCGGTCGCGCTGGTTCCTGCGGAGCCCAGAGTGTCGTCGCCAACGCTCGCCCCCGCCGTGAGTAACTACATTTTTATCATCATCATCATCATCCTAGCGATATCCCGGTTGTGCACTCGCACGCGAGCGTCCAGGCTCCGCTGACCATGATCCAGGATGTGGCAGACTACCTTTTTATAATGTTTATTTTAAGGCTCCATACGTAGAGAGGCAAACACTTACGTACTATCTCTCTCTCTCCTGTGAATTATTAATCCCATCTGATGGTGGGGTCTGCCTTCTCAATTTTCTTTTCCACTTTGCCCTTATGGACGCATCGTCTACGGAGACATTGCAGAGTCTCAGGTCTTTCTTGACCACATCTGCCTATCTTGTATTTGGTCGCCCTCTGGGTCTTACAAAACGCTTACGTACATAGAGACGAAATTGACCGAAACCAATGAGTAGTTATTTAAAAAAAAAACGTCATCACCAGAAATTTAAAGCACAGGCAAAAAAAAGAGATGAATGACGATAAGAGCCCTTACAGTCCTTTTTTATTTGCTTGGCAAATATTGTCAATAATCTTGAAGTTCCTTTTTAAATAATTTATTAATTTAAAAATATGATAGACACCTAAATAACTATGGCCAGGTTTTTTTTTCATAGGTATTTTTTTTGTAGAATATTAGCCAAACAAAGAAAGACAGACGTTATATAGGTCCCACGTTTAGAAAAAAATAACTGCATTCAAAGATTCTCGAATAATCGCCTGTATACAGCTGCAATCGCCGCCAAATAGTAAAAAACATCCTTAATTGCAAATGGGCACTCGGCTTACGTAATGGTAAGACTTAGGCCCTTGCACATTGTGTAAAAGCAAAGTTTCAACAAATATACCTGCCCCCTCCCCCTTTAGGTTATTTAAGACAAGAGCTGGAAGGTCTTGGAACCTAATGCGGACAATTTAAGAAAAACATGATAACGTGTTAAGTTGATTACAGAACATTTTTACAGACTCCTACCACTCCGACTGGTCAATACGGAGTCGTGACTATTCTTGATCGATTGGATACTTATTTAAATATGTTTTATTGATGTTTCTTATGATTTTAATGGCACAATGTAACCATATAAAACACGTATATTTATTTCCACAGCCACGCAAAATCAGTGCCAGCAGCCCAACTAAACCACCCGCAGCCAAATCGCAACGCAGCGGGGTCGCAGCGAACACGCAACGCACGTGTACATACAGTATAGACCACCCCCGCTCGTGCCACTTAAAACTTAGTGTTAAACTGACAATCGAAGTAAAAAAAATGCATTTTTTTATAAATAAATCCTTAAAAAAAGTTAAGCAAAAAATATAGTTAAAAGCAGTCGTGTCTAATGAACTGTGGAATTTGATAGTGTTGTGTGTGTGTGGGACTGTGAGAAGCGGTCCGGTACGACTTGAGGCGTCTGGATCTGCAGGCTGGTCATAAATGGAGCCTAGGTGAGTTCAGATTTTATTAACGTATTTTATTTCACTCTTAAATTATTGTTTTTAAGTGATAAGCATTCACTTTGCAATCTAAATATATTATTGCACTTGAAGAAATGACCGCCAGAGGCGGGAATCGAACCCGCGTTCCTCGCATGCCGGGCGATTGCCTAACCTCTCGGCCACCCTGGCGTTGGCAGAGCCTGTCGACATTTTCAAGTGCTTCTTACCGCTATAATGCAATCGCCCGGCATGCGAGGAACGCTGGTTCGATTCCCGCCTCTGACGGTCATTTCTTCAAGTGCAATAATAAATTTATTTCACTCTTCTCTCGTACGAGGTGCTTATGGCGCAGTGGTGGCAGCGCTTTGGTAGTGATACCAAAGTTAAGCAACATCCAAGTCCATGGCAAGCATCTCCGTGCTTCGGAAGGCATGTTAAGCAGTTGGCCCTGGCTAATATCTGCTGATATTAGTCGTTAAGCCTAGTCAGAGGCCCTAGGGCGGCTTGACAACATCTGACAGTAAGGTTTGTCTCTTGCCTTACAGACACCCCTATCAGGCCTGTGTATCTCCCCGCGTAGGTAGCAAAAACGTACCTACGCGCGGCGACCCTTACTTAGGGGCTAAAACAAGTTGCATGTCGCTACCGGCCAGCGACACGCTCGCGCGTTTTATTCACCGGCGGCCGCGCGGCTACGTTGCTGGCTGGACGAGAATGAATAAAGTACTAGAAAGAGGCGCTAGATGCCGTTAGAAGCTTCTCGTAGCAGTCAACTCTATCGCATCGCGTGATATTACGTCACTGAATAGGTTTAGTGTATTATGAATCATATTCCAGAGCAATAAGTATGAAATTATCTTGCAATGGATTTTTGTAGGTGTCTACACGAAAATGTGCTTGACTCTGAGGCGAACTAAATTACGCCATATTGTTGACGACATTGAGTAGACATTTCTTTGAATACAATTGCTAAGTCATACTTCTGTACGAAGTACTAGTACTTATTCTGTGCCCCTACACATACCGCATTGAGACCGGGTGGTAGAGTATGGCTCGTACGTCCTCGTAGTTGAGGTGAGGTCTGCCCAGCAGTGGTAACTATACTTTTTACTTCTCTCATACCAGTTTTTGACCTTCTATCTATGACTAGCAGTTCCCCCAGTTAGCTACTTAGCCCGCACCAGAAGTTGGATTTTTATTTATTAAAATTTTACTGCTCAAACAAAGAAAGTACAGTAGGCGGACTTAATGCCATAAGGCATTTTCTACCAGTCAATTTTCATACAAACGTTCGTCCCCTTTTTCACCACCCTCTTTTGATGTATCGCGACAAAATGTAGCCTATGTCCTTCCCACGGTTTCAAACTATGTTTGTACTCAATTGCATTTGAATCAGTTTAGTAGATGCGTGATTGTGTAACTGCTAGTTAGTTATATTTTAATCTAGAAAAATATACAAAAGCAATGCAATTGTTTAAAAAAAAAAGCTTAAGTGTTTTTTTGATTGTTGCCCTTTTCCAGTGCCACTTTTCATTAGTCGGACTGTAACTTTATTTGGAATATTTTTGGTAACACATTTTTTTTCCTTGTTCCAGCTTGCATCGACAATAAACGCTGCGCTATAGTCACCATGATTTTAGTAACGTATAATATGACTTGACTTGTAACTGTTAGAAATAAGTATATCTTAAAACTATAATAGATACGTGTGTCTGAACTAACTTCAAGTGAAATCAACATAACTTTTGCTCTTGTTGTCTAAAATAACCAGATCATAATGTTATTCTGATTAATCCATAATAATAATAACCCAAACAAACAAACAAATCTATGGTTTAAATCTTTTATCAGTTACATGATGTGTTATATTTGCAATCGTTTTTTTTTACTTCAAAATCGGTTTGTAAAAAAATATAGATTAATTTATTTTCTGATCTTCTTTTTCTTTTCTTTTTAACGTCATATCTGTTTTCCTAAATAAATCCTTTGATTTTGCTGTGGGTTTTCATTTTGAGGTTAGCGCAGACATATTGTATTTATATATTTTTGACATTGTATAATACGAGCAACTTTCATGTTCAGTCATGTTTAGTTTCATCATATAATATATTTGGGAAAGAATAATTTTAAGTTTTTTTTATATTCGCCTAAGTAGCTAAAGACCTGGTCTTGGTGCTTGACGATTATGCTTCTTCTGCCAATTGTAATAACGTTCATTGTTCCGATCTCTTCTTTTAGGCCGAATTCACATTGGATATGCTAACGAAGAGTGCAACGAATTTCGGCTTTTAGAAGTTACGGCTTCATAAATACAAAGTGTTTACGAAGCGTTGCTCTATATTAGCATTCGTTCATTAGCAAATTATAGGAAATTTGTAGTTAGCAATTATGCACTTAAATGCCCGATTCTTAAAAGTTTCGCTTTCATTGTAAATATCTTAGTCGAGTTCACTTGGCTGGGAGAAATGCGTCCAGTGTGAACCGGCCCTTATGTACTTTAGATATCGAAATCGTAGACATGTACAGATGTTGATATTTTTTCTGGTAGACGAATTGATATTAGTGGGGACTTAATAGTTCAAAAAATGTATAAAATCGTCAGAAAGACTGGCTATCTGCATGTTAAAATAAAATGTAAAGATAAAAATGCGTTTGGTGTAAAAAAAAAACTTGTGGTTTTGGTCTCTGTGTGGGCTGTTTTTTTATTTTATCAGCAGACCTCTGAAGACTACGAACTGACATTTAAATATCATTAACTAAAAACTGCTAGAGTTGATAGTTTCATGTAAAATCGTATAAAAATAGCCTTTGAAGATGTGCTTCATGGTTGCCTTATAGTAGAAACAGCGTAGGTAACATAATTTACAACAGCTTCGGAGGTTTTTAAAATAGTGTCAAGTTCACTCTTTTCGGGTCTGCATACAAATACTGCCACTTGAATGTTATAACACAACTGAGCACACAACTTTCTAGTATTTATTCCGAGGTTTCGAATGTTCTACCGTTCCGGAGATTTTTTTGAACTTTTTTGTTGGATAAAATTTTTAAAATATCTAATTAATGAATAATAAAACTTTAGACTTGGTTCATAACTTTTATCAAATCTGATTTAGTGTTTTTCGTTCCACATACTTGTCTCATTAATCTGTGTTGGTATCTCAAAAGATAGAATTTGAATCAGTACGGGTTAAAAATTGCTCGTTAATTAATAGGTGAATATATCTCTGGAACTGTCGAACATTCAAACCGCTGTTAGATCGCTCCGCGTCAATATAGTGTTCAACCAATCTTATAAACATTATTGACACTTGATTGACGTTGGTGTTGGTTCGTGTATAAAGTACTAACTTGCTCAATGTTATGATTTTTATGTACGGGAGTGATTTTGGACTTGTGACGTGGTTCGTAGGTTATCCAAATCAAATCCATTTATTTGATTATTACAGATTGTGTTTTCTTTGATTCTAAAAGTATATAATTAAAACATCTGATCGTCTTAATTCTTAGCATCAAGATTTTTTGATACTTTTTTTGGATATAACCACTGATGGGATTTGGATAATATACCCTCAATATTTTATTTAAAACTGTATATTGTACTAAATGTTAATTAATTAATAAACGATTGGTAAGGTGTGTGTCGATATGATACTTTGATTTTTAGTGTGTAAGTGTGCTTTTTATTTTTATGATGTGTGTGCGTGCCTATACATATTTTAACTGTATCCGAACGTAAATTTCATTGACTACATGTAAACTGAATTTAAACAAGTTTTTTTTACAGGCAACTGATTATTTTTCCTTTTTAACGGTGGCGCACACACTATATTCAATAACTACTAGAATAATGTTAAAATTAAATATGTCTAATAATGCTTAGGTCGCTTCAATATAAAATAGTTCCTATACGTTATAATTCAATGTTTAGCTCGTTTATTTCAAATATCTTGGCACAGAAATCGCTGTACACATTTTTTCCACCAATCTACAGCTATTGTTTAGTCGTTGTTATAATTTTAGCGTTAGAATTAAATTTTAAATGCACTTAGTCGTTTTTAAAATCATTAAGAGAATTATAATAATTTTCTTATTTTAAATATTGAAGCGAATATAACCATTAACAACAGTTATAAAATTATAGAGTAATACAGTATCGATGTTAGGTGTAAATGTATGTATCGAGCTTACAGAATCGAGCTAGCCCTTTCGAAATTTCGGTAAAAGGTGAGCTGTTCATATCTCTTATCACTCGTCCCGAATAAAAATCTCTTATTTTGTTTTCATACAATTAAAAATTATAAATGTGTCTAAAACTGACGTCATAAACACAATACCAAGATCAATTTTGAAGATAATATTAAACGAATACTTTGTGGATTCGGTATATTTGGAATTGACGCTATTATGAGACATTATTAAACTTCAGTTGAATGTTGATTGATGAAGCTTATTATCACGAAGTTGGTTTATTACAGAAGAAGCAGTTAATACAAATAAAATAGTGATATCTGGACTGTAATACTCTACAGTCCGACAGTAACAGACACAGTTTGCTGTGTTTCCGCACATCTCCTCTTGGTGGTAAACTGCCCTAATTGTTGCGTAACGTACGAGTTAGCTCATAAGATATTTGTGGACGTGAATGTTATAACTGCATGTAGTATTTCCTTAACCTACTAACGCCCGAAATTAATAATAGATCGAAGAACGAAGATTTAGGTCGATCTCCGATTTTTGCGTGTCATTTGAAGAATTTGGCACTTAATTCAAATTAACGAATTGGTTATTAATTTCGAGTGTACATGATACGTGTAGCAGTGATTCCATATCGATCAAGTTATATGAAGGCTCAGGCAACCAATAAAAAGAAAGGGCGGGCTAATACTCCTGGTGAACCTCCTTAATAGCTGGAGTTTGTAAAAATGTCCAATTTATTCTAAAAACAGCAACACTTGGCTGGATGGTTTGTGGGTATTTTTGGTACTAACAATTGTTTTATAAAACTTGTCGAATTCAGCCATTGCATTGGTCTTAAAAATTAACATTTGATAACTATAAAACCCGCGAGCTATTTGTCGAGCTGTATGTCTGTACCTCGTTCAAATAAGATTCTAACTTGGTGCATATTTTAATGAAATACATTTAATACAAACGCCAATTTTATTCAACAAAAAACACTATAGCGGTTACAATTTTACATTTACGATTTCTGTGTCGCAATGACCAAGGTTCTATCCCTTTATTCAGCTATTATTTTTTGTATATTAATTTTTCAATTTATCATGAACTTTCGATGTTGCATGGATAGTTGAAAGGCGAATGAAATTAATCAATGGTAGAGTTGATAAGTTAGTCTGTTGGGAATCAAGTCGGTTGTACATCATACATTCTTTCTTTTTTCACACACGAATTCTTCTGTATATTTTTTTCAAAATTGTAAATATGTTTCGAATTGATTAAATGCGTTCATAGGAAAATCTTTTTTATTTGCAAGCCTCTGGGAATTCACTGTGAAAATGGAAAGGAATGTCGGGAAGTGCGTGTGCTGGTATTTTAACCGTCCCATTGAACTTAATAGATTAGTGGCATTTCGTAAAAGTTAACCATATGCATTAGTTTGGTACGAAGCGATCACGAGCTACTGTGGCGGCGAATTTTGAAATATTTTTCTAAAACCCTTACAAAAGAATGGCATGGCTACTTTTGGAACTCGACCTTTCCACACCTAAAATGTGAGATATACATTGGAGTAACACCCATGGTTATCTTCAATGAAAACAGAAGTTTTTTAGTGAACTTAGATCTATCTGGTGGTAAATCTGTATCAAGAGGGAACTGTCAAAGAAATATGTACCTAACACTTGTGTCTGCTAATAGCAATCGTTGAGTTTACGTATGCATTTTAAGTGGCGTATGTACACAATACATACGTTAGCTTTCGAAATAATGAAATGACAGTTCATATGTCATGTAATTGCTTTGGTATTCCAATCGTTATCACGGTATCTTTCAAGTTATTTGACTGCTGTCTAACTAAATACTTGTCCCTGACATAATTCTGTTTAGAACAGAAATACTTAAAATATTTCAAAATACGCCACCACACGGATTTTGCGTTATAATTGTTAAGTTTTCTTTTTTTAATTTACTGTCATGATTGTTGCAATTTTTTTTCTTTCGTAAGTACGCCAAAGGTGACGATGTCATAGTGCTGATGTTAACACAAAACTAGGGTATTGTATAAATGAAAAATATACAAAAAAAGTCTTTCTAGTAAGGTAAGGTATGTAAAAGTAAGGTTTTGAAGTGAATCGGTAAATGTTCTTTCCAATAACGTTTTGTTATTTTTGTTTCTTTTAAATTGAGTAAAAAAAAATTGGTTGTTGTAATATAGAAATGAGTAGAATGTTTAATAGCGGTAGATTAATTTTAAGTAGGTGTACCCTTTGGAGAATTAAAATAAGATGTTTTTTAAGGATGCTTGATGCTAGCGGCGGCAGTGCCATCGCATCAGATCAGTGAGTTGTACGTTTTCTTTTGATTTTCGCGTCGCATGAAAAATAAATTGAGTCAAAGCATTTTCACTGTCGCTGTGAGCACCTTATGGCTGTAAGTTATACATTATATACATATTATTATATTGATAAATAAATTAATAATAAAAGCAGCGCGTTATTTTATTTTGTAACTGTAGTAACACCTTTAAAACAATTTTTATATTTTCAAAATCATATTTTATATTTAGTAAAAAATCTTTAAAATAAACACACACTGGCAGAATTAAAAAGCTGAATAAAGTTGTAAAGTGTCAGTTTAAAGAATAAATAATAATCAAAATCACATAAAGTAACTAACCATAACCAATGATAAATATTATTATTAAAACATCAAGTTTAAGTATCTTAAATTATATTTTCCATAACTGGCCTAACCAGGCCTGTGTTACTGCCCGCGTAGGTAGCAACTACGTACCTACGCGCGGCGACCTCTTGGAAGGGGGCTATGGGTGTCGAGAGCGAGCAACGAAACGCCCGCGCGTTTTATCCACCGGCGGCGCGCGGCACTATTGTGTATTACGTTGTTGCATGAATAAAGTGCTAGAAAGGTGCGCTAGATGGCGTAAGTAGCTTCTTGTAGCAGTCAACACTATCGCGTCGCATGATAGTATGTCACTGAATAGGTTTAGTGTATTATGATTCATATTCCAAAGTTATAAAAATGAAATTATCTTGCAATGGATATTTCTGTAAACGAGAATGTGCTCTCTCTCTACTCGATGAGATATTTCTACTATGATACTAGATATTTTAAATTTCATTGCAAAGTCAAACTTCTGTACGGAGTACTAGTCCTTATTCTGTGGCCTAACACCGCATTTCGGCTTGACCTTCACTTATGGGACACCCTGTATATCTTACATATGAACATCGGAATTTATTACAAAAATAAAGACCTATGTTAAAATATGTATTTTGTTTAATAATTTACAACAATTTTACGGTATAATTTGCGATTTATTAATATTTTATTTAAAACGTGACGTTTCGAACACTATAGCGTTCGTGGTCACAGGGAGACTAAGATATTAATTTTGTCATTATTAATTACTAGCTTTTAATTGTTACCTATGTCTGATTATTATTAATTCAACATATTTTTTAGATTTAGTCTTTTTTCCGTTCCGCTTATTCTGCCAGTGTGTATAAAATAATGTTAGGTCATGGAAATTTCGTCCTAACTGTTGTGTGCTATATAAAAAATAAAACAAGGAACTTCCCACAAAAATAAAAGAACAAATTATTATACAAATATTGTATCATTTCATTTTCGAGATCTTAACAATTAATATTTTAACAATGTATTTGAAGTCAATTCGTGATAAACAATAATTTATTACTTATTACAATACAGCATACAATTTTGTATTGAGTGAGTCAGTAAAATTAGCAATTGAGTGACGTGATTTTATGTAGCGATAGAATCGCGAACCAAGTGATACAGCCGCGATGCTAAAGCATCAGAATCAGTCCCAATGAAGTTGTAAAAAAACATTTATTTCATTTTATAACACAACTTAGGCACTGCCTTGAGTAGACTATTATAATATATTTACATTATACTAAATCTAAATATTTTTTGCTAGCCGACACCATTTTATATAACTCGATGCATGACCCAGTTTTAAAGCAGTCAGCATTATTAGAAATACTTTTTAGATTTTAAAACTATTCGAATCGAATAAGTATAGGATCCTGGCATGACATAATTAGGTAATGCAATCTAGTAGACCTGTTGCTAAAGCATAGGAGGTAGTTTCAATTAAAATGAATAGTCAAGCGGGTATTTATTGAGTGTGAAAGAGAGAGGCTGAACCTAAATTTAATCTTAGAAAAGGCGCGTTGGAATTGAGCCCAACGTTTGAATTACTACTTTTCATCCAATATCCAAGTAGGTACTAAAATTGTTGGTAAAAATCGGCCGAGTTACTGTTTTTCGACCGTGTGTGTTTACATTTTCAGGGTTCCGTAGTCTGACAAGGAACCCTTATAAGATCGTTTAGTCCGTCCGTCCTAGTCTGTCACAGCAGAATATCTTCTACGTTTATGGACTGATTTGCATGTAACTTGGTTCTAAGATACTTCACATATAGATCTAATTTTTAAAAATACAAAAAAAATTACCCCTTTTTAAGGGTACCTCCCCATACATGTAAAGGGGGGGGGGGTGATTTTTTTTTTTGAGTGTACCCCATTGTATGGGGTATCGTTGAAAAGGACTATGAAAATAAGGTAGGGTTTCCATACAACACTTTTTTATCAGCTTTACCATTTGCGAAATACAGCCCGCCAAAGTCGTTTACACAGTGTCCCCCCCCCCCCTTGTAATTTCAAGTCTTGGACCTATAAACTTCAAATCACTCGCGTAAAGAAACAGGCGCGGAAACTCTATTTATAATTATTTCGGGTATCATGTGATGAATACTTTTGAAATTATAAATAAAATAAATATATATACTTTTTTCCAATAGAACAGTATAAACTATTAACCTGGTATTTAAGTAATTCAGACCTAATTTCTTTCCCCCTGTAAACAGGCAAAACAGCGCGGTGCCAAAAATTACTACGGAACCCTACTTTATGCGTGGTCCCACACGCACTTGTTGAGTTATTCGTTTGCTTATACCTGTAAATACTTTTATTTTCATACAATGTTTTGCACTTGACTTTTCTTAGAGGACAAAAATCTAAATAATACTTGGCATAATGGCTGGCGAAGTGGCGCCATCTAGGAATGCTATGAATCATCATCATCATCATTCGCTTGCCCTGTTCCCATTATATTTGGGGTCGGCGCAGTATGTTTTTCTCTTCCATACAATCCTATCACTCGTCATTGACTCATCCACTCCTTTCACAATCATATCATGCTTTATACAGTCCATCCATCTCTTTCTAGGTCGGCCTCTTCCCTTCCATCCACTAACATTCATACTCATCACTCTTTTTGTCACATGATTCTCCTCTCTTCTCATCACGTGTCCATACCAAGATAAACGGTTTCCCGTCATCTTTTCTGTCACAGGCGCCACTTGCAAACTTCCCCTTATATATTCATTTCTTACTTTGTCCATTCTTGTCACTCCATACATCCATCGCAACATTCTCATCTCCGCTACATGCAGTCGTTTTTCATCCATCTTCTTAACGGCCCAGCATTCCGATCCGTACAGTAAGGCAGGTCTTATGATGGTCTTGTAAATTTTGCCCTTCAACCTTAAGGGCATCCGTGGATCGCATGTTGTTGCTGTGACCTGCCTCCATTTCATCCAACCTGCGTTGATTCGATGTTTAATGTCCCTGTCAATATCGCCGAATAATGAATGCTATGAATACATACTGTAAACTCCTCTTTATAGGAACCGAGCATAACGAATTATTTCGAGACACTGTCAGGCCTGTCTCACTTCTCGCGTTGGTATCAAAAATCCATTGTTAAATAAAATGACAGAACGAGACTTAAATCGAGATTAATTTTAATTGACCACTGTGAGTGCGGCAGTTAGTGTATTATGAATCATAATTATTTTTATTACTTAAGCAATTATTTTGCAAGTTTTCACGAAATCAAACTGAATTTCGTATTATGAATCGTTATCAAAGCTATAAGAATGAAGTTAGCGTGTAATGTATTCCGGTAAGCGTCAAAACGAAATGGTGCTAGACTTAGAAGAGAGTTAAAATTCACCATATTATCCAAGACATTATAATAATATAATAATAATAAAATGTTTATTTAGCAAGAAAACAATATATAGATAAAAACACTTATGCTACGATTCCCGCTAGTGATGTACAAGGCTTGAGGCTTTCAGTTCATTTTTGAAGCCTCGAGGCGGAATGGCAAGACTCAGTGAGCTCGGGAGGCTCGAAGTCCTGAGCCTATCCGAGCCGCGAACTCTTTGACCCATGCCTCGAGCCTTCAAAAGAGCTCGAGCCTTCAATAGAGCACGAGCCTTCAAAGAACTCGAGCCTTCAAAAGAGATCGAGCCTTCAAAAGAGCTCGAGCCTTCAATAGAGCACGAGCCTTCAAAAAAGATCGAGCCTTCAAAAGAGATCGAGCCTTCAAAAGAGATCGAGCCTTCAAAAAGGGCTCCACTAAGCTCGAAGCTTGTATCGCGTGAACCAGAAACTGTGACTCGGTGAGTGGATCTGTTTAATACCTATCTTACTGTCATTAGAACTCATTCACACGAGGACGATTCGTGATTTTTGACGATTCGTCTTTTTTCACGATTCGATCTTTTTTTTGACGGCGGCAATGCTTTTTGAATGATGATGAATGATCACGAATCGTGAAAAATGATACGTCTTAAATCTAGTATCGTAATTTTTGACCAAATTCAAATAGGATATTTTGACGAATCGTGAAAAAACACGATTTCGTATGCAATCGTGTATTCTGTATTTTGACGAATCGTCAATGACGGATCCCGTGTGAACGAGCCCTTATTCAATTCCATTCCTAAGAGCACCATAAAAATCATCCTTGCTGTAAATTTCGTAATCTTTTCTATAATCGCTTCTCATAACGACAAACGGACTCAACTCACGTTTTATATATAGACTTGGATCCGCACCAATTTTTATTTTCGCTTGAACTTTATCTTGTAACTGTTTAAACATTTTTGAGTTTATAACCGTTATGCACTGTTGGTGTTCATCCTTTAGATGAGATTTCATATCAGACACTTTCCTGAATTCAGCATTGCAAACCGGACAGTCTGCTTTGATTTGTCTCTCTTTGTGCTGTAGCCACATGTGGTCCCACTTGTCTTTCAGCGATTTAAACTTCTTCTTGCAAATGAGGCATTTGAAAAAATTCTGATTGTGGGCCTTCCGTACATGCTGAGCTAATTCTGTCTCCGAGTACAATTTTTTGGGGCAGAATTGACATGGCATCGGATCAACTGCTGTGTGAGTCTGTAAATGAGAAACTTAATTAGACTAAGTATATAGACCAATGACCTCTATAATACAAGTACGCCTGACTAAACGTTCTTTAAGAAATGACGGATAAGGTTTGTGCCGAATCAAAGCGCCCCCATCGAGTGTCCATGTAACTAAAATCGAGTAACTTGCATATGTTTATGTCTCTCTCATTAGTTCTGTGGACGCTCACCACACGCTTACTACAGCCGTCAACGCCAAAATGGCGATAGTCAAATGGCTTCATTTTTAGGTTGACAGTATGCAGTCCAGCGTACTTGTACTATAGAGGTCAGTGCCGCAACATCATTTGCCAGATGCCTGGTGTGATGGGGTGCTTTGATTCAGCACAAAAATTATCACTCTCTTTTACACACACACGCCAAACACACAACTTACTTACATACAGACGCGCACACAATAGAAAATGAATTGGTATCAACCCGCCCGCGGGTCTTATGGGGTTTGACAGGTATAAAAGTTGTTGTGAATTCGCGCTTCAATATGTTCCTAGAATATTAGAACTCGAACTTATCACATTGTATAACAAAATGGAACCATCATAATATACTAGTCAAAACAAAATAGGGGAAGTTTTCCAATAAATTTATTATATTTAATATTTAGGGGTTGATAAATTATTCGACTTAATTTATTGATTAATTTTTAATGTTTTAACATTACATAAAATTAACGAAGATAAATTTTCTAATGTTAGTTTTATGTGAAAAAAAGGAATTTTGGCAAAAAATACACTACATCAAAAAAAAAATTAAATTCGAAACAATCTTATTTTTTTCTCATTTTTTCACTTTTTTAGTACCGTGTATGCCCTCCTCTTTTGTGAATGCATTCTCGAAGCCTAGAGGGCATACTCTCTACCAAGTGGCGAACTGTTTCTTGTGCAATTTGTTCCCAGCTTGTTATCAGCACATTAATGAGCTGTCTTTCTTTTTGCACAGGTTGGTTTGTGTCCGGACACTTCGTTTTAATAAATCCCACTTGTGCTCGATTGGGTTAAGGTCCGGACTGTTGGCGGGCCACGGTAAAACCTGTATACCAGCTTCCTCTAGGGCTTCTCGGGTGGCTCTTGCTGTATGAGCGCGAGCATTGTCGTGCATAAATTTAAATCCTGCACCAATTCTTTGTGCAAATGGCACCACATGGGGTCTTATGACCTGTTCAATGTATAGTTGAGCCGTTACCGTACCTTCATTGAGAACTGCGAGCTCGGTTCGACCGGACATCGAAATTCCGCCCCACACCATTACATTGGGACCCCCAAATCTGTCACTTTCATGGATGCAGGCATCCGAAAATCGCTCACCCTCTCGTCTCCAAACTCTAATGCGACGATCGTCACTAAAAAAATTACTTTGCACTCATCAGTGAACAATACTGTGCTCCAATCATTTGTGACCCAGTCCTGGTGTTGTCTTGCGAAAGATAAACGGTTCGCACGATGCGCACTTGTCAACGGAATTCGCACTACACGTCTCCTAGAGAATTGTTGGTCCTCGTGTAACCGATTCCTAATCGTTTGGTCGCTAACACGAGTACCCGTCGCCTGGCGCAAGCGATTTTGTATGGAGCGAGCGGTGACGAATCGCTCTCTGCGCGCAGTTAAGCGTATGTAGCGATCTTCTTGTGTTGTGGTTGCTCGAATTCTTCCAGATCCCCGTCTTCTGGTTACACTTCCAGTCTTTTGGAATCAATTCCAAGCATTCTGGATCGCTCTTTGTGAAAATCTCAGCTGGAGAGCTACAGAACGCTGCGAATGCCCTTCTTGTATCAATGTTATGGCTCTAGTTGCGGTTTGCACGTCCATATGTCTACGATTTCTCGGCATTGCTCTTTGAAAATGTTTATTCATACCCAAACTTAGCAAAATTTCACTGCTCGCGCACGAATTCACACTAAAACTTCGTTTAAAAAGTTGGGTAAATTCAAGTGGTTACAAAAAAAATGACAAACTGTCACCTACTTCAAAAACTATGCAAGCTGTAAACTCTCACAATGTTCGTAAACACTTAAGGTAACACCACAAAAAAGGTAGGTATTGGTATCTGGAGCGATTTTAATAATTTCTAACTGATGTTAAATCAGTTAGAAATTATTAAAATCGCTCCAGACGTCGAAATAAATAAGTGGCCCTTATTTTGTTTTGACTAGGATTTTACATATTATGTAAAATCTCTTATTCATTCCTCTCCCCATTTCAAACTGAAACAGCTATAGGAACTTAAAACTAATGAAAAATGAAAGCTCAAGTTACGGGCCGTGCAATGAATAATGACGCCATGTCTTTTTACCCGACTGCGGAAGGAGGG
Source organism: Pyrausta nigrata (assembly GCA_949316185.1). Lineage (NCBI taxonomy): Eukaryota > Metazoa > Arthropoda > Insecta > Lepidoptera > Crambidae > Pyrausta > Pyrausta nigrata. The sequence continues at coordinate 5,163,366 of OX438964.1, read as the reverse complement.
TTATGTTTTTCGAGTGTATGTATGTATAATTGTTTGGCACGCCCTACAGCCCAAACGGCTAGACGGATTTGAGATGAGGTGTCGTTGAATTTGTCACAATTATGATAGTGACATAGGCTGTATACATTTTTAAAATGGCGCCCGCAAATGTAAATAAAGGGGGGTGGGGGGATAGATTTTTTCCTTACCATAGCAATATGGGTATCAAATGAAAGCCAGTAAAAAGTCCATTTCAAAAATATAATAATTTATGCGGTCGGGTGTTTTGTTTTTTCAATAATTATGTTTGCTTGTTAGCAAATTACCAAAAAAAATGCTAACACGTGACATTTCACTGACCCCCTCCTCATCCCCCTTTGAGCAGGCCTGTGTATCTCCCCGCGTAGGTAGCAAAAACGTACCTACGCGCGGCGACCCTTACTTAGGGGCTAAAACAAGTTGCGTGTCGCTACCGGCCAGCGACACGCTCGCGCGTTTTATTCACCGGCGGCCGCGCGGCTACGTTGCTGGCTGGACGAGAATGAATAAAGTACTAGAAAGAGGCGCTAGATGGCGTTAGAAGCTTCTCGTAGCAGTCAACCCTATCGCATCGCGTGATATTACGTCACTGAATAGGTTTAGTGTATTATGAATCATGTTCCAGAGCAATAAGTATGAAATTATCTTGCAATGGATTTTTGTAGGTGTCTACACAATGTGCTTGACCCTGAGGCGAACTGAATTACGCCATATTGTTGACGACATTGAGTAGACATTTCTTTGAATACAATTGCTAAGTCATACTTCTGTACGAAGCACTAGTACTTATTCTGTGCTTTGAGCTTAATTATTGTACGACCCATAAGTCGGCTGGTCTATTATGCTATTCGAAAACATACCTCCATATGCTTGATAATAGAATTTTTCTTTTCAAACTTCCTGTTGCACAGATCGCAAATATACGTAGAGCTGTGTATCTTTTTGTGCTTGACATAGTTACTTGCATCGCTGAATGTTTTGAAGCACAAACTGCACTTGTATTCTCGTAAGTGAGAATGGCCTCTCATATGGTGTTTGTAAATGCTAGCAAGGTCAAATGTCATTCCACATATTTGGCAGCGAAGACCACGGTGTATTACTCTGGAATTAAATTTAAAAAAGAATAAATAAATGTTCCAACAATAACATAAACTGCACATGGAGACATCAATTATATATATTTAATATACATATAATAACATTAAACTTTTTACTTCGTTAATGTTAGCCTATATAGATCCCACTGTTTGGCAAAGGCCTCACCTCAACTATGAGGAGGTACGAGCCATACTGCATCACGCGGGCTCAGTGCGAATTGGTGGAGGGGTGTCTGTAAGGTAAGTGACAAACCTTACTGTCAGGGCCCTATTTCACCAAACCGACATATGTCAGTGACATATGTCGGCTAAAAATTGTAAACATTCCTAGCATTTCTGGGGCAAGTACAAAATTAAATTAAATTTCACTTACAAAAATTAATCAATTGTGTCATCCGGTGGGACTCGAACCCACGTCCCTTCGCTATCCGGGCGAGTGCTCTTACCAACTAAGCTACGGAGGACGTTAGTCAGTCGACGAATTTTTGCAAGTGCTTGCTACGCCAGTGAGCCGGCGTTCGATTTCATCAATACTTGGGGTATGTACCCGCATGTATCCAATGGAAATATTTTTACAAATATTTAACCATCAGTTAAGGTGAAATCAGCTTAACTTATTATATTTTTATACCTTAAGCAATTATTTTGCAAATTTTTACGAAATTAAATCAAATTTTAAAAATTGAAAAATAATTGCTTAAGTTATAAAAATATAATAAGTATCAGTACAGTTGTGAAACAGGAATATTTTTTACAACTCGTATTTGTAGAATTGTCGGGAATTCTAGACATGAGGTCGGAGCCGTCTGTTTTGCGTGACAATTGTAGTGTTTTTGCCGTGCAAACAAAAGGTACGGCTGCAATAGGGATTTAGACGGGTTCTTATACAGAAAAATAAACAAAGAACGGATAAATATCTTAATTTTAAATTGTAGAAGAAATGTAATAATTACAAAAAAAAAAAAATTTGGACAATTGTCGCGCCTGTCGCGTTGATAAAATAGGGCCCAGATATTATCAAGCCGCCCTAGTGGCTCTGACTAGGCTTAACGCACTGACCTCTATAATACAAGTACGCTGGCATCTGGCCTTAACGTTCTCTAAGAAATGACAGATAATTTTTGTGCCGAATCAAAGCGCCCCCACCGAGTGTACAGGGAACTAAAATAGAGTAACTTGCATATGTTTACGTCAACTCTCATTAGTTTCATGGACGGTCACCACACGCTAACTACAGCCGTAAGAGCACTCGCCCGGATAGCGAAAGGACGAAGTTATAAAAATATTATAAGTTAAGCTAATTTTAATCTTAACTGATGGTTAATATTTGTAAAAATATTTTCATTGGATACATGCGGGTACACTCCCCAAGTATTGATGAAATCGAACGCCGGCTCACTGGCGTAGCAAGCACTTGCAAAAATTCGTCGACTGACTAACGTCCTCCGTAGCTTAGTTGGTAAGAGCACTCGCCCGGATAGCGAAGAGACGTGGGTTCGAGTCCCCCCGGATGACACAGTCGAATATTTTTTTTAAGTGAAATTTTATTTAATGACAGCCGTCAGTCTAAAATAGCGATAATTAAATGGCTTCATTTTTAGGTTGACAGTATGCTTATTATGCTCCAGCGTACTTATATTATAGAGGTCAGTGGCGTAACGACTAATATCAACAGATATTAACTTCCTTAAATGGCAAATAAAAATCTATGTTTTAATTTAATTAGTTATTTTAATAGAATATACAACTGAATATCCTGGGAATATTTCAATCGTCGTTCGTTTTGGTATGGAAAGTTAATTATAATCAGTATAATTTTAATTTTTCGTGCCCGATTCCCGGTTGGGTCAATACAGAAATCCATATTTTCTATGTTTTTGTCTTTATCTCGGGTCTTGGTGTTATGGTACCACTCTGTTGTTACTGTTTTCTAAGACACAAGTGATTTAGCTACGTATGTGAAGTTGTCGAGTATATATTTATTTATCTACACGAGTGATCTTGACTTTATGTAGTGGTTTGCGCTCCGGACTACAAAACCAGAGGTGACGGGTTCGAATCCCGCAAGGGGCAATGTTTGTGTGATGAGCACGAGCATTTTTACCTAAGTCATGGATGTTTATAAATGTATATAAGTATGTCTATCCGTTATCCTAGTCGCCATAGCACAAGCTCACGCTTAGTTTGGGGCTAGGTAATTGGTGTGTTTGTCCGGTCCAGTGTGTCCGGGTTTGGTCTAGCGAAAAGTTCACCAAATGTTATCGACAAAAAACTCCCATGTTGGGTTCTAACTCCCCTCTTAAAATGGCAGCCATTTTAATTATTTAAAAAAATACTATTTTTTGTATCTGGAGGTCCTAAAAGTTATGAAAATGATTGATTTGAAAGGTAACGCTATCGCCTATCATGTGAAATAAAGATCAATCCAAAATTATTCACCGTCATAGAGAAACAAAACAATTTTTTTAAAGAAATTTTGCTAAAAATTTTAAAAAGTTAAATATTTTTTAACCTATTACAAAACTAAAAATTTTTTTTAAATATATTTTTTTAACAAAAAAATTTTTTTTACAATTATGTCTCTAAAATTTGATAAATAAAACGCCCTTACATCGTCGCTAGTCGAAACCCGGACACCTGTATACGTACATATGTCTATCCGATCCGTTATCCTAGTCTCCATAGCACAAGATCGCGCTTAGTTTGGGGCTAGGTTAGCGATGGGCAATTGTTCAAAAAAACGTAATCGAATGAATCGACCATTCGAACTATCGAATGTCGATTTGGTAATTCGAAAAAAAAATCGAATAATAATCGACAATCGAATGTTAATCTATACTCGGCCCTTCGATGCATTCGATTGAATTGCGGCGACTGTGCGCACAGAACAGGCAGTGAACGACTAATTAATCGACGCGACGAATAATGATTCATTCGTTAGTAGTTAGCAGTACCTACGGCCTGCGCACCGCGCGCTCCAGTATTGCTCGCCGCGTAATTGAAGAACAATCGAACGATGCGGTTGCTTATCGAATACATTCGATTACAGAGATCATTCGAATAATTCGATTAATTTAGTAATAATCGCCCATCGCTAGGCTAGGTAAGTGTGTTAGTTGAAACAATTTATTATTATCTATGGACCATACTTACTTCGTGGAGTAAGCGTTGGTAAGCAGATGCTCGATGTGGTGTCGTTTCGAATCGTTATGTCTTCGAAACTTGCGACCGCAAACAATGCAGCCTTTATCCTGGGTAATTTTGTATTTGTTTTTGACAACGAGGGAAGCTGAAAAAAAAAACGCGTCAAAACCTTTCAGGGTGTCCAGGGCCCTATTTCACCAAACTGACATATGTCGGCTAAGAATGTCAAGCGACATATGTAGAGTGACAATTTCGCTGATTATTTTATATGGAAATTGTCAACTTTCCTAGCATTTGTGTGACAATTGTCAGTATCATAATATTAATGACAATAGTAATACATAGTCAGGTCATACGTTCTGTCACACAATAAAAACTTTTGAATTTAGAATGCTGGCCACAAAAAAGTTTATTGAGTTCGAATTTCGAATTTTTCATGAAAATAAAAACGTGTACTTTTTAGAATTTTCCTCATTTTTAAATATGGAGTGGACACTTAAAGAAGACCGTGACGCGGTCATTGCGTTGCATCGTTGCGGGTACGCGCCAATTCAGATTTTCGACTTACTGAAAGATTTGAATACAACCAAAAGTTTCGTTTATCGTACCATAAAACGATACAATGAAGACTCTAGTGTAGATGACAGGTCAAGAAGTGGTTGCTCTCGCTCTGTTAGGACTCCAGCAGTGATATAAGCTGTGAAGGCGCGAATTCAAAGAAATCCCATACGTAAGCAGAAACTGTTGGCCCTTCAGATAGCGCTAGCGTCTCTTAGCGGAAATTTAAAGCAAAATAATTGTATTTTATTTTTCCCACCTTCAGATGGGGTTAAGCAGGACCACGGTGAAAAGGGTGTTAAATGAAGACTTAGGGCTTAGGGCATATCGAATAAAAACAGGACATCGTTTGGACGCTCGTTTAATGGACCTGAGACTGAAGAGATGCCGCGCTTTGTTGAAGCGCGGGAAAAAAGCATCGGGAAATTCTTTTTTCGAATGAAAAATTTTTCACCGTGGAAAACAGCTACAACAAACAAAATGATAAGGTGTACGCACACAGCAGTGAAGAAGCGAGCAATCGTAGTCCGCGTGTCCAACGAGGTCATTTTCCATCCTCGCTCATGGTTTGGTTGGGAGTCTCTTATTGGGGCTTAACTGAGGTACATTTTTGTGAGAAAGGCGTATAAACGAATGCAGTTGTGTATCAAAATACAGTCCTCAAGAACCTTGTGGAACCTGTTTCTCATACCATGTTTTATAACAGGCACTGGGTATTTCAACAAGATTCTGCGCCAGCTCATAAAGCGAAAAGCACACAAGACTGGCTGGCGGCGCGTGACATCGACTTCATCTGGCGCGAAGCTGGCCCTCCTCCAGTCCAGATTTGAGTCCGTTAGATTACAAGATATGGCAACACTTGGAGGAAAAGGCCTGCTCAAAACCTCATCCTGATTTGGAGTCACCCACGGCATCCTTGATTAAGGCAGCCGCCGATATTGACATGGACCTCGTTCGTGCTGCGATAGGCGACTAGCCGCGCTGATTGAAGGCCTGTATTCAAAATCGCGGTGGTCATTTTGAATAAACTTTATTACCATATGAATCTATGTTTTCTTAAGTTCATTTTGCCATATAATTGGTTACATAAATAATAAACATGTCTAAATTACTTCATATTACTCATGTGATAGAACTTATGACTTGACAAGGTAAATTAAATAACTTAAACAATATATTTGTGACAATTGTCGCGCCTATCGCGTTTGGTGAAATAGGGCCCTGGTAGTAACAGATATAAACGATACGAGTATCATCATCCTCCTAGCGTTATCCCGGTTGTGCACTCGCACGCGAGGGCCCAGGGTCCGCTGACCACCAAATTAAATATGTTTATGTATATCTCAAAAATTGTATTACTATCACTGAAAAAAAAAAAATTTTTGCTCTTGAAAAAATGACCACCAGAGGCGGGAATCGAACCCGCGTTCCTCGCATACCGGGCGATTGCCTAACCTCTAGGCCACCCGGCGTTGACAGAGCCTGTCGAAATTTTCAAGTGCTTCTTAACGCTGTAATGACGCGTTGCTTTCATCAATGTTACTGGGATTACACCCTCAACACTCGAAAGAAATACTATTGCAAGTTTTTAACAATCGAAAGGTGAAGCTTGCAAATACGATAAATTATTGTTTTTAAGTGATAAGCATTCACTTTGCAATCTTAATATATTTTTGCACTTGAAAAAATCACCACCAGAGGCGGGAATACTTAAAAAAAAAACAAGTGGTTTTCTGCGACTTCTTTCGCAGTAAGTTTTTTTAAGCAACATCACATACACTACTAAGATCCTAAAGTAGTATTAGTAGCTTAAGCACTTGTGTTATGGAAATATGTAACAGCGGTGGTACCACAACACCCAGACCCGAGATAATATAGGAAATGTGACCGGGGATCGAACGCGGGACCTTAGAGATGGAGTGGATGCACGCCGTATACTAGTCCTGGATCCTTCCGCAGTTACGCATAAATTCAATTTATTTATATAAGACTACAAGGTCCATTTTGTTAGTAGACAATAAACTTAAAACCTATGTTAGTACTTTATTTTAAACAAGCATTTGGTACGGCTGCTACAGATAATAAATAATAATAAAGCTACAAGCACGCCCTATTTCACGAAAATATTAGTTTACTAGTATATTAGCTATTAGTTACTAGTGTAAAAATTACTAGTCCTAATATTTTCTGTTTCTCAAACACAGGTACTAGACTAATAACTAATAGTAGTAGACTGATAGAAAATATTAGACTGGCTTGGATGCCGATACACATATTTTTCATCTATGATTAAAAAAACCGGGCAAGTGCGAGTTGGACTCGCGCACTATTGCAACAATCTTGCATAACTGCAACATATGTTGTTTTTTACGATTTTTACCCCCAAATATTTTTTTTCCTATTACTTGTGTTGACCTTACTTCTTGCTGAGTTTTATTTATTTTGTTGTGTGGTACAATGCCGGTAAAAATGAAATATTTTATTCAATGAGACTCAAAGTAAATTAATAATTGACATATATTGTAAGTGCTTTGGTTAAAAATACCATATTTTATAAAAAGAAACTTGTAAATGTAAGTCTAATAGTTTGAGCTAATATATTTTACAAGCCTTCTGAGACTAATAGCTTTATCAGTGTAATTTACAAGTGTATTTTAAAACATTTTTTTTGAGAAACCAAACTGAATATACTCTAGTAATTTTTGCTAATATTTTTTAGCTGGCAAATAGTAACTAATATTTTACTACCATAGCTTCGAGAAACGCACACCAGTAAACTTGTAAAAAATTAGTATAGTAAATTAGTAGTAATTAGTAAGTTAGTTCATGGCATGATATTATTAGTCTAATAAGTTTCGTGAAATAGGGCCCTGTCGGCAGGGCTGTCACAAGCCGGCCGAGTCACACGTTAGCTCGAAGACTCACTCGGTCGACCCTACGCAGTTGGTTGAGATAAGGCTTGGCGATAGGAAGAGGCAATGGGCTCAATTGCAATGCGCCCTGTCTAAGATTAAATTTTGGTTAGTCTCTCTCTTTCTCTGCCGAATAAACGAAAAGAGATAGACAATTTAATATAGAAACTTTAACTAAACAGCTGCCCGTTGCTAAGAAAATTAGAGAAACCAAAGACAATTTAGTAGTCCAGAGAAGACATTCGATGTTGACTAACTAAAGTTGGCAAGCATGGCATCCCTGAAATTGACCGAGGACGCAATGTGCCGATTCTGCCACTCAACAGAAGAAAATGCACATACTCTGCTCATGCGGACCGCTTATGAGCAAAGTATCTATTGAGGGCAGCATACAGGATGTTCCAGAAAACCTGTACCAGCGAAGGTCTATGGTCGGGGGACACTTAACCTATCCATTGTATGTTCAGCGATTCTTGATAGTATTCGAGATATTTGGAAACAAAATTTCCTTACAAAATGTACGGGAAATGCTAAAAAATTTAACAAAAGTGAGCGTTTTATTGCTGTTTGTACATAATACGCTAGATTTCACCTCAAACTGAATAATAAATAATAATTAATTGTTTCAACAAACACACCAATTACCTAGCCCCAAACTAAGCGTGAGCTTGTGCTATGGTGACTAGGATAACGGATAGAAATATGTACTTAAATACATATAAACATCCATGACTTAGGTACAAATGCTCGTGCTCATCACACAAACATTTGCCCCTTGCGGGATTCGAACCAGCAACCGCCTGGTTGAGAAGTCCGGTGCGCGACTACACAAAGACGGTCATCAATTGAATAGTATGTAGAGTCAAAATAAATGAACCGATTTTTATTAGCACTTATTTTTTTCATACATTTTTTATTGCAAATATCTCGTATCTCTCTTACGATAACCGTAAAAAATCGCGGAACATACATAAGGGGTCCAATGGATAGGTTCAAGTGTCCCCAGACCATAGACCTTCGCTGGTACAGGTTTCCTAGGAAGCCCTGTTTAATGCACCCGGATGAAATAACAAATCCCACTCCCCAAAAAATCTGGCGATTCCTGAATTCAATGGGCTTAAGTAGTGATCTATAATCAAAAGGATTATAGATCATAGGATTTGAATTGACTCAGTTATATTAATGTTTTTTTTTTAAATTAATAATTTGTATTTTCCTTTTGGTCCAGGTAAATTTTCCACTACTGGTTTAACTCTTTAATAAGTACTACCTATAATAATAATCTATTTGTGTACACATGTTTAGAATTATAGTTCTGCGTCTATATAATTGTTTGTAGCATGGTTTTATTGTGACATGATTTGTTTTGTGTACCATATAAATAAATAAATAAAAAGGGCTGCCACAATAGACCAATCACTGGCCAAGTTGGCTTTCATATCAATAACAATAACTAATAATACCGTTCGGTTACTGTCTTGAAAAAAAAAGTCAGCCTATATACTAGATCCCACTGCTGGGAAAAGGCCTCACCTCAACTATGAGTAGGAACGAGCCATACTCCACCACGCGGGCTCAGTGCGGATTGGTGGAGGGGTGTCTGTAAGGCAAGTGACCACCTTACTGTCAGATGTTACCTGGCCGCCCTAGGGCCTCTGACTAGGCTTAACGACTAATACCAACAGATATTAGCTGGGACCAACTGCTTAACGTGCCTTCCGAAGCACGGAGATGCTTGTCATGATCGCCACTTTAATGGTCGGAATGGTCACCCATCCAATCACGACCGCGCCGTGGGTTGCTTAACTTTTGGTATCACTACCAAAGCGCTGCCGCCACTGCGCCACAAGCACCTCACTGTGTCTTGGCAAGTTGCTATTTATCCAATGAAATCCGGTCCAAACGGTGATGTCCAAAATTTTTTTGGAATCCTTGCATCCAGGTTTATCCAAACATACTCTATGTATGTTTGGATATATTTATAGTAGTTTTCGAGATGATATTTTTTTATGAAATTTTGGAAATTTTTGGTGTAATTAAAAAAAATAATTTAATTGAGATGATGACAACATGGCAATCAACTTACCAATAATTTGCGCAATGACTTCTGGACTCAAGTTTTCCGGTGAATCATCTGATTCGTTGTATTGTATCCCATCGACATCCACTTCACCCTCCCCGAGTGTTATTTCCACTTTTACTGCAATCATATCAACTGTGCTAAGGTGCTTTTCCCAGTGATTAGTGAGCGACCCACCTGGCACTAACTCTTTGCACCTCTTACATTGATACCTGACAACAATTTGTATATGTTTAAATAAGAAACCAAAAATTGGCATGGAAGATTTCATGAATAGCAGATGAAAAATCATATGAAATGAATTTCATTGTTCACACCTGCTATTTTTTTCATATAGACTGCTACAAATCGCACTCTGCAAAATCATAGATCATGCTCATTTCATTTCATTCATTGATGACTGCTTGTAGCAGTGCAAGTCGCGAGCGAGCGAGTAGGAATGATTTGCCCTAGGTGCGTGTTATAAAAAAAAAGACAAACACACTTGCTATGCGATCATAGGTGACGATCGATACTGGGTAGGCATTTCAAGAACTTTAAACTTATAAACATAAAGTTTAGATTCATTTGCCATGATTTTTCATGACAACCTAAATATGACATTTCATATTAGTAGCAAATTAGCAACCGTTCACAATAATTCATATTTAGTAGTAAGTAGCAAATAGCAAAAAGTGTTACATTATGACACTGCGAAAAAAAATCATTGCCAATGAAATTTCACATGTGATTTCATATGAAAAAAAATCATCATTTCATAAAATGAAAATGAATTAAAAGTAGCAATCACTTCCATGCCTAATTCGAACCCACGACCTTTGGCTAAAAAAGTGGATCCTTGCGCAGGCAGGGGCCATGTTAATCTACTCTGTATAGTTCCAATTTTAGTATATGTACTGCCGAAGCAAGTACAAGGAAGGATGCCACGCCAAATCGTGAAGCGTTCAACATTTTTAGCCGATGCGATGCGTGACTAAATGCGTGACCCGATGATGCGATGCGTGACACTAAGGGAAGATGGAGCCAAGCTGTGACGGAATGGTACCCAAGAGATGGGACGCGCAGTCGCGGTAGACCATCTGTCAGATGGGAGGACGACATCAAACTGACACCAGGTCCAAACTGGAGAAGAGTTGCAAGAGATAGGACTCAATGGAAGACGTAAGAGAAGGCCTATGCCATGAGGCACACTGAAATCAGGGATATCCTATAAATAAATAAGAAAAAATATTCAAAACTACCTGACAACAATTTTGCCAAACTCCTTGTCAATGAACTGTGTTTTTGAGAACTGTCGGTCAACTACAATCCGGATATGTGCGTTCAAGCCTGCAAAACTCGTATATGTTTTTAAGCACTCCGGGCAGGAATTCTTCACGAATCCATGATCTGGTAAATGGCTCAGATACTTCCTCAAACTGATGAAAGGCTCGTCGCATTTGCTACAAGTGATCACACCGTTGTGGTTCAATCGGTGCAATTTTAAATCTGTTTTATCTAGCGTCTTATACTTGCATTTTTTATAATAACATCTCAATGTTTTAGGTTTTTCTATGCTGGATACTACTTCCAAATTTATGTCTCCACCAATTTCAGAATTATCAAATATAACAGTCATCTCGTTTGATTTTGATTTTTTTGACGGCTCAGATTTAATATTTTTCAATTCTGTTTTTATGAGTTCGTCAAAATCACCCGTTTCTTCTGCTATTTGGTTTTCTAGTAACATTCCGGTTGAAGCGTTGAAAACACTGGACAGAATATTTTCATATCCTTCATCGTCTTCACTGAAGTTGTTGTTTTTCATTCTTTCAATTATTTTCTCTTTGTCAAACATTTCATCGAACTCCTCCTGTTCTTGCTTAATAAGTATGGTTGTTGCCGGGATGTCATTCTCCAAATCATCGTCCTCGGCTTTGGAGTCTGTCTCTACCCTCTCTTGGGGTGGTACTGGACTATCTAAAGCTACAAGGAAAATCATTTTTAAAAATATAAATACATACATCAAAAATAAGAGCAGTATTTTATACAGTAATTTTATAATATATAACTCCTTTTAATTAGGATATACCTTACTTCATTAGCTCAGCAACGTGCGATGAAGAGTACCAGATGCATTAACTTAAATAGTTTTAAAAAATTAAAAAACTTTTGTTTTAAAAAAAAATTGTATCCCTATAAAATTTCATAGAAGCTCAATTTTTCTGGGATCCTATCATCCTGTCCTGAGATGGTTTTTACCAAAACTTTATCAAGAAGAATGTATCAAATACATTTCTGAAAACCGCGTTAAAATCGGTTTAGCCAAACGAGATAATCGCGGACAAAGATACATAGACACATCGGGTCAAACTGAGAACCGTTTTTTGAAGTCTGTTTCAAAATAGTACACAGCATCAGGATACAATTTATTTAATTTAAGCAAAATTTGACCTCAAGTGATCAACATAAGACGTCCGTCTTGGTGTTGTGGTTCGCGCTCGAGACTACAAAACCAGCGGTTGCGGGTTCGAATCCCGCAAGGGGCGAATGTTTGTTTGATGAGCAGGAACATTTGTACCAAGTCATGGATGTTAATAAATGTATTACAAGTATGTCAATCCGTTATCCTAGTCACCATACAACAAGCTCACGCTTAGTTTGGGGCTAGGTAATTGGTGTGATTGTTGGAACAATTATTATTATTATTTATTAATTATATAAAAAACTTTACCACTGCTTATTCCGCCTATCATTTGCACTGCCATGTCTAATTCTCGCTGGGCTTGGTCTTCAGGATTAATATTTTCAACATCTATTTCAGTGTTTTCGTTTATAGGACTTGGCGCACCACTTTGTGCATCAATAAGCCGTGATGGTACTAAAACCTGGGATGATAAAGCAAGATTGAAACAGAAATACAAGTGAAATTGAAACCAACTGACGTGGTTGGTCGCTGACTGGCCAATTAGTATAATTGGGCATCATAATATTGTTGGTTTATCGGACTGTATTTTATGTATATCTACCCTTCTCCAAAAAATTTACATACAGAGCTCTGTTCTTAAAGTAAGTAGCACTAATGTTATTTGTAGCTGCAAGTTGACCAAATAAGATAAAACATCAATCATCTTAACTGATGGATAAATATTTGTATAAATATTTCCATTGGATACATGCGGGTACATTCGCCAAGTATTGATGAAATCGAACGCCGGCTCACTGGCGTAGCAAGCACTTGTAAAAATTCGTCGACTGACTAACGTGCTCCGTAGCTTAGTTGGTAAGAGCACTCGCCCGGATAGCGAAGGGACGTGGGTTCGAGTCCCACCGGATGACACAGTCGATTAATTTTTGTAAGTGAAATTTGATTTAATTTCGTAAAAACTTGCAAAATAATTGCTTAAGTCATAAAAATATAATAAGATAAAACATACCAATTTAAAGTGTTTTCCTCGTAATTCAACTTTTTTCTTATGCCGCACAATGTGATCTTTCAGACATGGCTCATTGAGAAACCAAATTTTGTCATTGCGCATCTTATATAACACCACAAATTTGGTTGTATGTTTCAACATATGATCAGCAAGCATACATTTCTTTGGAAGCGGTTGACAACACACAGCGCACGGATAGTTACTCTTTTGGTTTAAATGAATGTCCAACGCCAATTTGCTTGGAAATTTATTTGCGCAGTAATGGCACGTAAACTTATGGTTCTTCTCAGTACAGTAATGGAAAAAGATTGATGCATACTTTTGTGAACATAATGCACAGCACCGGATATTCACAAACATTGGCAAGTCTGACCTCACATCGTGATACTCCATGTAATGTTGCTCAAGAAGCTCCCGATGAAGCAATTTCAGTTTGCAAAAATGACAAGTAAAAACTACAATTGGACCGCTTTTGACTAAGGATTTCAGTTTCCTCACACACTCTGCCTCGTGGGCTCTGTGCTTTGTACACGTCTGAAAAGTTTCTGAGCAGTGCTCACATTGATATAGCTTGTCGTAATTGACATGATGTTCATATTTGTAACCACATCTCCAGCAATTTGAATCAATTCTGAAATCATTGTATACATGATAGGACTTACTCGAATATGCAACAATATTGTAATGTATACTTTGCATATGCGATTCAGCTTCCACTCTTAATTCATCGTCATGTGTAGACAAATGGTCTTGAAATGGTCCAAGGTGCCACCACGCCTTTTCGCAAATATAGCATTTATACATCAATGGTACTTCTCCATCTTTGCTCGAGATCTTCAAACTGTTTAACACTATTTGGACTTGATTCTCTACCATAGTGGGTTTGTGCACAGTCATTCTGCAGCATCCCAACAAGTTCCTCGCCTCTACACCCAATATATTGTCAGCCAATGTCAATTTTGTCTGTTTAGATAGTTCATCTAATGCATTTAAAATGTCCTCTTCCCCTAACTCTATTTGGTAGTGCGACGTTGGTTTTTGGAGTTTCTTACTGGTCTTTTTCAAATTGTTATTTTGAAGTGTAATACATTGTGTATTTTCTTGATCTTTTGGACCGTAATCATGATCAAGTTCAACTGTAAAATTATTAGTATTATTATCCTCACTTTCATTGTCGCTGAAGTCCAGCAGTGGACCTTGCTTCGTACTCATAGCTTGGGCAAGTAACATGTTGATATCCTGTTCTTCTACTTCTAATAAATCATTTTCATTGATAATTTCAGATTTTATGTTTGCCATTTCAAACTCATCGCACTCTTCTACTTCAACTTTGATGTCAAACTGTAAAGGTTGATATGCAGATGTCGAAGGTTGGTCTTGTATAAAATCCATGTTGCTAGATGCATTTGATAATTTTTGTTTTTTCTTCGGTTCATCCTGAAAATTTAAGTGCAGTCTTACATCAGTTTAGTTACTTTTTTTATAATTATACTTTTTAAACTTGGCTAAATATGTAGATGATTCTTGGTCTAGTAGATAGATAACTAAGTTTTAATATATGGACATCTTATAGTACGTGTATAATAATGTGGAAAATAATGAGAAAGATCTAAATATTAAATTTTCGCTCACAATTATTGATCAACCATGTCATCCAGTGGGACTCAAACCCACGACTCTTCACTATCCAAGCAAATGTTTTTATCAACTGAGCCGTAAGTTCAAGCCTCACCAGATGACATGGTCAATCATTATTTGTGAGCAAAATTTAATTAAATTTTGTAGAAACTTGCAAACAAATTGCTTAAGTTATAAAAATAATCTAAATATTTATTTTGAGGGTTCCCAAAATATTGTTAACATTGTATTTCCACACCATACTATTTGTAGCATCATAACTAGGATCCTACTAAGGAAATAGGAATGTAATTGCAGTAAAGATCCTATTTACACTACTTAGGTTCCTAGCTAGTCCTAACTAGTAGGACCACAGAATAAGTTTAGGACACTATAAATAGGATGGAGTTAAATGTGCTATAGGACCGTGATGTAGGCTTTGAATAATAACAGTGTTATTATTCAAAGGATGTAGGATAATTTAATTATTTTGAAGGACATGGTAATAAATACAATAGCCCGCATATCATTTTCGTTCTAAAATAGATCCTATTACAACTGCATAAGGTGTATGTGTTTAAAGTTCTGTCGTACGTCCTAAATGCAAGCACGGTAGCTAAAAAATTAAATTAAATTTAGGTAGGTACGCATATTTCAAATAAACATGTAGTTTGGTTACAAATTGATCACACTTGTGTTTGGTGTTAACCTAATGTTACATGTCGTGACATTCTATCAAAATACCCACGGTCTGATATTAGGAGATAAGTAGGTAGGTACCCACGTACCCACCTAATTTAGCTTAAAAATGATGGTACCCTATAGAAACAATAACGAAAATCAGAAAGTTCGAAATTAGGGTAGGCAAGTTTTTTCAATCAACCATGCGTGTACTTTTTGTGTAAGTAGGGTATGCTGCCAAAACAAAATGGATGAATAAAAGTACCTGCAAAATATCGGAATCTTCGCTGTCTTTGAACGATCGCGGCACCAATTTAGACTTTCTACTCCTCTTTTGAATCGTTCCAGACATTCTGACACAGTTTTAATGCATCACATTTATTAAATAACCACTCAAAAAACTAGCACTACAAGACAAGTTTTCATGCAACAAATTAATTTTCAAGAAACATGAATGGATGGATCAACGAAGGAAGAGAGTGTACACCGCTATAACCAGACGAAATATGTATGTTATGCTAACTTTAAAATATCATCGGATCTTTCTTTCTCGCTGCAGTGATTTGACATACCACTAAAGCACCATAGATAGTAACGCATTAGTATTTTATATTTGTCTGGGTTATACAAAAAAATAACCTTGCGTGCGTGCGCCCATGTCGGGTAGTTCGCTGAACAACTGGTAACGTTCAGAAATGTCTCAATGGGGTTAGCAAGTGAAAGCTGATTTCAGATGGCGCCACCACTGTGTGAACCCCTGTCAAAGCCGAGATAAACTTGGAATTTAATAATTTGCGATGATTTCATATCAACTTCCAGCTTTGGAACCTCAGATTAATGATATTTATTGATCTCAGTTTGGAACATGTATTCCACTTGGAAAATATGTGAGTTAAAAGAAGAGTTAAAAAAGAGAAGAAGTTTTTTTACGTGGAAGGAAGCTAGACCTAATTGAATTTTCCTGAATTTAAATTTTTACATTTTAAGGTCATAAAATTTGCTTCTCACACATGGTATACAACACGCACGCTTATTTAAAACATTCTAGTGTATAATGATAACAATATATCATTCTATTAATAACTGTAAACATTGAACTTATTCTTTATGTTGTGCTAAAGCTTCAGATATCCTTTTTATATTACAGATTAGAGTCTTAAGACAATAACTTCTAAGTCTGGGCAGTCATTTCTCTTACAAAACGCAAAAAGTAAACAACCAACATCATAGGTTCTGTTTTGCAGTTAGGTATAGTGTACGCACTATTTTTTAAGTTTCTCATGTCGAGGAACCTTTAGTTTCTTTCCAAAATTTGTTACACAATATCGAAGCATTTTCTCATTCACTACTTTCATACAAAAAAAGCATGACACTGGTCTTTGTGCTACTAGCGCCACTTTGACAGTTGCCGGCCCCATCGTCACACAGACGAAGGTGAGAGCATGAAAAAACTCGCACTAAGCCCTCCCTCCGTTTTCTAAGTTTTCGAACGAAGGTGAGCTGTGCTCACGGGGGCCGAACGAGGGAGACCTTCTAACCTAGTTATTGCATTTAGCATCTCTTTCGCACGTGTCAAACAGTATAGCGCTGTCTCAAATGTAATACAATGATTCCAAAAATTTAAAAAACGGTGGTAGTCTTTTTTGACATGTTTTTTTCGGTTTGGCACAACGCAATTTAGCCAAAGTTTGGCTTAAGTTCCGCTGTGCTAGACCTTTTATTTTTTGAAAATTGACCACAAATAAATAACCACAAATAAGAAAGAATACGTGTTTACATTTTGACATAAGATGACAAAACTATTCTTTCAAATTTGTGAAAAGACAATTAATTAATAAATATAGACGGATATTTATTGAAATTTTGTCAAAAGAATTGTGAAACTGAAATACCTAGTATTTTACTTCGTAAAATAAGTTTTCTCGCTTTGAAAGGTGTGTACCTACTATATGATACATTTGATTAATAATATTTTCGTCTTATTTTTTTTGTTTAAACAACTAAAACATTTACGACCTCTGTTTATTTGTCCACAAAAATATCAATCTATTTCCAAAAATGAAGCACATCCACAACATAAGTACTCGTAATAGAGAAAAACTTTTTATTCCATCATCAAGAATTAAAATGCTTCATGACAGCCCATACTATATGGCTATTAAGGTTTATAATAAATTACCCCAATTTATAAAATGTGAATAAAAATTCAAAATATTTAATAAAAAACTAAAAGAATATTTGATAGATAAATGTTATTACAAACTAGACGAATATTTAAATTGAAAATAAATAATTCAATTATATAATAAGTAAAAAGATAACAAAGAAGAAATTAATACTTACATAAAAATAAATATATAAATAAAAGCAAATTAAAAATACATTATTGGATGCTTAAATAGTAGGTAAACATCTTGTAACGCTATGACATTGTTATAAATATTGTTATTGCTATGAAGTACTAGTGCATCTTACCTACTGTATATAACATAAAATACATTACTTAGTTTCTATTATTATAACGGAAATATTTATTAAGTGCAATGTAGCCCTCTTATTACAATTTGCAATACCCGAATTGTAAGGGTCACTTAGTAATAAGTAAGTTAAAATGTAGCCTAAGACCTGCTGAATTGGTACACTAAGTAAGCAAATAAATAAATAAACTTTCTATAATTTCTATCTAATTTGTAGAATAAGTTTTTCTCAAATGTTAAAGGTATAGGTACTTTTATAATTATGTTTAAGGTATTACATGATCTATTAGGTACCAATACCAGTGTTTTATGTACCAGTAGGTATGCTTTAAGCACATGTTAAATTTTAAATCAGCCGGTTTAGCATCATTTTACATATTTTGTATAGGAATTCTATAAAATTAACCGTCCATCGATCTTTACCGGCTGTTTAATATAAGTGAAACTCGGAATAAGGTTTATTCATTTTGTGGTTATTGTTTCAGGTCCGACGGTAATAGATGACCAATAAGGAGCTGCCTCCTTACAAGTTACAAGTTTTAAGGTGACTCGTTTATGAATCGGACGTATTTATACTTATATTTTTTAAACATGTGAAACACATTTGTACCATAATTGATTGCTATCGTTTATCCGCAAAGTAAATTTATGTCGTCATTTTTAAATAAAACATGTTAACATCAAAACACTTATTTATTAGATTATTAGTATATTTCAGCTCCCTTATTACTTACCACAGGCTCACAGGATTTTACCGACCTTAACTATAACCGGTGATTTCCTTATCGAGCATGAAAGATTTTTGCCGTTAAAAGTAACATTAAGGTAAAAAAATCATAAAATTCATTTATTTCTGTACATAGGCTCGCAAGGAGCACTTATATACGTCCCAACATAAAATAGAACCCTACGGCCCGGTTTCCACCAAAGCAGAGAGGAGAGGAGACGGGAGGAGATGTGCTGCAAAGTTGGCAGGTTATTGGGTGAAAAATAAATACAGGTGAAAATAACGAAATCTGATTGGTTTATTCAAATACATCTCCTCCCGTCTCCTCTCCTCTCTACTTTGGTGGAAACCAGGCCTACCACTGCTTCGGGCCAATTGTGGGCTAGTGCTGAGAAGAAGCAGCAAAGAAACTCAGTCACTATTGTCATAGCCTCTTTTCAAAGTTTTACAAGATTTGTGTTCCTTAAAACTATTCCATACATTTTTATTATTATTATTTAAAAATTCATCTATTTTGTAATATCCTTTAGACATTAAAATACATTTAACAGTTGTTTTAAATTTATGTATAGGTAATTCAGCAATATGATCGGGTAGCTTATTGAAAAATTTTATACATCTCCCCAAAAATGAATTACCAACCTTTTGAATCCTATAGTTTGGAACGGCTAGTTTATTTTTATTTCTTGTATTATAGTTATGCGCGTCGCTCTTTTT
Organism: Pyrausta nigrata; assembly: GCA_949316185.1. Taxonomy (NCBI): domain Eukaryota; kingdom Metazoa; phylum Arthropoda; class Insecta; order Lepidoptera; family Crambidae; genus Pyrausta; species Pyrausta nigrata. The sequence goes on along the minus strand of OX438964.1, from coordinate 5,143,922 downwards.
TTTTAAATAAATGCAAGTTTTTGCGGACATAAATCAGATTTTCATAAATATACTGGGAAGCTAGTGTTAATATTTTAACTTCTTTAAATATTTCTCTTAGTGAATCCTGAGATTTGAGGTTGTAAATGGCTCGCACAGCTCGCTTCTGCAGTACAAATATTGTTTTCACACTACCTACTCGGCAACGTTCAATTACACATCAAGTAAACCTGACTCAAAGTGAGTCATTGCATCCCTAGGGACGTAATGTTGTATGAAATTTAATTACGCCCCTAGGGAGGCAATGTGATTTGAATTTCGAATAAGAGTTCGTAGGCATGATCACAATAGCCCGTCCCGCACCAAAGAGAACATATTTGAAATTGGAACCTGGCAGCCAAGAATTTTAGCACGAATGGAATGAAAAAAAAAGCGCGCGCTTTAAGAAAAGAAATAAATAAAGAAAAAAACCTATGTATTTTAAGAAATTACAAACAATGTTTTCGTAAAACTGTCGAGTGACGAAGTTTATTACACCGGAGTCCATTAGATGTAAAGCTGCTAGTATTGTTATTAATAATAATTTACTGCCAGAAAAGGATATATACTTATAGATAAAATAAGGTTTTTGTAGTACATTTTTTATTGCCTCGTAGGAAGTGTGAAAAGCAGAGTATTCTCCTCGGGGATAAAGATGTCTTCGTCTTGGGCGAGCTTAAATCCGTCGCTCCACTCAGGATTCTACTTTTAACTCCCTCGCTATGCTCGGGAGTAAACACTAAACTCCCTCGCTGCGCTCGAGAGTTAACTCTCGAATCCTTCGATACGCTCGAGATTCAAGATGACGCCCGTGACGTAAGACATCACTTTATCCTCTTGGTGAATAATCTACTATTCTATATCTGCAGCAGATCCCCATAATAACAAACCCGTAGACATCAAACTGTGGAAATAACTAAAATATACTAATCTTGCCGTTTCAATATCAGTCAGAAGCCTTATCTTTCTTACCGCGAAAGCAGCTAAACTAAGTCTTCCTGACAAGGTCTCGATATAAGGACCCCACTGAAGTTTCGAGTCTAGAGTAATTCCTAGGAATGTTGTGGAGCTAGAAGTATCAATTAGTTCGTCTTTTACTTTAACATGTGTTGAGACTTGCCGAACATTTGGCATCGTGAATTTAACACATTTCGTTTTATTTGCGCTAAGTAACAAGTTATTAGCTGTAAACCAATGTAATATTTGTGAAAGGGTACTATTTACATCGTCAAAATTATTTTTACCCCTAGGGGTCTTAAATAATAGTTACGTATCATCAGCAAACAATACTATCTCACAAAGACCCTCGACAAGGTATGGAAGGTCATTTATATAGATTAAAAATAAAAGAGGTCCTAATATCGAACCCTGTGGCATACCCATAGTAAGAAGTGCCCCGGAAGAGTCAGCTCCATTAACATAAACTTTTTGCGTTCTACTCGTAAGGTACGAATGAAATAAATTTAATGAATTTATTGAGGCACCATAATGATGTAATTTTTTCAGTAAAGTCGAGTGATCTACACAATCAAAAGCTTTAGAAGATCGCAAAAGACACCTATAGCATCTTGCTTATTATCATAAGCATCAAATACATGTTTCAATAGAGCAACTCCTGCATCGGTAGTATTTCTACCTTTCGTGAATCCGGATTGATTACTATGTAATAGTTTATTTGATCCAAAGTGATATAAAAGTTGATTAAATATAAGCTTTTCAAAAATTTTACTTAATACAGGTAAGATAGATATTGGTCGAAAATTGGAGGGGCCACTTTTCTCACCAGATTTGAAGAAGGGAACTCTTTTTCTGAATTTCATTAAATTAGGAAACTGTCCTTCGTCGATACATCTATTGAAAATAACTGCTAATCTGGCTATCGTGTCAATGATTGTTTGAATAATGTAAACAGATAATCCCCATAAGTCCTCAGTTTTTTTAATATTAAATTATTTGAATGTTTTTATAATTTCACTAGAGCTTACATGCCTGAAATGCAGCAGAGAATCACACTTATCAACATTACATTTAAGGATAGACTTGGGTTCTTCTGAAGAAGAAGCAAGGTCTTTGGTTGTTGCAGTTGCAATATTAGTAAAAAAACTTTTAAAGGCATTTGCAACTTCAGAGTTCGTTTTAAGTAGTTTACTCTCAATTCGTAGTGAGTATGTACAGTCTCTTGATTTAGTTTTACACGTTTCTTTATTTATGATATTCCATGTAGCCTTTGCTTTATTCTGAGAACCTAAAACGAATCTACGGAGGTGTTTAGACTTAGCGGCAACACACACTCTTTTAAAAATTTTAGAATAGTTTCTAACATATTCGATAAAAAGTGGGTCATTTGAATATTCTCTTATACTATATAAATCGTATAATTTATTCGTACTTTTATGAATACCAGGCGTAGCCCATTCATTAAACTTACATCTAGTTGTACAATTGCTTTTTGTTTTTTTGGTAAAAATTTGATTAAATTCATTTTTAATGAGGTTAAAAAGATCTTCATATAGCTTATCCACATTGATGGTGGTGCTAGGTTTGACTAAATTGAGACTATTAATAATACTGTCTTTGAATCTATCTAACCTATTAGCAGTGACCGGCCTAAAAACAGTTTCCACTGTATTGGGAATATGATTATATTCCAATGAGATCATTTGTCCCCTATGGTCTGAACTGAGTTTTTGTAAAATTGATTTATTTGTAATTTCTGTATGATAAAAGAAGTTATCTAGACAAGTCGCCGTTGTAGGAGTTACTCTCGTTGGTTCGTAAAAAACATTAAATAGATAAAAAGATTTGAAGAGACCTAAAAACCGAATAGTTTATTGAGTAGATTTTAAAATATCGACATTAAAGTCTCCACATACAATTATTTTTTTATTTGATTTACAAAGTTTATCTAAGGCTTTTTCTATAGTGTCTTCAAAAAGTTGGTAACTTGCATCGGGGGGACTATACACACTCAATATAATATATTGTTCTAACTCGACACTTGCAAATTCAATAGTGCGCTCAATAGAAAGTGCCACTATATCCTTACGATCTTTACAATTTAATTCTTTTTTTAAAAGAATGAGTGACCCCCCTCTTGTAGTGGTCTCCCTAGTGAACGAACTACCGACTCTGTAGTTATCGATGCTAATCATTAATTCATGTTTAATGAACCAGTGCTCCGTCACACACATAACGTGCACATCCAAATCTTGTAAAAATAGAGATACTTCTAGTTCTTTGCCGGCCAGGCCTTGTATGTTTTGGTGTACAATATTGAATTTGGACCTGGCTTTTGTCTTCTCCCTCAGTTTAAATGCTGCGGGTTTGTCAATGGTAATACTAAATTACTAGTACTGATATGTTAAGTACATGTTTTTGATTTACTAACTAAAATATTAATATTATATGCTAACAAATTAGCAATTCGTTTTTTAAATTTATAAGGCAGGTGTAAAGAGCTGCCAGTTAAATAAAATCTATTATCAATAAATTGATTTGTGTCAAAAACCACAAACTTGTCACTGTGACGTTGAGTCATATTATAAAGTAAAGTATTCAACAAATGAAAACTGTCATTTTCTTGTACTGTGTGGCACTTTGAATATGGAAGTGCACAAAAGAAAATTTTTTGGACATCAAGCCTGGACAAAATTGCGTAATTATGTATAATTTTTGATTTAGTGAGTTTTTGGCTATCTCCTATCATTATTATAACTGAGTTAGAGTTTAGATTACTATTTTGTATACTGTGAACTATTTTATCGAGTGGTGCATCTGGCATACAATGGTTCACTATGTTACATTCATTTAAATTCTTATTTAATAACAAACCGCAACCGACTCCTAACCCGTCGGAGAATACAATTACATTATTAGAAAAATGTGGTTTAGTAATGGTGCAACCCGCCAAAACCACCTGTGTAGGCACAGATAATATAATATATTAGCGAGAATTTGTCTATGGTTGCATTTACCGTTATTCCGAACTGAAGCGGTATTTGAATCGACGTTATGGGTACACTGCTAGTTGTATAATCTATGTTTGGCTTTAAAAAAACAACGACGCCATACTGCACACTAGCGCTGAGCAGCTTTAGCGTTGTATTACAGGAACCATTTGACATTCCTCTAACATGATGTCCTTCAAAGGCCCATTTCAAATCTGCTTTAGACATATGCTATCTAATTTGTGTCATCCGTGTGACATGTTTTTTTTATTTGAAGAAAAAAAAACCAACCTCAAAATGGCCTGCTAATTTTGTTCAAAACATTACATTTTACTGAATAAAAGTATAAAATGAGCGTTTTTATCAAGCACTACAGGCCGTGTGGACTTGCAGCAGGTTTTAACGGCAAGATATGGCGATTCAGTTCCACCACTGCGGATGTCGCAACGAAAAATGAAGATGAGGAGGAATTCAGAGTCTTGGATATTTTGAAGAAAAGAGACAGGCAGCAAAGGAGGGTCGCCAGGAGAACTGATATCCAGCCCGATAGAGCCGACAGGATGGCTACTGATCAGGTTTGCTATTACTTTAATAATAAATAGCGTCCTAGCCGAATTTCGACCACGGCAGCCAATCTTGACTGATATTAGCTAACTGCACTTAGAAATATTATAGCGCTCATGTATGTGCTCAATACATAGGTGCACTTTCTGTTTCGTCACTCCCATAGTTCGGCAACACGGAAAGTCGACGAGGCCGGATAGAGACGGCGTAGCACTGCAACACAATGGCTTAAACGTGATTTCCGAGGCACGAAGGTAACACCATCAACTTTCCGAGTCAAGCTGTTATTTCAGTGCAGAAAAACCCAGAAATTATCTTCAGCCTGATATGGGATTCGAACCCAGGACCTTATAGATAAAAGCCAGTGTGCCATTCACTAGACCAATGAGGGCAGTCAATATTAGTATTAATAGTAAAGCCATTATTTCCGAACTTGTTACAGTTTGCCTTACCAAAATAACCTATAATAGTACAGAGCATATGCCCAGTCCACTTTCGATTGAGTTTTTTTTTGATCCTCCTAGCCAAATTTTGGCTCTCAACAGAGATTAGCCAACTGCGCAGGAGATATTATAGTGCACAAGTATGTGCGCAATACACAGGTGTTCACTCTCTGTTCCTTCACCCTCATAATTCGGTGAGACGGCAGTCCGACATAACCATAGAGACATCAGGCGCAGGACCAATTGCTTAACGTGCTTTCCGAGGCACGGGGGTGTTAACACCACCAACTTCCTGACTCCGGAGCTGTATCTGAATTATTTCAAGACAGAAAAAACCTAAACGCTCTCGGCCCGACCTGGGATCTTGTCGAGAGTACCCAGCGTGCTGACCACTAGACCAACGAAGCAGTCCCATTTGAGATAGTTGAAATGTAAAAGGATATCTGTAACTTGTTTTATTTCTAATATCTGTATTTCTGACTTTGTCTTTTAGTTTTAGGCCTAGATTACTCCTCTCCAATACTCTCCATGGCTTTCTTGCATTTTGCAAAATGTCCCTGTGGATTTTAGTCAGAGCCCAGTCAATAATTATTATCTTTTTATTTTCAGAAATGGGGCAATGTCTGGCCTGGCCCAAAGAGTTTTCATCCGTCATCAGTGCCGTTACCTCTTCGTCAAGGCTACGTCCCACGAGGACAGGCCCCTCCGGGCAAGAAAGCCAACGCTGAGCTCATGAAAATACCCAACTTCCTCCACCTCACACCGCCAGTCATTAAAGCACAGTGCGAAGCGCTTAAACCATTTTGCACAGAATGGCCTAAGTTGCTAAACTCTGAAGAAGCTATCGAGAAACATTATCCAGTAGAAATAATATCATCAGACTATTGCCATGCTAGCCCGTCTATCCGCAATCCACTTGCCCGGATAGTTACGTTACAAGTCAAGCTCTCGACACTTAATCTTGACAAACATGCTAAAGACAAGTTTATAAGATTGGTTGGGGACCGCTACAATAAGGAGACAGACATAGTGACTATCACAGCTGATCGATGTCCGGTTAAAAAGCAGAATTATGATTATGTCAACTATCTACTGACTGCGTGCTATCATGAATCGTGGAACATCGAAGATTGGGAAAAAGAAAAAACTCTAGACGATATGGAGTATTACGATTGGGATAAGAATGCTTCAAAAAAGAGTCTTATTAACTGGTATTTTAAGACGAAGAATGAAAGTAAAGACTTAACGGAAGAAGATTATGTAGCATTTGATATCTCTGAAATACCGAACGGTGAAGAATATAAGCAGGCAGTGTCTAGTTATTTCAATGATGGTGAGAGTGATGTCACAATTAAGAACTATGCTAAATCGGTCCGTAAATTGTTGGGGTTGCCAGAAGCTAAAGTTGTATTGTAGCATAAGTTTTATTTAATTAAATGTAATTAGTATTGTCATTTTTTTTCCTTCTTGGCCTAGCACGGCTTGTGCAACAGCCACAGCAAATAAAGGTAAGGAATAAAAGGTAGGGAAACGGATCAGGTAAAATAACGAAAAAACGGAAAAAAGGAAAGGATCAGGAAAGTAATACAGGTAATATTTATACAATTTTATAAAATAAATAAATGCATAAGTAAGATTTCAACATCATATTTACAGTTTAATATTATTTCTATTTATATATAATCTTAGTTTAATAAACGGAACGTAATAACTTCTTATATTTCGGTTGGGAATTTAATAAAGTGTATGTAATCATTACAGTTTCTTTAAATAGTACCTATTCAATAATATACAAATATTAAAACTAAGACGGGACGCCCCCCCTGCTAGGTGGACCGATGACCTGAGGAAGGTGGCCGGTGGTGGCTGGATGCAAGAAGCGGAGGACCGTGAAAGTTGGCGCCGTCTTGGAGAGGCCTATGTCCAGCAGTGGACTGCAATAGGCTGATATGATGATTATTAAAACTAATACAATAACCTAAAACTTAACTAAAATTAATGTCAAAATATAATATATTTACAAAATATAAAAAGCATCAGCCCCAGCAGTGCCGAAAGGAATGGTGCCCAAAAGGCTGGCAGCATTGCCCCTCTGGATCGCAATACTGATTCTATGCCCAAGGTAGCTGCCAGCCTTTTGATCACCAGTAGAATCAGTTAGCCTTTTGCAGAGATCTTTGTAAAAACTAAGGGACCCCAAGAGCCCATGGTCTCTACGCCAAAAGGCACAAATATGTAGCTATCATTGAGGGCTGCATATTTGCGCCTTTTGCAGCGGAAGAAGTACCACTTACATGGGACGGCGCGAGCGTATCCACGCATGTGGCATCCCATACAAGGGAAAGTCCCCGCTTCCAGGGAATGAGCGTCATGTCGTCAGGTCTCTTGCCGTCATCACGAAAAATGCCAGGTGGCTCTAGCACAGCCGGCACATTGGAGGCGACAAGAGCTCTGCGGATGACGTCATTGATGCTCGCGTGGCGGGAGACCCTGCCAGCGCTAAATAGGCTAGAGAGACCATGATGCCCCAATTCATTAACAAGATCTCCGCATCGGCAGCGAGAGGGCTGATTTGTGTTGGCGCCAATTCTTAAACTCACAGCAATGGAAAGAGTAACCCTATCGAAGAGAGTCCTAATATTAGCTGCAGGTCGTGCCTGTAACCAATAGCCAGACTATCCGAAAAGCTGCCAGCAAGCGAGCACGCTCTGCTGCGTTCTCAGAGTGAGCCAAAAGCTCCCTCTGAACACTCAAGCAGAGAGGCTCATCCCACATCCGTTGGGAGGATGGTAACGAAGGGAGGTCTGTCCCAGGGCACGCCATTGACCATGCACTTTTCGCCTCCGCCAGATACGCCAACTGCACTGCTCCTAATGAAGGACGCAGAATGTCAATAAAGAGGTTGGACGTAGCATGAGCGGAAGAAAGAAATGCTGGTAGAGCGATACTGGACACCTTTCTCTTTTTTCTGGCTTGAGTCCATGACTGGCCCGAAAATTTTATATTTAGAATTTTGCCTAAAGTTACCTGCAAAAGGTTGTCTATATTGTCTAGTAAATTTGGAAAGAGCCAAGAACGTAAGAAATAAGTAAACTTGGGTGCAAAAGTACAAAATCTAATGATAAATAAAGCCATGTGGGGATTCATTTGGAAGAGTTTTTCAGATGACTGTTCAAATTTAGTAATTTGTTCTTATGAAAAAAGAAAAAGCTTCCTCAAAAATTGGGGCACCAAGGAGACGTAGGGATGATTTGTTTTTAATTTTGATGTTGGGTGCAAGGGTAGAAAAATCTAAAATTAAATTTTGTTTCTCAAGATGAGAGAATTTCGAATCTGGAATAAAAAGCTCACACTTATAAAAATTTAGATTAAGGCATTAATTCAATATCTTTGAATTTCAAAATAAGCTGTTCTAAATCAGAGAGAACAGTTGACACATCACCACTAATGGTACCATCATCTAAATACCAAATATTTAATTTAGTAGTAAGAGAGGAAATAATGGGATGAATAACTAAACTAAAAATAGCGGACCCAAGGGGATCGCCTTGCTGGCAGCCAACCGATGAAGAGAGGAGCTTGTGCTTTGATGGCTGAGAGTAGCATTGCCATAAACATTTATATATATCTGGAACTCTATTAAGGATCTGTGATAACATTGCTCCTCTATCCACCGAGTTGAAAGCGTTTTTTACATCCACCTTCAAAACCACTTCCCCTGCGTCTTGCTTCAGAAAGGTTCGAACGGCATGGACAGCTGCTTCGCAACCGCCCATTGACGCCAAAACCAAGCTGGATCGGCTGAAATTCGGTAGACAAATAATTTTTAACAGATTTACAGCACAGTTTAGAGACTATCCGGCGAAAAGTGGACCCAACTGCGATGGGACGGATTCCGCCATCTTTTTTCTTAAGAGCCACGATAGAATGCTTGTAATTTCCCCATTTACCTTACCCGCAAGCATTAAATTAAAAAGCAAGGTTAAATTTTGTAATAATGTTCTACCTGTGTCTCCTACAGAGGGTGAAAGCAAATCTTTGAGATGTTGTGGAGACAAACCATCTAAACCACTAGCAGACCCACTCTTAAATGAAAATATGGCTGCAAGAACATCATCCTCTCTAACCAAGAGATGCGAATCATTTGGAGCAGGAGGCACAGGTAGATGCAGAGAGGTGGCTGAAGGTGGGTGTTTATTTTCCAAAGCAAGAAAAGTCTCCTGGCAGAAGGGAGCATAGACATCACTGCTAAAAAGTAGGTTAGAGGCACCCCTAAGATCACCATCGCTTATTTTGGATTCTATTAATTTCAAAGAATGATTAGAATTTTGAGACCGAAAAGGAGGGATTATTAAATCATTAAAGTGTTTTATGGATCGGCAGTTTTCTTTGATTTTTTGGGTAAGGGATCTATCTAGGCTGTTGTTTTGAGTTTGGGTGACTTAAAATTCTGTAAGCAAACGTTAAAAGATCTGACCAGCTATCAGTAGAATTTTCATTTATTACACGGTCAACGCATTGAGAAAGAGAGGAAGCAACTTGTTGACGAGCACTTCGTGGGATTCTTTTTATTACGGGTAGTGAATTTTTGAGATTACCGAGTAATTGCCAAAGAGGTTGATTTGATAAATCTTGTGAAGAAGCGGTAATTTCGTTGTCTATTGGTTTATGGGATTTACCAATGTGAATTTTTAGACCTCTATTACCTCTAAAGAATCGCGGAAATGAGCAATGAGGGCATTGTACCAAATTAGCATCACCAGCACTGCCAGAAGACTGTGACATAGTATTATGAAAGGCGCCAAAACACGATTATTAAAACTAGTTATACTTACTATATACAATCCTTAAAGAGCATACAAAAGAGGAAAAAAAAGATATATATAATGAAATGTATATATAATGAAATGATGTTATAGATATCTAAATCACAGGAAGCTAATAGAGTACTTATGGTTGTCGGTAGAGGGACACGGAGGGCTAACAGGGAGGCATTAAAGGATGATCTATCATAAGAAGAACATGCAAAGAAGATGTGGTTTAAGTCATCAACATCAGAGCCACACTCACACAAATTACTGTCCACTATACCTAGCCGAGAAAGATGGGCAGGGGTACAAGTATGTCCTAATCTCATTCGAATAATGCATGATGTGGCTAGCTTCCCAAGTTTTAATTTGGAAAACCAAGGTTTATTAGTAATAGATGACTGAATGGCCTTATAGTTTTTACCTTTGATTATACTACTTTGATTCCAGTTTTCCTCCCAAGAGGACTCCAGGAATCTCTTAGGTAGACAAGCCAAATCATAGCAAAAGTTTTTGTATGGATGAACATTCCCACTTAAAACTGCATCATTAGCCAGTCTGCCGGCCTTATCATTGCCTGTTATATTACAGTGGCTAGGAAGTAGGAATCCATGTAAAGTGTACTAGTTGATTTTTAAGATAAATTTTATAAATTAAATCTTTACACATTAAAATGACATTATTGTTGGTGTTACACTTGGATGGGAACTTTTTAAAAGCCTCTAGGGCACTTTTAGAGTCTGAAAAAATTACAGTTTTATTTAATTTCATTAATAGAATATATTCTAATGACTTGAGAAGACCATAGCATTCCCCGGTAAATATTGATGATTCTAGTGGTAATTTTACTTTTTGGACTATTCCAAATTGGTGATGATAGACTGCTATCCCTACAGGGGTTTCAGTAGAATGTTTGGAAGCATCACAATAGATTTGGTGCCAATCGTGCCAATCCCTATCAGAATAAAATTAAAAAGAACGTTAGCATTTCTATCATTTTTAGAAATATTTAGGTCTAAATGAATTATAGGAGTTAAAATTAATGACTCAAAACTATAGCAGAAAATTCGAAGATATTGGGATCTATGTGTAGGAGCATGCAGTGATGAGAATTTTCTAAAGCTAATAATTAGACAAGGGACTTTTTATGTCTCCAATATGGAAAGGTGTCTATCAAATGAGAAAAAGTATGTAATTTAAAAAATAATGGGTGAGATGAAAATTGTAGTGCACGAAATAAATATTTATCACATAAGAATTGTCTTCGTAATGATAAAGGCGGGTCGCAGCATTCCACCTGAAGCGCATTAATAGGGCTAGATTTCATAGCACCCGTAACTATTCTTAAAGCTTTGGATTGGATGTTATCAAGTTTGTTTAAAGCCATCGCACTGCAAGGTTCCATAAAGTAGCTGTCATAGTCTAAAATGCTTCTGATTATGGCATTGTATAATAACTTTTGACAGAAAGGATGGGCCCCCCACCAGACACCTGATAAACATCGTAAAATATTTATGAGCTTTTCACATTTAGCTATCACTTATTAGCAATGAGGAAGAAAAGTTAATTTAAAATCGAGAATTATGCCTAAAAATTTAAACTCTTTATCAGCAGGAATGACTTGGTTATCAAAATACACTGTAAATGGGGTAGGTAACCGTAATCTAGAGAATAGAACCAATAGAACGGAGGAACTTTTGAAAACAGATAGACTTAAGCCATTTTCATCCAGCCATATTTTTAAGAGTGCCAATGCAGAAGTAAGCAGCGCACTTAGGTTTTCTACTGACTTCCCATGAACGTGAATAAGTAATTCATCTGCATATTGTAGGATATTAATGCCTAAATTATTATTAACAACGGTTAATTCCAAATCTGAAGTATAAATATTATAAAGTAGAGAGCTCAAGACTGATCCATGAGGCAGTCCCTTCCAAAGTTGCCTAGAATTGCTGAGAATATGGATGAAACGACCAGATAATAAATTTATAATCAAAGTAATTAGTTTGGAAGGAATACCCTAGTATTGTCTTATCATTATTTTATTTGAGGCTTATTTCACAGATTATATAATTGTAACTACTACCACAGAATAAGTACTAGTACTACGTAACTTATGTGGTCAGTTTTGTATTATTGTTTGTAGGTAGGTACCCACGGCTGCACGTCCGACCATACTTTGACCTAGGGACCGCCTCTATTCCCTATGTAATAAGAGCTGTTTTCGTAGTTCACATGTAACCTGACGTGCTGACAACTGTACATACCTACTAGTGGGACTTGAAAGAGTAATTCTAGTGCTGAAATAAAACAGCTTCTGCTGCTTTCCCTGCTACTGCTAAGCGACATGTTTTGATGATTCGTATCGTGATTATTTATAGTCTTCTTAAATCTTAGGCCTAGATTCGTATCTTAGATCGTATAGCCTAGTTTATATGAGCATTTAGGCGCGTTCGGTCCATTTGTTGAAAAACGTTTTAATCCTTGATTGGCCCGATTTTGCGGTTGGTCCAATTCGCTTTTGATTAAATGAATGTTTTACTTAACAAGCCTAAGGCTCCGCGCAGATGAGCCACCAACCACACCATCAGTGGCTAGCGACAAGCTGTTTACATTTTTTTTAATACGTCAGCAGCACACGTAAAGCGATTGGCGGCCACTCTCGACTCAAGTGTTCGCGACGCGCCACCGGTGACACAGAATAAGTACCTAGTACTCCGTACAGAAGTATGACTTTGCAATGAAATTGAAAGAAATATCTACTCAATGTTGTTAACGATATGGTGTTATTCAATTTGCCTCTGACTCAAGAACATTTTCGTATAGAGAAATACATTGCAAGATAATTTCATTCTTATAACTCTGGAATATGATTCTACACTAAACCTATTCAGTGACGTATTATCACGCAACGCGATAAGGTTGACTGCCACAAGAAGCTACTTACGCCATCTAGCGCATCTTTCTAGGACTTTATTCACGCTCGTCCATCCAGCAACCTAGTGTCGCGCACCGCCAGTGAATAAAACGCGGGAGCGTGTCGCTGCCGGCTAGCGACACCCAACTTGTTTAGTCCCTTACCAAGGGGTCGCCGCGCGTAGGTACGTTTTTGCTACCTACGCGGGAAGATACACAGGCCTGCCGGTGGCGGCCACACGCCATTTTGCCAAAAAATCTACCAAATGAGTGTCAATTGTAGCGGCCACCGACCACCATCGTTTGCGCGGAACCAAAAGACGTGGCGCGCGACAGCCACCGGTGGCGGTGGTCGGTGGACCATCTGCGCGTAGCCATAGATCTTAGAGATTTCAGCATTAGAATTACCCCCTAGAACTGAGTAAATTAAGAAAACTTCCCTTATATACTAACTAGTGGTTCCCCGCGACTTCACCCGCAAGAGTTGGGATTTTCCATATAAACTTTTATCCCCCATTTCACCCTCTTAATGTTTTCATATCGCGACAAAATGTAACCTATGTCTTTTCCAGGGTCTCGAACTGTCTCCATACCAAATTTCATCTCAATCGGTTCAGTAGTTTAAGCGTCAAGAGGTAACAGACAGACAGACAGACACACTTTCGCATTTATAATATTAGTATGGATCAACACTGTCTAGGGATATTTTTGACATAATTACACTATGTTTTGTATATCCCTAGACCGTGTCGATGTGTGTAGTACTCTTACGCAACCTGTATATTTCGTTTTGACGTACATTTGCGATACAATTGCAATAAAACTTCTGTTTTTATTCACTCCACTAAAATTTAATACGCTCACATCGTAAAAATGTCGTAAAAATCTTATTTTCACCAACCTCCTTTTGTTTTTGCATATATTTTTGGCCAAAAATATAGCGATATGCGATTCTTTTTCGAAACATTAGTATTTTTTTTAGTTATAGTTAGAAATGTCCATATGAAAATAAACGGTTATATGGCTGAGAATGGTAAGTAGATATATAGTTATAAATATTTTCGTACGCTGATTACAGGAAAATTAGGTACCTTGGCGACTGAGCTTTGCTAGGTTAGTACCATTTAATAAAAAAAGCTGAACACGCGTTTTCCCACACAGAGTACTAATCTTTGACGACCGTCTTGGTGTAGTCGTTCGCGCACCGGACTTCTTAACCAGGCGGTTGCGGGTTCGAATCCCGCAAGGGGCAAATGTTTGTGTGATGAGCACGAGCATTTCTACCTAAGTCATGGATGTTTATATGTATTTAAGTATTTCTATCCGTTATCCTAGTCAGCATAGCACAAGCTCACGCTTAGTTTGGGGCTAGGTAATTGGTATGTTTATTGAAACAATATTATGTATTTATTTATATCTAGATCGATTAATCAACCCCGATAACCCCTACAATACAGATATACCAAATTTCAGCGAGATCTTTAGAGCCGTTTCCAAGATCACAAATATATATAAATAAATAAATATAATATAATAATTGATCGTTTAAAGGTATAAGATGATAACAGGATTGGCATGTTACCGCTTCTGCTGAAAAACTTTCATAGCTAGTTATTCACACCAATTAATTTGATATTGATCAAATACATACAGGTCTCAGAATAGGTGAATCGATCTGCTATGGGAGGTAGCCTGACTATCTTATCCTATCCCTAAAAAACACCGCCCGTGCCCCATGCCATAAAAACAAAATCAAAAATAAGAATAGTACATTAGTCAAGTCAAGCTGCTTCTTGACTCAAGTACTCGCTACCTGCATAGTAGGACCTGGATAATCGAACTATTGCATATAAAAACCCGTGATATTACCAACGAATCTACACATCAAGAAAAATATGGGCAAAAGTTTCTGGCGCCATGAAGAGGTATTTGGGGGGCGCCAGAAACTTCTTGTAATATAATGGTAAAAACGTTGATTTCTCTGCAATCAAGCTCAGTGGTACGTAGTTTTAGTATTACAAAAGATACTACAATTACCTAAAACTACAGAATAAATAATAGTGCTAAAACTTAAGCGTGGGTAATATCAGATCGAAACTATATATCGATATTCGATATCGGATTCTGAAACTATATATTGGTGTATCGGTCTGTATTTCGTAATATTGAACCTATAAAACGATGTGTTCTAAAACTGTATACCGACTATACCGTATCATTACATTATATGATATCTGGTTATGGTACTTTGGTTGTATCAGTAGAATTGCAAGCCGAAAATGTTTAATATTTACGACAAAATAAGGACTACTAAAAATGTGCCAAAATACACTAGAAAGTATTCAAATAACCTTAATTCCCATCCATTAAGGTTTAGACTCCTACGAATACCAGATTATTGCTATTTCACTCACTCACAAATCCTTTTAGTCGGCCTGCATCGGTTCTGTTCATATCTGTATCCGATAGCCCGTATTGCGATGCGATACGGGCTGATATCCTATATCTATAATACTTGGATATTGAGCGAGATACCGAATCGCACCGATGCAGCAATATCGTGTTTCAAAAAATATATAGTTTTGATACGCACCGATATCGGATATTACGATATTGATATAATATACGTTTCAATATTAACCTAACCTACTATATACGATTAGTATCGGTCATCCCTACAAACTAATAAAAAATATATTTAAGGGGGTATCTCGGAGCAGAGCTACATGTTTTGGCCAAACGCAACCATACCTTTCTACATAAACCCAGATCATTTCGGTAAGTACTTTATTATTTATTAAATAACAAAAACTTCCGGGCTGTTATTAACTTTAATGAGAATTACTACAGAAAGTATTTATGAATAAGGAAAAACAAAACAATACCGCGAGCTAAGTCAGTACAGCGCCATCTATGATCATGCGTTGGTACTAACATTTATAGGCGCGGTGATACATACAATCTTTAAAACGTTAATACTATTACAAATTGAACATTATTATTATTTCAATACACACAGGTGCACTCTCTGTTCCTTCACTCTCATTCGATGAACCGGCAGTCCGACATGACTGTAGAGAGATCAGGCGCAGGACCAACGGCTTAACGTGCTTTCCGAGGCACAGGGGTTAACACCACAAACTTCCTGACTCCAGAGCTGTTTCTGAGTTATTTCAAGACAGAAAAACCCAACACTTTCGGTCCGACCCGGGATTCGAACTCGAGACGTTGTGGATAGTACCCAGCATGCTTACGACTAGACCAACTAGGTAGTCACACTTGTGCACTATAATATCTCCCGACGACTTTTATTATTGATAGTAATGCTCTCGAATACTTTTTTCCCCGTAGATGATGAACAGGCAACTTCCATCATGACGACTCTCGCCCTCTTCGCGTTTAAGACCTGTCTGAAGTTTCTGCCAGTGCTAGCTCCCCCGGATCCAGACCAGCATGTTTTGGTGTTTGCGAACCCCGTTGGGACCAGGCAATGTGTACCAAGTACTTTAGGACACCCTGTGGATGAGCCGCATGTAAGTACTTGATCATTTATTTACATCATAAAGATTCATCATCAACCTAGCGTTATCCCGGTTGTGCACTCGCCCAGAGTACGCTGACCATGATCCAGGATTTGGCAGATCAGGTAATTACAGTGGAGTGACTGCCACCTGACTTCCGTGACCCTGTTAAGGGGAAACTGACCGGTTTTGGATCATGGTTACACATTCAGTTGCCTAAATGTGCAGGTTTCCTCACGATGTTTTCCCTTACCGTAAGAGCATCGGTTAGTGAAACAACTAATGGAGTTATGTACAACTCAGAAAGTACATGGCGGCACGTGGCATCGAACCTGGTACCTCCCGCATAAGAGGCAACCCATCATAGAGAAACGACGATTAAAAAAACTAGGTTAGATGGTAAACTATAATTTATTATAATAATCAGTGATCGGATGTATTTTAGCAAATAAACGATTGTATTAAACTTTCGGGGATTCAAGAAGTGCCAATCGCACGCGACTGTCTTAGGGTATCCCCTTCCCCCCAACACCGGCCGCCCCGCTGACATCTAGCATGCCTCGCCCCCCGCACCTCTGGTGACCGCAGGAAGGTCGCGCTCGAACTTGTCAGCAAACTAGATCCTTGATTCCTGCGGAGCAAAGAAGATATGTGTAATGGCTTCTTTCCTCTTTTCACCTGGATGGTTGCTGGATTATAATAATAATAATAAATTGTTTTAACAAACACCAATTTACCTAGCCCCAAACCACAAAATAGAGAGTAGTATTTTGTGCCCAAACTAGGCGTGACCTGTGCTATGGCATAGATATTATACTATGGCTCATGTATTATAATATCTGTGACTATGGTGGCTAATAACGGATTATACATAATTAATTACGTTTATAAACATCAATAACTTAGGTACTCATCACACTTGCCCCTTGCGGGATTTGAACATGCAACCGCCAGTTTTGTAGTCTGGAGCGCGAACCACCACACCAAGACGGTTCGTCGATTGACCTGTCCTCTTTTACAAGCTTTTCAATTTTTTTTATTTTTTTTTATTTTTCAAAAGTAACAATACATATCTTTTGACAATATTCTGCCAAACTGTGTAACAGTTTGTCGGCAGAGCTCTCGTGGACATCGTTACTTACATTATGTTACTTACATTATACTTATTTAATTATTATTTAATTAAACTACAAGTTTAGGTTATAGTTTAAGGTTAGGCTTACAGGTTTGTTTACTATATCTCCTATGTATATAGACTCGATGCAGCATAATCAAAGTTCAAATTAAATTAATCATACGAAATGAAGTTTCATATTTAAATTGAGTAAGCGCTTATTTGTCGATGGTGACACAGGCCCTTACACTATTAACATTATTGTTAACAACAACAGTTTAGGAAAGGTTGGTTTACAATCTAATTACACAAAAACAAAAGAATAACTAGTATGGTAAGAAATCCCGTAATACAGTGACATCATCACCAGGCAAGCCCGGCTCACGGTCATAATGACAGGTAATGCTTTTTTAACAAGGTTTTCAAATGATTTTTACTCATAGCATTTTTTGTGTATTCATACGGCAACTCGTTTAGATAAGTAGGGGTTAACCATCGTCTCTCACGCCTGCCGTAGTAATTTGTTACCTTAGGAACCACATATTTAGGCTTCTTTGACATACGAGTTGGGTACGTATGGACCCTTTGTTTTATGTGTTCGTTTTTATTATACTGTTCGATTAATATAGTTTGTTTTACTTTCATATCTATTGGTATTATATTACAGATTTTAAACAATTTATTGTATTCTTTTTAAGTGATTTTTTTACATTCTCATCAACTAATGGTTTTAGCAGTCTAATTTGTATATTTTTGACTTCATTTAGGTATGTAGAAAATGTAAGACCATACGCACCCAGCCCGTATGATATGATTGAGTCTGCTAGCGCATGATACAATACATACATAACACCTCTAGAAGTAACATATTTTAGCTGCTGAAGCTTTCCAAGAACTGAACGTAATTTGTTACACACTGAGTTTACATGTAAATTCCAACTAAAGTTTTTCTCAACAGTTAATCCTAAATATTTATAGCTATACACAATTTCCAATTTCGCGCAAGTACATCCAATTTTATTATTATGTAAACAATCGTATGAGTGGCCTTTTAGTTCAATGTTTATTTCTTTATTTTTATTATAGGGGGACATTATTGGCATACATTTAGTTTTGTTTGTGTTTATAATTATCCCGTTATCATGGGCCCATCGGACTACGTTATCAAAGTCTTCTTGCATAACCTGTTGTATCTTATTTTGGTCTGTGTCGCTGTATACAATACATGTGTCATCCGCATACATATACGTTGTGCATTTTTTGATGACATTAGGCATGCTGTTGACATGCATTATGTACCCCACGGGTCCGTACACCGAGCCAGTAGGAACACCAAACTTAATGTAACCAGGTGTGCTTTCTGCGCCACATATGCGGACTTTGAGCTGTCTATTTGTTAAATAATCCCTGAACCATTCAATAACAGGCCCCCTCACCCCGCACTCCTGCATGGACTGCAATAAGGCACCGTGCTCAAGAGTGTCGAATGCTTTCTTGAAGTCTATGAATATTGCGTACACGATTTTTTTCTCATTCAAAGAGCTATTGATCTTATCAACAAATTTAGACAGAACCGTCGCTGTGCTTCTATTAGGGCGGAATCCATGTTGGGAATCATTGACGATTTCATTACTCTCCATGAATTTCGTTATTTGACCTACTAATATTTTTTCTAAAATTTTATTTATAATAAGTCAGCCTATTAGATCCCACTGCTGGGAAAAGGCCTCACCTCAACTATGAGGAGGAACGAGCCATACTCCACCACGCGGGCTCAGTGCGGATTGGTGGAGGGGTGTCTGTAAGGCAAGTGACAAACCTTACTGTCAGATGTTATCAAGCCGCCTTAGGGCCTCTGACTAGGCTTAACGACTAATACCACAGATATTAGCCGGGACCAACTGCTTAACGTGCCTTCCGAAGCACGGAGATGCTTGTCATGGACGTCACTTAAATGGTCGGAATGGTCACCCATCCAATCACGACCGCGTCGTGGGTTGCTTAACTTTTGGTATCACTACCAAAGCGCTGCCGCCACTGCGCCACAAGCACCTCAAAAATTTTATTTAGAATGTTTAATATAGCAATTGGTCTGTAGTTGGTATAGTCTGTGTGGGAGCCTTGTTTAAAAATTGGTCGGATTATTGCTAACTTGAATTCACTAGGATAGATACCTTTTGATATACTTAAATTAATGAAATGTGCAATGACAGGTGAAATTTTATTTTTAATTAGTTTTATATCCCTCATTCTAATACTATCCGAGCCCGGCGCCTTACCACAGTCCATCCTGTCTATTATTTTTATTACATTGTCTACAGACACTTTCTGATACCTGAAACTAACATCACTTTCTGTCACATAGGATGATCTTCTTCTTCTTTTGTTTATGGCGACATATTAGTGCATAGCTAAGCTACAATATGGGCCGCCGCCACTAAATTCCGCCAATGACACGTGAGTAGCATTTACACGGATGAAATATTTTTTTAAAAAATCGAGTAAAAAAAAAAACCCGAGGTCTAAGCAGACTTATCTATGTATAAGAAAACACATAGGATGATCTTTCTAAAAATATCTTCTGACAATTATGCTGACTTTTTATTTCTTCTATTTCTTTGGTAAAAGTATTGGAAAAACTCTCACAAACATCACCCTTATTTTTTGTATTTAACATGTACCTTTCAATTACGCCGTCCACTGATTGTTTCGCCCTAACCAATTATTAATATATAATAAAGTACCCCATATCTTCCGAAAATCCCCGTTACATGATTTTAATATATTTTTACGATACTCGTTTCTAGCCCGGTTTACGATTTTACACGTGTAATTTCTTAATTTTTTATATTCAAGTCTGTATGTATTATTTCCTGGGTTCGACTTCCATTTTCTAAACACAATATCTTTTCTTTCAAGTAATGTTTTAATGTTTTTATTTACCCACGGCTGAGTAGCCCGTTCATTATCGGCTGTTTTTTGAAAGGTACATGTTTCATACACATGTTTAAAAACACTACAAATACTATAATAAAGAGAAATCGGATCTTCTTGGTGTAATAGCTCTGACCATTCAAAATCATTCAACATTTTAGCAATCATCCTATTATTATAATGGGTTGTTGGCGAGTTATTTATCTGTTTACCTATGTCAACTGCGAGTCCAATGATGTAATGATCGGCGACCTTGCTTCTCACTGTGTATGCCTGCACCGCGCGCGCAGTCCGAACGAAGACGTGATCGATGCATGACGCTACTAGCCTGCCCGCTGTCACACACTCGCGCGTAGTATCTCGCACACAACACTGCAATCCCAGTTCACACAAACTATTTAAATACTTATTAGAGTTCGGATCGAGTTCGTGTTCTATGATATTGATGTTCAAGTCTCCCAACAACACCAGATTTTCATTTTTCGGTACACGACACAGTACACTTTTTAGTTCATTAATAAACTTTGTTTTATTTGTATCCGGCGGCCTATACAGTGTGTCCCTGGATAAAGTGCAATCCCGAAAGGGGATGAAACTAGACCATGAATCATTGACTAGAAAAATATTAAAAAAATATATAAAAAATTATTGTAGGATTTATTGGTATTTTAAGATTTTCATGTTTCATTAAGGACTCTATGTACAAAAGTATTGATTTCTTCCAAAATAATGGGTCTATTTCTTTGAAAAAAAAAACAGTATGCCTAATACCTGGCGATGACCATGAAATAATAAATAGTCCGCAAAAAAGTAACTATCTTGGGTAAAAAAATGTATTTTTATGAAAAAAATGATTTTTTTAGACATTTATTTTAAAAAACTTCAAATTACTAAAAAAATGTGCCCTATAACTATGTAATTTTATAGCTTACTTTTATTCTTTACCATTTTAGCTTCCAAATAAAAAAAACCAATGTTCTAACTAAAAAAACACGCTATCTACGAACTTTTAAAGTGGAGCCTAATCGTGTTACCGTGCAGGTAGAGACCGTTTTTTTCCATTGTTTCCGTCTTACTCTGTGCCCTTCGGCAGTGTAAATAACTCCTACCTAGCCAATTTTTGAGTTAGAACATTGGTTTTTTTTTTATTTGGAAGCTAAAATGGTAAAGAATAAAAGTAAGCTATAAAATTACATAGTTATAGGGCACATTTTTTTAGTAATTTGAAGTTTTTTAAAATAAACGTCTAAAAAATATTTTTTTTCATAAAAATACATTTTTTTACCCAAGATAGTTACTTTTTTGCGGACTATTTATTATTTCATGGTCATCGCCAGGTATTAGGCATACTGTTTTTTTTTTCAAAGAAATAGACCCATTATTTTGGAAGAAATCAATACTTTTGTACATAGAGTCCTTAATGAAACATGAAAATCTTAAAATACCAATAAATCCTACAATATTTTTTTATATTTTTTTTAAATATTTTTCTAGTCAATGATTCATGGTCTAGTTTCATCCCCTTTCGGGATTGCACTTTATCCAGGGACACACTGTATATAACATATATACTCGTACGATAGTTAGTTGTCTGCACTTCACCTGATAGGATTTCACAGTATGTCCTATACTCCTCATTTGATGTCTTTACAAATGTAAATTCATTTCTAATGTAAAGTAGAATTCCCCCCCCCCCTTTCCGCTCTTCTCTAGTCCTTAAATGCATGTTGAAT
Organism: Pyrausta nigrata; assembly: GCA_949316185.1. Taxonomy (NCBI): domain Eukaryota; kingdom Metazoa; phylum Arthropoda; class Insecta; order Lepidoptera; family Crambidae; genus Pyrausta; species Pyrausta nigrata. Next base: position 5,121,924 of record OX438964.1, on the reverse strand, counting down.
CCTTTTATTTGATATCTATAAGCTTCTTCCTTTTTTATATTTATTTCCGTTAGGCATATTATGTCGAGGTTATGTATGCATCCTGCCAATAGTGCTACTATTTCGCTGAAGTGCTTTTTAATGGAGCACACATTCCAATGTATTATTCGAAGTTGTGAAGGGTCATTATTGACTGAGTCATGCTCATGACTGAGTCATATCTTGCACATTCAATTGATGTATGAAGTTTGATGAGTAAGCTGTTTCCATAGAAGGTAGATCAATAAATAATTTAATTTAGGCACAAGTTTTCAGTTTTCGTCTTTCCTCTCCAATATCGAGTTAATGTCGCTTTCAAAATTAATATGTAGTACGTTTTTAGCATTCTCATCTTTTTTTATCAGTATCTTCCCGTCCTTTATCCATATAAACTTATGTGTGTCTCGCAGTCTGTTTCTCGCATTCCAATATAACTGACGAGTTTGGCGAGTTACGTGCTCATTTATGTATATACGTGAGCTGTCTCCGTTCTTATATAGGGTGTCGTTCGTAATAGTGACTGTTTTCCGACATTTTAGCCACTCTGTGCGGGCTTCTCGTGAACGCAGTGAGATGATTATAGGTCTTGGGGCTTTGCTTTCGCCAGGTACTCTCCAGACATTTTCTATATCTTCAATTTTCAACTTTAGTTCTTGTGCCATTCTTCCGACTGTCGCTATTAGATCTTCTCCTTCCTGTTTTTGCACGTCCATAATCTCAATTTTCAGCTCCAGTTCTTTGTTCTCCAATATCATTATACGTTCCTCTAGCGCCTTATTATATTTTTCAAGGTATATTTTTTTTGCATTATGTCTTTAGTTCTGTTTTCCTGCTTTTTAAAATCATCCTTCATTGCTTTATCTGATTTCTCTAGTTCAACAAACTTTTCCCCTAGATAATCTATTTCTTTTTCAATCTCTCTATTTTCTTTTTTTATGTCGGTAATCTGGTTTTTTATCTCTGACATGTCGGTTTGAATCCGCAAGAAACGAGCATTTTGTTCTTCTTTCATGGAATTTAAAAGCAGGTTCATAGTTTCCATTTGTTTTCCGAACGCGATTAAGTTTTTATTTACTTCATCTGTGTTGCAACATGATGTTTTTATTCTCCTTGTTTCATGAGTCTGTTCACTATCGCTGCTCGAGTCCTCCAAACGTTTTTTCTTCTGACGATAGTTAATCCACTTCTCGGCATCCAACTCCTTCTCCTTTATCGTCGATACGTTCGGTGCAGAGCCGTGAAAGTCACCACTTTTATTAGGCATTGTTGTGTGTGTCTAATAAAATAGGTATAGACCAATATGCATGCAATTATGCTGTCTGCACTCCGATAAGATAACGCAGTGCGTAATAGCACAGATAGTTGGTGGGCGGAGCTACCTGCGTATGCGCTGGCCGCTGCGTGCTAGTGTATACCGAGTGATTTATATTGCACTTTGTTTCGCGTATAGCACTGTCCTTGTCACCTGGCAAATTATTTAGCGTAACCACAGGACGCGTCTGGCGCGCACGAGAACAATAACTTGCAATGTTCGTAGGTAATAATCTTAATTCTGTTTCCAGTTGGTGATCCTTGGTTACGAGTGCCTACGTCCACCTCACATCGAAATGATGATAATGAAGGCGTTAGGATTTCCGTTCGAACACAACCGAGCCAGCCGCGACGTGTTCATCGAAGTGCAGCAAGAAAATATCGATCCTAGTAAGTACTAACGATGTTGTGATGGATTTACCTAGATTTAACTATCCTTTATTCAATAAAAGAAAAGAAAAACAAAGACATGCACGAAATAAGAATAAAATTAACTGAAAAACTACTTAATCAAAAATAAACTCGTGTCCTTGAGGCAAGGAGGCGAGGATGCTGGCTGCGTTACCGCGTTGAATAGCAATTCTCATCCTATGAGCGAGGAACGAGCTTTACTAATTGCCAAAACAGAATTAAATTTAGGTGCAATTTTTCCAAATAGTAATTTAGCGGATGGTCCCCACGGTTCAAAAGTTTCAACGCCAAACGGCGCAAACACATAATCACTTGCAAGTGATGCATACATGTGTCGTTTGGCGTTTTCAGCCGCCGCTCCAGCTTTTAGCGCTGACTCCCTGAGATGAGATGGGGCCAAAGTATCGACGCAAGTTGCGTCCCAAACTAAGGCCCGACCCCGCTCCCAGGGAATGAGCGTGAGGCCATCGGGTCTCTTGCCATCGGTGTTGTAGCGTTTGAATCATCATCATCGTCATCATCCGGTCGTTCCCATTAACCTGCACCCCGGAAGATATTTGCCGTGCCCTCACTTAGTCCTTCCTACCCCTAATAAAAATAATATCCTCCTAGCCGAATATCGACTACAGTGGTCAATCTCAACAGAGATAAGCCGACTGCGCGGGAGATATCATAGTGCACAAGGTGCACTCTCTGTTCCTTCACTCTCATAATTCCGTGAGACGGCAGTCCGACATGACTGTATAGAGATCTGGCGCAGGACCAACGGCTTAACGTGCTTTCCGAGGCACGGGGGTGTTAACACCATCAACTTCCTGACTCCGGAGCTGTCCAACACTTTCGGCAACACTCCAACACTTTCGGCCCGACCCGGGATTCGAACCCGGGACCTCGTGGATAGTACTCAGCGTGCTGACCGCTAGACCAACGAGGCAGTCACCCCTCATAAGGCTTACCCCTAATTACGTACCTACTTACTCTAAAGGTAACGTGCACCTAGACGCGCCGCAGACGGCGGCCCGCAACAGTCTTCGCATTTTATGAATGTTCATAACGAATATTTAAATAAAGTAACATTTAGAAACTGCCGACCGCACTGCACACGGGCTTGTCGGATTATGACAAGTCCGTGTGCAGTGCGGTCGGCAGCACGTCATGTTACCCATTTGAACTAGGTACGAAAACAACTTTTATCACGTAGGAAAAAGAGGCGGTCTCAACTCAAGGTCAAAGTGGGGTAGTCTGACGTGCGGATGTGTGTACGTCAGCAGCACATCAAGCTAAGCACTGTGGTATCTTTACATTTGTAATAGCGGCGATTTTGCTACTAAAATATGTATGCCAACTATACATAACATACCACAGATAGACTACATACCTACTTAGGTAGGTAATTGATAACATTTAATTTTGCCTTCAGAAAAAAAAATGAGATAAATTGACCGCGAACTTATCTAATTAGTTGATAAACGCAGTGTGATGATTACAGCGGTTTTAAAAAAGATAAACAATTCAGTCTCTCTTCGAAACTGGCACCATGACGACGTACGCGCAACACTTCAAACTCGACGAGAATGTATTCATTGAGACCAATTTACAATCAAACGATTACGACGCAGTCGTCCTCATTCTGTACCCTGATGACCTGAATGTTAAATTACCAAAACACGTCGAGAGCTTCGTCCACTCCTCAGCGAGAATCGATAAACATGTAACAAAAACAGCGACCGTGTGGAATTGTGATTACGTGTCAGGTGGAAGATTGGTGCTCAGTCCAACAGGTAAAATCACCCCTTACCATGATGTCAGAGTGGTCAGGGAAGCAGCGAAGAAAGGAGTAACCAGAGCTTTAGATGCTGGCGCCAAAAAACCCTTAGTTGTCGTCCAAAATGTCGTTGATTACCCAGATGGACAGCTGGTGGCTATCCTTGGAGCTCTGGAAACGTTACACGTTCCTCTTCAATTGAGAGAGAGGGAATCGACGAAGAATTTTATCAGAATAGGATTCCATGCAGAGGAGAAACTTACCGCAACGTTTGAGAAGGTCGTCCGTAATGCTATAGCTTTGGAAAGATCCAGAATAGTCGCCAGAGACATCGCTGGAGGCGACCCAGAGAGGATGGCTCCAGCTAAAATTGTGGAGTACGTCAAAAACTCCTTTGCTGGAGATAGTAATATAGCGATAAGTGTTGTTGAAAGTGAGGAAATCATCGCAAAGGATTATCCACTTTTAGCAGCTGTGTCTAGAGCTGCTAACCGCATAGACAGACACAAGCCTAGAGTCGTCGAGATTCAGTATAAACCAACGGATGTGTCTCGAGTGACTGAGACTCTGATGCTGGTAGGGAAAGGAGTCACGTACGATACGGGTGGTGCTGATATAAAAATATCAGGCAAAATGGCTGGGATGTCACGCGACAAATGTGGGGCTGCGGCTGTAGCCGGGTTTTTAAAAGCCTGCTCGATATTAAAACCACCTCACCTAAAAGTCGTCGGCGTACTTTGCCTTTGCAGAAATTCCATTGGGGAAGATTCTTACGTAGCTGACGAGTTGCTTGTCTCAAGAAGTGGGAAAACAGTACGAGTGACGAATACGGATGCCGAAGGGCGCTTTGCCATGGCTGATTCAGTTTTTAAAATGGCAGAACTTGCCACCAACGAGCTGAACCCTCATATCTATACCATTGCGACCTTGACTGGTCATGCCCGAGCTTGCTACGGAGGATATTCAGCGTCTATGGATAACCATAGTGCGAAAGCCACGAACCATTCCACTAGACTTCAATACAGTGGCGGGAGAATGGGGGAGGGTATAGAAGTGTCAATCATCAGGCATGAAGATCTAGCAGTCAATGTTGGGAAGTGTAAAGGTGATGATTTGCTTCAAGTTGACATGGAGACAACCTGTCGTCATCATCAGCTGGCTGCAGGTTTTTTGATCAAGGTGGGAGGTTTGGAGGATAGGAACCTAAAGTATACGCATTTGGATATAGCAGGAGCGGCTGGTGCACCACCGAATGAGCCAACAGCAGTGCCTATTTTGTCATTGTGTCATATCCACAAAGTATTACCTTAAAGACTCCTATTACTAACTTTATTTTTTCTTTGTTTCGGGTAAAATAGTGGACGACTCTGTTATTTCGTAAATTGTAAATGTTGATAAAATAATAGTTTTTAAGTTACTTGATTTTGTTTTATTGTTTTTTTAAATAGGTACCTACGAGACGTTCCAGTTCCATACCAGCATGGACGAAATATATCGTCCATGATACCAGTTCGATACCAAAACATTTACATTATCAAATTAATTAATAATCATACGTAAATTATAAAAAAACCGGCCAAGTGTGAGTCGGACTCGCGCGAAAAGGGTTCCGTACCATTAACTTAAAATATTAGACAGTATAGGCAAAAAAAATATATATTTTTATTTTATTTATAATTTCAAAAGTATTCATCACAGGATACCCGAAACAATTTTAAATAAGAGTTTCCGCGCCTGTTTCTTTACGTAAGTGATTTAAAGTTTATAGGTCCAAGACTTTAGAAATTACAGGGGGGGGGGGGACACCGTGTAAACTACTTTGGCGGGCTATATCTCGCAAATGGTAAAGCTGATAAATAAGTGTTGTATGGAAACCCTACTTTATTTTCATAGTCCTTTACAACGATACCCCACACAAGGGGGTGCCCTCAAAAAATAATTCACCCCCCCCCCTTTACATGTATGGGGAGGTACCCTTAAAAAGGGGTAATTTTATTTTTTTGTATTTTTAAAAATGAGACCTATATGTGAAGTTTCCTCGAACCAAGTTACATGCAAATTAGTCCATAAACGTAGAAGATTTTCTGCTGTGACAGACTAGGACGGACGGACTGAACGATCTTATAAGGGTTCCTTGTCGGACTACGGAACCCTAATTATGTCTAATAATCACTAAGATTACTTCATATCGATTTGGGTCCGGTTAAAAACCGATAAAGATAAGGTATTTTTTCCTTGACAAGTATTATTTTTATTGTCGTGCACACGCATATTCGACTACCCCACTTTGACATTGTGATCGCCTCTATTATCTGCGTAATAAAAGCTATTTTCGTAGTTCAAATGTATAACCTGACGTGATGCCGTCTGTACCTAGTGACCATGATCATATTAGTCATGTTGTGGGTGGTAAGTACGGTGTCTTCTATGATCCATCCATCCATTATTCATTAGGTAGCCCAGGGGCCAGGGGCCTGAATATGTCTCCTTACCTGACCGATTGTTCAAAGGTGCCATGGAACTGTTCACAAAAGACGCCATGTTGCCGTTGGAGCTTCGTAATCTCGCGTACGACATAGACAGTGTCATGCACTTTGGGGAGCGTCATTTCAGCAAGAACGGCCACAGGACTATCATCTTTAAGGTAAGATTTCATATGGGCCTTTTTCCCATCGCACGTTAGAAAAAAATAGTATGTATAACCCGTACAAAAAAACACGTAATTCAATATAATTAATAGAATCAGGCGTTACTTTGCGGAAATCCATTATTAGATGGGAAAAATAAAATACAATTATTTTGCTTTAAATTTCCGCTAAAAGACGCTAGCGCAGGCACCAAAACCACACCAACCGCAACCGCGTTGAGTACCAGTTCAGGCAAATGCAGAATGCACCGCCCTCCGTCCCTCAATACGCATGCACTACAGCTAATGCAGTTGTTAGTTACCAACACCAACGTGCAAAAAACCTCGACGCGTTTCCACGCGGTGCGTGCCAGAATAATTGTATTTTACACGTAATTCAATGTCAGCCACACGGTGCGTATCATGTCCAAATTAAGAGGGCCTCTCTTAGCATTTAAGCCAGGCCCTCTGAAGGTCATGAAGCTGGTTTCTAGTGGGCCCAGAACCCCGAGCGAGCGATGTATATTGTACCTACATGTATGGTTAACTAGCAGTTCCCCACGATTTGGCCCGCGCTAAAAGTCTGATTTTCCATATAAACTTTCATCCCCCATTGCCCTGATGGTTTTATATCGCCACAAAAAGTAGCATATGTCCTTCTCGGGATCTCAAACTATATCTGTACCAAATGTCATTTGAATCGGTCCAGTAGTTTCGGAGCCTATTCAATACAAACAAACAATCAAATCTTTCGCCTCTTTATAATATTAGTGTAGATGTACATTTTGAAGTTTCTCCAAAGTTCATATCAGCAATTTACCGAAACGTACATAGGTATTAACACACTATTTCGTTGTGCGATATTTCAATATTTTCGAAGAGGCTTATAATTTGACTAATGTTACGTTTGAGAAACCTATTCAAAACTTTCAGGAACGAGGAAACCGACCTGTCAAGCAAAATCGCGTCGGCCTGAGTCCCACAGACCTACGCAAAATCGAAATCGTTTACGGACCTGAATGTCGGAAAAGGGACCGCCAGGAAAAGATCGAGATGTGCCAGAATTACCCAGTGGCCAGGAGAAAGAGAGATGTCGCTGAAACCGAAAACCTAAGAGTCAACAGAGATATAACACCACCACCAAACGATGTACCTGGTAATCTCAACGACAGCTTACGAGAATTAGGCATCGAAGACGAAGTGCAAGAAGTTGTCGACCATGTTTATAAAGTCTCTTCCAGAGCTTTAAGAAACGCCCGCGCAAAATACTGCAACCTAACCAAACCAGATTTAAGAATATCCAGCGAAAAGGTACAAAGAAATAACAGCAATGACATACTAGGCATAATCGAAACTATTGCTGACTATGCCAGAAATATGGTTGACAACGCCGTGGCAAATCTCACACAGTTTTGCCGAACGTCTGAAAGCATTGAGACGTATCAAAGGGCAAAGTGTCCTTACTTCGGAGGCAGAGATTGTCCTGTTAGGTATAAATCGACGAAATCGGGACCAGTCAGGTATTCAACACAGCACAGGCCTATAATACCTCAGTCAACAAAGCATAGAGGTGAGCCTAATAGGGCTCAATACGCGGTAATGCGTGCTGGCAACGACACGCAATCCACTACGCCTGTCGTCAGAAGGAAGAGAAATGTTGATATTAGTGTCAATCAGAACAAATCTGACAAAGAGAAACCAGGCAATGAAGCTACAACTGTTGTGGATAGAAATGATAATGAGACTGATGTTGTAGATACTGGCAAAGATGCCTTAAAAGGCGATATAAGGACAGATAGACCACAAGGCAGAAAAATGGGATATGAAGCGGAGTGGCCTTCCCCAGAACGCAATAGAAGAGTTTTCATGTAAGTAGCGATGCAAAAGTTTTCAGTAGAAATAAAGGTTTGGAAGTAAGAAATTTGTTTTTATACATTGAAGTTAGTGTTGGTCTAATACGGAACTTAGAAAGTAGTTTTATTTTTAAGCAGGATTCAAGTACATAACTTATTTAAAATCGTATGTACGATGTGCATGCCTTTAATGCTTAAGGTCTGAGACCTGTAGGACATTCCTGATACTTTCATACTTTGGTTGATTCCTCTGGTTAGGACTTTTTCAAAATCAAATAAGTATTTATTAAAACTTAATTTTCTAAATTAAATTACTGCTCCAATCATTATCATCATCATCAATATGATTTAGCGCAGAGTCGATCACTGCTGAACATATGCATCCCCCATAGATTTTCAAAGAGACTGTTACAAGCGGCAGCATTCAGTGCAATCCTGCAACCTTTATATCATAAGGTCGTTTGTCCATCTTGCCGGCGGACGCCCTACGCTATCCTTCTGATCAAATGGTCTCCAATCAAGAACCAAGAACCAGAGGTATCAACGAAACCCTAATTATGATGATGATCATCTTGATGCTTTTAACTATATACCTGCACGAGTAGATATTTGGATTTACCCAGGCAAAGACTAAATTTGGAAAGATTTAGAACGGCTCATTTGTTTTATGAGAGCCAAAAGGAGGCAGAGGATTGAAAGACAAAAGACAAAAATATGTACGTTCCATCGGTAGAAATTTTTCAGTTATTGTTTTTCTGTCACCATTTACACCATCTGCCTATTTCTCAGTATGTTTCGTACGTACCTAACTATAGGTACTGCTTAATGAGTGAGAGGCATTTTAAAGTTTATTACTTGGGTAAGGAAAATTTTTGATATATTATTCGATATATTTATCATTCCATTTGTTGTATCGGCTAGGTTTATGTGACTTAATTCATGTGAATATAAATTACATAAAAATTCTACACCAAACGTCATATTTTCAACATTAGAGAAAACATTACAAAATCCAGCTTATCAGAAAAGTTATAGAAAATAATTTCACATGAGTAAGGTCGCATTGGAAATATAGTTAACGAAAAATATACCTCATTTCAGGGTTAAGAAAAAAGGAAGATTGAATAAAGAATGGGAAGATTCAAACGTCTCCGTAGAGGAACAGAGTGAAAAGAATGTCAGGCATAGAGAGAACCTGAAGAAAAAAGGAAGATCCCTTAAGGAATCTTCCCAAGGCTCAAACGACTCCGTAGAAGAACACAGGGATGAGAATGTCAGGCATAGAGAGAAACCCGTAGCTAAGGGCAAGAAAATTCGGGGAAACAGGAATAAAAGCGGGTAAGTATTATACTTTGTTTATTTATGTAAACTGTTTCCTGTCCCAAAATAAAAAGTAAAAAAAAGGAAAGTAAGGAAAAACCTACCACTGGGAAAAAGCCTCACCTCAACTATGAGGAGGAGTACAAACCATACTCAACCACGCGGGCTCAGTGCAGATTGGTAAAGGGGTGTCTGTAAGGCAAGTGACCAATCTTACTGTCAGATGTTATCAAGCCGCTCTAGGGCCCCTGACAAGTAAATAAAAGAACTACACTAAATAAATAATAAGTACAGAAGAAACAATCTGCAAAATCATTTATTTATACCTACACGGACTACCGTCCGCCTGTCTGGTTCGGAGAAGAGTAACCAGAGAGATTTTAAGCAACGATTCTTTTGCCTGTTTGGACATAAAAACGCATAACAAAAATTGCTGGATTAAGCCAATTTTTCTAGATATTAAACTAAAAATTTTGTTAATTCAGAGTTGAAAAATCTCAGGCCTGTGTAACTCCCCGCGTACCGTACACCGTGGTCTAATCAAGTAGGGTGTTGCGAGCGAGCAGCGCACACGCGCGCGTTTTATTCACCGGCGGCGCGCGGCACTACGTGGTTGGACGAGCATGAATAAAGTGCTAGACGGTCATTCTCACGATAAGGTGTTCTTCGTATAATTTCCGTCACGATTTTTATTTCGCAAAAAATTATTTTAATTGGCAATTAAATTAAGAAAAGACGATAAACTAAACAGAATTATGTATTTTGCAATTCAATGTGCCGACTGGTTATGGAGTTATGAGGTGACAAAGTTTTGGGTGTGACGGAAATTAGAAAATAGCTTACTTAAATTTATATTGTATTGAAATAAAACTCAAATAGAAAATAAACAGAATTTAATGAAAAGAAGTTATTGTACAGTCTACCAATATCAAAAAAATCTATTTAATAAAACAAAAAATTTGCTCGGTAGCCTGTCTAAGCCTTTGTTGCTACAAAATCTCCTCTCGACTTCGTTTTGGCTTACCCATGTTTTCTGTAAAATAAGAATACACAATATTATGGTATATGCTATGTATACCTATCAAAAAACTTTAAGTAGGCACCTGTTTTAAGGTAAAAACATAAAGAAAACAAATGTTGTCAGGTATTATATAATTTCCGGAAGGAATAGGGTAATGGAAATTAGGAACACGACGGTATTTATGAGATATTAATTAAATGGTAAACAATACAGTATATTGCTACAAGTATGAGGTAGCCAACGAATGCCTGCATATAATATTATCACAGACCAGTTTGTATCCATTTTAAAATATAAATTAAAAGAGCGAACGGAAATTAGAAAAGAGGTGAACCAAGCGAATATAAATTAGGTACTTACGGTCGTAGTTCGCCAACGGAGCAAGTGACACGGGACCGTTTCGATTGCCTGCCGCGGCGCAACTGATCAAACACGACGTTGCGCTAAGGATGGGAATTACTTACTCTGCGAGCAAGATATTCGCTACTTTTATACTAGTGACTGAAATTAGGCATGATGAAAGGACAAACATATTTTTTGTTTTGTCTAAGAAAATACACAAGTTAAACAGAATATTTTTAGTGAATAATAATACTTAATTATTAATCTTAAAAATTGTATATACTGAAATGTACCAATCGTAACTTATTTTGACACTGTTGAAGGTTTTGAACTTGAATCTGGGTTCTGGACAGCGAACGGAACTTAGGAGAACGACCTAAGAAAAAATAATCAAGTGCTTTTTTACAAGACGATGTGTCTCAAATTCAAATTCCTAAAAGATAAATGCTAGATCTAGTTCCTAAAAAATTAACAGCTTCAAAATATAACAAACTAGTCAGATATTTGCACGGACGCACCAAAACCAGGCCTGCTGAGAATGACCGTAGAAAGGTGCGCTATATGGCGATAGTAGCTTCTTGTAGCAGTCAACCCTATCGCATCGCATGATAGTACGTCACTGAATAGGTTTAGCGTATTATGATATGAATCATATTCCAGAGTTATAAAAATGAAATTATCTTGCAATGAATTTCTATAGGTGTCTAATCGGAAATGTGTTTGACTCTGAGGCGAACTCAATTACACCATATCGTTGACGAAATTGAGTAGATATTTCTTTGAATTTCTATGCAAAGTCAAACTTCTGTACCGAGTACCTACTAGTACTTATTCTGTAAAAAATTTCAAGAGTGACAAGGTTCTATAATAGAACTCTATTCTGTTCTCAAGGGCACCAAGAGACCAAACTGAAGATAACCTCGAAAGCTTGCCAAAGACGGTTAAACTCTCCAAAGAAAATCAAGAGTTTTACGATGACAGGAAATGGCCCGGCGGGGTGGTGACGTATACGCTGGATGAAAATACTGATTGTGAGTATACAATACCATTTATACCATTATCAATAGGTCGAAGACGAGTATCGAGGACAAGAGCGCCTTACCAGTAGGGCCTAAGTCGTTTACACATCGCTTCGTAGTTTTCTAAGGAAAGGATAGAAAGAAAAAGTTACCAATAGGGTGATCTACCGAAAAGGCATCCGCTCAGCATTAGACGTGGTAGCTGAGGGCATACCACGGCACTGATTTTCAGCGGATGCCTGGGGTAACTAGCATGAGACATTAAAAGCAGTGACGTAACGAATGACAGCACAACAACAATACAACATTAAGGCCCGGGTTCCACCAAAGCAGAGAGGAGAGGAGACGGGAGGAGATGTATTTGAATAAACCAATCAGATTTCGTTATTTTTACATCTCTTCTCCGCTTAGCTTCGATGGAAATGGACCGAGCGGAGAGGAGATGTCTTATTTTTCTATAGAATTTTGTGCGGCGAGCGGGCCAGCGACGCGGCAGAGCGGAGAAGTGTCTAGTCGGGCGGCCGGGCGGCGTACGCGCTCGCGCTCTTATCCAGGATCTATGTTGCCGTCGGTAATTTACATATTGAAGAATTAATTGTGCTTCTTCAACCTCTAATTCCTCTTCCTCAAGCAAATTAAGATATAACTTTTGTAACGACATGACGTCTTCCTTTCGTAGACAGAGCTTGACTGGTTTCGGTCTCTCTCTCTCACATCTCTGCTACACAAAGCTCACATCTCCTCTCCGCTTTGGTGGAAATAACTTGCCAGCTTTGCAGCACATCTCCTCCCGTCTCCTCTCCTCTCTGCTTTGGTGGTAACCGGGCCTTAATAGTTAGATTTGGGACCCATGTTAGAAAGTCGGCCGTCTCGTCAGTAGATTGAAGTAATCTGCAATGTAATATAGAGGTAGGTATGTGCTCTAAATTCACTAAGCCTCCATTTCTAGAATCTCGGTCCTGACGGCTACAATATTTAAAATGGGTACCAATTTAACCCGGGTATGACCTCTTCCTTGTTTTAAGGTTTTTTAATTTACAATTACACAGAAACGCAGTCAGGTTTTTTAGTTTTTTTAAATTACCATTTTTTTTAAGTGTTACTGCCGGTGATTCGATTTTTGGAATCATCTGAGGCTTGCCAAGCCAATCTCTCTGCAAAGTGTTAAGTCGCAATTGACCCCGACAATAAAAAAAGTATTTTTTATGTTTACATACATGTTATTTTTTTAAGCCTGCTGGCTTATGAAAACAGATTCTATGATAAAAGAACACGACAGAACACTTGCAAATTAAGTACTTATTAAAGTTAGTAACACTTTGTAATACTTATTGATCTTAGATTTTGGATCAAAACACAATTATTTTTGCAGAACCACTAACGGCACTGACCTCTATAGTACAAGTACGCTAGACTGCATACTGTCAACCTAACAATGAAGCCATTTGATTCGCCATTTTGGCGCTTTGATTCGCCATTTTGGCGCTGACGGCTATAGTGAGCGTGTGGTGACCGTCCACGAAACTAATAAAAATTGACATAAACATATGGAAATTACTCTATTTTAGTTCCCTGTACAGTCGTGTAGGGGCGCATTGATTCGGCACAAAAATTATCTGTCATTTCTTAGAGAATGTTTAGTCCAGCAGCGTACTTGTTCTATGTAAGTCAGTGACTCACGGGTAAAAGGCAAAAAACTTTAATCTATTGATATTCTTAATTATATTATTTTTAATGATATCATAATTTTAAATAATGTATAGGAAATCATGGAATCTTACGAATTATTTTAGTTAATATATTATTTTAGTAAATATCCAAGTAGGGTTGAAATAAAGATAATAAAACTTAAAACAAGTATTTATTATAATCATTTTTAAAATAGTTATTAAAGTATTTTCCGTAGTCATCAGTAGCCAATTTTCACTATTCGCACTATATGACATACCAAAAATTTGTGATGACAACTAATCAATAATTAATATGAAGAAACTGTAGTGGTCACATAGACTTTCTTGTCGAAAAACACTACAACACCATGTAAAACCACTTTTCTTTACGAAAACGAATAGTTCTCGGTATTTTTATCACATAAAAATTGCACTTGGTCGAAAATTAGATTACGCGTCCACTTTGACACTAATCATTATGACAATTGATGACATATCAATGACGATTTGAGATTTCTGTTGCCAGTTAAAGAAATTAGTTTCAGTTGTTTTCCGCAATATGGTGAGGTCCCATATATTCCTGGTCAGGCAATAAATAAATTAAAGTATCGCAAATATTCGAAATTGCTTAGGAAATGTATCCACACCTCCCAAAAGATTCATAACGAAAATCATATTAATAATGCCAAAAATAAATGCAAAGCAACTTGGAACATATAAACAGTGGCTATGAACATAATTATAGACAATCGATTGAAAAAATAGTGTTAAAAGATAAATTGATTGACGACCCAAGAGAAATAGCCAGTACATTTAACGACTTTTTTATTAATATTGCAAATGATAATAATTTTAATTCTAATTACTCGAATGCGACATTACAACCTGACTTTAAATTAATTGATAGAACTGAATCCAGCATATTTCTTGTACCAACAGACGTGTTTTAGGTACAGAAAGTGATATTGTCCCTGAATAATACTAATTCCACTGGTTATGACGATATATGTACAAAAATAATAAAACTATGTGCTAAAGAGATATCCCCTGTTTTAGCCTATCTTGTAAACGAATCCTTTGCAGCGGGCACCTTCCCGTCTGCTCTTAAAATATCCGTTGTCAAGCCACTGCACAAGAAAGGTGACACTAACGATATCAATAATTACAGACCGATTTCCTTAATTCCCATCTTATCAAAGATATTTGAAAAAATTATGCAAATTAGGCTTAGCTCATTTCTGGTAGCCCATAAAGTAATTTGCCCAGAGCAGCATGGTTTCCAGAAGGGGAAATCCACAGCTCTCGCTTGTTTTTCTCTTACGAAATACATATCTACCATGATGGATAAAAAAAATCCCGTTACAACAATACTGTTTGATATGAGCAAAGCCTTTGACTTTGTCTGCCACAGAACGCTATTGATAAAGCTCGAAAGATATGGGATTCGTGGTTTGGCGTATGACTGGATCAAGTCTTACCTTGATAATAGAACGCAGTTTGTAGAAATTCCTAAATTAAACAAAAAACTTCAAACCGTTGTTTATAAATCCGAAAAATTTTATAAATGCAAATTATTTTGGAGTTTCTCAGGGTAGTATCCTAGGACCCATACTATTTATTCTTTATATTAATGACCTTCCAAAATGTACGAAATATCCATGTATTTTATTTGCTGATGCCATATCTCTTATTATTCCCAAGCGCTCTGACATCCACTGTTTGGGCCACTTTAAACCTTTCCCACCATTTTATTCAAGGCGACCATTGGAAATATTTGGGAAACTTCCAATAGCGTAGTTTTGAATTTGAATTGCGCGCTGAAAATGGCCGGCTTACGTCTACCAATCACGGCGTACGTCCTTCCGTTGGGCTGTCAAATCCTCGTGCGCGTGCGCTCATTTAAATATATTCAAAAACTATAAATTATTGTTTTTTTTTAAGTGATAAGCATTCACTTTGCAATCTAAATATATTATTGCACTTGAAAAAATGACCGCCAGAGGCGGGAATCGAACCCGCGTTCCTCGCATGCCGGGCGATTGCTTAACCTCTCGGCCACCCTGGCGTTGGCAGAGCCTGTCGAAATTTTCAAGTGCTTCTTAACGCTGTAATGCCGAAAACTTCAAAAACTGTTAAATTACACCATATTCGCTGTTTCTTATGATATACTCGCTTCTTAAGACTTTAGCTGCTTGTGACAGTGAAGGTGAGGTGGATCCACCAAAAAAAGACTGTTTTTTTATCAAGTGTTCGTCCTGCAACGCGACGCCTTGGATACCTGAAGTGCCATCCTACGTAAGTTCTCCCTAATTTCTTGTGTGAGCTAAGATTGAATGGTGTTGAAGGTGAGAAGTGACCTGGTTCATCTCCTCTTCTATTGTCTTTTCATCAAATTCTACCTTTGTACCCCTGCACCCTTACTGCAATACTTAAAACTGCAATCGCTAATGTTCCTGTGGGTAATATTGCATTTAGCGCCCACATCCACTATGATTTAGAAATAATGAATGAAATTGACAAAGTTGTCAAATGGCTTAAAAATAATAATTTGCGTGTAAATTTAACAAAAACAAAGCTTCTTCAGTTTTATATAACAGGAATGGTAAGCCCCAAAAATTTGATATAAACCATCGCAGTAACCATATTGCCGAAGTGACTACTGCAAAATTTCTCGGAATTTTATTAGACTCAAATCTGACATGGAAAAGCCATATCGACACGGTATATCAGAAGTTGAATAGGTTAACTTATGCGTTGTACCGCCTAACCAAAATATCAAACCTAAAGACAGCTCTAACAGCGTATCATGGCTACGTATGCTCTGTCCTACGACATGGCCTTATTGTGTGGGGAAATTCATGTGATGGAACGTGCCTTTATTACCCAAAAGAAATGTATTAGATCCATGTGTGGTGCTGAGCCAATGGACTCCTGTGGGCCACTTTTTAAACGCCTTAATATTTTGACATTGCCTTGCATGTACATTTTTGAGGTTCTCGTTTTTGTAAGCAAAAACATGGGTATTTTTGAAATTAAATGTAATACATTGTCTACCCTATATCCAGGGCAACTCGTTCGACCCCAATCATCTACAACATGTTTTTCGCGAAATTGTTACGTCATGTCGATTAAATTATATAACATGTTGCCGCACATAATGAGAGACTTGCCCTTGAGATCGTTTAAGAACATACTGTACAAAATACTCTCTAAAAACTCCTTTTACACTATAGACGAGTTTTCAAAATTTTGTTCTGATGGACACATGAAACGCCTGATTCCAAGGTAGACCACTGCGTTTATTTTTATTTATTTTTTATATACATGTTAGATGGACTGACATGTATTGTTTAGATTTAGGTGTTATCTATGACAATTGTTTTTGTATAATGCACTCTAAAATTGTAATCTGAAATCCAATTATTCATGTATTATTTTATTATAATTAATTATTTTATTGTATTTTCCTTTTTGACATTTAAAATAAAATTGTTAATTTTAGACGACGACGTCAAATATTTGCCTAGCGATACATCGGTAAAACACGCTGAACCCATATAATTTGTATTTTATCGATCTGTACCGTGTTTTAAGCAAATAAATGCATTCATTCATTCAACCTCACCCTGTAATAGGCTGTCACGGCATCCATTTGGTGAATCGTAAGTTCATATTTTAAAGCTAAATTATAATCAAATATAGCTGAAAAAATGTTACGCGTCGACTTGAGAACCTCCGTTTTTGAAGTCGGTTAAAAATCAGGATTTGCTGCTGAAGTCGAAATTCAGCTAAAGGGACATTATAAATTACTAGTGGTTCCCCGCGACTTCGCCCGCAAGAGTTGGATTTTCCATATAAACTTTCATCCCCTATTTCGACCCCTTAATGTTTTTATATCGTGACAAAATGTAGCCTATGTCCTTTCCAGGGTCTCGGACTGTCTCTATACCAAATTTTATCTCAATCGGTTCAGTGGTTTAATCGTCAAGAGGTAACAGACAGACAGACACAATTTCGCATTTATAATATTAGTATGGATTATCTAAATTTATTCTATTCGTCCATAGACGACGTGGAAGACGTTCGCGCTCGTTTGGCAGAAGTAAACAGCATTCTAAAGAAGAAAACCTGCGTGCGACTGGAGGAAATATCTGCAGAAGACGCCAAGAACTACGAAGACTACCTGGTGCTGGACACTTCGGCCGACTACGTGACTGGGAGAGTGGGAGGGAAGCAGGTAGGTCGTAGGCTCAGATCATTGAAAGCTATTTGCTTTAAGTCAGGCCTGTGTATCTCCCCGCGTAGGTAGCAAAAACGTAGGTACCTACGCGCGGCGACCCTTACTTAGGGGCTAAAACAAGTTGCGTGTCGCTACCGGCCAGCGACACGCTCGCGCGTTTTATTCACCGGCGGCCGCGCGGCTACGTTGCTGGCTGGACGAGAATGAATAAAGTACTAGAAAGAGGCGCTAGATGGCGTTAGAAGCTTCTCGTAGCAGTCAACCCTATCGCGTCGCGTGATATTACGTCACTGAATAGGTTTAGTGTATTATGAATCATATTCCAGAGCAATAAGTATGAAATTATCTTGCAATGGAATTTTGTAGGTGTCTACACGAAAATGTGCTTGACTCTGAGGCGAACTAAATTAAGCCATATTGTTGACGACATTGAGTAGACATTTCTTTGAATACAATTGCTAAGTCATACTTCTGTACGAAGTACTAGTATTTATTTATTTATTCTTTATTGCACAAACAAAGAAGTACAACTGGCGGACTTGATGCCTTAAGGCATTCTCTACCAGTCAACCATTAGGCGAGGCAGAAATAGTCGTGGCGGCGTAAAAAGAACAACACAAGGATAAATAAACTTAAATATAAATATATGTATATTTTAAACAATAAACTTACATAAACATACATAAACATAATAGTAATAAATCCATACATACTTGAGTCAAAAGTAGCTGTACCTAACGTTGACGAGAAAAAAAGTAATGATAAGTAGATAGCAATTCGTTAATCAAACTAGTAATGAGCGTCACAAAATTGAATCATTTAGGAAAAGTTCTCGAACAGACCGTTTGAAGGTGAATTTGGATGTAGATGTTTTGATCGCATCAGGAAGGGAGTTCCAGAGCCTTATGGCACAAATGTTGAAAGAATTAGACACGTAAGAGGTCTTGTGGGAAGGTGTGCACAGTTTAAGAGCAGTGGCAGGGCGGAGACTGCGAGAACTAATGTCACTCATAAATTTGAAGTTACATTTGAGATAATCAGGAGAACTAGGGTTGCTGAGGATGTTGAAGAGAGTGCAAAGGATTCGAAGATTTCTGCGCTGTCGGATGGTGAGCCACTTAAGCTGAGAACGGTATGGGGATATGTGGTCATACTTGCGTACGCCGAAGATGAAACGGAGACAGCTGTTAAGGAGACGCTCAAGCTTGTTTAGAAGATTTTGCGATAAATTGGTACAACAGACATCAGCGTAATCTATTACAGGAAGCACCAGCGCTGTACCAGCAGGATTTTAGTGCTTACAGGGAGAAAGTTTCGGAATCGGTAGAGTGAGCGCACTTTCCTACTGGTCTCCGAAATCTGATTAGCCCAAGTGAGTGAACTATCCATCACCAACCCCAGGTTTTTAACATGACAGCTATAAGGTATGATGGCGTCATTATATCTTAAGGAAACCAGCGGTTCCTGGATCATCTTAATTTGACACGGGTTACCAACTAGTAGAGCCTGACACTTGACACGTGGGATTGACTGATATGCCATATTTATCCGACCACTCCGAGATTCGCTTGAGGTTATCATTCATTACACCAATAGTCAGGTTGAAGTTATCGGCATCCGTCTGAGCGTAAAGTTGTAGGTCGTCCGCGTATAGATGGTAAGAGCAACGAAGATCATGAGTAATAAAATTAATAAAAAGAGCAAATAAAAGTGGAGAAAGAATACCTCCCTGCGGAACTCCTGCTTCAAGGTTGCATCATTGGGAAATACACTGGTCCAAGCGGATGGCTTGTTTGCGGTCACGAAGGTATGAGGAAAATCATTTCAGTGCCGGTGGCGAAATACGCAAGTGGGAGAGAATAGCTAGAAGGATGTCGTGATCAACAACATTAAATGCATTTGAGAAGTCAATGAGAACGAGTACTGTTATTTTAGAGTCCTCTAGCCCTGCTCTGATATCCTCTGTAACTTTTAGAAGTGCAGTGGTAGTGCTGTGGGCAGGACGGAAGCCAGATTGAAACTCACTGATAAGGTTATTGGAAAATACAAAATAGGAAAGTTGTTTATGGACAATGGCTTCGAGAACTTTTGATAGAAATGGGAGAATGGAAATAGGGCGAAAGTGACTAAGAAGACTGGGGTTATTGATCTTTGAAAGAGGACGAACAAAGGCGTTGCGCCAAATGGATGGAAACACCCCAGAGTCTAAAGAAAAATTAATAATATGAGTGATGATTGGAGCCAGATGACTCAAAATTGGAGTGAGCATGTTTCTGCTGACTTCGTCACACCCAACCGCCTTGGATTTGATGGAAAGTAGTACCTTACACACCTCGTCACCAGTAACTGGATAAAAGTGTAAAGGGTCAACAGATGGAGAATCTTTAAAAGAGATTGAACAAATAGTGGATGCTTTAATAGTCTTACAAAGTTTAGAAACGGAAGAGAAATGAACATTTAGATCGTCAAGAGAGTGTGAAATATTAGTGTGAGAAGAATCTGACTTACCGATACCGAGAGAATTGAGGAACTTCCAAGTGTTTACGGGTGACGATTGAATAAGAT
The DNA here is from genome assembly GCA_949316185.1 of Pyrausta nigrata. Taxonomy (NCBI): domain Eukaryota; kingdom Metazoa; phylum Arthropoda; class Insecta; order Lepidoptera; family Crambidae; genus Pyrausta; species Pyrausta nigrata. The sequence goes on along the minus strand of OX438964.1, from coordinate 5,101,763 downwards.
TTTGGTGGAAGTGACGCCTTTTGGCTGCTCTTACCATCTGATTACATCTGTTTCTTGCCCTTTTAAATAGGGACCAGAGCTCATCAGTACGCGATCGTTTAAAATTTCTAAAAGCACGGTCACGTTTTGTCATGGCTACTCTTACAATCCGAGTGAGCCATGGTGCAGGAGGACGCCGAAGTCTGACCGGACGCAACGGAGCATGAGCGTCATATAATTCCAGTAAGCGGTTATTTAACAGAGAAACTTTCTCATCCACTGTTAAAGCAGCAAAAACCGCCGACCAGTCAGTAGAAGCAGCATCAAGCTGCAAGGACTCGTGGTTAATTTTTGAAAAATTGCGTAGGTTAACAATTTTCGATCGCTTTCTAGGTGGTTTAATTCTATACGAGGCGAAGATCAGGTCATGGTGAGAAAAAGCAGGTGCAGGATGTTGCCCATGTTTAACAACATGATCAGGGGAGGAGGTAATAATCAGATCAAGCCACGAGTCATCGGTCTCAGTGTTGTGGTGAGTAGCATCGAGCGGTAGAATCGTAAAGTTGACTGAATCAACAACGGAGCGCAGCTTACGAGATTGGGGAGTGTCCTTCAAGAGATTAATGTTAAAGTCACCCATGATGAGTACATGTTCATGATCACAAGAATAAACTTCAAGGAGGGCTTCAAATTCTTCAAGGAGTGCTTTGACCCCCAAGGAGTGCTTTGACCCCCTTTATAGAAATAGTAAGAAGTAAAAACTCCATGGAATGAGAGTAAGTGGACGGCGACGTGTTCGTGACCTCATAGTGTATGTCACTACGAAGGTATATAGCCACACCACCACACCCCTTGCCTACACGATCGTTACGCACCAGAATGTATCCCGGTAAGCTGTAGCTAGTAGACGAGAGTTTCGGCTTCAGAAAGGATTCAGACACAAGCACTATGTGTACATTGCTATCCGAGAACGCATCAAGAAGATCAGTATAGTGGCAAGGGATGCTCTGAGCATTAATGTGACAGATATTTAAATTACGGCTGTCTGGAAAGATTTCCCTGATACGGTCATGAAGCGTGTCTACATAAAAGGAAGAATCATCGAGCGAGTGAAAAGAGCTACTTAATTCGCAGGCAGAGAATAAATTATCATCATTGTCGGACATAATAAAATCTAAGTATGTAAGTATGGATTTACAAAATATTAATATAAATGTATATAAAAAAATTACAAACAATTTAAAAAAAAACATTGCCATCACCTGCCGGTTATCTGTTCACAAAACAGGATAAAAGAAAAACAGCAGCACTATTAAATATTTGAATAAATTGTAAATTATGGTATACATTTAAGAAAAAGAAACAACATTAGCCAAAGTTGAATAGATCGCAAATAAGATCATAACAAAGCTGTACAGGTAATAACATCGGTGCAAGCATTAAAAAAAAACATGACAAACTAGACAGTGACTTTGGCGTTCGACAGTTCGATTTGACGTGCCTGAAAAAGTAAACAATTTATAAACAAAATTTAAGAAGGTAGTGTGATAACTATTTCAAGTGGAAGTTTTAACGATACTAAATAGTGATACCAATAGTAAAAATTAAATACTCAAGTGTAAGAGTTCAGTGATGGTGTAGTGAGCAGTAACTGACAGGTGGGATTATTATTATATTTGATGAACCATATAGGTTACCTACAAATCCACTGAACTATTTTACTAAATAGTTTAAACGTTATTTTGTAACAATTTGTGGATTATTTAAGAAATAAATTAATTTTGATATAGGAGCACTTGTTGTTTGTTTTCGCAAACTACCACCGAAAAAAAAAAGTACTAGTACTTGTTCTGTGCCTAAGTTTAAGTGTTTTAACGTTGACTTAACCAGAGCAACGCTCATAGGCGCGCAGTGCACGCACAGAAATGAGTAATGACTGTGAAATGGGGACAATCCGCTGTGAAGATCGTCGATAGTTCCTTTTGCCCATGTCGCGTTCGCACGGGTCACGCCCCCATTTCATATCTCTTTATTCTATGATCTTAGGTCGCAGGCTTTTGTCTTGCGTATGTGTTGAATGATCTGTACACCGATCCTGCAGTTTTGTAGGACTTGTAAATTTTTGTACTATGAATCGCAAAAAAAGTTCATGTTTCATGTTCAAGTTCAAAGACAGTGTGTAAGACTTTCATGGCAAGACGAGAACTACGTACAGTAGGTAGTTCCACCAGTGTGGCTGGCTGAACGGACGGATATGATTTCGCAATGAAAATAGATTTTTGGCAATTTCTTGAATGAAAACACCAACACGTCGCGGTCCATTTGAATTGAATGATCTGGCCTTATGCTGGCGATAAATTTTAATGTTATTATTAGCTATTCTAAGCCAGTTATTATATCCATACTATCACTCCAAGAGGCAGTTGCCATGTTTAGGTATTCTTTATTTTTATTTCAAGCATATTTCTTACCTAGTGTAAACTATTTAACCAATCCAACTCCAAATGGCATCTCGAATTAGAATACATCATACGCTCGTTTCATTTCACAACCTCAATCATCAATATTCACAATACGTAATCAATCAATCAATATTCACAACATCAACAAACCAACAGCACAGAGCGTAAAAATAACCACGCAAATCAAAAAGCAAACAGGCTTATTTTTATTGAACTGTCAGAGACAAACAACAAAAGTGCTTTTACCTAAGGGAGTGCGAAAGAGAAAGCACAACTATTAAGCGCCATACTAAGCTAAGGTGCGTGAAGGACAAAATACGGCCAAGGGACAGTTAGAAAAAGACGGAACGAAAACATTGGGCCAGTGACAACAAGTGCGTAAGGGATAGAGGATACACGTGGTCTTGACGTCAAACCGAAGGATGAACGAACTGGGTGGTCAGGTAATGACATCTCCACTTTTTACGCTAGAAATATTATCAGTTGCGCTCAAGGACGGTTTAATAAAAATTATATTAAATTATAATGAATTTAAAACGTAAATAACCAATGATATAACTAAATATATTATTGCACTTGAAAAAATGACCGCCAATAATATATTTAGATTGCAAAGTGAATGCTTATCACTTAAAACAATAATTTATCAATGATATAACATAAGGAAGATTAAAATTAATAATAAATAATGTACATGGCATGAAATGGAATTATCTTTCTATTCTTCTCTCTTATTCTTTCTTTAAAAAAATATTGATCCAGCAAAAATAGCTTATTTAGAATTTTAAATTATCAAATCGTAATCAGAGCCTGTGTTAGAAGAGCTAACAGATTTTTATCAATTTAGATGATAATCGTAATCATAAAATTTAAATTAGTATTCCTATTTTTAAAGAATTGAGGCCAATCCAGCAGTTAAACAGGAAATCAATTTTGTTATTAAAAAAACATCATAATTAATTTAAAAGTTATTAATTAGTTTTCGTATTTCCCATTTTCTTAATCGGATTTTTTTATTTGTAATGGGGTAAAATGATTTCTTTGCACTGGCAACCCCGTTCTAGAACCTTCTACTAAACTCGTGATCTGATTGGCCAGAACGTTCGCGTTCTCGAAATTTCTATTCTCTCATTGGCGAAGGTATAAATACCGGCCAAGCCGCCAAAACAGGGTAGTTTGAAATATTGTAGTGTCAGTGAAATGAAGTTTAGTGTAAGTTTAAGTTTATCCGCGAATAATGGTGGCTATCGGCATTGATTTGGGAACGACGTATTCGTGTGTGGCAGTATGGCGTGGCGGCATGGCTGAGGTTATAGCAAACGACTTGGGAAACAAAACAACGCCTTCTTACGTGGCTTTTACATCCACCGATCGCCTAATCGGCGAATCTGCGAAGAATCAAGCTCCGTTTAACCCATGGAACACAGTTTTTGGCGCGAAACGTCTCATTGGCCGGCGGTTTGACGACGTTGGAGTCCAAATGGATTTGAGACACTGGCCATTTCATGTCGTCGACGAAAATGGTAAGCCAAAGATCCTAGTCGAGCATAGAGGTAAAAAAAAGAAGTTTGCACCCGAAGAGATTAGTAGTATGGTGTTGTGTAACATGAAGCAAGTGGCCGAGTCTTATTTAGGTGTTAAGGTAGATAAGGCTGTGATTACTGTGCCCGCCTATTTCAATGATTCCCAACGACAAGCTACAAAGGCAGCAGCGACTATTGCAGGTTTAGAAGTGTTAAGAATCACAAATGAGCCCACAGCAGCAGCATTGGCCTACGGATTAGATAGAAACTTGAAAGGTGAAAAGAACGTCCTAGTATTTGACCTAGGAGGTGGCACTTTCGACGTTTCAATACTTAGTATAGGAGAGAACGAAGAAGGTACAGTTTATGAAGTAAAGGCGACAGCTGGAAACACTAGACTGGGTGGTGAGGACTTCGACAATAGATTAGTTGCATTTTTTGCGGAGGATTTTCGAAAGAAGTACGGCATTGACATCTTGGGAAATGCTAGAGCTACCAGGCGGCTGAAGGCAGCTTCCGAAAGGGCCAAAAGATTTCTGACGTCTGCTTCAGAGGCTACCATAGAAGTGCAATGTTTGTTCGATAGCATAGATTACTGTGGAAAGATAACCAGAGCGCTATTCGAAGAGTTATGCTCAGATCTATTCACTGATACGTTAGGGCCGGTGGAGCAAGCGTTGGAGGATGCAAGAATGCAGAAAAGCGATATAGAAGACATAATTCTCATAGGCGGCAGCACGAGAATACCAAAGATCAGGAGAATGCTGAGCGATTTCTTTGACGGGCGCAATCTAACATCTTCTATTAACCCTGACGAAGCCGTAGCACTAGGTGCTGCAATACAAGCAGCGATCGTGAGCGGAGAACATCATGAAAAGATCGACGATTTATTGCTAGTCGACGTGGTGCCATTGTCTTTGGGAGTGGAAACTGCCAGAGGGATCATGTACAAAGTTATTCAGAGGAACACAGCCATACCATGCTCCAACACCAAAGATCTTACGACGCTGGAAGATTACCAAAGCACTATGACCATTGAAGTTTATGAGGGAGAAAGGAGTTTGACAAAAGACAACAATTTGCTGGGCGTTTTTGACCTGGACGGTATACCACCGGCTCCTCGTGGCGTTGCCAAGATATACGTTACATTTGACATCGATGTGGATGGGATTTTGAGTGTCACTGCTCTAGACAGGGGTACGGGGAACTCAAAGAAGGTGATAATAAGGAACGAGCATAAACTGAACCAACATGAGATTAATAAAATGATTGCTGATGCCGAAAAGTTCAGAGAGGACGACAGGGAGAAGAAACTCTGTTTAGAAGCTAGAAACCAGTTGGAGAGTTACGTGTATGGAGTCAAGCAGACGGTCACGGAAAAAGGAGACAAATTGACGGAAGGAGAGAAAAGAACTATGCTTGACGAATGTGAAAATGCGATATCGTGGCTGGACGTGAGCGATGGCTGTCTGCGAGAGGAGTATGAGAGGAAGTTGACGGAGTTGATGCGAAAATGGTATCCTATCATGCAGAAGTATTACGACTACAGCTGGAAGCATAGAAGTAAGAGGCACAGAGGCGACAGCGGTACAATAGAGCTCAACGAACGTGAGGTAGCTACGATGCAGCAGCTACATGTTGGAGTGTCTGGGATATCTGGAAGTTCTGGAACACCTGGAATTAATAGAACATGGTCTAGAGAAGAGGTAGATTCGTCTGCAGTCCCTGGGCCTTCTAGAGCGCCTCAAATATCTTCACCTGGAACTCCTGGAAGACCTGGAATGCCTGATTCGTCATCCTAAATTGACATTTTGTGACGGACCTTATTGTTTATTTGGTAAGTTTTAGTAGGTAGTAATTAATTGTTTTCGTCATTAAATATCAATTTAGGAGACTAAGTAAATTTAGGTGATCTCGTTGGTTTTATGTGTAAGATCGTGCTGTGAACTGCTGTGTGACAAATATAGATTTGTAATATTTTTTATTTATTTAATACGGGTGATTCTTGCTTTGCTACTGTTTTTTCGTCAAATAAAAACCTCAGTTGTAGGAGTAGGAGCAGGTATTATTAATCGAATATGCATGAAGTAGGTAATTTAAAACTAAACTAAGTATGTCACATAGCTGATGAAAGTGGCTGTGTTTATGTAACAATAAATTTGATATTAGTACTATGTAGTAGTAAAACGAAATAGATTTATATTATACAAAGTTGCTCAATTTAATTTTGGTAGGTAGGTAGTTAAATCCCCATTTTATTTCATTATTTAATTAAGATGAATGGCTGAACTGAATTGAATCTCTGCTTTGAATATTTTTAAAATTATGAAAATTTAATGTTTCTAATTTACATGTTGTACAACAACGTAACAAATAATAAAGGGAACTTTACACACTCGGAAAATATAATCATTAGGTTTTTTTTACCAGTAACCACCAGTTTTGTGTTCGACTTTTTTATTTTTTGATATTTAAGTTTTTAAGGGAATAAAACTTGCCACTTCAAAAGAAGTAACGTAATGTTAAATCTTTCATATTGAAAGATTAGAGTTTGTTATGCAAATAGAATGTTACTGTATATTTTTTTAAAGTTACGTTTTAATTTAAAAAGAGATTTTATTATTATGTAACTTTGTTCGGTAGAAATATACTATTTCGACATGGTTTTCGTTTCATTTCCACTTATTTTAAATACCTCATGGGTGTTATCATTATAAGCTCATGGTTAAATGATTAGATCTAAAACAAAAGATTAAATGAGATTACCCTTGGCTCAACAATCAATCAATTAATTACGTTTTAAATATGCTCTCTTTATCTGTGACATAAGTAGGCACAGTCGGCAGCACGTCAGTTTACCCATCGGAACTACGAAAACAGATTTTATTACGTAGGGAATAGAGACAGTCTCAAACTCTCAAAGTGGAGTAGTCTTACGTGCGTACATTTTTTGCTTTGCGAATTGTAAACTGAGCTGTATTTCATTTGTGATAGTGTCCAAGTTTTATCCAAAAAACAAAAATTGGTACAAAAGGCCAATAAAATGTTTACAAAGTGGATAGAACATCATCATTCACTTTATTTTGGCTTGGCAGTTTGGCACCAGGCATTCATGTAGTGATTAATTCAGTGGCATTGATCTTTGTTTGCCATATCAATTACACTAAGGAGCGTACGTTTTTTGCTACCCAGCTTTCTGTCTAGCCAGGTTCCAATTTTTAAAGAGGCAGTGTTTCTTCAAATATAGTTTTGTTTTTTGGATGTTGAACCTCATTGTTGAACGGATTTGATTTTACCAGTTAAGTAGTAAAGACGGTGGTTTTTCCTGTAGGGCTTGGGTGCGATTCATTGACGCGAATCTAGGCAGCAGGAATAGAAAAGCACGAAGAAAATACTTGCCATATTTCACTGCTCTTCACCGCTCCACTCTGCCCAGCTCCTCATCAACGGACACGACCCCAAGCCACAAGCAAAGCCAAGAGTTTCACCTCCCCCTTCTTACAGAACTTCGGCTCGTTGGAGTTGTACCGCGGGGGCCAGCACCGTCAGCACGCTGCCATGATGGTGATGGCCATGCTGGGTTTCTACTTCGAGCTGGCCCGACATGACAGGGATGAATACGTGCGTGTGCATCTGCGACATGTGCGGCCGGGTAATAATTTTAAAGCGCTATTTTTGGAATTTCGAACCTTAAAAACGGAACCCTATTAGCTAAAAGCAGGTCTTTTGTTGTCCGTCTGTCTGTCAATTTTCTTTTTCTTAGGAACGCGTGGAGGTATTTTATGTCTCTGCTGTGATGTCTTGAAGCTGTATACGCCTCAACTTTCTGACAAGCTTAATGGCCCTACGGAAACTTTAGTTTCATTACAGCATCATTGGAGGAGAAATGCCTTTCTTATCGCTTTGATACAGAAAATATAGGCACATAAATTCATCAACTTTTTTCTGGCAACCTTTTGAAGAAACCCTTCATGGTAAAAATTTAAAGATAATAGAATGATTTAGATGTAAGTGTTGAATATTCAGTATAAAACCCCTTTTCAATTTCTTCGTCCGCTTTTTAGTTTTTATTTTTGTAAAGAAACAACTAGTAAATTTTTGAAAATGTAAAATTTTCGTAACTTTTGTGGCATGGTTTTCGTGGACATTTGACCACGGAGGTTATCTTTCACTCCACGTGAGGTTACGAAGGTCTTTTTATGCAATCTTAATTTACTTCTCTATCGGTCTGTAGATGTTTTTAAATAACCGTGTTATCGTTTTCTCCCAAAGGTATTAGCAAACGATAGTTTGTGTAGGTAGAAGCATGAGTTTTGCTTGTTTTTATCTATATTAGTCAAATATGGTTGATATGCCTATTTGATTGAACCCTGATGTTCTACTAACTAAATAAATGGTTGGCCTATTAATTTATCGACGTCAATGAGGAAAGTTCTCCATAGAATTCATATACGAATAACTTGATAAAACACTGCCCTTGATTGAATGTGTGCACATATAGAATAAAAATAATTTGGCATAACCAATACATCACACACCTTTGATTAGTAGCATCACACATTAAGTTGGGGCAAAAAAGCTGGAGGGTCTTGGCACTATGCTTGTCTCCCTACAAGTGAGCCTTAAAATTAACTTGGGCCAGACGAATTTTAGTCGGATTCCCGTGTCCAAGTGGCACTCTCTCCTGTATCTATTAGAAACGAAAACTGTGATCTACTGTTTTAGACGACAGGAGTACGTTTACCTGGGACAAGTGATTTAATTAGGTACTCGTAGGTTCAACTTGGCTGGACAGAGTCCGAAAAACTACGCGAAGGCATCATTTTGACCCAAATACTTCAGTGCTTAAAAATGAACGTCTACAACTAATCCGAAACATGGTCTTTTTCTATGGGCATAATAAAAAAGTTTAGGGACACACAACGAGCTATATGTTTGGTGTTTCTCCACGGGATTGAATTGACGAGATACGTAGAAGAACTAAGGTAACAGACCAATGTCTAAATGATCTACGGGACTAGGATAGTCCCGTAGATCATTTCCGTCCAAGGCAACGATGTCCGTCCAAGTTCAAGGTCACAAGACAAGACTTATCCAGCTGCTCAGAGGTGTGAGACAGGGGAACGTTATTTCCCCGAAACTGTTCTCAAGTGCACTGGAGGATGTCTTCAAGACTCTTGACTGGGAGGGATTGGGCATCAATGTCAACGGCGAATATCTCACGTACCTCCGCTTTGCCGACGACATAGTTCTAATGGCAGAATCGCCGCGGGATCTGCAAAAAATGCTGCACAGCCTAGACTCTGCCTCGCGATGCGTTGGTCTCCGGATGAACTTGGACAAGACTAAGGTCATGTTCAACGAACATATTGTCCTGGAACCGATAGCAGTCAGCGGCGAGATGCTCGAAGTTGTCCAGGAATACGTTTACCTCGGGCAAGTGTTGCAATTGGGTAAATACAACTTTGACCGCAAAATCGCCAGAAGGGTGCAACTAGGTTGGGCAGCATTTGGGAAGTTGTGTCACATCTTCTCGTCGCCTCTACCGCAATGCCTGAAGAGCAGGGTATATAACCAGTGCGTCCTGCCTGTCATGACCTACGGGGCCGAGACGTGGAACTTGACAGTCAAGCTGGCCCACCGACTGCATGTCGCTCAGCGAGCTATGGACGGTCTATGCTGGGGATCTCGCTAAGGGATAGAATCCGGAACGAGATCATCCGCCAAAAGACATAGATATCGTTCAGAGGTGCAGTAAGCTGAAGTGGCAGTGGGCTGGTCGTGTCTGTCGCAGAACCGACGGGCGTTGGAGTAGAAAGGTTCTCGAATGGAGACCACGTCTCGGGAAACGTAGTGTTGGACGCCCCCCTGCGTAGATCGACGACCTGAGGAAGGTCGCCGGTGGTGGCTGGATGCGAGAAGTGGAGGACCGTGAAAGTTGGCGCTGTCTTGGAGAGGCCTATGTCCAGCAGTGGACTGCAATAGGCTGATATGATGATCTTATAACCCATAAGATAAAACAATAATAATTAAGATGGAGGTGCTGCGGTGAGCAGCAAAAGTGATCTGACTCGTTAAATGACGTTACGAGTGAACCAGACTTTTTCAAAGTGGCTCCTGTTGCGAAAAAGATGGTTCAAAGCTAACTGAGATAGATTGGGCATGTGTAACGACGAAATGAAAAATATGCTAAATTAAAAATGAGTTAGTAAAAAGAAAGACTTTGTAGACAATAAAGAAAACTGCTGGCTATATGTTGAACAATAATTACAAAGTCATGTAACAAGAACAGCCGAGCAGATATTATATTATCAGTCATTTGCCTGCTGATACATGAAATTTATTTTATGTTTTAATTTGTTTTATGTATTAACTTTAGCTATAGTTATCTGCTAACAAAACATTTATTTCTACTTCATCGTCAAATCGGAACTTTTTACTATATTAAAGGTTAAGAGATTTATTTATTAATGCTTTTCACGCTTTTAACTTCAAACAAACTATATTCTTTTTTAAAAACAGGTATAATATTAGTTATTTAGGTTTTATTTGAAATGTTTTTGTGTAATAAAATAGGACTTCGCTATGAAAAATACGTTTCGTAACTTTCGTGGAATCAGAAATAACTTTCGTGGGTACCGAAATTTCAAAATTAAATATCGGAGGGAATAACAAACCAAATTGTTTGATTCCAACAGGATTCATTATAATTTTAGGCCTTCTTTAGTGTAGTATTTTTTCTTGTCATAAAAACTTTAACTAATAATCGCCACGAAGGTGATGCGGAGAATGCTTTCCGGAGAATCACTCATCACAGAATAAAATGCATCAATCACAAACTTGCACAGCAACCTCAGTGCGTGAGTCTGACTCGCACTTGCCCGGTTTTTTTCTTAACTTCCCATACAAATAGAACGATTAATAAAAAAATATGCACATTATAAATATTAATGCCATTGAATGTAGTCTTAAATCAAACACTCTGGCTTGACTCTACCTACATAAATTGTTTTTTTTTTCACTTTAGACAAACTTCACCATTTTGAAAAAATAAGATCCGATGCGACATTCCCTCTGCCATACGATTACGAGAGTGCCACGCATCCAGCTTGGCAATTTTGGAGGAAAGTTGGAATATCAGGCATATCATGCGTAGCCACATTCAAGACTAAGGTAATTAATTTCAGCATAAAAAATAATTAAATATTTTTTTAACAAAAGTGTATAGGTGCCATAACGAATTTGTCCTGCTACAATTTGTGGCAATTTTTTTTCAGGACCCAGACGGCACCGTTATGAAATCCCTGGGGCAACATGAAAAATTGCTTTCTGATATGGATTTGATAAAAATAAATTCTGTGTACGGGACCAAATGTTTTAAGAAAACGCGCTCGGGGAAATCGGGCAAAAAGAAACACCATTTGATACCAGAGGAAGAAAATAATGACAGTGAGACAACGTGACACTATAAAATACTTAGCCATTAAAGGTTTTTTTTTCAAAGTTGCTTTTTTTCTCTGCTTTATTCGTAAACGTTACTAATAAAATCCGCATCCTACCTTTCATAAATTTAAAAATGGACTTGTTAACTACATACATAGGTCCCACATATATGCACCTACAAGAATGATTTTTAGGAAAGCGCCCTTATAAGATCGTTCAGTCCGTCCGTCCGTCCTAGTCTGTCACAGCAGAATATCTTCTACGTTTATGGACTGATTTTCATGTAACTTGGTTCGAGGATACTTTACATATAGATCTCATTTTTAAAAATACAAAAAATTAAATTACCCCTTTTTAAGGGTACGTCCCCATACATGTAAAGGGGGGGAGGTGAATTATTTTTTTGAGTGCACCCCCTTGTGTAGGGTATCGTTGAAAAGGACTATGAAAATAAGGTAGGGTTTCCATACAACACTTTTTATCAGCTTTACCATTTGCGAGATATAGCCCGCCCCCCTGTAATTTCTAAAGTCTTGGACCTATAAACTTCAAATCACTCACGTAAAGAAACAGGCGAGGAAACTCTTATTTAAAATTGTTTTAGGTATCCTGTGATGAATACTTTTAACATTATAAATAAAATAAAAATATATACGTTTTTCCAAAAGAACAGTACTTATAAACTTAAAGTTTTTTTTGCCTATACTGTCTAATGTTGTAAGTTAATGGTACGGAACCCTTCGTGCTCGAGTCCGACTTTCACTTGGCCGGTTTTTAAAAGGGCTTATTTATTTGCTAGAAAAAAAGCTATGAATGTCATCGTGATTACCCATTTGATTACCCTTTAAATTGGTACATTTCCGAAGGAAATTTTCAGAAAAAAAAACTCATTTTCGTACAGAAGACATTTTCCAATTTTCCATTACTCGCCCATGATAATAAAGTAATTATTACTATCAGATTATTCTTCATTAGTTAATGAAATTGTATTCAAACCAAATGATGATGTAAATGAGCACCTTTGAACACTCCATGTTAGATCGTTCTAATTAGAGTTTACTAAATAAAAAAACAGATCTTAGCGTAGGTACGTAGATATATTTATTTAACCCCTTCATCCCCCAAGGGGGGGCTGACATCGCCTTTACTGATGACGTCGTACACGCAGATGTCCGCGGCGTATTTGCGTGCGCGCACCACGCATGCGCCGCGGGATATCATCACGCTGACGGCTGAAAAAAAAAAAGTTATCATCCGCCTAAGTATCATCATAAGTAAAGTTAGCCTATAAAGATCCCACTGCTGGGCATCTCAACTATGAGGAGGTACATCATACTCCACCACGCGGGCTCAGTGCGGATTGGTGCAGAGGTGTCGGTAAGGCAAGTGTCTAACCTTACTGTCAGATGTTATCGAACCGCCCTAGGGCCTCTGAATAGGCTTCATCATCAACAGATATTAGCCGGGACCAACTGCTTAACGTGCCTTCCGAAGCACGGAGATGCTTGTCATGGACGTCACTTTTAAATGGTCGGAATGGTCACCCATCCAATCACGACCGCGGGAGATATTATAGTGCACAAGTATGTGCGCAATGCACAGGTGCACTCTTTGTTCCTTCACTCACATAATTCGGTAAAACGGCAATCCGACATGAGCGTCACAGAACCAACGGCTTAATTTGCTTTCCGAGGCACGGGGTGTTAACACCACCAACTTCCTGACTCCGGACTCCGGAGCTGTGTACGAGTTATTTCAAGAGAGAAAACCCCAATACTCTCGGCCCGACCCGGGAATTCGAACACGGGACCTCGTGAATAGTACCCAGCGTGCTGACTACTAGACCAACGAGGCAGTCACACAATGCATATTCGTACGTCCGACCGACCATATTGACGTCAGCGTGATATCAAGCCTCATTAGATATACAATTCAGGGCGAGAGATGCCAAAATTTTCCCAATCCAGTCTCCAAATTTTTTGGTCCCTTACAGCGCGAGATCAGACAATTAAATTCTGGCAATTTAAGGCAATACAATCCTGGTTATATGCAAAAAGCACAGCGTAAAATAACTTACACCAGTGTTATTTTTTTAGTTGAGTTCAGTAATAGAGTGACAGAATTTGACTTTGTCTTAAACGCATAGGAGCTATTGAATATCAAAATTGAAACATTGCCAGAAACTCAAACATCCGTCCTATCTAAAGATCTAGGGCAGTTCTGACAATCATCACAGCACAATAGTTATATATATTATAAGGGAATGAGGATGAAATTACAAGGATGTAATTATAATAATTATTGTAAGTAATACCTATAAATAAGCGAATTACGTACTCGCACCTTTTTCTTGGTAATCGAAATACATAAGAAACGTCACGACGCTAATTGTGGATATATGTAGGTAAAAAATCGTACTATGTACTCATTTAGAATAATAGATAAGTACTAACCAGGCCTATCCACAGTAGTAACTATCATCCTTTCGATTTTGTGTTCTTCTTTCCAATGAAAGAACATTTTCTTTATAATAGCCATGACCAGGGCTATCATGAAAATGCTTAAGCCAAATAATATTGTGTACAGAGCCATTTATATTTAAATTCATCATAAAAGGCATTTTGTTTGTTACGGTTCTGAGAGGAAAATAAAAATGTCATAATCACTTTACAGTAATTATTATGACATGTGACACGAAAAAGCACCTTAGAAAAAGAAATTGCAACTGAAAAGGTTTATAAAATTCAAATAACTGTAAAAAAATAAGGATTTTATTAGTTGAGCCCTTAGTCAATTTTGTTGTTTAAAAATTTTCTCTCCTTTCTCCCTATCTATTTCCTCGGGGTTTCGGGCGGGAAACGAGCCGAAGAAGTTGGGTGAGCTTCGTTTCTTAATTTTTTGAATTCGTTTTTCGTGGTCATTGTTGTGATAGTGTGGTGATATAATCTTAATAATGTGCTGCAGAGAAGAACTAATGAAGTAAAAGTGAGAAACAAAGTAAGGCGCTCCTATCTGATCCGGTTCGATTTCCCGCTCAACATTTTCTTGAGAACATTGAAATGTGAACCACCTCGCATTTCAATGAGTTAGGTTAGGTTAGTTTGTAGTTTAGTGTTAGTGTAGTTGTGTAAATAATGTGATAAGAAGAAAAAAATGATACAAATAAAATTACTGAAGACGTGGCTGTATGCACTAGATCCTTTGCCTACCCAGAATGGGTGAATTAAAAAAAACTCTATATTCTCAAACTTCTAAAAAAGTTTCGTGGCGCGAAATGCATGTATTGTTTTATTGACGAAACTTAAAGCTGCTTTGTAATTAATTGCATTATGTTCGTAATTTTATGAAAATCAGACTTTTATTTCAGCGAAATGAGTGATCCTTACAGTAAGTACCGACTTTCTGTTTTTTGCTTTGCTTTCGTTCGTATTTGAAGAGGATGAAATAATTACTTACCTAAATCCTAACTCATTTTCCAGTACGTAATATCACTTTGAAATACCGGCTAGCAGTGGCTATAGCTGTGTTGAAGGGCAAACCTCACAATGTATCCTTGGAAAATTACATTCAAGAATTAAAAAGTAAAATAAATAATGAAAACATAGACGATTTAGATCTTACAGTATGCAGTGATGATTTCGAAATGGAACAAAATGCAAGTGCCAAAGAAATCGGTGATGATGCCAATAATAGTATAACAATCCTACAAGATTATGATCTACAGCTACGTAATACTGATATAGAAACGATTCAGAATACTGTTCATATGACACAAGAAATACCTGAAAAGCAAATGGTACCTACGTAAATGTTTAATTCAATTAATTTTAACAGTGAATAAAACTGTGTTGATTTTTTTCTGGATAACAAAACCAGCAGTTCGGGTTCGAATCCCGCAAGTAAATAAATAAAGAAATTGTTTCAACAAACACCAATTACCTAGCCCCACATTAAGCATGAGCTTGTGCTATGGTGACTAGGATAACGGATAGAAATACTTAAATACATATAAACATCCATGACTTAGGTACAAATGCTCGTGCTCATCACACAAACATTTGCCCCTTGCGGGATTCGAACATGCAACCGCCTGGTTTAGAAATCCGGTGCGCGAACGACTACACCAAGACGGTCGGCAAGTGCCAATTGTTTGTGCATTTGTACACACGGGCGCACGTTAGTCTACCCTACTTTGACCTTTCAGAACGCCTCTATTATATACTATAACGTAGGGAACGTTATAAAAGCCGTTTTCATAGTTCAAATGGGTAACCTTACGTGCTGCCAACTGTCATGCTAAGTCATGCATGATGGATGTTCATAAACTTATATAGTGTGTCCCGTCACCGATGTCGGAGCCTTCAAGAGGTGATAGATGAAATCACTTGCAACATTTTTCTCTATTACATGAACCTCGAAAACAGACTAAAAATATCACCTTTCCATACAAATCTACATAGATGATTTCCTAATAAGTACGGGGAAGTGAAAATATAATTTGAAATTTCAATGTTGCTCCTATTAAGAAATTGGTGGCAATTTTGCTTCTTAATAAAAATGTCCTCCTAGCCGAATTTCGAGATTAGCCAACTGCGCGGGACATATTATAGTGAACAAGTGTGTGCGCAATACACAGGTGCACTCTCTGTTCCTTCACTCTCATAATTCGGTGAGACGGCAGTCCGACATGACCGTAGAGAGATCAGGTGCAGGACCAACGGCTTAACGTGCTTTCCGAGGCACGGGGGTGTAACACCACCAACTTCCTGACTCCGGAGCTGTGTCTGAGTAATTTCAAGACAGAAAAACTCAAACACTCTCGGCCCGACCCGGGACATCGTGGATAGTACCCAGCGTGCTGACCACTAGACCAACGAGGCAGTCACCACATGAAGGCCCGACACGGGTGCCCGGACACATTGTATAGGTATGTCGAATCGTCATCCTAGTCGCCATTGAACAACCTCATGGTTAGTTTGGGGCTATGCAATTGGTGAATGTTGGAAAATTTTATTATACATAATTTAATCTAATTCAAATGGAACCTTTGATTTCCAGAATTTCACAGTCGAATCGCAAGCAAAAACTCGAGAATCAAATAATTTGACACAAATAGAAAAAGCGCCGGATTTAGAAACTTTCTGTCTAACGCAATATGAACAAATCTACATAGATGAAGTTGTTGAAAGAAATATTAATGTTTCAAATGAAGTCAATAGAAACAAGAACACAGACTTAACATATTATGATTCACAAGCTACAGAAATGTATAGTGTGCATGGCTACACGCAAAACTATACACATGTCAGTCAAAGTCAAAACTATAATGATATCTCAATTAGTGATAAGCTTATAAAAGGCAAAAATAACATCCAGCAATCTCATACTAGTTATGACATTCAAGAAATCGGTTGTGTATCTAATCGTTTAAAAACCAATTCGAGTCCCATTGAATTAGGTCATAATACTTTCTTAGCAGATAAAACTATAGAAATAGATGAACACAACTCAACAAATACAAGAAATGAGAACAAATGTGAATCAAATGATATAAATACAAATGAAAATCAATTTTCAACACAAATAAACGATTCATTTCCCCAATACGCTCAAAATTTACACGATATAGAAGCAACAATAACCGAAGTTCGTGAAATATGTAAAACAAATGAAAATAAATGTAGAGAAAATAAAGGAATTGATGAAAATGATGTTTCAAGTAATGAATCTCAAGTAATATCGTTCAAGGTTGTAGAAGAGTTGAATAAGATCAAGAATTATATGAATAAGAAAGTTGAACGAAGATTGAGTAACGATGGTTCAATAGATTCTGGATACAAAAGCGACAGTCAATCGAAGTGTTCTTTTAGAAATTGTAAGTATGATAAATTATTGTTTTAAGTGATAAACATTCACTTTGCAATCTAAATATATTATTGCACTTGAAGGGTTTGATTCCCGCCTCTGGTGGTCATTTTTTCAAGTCAAGTGCAATAATATATTTGTAAGTATGAGTAATTGACTTTTTAGTCTGTCTCTTTTCACTTCATGCGAAAATAGTGAGGCAGGCATTGATTTATATGATAAATCAATGAAGACAGGTGATCTTAAAATCCGGTCTTCGATGACTTTAATGCACTTGTTCGACAAGAAAATCGTAGGTTTCAAATAAGTACCACGATCATTTTAGTCCTGACTGTGAAAGGAGATTTTGCACTATTGTTATTTTTGTAATCTGGTGTTTCCATTTGTCAAAAAATTGGTTCAGTTTTTTTTTTCACATGGCTACATTTGCATTGTATATCACTTATCTGCTTCGTTCTATTCGCGTTCTCTGCTCTGGGTACTATTCGCGAGGTCCCGGGATCGAATCCCGGGTCGGGTCGAAAGTGTTGGGTTTTTTCTTTCTTGAAATAACTCGGACACAGCTCCAGAGTCAGGAAGTTGGTGATGTTAACCGTACCTCGGAAAGAACTAAGCCGTTGGTCCTGCGCCTGATCTCTCTACGGTCATGTGGGATTGCTGTCTCACCGAATTATGAGAGTGAAGGAACTGAGAGTGCACCTGTGTGTTGCGCACACACTTGTGCACTATAATATCTCCCGCGCAGTTGGCTAATCTCTGCTAAGATTGGCCGCTGTAGTCGAAATGCGGCTAGGATTTTTTTATCACTTATAATTATTTTTATAATTTAAGAAATTTGTTTGCAAGTTTTTACAAACATTAATTGAATTTTGCTCACAAAAATTGATCGACTTTATCATCCGGTGGGACTCGAACACACGTCCCTTCGCTATCCGGGCGATCGGGTACATTCCCCAAGTATTGATGAAATCGAACGCCGGCTCACTGGCGTAGCAAGCACTTACAAAAATTCGTCGGCTGACTAACGTCCTCCGTAGCTCAGTTAGTAAGAGCACTCGCCCGGATAGCGAAGGGACGTGGGTTCGAGTCCCACCGGATGAAACAGTCGATCAATTGTTGTGAGCGAAATTTAATTTAATTTATCACTTAAGTTATGCTAAAAAAATACTTTCTGTAAATACTTCCAGCCTTACAGTTATCAGGAAACTGGCTGAATCAGTCCGCACACAGCTTGTATGAGTACATCACCCAATGCCCACTGCTGGTCACCACGCACGAGATCATAGAAGAAATAGCACAGGTATGCTTACCGACTGTAGAAAGTAGAGCTATGCATCTATGTATTTATTTATTTACTATCCCTCTTACTAATAACATCTAATATTAACTATGCCATTGCACAGATAATACAATGTGTTAATTATACACTTGATCAAACGAAATGTACGGTTATTAGACAAAGACAAGAAAGTATCGATAAAAAAAATAATTTAAATTAAGTGAAAAAAACGTGTTTTTTTACCCGACTGCGGAAGGAGGGTTATGTTTTTCGAGAGTACGTATGTATGTATGTTTAATTGTTTGGCACGCCCTACAGTCTAAACGACTAGACAGTTGTTGACATATGAGGTGTCGTTGAATTTGTCAAAATTGTGAGAGTGACATAGGCTTTATACGTTTTAAAGATGGCGCCCGCAAATGGAAATAAAGGGGGGAGGGGGATTGATTTTTTCCTTACCATAGCAATATGGGTATCAAATAAAAGCCAGTAAAAAGACCATTTCAAAAATATATAAATTTATGCAGTCGGCCGTTTTGTTTTTTCAATAATTATGTTTTTATATGTCCTAGCAGGGTCAGGGTATGGTACGGTGTAGTGGGCATATACCTTTATGAATAAAATAATTTAATCCAATGAGAATTTTACAGGTATTAGGCAAACTGATAGATCGGTTACACGAAGAAGAGAAGTATCCTTCATTTTTGGATGAGCTGCTAGAAAATGTGAACGTTTTACTACAAGATCTTTTTGATGAGAGCGGCGGAGAAGATACAGTAAGTATAATTATTTTTATATCTTAAGTTATTTGTTTGCAAGTTTTTACGAAATAAAATTAAATTTCGCTCACAAAAAAATCGACTGTGTCATCCGGTGGGACTCGAACCCACGACTTTTCGCTATCAGGGCGAATGCTCTTACCAACTGAGCCATGGAGAATGTTCGTCGGCGAATTTTTGCAAGTGCTTGCTTGCTACGTCAGTGAGCCGGCGTTGTGTGTTACTGCGGTTTCCATAATCCTCGGTGGTCGAGTGGCTTGCAAGGCAGTTTTCACGGTGTCGCCACTTCTAAGGTCTCAGGTTCGAACCCCGGGGTTTTGTGATGAAGTACTGCAGTACCACCGTTGTGTCTGATTTATTGTCATAGCACAAGAGATTAGCAACTTACTTCGGGATCATGTCATTCTTAACTGATGGTAAAATATTTGCTTAAATATTTCCATCGGATAATTCGGTTATATCTCCAAAGTAATAATATAATATATAATCGCAAAAATATTTCCATCGGAAATAATATCCATATAATCGCAAAAATATTTCCATCGGAAACTTTGCGGCCTCTGTAG
Source organism: Pyrausta nigrata (assembly GCA_949316185.1). NCBI lineage: Eukaryota > Metazoa > Arthropoda > Insecta > Lepidoptera > Crambidae > Pyrausta > Pyrausta nigrata. Next base: position 5,081,867 of record OX438964.1, on the reverse strand, counting down.
GTGAGTTGGATGAGCAATCGCCCGGATAGCGAGAGGTCGTGGGTTCGAGTCCTACGCGATGAAATTTTTTTTAGCGAAAATTTCGTACAGACTATTAAATTAATTGTATAAATTATAAAATTAAATGCATTGGGTGCAGCTAGGTTGGGCAGCCCAAATGCTGCGTCACATCTTCTCGCCACTACCGCAATGCCTGAAGAGTAGGGTATATAACCAGTGCGTCCTACCTGTCATGACCTACGGAGCCGAGACGTGGAACTTGACAGTCAAGCTGGCCCACCGACTGCATGTCGCTCAGCGAGCTATGGAACGGTCTACGCTGGGGATCTGGGGATATCTCACTAAGGAATAGAATCCGGAACGAGATCATCCGCCAAAAGACGAGTCATAGATATCGTTCAGAAGTGCAGTAAGCTGAAGTGGCAGTGGGCTGGTCATGTCTGTCGCAGAACCGACGGGCATTGGAGTAGGAAGGTTCTCGAATGGAGACCACGTCTCGGGAAACGTAGTGTTGGACGCCCCCCTGCTAGGTGGACCGATGACCTGAGGAAGGTGGCCGGTGGTGGCTGGATGTGAGAAGCGGAGGACCGTGAAAGTTGGCGCCGTCTTGGAGAGGTCTATGTCCAGCTGTGGACTGCAATAGGCTGATATGATAAAATTAAATTAAACGCTCACAAAATTGATCGACCGTGTCATCCCATGGGACTCGACCCTTCGCTATCCGGACGAATGCATAAGGATAGCGAAGGATCGTGGGTTCGAGTCCCATCGGATGACACGGTTGATCAATTTTTGTAAGCGAAAATTAATTCAATTTCGTAAAAACTTGCAAAACAACTGCTCAAATTATAAAGATAATTACAACAATTTGTAATTTAAATTAATATTTCGGAGTTTCTTAACACTATTTCGAATTTATCTGTTCGAATTATTATTTTTTCTATTTTTAGCTTCTAACAAAAGACGAGAAAGTGCAAAGATTGCTTCTCCTAAACAAATCCGTGCACATACAAAAGTACACCATAGAAAAAATCACTACCACACTCGAAAACATACTTTCCCATCTCACAAACCCTGAAGAAACTTACGAAATCTCAAATATCAGTCAAATTGAGAATTCCTCATACATATTTCACTTACTAGAAATTCTATTACAACGGTACATCAGACGCAAAACTGTGTCAACCCAAGAACTGACCGATTCTCAGATTCAATTGAAGAAGAGTTCTATTACCGAGCTGTGGAGAAAGAAATGGAATCCGAATTATAAAGACGATGTTATTGAGGAATTCACACCGAGAAAGTGTGTTTTGATTAAATGCAACGAGGTTTTAAATAAGCTGATTGTAGCTACCATGGATGGGTACAGTTTAATAGCGTTTGCTGCTCTAAACTGCTTCAATATGTTGCAGTCATAAGCGAGAAAGAGACAGCAACAAAACTCAGTAGTCTTGACAGGTATAGCAACCTCATTGTGTATGACTGACAACTTGCAAATGAAGTTGTTTTCTTTCCTTTATATTTTAAAAAATCTATGTTTGTAAGTATGTCGTTTTGAATATTATTTTTAGATGCGTTAGTCGGATGATGTAAGATATAAGAAATAAATAAATCAGTTAACAATAAAAAGAGTTTTATTTTAATAAATAAAAACAATGGTTTAGGTCTATATCACATTAAAATTTTGGCGCAACTGGATTAGGAAGGCAAAGGGAAGCGCTTCCTACCGACCGGTTGTTATGGTCGGGGACCAAGGTCCAATGGTCACCGTCTTGGTTTAGCTATATGTAGTCAAGCTCGTGCTAAATCTTACATATCGCGGTTTGTGTTGTATGGAGCGGGCTAACAGCGCCATCTAGCCTGTAGGAGCCGAGTCAGGGCGTCGCGTCTGGAAGTTGCTTGCTAATGTGGGCGACAGTGGTAAGATGTCGCTACAAAATATAAATAAATAGTTAAGACACTTGAAGAAAACATTATATCTCTTGTCTTTAAAATACAATATGAATCTACTACAAAACGTCCAATTACTGAAATATACTTGCATTTCATCAATCATCATCATTGGCATCAATGTCAACGGCGAATATCTCACGCACCTCCGCTTTGCCGACGACATAGTTCTAATGGCAGAATCGCCGCGGGATCTGCAAAAAATGCTGCACAGCCTAGACTCTGCCTCGCGATGCGTTTGTCTCCAGTTGAACTTGGACAAGACTAAGGTCATGTTCAACGAACATATTGTCCCGGAACCGATTGCAGTCAGCGGCGAGATGCTCGAAGTTGTCCAGGAATACGTTTACCTCGGGCAAGTGTTGCATCTGGGTAAAGACAACTTCGACCGCGAAATCGCCAGAAGGGTGCAACTAGGTTGGGCAGCATTTGGGAAGTTGTGTCACATCTTCTCGTCGCCTCTACCGCAATGCCTGAAGAGCAGGGTATATAACCAGTGCGTCCTACCTGTCATGACCTACGGGGCCGAGACGTGGAACTTGACAGTCAAGCTGGCCCACCGACTGCATGTCGCTCAGCGAGTTATGGAACGGTCTATGCTGGGGATCTCACTAAGGGATAGAATCCGGAACGAGATCATCCGCCAAAAGACGAAAGTCATAGATATCGTTCAGAGGTGCAGTAAGCTGAAGTGGCAGTGGGCTGGTCATGTCTGTCGCAGAACCGACGGGCGTTGGAGTAGGAAGGTTCTCGAATGGAGACCACGTCTCAGGAAACGTAGTGTTGGACGCCCCCCTGCTAGGTGGACCGATGACCTGAGGAAGGTGGCCGGTGGTTGGTGGCTGGATGCGAAAAGCGGAGGACCGTAAAAGTTGGCCTATGTCCAGCAGTGGACTGCAATAGGCTGATATGATGATGATGACTTGCATTTCATTGCGTTATATGTAGATAAAAATTGGTTGAGACAGCTTGAGATGTTCGGGAATTTTGAAATGCTCTCAATGATGACTGACTGACTAATGACTGTACCTTCAACAATATGTAGAAAGCTGCTCTTCCTCCCATTTGTCTTTCTCGCAAACTTGTTTAAGATGGCGATTCAGCTTGTTATTCCCCTGAAAGGCAAAATTTTAAAACTTTAATCCTCTGGGTTTCATTTAACGCACTCTTATGAGCTAAATATAATATTAAGTAGTTTTCAAATTGGATCACTTTTCGATTGGTCATGGTCCGGTTTCGGTAAGTTCAATTTCTATTTAATTTACGCGAAACATACAAATAACATATTTCTGTTGCCGCTATAACAACAAATACTAAAAAAACAGAATATAAAAAATATTTAAGGGGGCCTCCCATACAACAAACGTGTTTTTTTGCCGTTTTTTGCTTAATAATGGCAACAGATAGACGCTTGAAGTGTTTACAAAATATTAATATAACATGTACGAGTATATTTATTTTAGAATAAATAGTTAAATTAAAATAATAATAATATTTAAGGGGTATCATCCCATACAAAATATTTACACAATACACAATAATAATTGTCACCCAAAACAGACACAGCTCCGATCTCATGTCAAGAATTCAACAAATACAGGGTGTTGTTTTGGTCAACAGCTTCCGACTCAGGGCTGGTAGTATTCATAACACTGATGCAAAAAAAAAAAAAAAAAAAAAAATCAAAAACAATTTTGGAGTTCTTCATACAAAGTTGGCCGATCACCGATCGATTTTGTATTGAAGAAGTCCAAAAATATTTTCGATTTTTTAAATATTTTTTGCATCAGTGTTATGAATACGACCAGCCCTGAGTCAGAAGCTGTTGACCAAAAACACCGTGTATTTGTTGAATTTTTGACATGAGATCGGAGCTGTGTCTGTTTTGGGTGACAATTATTATTGTAGTATTTTCGCCGTGCAAACAAAAGGTACGGCTGTGATAGCGATTTAGTCAGGTTCTCATACAGAAGAAATAATAGATAATGGATAAATATTTTAATTGAAATCAGTAACTTTGTATTTAAATAAAAATATAATTTAAAGTAAAATAATAAATAAAATAACTTTAAAAAATTATTTGCGACAATTATCGCGTCTGTCACGTTTGGTGAAATAGGGCTCTGGACTCCGTGACCCTGTTAACAGGGGAACCTGACCAGTTTTGGATCAACATATACACATAACAGGGGTTTGTTACCTTAAACTTGGCCCCGCATCGGTGGCACACGGCGCGCGGGGGGTCGCGGGCGGCCGGCGCGCACGAGTGGGACGACTGCGAGCGACGCGACACGCAAGCTCGCCCACTAATGGGACAGACGATACTGGAAGGAGATATCCCATTACATATACAAGGGCCATGTTTCAGAAACCGTACAAGTCTTGTAACCATGGTACAGTAATACCCAACTGATATGTCTTGCCGATGTACCTGCGCTGAAGACGAAATCGTAGGAATTTCTGTTGGCGAATCAGCACGCACGCGGCTTTTTTTCTGTTCCGCTATTGGTCATTAGGTGCCGCCATGCTAGCGCGTACCGCATCACATGTTAGTTAGTGACGTGACTCGAGTGAGTGAGACGGAACTAATGCCTGCAATCACTGCAGTGCAGTGTACTATAGACCTTAAAGTAGTGTAATCTAAGGTTAATTGTGAATTTTAAGCTGTTTCGTTAATCTTCAGACCATACTTTATTTTCTGCGTGAACGAAGATTCGCGACGCGCCTTATCAAGTGGGTACACTGTAACACATAAAAATTGGCGTTACATGGTTACACACTCGTATTACTCGAGAAATAGGGCCCAGGCGTCCCATCAGTCAAAGTCAAGACGAAAGGGATACAGTGCCAAGGTTTGCGTGTCGGGTTGTAAAAAAATGGTCATTTTAATAAAACTTTAGCAAACTGACACCACTGACACCCTGGGGTGCTATTTTGGGTACTACTAAGTCCGATTTTATTTGCTTGGCGCTTAACATTTTATATTTATTAACCCAGATATAAAAAGTTTTAAATTATTATTTAAGTTTTAATCTTATTTTTAAATGAATAATCAAAAAAATAGACTTAAAAGTAATTGAATAAAGATATTATATGAGTGATCAGAGTGAGTGCATGAATGAAGAGTAATCGAATGGATAAATAGTTTTTCGTCATCATAATATTTTTTTGTTTATTTCACTATTCGTGGTGGAATAAACGAAAAAATAACGTTTAATACGAATGAATGTAATACGTTTACTACGAATCAAGTCGAAGTAAGTCAAGCCACGAATGAATGAATAATATAGTGAACAAATGAACGAGTGAGTGACCGGACGAATAAGCAAACAAGTGTATGAATGAAAGACCGAGTGTACGACTTACCTATTTATTTCCAACGGCGCGCGAGGCCTCTTCACGAGCGGCAACTGTGGCGTCTCATGCTTCTTCTTGTGTCTTCGGAGAGAATATGGACTGCTGAATGAAGACGGACACTCGGAGCACCGAAATTTTCGTTGGATGTGCTTACTGCAGATTTTAGAAGGAAATTATAATTCAATATACAAACAGTGGCTACGAAAGTGAATTTTGCACAATTTTTTTTTATCGACCGTGTCGTCCGGTAGGACTTGAACCCACGACCCTACGCTATCTGCTTTTTCAACTGAGCTACGGAGGGCGTTAGTCAGTCGACGAATTTTTGTAAGTGCTACGCCTGTGAGTCAGCCAGTTTTCGATTTTCCCAATACTTAGGAAATGTATCCAAAAATAACCTAACACTAATCTTGACAAATAAGAATAATCTAGAAATTTCAGCGAAATCGTTAGAGCCGTTTACAAGGTCACAAATACCTACATGTACATGATGTCCGAGTTTCGACTAGCGATAATTTAAGCGCCTTTTTTATCAAATGTTAGAGACATAATCCTAATTAAAAATTGTTCTCAAAAATTGCATTTATGGGTTTAGTTTTGTAAAAGGTTTAAAAAAACTATTTAACATATATTTAAAAACATTTCTTTAAAGAAAAATTTTTTGCCTCTATGACGTATAGAATTTTGAATCGATTTTTATTTCACTTGATAGACAATAGCGTTACCTTTCAAATGAATCATTATCATAAAATTAAGGACCTCCAGATCCATAAAAATAGTATTTTTTTGATTATTAAAATGGCTGCCATTTCAAGAGGAGTTAGAACCCAACATGTTTTATTTTTCAATAACATTTGATAAACTAATAGCCCATAAGTTATCGCTAGTCTTAACCCGGACACCCTGTATAAATAAATATACAAGAATTGCTCATTAAAAGGCAGTGTACTTATAATGTCCTCCTAGCCGAATTTCGGCTGCGGCGGCCTATCTCAACAGAGATTGGCCAACTGCGCTGGACATATTATAGTGCAGAAGTTTGTGCGCAATACACAGATGCACTCTCTGTTCCTTCACTCTCATAATTCGGTGAGACGGCAGTCCGACACGACCGTAGAGAGATCAGGCGCAGGACCAACGGTTAACGTGCGCACCGAGGGACGGGGGTGTTAACACCACAAACTTCCTGACTCCGGAGCAGTGTACTTACATCATATGCGTCCTAACTGCAGCTTGATCGTTGTACCTCTCACCGCATACTGTGCATGCGTAAGTGCGGCCTGTATCCTTAGATCTATGGAATCTTTTCAAGTGTTGTTGGAGCGAGTTTGTACCGCTGGAAAAAAAATGTAGTGTCTGTGTCAAAAAATTTGTCTCTCAGCCGCCAATTTCATTATTTATAAAGAAATGTAGAGTGTATGTGTAAACAAGTGTAATTGAGTATGTATGAATATACGTGTGAGCGAATGAATATGTAGGGATGAATATGCGTGTGTGTGTGCGTGTGTGTATGAGTGTTTGTGTGTGTGCGTATGTCGGTGTTTGTGATAGCGAAAATGTGGAATGCCTAATAATGAAAATAAGCCTAAAGCATGTGTGTTAATAGTGCATAGTGTTACTCATACACAACTCCCTCCGTGTCATTATAGGTGAGGCTTTTTAGCCATAATTCTAGTTTGCGTTTGACGTCTCGTATTGTGCAAGGGTATATCTTAAGGGTTTTGGTAGCCCTGTTGTATAGTTTACAACTCAGAACCTTGAAGTGCCGTCGTGCTAGGACGGTTCTATGTGAAGGTGTGAAGCAGACAAGATCGGATCTGCGCTTTCGTGCGTAAATTGTCGGGTCATATGGAAGTTGCGAGTGCTTGCGAAGAATCGTTTTGAAAATAAAGAGCTGTCTCACAGTCATGACCGAGGTGTCTGCATAAAGTGATGAGGTGGAATAGCGAAGAGGTTTTCTGGTCATGACTTTGAGGACCGCCCTCTGTGCTATCTCCAGGTGCTTCAAAGTTGTTTTAGCGCAACCACCCCATGCTGAATGCATTCAGCATGGGGTACGTACGTATTGCAATACGTCAGTATGGATTGGCAGAGCGCAAAATATACTTTTTTCATTAGGCTTTGATCGCCTATGCAGTTTAGGTTCTTGAAAACATATATCAGTTTCCTTATTCTAGGTATAAGCGATTTGATGTGCTGGTTCCATTTTAGAAACTGATCTATGTGTACGCCGAGATATTTTATAGACGTAGCTCTGGCAAGTTTTAGACACTGGCAATTGTCACAAGGCATTGGACAGCAGTGAGCTTTAATTATGACCTCATTATGTGACGGTAACATGGAATTGTTCATGGCAAAAGTGATATAATTTGTTTTCGATAAGTTTAGCGTTAGTAGATTTGCACTCAGCCAGGCCATAACAGAAGCTAGAGCTACTTCAGCATTGCGACGGGCAGTTTCCCAATTAGAACCTGTTATGATGAGTGCCGTGTCATCAGCATAGGTATAGATACTGCAATGAGGTATGCTGAGTTTACAGAGGTCGTTAATGTAAATGGTAAAGAGCGTGGGGCCAAGTATCGAGCCCTGCGGTACAACGAAGACTACATTCTGCTCATCACTCATATGCTCACCAATTTTAACCGACTGCGTACGTTGCTGAAGGAAGTCTCTGAAAATTGCGAGTGGGAGTCCTCGTATTCCAATATGTTCAAGCTTATTTAGCAGTATGGGAATAGAGACAGTGTCGAACGCCTTAGACAGGTCCAAAAATATACCAATACACTTTTCTTCATCATCCAGACGTCCAACAACATTCTCCAGCAAAGAGCTGACTGCATCCTCTGTACTTATACCTTTTCTAAAGCCAAGCTGATTAGTTGCAATAATGTTTTTCGATTCTAAGTAGCTAACAAGCCTTTTATTAAGCACTTTTTCCAGAATTTTTGATAGAGTTGTTAAAACCGATATTGGTCTATAATTTGAGACTACTTCTTTATCCCCAGACTTGTAGATTGGATGAACCGTGGCCTTCTTGAAGGCATTAAGGAAGATTCCAGAAGTCAAAGCCAGCTGACATATGTGCGCGATAAGTGGGGCAAATACACATCGTGATTGTTGTAGTATATGCGATGATATGCCATCCCATCCAACAGAGCAGTCTCGGCGAAGCCCCATTATTAATTGATCAATTTCGTTTACATCGACTCCCAGAAGTGCCATAGAGTCAAACTGACCATAAGGAGGGACTGGGCATGTGGGTGGATTCTGATTGCGTGTGATGGCGCCGGCTAAATTTTTACCTATGTCAACAAAAAAGTTATTGACAAGATTTGTGGACGTTTTCGGGTCTTGATGAAGCCCGAGAAGCGCTTTTGCATTAGAATTAGTGGTGTTAATATTCGCTATTTCTTTTATAACATTCCAAGTACATTTTGTATTATTTTTTGCTTGAAGTAACATATTCTTATAGTAATTTCGCTTTGTGTATTTTAGTAGCTTGTTTATAAAATTTCTATACCTCGTGTAAGTAATTTTAAGTGTCATATTGTCTGGTTCACGCTTTAGTCGCTCATGCATTCTGTCGCGATTTTGGATACATCGTAGCAGGCCAGTTGTTATCCAGGGTTTAATAATTTTCTTGTTTCGCGAGACCTTATGTGAATATGAGCATTTTTTAATTATATTAGATACTGTTGATACTAAGAAATCAGTTGCAAAGTTGACATTATTTGTGTTGAATATGGGTGTAAAATCGGTATTCAATAGAGCCGCATGGATAGAATCGTGGTCTGTCTTGGTGCGGATACTAGGAATCGTTTGCAGATTACGTTTAAGACTTGCAAACAAGACAGTAGGCTGATGGTCAGTGACAGCCGTCTCCAATACTAGAGTAGTGGCTTGAGCTTTGGATTTAATGAAGACATGGTCTAAGCACTTTTTCCCCCTGGTGAGAAAGGTATGTCCTGGAAGGAGACCATGTGATGCGTTTAAATTAAGATAATCACCTGCGCGCGAGTCTTTGGTGTTCGTTTTAATGTCAATATTTATGTCTCCTATAAGGGTCAGATATTTGAAGGAAGATAAGGTCGTAAACAGATTATCCAACCCGCTCAGAAAGCTATCAATCTGAGGAAATGATGGTGATCGATAGGCAGCCACAATAGCAATTTCAGAGGCAACCTCGCACACCAAGCAGTTTGCTTCTTGTATACAGTTAGGTTCGTATATTTTACAGTCAAGTGTGTCTCTAACATAGTAGACAACCCCACCATTTTGGTTTATATTGTTCTGGGTTTGAAAGCTATTGAAGCCGTCTAGTAAAGGCAGATGCGGTGCTTTAGACAACCAACATTCTGAGAAAATAATAATGTCCATCGGTATGTCGATGAGTTCGATTAAGGCTCTACAATGATCAAAGTTACAATTTATGCTGCATATATTAATATGAAATACTTTAAGAGTTTTGGTGTCGCTCATAACATAGTTCAAACACTGGTCCGGTCGACAGACAAATGCCTGAGATACTGTGATTTCCTCAAGTTCCGCAGATATTCTACTAACGGTGTCTATGGTCATGATTTAGCTATATTTATCTTGAATTAGATCGTGTAAGAACACGATAATAACAGAAGTTTGATACGGAACCTGAGGGAACACCGCAACAAGCGAATAAGCAGGGCGTGGTGCATAATGACACGTTGCAATCAGTTTTATGGAGGTATTACTGCTGAGAAAATAAAACAGGCTATGTTGAATGTGCATATGTATGTTCATGTAATAAATGTGAAGAGTGTTGTGTTTGTTGTGTAGTGTGTTAGGTTGGAGGTGAGTGTGAAGTGTAAATAGCAAAAGAAAAGAACAAACTCGGAAGCAGGCACGGCTTAATGGTATAGAGCTTACAACTATTACAGAAGCATGTGTATTTTTCAACTGAAGTATGACAAGCAAACAATTAGGTATAAGTCGTTTTAAACACATAGCAATATATAAACTAGATGTATGATATTATAACAAAACATTAAGAAATAAAATAGTCATTGCGAATCGATTGCGTTTAAGACTGCCTCAGAGTCAATTCTAATTGGCTTAGAGTCATCGTTTTTCCGAATAAAATTTTTGTTATTTATGGTCCAACAATACTTGTAATTATTTGTTTTCGCGAATTCACGACACTGGAAAAACAGTTTACGTCCACTTCCTGCGATGTACTCAGAGACATATATTGGGCATTTTTTACCGCTTATTCCAATAACTGAGGAGTTTAGCTTTTCTTCCTTCTGGCGTGAATCATTATACTTACGAACAGCAGCTAGGAAGTTGTTTTTCTGTGAAACTGTTGTGAACTCTGTCACGATGATTCTGGTTTTCCCAGGTTGTGCCGGAAGACGGTAAGTATCACGAATGTCTGATGGGCGAATATTAAGACCAATAACTTTTCCAGTGTTTGTGATGTGTGTTAGTAAGTCATTTGCGGTTTCTCTTTCGGCGCAGGGGACGTTTCGTAATTCGACCGAGGATGGGCGCGAACTCAGTTCAAAGTCGTTTATCTTCGCCTCCAGCTTTGAAATATGATTGAGTAAACCTTGCCGCTCGTTTTCTAGTTTATCAATTCTCGAAGACATTTTATCTTGGTTTATTTTAATAGATTCGAGGCATTTTTCAATATCAGAGTTCGTTTTCTGAATTTGGGTGTTCTGTGTTTTAATTTACATAAGTGTTTGGTTGTTATAGAGGGACGTCATCATTGCTTTCATCTCCGCCCTGAAGTCATCAGGTGTAACTCCCGGGGACGAGGATTCTGCGCGTGGACGCTTGTACCGGGTAGTAATGTTGGTCCCGTCAGAATCTTGACTGTGAACAAGACTCGATACATCCGGATCCGATTGTGTCAATGAAGGTGTATTTGGCGGTGTCCTCATCAGCGGCATTTTTAATATGAACCTTAATGCTTTAAGAGAGTGTTAAAATTAAAATGAGGCTCGGTGACCCGTCAGACGCTTTAGCGTGTCGTAGCAAATTCGTAGCAACTTCGTAGCATGCGGTGTGGCGGGGCGGCGTAGCAGGCCACGGAGAGGCACGGGCGGGGGATGACGTAGACGCGGAGAGTTGCTACGCGTTTGTAGCAGTGGGTCCTTGTTCCGAATTTCGCACTTAGCACGCAGAACGATCTTGGCTCAGCGGTTAAAATCGCAGTGAATACGCACGACACACAGGTTCAAATCCAAGCACCAATCATTATGCACGCCACGCAGGGGCGGATCTACTTAAAGGCTTTTTGGGCTGCAGCCCAGGGCCCCGCGAATACAGAGGGCCCCCAACCGAACTGAAACCAATAGACGATATTGTCAATAATAAAAATTATCTAGAATTTTAAAAAATCCGATCATGAGGTTGGCAACACTGCGATCAATCAACCCGAGTGCGCATCTATCAAACGGAACGGGGAATTCCCTGTCGCTTGTTTTCGGTCGGTGTATTCCGTGTATAGTATTGTCTATTACTGGGGACTTCCCTCCGCTTATCGCCCGACGCAATTTTGTTATTTTTCTGAACTTCTGCTATAGTCGACTATATTAACGAATTGACTTTGTTATTGTTAGAAATGTGTTTAGTGCGTGTGTTTAGTTTACTAAGTTATGAGGACCGGACCTTTCTTTTAATTTACTAAAATTGAAAGTATTCAGCATAACTAGACTTCCTGCTTTTAATAGGCAGTAGGTAAGTAAAAAGAATTATAAAACATGACTTTTTATTTCAGTTTTCAAAACTAAATGAATCAAACTCGTTCGATATTTAATTATAATTAGTGAATTGCTACACTCATTACAAAGTAGGTATTAAAATTGAAAGTTCTATCCAGTTCTTTGTTTATTTTCAAAAAAATATCTTATTTTACAATATGTCTGCTAGAAAATATAAAAGTTGAGCTGAAAAAAGCAAATTACAGTTTAGTCGAGAACAAGAAAGAAATAAATGCGCAAAAATTGAAACTTTTTTAAATCGGAACATATAAACGCGAATGAAATAGCTATAAATCCATTAAAAAACGTAAAGGAAGGTATTTTATGCGAAGAGAATCTAACCGAAGGAAGCAAAAAATCGCAAAACGAGGAAAAAAATACAAGTGATGAAAATATGCAAGATTTTGAAAACCAGAAAAAAAATACCAACGATGAAAATGTGCAATATCTTGACTTCCAGCAACCCTCTGGTTCCTCTGAAAATGAAATTGGTCTTCAGCAAAAGGGAGGTAATACCGATACCGAGGTGGAAGAAATTTAGAAAATATTAAGTTTGAGTTTGAGAAATATGTTGACGTGGGCTTGTGGCCAGATTTGCTGAATAATGATTTTATTAATTTCGTCCTCTCACATGAAATGACTGACTTTCAAAATAAAGATACGAAGAATATCTATTCAGCTTCAATGAAGAAATATAAAGAACAAAACAGATCTTTTTCAAATAGGTATTTCACTAGAAAAATGAAAAATGGCCAATTACTGGAAAGATCTTGGTTATGTTATTCAAAAGGGTTGGTACTGTTTTTTGTTTGACTTGCAAACTTTTTTCTAAAACTCCTTCTCAATACACAACCGGATTTTCTGATTGGAAACACATAGGATTTTGTTTAGAAAATCACGAAAATTCTAATGAACATAAGAATTCAATGTTAGTGTGGTTAACACGAAAAGAAAATAAGTCTGTTTTAGACAAGCAGCTTCAGGAGCAATTAAATAAAGAAACAGAATATTATCACAATGTCCTAAAACGGGTTATTGCAGTGCTAAAATTTCTGAGTATAAGAGGCTTAGCACTTAGAGGTTCCGAGGAAGTATTTGGTTCTCCACATAATGGTAATTTTATGGGTGCTCTAGAGCTATTGGCAGAATTCGACCCATTCATACGTGAACATATTGAACAACGAGATCTGCGACCAAACCCTGTAATATAATATTTATCAAAAACAGTATATGAGGAAATAATTGAGATTATGGGTAAACAGATAATTAAACGAATTATAACTGAAATAAATAACGACGACACAAAGTATTATTCAATTATGATGGATTCAACCCCAGATCTGTCTCACGATGACCAACTTGCTATTGTATTACGATACTGTTTTCGGGGAAAAGTGTATGAAAGATGTGTATCTTTCATTAAAATTAGTAGTCATACTGGCTTATATTTATTTAATATTCTAAAAGCCTTTTTGGAAACAAATGGACTACTACTGGATAATTGCAGGGGACAGTCATATGACAACGCTGCTAATATGGCCGGAATCTACAATGGTGTACAAGCACTACTAAAAGAAAAAAATAAATCCGCGGATTACGTGCCATGTGCTGCGCATTCCCTTAACCTAGTTGGTCAAGAATCCGTGAAGGTTGCAACCGAAATTGTAATTTTTTTTTGGAATAGTGCAACAAATATACGTTTTCTTCTCTGCTTCGACCCATAGGTGGGAACTGTTAAATCGTGAAACAAAACTAAAATTTACGTTAAAAAGTTTAAGCCAGACCAGATGGTCTTGTCACTTTGATGCTGTCAGAGCTTTGAAAAGTAATTATGATGGCATTATGAAAATTCTCAATAGTTTCGGCGAAAATGACGATGAAAAACTTGATTTCCGAAAAGAGGCACGAAATTTATTTAATAACCTGGCGAAACTAGAAACTGCAATTTTGATTGTTTTTTGGGAAGAAATTTTGGAGAGATTTAATGTAGTTAATAAAAAAGTACAGAGCCCTGGTTTAGACATTGGTGAAGGCAATAAGTTAATTGTGTCATTAAAAGAGTTCGTGAAAAACATAAGGCAACAATCAGATCAGAAGCTAAAGGAATACGAAGAGAAAGCTAAAAAATTAAGTACTAGTGTGGGAAGAGACTACAGTGACATAAATAAGAGACGCATTACTTTGAAATTTTCAGATAGATCTACAGATAAAGTCTCAGTGAACTGCGCAGAAAAATTTAAAAGAGACACGCTTAACGTTGCGTTGGATAAGATGATTATGGATTTAAATAATAGAAGCCAAGCCTATGAGACCTATAGCAAAAAAATTAAATTTTTATTTTTTTTGCTATAGGTCGTAAAGTGTCGCTATAGGGTAGGAAAGTGTACGTAATATTATTGATTATTATCCAAATGACGTAGACGAACATTTAGTGAATGAGTGCATTCAGTTGAAATCTTACTTACTGCAATCTAAGACAGAGTCTTACACCTCTTGCAGTGAAATTTTTTGGCTAATTTATGAAAAGAAACTTGTTGATGTTTTCCCAAACTGCTATACTATCTTAAAGATTTTTTTAACGATGCCGATCACTAGCTGTGAAGCGGAGCGTTCTTTCTCCAGGATGTCGTATATAGAAAACAAATACAGGACAACAATGTCGAACTATCGACTAAATCATTTATCAGTTCTTTCGATAAATTGCGATTTAACAAAGGACCTACAGTGCGATGACCAAATAAAAGAATTTGCAGCTCAAAAATGCAGAAAGGTTGCTTTATAATTTATATAACATAACCATTTATAACCCGTCAATTTATTTTGCAATAAATAATGTTTTAATAAATAAATAAAATATTTTGTTTTCCTATTTTCTTCCTGTACTTAACATATATTACATTACATATACCTACATCACTACAGAAAACAGTTTCTTGTCAAAATGGCAATTAGTTGAGTAATTAGGTAGGGCCCCTAAGCAGTATTAGCCCAGGGCCCCACAAATTTAAGATCCGCCTCTAATTTATATATATCGAAGATAGTACACTATTTTTATAACTGTCTCAATCACGACACGCCCAGTAGGAGGAGCAATGTAATTTAAAGTTCACAAGAGGAAGCAGGAATCAAAACTTTGTACGTTGACCAATGGCGATTTTTAGATTTGATTTAAAATGACACTCGGGTAGCACACGTCTGCTCACGATGAGCGTCAGGCGGCGATGCAAGATCTTCTATGCAAACTGTTTCCCCCCATTTTTAACCACCTGCCTTGATGCTATTTTTTAAAATGCTTTCCGGGTTCTATATCCAAAAGGCGAAAACGCGACCCTATTACTAAAACTTCGGTGTCCGTCTGTCTGTCACCAGGCTGTATCTCATGAACCATGATAGCTAGACGGGGCTTCCATAGAACGAACATGTTTTTTGCCATTGCTCGATATTAAAAAAGCTGTTGCCTTTATAGACACTTGAAATATTCATAGAATATTTCGTAGTATATTTATCCCGTTAAAAAAAAATACTTAAGGGTGGCTCCCATACAACAAACGTGATTTTTGCCGTTTTCAAAACTAAAAAAAATTTTAATGTTGTACAGATAATGGCACGGAACCCTTCGCGCGCGAGTCCGACTTGAACTTGGCCGGTTTTTTGTTTCTTTTTCTCCCACAAATACTCACTTGAACATATCCCACATAATACTTTTCTTATTTTATTATTATTGAAATTTGGGCCAAATTCAAGTCAACTCGACCAGTGATTGGTCGATTGTGGCAGCACTTTTGATTATAGCTCACTACTTATGCCCATTGAATCCAGGAATCGCCAGATTTTTCGAGGAGTGAAATTTATTATCTCTTCCGGGTGCATTATATGCTGCCCTAAATGGATACTTCTTTTGCTCATAAGCGAGTATGTGCAAAGCAATACTGTACTTACTTAAACATATTCCCGCAGAGATGGCATGCAACGCCCTCTACCGGCAGATTCCGACAAGCGCGCGCATGACTTGTTCTGTGCCTCGGTCGTACTACATCACCTGTGGGTACAAATATTTTAAATAATGTACTAATATAAGTTTAAATGAGAAACAAAACGCACACGGGTAGGATTTGAACCCACGACCTTTGGCTAACTGGGCCAACGCTCTTACCAACTGAGCTACCGTGCAGTCCATCCACCAGTGCGTAATTCCTGGTCTCTATTAAGTAAGTCATTGCGTGACGTCAGCGACATCTACCTGAGCTGTATTGCAACAGCAGTGGGTCAAGTAGTTATTCTTTACAGAATAATGTTCTAATTTTCAAGACTACAAAAGGTTGGTTTTCGCCGAGCCAATCGTGCAAAAAATTTAGTATTTTAAGTGAATGAATAAATAACAACAACAATAAAACAGTAATATCTTCAGAGATTTGAAAAATATTAATTTGGGTAATGCCCATATGTAAAAGTACGAATGAACAATGAATGGATTTAAGAAGAAGTGCGTAAATGAATATAGAAGGGAGCGTGTAAATGACCGAATGGCTGAATGAATCATCTTTGCTAGATTCGCAACTATGTATTCTTAATTAGTTAAGTTAGGTAATATGTTAACTTAAGCACATTAAAAAGTTTAACCTGTCTGTATAAAATACTAAATCTCTAATAACCAACGATCGCAAATATTAATAATATGGACACTCCTCTGAGGTTCTAACTGAAACCCCGGGCAGGCCTGTGTATCTCCCCGCGGAGGTAGCAAAAACGTACCTACGCGCGGCGCACCTACGTAGGTGCTAAAACAAGTTGCGTGTCGCTACCGGCCAGAGCCACGCTCGCGCGTTTTATTCACCGGTGGCCGCGCGGCTACGTTGCTGGCTGGACGAGAATGAATAAAGTACTAGAAAGAGACGCTAGATGGCGTTAGAAGCTTCTCGTAGCAGTCAACCCTATCGCGTCGCGTGATATTACGTCACTGAATAGGTTTAGTGTATTATGAATCATATTCCAGAGCAATAAGTATGAAATTATCTTGCAATGGATTTTTGTAGGTGTCTACACGAAAATGTGCTTGACTCTGAGGCGAACTAAATTACGCCATATTGTTGACGTCATTGAGTAGACATTTCTTTGAATACAATTGCTAAGTCATACTTCTGTACGAAGTACTAGTATTCTGTGCCCCGGGTAATAGTTGTTGAAAAGAATTGTTTTTATTAAAAAAGATAAAAAGAAAGCTTCTTTCATGCATTGGCAGGGCTCTCTGGGTAACTGGTAATATTTGAAACCTAGTATTCCGGGAGTGTCCATCTTACGACCACGTATTGCAAGTAAAATAGCTCTACCTACTCCGATCATTGCTAATAACTTACCGCATTTAGTGCACTTGTGTCGCTCAGCATGTAGTGCCGTATGCGCGCGCAGCACGGCCGGCGTGGCGAAGCGAAGCGTACAGATACCACAGCGGTATTCACCGTTCGACTAAAAAAAAAAGCCTAATCGTTATAAACTTTAGAAGATTTACTATAAGAGAGAATAGAACATCTTAGAGAAGATTGTAAAACGTGATGAGCAGGCCACACAGACAACAGTCTCGGGCAACAGCTACTTTATTTTGACGACCGTCTTGGTGTAGTGGTTCGCACCCCGGACTTCTAAACCAGGCGGTTGCGGGTTCGAATCCCGCAAGGGGCAAATGTTTGTGTGATGAGCACGAGCATTTGTACGTAAGTCACGGATGTTTATAAATATATATAAGTATGTCTATCCGTTATCCTAGTCACCATAGCACAAGCTCACGCTTAGTTTGGGGCTAGGTAATTATTGTGTTTGTTGAAACAATTTATTTATTTATAAAATATAGAGCTTCACTTTGGTACTACTATTTAATGTTAAAAAAGCTTATTATAATTCTTAAGTATTATTTATCACCCAGCGAGATTTGATTCCTAGCCACATAAACTATCAGTGCTACGTCTTATGCATTCGGCCACGAAGCTCATGCTTACCCGTGCGAACTTAACAACCATATTCTGCGACGTGAAAGACACATGAAAACTTGAAACCACACGTTTTCCCATACATAAGACTAATCTAGATCAATTTTTACACCCGATAACCCACTACATACCAAAGAGCGATATTGTTAGAGCCGTTCCCGAGAACATTAATATAAATATATAAATAAATATACAATAATAATAATAATGTCCTCCTAGCCGAATTTCGACTACGGCGGCCTATCTCATCAGAGATTAGCCAACTGCGCGGGACATATTATAGTGCACAAGTGTGTGTGCAATACACAGGTGCACTCTCTATTCCTTCACTCTCATAATTCGGTGAGACGGCAGTCCGACATGACCGTAGAGAGACCAGGCGCAGGACCAACGGCTTAACGTGCTTTCCGAGGCACGGGGGTGTTAATACCACCAACTTCCTGACTCCGGAGCTGTGTCTGAGTTTTTTTCAAGACAGAAAAACCCAACACTCTCGGCCCAACCCGGGATTCGAACCCGGGACCTCGTGGATAGTACCCAGCGCGCTGACCACTAGACCAACGAGGCAGTTAAATATACAATAATTGCTCTTTTAAAGGTATAAGATTATTTGTTTTTACCTCTTCATGCCTCATCATGTGTGCTTGATAAGTATCTTTAAATAAAAACCCTAGGGCACAGTTATAACACTTGAATTCTGCTTCTACATACTTCTTTTCCTTTCTATTTCTTTCTAATTCTGATTTCTGTTCTGTTACACTGAGTTTGAACTTCTCAAACGGTGGTTTTTCTTTCTTTGATTTACTTTTCTTCTTCCCATGCTTTTTTGCTACTTGTATGGTGGATTCTGTTGTCTCTTCATAAGTTTTTATAATAGTTGGAGAATTATATCCTTCAGAGTCATATTTCTCATCTTCTTCACAATCTTGTTCTTTAAAATCTTTTTCTTTACAATCTTCATTTATATTATCATCATTACTGTCAAAATTATGATCTTCTTCATATTTTTCATTTAGGTTGTCATAAGTTTCATCAAAATTACGATCTTCATAATCATCGTTTGATTTTTCGTCATTTACGTCGTCACTGAAATCTTGAGCATATTCCTGTTCTGAATTCTTCTGGATTTCTTCTTGATAGTGTGGTTTATCATGAAATTCCTCAAACTCTATCCTCTCATCATCAAACTTGACATAATCATTTGGATACGATGGGTATTCTTCGTTACTGTCTGAAGCGTCATCAAAGTATTTGAAATGATAGTATTTTGAGTTGATATTTCTATTTTTATAGTGTTCACAGTCTTCGAAGCATACTGTGTGGATCTCTAGGTCATTTCGTTGGAGATTCAATGTTCCTTTCTCACTGGAAATGTTAATATACATATTATATGAGTCCTATTGAATTAAAGTAGGCACCAGTATTGTAATACTTAAGAGTTAATGATAAAACAAAGTCATGATTATGAAAGGACAATGTTAATTTTATTATGGAGATCGTTCCAAACAAATTTACTCTCAAAAGTCTAGTTTTAATTCAACTTTTCATTACCAAACAGGATTTATCAATGTTTAACCACATTTTCATCATAACTTAATTAAAGCAAGTGTGCTGATGAATGCTAAATAGATTTTGATGTGGCAATTTGTTGGACTTTGTATCTTACAGGAATTTTCCTTGGATACAAGAAAGTGATACCTAGAATCAAAGAAAAAAGGATTTATTTGGTGACAACTGCCCATCCCGCAGGCCCAAACAAAGACGTTGCTGCGTGCAAAAACTGAAGCGATACACATAGCAGAATGGAGAAATGGTGAAGGTTGTAGGCAAACAAAGGATACAATTCCGGAAGTCTCAAAAAGGCTTGCCCGCAACTTCACCTGACTAACAAGAGACAAGCTGCGCATAGCCGTAGGAACTATAACTGGCTTCTAAACAAACACCTATTCAACATAGGTGTCACAGACAGCCCCATATGCAGAGGATGCATGGTGGCAGAAGAAACACCGCAACACGTACTCATGAAGTGCGCCGGCGTGGCGGAGCAGCGGGCAGACATTCTCAAATCCCCAGCAACATTTCGGGAGGCCTGTAGTAACTTGGGCAGGTTGCTAGCCTTTTGGGAAAACCTGAAGTGGTTAAAATAAAAAAGTAAAGGGACATACGCACAATGGCCCAATCAAGAGGCTAAGTGCAGAAAACACCCCAGCTAAACTAACTAACTAACAAACTTGGTGACAAAAATAGCAGGAATGACAAATTAACTTACTTGACTAGATAATAATCTCGAATTACTTAAATTACTGGCAGATTTTTCAGTAAAAAAAGTTATCTTAGAAGGGTTCCTTTTTTTCTTTTGAGGTACAGAACCTTAAAAAACCATTAAATAAAATACAAACAGGTTGCCAGAGGTGCGGGAGGCAAGACACGCTAGATGTCAGCGGGTACAGGTGATGTTACAGGAAAAAACAATTACCTAAATAGCACAGGGTATTCCAAGCTGCGTTTCAAGCAGACTGATCGGAACAGCCATAGACGGTTCAGAACATGGCAGCAAATGTGGCACAAGTGGGAGTCAGGACACAGCTGAAAAATACAACAACCTCAATATTATTAAGTACATACATTCAAGAGAAATGGTTGTTGTACCTATTCTTTCTATATTGGAACACAATGTAAAAGATTTATTAAGAAATTATTGGTCATTTTAATTATTTACGACTAAGTTCAAAGTTCCTTGAAAACAATTACCTTAAGTTTTTGCTCAATATAATGGCTTTGAGAGAAAAATAATTGGTTTTGTGATTTCACATGGTCTTTTCGAAACGCGTTGAAAGCTATTTACTTGACTAAACTAATTTTGACTATTAAAAATTGGAAGAAATGTAGATACGTACGTTCATGCCAACAACCTCCCTGTACATTTCTCGCATATCCTCATTAGTATCGTCGTTCACGGTACTGTGGCAAATAAAACAAAGAAATGTAGACATAATTATGAGGATTCACTGATGATTTTAATTCATTTAATCCTTTTTAATAATATTCTACTTGTAAACAACACGTAAACTAAACAAATCAACCGCACAGTGCACACACATTTGGTTCAATACATACTACAAAAGTACTCTGTGATACCATACCTACATACATACACACCCATTCTGGGTAGGCAAAAGATCAAGTCTGTACAGCCATGTCTTCAGTATTTTTATTTGTATCATTTTTATGGTTCCGTACCCGAGGGTAAAAACGGGACTCTAATACTAGGCCTCCGCTGTCTGTTTGCCTGTCTGTCATCAGGTTGTATCTTACATTGAGTATCTTATGAACCGTAATAGCTAGACAGTTGAATTTTCTCAGATGACGTAATTCTGTTGCCGCTATAACAACAAATATTAAAAACAGAATAAAAATAATATTTAAGGGCTTCCATACAACAAAAGTATTTTTTTTCCATTTTTCGCTTGATATTTATAATAGCAACAGGCAGACGCTTAAAATGTTCATATAATATTAAGTTGTAGGTATTTCATTTTAAAAATAAATATTTAAATTAAAATAAAAAATAATAATTTGAGGGGGGTTCCCATACAAACGTGTTTTTTTGCCTATACTTTCTAATGTTGTAAGTTAAAGGTACGGAACACTTCGTGCGCGAGTCCGACTCGCATTTGGCCGGTTTTTTTTTCATTTTTTTCTTTAGTAGGTATTCTTATATACTTACACAACTACACTTACACTAAAGTAACTAACCCTAACTCATTGAAATACTCCAGGCAATTTATTTTGAGTGGGAAATGGAACCGGATCAGGGACTCTATTTTTGTGTCTGCCAATATGAAATATGTCATGCGACTTGGTAGACGAGTGAAACTGATAGTAGCGGCGAGTTACTTTTATTCTCACAAACCGCACACACAGATGAGATAGCATTCATGTCAACCGTCCGCCGTCCGTCTGCATTTGCCAGTTCCGTCACTGTCAGTTATCAAACATCTTTCTCCATCATCCCATACATCATTCTGTTTTTTGGGTTCCGTAGTGGTAACTATTATATAATCTGTGTGTGATTCAAAAAAGTAATTTCTATGCCTACTGTAAAGCTGTTCAATTACTACCTACTTTCTATTGTTAACTTTAGTTATTTATTCTCCTATATTACTTATAGGTACATAATTATGTATCATCATACCAAATTATAGGTAGGTAGGTACACTATAATAATACCTACCAAATATTTTTCTATTAACTAGTTTATAAGTACTTAAATTGCAATACCCTGAAAGGGTAATTAAGTTTAAAGTTCTCAGTTGCTATTTAAGACCAATGTTACAATTAATTTGCAATAAATTGATTTGATTTGATTTGATTTGATTTGACTGAGGGTCCAGTTTATATGACACCTTCACGCGCTCACCATTGACTGGGTGACACAAAATAACTGCAGAAAAAAACAGTTTTCGCTAACGTGCCGCTAGAGGCGCTGTCAAATTTCCTTATAAATGTTCGTCACACGGACGAAGGTGAAACCGTGAAACAGCTCGCATCATGTTATCTTCAATTTGACAGTTGACATATAGGGTTGTTCGTTTACATATCGGTAAGTAGAATAAGCGGTTCAGGCAACAAATCGATTTACGTTACACTTCAAAAAAATTTAAGTTTTAGCTATTTATTTCATGAGTTCGTTTTAGAACTTACGTTCCATTAACCACAAATAATATTAAAACTTCAATGTCAACATTTCTGAAAATGTTATTTGTACAATACTAACTGATGAATCGATAAATCTGTGCCTCAGTAACGATAAAAAGATATTAACACTAAAATTAAGAAAAAAAAACGAATATAAAATGGCCGTTCTCCTCACCTCAAAATATTCTTACAAAAAGAAAAAATATATATAACTTTAAGACTTCTGTCAGCAGTAACGAATTTCGATTTATTTTACACTTTATGTAAGAAATATAAACTAAAATGTGTGGCATTACATGCTTTTGTGTAAGTATATCAATTTATTCTTACATAATCAATCGCATTTTATTTCCATTGTTATAGTCTTTCAAAATCAATTGCAATGCAAATTTCTTTTAGGGGGTAAAACAACAACTTTTAAATGGAACCAACATCGAAATCTTATAACGGCTGATCAATGGTTTTAAAATAAAAAATTGTATTTTTCGCAGATTTTTGTTTGAAGGTGCTTGTACTCATAAAATGCAAACAACTTTTATTATGGGTTCAACATTGAAATACAGTGACCAGCTGGTCAATATTTTTTGAGATTTCGATGTTGGTCAGATAGTAAAAGTTGTTCTATTAGAGGAGCAGAATCATCTCCAAGAGGAATTGATTTTGTTAGATCCTGTATGTGTTGTCTTGTCTATGGAATACCTCCGCATATCTGTGATTATTTTGAGCTGTCAAACTGAACCTATTTATGGACTTTAAGATCTACCGATTTTTTTTTGTTTGAAGACCTATTGACCCTTTTTTAATGTCACACATGTCATAATACAATAACATTTTGTACTCTAGTATATTTTTGTAAAATTGAACCTTTTAAATTATTTGTCGTAAATTATAGAAAAAAGAGTTTCGCTAGTTAACGTACCCAGTGCACTGACCGAATTCATTTACTCGTAAGCCCAATTTTGACTATGAAATACATATTTCATAAGGGTTGCGAGAGAGTTAGCAAATCAAGGAACATTAGAGGTTTTAAGATATATTTTCCCTATGTGAACCCTCCCACACACACCCTTCATAAAATTTATCTTTTGTAGTCTAAATTGAGCTTTTTTTGAATACGAAAGATTTGCTCTGATCTGCTCTCATGAAAAAAAAAACGCATACACACTTTTTCTGTTGGACAAGAAAAGGTCGGTTTTTTACTTTCATTCAATTGAAAAATCATTTACGTTCAATTTCTATTTAACCAACAGTTTTTTTCTCACTTTGGTACTTCACTATTGTTCCGCGACACCGACCGACACACACATCAATCCTTCCGTCACGTCAAAAATCGGAAAAAATAATAATTTTGTGCTATCAAGCATAAATTCCGATAAACACTTTTTTCGAATCTGCTACAAATAAACGAACAAACATTAGGACAATAAAAGTGTGGTCTTCAGACTATTTTAGTGGTGCGTTTGTCAGTGTTTTATAGGTTTGGTCTTTGAACTATAGAGCGGCTAAACAGTTTTTAAATTGGACTGGAGGTCTCGTAATTAGACAGTTTACGCCTCTCTAGTCGAGTAGTGCGTGTGACAATTGCTTTACGTTTCATTGGGCAGGCCACATTACATGGTTTGATTCGATCGTGAAGGATGTTTTGCGAGGAGACGCCGGCAGTAATGAATTTCCCACTGTAATGTTCGAATAACGATTTGTTTTATGAACGACTGCCCGGACGAAGTTTCCCCCGACTGTAAGTAAAAGTATTATTTTAATATTTTTTTAAACAGTGATGTGGCTGTGTACATAATTCGATTATAGTTACTAGGTCACAGGTGTTCTGAGCTCAATAAGATTCTAGTTAGAATGGCTTGAGTGGTAAATTAATCTGTTTTCACAATACATTATTGTATTTGCCTATCTGAAGGTTGTTTTTGTGGGGTTGTGCCAATAGTAAGTGGTGCAGAAATGTTATTACATGATTAACAACAGCTATGCCAGTTCTTACAGTTGATAACCTATGCTGCAAAAACTATGTGCATGTAACATTCCATGTCTTATTTGCATTATTTATGATGTAAAGAGTCTGATCTCTTGCGCAGTGAATTTCATTTTTTTTGCACTATTACCAAGTTAGGAAAAACAGACAAAAAATTGTTCATCTCCATATTTTGCTGGAGAAAAACATTGTCAATACATGTCTCAAGGTTGGATATTGTTTTGTTCAAATAATTTAATATTTCTGTTTGTATATTTTAAATTTAAATTCAGACTTAATGTTAAACTAGCAAGTTTTCGCTTAAATACAGATAAAGAAATCTGACTGGCAATACTGATTTTAGACAAATCTGCCAATTTTCTGCGCCATCTTCTTATATGTCGATGTCGATGTGTTGTTGCATGCAGACTGATCTAGGTATCCATTATTATTTATTGAGTATAATCAACAAAGACCATACATTTGAATAGTAGGTACTCAATATTTAAAGATATATTTCACAGTGTTGCCTTGTTTATTGGCTGCCACAACATATATACTGAAACATTGTTGAAAACAGAGAAATTAAAAAGTAAATTACAAAAAAATAATGTATTATACCTACATCAAATACATAATTTTGTCAAAAAACATTTTTTTACTGGTATTTGTGCAATAAAATATAAAAAAGCTGTCAATCAACATGCTGTTATGTTGTGGGAACTAATTCTAGATTAAGTAATTTAGACATTACTGCATTAATGAAGCCAATTAATTGGAAACTGCACCAAACCTACTTATTATTATTTATATCACATTGGTGCTTTTTTCTAAAAGATGATGATGATATTTCCCAGTCATTCACATTATATATTTAATTATTTATTTCTAAGTTTCTCACACCTGAACTTTATATAAATTGCTTTAAGTGAGGATAATACAGACAGACACACTTTCTCATTTTTATTATTATTAGTGCGTCCCCACGACTTCATCCGCAAGAGTTGGATTTTCCATATAAACTTTCATCCCCCATTTCACCCCCTTAATATTTTTATATCGCGACAAAATGTAGCCTATATCCTTTCCAGGGTCTCAAACTGACTCCATACCAAATTTTATCTTCACAAAGCACTAGTTGTTTGCTAAGCACGACATAATCGGCGAGCTATCACAAAGCACTAGTTGTTTGCTAAGCACGACATAATCAGAAATACATGTTATGGAACTCTTTAATTGGCTTAAGTGATAATGTGTAATTTATTTGTGTCATGAAAACTGTAAACAAGCTGTTGAGTTTCTGAATAAATAAATAAATAAATAAATCTTAATCAGTTCAGTGGTTTAAGTGTCAAGAGGTAACAGACAGACACACTTTCACATTTTGATATTAGTATGGATTTTGTATTGATTAG
Organism: Pyrausta nigrata; assembly: GCA_949316185.1. Lineage (NCBI taxonomy): Eukaryota > Metazoa > Arthropoda > Insecta > Lepidoptera > Crambidae > Pyrausta > Pyrausta nigrata. The sequence continues at coordinate 5,055,760 of OX438964.1, read as the reverse complement.
GTATTTAAAACTAATCAATAGCTATTTTGCAGGGAACAGATAGGATATTGGTTGATTGCTATCCTTGGATTAGAGCTACTTTCCCTCAATTATATATCTTTTCCGGTGATATAATGTAATGTGTGATAAACACATTTACAGCACTTATCTTTGTAAAAATGTCAAGTGACAATCAAAAAATTACCTTTTGTTTGATCTTAAAATAATTGATGAATATTTAATATCAAAATAATATTTTGCCTTTACAAAGTGATTTACATTAATTAGATTTTTCTTATTGTATAGTTTTACTAGCAGTTCCCCGCGACTTCGCCCGCGCCAAAAGTCGGATTTTCCATACACATTTTTATCGCGACAAAAAGTAGCCTATGTCCTTCCCATGGTCTCAAACTATCCCTGCACGAAATTTCATTTGAATCGGTCCAGTAGTTTTAATACAAACAAACAATCAAATCTTTTCTCTTTATAATGTTTAGTGTAGATATCACTATATTCCAAAAATTATTCAAATCCTTTGATATTCTATTAGTGATTGGATTTGTTTGTCTTAAACAGAAAATTCCTATTCTTAACATCTCCATCAATCTAAAACCTGTAAACATGATGATCTTGGGAAGGTAAACATGATGCTATAAAATATTACATCAAAGATTATTAGGCTCTTAGAAGGTTATGTTTATATTTTTAATACTTTAGCAGACTAAACTGTAGTATGTCTAATTCTGTACAGTCGGCAGCACGTCACATAACCCATGTGAACTATGGAAACAGCTTTTATTACGGGGAATAGAGGTGGTCTCAAGATCAAAGTGGGTGGTCTGACGTACGGTCATGTGTAAATTGATTAGGCCAAACGTAGTTAATATGAGTGGAGCACTTACAAAAACAATGTTTGTATGTTTGTGTTTTCTTTATATTTATTTTGTATTATCGAATCTACAAAGACAAAATCGCAGGCAACCACTATCATATCAGCCTATTGCAGGCCACTGGTGGACATAGGCCTCTCCAAGATGGCGCCAACTTTCACGGTCTTCCGCTTCTCGCATCCAACCACCACCGGCCACCTTCCTTAGGTCGTCGGTCCACCTAGCAGGGGGACGTCCAACACTACGTTTCCCGAGACGTGGTCTCCATTCGAAAACCTTCCTACTCCAACGCCCGTCGGTTCTGCGACAGACATGACCAGCCCACTGCCACTTAAGCTTACTGCACCTCTGAACGATATCTATGACTTTCGTCTTTTGGCGGATGATCTCGTTCCGGATTCTATTCCTTAGCGAGATCCCCAGCATAGACCGTTCCATAGCTTGCTGAGCGTCATGCACTCGGTGGGCCAGCTTGACTGTCAAGTTCCACGTCTCGGCTCCGTAGGTCATGACAGGTAGGACGCACTGGTTATATACCCTGCCCTTCAGGCATTGCGGTAGAGGCGACGAGAAGATGTGACACAACTTCCCAAATGCTGCCCAACCTAGTTGCACCCTTCTGGCGATTTCGCGGTCGAAGTTGTCTTTACCCAGTTGCTCGAGGTAAACGTATTCCTAGACGACTTCGAGCATCTCGCCGCTGACTGCTATCGGTTCCGGGACAATATGTTCGTTGAACATGACCTTAGTCTTGTCCAAGTTCATCCGGAGACCAACGCAACCACTAGTCAGTCATTAAATAAGTTGGTATCATATTATTCTTTTTGGACTGTAACTGACAAGAGAATCAGATGTGAGCATGAGGCCAAGAAAGGCTTATTATGATATTTTTAAGATAAAAATCATACTTTTGTGATATTGTATTTTTCAATGAACACCTATCTGCTTACCAATAAATTATTGTTTTTAAGTGATAAGCGTCACTAAGCAATCTAATGATAAGATATCTTTATCTGCTTATAATTTCCTGCTATACTCGCAAATTTTATGATTATAAAAAATATACCCTTTTACTTAATCAAATTGAATTTCCGAAAAACCCGATCGCCCGGATAGCGAAGGGACGTGGGTTCAAGTCCCACCGGATGACACAGTCGATTAATTTTTGTGAGCGAAATTCAATTTGATTTCGTAAAAACTTGCAAAATAATTGCATAAGTTATAAAAATAATTATTAGTTAGGCTGATTTAATCTTAACTGATGGTTTAATATTTGTAAAAATATTTCCATCGGGTACATGCGGGTACATTCCCCAAGTATTGATGAAATCGAACGCCGGCTCACTGGCGTAGCAAGCACTTACAAAAATTTGTCGGCTGACTAACGTCCTCCGTAGCTCAGTTGGTAAGAGCACTCGCCCGGATAGCAAAGGGACGTGGGTTCGAGTCCCACCGGATGACACAGTCGATTAATTTTTGTGAGCGAAATTCAATTTGATTTCGTAAAAACTTGCAAAATAATTGCAAAAGTTATGAAAATAATTATACCCTTTTACTTGTTGTTATATTTGTTGATTAATAATTTTCTATCTATCTATAATTAAAGAGCTACGCTTTTGTCGGTGGAGTCTTCTCCATTCCTCTCTATTCAATGTCATTTCCTTGACTTCCTGGTATGACCCGACACCTAACTTTTCCTTGATTTGGTCCATGTAGGACCTTCTTGGTCTTACTCTTTTCCTTTTCCCTTCTACTTTTCCCTCTATAATCACTCTGATAAGTTCATCGTGTCGTACAAGTGTCCCAGCATCTTTCCCCTCCTATTCTCGATGGTTTGCTTTATAATTATAAAGCTTCCGAAAAAACTTGATTATTTGAACTAATTTACACAAAACAAATAATACACTCAAACCTTCCTCAGGGATCACTGTTGATAATAATAAAAACCACATGAAACTTTATACAGATTTGAGATCATTGCATACATACAAAAATAGACAGACGCGGCGGGGGACATTATTTATTATTTATCATAAAAATTAGAGTATACCGCCATGCATATTTCCGACTATCGGATATTTCGGATTTCCCATTATAAACATTCATCCCCTATTTCAACCTGTTCACGCACTAGCCTCGTGATATGTAACGTACGACTCGCACGGGACGAGGACCTCCGAGCACCGGCGAAGAACATCGAACCGAGCGATGTTCGGCTCGCCGGCGAACACCGATGCCCGCTCAACCACTCCTCTCCATAGCACCTAAGTGAGCGGTCACTGTCTCTGTCTTATTGTAAAGTAGCCTAGTCGACTTGAATCATATTTTACTATCCACGGCAGTGGTGAGAGTGGTGAACGACAAAGGCGATAGGTACAACGCCGGAGTCCTGCTCGACAGCGGTAGTACAGCACATTTTGTTACTGACAGCTTGTGTACCAAACTCGGATTGCCTTTATGTAATTTTATTATATCGCGACAAAAACCTGGGGCCTCAAACTATCTCTATACCAACTTTCATCTAAATCGATGCAGCAAATTTAGCGTGAAAAGGTACCAGACAGAGACACTTATATTATATTAGTATGGAAATGTAGTGATTCTTTTGCGGACCTTACCACAGTATATGTAGTACAGACGGCACCAAGTCAAGGCATGCATTTAAACTACGTGATGATGATGTACTTCTAGCCGAGTTCGACTACGGCGGCCTATCTCAACAGAGATTAGCCAACTGCGCGGGACATATTATAGTGCACAAGTGTGTGCGCAATACACAGGTGCACTCTCTGTTCCTTCAGTCCTATAATTCGGTGAGACGGCAGTCCGACATGACCGTAGAGAGATCAGGCGCAGGACCAACGGCTTAACGTGCTTTCCAAAGCACGGGGGTGTTAACACCTCCAACTTCCTGACTCCGGAGCTGTGTCTGAGTAATTTCAAGACAGAAAAACCCAAACAGTCTCGGCCCGACCCGGGATTCGAACCCGGGACTTCGTGGATAGTACCCAGCGTGCTGACCACTAGACCAACGAGGCAAACTACGTAAACAACTTCTATAACGTCGGGAATAGAAACAGTCTCAAGGTGAACAATTGTATAAAATAACCAACACGTATAAAATTAATAAATCATTTTTTTTATCACACCAATTACCTAATCCCAAAAAACACAGATTATAGCAAAGTTATTCCTAAACCCTAAGCGTTCCCTTGTGCTATGGCGACTAGGATAACGGATAGACATACATAGATGTGTATAATCATCCTTAGGTAAAAGTAAGACTTAGGTGCAATAAATGCTTGTGCTCATCACACAGACATTTGCCCCCTGCGGGATTTGAACCCGCAACCTCTGGTTTTATAGTTTTTAGGGTTCCGTAGTCCGACAAGGAACCCTTATAAGATCGTTCAGTCCGTCCGTCCTAGTCTGTCACAGCAGAATATCTTCTACGTTTATGGACTGATTTGCATGTAACTTGGTTCGAGGATACTTCACATATAGATCTCATTTTTTAAAAAACAAAAAATTAAAACTACCCCTTTTTAAGGGTACCTCCCATACATGTAAAGGGGGGGGGTGAATTATTTTTTTTGAGTGCACCCCCTTGTGTGGGGTATTGTTGAAAAGGACTATGAAAATAAGGTAGGGTTTCGATACAACACTTTTTTATCAGCTGTACCATTTGCGAGATATAGCCCGCCAAAGTCGTTACACGGTGTCCCCCCCCCCCCCTGTAATTTCTAAAGTCTTGGACCTATAAGCTTCAAATCACTCACATAAAAAACAGACGCGGAAACTCTTATTTAAAATTGTTTCGGGTATCCTGTGATGAATACTTTTGAAATTATAAATAAAATAAAAAAATATATTTTTTTTTGCTTATACTGTCTAATGTTTTAAGTTAATGGTACGGAACCCTTCGCGCGCGAGTCCGACTCGCACTTGGCCGGTTTTTGTATACCACAGTCTGACTTGCGACTATGTGTACAAGTAGGTACATTAAATTACAGTATTTTACCACTGTTTAACAACTTGTAAACAAAGTTTGTGTGTTAAGTCTGCCTTGAACTCTGATTAGCCATTCATTTGCGGTACTGACGACAGCGCATGAACGTTAAGATTGTGGTGCCTTATTCTGTTGGAATAGAGGCGATTTTGTCATAGAAATGTATAGTACGCTTTGCTGAACAGTGTACTAATGCCTTAATGAGAATTATCACATATTGCGAACTTCTTGAAGAGTTTTGGCGATTGCTAAACATTCTTGTAAAGTTTATTAATGAATTTAAAATACAGTTTACTAGCGGATCGAAGTTTGATTCCAGGGTTTTTAGGGTTCCATACCTCAAAAGGAAAAAATAAACCATTATAGGATCACTTGGATGTTCATCTGTCTGCCAAGATCCTTTTTTCAGGAACGCATAGTGGTATTTGATATATTAGCATCAAATACTTAAGTCTGGGGTCCATTGACGCTGTAAAATAATCAAGCTTCTAAGATAACGCAGTCCAAATACTTTTTTAACATTTCGCAGTTGAATCAAAACATTTGTAATTACATCGTTTAAAAAAAACATTGTTTATACTGAACCTACAGTGCGCGAGTCCGTCTCGCACTTGCCCGGTTTTTCTGTCATGTAATAAAAAAAAACAGCACCAGAGTAGGGAAGTTGGTGGTGTTACACCCCCGTGGCACGGAAGCCGTTGGTCCTAAACCTATCTCTCTCCGATCATGTCGGATTGCTGTCTCACCGAACTATGAGAGTGAAGGAACAGAGAGTGCACCTGTGTATTGCTCACAGACTTGTGCACTTTAATTAATAACCAACCGATTGAGATGAAATTTGGTATGGAGACAGTTCGAGACCCTGGAAAGGACATAGGCTACATTTTGGGGGATGAAGGTTTACTGGTGGAAAATCCAACTCTTGCGGGGGAAGTCGCGGGGAACCACTAGTTAAAAATAAAGTACGAATAAACAGCTTGTCGCTAGCCACCGGAGCCTATGGTCGGTGGCTCATCTTCGCGGAGCCTTAGACGGTATAAATTTTATACAATCGACGTCAACATTTATTCAATGCATGCGTAATATTTATTTGATTCATGAATGTGACCTTCACATTATTGACGAATTAACAACAACAAATAAAGAGATACCACGTATCATAATCATACCTTTATTATATACCTTTCTTTGGAAGACTATTTATTAAATTATTTTGCTCGAGTATTATGCATGTATCTTCTTTGTGTAAGACCTATGGCGTATTGTATATAGGTATTCTTTGCCCATAGTCGGTAAAGAGTGCTTATGGCAATAAGTCCACCATTTGTTTAAGTGTTTAATTGGCGCACAAATAAATAAAGGCTCGGCCGTTGACCATTTCAATCAATCCGCCTGGAACTCTATTTTTGTATCACTCTTAAGACATTCTGTTGGCGAATGCGACATAGTTTTCACTCAAATACTTTAATTTTGGCATTTAGTCTATCGCTCGCCTTCTGTGACGAGTTTTTTTAAAAAAAATATCTTTATTTGCAATAAAGTATACAATTTGTATTAAGAGCTAGTTACATTAATATTCCTTGTTCTAGTAAGCATGAAAAAAAATAGTTTTGCAGACGACAGAGTGTCCATTTGAAACTTTTTGTATGGTGACCTAGAAGGTCGGTGGTAACCTTGGTATCGCATATGTATGCGATATCTCAAAAGAATATAATAAAACATAAGTTTTTACTTACGCTGTATGTAGAAAAAGTATGTTCACTTTGTAGCAGTTTACACTTATTGCTGCGGTATATTCATGAAAATAACAAATTCATGAGTAACGGTAAGTAATAATCGTTTTGTTATTTTGTCCTAAGTAGCTTAAAACTCTTAATAAAATTAAAACATAATTACTTACAACTAAAACACCAGCACAATAAGTACTAGTACTCCGTACAGAAGTATGACTTTGCAATGAAATTCAAAGAAATATCTACTCAATGTTGTCATCGATATGGTGTAATTCAGTTCGCCTCAGACTCAAGCACATTTTCGTGAAGACACCTACAAAAATACATTGCAAGATAATTTCATTCTTATAACTCTGGAATATGATTCATAATACACTAAACTTATTCAGTGACGTACTATCACGCAACGCGATAGGGTTGACTGCCACAAGAAGCTACTTACGCCATCTAGCGCACTTTCTAGGACTTAATTTACGCTCGTCCAACCAGCAACCTAGTGTCGCGCACCGCCGGTGTATAAAACGCGGGAGCGTGTCGCTGCCGGCTAGCGACACCCAACTTGTTTAGTCCCTAACGTAGGGGTCGCCGAGCGTAGGTACGTTTTTGCTACCTACGCGGGAAGATACACAGGCCTGACACCAGCCCGATTACATATTTTTGCCGAATGGGCAGTACCGTTACCATGGTAAACTCATGAGTTTACGGTGGTTTTACTCGCTAGCGACGACGTAAAAAAAGTGTATGGATAATTTTAGTTCTCCAAGTAACCGCTAGAGGCGCTGTGCAATTTTCCATACACTTTTTTTACGTCGTCGCTAGCGAGTGAAACCGCCGTAAACTCATGGTAACGGTACAGGGGCACTCGTTGCGTTTTCGAGCGGTCTAGTGCATTCGATAGAGTGTTTCAAAGATGCGGAGTTTTGGATGACGAACGAAAATCAGTAGAAATCTGCACGCGAGTGATTCAAAAATAGAGCCCCTGAATTTCTTTCGTCTATGGTCTGAAACTAGATCCTTGATGTCACATTCCATGAGCCACCAGGGTCGTTTATTTTGGCAAACAGGCAGTTGAAGCAACTGATACAGTCTGCATCTCACTATTATAGCTTAGCCTTTCTTTCCTGTATGTTTGTCAAGTCTGTTTTTTAATTGGTTCGTAGTATTCCAGTAGCGTGCATTAGTTTTGTAACGAGGTAAGCACATACAAATTTCAAGTCAGTATAGATCGTTACGAAATCAATAATAAAATTAGATAAAAAATCGTCACAATAATTTAAAAAAAACAGGTGAATCATGTCCTCGGTAGAGTAGGTATCTATATTTTTTAACGCTAGCAAATAATTTCAATTGCATTTACTTACCTAGTTTTTAATCTTAATTAGATTAATGATGAAATGGGTGTTCTAGTTAAGCGCAGATTTATTTTACCACCACAAGTATCAAGAAAATGAGTGAATTTATAAGACATGTCATTTAAATGATACCCATAGTGGCTTTTAGAAAAGCCGTTGTTATTTTTGCATTCTCTTCCACCACGCACTAACTTTCACAAAGCACAAAAACAAAACTTTAATGTCGTTTGCTTTCAAAACAATGAGTAAACGTAAAATTACCTAATTAAAAGAAAATGTCGAGATGTTTCAACCTTTTTTATAAATAAGATCGGCACGTAGGTATGTCTTTTGCCAAATATACATCTTAGCCTTATCTACAAACTACAAAATAATTGTAAGCAAATCGAACTTTCAATACACCCTATACAATGCAGTTTTTTCATTGTTTCGAATGCAAACACACAAATTTGAACCTCGAAATCATTTAAAATCACTCAAAAGAGCAAAAGAAATCGTGTAAACAATAAAACTACTTTTCAAAACACTCGCGAAAGCAACAAGCAAGCAAACTAAATAAGAAAAAATGGCCGGCGTATTGACTTCGTATAAAAACTATGGATGCAATACTATTTTGTAAAAAAACTTGCTGATTAGTTTGTTTCTAGTTATGGAATGATTAAATGTTTATGATAAATAAAATTATGATTTATCAGTGTCAAAACATACTTCTGTATGTTTAGATGTTATAGTTGTTCGTAATTAGACATGATTTGATTGCACTCCGAAGTGATACCCCGCCATGATGGTAGGCCTGCCTACTTTACCCCAGTAAGTCGCAAATGTCACGTTTTAGCTTTACGTTTATGAAAAGTGTGTCATTTTTAATTTGGTCGGCTTTTTATCTAAATATGCGGCTATGTCGATAAGGGCTAAAATTGCGTGAGTTTAAGTGAAAACTTTTCAAAACACCCTATACACTGACATAGCCGCATCTGATAGGCAGCCGCAAGAATGCCTACTGCTCATACAATGGTGTACCTAAGTTGAGCGGTTTAGCTAAGATTGCATATAAGTTATTGACGAAAAGTTTTTTACTATTATTTAAATGGCAATTGGCAAACTTTAGTGAGGTAGGCACTGCTTAATTGCCTATATAGAAAGCACGCCACTGTAGTATTCCCTGCTACCACTTCTGCTGGCAATGTGTTACCTGCCTGTTTTACTATATTGCTGAAGAAGCTTGTGGGGGTTGGTGGCAGAAGCAGTCTTCACTAGTCTACATTTTAGTAATATAGATAATAGCTTGAGTCCCGGGAAAGAACATAAGTGTTTTTATCCCAGAAATCATTATCTTCTATGGAATTGAAAAGGGGTAATAGATATTTTCACACTACCTACTCGGCAATGTTCAATTACACGTCATGCAAACCTGACTTAAAGTGAGTCATTGCATCCCTAGGGACGTAAGGTACAAAGAAATTTATTACGCCCCTAGGGAGGTAAAGTGATTTGAATTTCGAATAAGAGTTCGTAGGCATGATCACAGTAGCCCGTCCCACACCAAAGAGAACATATTATTTGAAAGTATGATGCAATTTTTGGTACCCACCTCCAATAGCAATGTGTCATACGTCGTTTGACAGCTCTTAGTAACCTGAATAAGTTACTATGGCGCCAAGTTCCGATCGTTAGTCCGTTCAGAGCTGTACGGTATTAAAGTCTCAGAAAACGAACTAGCACACCTAATTTTTGTAACTATCACCAATAGCAATACAAGATACGTCGTTAGGAAGCTCTTAGTATTCTGACTAAAGGTTACTTTGGCGCCAAGTTCCGATCGTTAGTCTGTTGAGCTATACGGTATTAAACTCTCGGGATAAGTGGTGCTGGTGCATCTGCTTTTAGTAACTACCACCTATAGCAATGTCTGATACGTTGTTAGATAGCTCTTAGTATCCTGATTAAAGGTTACTATGGTACCAATTTCCCATCGTTAGTCCATTTAGACCTATACGCTATTAAAGTCTCAGAATAAGAACTAGCACCAACTTTTGGCCACCACCAATAGCAATGTGTGATACGTCGTTGGATAGCTCTTAGTAACCTAAATAAAAGTTACTATTGCGCCAAATTCCGATCGTTAGTCCGTTCTGAGCTATATGGTATTAAAGTCTCAGAATAAGAACAGTGCCTTCTCATAGAAGCCATCACCGATATTTGATACGTCGTTGTGTGTCTATTAGTAACCTAAATAAACGTTACCAAAAGGCACCATGTTTCGATTCTTCATCCGGTAACTACTAAAATCAGAGAATTAGTAATAGCAACTACATACTTTTGGTACCCACTTCCAATAGCAATGTTTGTTACGTATTTGGATACTAGCTCTTAGTAACCTGAACAAAAGTTACAATGGCATGTCAGTGGGGATGGGTGGATACTGCGGGGGATTGGGTTTTCTATCAAGTGGTACCTAGACTGAGCGTGACGTCCGAAAAGAGGACGTTGGAAGTGACTTGTCCATTAGGGCAGTCATATCTCAAATATTAGAGAGCAAGGAGGCTTGACAGGCATTTCTCATCTTCTGGGACACCGTTATCTCGCAGAAAAACTTAAAAACACTATGAGGCTCCTGCTTTATGCCCTGCCCTAATAATGTGTTAGAATAATGTTCCTTAAAGCCTACTTCATTTATTTAATTCATTGTTTACTAATTTTGTAATGTAATCTCATATAATATGAAGCTGGGTCCGTCATGTATTTTTTCTAATTATTATTATATTAATGAATAACACTAAACGTACTTACATTAATCGTATTTGATTTCATTTTGTTAATGGAAAATCTACATTACTAGACTTTATTTTGTTGATCTTATTTTAGGCTGGTAATCAAATCGGACAATAAATCAAGACAAGTGCCATACTAATTCTTGTTCTACAAGATAATACCTTTCTGATGATATATCACACATCGTTATTGGAGCGGGTACCAGGTTTCATAGAAACCCTTGCGTCCTCCTTTGAACCTGGCAGCCAAGAATTTTAGCACGAATGGAATGAAAAAAAAGCAGGCTTCTAAAAAAAAGAAATAAATAATAAAAAAAACCCGTGTATTTTAAGAAATTACAATGTTTTCGTAAAACTGTCGAAATTTATTTGACACCGAAGTCCATTAGATGTTAAGCCGCTGTTATTGTTAATAATAATAATTTAATGTCAGAAAAGTAAAAAAGATATAATTATATAGATACAATAAGTTTTTTGTAGTACATTTTTTTATTGCCTCGTAGGAAGTGTGAAAAGCAGAGTATTCTCCTCGGGGATAAAGATGTCTTCGTCTTGGGCGAGCTTAAATCCCTCGCTCCACTCAAGATTCTACTTTTCACTCCATCGCTATGCTCGGGAGTTAACTCTTGAATCCTTCGTTACGCTCGAGATTCAAGATGACGCCCTTGACGTAAGACATCACTTTACCTCCTTGGTGAATAATCTACTATTACATAAGAATAATGCAAATAAGTAACAAATAAAAAGATTCAACAAACACACCTTTTGCCAGCCTCAAAACTAAGCTTGGGCTATAGCGACTAGAATAACGGATAGACATATTTTATACGTTTACAAACATCCATGACTTAGGTAGAAATGAGCACCTAAAATGATATTTATCATACTGAATAACCGAGTGATAACGGTAACTGGAGCTACAGTATTTTAGTCATATTTTAACTAAGATAACTTTTAAGTATAAGTCACTAAATTAGATCGGTAGATTTTAAGATCAATATCTATGACATCTTATATCTAATACCATGGGTATGTATTGTTAGTTAGATAAAACAGTATGTACTTCGATAATTCTTGATATATTTATGAAAGAACATACTACCTATGCTGAGTAGATACTGCCTTTTCGTTTAGGTACCTACGCTTTTTGTAGAATATATTGTGAGAAAGTTTCATAGAAAATAGAATATGAAAAATTTTTTTTTGTTTTTATTTCAAAATAAACTACTTAAATATTTTCTTTAGTTTTAACGATGTGCATTAATTAGTTACATTTTGAATGCGAAGAAAAATGTGCGTTTAGGGTATGTGTTTTAATTATTTAATTACTATATCCCGTATAATTGATAAAATGTATTTTTGTTACAGGAAAAACGAACCCTTATCCTTATACTTTCATCATTCCAAGCTTTCAATTCCCACCATTACCTATCATTCCATCCATTTATAAAAACAATACCTCAAACGCATCAAAATTGATACGGAAACAAAACACACGTCCGCTCCGCTCGGAAGCGTGGACGCAAATGACGTAGCCACCCCCACTCCCGCGGCAGATATCGCGCGCGATGTTCTGACTACCCTCACAATGAGTTCCTCCCCAGTTGTGGAGCCATCCTCGCCTTCTACCACTCCGTCGTCGCCAGCGTTGAGAGCAGACGTGCACTTTCACACCTCTACGCCGAATTACATCGGGAAGGTATGTGATTGACCGACAGGAGATCCTCTTGAATATTTCTACAACTGTAGGTAATGGGAACTGTAGCTCGTTCGGGCACTTGCAGACTGCAAGACATTTTGTATGTGTTAATACAGTTTTTTTTATAAGTGATGGGCTAACTCTCGATCTTTATCTTTACCCGAGAGCAAAGATATGCGCCAGGAGCGAGCTTGCTCAGGAGAAGCCTATTTACACGTACCTTAAAGAGTTTCGGGTTATACGCACTCGGAAAAACAGACGCAGGCAGGGCACTCCACTCCTTGGCTGTGCGCATTAAATAATAATAAATAATAATTTATTATGCCTAAGCTTTTGTAAATGGAGGCAGAATCCTTTGAAACGTACTCGAAAGCTGATGAAGAAAGTATTGTAGTCTTTGTGCGCGTAGTTGTGAAACCTGTAACCTGTAACCTGTAACTCACCTCTTGTATGATTACATGCCCATAGGTGATTGCAAAACTATCTGTAATGTAACTTAATAATTCAACTACTTCCCAAACACATGTTTTAGCTTACAGTTTAGTACCTACTTATGTTTAAAAAAAAAATTGATCGCCACAACTGTGAACTGTATTGTGTTTATCACCATCCTAGCGTTATCCCGGCCCAGGGTCCGCTAACCATGATCCATATGATCTGGCAGATCGGGTAATTACAGTGGAGCGACTGCCATCTTACCGCCGTGACCCTGTTAAGGGGAACCTGACCAGTTTTGGATCTTCTTCGTCTTGAAACTGTATTGTGTTATCAAAATAAAATAAAACACTTAAAATTATGTTCACAGAAGCAACACCAGCCACTGAACGTTGTTCTTCCCGCCCCCGCGCCGGCCACCCCTCCCACTTACGGTCAGTATTCAAATCGTATTTTAAGAGGAGTTTTCCTGAAAGTAAGGTCAAGTTGTAAGCAAAGGTCAAGAGATATTGCTAGTGATTTTTTTGTTGCTTTAATGTCTGTTAGTTAACTACACCGTACGATATAGGGAATCCAATCCCGCAAATGCGGGATCCCGCACCTTTTTTGCGGGATCGGAAATGCGGGATTACACCCGCGGGATTGAAAAAAAATATATATTTAACAAAAATAGGCTCAGGCGACTATCTAATTATTTATAAGACACCTCACAGCACAACTCATTAATAAGTGATTTAAAAACTTTCCCATAGAACTCGTGACTTTTATATAGAAAATAATTTTGATTCAGTTCAGTAATTTTGACTCAGACAGAACTAAATAAGTTTTACCCGGCGTTTACTTAATTCACCTCTTTATGCTATGCTATATGTATATACGTTAAATATTGTATTATATCGTTTCTTAAAAGAAGTTGATTGTTTATGCTTCTTAAACATCATTATATTCAATTTATAATATAAGTAATAACTTTGCTTCATATTGATAATAATAATAAAAAAATACTTGTCTTTATTTCTTTCATTTAACTACACAAAACAAAAATAATAATAAACAAAAGCAATCCCGCAAATCCCGCGGGATTGCTGACCTTGATCCCGCATGCTTGCGGGGTGCGATTTTTATGCGGGATTGGATTTTATTTATTATTACACATTTGATTTTCAACCCTAAACAGAGGATTTAAAGTTCAAACTAAAACCGCGGTTTTATTTTGACAGTGCCAGAACGGTGCATCGAAGAACAGCAAGCTTAAACATTTTAAATTGTTCACTCAAAATTTTATTTTACACTTTCTAATAATATTATCTTGGTTTTAATTTGTTTTGTCGTGCTGGCGCCATTTTCCGTGCACCTCACTCAGCAGGGGCCCACTGAAAACCAGCGCCGGGGCCTCCTGGGGACCTGGCTTATGCTGAGTGAGGTCCTTTTGATTTGGACGTCACCGACACACAGCGGCACAGTTGGCATAGACGCTCTTTTTTTTCTGTTTCATTTTATATTTTGTTTCATTTAATATTTTTTTGTGTGCTGTTTGTATTAATTATTATGTTTTTTTTTGTAAGCGTGTGTGTGTGTTTGTGATGTCCTAAGTTAATAAAGCATTTTTCTTTCTTTCTTTCTTCAAATTTTAACTTTACACGCTAAGGTCGAAAATCAAATGTGTAGTTTTTATACGATCATTGTCAGTGTAGTGGGCACAGATCATTAAAGTAATGCAAACGAGGCAATGGAATTACATTATGCAGCCAATGCCATTCGTAAATTCTTATTAGTACTTTTTAACTTATTCAAGTTTTTTGTTGGACTACGATTTGATTTGAGAAAAATAATTAATAAACTCAAGGGAAAAAAAGTCAGTAACTGACATATACAGGTAGGCTGCGATTCTAATAGTATGAGTTCACAGCATGGCTGGCATGGTAAGTTTTAACATCGAGATACTATGCGAAAGAAACTAATTGTGGTAGAAGCTAATATAAAGAAACAAGTAGGTTAGTACCTACATACAAAAGTACAATAATACAAAAAGGAATAATAATACAATATATAAACATTATGTGATAATTATTTAACAAGTTTGTAGAGAGCGATTCTCCATTTAGTGATAGTGGAGTTGTGGATGTCAGGAACCACGACGCGTTTGTGACCTGAAGTAATGTCTTTGCCAAAATCTGACAGCAAAGCTAGTTCCGCCAGTTTTATTTATTTATACTTTTCTACACAAATAGTGTAAAAATGGCGGAGTTAATTTATAAAGCATTCACTACCAGTTGCAAGTGTCTGGTAGTGCCGTCGTCAGAGAACTTTCCAACTCAATTTTTATTTGTTTTCTCAGGAGAGCCAACTCTAACTCCCCCGCCGCGTTCGCCGGGCACAGCGGTAGCCACCCCTGCGTCTGGTGACGGGCGCAACCACCCGCCCGACGGAACATCTTCAGACAAGGTACAGGATTTAGTAACTTATGTACACACCACGACCGCACCACACCTCACCACGACCGCTTTGTCCTTGAGACCGCCTCTATTCCTTACGCAATAAAAGCTGTTTTCTTAGTTTACATGGGCAACCTGATGTGCTGCCGACTGTATTCCAACTGGTATGTTTTTGGCAGAAACTAAATTTGGTTTTCTCACATTTAGGGTCTCAAAACCCATTCAGAAAGTGGATCTGCGATCATATGTAAGAACTATCAAGGCCCCTTCCCACTCCCTTGCAAGAAAAAATAAGACATAGTTGAAATCGTCTTCCGGAAAAAATAAATAGGTCTGCGGCATGTCTTATTGAACACATCATCATAATAGTTATCAGCCATAAGACACTGCTGAACATAGGCCTCCCCCACGGTCTTCCACAGCGACCGGTTGCACGCGGTCTGCATCCAGTGTGATCCTGCGATCTTTACAAGGTCGTCTGTCCATCTTGGCGGTGGACGTCCTACGCTGCGTTTTAGATCAAACTGTCTTTACGGCGTTGCGGAATAATGGACTAGCAGCTGTATTGAAACAGTATGAAACTGATGCCGTACAGAATCATATAGCCGTACAAAAATCATGCAAAACAACATGCAACTCTTCTACCTGCACTTTTGAGTTCTCACCAGCACTCAGTTGGACAGCTTACAAGTGACGGCATAGTGCTAAATCTTATTGTTTTATGCTCTTACATCGTCCTATATACGTCACCTGGTGGTTCATATGACCTATCCGTTTTGGACATGGGCCTGTAGTCTATTATTTTTACCAAAATACATACAATTATTTGACATTATTTATTTATTACTTGTCAAATTTCCGAAATGTCAAACGAGCAAGTTAGTTGTAATTCTGCACGTGGCAAAGGCATCTGTACTTATGCAGCCATACCATAATAAACAAGCAAATATAATTATTGAAAAACAAAACACTGCACCCGACTGCAAAATTATGATATTTTTGAAATGGTCTTTTTACTGGCTTTCATTTGGTACCCATATTGCTATGGTAAGGAAAAATCAGTCCCCCTCCCCCCTTTATTTCCATTTGCGGGCGCCATTTTTGAAATGTATATAGCCTATCTCACTCACAATTTTGACAAATTCAACGACACCTCATATGTCATAAACTGTCCAGACGTTTGGGCTGTAGGGCGTGCCAAACAATTATACATACATACATACTCGGTGAGGTGCTTGTGGCGCAGTGGCGGCAGCGCTTTGGTAGTGATACCAAAAGTTAAGCAACCCACGGCGCGGTACTGCTTGGATGGGTGACCATTCCGACCATTAAAGTGACGACAGTGACAAGTATCTCCGTGCTTCGGAAGGCCCGTTAATTTCAGTCGGTTAAAAGGCGAACTTTACATACCGATTTGCCACTTGAGTTTACTAATTCCCACTTCTTCAATGTTTCCAGTCATCCGAAACAGCGGTGGGCGGCATATCGCGCACCGCTAGCACGGCTCTCTCTCGCAAAGAGAGTTACAAGGCGCAGAGGCAGAACTATAGGAGAGAGAAGAAGAGAGCTGCGTCCGCTCTACTCCACTCCATAGAGGACCCGGCCGTGGTTGTGTTAGCTGACTGGCTGAAGGTATGTGTTGTGAACTCTAGCGCCATCTAGGCCCTATAAACAATAACATTCATCCATTGTAAAGCGCTATCTATGAACCTTCAAAGTAACTAACTTATACTGCTGTATAAGTTAGTTACTTTGAAGGCTCCTCTATAGTACGTGCCAGATTAACGTGCATAAAAGGTCGTTTACCTTGACAGATAAAACCTTGTGACACGTATCATTTGTCTTTCTAACTAGCGATTATTACAACTTTTGATTTTTGGGTTCAAGGTCGACCCGTACCGAGGTTCATTTGTTAGACAGATTCGTATCGCTACGGCTTATAGTTATGGTCGCCGCGATTCGCATACTGGCGTGCAGTGGTACACGGGTGACGGTCTGCAGGGGTGACGGGTCAATGACTTTTTATGCACCGTTAAATGGCACGCACTATAGCCTATGCCAATTACGGTAAACTATCATCTGTTACCACAAATATATCATGGATAGCGATGTTCCGTGCTGTTTCACAACCTCGCTTTAAACTGCTTTACATTTTTATATACTCTTTCACTTGGTCTGCGGCACCTCCCAATAAAGAACACTTTGGAGTTTAATTTTTATCACCATCCTGTTTCGCATCTTTACCACATACGTAGATAAACGGAACTGAGGCAACCTTTATACAAGCCTGTAAATCGGTTGCACTACTACAAGCATGCCCTCGCATGTGTGCGTGACCACTAGCCGCTTTTCGGGTCCGCGGTTATGACAGCACGCCAGTGGACAAGTTTCAGGGTTAGCGCGAGGCACGTCGTTTTGTTTCGTTTAATTGCAATTTCAGCATGTTGGAGTATTTTTTTTTCGTTTCCTCCCAGGTATTGTTATTTAGCAAAAAAAAAGTAGTAGGGTTTTTGTAGACCCGTAAAATCTTTCGGGATATACATAGTGGTTGGAAATAGAGAGACTGAACTTAAAATGACGACCGTCTTGGTGTAGTGGTTCGCGCCCCGGTCTTTCGCGGGTTCGAATCCCGCAAGGGGCAAATGTTTCTGTGATGAGCACGAGCATTTGTACCTAAGTCATGGATGTTTATAAATGTATATAAGTATGTCTATCCGTTATCCTAGTCACCACAGCACAAGCTCACGCTTAGTTTGGGGCTAGGTAATTGGTGTGTTTGTTGAAACAATTTATTTATTTATTAAAAATTGTCTATCTATTGTCTGTGTCTTCTATCGAAGTGCTAGTAGGGCCCAAAAGATAAGGAGACATGTTCTGGCCACATATGGGCCATAATTGATTGATATTATTTATTGTCGTTCATAAGTGGCATTTTGTGTCCTAAATTGAATAAATGACTTTTAGGGTTCCGTAGTCCGACAAGGAACCCTTATAAGATCGTTCAGTCCGTCCGTCGTAGTCTGTCACAGTAGAATATCTTCTACGTTTATGGACTGATTTGCATGTAACTTGGTTCGAGGATACTTCACATATAGATCTCATTTTTAAAAATTACAAAAAAATAAAATTACTCCTTCTTAAGGGTACCACCCCATACATGTAAAGGGGGGTGAAATAATTTTTTTGAGTGCATCCCCTTGTGTGGGGTATCGTTGAAAAGGACTATGAAAATAAGGTAGGGTTTTTATACAACACTTTTTTATCAGCTGTACCATTTGCGAGATATAGCCCGCCAAAGTCGTTTACACGGTGTCTCCCCCTGTAATTTCTAAAGTCTTGGACCTATAAACTTATCACTCACGTAAAGAAACAGGCGCGGAAACTCTTATTTAAAATTGTTTCGGGTATCATGTGTTGAATACTTTTGAAATTATAAATAAAATCTATATATATAAAAGAAAGTCGTGTTAGTTACTTCACTTATAACTCAAGAACGGCTGAACCGATTTAGCTGAAAATTGGCAGGGAGGTAGTTTAGAGCCAGGAGAAGGACATAGGATACTTTTTATCCCGTTCGACATCATTCCCGTGTGACTTGACATGTAACGTCAGTCACTATAAAACGTGGTATAACAAAAAAGAATCAGACTTGGAATAACAAAATTGACGTATAATGACAGCTATGTAATGACGTATGGATGACTATTTGATATTTGTAAGAAATCAATAATATAACTATTTCTATTAAATAAATAATTAACATTATTGCCCAATTGCCCATTCGTATAAACAGTGAAGTGAACTATAAAACTCGGTATGGTTAAAAATTTAAGTTTTTAGGTGAAGTGAAGTTTAATTAATAATGCCGCGACCAAGACGATCGAATCTTTCCCGACAAAGCCGTGATGCAAGAAGAATACGAAATACTGCAAATGAAAGGACTGAAGAAGAACAAGAAATTGCACGTGAACAGCGCCGCGATAGTATGGCTCGACTTCGTGCTTCTCAATCACGAGAGCAAAGTGAAGCAGCCCGTGAAACAGCTCGGTTGGCAATGCAGAATCGTCGAGCGAACAACAGAGGTCAACAAATAGATAATTTGCGACGCAGAACAAGATATTTATCAAGTGCTGATTTGAATCGAGCAGCGTTTCAATACGATTGCAGCAATGATTACAGCTTGCATCCTAGCGTTTGCATTGGGCAAATGGACGTAGTTTGCGAGTATTGTGGTGCATTAAAGTTTTCCGGAGAAACGCCTGGATTATGCTGCCTTAATGGTAAAGTGAAATTGCCATTGTTGACTCCGCCACCTGAGCCATTGTATTCATTGCTTTGTGGCGAAACACAAGAATCACGCCACTTTCTTGCAAATACTCAAAAATACAATGGTTGTTTCCAGATGACGTCATTTGGGGCAGATATTATCGAAGAACGGGGATTTAATCCGACATTTAAGGTATTTATTTTTGTACTTATATAGAATGTAGTTAAAGAATAACTTACTTTATCTATTGGTACCTATGTAGTATATTTGCTAATTCTGAACTCTACTCTCCCACCGAAAAAAGTGTTTATAACCCAGTTAATACTGTCTGGTTTTTATTTTGTAGATACAAGGACAGATTCATCATCGAATTGGATCATTACTACCTTTCGAAGATACACAGAATAAATTTTTACAAATATATTTCATGGGCAACATGGAAGAACAACTTGATCGACGCCTAGAGATCAATGCAGGAATGAAGCGAGCAATTCTTCAAGACTTGCAGTGTCTGCTTCATGAACATCATGCGTTGGTCAGGTTGTTTAAGAGTGCTTTAGAGCGCATGCCAAGTGATGACTATAAAGTTGTTATCAAAGCAGATAAACGACCATCTGGAACACACGAAAGGACATTTAATGCTCCAACAGTAGACGAAGTTGCCATCCTGATTGTTGGTGAACAATTGGAAAAACGCGATATTGTGCTTACACGTCGCGATACTGGGCAACTGCAACAAATATCTGAAACTCATCGATCATATGACACATTGCAATACCCGCTGATGTTTTGGCAAGGAGAAGATGGATATTATTTTAATATTAAAATGAAAAATCCATTGAATGGTGAGTATCAGTATCATAATTTATTTCATTTATTTGTGAAAGACACTGATTTAAAATAATGCTTATTAAAAAAATGGTTAATGTCTGTATTGTTTGCCTTTAAAATTTGCCTTTGAAATGGTTAATTATCAAATTTTTAATTTCAGGTGAAGAAACTACAAAGAAAGTTAGCTCAATGAATTATTACGCATATCGTTTGATGATTCGTCAAAATGCTGACAACTATTTGCTGCGGTTTCGTCGATTGTTTCAGCAGTATTGCGTTGACATGTATGTAAAAATAGAAACGGAACGTTTAACATTCATTAGGTTGAACCAAGCCAAACTGCGTTCTGAGGAGTACATCCATTTACGTGATGCAGTTAATACTGAAGGAAATGCAGCTAATATTGGTCGATTAACTATTCTGCCGGCGACATACATTGGTAGTCCACGTCATATGCATGAATATGCACAAGATGCAATGACATATGTTCGTCATTACGGTCGGCCCGATCTCTTTATTACTTTTACCTGTAATCCAAAATGGATAGAAATTACTCAATTGCTGCTTCCCGGACAAACATCAAGTGATAGACACGACATCACAGCACGTATATTCAGGCAAAAAATTCGGTCCCTGATGAACTTTATTGTTAAACAACGCGTCTTTGGAGATACTCGATGCTGGATGTATTCAATCGAATGGCAAAAGCGAGGCCTGCCGCACGCACACATTCTTATTTGGTTAGTGGAAAGAATTCAGCCTGACCAAATAGATGATATCATATGTGCTGAGATTCCTGATTATGAAGTCGATCCAGACCTACATGATGTTGTTACTACTAATATGATCCATGGACCGTGTGGTGCCATCAATCCCCAATCACCTTGCATGGTCGATGGAAAGTGCTCTAAACGATATCCACGGAAATTAACGGCGGAGACTGTCACTGGCAATGATGGTTATCCGCTGTATCGGCGTCGATCACCAGATGACAACGGTCGAACTGTCACAACGAAAGTGAAAAGAATGGATTTCGTTGTCGACAACAGTTGGATTGTTCCATATTCGCCACTTATTTCTAAATCGTTCAAGACACATTGCAACGTTGAATACTGCAATTCAGTTAAGTCCATAAAATATATTTGCAAATATGTCACGAAAGGCAGTGATATGGCGGTTTTTGGATTGCAATCCTCGAATACCAACGATGAAATTTCACGCTATCAAGTTGGTCGTTATGTGAACTGTAATGAAGCGATTTGGCGTATATTCGCATTTCCCATTCACGAACGTCATCCTACTGTTACGCATTTGGCGGTGCATCTGGAGAATGGTCAACGAGTATATTTCACGGCTTCGAATGCTACGCAACGTGCTGAAACACCTCCAGCAACTACATTGACCAGTTTTTTTGCAATCTGCCAAAGCGATCAGTTTGCACGAACTTTGCTTTACTCGGAGATGCCACGTTATTATACTTGGAATGCTTCATCGAAGAATTTTCAAAGACGGAAGCAAGGCGATGCGGTTCCTGGGTATCCAGATGTGCGTTCTACTGATGCTCTTGGTCGTATGTATACAGTTCATCCAAAGAATAATGAATGTTTCTATTTGCGGTTGTTGCTGGTAAATGTGCGTGGGCCAACGTCATTTGAGTCACTACGAACTGTTAATGGTGTAATATTCCCAACATATCGTGCTGCATGTGAAGAATTGAAGTTATTAGAAAACGATAGTCATTGGGATACGACAATCGCTGAAGCCATTATCTGTGCATCTCCAAGTCAGATACGCACATTATTCGCTATCATAATTTCGACATGTTTTCCATCAAACCCATGTAACCTGTGGCACAAATACAAGGATAATATGTCAGAAGATATTTTACATCAAATTCGTGTCAGTTCCAGAAATCACGATATTGAGATGAATGAGGAGATACATAATCGTGCTTTACTCTTGATCGAAGATATGTGTTACCTCATGTGCGGTAATTTATTAATCAGGTTAGGAATGCCAGCACCATATCGTGAAATGAATGACGCATTTAATCGAGAATTGGAACGGGAACGTGAATATGATCACCAGGAATTAGATTTAGTAGTTCAAACGAATGTACCCCTGTTGAATTACCAACAAAAGAAAGTTTATGATACTTTAATGAAGGCAATCGATGATGAAAATGGTGGTTTATATTTCCTAGATGCCCCTGGTGGAACTGGCAAGACATTCCTCATGTCATTAGTTTTAGCAACTGTTCGGGCGAGATCTAACATAGCGGTTGCAGTTGCTTCTTCTGGAATAGCAGCCACATTGTTAGAAGGATGCCGTACGGCTCATTCAGCATTCAAATTACCGTTAAATCTTCAAACTATTGAAGAACCAACGTGTAATATTGCAAAACACTCAGCAATGGCCAAAGTTTTAGCGGTATCGAAAATCATCATCTGGGACGAATGCACAATGGCGCATAAACGTGCATTAGAAGCACTTAACAGAACATTAAAAGATTTACGCAATGACTCGAGATGTTTTGGAGGAGCAATGATTTTACTTTCTGGTGATTTCCGCCAAATACTGCCAGTAATTCCAAGATCTACGGCTGCCGACGAAATAAACGCTTGCCTCAAATCGTCAAATCTATGGCGCCATGTGAAGAAACTGCAACTGACAACAAACATGAGAGTTGCATTGCTTAATGATACATCTGCTGAAGATTTCTCGGAGCAATTGCTGACTATCGGTAATGGTCAAGTACCTGTCGATGAATCGAGCGGATTAATATCATTTCCAAATAATTTCTGTAATTTTGTCTCATCAAAAGACGAACTTATCAACAATGTATTTCCAGAAATTATTTCTAACTACAAAAATTATGAATGGATGAGTGAGCGAGCAATTTTAGCGGCTAAGAATAAAGATGTAGATGACCTAAACAACATAATTCAAAATAAGATCATTGGAACAATGCATTCATTCAAATCTATTGACTGCGTCACAAATGAAGATGAAGCCACCAACTATCCAATTGAATTTTTAAACTCTTTGGACGTGCCTGGCTTACCACCGCACAATTTACGCCTAAAGGTTGGCTCCGTAGTAATCATGCTTCGAAACATAAACCAACCAAAACTGTGCAACGGTACGCGTTTGGTGGTTAGAAAATTGATGAACAATGTAATTTACGCTACGATAATGATAGGAAAATTCAAAGGTGAGCAAGTTCTCATTCCGAGGATACCGATGATCCCAACCGATATGCCGTTTGAATTTAAAAGACTTCAATTTCCGATACGTCTTGCATTTGCCATGACCATCAACAAATCACAAGGCCAATCCTTAAAAGTTTGTGGTTTAAATCTAGAACATTCATGTTTTTCCCATGGTCAATTATACGTGGCATGTTCACGGGTCGGAAGACCATCTGCGTTGTTTGTTTTTGCGCCTGATAATAAAACAAAAAATGTCGTGTATCACAAGGTACTTAAATGAAGAGCAACCTATGTACTAAAATACAGAAATAATTATGAATGATTGATGTAGAAATTTAATTTTTTTTGTATTTTTTCCAATAAAAATAATGTACTAAAATACAGAAATAATTATGAATGATTGATGTAGAAATTTAATTTTTTTTGTATTTTTTCCAATAAAAAAAAAAAAAAAAAAAATGCTTATTTATTGACATTAAGGCGGAACAAAGTTCGCCGGGTCAGCTAGTAAAAATATATACTTTTTTTGCCTATACTATCTAATGTTGTAAGTTAATGGTACGGAACCCTTCGCGAGCGAGTTCGACTCGCACTTAGCCGGTTTTTGACTTTGACTTTGATTTATTATTAGACACATTGAAAGGAGTCTGAAGAAGCGGCATGTCCTTAAAATGATGAGTCTTAAGGGTTCTTGGGGATCGAACCTATTGCCTTTTAATTATATGTTGTGTAAACTTTTTGGTTTTGTCCACAGGTCAGAGGATCTCTAAAATCGTGGACAAAACTATGGTGTGTCCTCAAACCTGGTCTGCTGCTGCTTTACAAGAGTCCTAAAGCAAAGGTACGTTGTTTGTCTTTTTTTCTCACTGCCGACGATTGAACAAATAACTGTCGGCGGGCTTTTTTGGTTGTAACTGGATTCGGGTGTAATCTCAAAAACATTGTTGAATGCAACGCGGCATTACAGCATTCAGAAGCACTTGAAAATTTCGACAGGCTCTGCCAACGCCAGGGTGGCTGAGAGGTTAGGCAATCGCCGGTATGCGAGGAACGCGGGTGCGATTCCTCTGGTGGTCATTTTTTAAAGTGAAATATTTGGATTGCAGAGGTGAATGCTTATCACTTAAGGGGGTGCCGCGCGAACGAAGAACTTCGAGTTCAAATAGTCTAAATGAACTTCCAACAGAATCGATCTTAATAATATTAGTAATTAGATCCATTTTCCTTTAAAGTTTTGGATTTGTTATTTAATTAGAACAATGCTTTTTGATGACATTTTACAATGATCAGGCTTACCTGGATAAGTTCTTTTATTGTATTTAACTAATTCAGTGCATCGTACAAGTGAGTTAAAAATACGTAAAGGACTTGCCCATTCATGTTTTTTTATTCGTCAATATTTCTAACCAGAATGATTTAAATATTATATGAAAGAGTTCACAAAAACTGGCCTTTCTGCATTTAAGGCCTCCGATTTAGAGAAAAAGTAAAATTAATTTTACTGATGGTCTGTACTTATACCGCACCTTCGGCTTTAACAATTAACACATGAAAAAAACTGTGAACAAAATTGACATTCCAGGAATGAATGATTGAATGAAGAATCAAAAAAGAAAACAAAAATACTTTTTAATCAATTCACCCATTCTGAGTAGGCCAAGGATGGAGCCGAAACAGCCAGGAAATATAAGGGAGTGACCAATGAATGATGCCACATAACAAAACATATTTTTTCTCAAAAACGGAGGCGTTTAAAATTATGATTTCTTTGGTTACGTGTTTCATATTTTTGTAGCTCGAAGATAAATATAGTTTATTGGTGGTTGATGATATCTTGGAATAAAAAACAAGCCTCCATACAAAAAGTGAACATGTCTTTTTGTCAATTTTTGTGCAGGACCTTCTTAAAATCAATAATTTGATTTTCTCATTTTCGGTTCACAGAGCAGCCACTGGGTGGGCACCGTCTTGCTGACCTCGTGCCAAGTGATCGAGCGTCCGAGCAAGAAGGACGGGTTCTGCTTCAAGCTGTACCACCCGCTCGAGCAGAGCATCTGGGCGCCGCGCGGGCCGCACAACGAGACCATCGGTATGTTGGTGTGAGCTGTATAATAAAAAAATACAAAAAAAGAACTAAAACAAAAAAAACAATAAAAATGAATAATAAAAAAAAAAAGATTTTTTTAAGTGAGCCATGAATTCTGTCAGAAAAAATAACAAATAAATAAAATGACTCGAAACAGCGATGATTTTTTATTGCAAACATTTTTAAAAATACTCAAAAAAATAAAAAATCTACTCCAAAAGTATCTAACGCTCATCAAGGTTATTTATTAGGCTTATTACAAAAGTGGTCAATTAAAATGACTCAAATAATCAAACATATTTGATTAAAATAATAAACAAAATAACTCAAAGAAAGTAAATCGAAAGTATTAATATAACTAACTACGAGGTGCTTGTGGCGCAGTGGCGGCAGCGCTTTGGTAGTGATACCAAAAGTTAAGCAACCACGGCGCGGTCGTGATTGGATGGGTGACCATTCCGACCATTAAAGTGACGACCATGACAAGCATCTCCGTGCTTCAGAAGGCACGTTAAGCAGTTGGTCCCGGCTAATATCTGTGGTATTAGTCGTTAAGCCTAGTCAGAGGCCCTAGGGCGGCTTGATAACTTCTGACAGTAAGGTTTGTCACTTGCCTTACATACACCCCTCCACCAATCCGCACTGAGCCCGCGTGGTGAAGTATGGCTCGTTCCTCCTCATAGTTGAGGTGAGGACTTTTCCCAGCAGTGGGATCTAATAGGCTGACTTATTATAATCAAACATATTTGATTAAAATAATAAACAAAATAACTCAAAGAAAGTAAATCGAAAGAATTAATATAACTAAATTTTTCAAAAAGAAAAACAATGAAAATCTAAAAAATCAAACGGAATTAATTACTCAAGAAAATCAAACAAATTCGGTGTTAATACAAAAAAATTAGACCAGGTTTAAAATGGGTCTAAATATTAGCCGACAACAAAGGAATGAATGACACATTCGTGACATAACCTAATTGAGAAGCGCTTTTCTAATTGGCTAGCTAATAGCTTAGCCCTGTCTTAAACCTGGTACTAAGTTTTTGGGATAACGGGGATTAAGTCTCAATTTTAAAAGTTTACATAACAAACAATTCGCCAGACTGGTAGCATTTGAACTTTTGCTGGGGGCGTTCAACGCTTTTACCATCTGAGCTACCGTGCAGTTAATCCATTCCAGGTCTCTTTTCAATACGTCTGGTTGTCTGGAAGAGATCGCTCCTAGCGATAAGA
Organism: Pyrausta nigrata; assembly: GCA_949316185.1. Classification (NCBI taxonomy): domain Eukaryota; kingdom Metazoa; phylum Arthropoda; class Insecta; order Lepidoptera; family Crambidae; genus Pyrausta; species Pyrausta nigrata. The sequence goes on along the minus strand of OX438964.1, from coordinate 5,028,828 downwards.
CCGCCTAAATTGTACTTTAATTTATTTTTAAAATTCATTGTACCTTTATTTTCTTTTATTGTGCGATGAAGAATATCTATCTATCTAAGTCATAGTGTGACGTGCGCGAATTTTTGGGTTCTTATTTAAATACTGGGCGTAAATTACTGTTGTCTGTCTCTTTTCGTTTGTTTAGCAGAGAAAGAGAGACACCGAACTTTAATCTTAGACAGGGCACATTGGAATCGACTCCACTGTGAGTGTAAATAACATTAAAATTATAATAAAATTTGTCAAGTCTGAACAGCGGCAGCATGTCAGGCTACCTATTTTAAATACGAAAACAGCTTTTGTTACGTAGGGAATAGAGGCGGTCTCAAGGTCATAATGGGGTAGTCTGACGTATCGCCAGGCCTGTGTATCTTCCCGCGTAGGTAGCAAAACCGTACCTACGCGCGGCGACCCCTTGGTAAGGGACTAAACAAGTTGGGTGTCGCTAGCCGGCAGCGACACGCTCGCGCGTTTTATTCACCGGCGGTGCGTGACACTAGGTTGCTGGTTGGACGAGCGTGAATAAAATCCTAGAAAGATGCGCTAGATGGCGTAAGTAGCTTCTTGTGGCAGTCAACCCTATCGCGTTGCGTGATAGTACGTCACTGAATAGGTTTAGTGTATTATGAATCATATTCCAGAGGTATAAGAATGAAATTATCTTGCAATGTATTTCTGTAGGTGTCTACACGAAAATTTGCTTGAGTCTGAGGCGAACTGAATTACACCATATCGTTGACAACATTGAGTAGATATTTCTTTGAATTTCATTGCAAAGTCATACTTCTGTACGGAGTACTAGTACTTATTCTGTGGTATTGCCGACTGTACTCCCCGTTCAAAAGCAAATAATTTTATTTTATTTAATAGTTTTCGGGATTCTTCTAATTTGATTTTTGGGACAGCTAGAAATTGAATGTATTGAATACAGTAGAAGAGTAAGGCCATTTACAAGTTTCCATAATAATAATATTTATTTATTTCAGGCTACAGACTACAAAGTAATACAGGCCCATAGAATAAATTCCCTTTAGACTATCATATACTCGTATATGGAATATAAAAACAAATAATAACAAATAACGCTGAGTCGGATGCCTTTTCGGCAGATCATATTTTTATAATTTGTAAATTCTTTCTTGTTCACCGATCTCCGAATAAATGCTTTTTCTTTCTTTATTAAATTAGTACAATAAAAAATATTCCATTCTTGTATCACACAGGAGCAGTAGTCCAGCCTCTACCGACCGCTCATCTAATATTCCGGGCGCCTTCCCAAGCCGCCGGCCACTGCTGGCTCGACGGGCTCGAGCTAGCTCTACGATGCAGCAATGCTATGCTCAGGTAATTATAGTACAATAATCTTGTAGCGTATTATGTAACTTTTAACGAAATTATTTAAATCGTTGTTGTGTTGCTAAAGCTGACCATTCACGGTCAGTTAAAAACTGATAGTCGGACTGACGTACGTCCATGATTTGATGTTTTAAATATTTTACCGGTTCCAAGACCTCTTTGAACTTTTTGCCTTTGTTGAAGAAAAACCTAAAAGTCCCTATGGCACTGGAAACTGCCCCGTATTGGCCACACTGACTTTCGCCGGTTTGAGATTTTTTATAAGCTAGTGAGTGGGGTCATAATTTTTACGAACCGTGAATGGCCAGCCTAACAGAGAATGAAATGATTTCAATCCAGAATTGTTAGCAACAGAGTTACGTTATCGGCCCCCGGTAGAGAGTAAAATATCAAATTTTTTATAGTAATACTAGCTGATCCGGCAAACGTTGTTTTGCCATAAAACATTTTTGGGGGGACCACTCCACTAAGTGATAAGCATAGGGGTATAAAAAATATCAGACCTACTGAATATACACACAAAAGGACTTGTCCATTAATGGTTTTTTATTCGTCAATATTTCTAACCAGAACAAACTAAATATTATATTAAAAAGTTCACAAAAACTAGCCTTTCTGCATAATTAATATATTTTTTAAGGCCTCCGATTTAGAGAAAAATTGAAATTATTTTTTCTCTTTGTCTGTACAGAAACCGCACCTTCGCCTATATCATATAACGCATGAAAAAAAAATGACAGCAAAATTGACATTCCATTGACAGTAGTATCTATTATATAACCTGTGGTAGTACCTAGTAGTATTTATCCACCAGTGGAAAGGCAATGGTACATAGCCATACAGCCAGGAAATACAAGTGAGTGATCAATGGATGATGCCTGTTACAAAACATATTTTTTCTCAAAAATGGAGGCGTTTAAAATTCTGATTTCTATGGTTACGGGTTTCATATTTTTGTAGCTTAAAGATACATATAGGTTTATTGGTGGTTGGTGATATCTTGGAATAAAAAACCAGCCTCCATACAAAAAGAGGACAAGTCCTTTCATAAGAATCGGTCATGCCGTCAGAAGTAACTGTAGTTAAAAGTTGCTTACAGATTAAATCACATTTTTACTCTACACTAGTGGTGTAGTATACAATTGAGCTGTTATGGGTCATAATTATATGATTTCCGGTTAGATTCATTCACCAAAGACTAATTCGAATAAATAAAAAACCGGCCAAGTGCGAGTCGGACTCGCGCGCGAAGGGTTCCGTACCATTAACTTAAAACATTATTAGACAGTATAGGCAAAAAAAGTATATATTTTTATTTTATTTATAATTTCAAAAGTATTCATCACAGGATACCCGAAACTATTTTAAATAAGAGTTTTCGCGCCTGTTTCTTTACGTGAGTGATTTGAAGTTTATAGGTCCAAGACTAGAAATTACAGGGGGGGGGGACACCGTGTAAACGACTTTGGCGGAACTACGGAAACGCCATCTAACGCCATCTAGCGCCTCTTTCTAGTACTTTATTCATTCGCGTCCAGCCAGCAACGTAGCCGCGCGGCCGCCGGTGAATAAAACGCGCGAGCGTGTCGCTGGCCGGTACACAGGCCTGGCGTAGGTTACGTACCGACGCTCTTCTTATGAACTATAAAGTCTATGGTTTCTTTAGTATAAGTGTTGTGTACAGATGTTCCCGGTCGCGACCCGAGCAGACGGTCGCGTCAGAGGCGCCGGCGACGCAGACGAATATATCGCACGAGGAGTTGGAGAAGCACTTTACGGAGCACGGTGAGTGCTAGCTTTAAGCTATACACAGTGTGTCCGGTTTTCGACTGGCGTAAATTTATGGGCTACTAGTGGTTCCCCGCGACTTCGTCCGCAAGATTTGGATTTTCCATATAAACTTCCATCCCCCATTTCACCCGCCTAAAATTTTTATATCGCGACAAAATGTAGCCTATGTCCTTTCGAGGGTCTCGAACTGTCTCCATACCAAATTTCTTCTCAATCGGTTCAGTGGTTTAAGCGTCAAGAGCTAACAGACAGACAGGACAGACACACTTTCGCATTTATAATATAAGTATGGAGTAGATCATTAAATGTTATCGGCCAAAAACCTTCTTGAAATGGCAGCCAATTTTTTTTATTGATCTGGAGGTTCTAAAAGTTATGAAAATGATTCTTTTGGAAGGTTATGGTCAGAAGGGTATGGTTATGACCTTTTAAGTGACATAAAGATTAATTAAAAATCAAACCGTCAGAGGAAAAAAATTTTTAAAATAAATCTTGCTAAAAAATTAATAACAGTTTAATAGTTTTAGTTTAATTTAGTTTTGTAATAGGTTAACCTATAATTATTTTTATAACTTAAGCAATTATTTTGCAAGTTTTTACGAAATCAAATTGTATTTCGCTTACAAAAATTAATCGACTTTGTCATCCGGTGGGACTTGAACCCATGTCCCTTCGCTATCCGGGCGAGTGCTCTTACCAACTAAGCTACGGAGGACGTTAGTCAGCCGACGAATTCTTGTAAACCTATTACAAAACTAAATCCAAAAATGCAATTTTTCTGTTTTTTTTTTAAATATTATTTTTTGTCTAAAAAAATTTCATTTGGTTTTTGTCTTCGAAATTTAAATTATCGTTATTCGAAACCCGGACACCCTGTATACAGAGTGGAAAAAATCTGTCGGCCCTAGAGGGGAACCTTAAATACTTTAGGTAACTCATATTACTAGAAGGTAACATTCCTTTATTTTTTTAAGTAATAAAACTGCATTCAAATATATTTTCTAAAATTCGCTTGTCTCCCCAGGGTTCATATTTTTTTCCACGGCATATAAACATTAATATTGTCTGTACTTTGTGAAAAAAATGTTGGTAAAAACCATTAAAACCGCTAGCCTTACTAAAGTTGCACTAAGAGAGGCTAGCTATATCAATTAGTAAGGAATTAGCAACAATTATAATCGATTTATTAATAATAATATTTTTAAGCTCCGACAATTTTTTACAGAAATTATAGTGGAAATCTAACTATGGTACCTAACATAAATTTGAATACAAAAAACAAAGTTAACAAACACGTTTGTCAGATGTTAGTATAAACCCAACAAGGAATACAGTCAACTTCGAACATTTATATATTACTTTTTAAAAGGTGAAATGTCTTTTTGGCAATGTGTTAATGATATTTATTTAAGGTGTAAATTTAGCTCAACAGAAAACAAGGTAAACTAACTATACCTTTCACCCACTCCATATTGCACAATTGCACTTACGCTAAAATGTCCATGCTACAAAAATGTATACGCTCCAAAAATGTCCTCGCTACAAAATGTTGTACGTAAATAATTTCATTCGCTACAAAAATGTCCATGGTACAAAATGTATATGCTCCAAAAATGTCCTCGCTACAAAATGTTGTACGTAAATAATTTCATTCGCTACAAAAATGTCCATGGTACAAAATGTATATACTCTACAAAATTAAACTTGCCAGGAGTCAAATCCATATCGTCCTGTAGTTCACCCGCCCCCGTAATGTCTGTATCAGATTACTCCCCCAAGCGTACCAGCTCGGGAGACAGAAAAGCCACATACCAAGTGACGAAGAAAGCAAAACCTAGAAAGATATCCAAATGGGCACAATTCGTCGAATCCATCGAGATAATGTCCAAAGAACACGAAATGTCCACAGATTCTCCGACGCCTGAAAATGAGAAAAAAGAAGGGTTTTTAGATTTTCTGTGGAAAAGAGATTTCGACAGAAATGCGCCGTCTACGTCAACCGTCACGGATATGCCTCAGAAAATTATGAGATTAACTAAAAGTTTGGCGTCCAGTCCTCTTAAAGTTGACGGTAAAAAGTCTCCAATGCTCAGATGCTTCGACATTCCAAAGTTGCCGTTAACAGACAAGAAAATCAAAGACAAAACCATCTCGCCCACAGCGTTAATAGAAGATAACTTAGTTCGCATCATGGCAACACTGCCAAAACGTCGAAGTTCCACGCCGTGCACATTAAAAAGTTTGACTCAGAAAAGAATAAGTGCGCTTAGAGAGAGCGGAGCGAAAACCGATTCGGAAAACGACGAAGTGTTTCTCAAGGATTTGCCAAGAAAAAAAAGGTTGAATAACGACGTGGTGTTGTGTGATACGCCTGAGAACATCATAATAACTAAAACGGCGCCATCTATTGAGCAGTTCAGAAAGTATAGTTCAACTTCGAGTTTCGATGAAGATGTAATGTATACTAGACGGTAGGTGTCAGTACAAGTATTTAATTTAAATAAATGAAATCAAAGTAGATAAAAAAACTGCACTTGGAAGAAGTTTATAATTCACCTTGTATTATGACTAGTAAATAAAGGTTAACTACACTTAGTTACATAATAAAAAAAGTTGCATGTACAAAGGTCCCTCCTTTGTACATGCAACTTTTTTTGTTGATGAAATATTTTATGCAATTTTTTTTTCATGTGGGTCTTTCTGTTTTAAGCCTTAATTCTCAAGTACTACAGTCTAAATTCCAAAATCATCTAAGATTGCTCACCTTTTAACAACAACTAATACCTAAGATGTTTTGGGCCTTATATTATAGTCATTGAAGTCTATATTCCACTAATGTCTAGAATGCGCTCCAATTTTTTACAACAGCCTAATGCCTAGACTTTGAGCCATATATTTTAGTTACTAAAGTCTATATTCCTCCAAAATCTTTTAGAATGCTACAATTTCGATCAGCAACAACCACACACACACCAGAAAAGTTTTCCCTGATAGACTACCACAAGTTACCATCAGCAAGCTTGGAAGCTTTGAAGAGTCAGGGCAGAGATGACAGATTCACTTCTCAGGATGTATATGTCGCTGGGAAGATAGTCAGGACCGGTGCGAGATTCGACTTTGTGTTGTTGGCGATAGAGTGTATCTACAAGAAAACCAAACGTTTTCCTGTAGATTTTGGTACAGTCAGCGTCAGATATATGATAGCATTCAAAGTAGTCAAAATAATCCGAAGAACGTAGTTCCAATTTTATGTTGGCAAACAAGGTGTTCAAATTGATGTTAGCACCCAGACTGGTCAAAATATCTTAATACATGCGGGTACATTCCCTAAGTATTGATGAAATCGAACTCCGGCTCACTAGCGTAGCAAGCACTTGCAAAAATTCGTCGACTGATTAATGTCCTCCGTAGCTTAGTTGGTAAGAGCACTCGCCCGGATAGCGAAGGGACGTGGGTTCGAGTCCCACCGGATGACACAGTCGATTAATTTTTGTAAGTGAAATTTGATTTAATTTCGTAAAAACTTGCAAAATAATTGCTTAAGTTATAAAAATATAATAAGTTAAGCTGATTTCATCTTAACTGATGGTTAAATATTTGTAAAAATATTTCCATTGGATACATGCGGGTACATTCCCCAAGTATTGATGAAATCGAACGCCGGCTCACTGGCGTAGCAAGCACTTGCAAAAATTCGTCGACTGACTAATGTCCTCCGTAGCTTAGTTGGTAAGAGCACTCGCCCGGATAGCGAAGGGACGTGGGTTCGAGTCCCAACGGATGACACAGTCGTTAAATTTTTGTAAGTGAAATTTGATTTAATTTCGTGAAAACTTGCAAAATAATTGCTTAAGTTATAGAAATATAATAAAATATCTTATCTATCAGTTGCAATTATTGTGTTAGCTGCCAGAATGTGCTAAACTGGGCCCAAGTATTGTTTATATATTCTCTAGTATGTATTCATAACACAAGTTATTCTTTGATTGCTTTGGCGCTAGGCAGTGCTATGTGTGTAATGCATCCGTGATTTATACTCCTTTTTCTCAGTATGGTATTTGTGGTATTGCTAGGTTGAATGCGTGGATACCTTTGAACGACCTAATCGAACGTATTAATATGAACACTCTACTTTGAATGCTATAATATATCTGACGCTGACTGTACATCCGAAATTGATAATCAATCTGTATTCAAAGATTTAAACCAAAATCTTTGCTATCCATCCATAAAAAGTAGCCACGGCTAGGCCTGTGTAACTCCCCGCATAGGTAGCAAAAACGTACCTACGCGCGGTGACCCACAGTGGTGGGTTAATCAAGTTGTGGGACTCGCGAGTGAGCACTGACACGCGCGCGCGTTTTATTCAATGGTGGCGCGCGGCACTACGTGGCTGGCTGGACGAGCATGAATATTGTGCTCAAAAGGTGCGCTAGTTAACGGTTAGTAGCTTCTTGTAGCAGTCAACCCTAGCGCGCCGCATGAACGGTTGTCACTGAATAGGTTTAATGTATTATGAATCATATTTCAGAGCTTTAAGAATTAAATTATCTCGCAATGGATTGCTGTATCTGTATAAACGAAAATGTTCTTGACTCTGAGGCGAACTAAATAACACCATATTGTTGACGACATTAAGTATACATTTCTTTGAATACTATTACAAAATCAAGCTTCTGTACGTAGTACTAGTACTTATTCTGTAACTGAAATCTTCGATCTCAGATCGGTTATTAATTCCGGCCGCTAGAGATATTTGTGTTCAGTGCGAAATTGAATCTTGTTTTGTAGATGTTAGAGTGTGTTTTGTATTGGTAGAGTTAAAGGTTTGGTATGTTATGGTCAGTGCGAGATTTAACCTTGTGTTTTAGATGCTAGAGTGTGTTTTCGATTGGTAGAGTCGAAGGTTTGGTATGGTATGTACAGTTTGATGTTAAGTTAGGGACTTGGTGGTGCAAGAATGTGGCATTTGACAGCTGTCATTGGCTGATGCGACAGCTCACCATCCAACCAATCGCAATGGTTGACAATTTGCCTGTTACAGATATTTATCACAATAATGAAATTCCCCGCCTTGCTATTTCTCTTTGATAATAAAGAAATTTATAGCTAAAAATATTATATATCTCTACAACCTTTAATGAAATATGAAGGTGCCTTATACAGATTATAAAAATAGGTAAGACAAAAGTCAATAGCGGCTCTCAAAGTATATAAACCTACACATAAGAAGACTTGAGAACCAAATATACTCATCTCACACATACAAAACGTCATTTTACTTTCGAAAGATATTTTAATTGCAGGTAATCTAATAATATGTGCCTCAAGTTCTGAAAATACGTCAAACAAACATACTGTTTGTGTTCTATGTTGCGTGCTAATTTGACCTTTAAATGTGCGTACACAACGTTGTTTATCCTGTGACATGGTCTTACATTGTAAATGAGTGTTGGAGTGGATAAGGGCTAAGCTACATTAGGAACTTTTTCAATTTTTAAGGTTCCCATACCCAAAGGGTAAAACAGGACCCTATTACTAAGCCTCCGCTGACTGTCTGTCCGTCTGTCTGTCACCAGGCTGTATCTCATGAATAGCTAGACTGTTGAAATTTTTACAGATTATGTATTTCTGTTGCCGCTATAAAAACAAATACAAAATAATATTTAAGGGGGCTCCCATACAACGAACGTTATTTTTTTGCCGGTTTTTGCTCTACATTATAGTCCGTGCCATTTAACGGTGCATAAAAATTCATTGACCCGTCACCCCTGCAGACCGTCACCCGTGTACCACTGCACGCCAGTATGCGAAGCGCGGCGACCCTAACTATAAGCCGTAGCGATACGAATCTGTCTAACGAATGAACCTCGGTACGGGTCGACCTTGAACTCAAAAATCAAAAGTCATAATAATCGCTAGTTAGAACGACAAATGGTACGTGTCATAAGGTTTTAGCTGTCAAGGTGAACGAGCTTTTAAGCACGTTTATCTGGCACGTACTATAATAACAGCAACAAGTAGACGCTTGTAATTTTTAAAGAATATCAATATGTATACATATAAACTTTAAATAAAAATAATTTAATTAAAATATTAAAACTATTTGGGGGCTCCCATACAACAAACATGTTTCTTGCTCGATATTAATAAGGGCAACAGGCAGATGCTTGAAATACTCACAAAATATTAGGTGGTGTACAAACTTTAAAAATAAATTATTAAATTAAAATAAAAAATAAAATAAAGGAAATACAAATGTGATTTTTTTACCAAAATACTAAGAAAACACATAACATAGTGTCTTATGTTGTATAGGTACGGAACCCTTCGTGCGCGAGTCCGACTCGCACTTGGCCGATTTTTTTAAAACTTCCGCGTCTTAATAATAGGGTCTCAATTTTACCTTTTTGGGTAAGGAACCTTAAAATCCAAAGCAATAAATTTGCTTGCCCTATCGCTATAAGTTGTATTATATCTGGCTCAAAGGACCATAAAGATGTACGGGACGGACACCTTTAAATGATAGATGATGTTTGATAGAAGAAAGTTTATTGCTATTGATAACTTAAAATACTACTGATAATGCTAATGATTTGATAATGAGAACGCGTCCGCCGTGTATCGGTGATTAACGTGAACTGAAGAAAAAGGTAAATGAGTGACGCGCGTTCATTTGACCTAATGACAAATTATGCTACATAAACAAAAATGTACGGTTGTACCGTACAAAAACCATTACGCATACATAGCCTTTGATAATGCCCTTCAGAATCTATAATTACAAAAATAAATAACGACTGATAAATGATAATTGATATCACTAATGCCACCAACCATCTTAAAGGTGCTAAACGTGCATAAACGATTCAAAATACACATAATTAGTAAAAAAAAAACCTGCCTCGTTGGTCTAGTGGTCAGCACGCTGGGTACTATCCACGAGGTCCCGGATTCGAATCCCGGGTCGGGCCGAAAATGTTTGGGTTTTTCTGTCTTGAAATTACTCAGACACTGCTCAGGAGTCAGAAAGTTGGTGGTGTTAACACCCCCGTGCCTCGAAAAGCACGTTAAGCCGTTGGTCCTGCGCCTGATCTCTCTACGGTCATGTCGGTCTGCCGTCTCACTGAATTATGAGAGTGAAGGAACAGAGAGTGCACCTGTGTATTGCGCAAACACTTGTGCACTATAATATGTCCTGCGTAGTTTGCTAATCTCTATTGAGATAGGCCGCCGTAGTCGAAATCGGCTAGGCGGACACCATCAATTGTTTATCTTTTAATTGCTACTGATGTGCACCTATCCTAATATTACACACACAACCACTTAACATCCGACAACATACTTAAAACTCAAGGCCGTAAGTTCATTATGCCTTGCAATTTGCCTCCGTTTAGTAATATACAAACCTTCAGGCAATTATGGACTGAAATTCAAAGATTTACAATGCGTTTTTCTATGTGTTTTATCTTGAAATGTTTGATAGTACGCGGTATGTGTCAGTGATATACGAGACGTTAGACGGAGCGGTGTGCTGTGTGATAAAAAACATTGATGATAACAGTTTGTGATTTGTGTGTGTTCCTTTGTTTAGTGCAATGTTTTGGTGATAGATAACGAGGAATGTCGGTATGGAAATATTGGTGGAATTCGAAAAAAAATGGTGGCAATTTTTTGACGTATTTTGAATACGGAATGGAGGTATAGAGGCGTGTATCTTTGTCTTAGCTTACTTGGTTTGATTATGGATAATTATAACTAAATTGGTAACTTAGAGGTATCTTTTACCAATCTCTAAACGTCTCTTAATTTTTTTTCATTAATATTTACAAGCATAAAAATAAATAAAATCTGAAAACAAGATACTTGAAGCATGGATACATGTTTTATCATGTATCCATGCTTCAAGTATCTTGTTTCCAGACATATAGACAATCAATTGGTATCGGGACCCCAGCGTCCTTATGATACCAGAAACGTGTATCATTCACTAGCAGTTCCCCGCGACTTCACCCGCGCCAAAAGTCGGATTTTCCATACAAACTTTCAGCCCCCATTTCACTCTCTTGATGATTTAATATCGCGACAAAAAGTAGTCTTATGTCCTTACCAGGGTCTCAAATTATCTCTGTACCAAACATAGGATTCGGTCCAGTAGTTTCGGCGCCTAATCAATACAAACAAACAAACTATCAAATCTTTTCTATTTATAATATTAGTGTTGATTATTGTTCTTGTTTTTCGAAAAAGTAAAGTTGTCGGACTAGTCGGTCGGTCGGATTGAATCATGTCAGACCATGTTTGGGTAGCCCATACGATAGGGAAACATTTAACAGTATAGCTTATAATTACTCCATATGTTATTAATGCGTCTATGGTACTAGAGCGTCGGTGGCGAAGTGGCTAGCGGGTTGCCTCTCATGCGGAAGGTACCGGTTCGATCCCACGTGCTGCCATGTACCAATTACTTTTTCGAAGTTATGTACATTATTTGTTTCCCTAACCGATGCTCTTACGGTGAGTGAATACCTACATCGTGAGGAAAACTACACATTCAGGCGACTGAATGTGTAACTATGATCCAAACTGGTCAGGTTCCCCTATTAACAGGGCCACGGAGGTCAGATGGCAGTCGCTCCACTGTAATTACCTGATCTGCCACATCCTGGATCATGGTCAGCGGACCCTGGGCTCTCGCGTGCGAGTGCACAACCGGGATAACGCTTAGGAGGATGAGAATGATGATGTTATTAATTCTCTCCGAATGTATAAACATACATAATTCTTTCCGTATGTTTATTGTATATAGATTTACAAGCTAGGTTGTTTATTTAATGCCACGAAATGTTAGAAAGCTTTCTGTAAGTAGTTTAAAACATACCCTTCTTCTGCAGACGTCGGTTGAAGCCATTTTAGTTAAGAGGTCCGTACAATATATTTTTTTGTGTTGGGACCTTAGATCATCCATACCTGTTTAATATATTTCATAAAACTGACAATCGTGGGACATCTTACTGTAATTCATCTAAGCTTGAATCTTAAAACTCGGTGCAAGTCTGGCCTGATATAGCTCAGAATGTTGATCATGATCCTCTTAGCGTTATTCTGGTATGCGCTCGCGAGGGCCCAGGGTCCGCTTTGGATTATGATCCAGGATGTGGCAGATCAGGTAATTACAGTGCAGCAACTACTGACTGACCTCACCCTCTTATGGTTAAAGACACTTTATTTCTCATTAGAAAATACATTTCACTTACTGAGAAACTTAAATAATTCAAATTTAAATAACATTAAATCGTTTAACCCTTATTCAATTACAAGGGAACCTGACCACTTTGGTCACAGTTACACATTCAGCCGCCTGAATGGTGCGGGTTTCCTCACGATGTTTTCGCTCATCGTAAGAGTATCGGTTAGTGAAACAACTAATGTACATAACTCAGACAAGTTATTGTAACATGGCAGCACGTAGGATCCAACCCGGTACCTTTTACATGAGTGGCAACCGGCGCTCTTGACCAGAACTTGGGTCGTTGAAAGGAAAATTATTTAAATAATAAAAAGACGTAAAATTGAAGGTTATGTATATAATGGTTTTTACACTTTGACCCTTATTCTGAATACTGTTCTTTGCGGAAGTTTTATATTAGTAAGTTAATAATAAATAAATAAATTGTTTCAACAAACACACCAATTACCTAGCCCCAAACTAATCGTGAGCTTGTGCTATGGTGACTAGAATAACGGATAGATATACTTATATACATTTTATAAACATCTATGACTTAAGTACAAATGCTCGTGCTCATCACACAAACACTTGCCCCTTGCGGGATTCGAACCCGCAACCGCCTGGTTTAGAAGTCCGGGGTGCGAACCACTACACCAAGACGGCCGTCTTGTTTGAATTATAAAACGGATAATAAGTTTAAATAATACGTTTTTTAAATTATAAAGCGGAAAACCATGTTATGTTCCTCATTGGCTGATATTTTTGTACTTCAGGACCATTGACTTTAGATGTGGTAAATGTCAAACGATAACACGCTTAGATCAACCATGTCCGTGACTCTTGAAGTGTCAGTTACAAGTTGTGCGATGTTTGGCTGTGGTATGGTGATATGTGGTAATATTCTTCTAACAAAAGCGAATTTGCAACGACTTTTTTAATAGACATACTTGGAAATCCGTAAAGAAATACGTGTTCCCTAAGACTAGTATAAAAACCTCTCTGCCTACTCCTTTTGTCCCGCTTGCCGAGAATCTCCCTCTTGGACATGATTTACCATGGCCGATCTGGAAGTCCTTAAACAAGCTTCGGACTCAGGTTGGCCGAAGTAAGGAAAACATGGTCAGGTGGGGATTTTCGGTAAGCTCCGATGTAGACTGTGTTTGCGGTGCGATGCAAACTATGGCACACATAACATCGTGCCCGGCGTGCCCCAACACCTGCACGCCAGCGGATTTAATGGACGACAGTCGATCCGCAATGCAAGTGGCTGAATTCTGGGCTGCTACGATGTAATTTTCTCGTGTTCCATCGACACGCTAAGAAAAAGAAGTATAAAAACGCGGTTTTCTAGGATTTAAATACGTTGCTAAATATCAGAACATCGCAATCGTAAGATATCGCATTGTATATTGATTTCTTTAAACTAGTAACATTGTGGCTGTGTCAACTTGCTGCATTAAAAAAATTAACCCACTGCGTAGTGCACGGACGACGCATCAACCTAAACACTGCAGCATATTATGTTGTTTTAATAGGGGCGACCGTTCCAAGGCTAGTCCCATTATAGTTCGACAAGTTCACGCGCATCCCTCCGTAAGCCCCGCAAGACGTGCGGTCAGGAAGCGCCAATCGCACGCAACTGCATATGAAATCCCCTTTCCCGCAACACCATCTTTCCCCGCTGACATCTAGCATGCCTCGCCTCCCGCACCTCTGGCGACCGCAGGAAGGTCGCGCACGTACTTGTCGGACTATAATTTAGCAACCATCTTATCTATAGCTTCCCCAATATTGACTAACGCTCATACACAAGGAAATTAAGTTTCAGATTATAATGTTTACCCGTACAATGCGCAATTACATAATATACTTGTCCGTCTACGATTTTGAACCTTATTTCTAACTGAGTAAGGCTATAGGTATATATTTGTTGGCATGTTCGTGTTCAGACTATTATGAACCCTATTTCGAATTCTGTAAGGTTGACAGATTTGTCCTTGCATTTTCCGTTTATGCGGCAAAATTATCTTAACTGTTTTGTGTGAAATTGGCTTTGTAAATTATCTTTTAAGGTTGTAATGCCAAGGTGTCTTCCTAACATACAGGGTGTATGTTAACTTCTTCAGTATTCTACTCTAAAGAATCCCTCCCCCATTCTGGCTTCGAACCTGAAGAAGTAAGAAGATATTTGAAAGACAGACATCAATAATTACATCAAAACCGGTTCAGCTGGAAAGTGTATGCGGATTTCCTATACAAATTTTCACCTTCCTGTTTACCCCCTTTTTCACTTCCTAAGAGGATGATTACTGGGTTAAAAATACCCAATAAAAAAGAAAAAACAAATTCGGACCAATCACGTCCATTTGTTAGTAACGATTTGCTTAACAACTATGTTTGTTTAGTCTGACGCTTTATGTAAATTAAATTAAATGTCTTATGTCCTTTCCCGGGACTCGAAAATGATTTTAACCTAATTTTACCTAAATCGGTTCAGTGGTTTAAGAAGCATAAAGATGTCAGACAGATCATCTGTCGCATTAATATAATTAGTATGGGTATTCCCAAAGACATTTAGCACCATCTATCAAATCAATAAAAAACTTCTAAACAAGTAAACATAATTTAAGAAAAAAGAATTTTTGAAATGGTCTTTTTACTAGCTTTCATTTAATACCCATATTGCTATGGTAAGGAAAAAACAATTCCCCCTCCCCCCTCTGTTTCCATTTTTTAAATGTATATATAGGCTGTATACATTTAAAAAATGTTACGACAGGCATATCTCACTCAATGTACTTGCGCGCGTTAATAGCCTACTCTCGAGCGCACCGACGGCGGTGAGTAAATCAGTAGGCTGCCAACAACAGACGGGCGCGCGCGTACGCACTGTTGAATTATTTGTGTTACGGTCGATTCGTTTTTATGCAAACTAATTAAGTAATATGATTTATACATCTGGTATTTACTGTACAAATGCAACCAGAAGCATAATATGTCCGGAATTAGTCTCAGATTTTTATAAAATTCTGGACTTATCAGAGTCTCGAATGTTTGAACATTTTAAATAAGTCATCATAATTATACGGCAGACTGAAAGTTCCCACACGTGCTTTTTATAACCATGTATGAATACATTTTTGAAAATAATTTAGCACAAAACAACATGATGGATCTTATTTTCCAGATTACTGCTTATTAAAACTGTTTGTATGAATCCGATTTGTTTTTCGGGATATCCGAAAATTTATACAGGTAAGTATTTTGTAAATCACTTTATCATTGTAAAACATTTCAAACCAAGCTACAAATAAAACAGGCCTTGTATCGAAAGAGGCAACCCTGACTTTAATAGTTTTACTCCAAGGTCGCGTAGCTGCAGAGGAATAATAACGTAATGTTCGAAACATAAGGCACATTTTCGGGCGCAGCGGTCTGCGACAAAAAATTGTAGGCTATTATAAGAGTAGGTATGGACGATTTTCCTTAGAGTGATTTATCTGTTACGTAGTAACTATTATGTAATCTGTGGTTACGACTACAATTTTGACGAATTCAACGATACTTCATATGTGAAAAACTGTCAAGCCGTTTGAGCTATAGGGCGTGCCAAACAATTATACATACATACATACATACTCTCGAAAAATGACCCTCCTTCCGCACCGCAGTCGGATAAAAAACTCCTTATTGACAACGTTATAATGTCCTCCTAGCCGAATTTCGACTACAGTAGCTAATCTCAACAAAGATAAGCCGAGATATTATAGTGCACAAGTGTGTGCGCAATACACAGGTGCACTCTCTGTTCCTTCACTCTCATAATCGGTGAGACAGCAGTCTGACATGACCGTAGAGAGATCAGGCGCAGGGCCAGCTGTATCCGAGTTATTTTAAGACAGAAAAACCCAACACTGTCGGCCCGATCCGGGATTCAAACCCGGGACCTCGTGGATAGTACCCAGCGTTCTGACCACTAGACCAACGAGGCAGTCAACGCTATACAGTCATATCGATAGTAATAAAATACCTCGACAATACATTGGCGTTGAAACAAGTGTCAATAGAATCATTACAATCAACCTTGGATACTTGTTTGGCATATTGCATGCTGCAGCGAAATAAGTGAAATATCATATAACATGAAAATGCAGTTTGAGGTCAACTGTCCCATTGCATCGTCCTGCGCAGATTTCGCACATGATAATGGGTTCTTGCACTGACAGTGTATTTATTTAAAAAAAAAAGGTAGACCTGTCATCTCGTACTGCGCGGCGATTAGGATTTGATGCTCCGAGCACACGTTTTTTACGTGTTAAATGTCAAAATTGAGTAAATTACTCAATTAGAGACAATCAATTTCCGCGCGCCATTATCCATCTACCTCTTTTTACCAGATTTCGGAAGGAGGATTATGTTTTTCGAGAGTATGTATGTATGTATAATTCGTCGGTCGAATCACGAAAAGGCGTATCCAACAAAATGGGGATTTTGAGTTTAGTACACTATGTTATTAAAAAACGTACATTTTATAACGTCACCAAAGATCGTATCTGAATTCTTTGTCAGAGATCCAGTATTGACATTTGCAAAGGGCCCTAAATGCATTTTCCATACTTTAATTATTCATCACGAAAAGAATCAGATCAAAATGCGACTTTTCGTGAAAACAAATTTTGGGCATCTAACGGTTCAAATTCAGATAAGTCTGTTCATATTAAAACTGTCAGAACTTACATTTTGTATTACGGTGACCAGTAACAGCCTATTCACTGTTTTCTTGAAAGTAATAAGATCATAGTGTTTACGGAGCACTTGAGCCGGCAAAAAAATCCAATCTTTAGCCATACTCAAGAGCAATGTAATGTACATTGCTCTAAACGTTTGGTGCGAATTGGTGGTACAATGGAACAATATAAGGGTGGCAGCCCTGACTACGTCTTGTGTCCTGATAGTAAAAAGGAGCTGGTGGAATCAATTCGTGTAATTATTTCACATCCTTCCTGAAATTTATATTCATATGTATGATATTTCGCATCATCCGCCTCCCTCCTTGATGCAGCCTGTAGAACATGGAAAGGCAATCCACCTAACGCATATGTTATTTGCAGATAAGTTTAACAAAATTTAGTGCCTCTAATAATTCGTATTGCTATTTTAACCATCGAGTCTAATACAGCCAGTTAGCATTTCTCAAATCCTTCCTAAAAGTGGCAGCAGTATTCCATACTAGCTCGAACAAGTTTAGTGAAGTTGTAACTTGTAAGTACCGCCTGACAATAGAGAGGACTCGAAGCTTCCTAGCTGGGCAATGGACTCGATGTACTGTCCAAAAATCACATTGGATGACATTTGGATACCTAGAAGTTGCAATTTATCGGTGACGGAAACAGGTAGAACGCCGCGGAAAGACGGAGCCAGATCAAAATGACTCAGTTCAGTAGATAATAAACAAGCCTGTGTTTTAGTGGGCTTAAACGTAACTGACTTGGTATCACCCTCATTGAAGATTGCCTTAAGAGTACGGCACTCTACAATGCTAAGCATTTTACCATGAACTCTCGACAAGACCGATTCTTATGACTGCTGGCTCTTACTCTAGAGTTGTCGATAGATATTTCTCTATATCTACCGACAACTGTGCTATCGTCTTAATACCCAATACAATCAGGTACATGCTTATCGAATGTTGTTAAGCTGATTGTGGCTGATTGACGGAAGAGCGTTGTCGATAGCACTGACCCCTTAGAAACTCCGGCGTAAAGATATGACGATTAATTTGATCGTTCGCTCAGGAAGTCAGATATCTATGTACAGAGGTAAGCAGGAATATAATAAGAGGAAAGCTTGCTTACAAGGCTTGCGTAGCAAACCCAGTTAAAGGTATTGGAAATATCGCGTCAATAGACACAGCCATCGCCTCGCCTTGCCTCTCAATGAACGCCCTCAGTCAGCCGGCCCCGGTGAAACCCATACTGCTGGTCACTGAGGACATGTGCGCCAGGAGTTTCTTGTTTAGTGCACGCTCTATAATCTTGTAAGTATGGAGGTGACTCAAATGGGACGATAGTCGCAGCATGGCTAGCTTTCTTGAGCACTGGTACCTTTCTTGCGCTATTGCAAGCCTCCATGATTTGGGCACAACACCAGTCTCAATTGAGAGTCAGTGAAGGTAGTTTAAGACAACTCGGGTTCACATAGTCACGCAGGACTATTGCTATAATTTCGTCAGGTTCACTAGCTTTGTACACATCCAGATTCTACAGGATTTTAAGTATATCGTTCTAATTGACGCACACTTCAGATATTAGACAGTCAGAGTGTGGTGATGAGTGAGGTGGGTATATGAGCTTTTCCTGCAGAATCTAGGCGCGAATCAGCTACGAACAGAAAAGCGAAAAGGTTCAGATTTTCTTATGCAGCATGGGCTAGTGTACCATCTCTCTTATTACTACTTCATAATAAATTTTACAAAACTTTAATATATTTTTTTGTTGTATAAAAAAAGAATTGTGTCTTTTTCTTGATAGAAAATAAATGATACAAACCTGCATTTTTGTTTGGATTTACATGTATCGAACTGGCGTTATGGACCAATATTTCAAAATGTTACATCACGAATTGGTGTAAGTGGATCCTTTATCAAAAACAACTCAATTACTCTTAATCTAAAAAAGGTAAAAAAAAACTTTGTACAATAAAACATAATGAATTAAATTTCCCATGTATTAAGGTTCTAATATGTATTTTAACTATAATAAGTAACCCTATACATCCGTTCATGTCACCTGCGTTTTCTTTAATTAACGCTTCTGTAAAATTGATAAAAATCAGTTACGCCTCTTCGTGATTCGACCGACGAATTGTTTGGCACGCCCTACAGCCCGAACGGCTGGACAGTTTTTGACATATGAGGTGTCGTTGAATTTGTCAAAATTGTGATAGTGGCATAGGCTATATACATTAAAAAAAACCGGCCAAGTGCGAGTCGAACTCGAGCACGAAGGGTTCCGTACCATTAACTTACAACTTAAAACAGTATAGGAAAATAAAAGTTTTTAAGTTTATATTGTTCTTTTGGCAAAATTTAAATTTTTATTTTATTTATAATTTTAAAAGTATTCATCACAGGATACCCGAAACAATTTTAAATAAGGGTTTCCGCGCCTGTTTCTTTATGTGAGTGATTCAAAGTTTATAGGTCCACGACCTTAGAAATTACTAATTACACCGTGTAAACGACTTTGGAGGTTAAAAAAGGGTAATTAAATTTTTTGTATTTTTTAAAATGATATCTAAATGTGAAGTATCCTCGAACCAAGTTAAATGCAAATCAGTCCATAAACGTAAAAGATATTCTGCTGTGACAGTCTAGCACGGACGGTCGGAATGATCTTATAAGGGTTCCTTGTCGGACTACGGAACCCTAAAAATGGCGGCCCAAATAACAATAAAGGAAGGAGAGGGATTGATTTTTTCCTTACCATAGCAATATGGGTATCAAATGAAAGCCAGTGAAAAAGCCATTTCAAAAATATGATATTTGCAATCGGGTGTTTTGTTTTTTCAATAATTATGTTTTCTTGTTATATGCACTATCATTGGGTTCTTGGCAATTCCCTGACAGTTCTTGCGCGACCTTCCTGCGGTCGCCAGAGGTGCGGGGGGCGAGGCACGCTAGACGTCAGCGGGTGACTGGTGACGTTACGGAGAACAAGTTTTTACTGGCAATCGCGTGTGATTGCCGCTTCCTTTCGAAGTGCAAGGAACAATAATAATAAATAAATTGTTTCAACAAACTAGGATAACGGAAAGACATATTTATATACGGTTATACATCCATGACTGAGGTACATATGTTCGTGCTCATCACACAAACATTTGCCCCTTGCGCGATTCAAACCCGCAACCTCTGGTTTTTCGACCGGAGCGCGAACCACTACACCAAACGGTCGTCAAAAAGGAGGCGAAAGGAGGTTCGCGCACGTCCTTGTTGGCTATAGGCAGGCCTGTGTTGTGTTACTCCCCGCGTAGGTAGCAAAAACGTACCTACGCGCGGCGACCCCTTGGTAAGGGGCTAAACAAGTTGAGTGTCGCTAGCCGGCAGTGACACGCTCGCGCGTTTTATTCATCGGCGCGGCGGTGCGCGGCACTAGGTTGCTGGCTGGACGAGCATAAATAAAGTCCTAGAAAGATGCGCAAGATGGCGTAAGTAGCTTCTTCTGGCAGTCAACCCTATCGCGTTGCGTGATAGTACGTCACTGAATAGGTTTAGTGTATTACTAGCTGTTGCCCGCGACTTCGCCCGCGTAAACTACTATTTCTGTATCCTACAAGAACTGTGTTTTTTTCGGGATAAAAAGTAGCCTATATGTTATTCCAGACTATAATCTATCTCTGTGTCAAATTTTATCCATATCCGTTCAGTAGTTTTTGCGTGAAGAAGTAACAAACATACACACTCACACACTCACAAACTTTCGCATTTATAATATTAGTGGAATGAATCATATTGCAGAGTTATAAGAATGAAATTATCTTGCGATGTATTTCTGTAGGTGCCTACAGGAAAATGTGCTTACTGAATTACACCATATTGTTGACAATTGGGTAGATATTTTATTGTATTTCATTGCAAAGTCAAACTTCTGTACGGAGTACTAGTACTTAATCTGTGCTATAGGCTCGATTTTATGAGGCATAGTGTTATATTTATCGATAGCGATAGGAACCTTTAATTGGAAACATAATAACAAACTTTCATAATCATAACAAACAGGATATCCACAACTGTTGCAACATAATGCATGCCATTTTTGCAACATTGCTATAAATAGGTATGTAGTAGGTATATAACGGAGGCAAACCGGTGTTATGAATTTTGCTATGCAATAAATATCATACCTAATGTGGATCTGACCTCAAATGCAAGGTTCATGTGTTATTATTGCATGTGTGATAATTAAATGTCACGTTTAAAATGCAGTGAGAAAATGAATTCAGAAAATAATTTCTCATACCTACATTTTTTTCATTGATTATCAATTAAAATAATACAGTGAAAATACACGATAATTTCAATGCTAAAAACCTATATTTATTAAATAATGTATATTGCATTTGAATTACAATTTTAATGTTGATTTAAATTTTAATTTTAATTCTAATTTATTTATTTTACTTTGATTGAAAATTAAATCAAAATTAAGTAAAGTTTTGAATTTAATTTATTTTTGATGTTATGTTCCTAAATTAAAATTATTATTTTGTTTTATGGTATTTAAATTTTGATTTAATTATAGTCAATCAATCAATTTTATTGTTTTTTATCGTCATTCTGTATGGACACACTGAAATAAAGTTATTTTATTTTATTTTATTTATTTTTATATTTGAATTATCCCAGTACCTTTTTCTAACAAACGTCAATTATCTAGCCCCAAACCAAGCGTGAGCTTGTGCTATGGTGACTAGGATAACGGATAGACATACTTATATACATTTATAAACATCCATAACTTAGGTACAAACGCTCGTGCTCATCTCACAAACATTTGCCCCTTGCGGGATTCGAACCCGCAACCGCCTGGTTTAGAAGTCCGTGGCGCGAACCACTACACCAAGACGGTCGTACGCACAAACTTTGTCTGTTTCTAATTTTAGTATATAGATCAGTGTTGCATAGGTTGAGTTAAGATTTGTGCCGCGTCATAAGCAGTACAGTACTAGCCTGCCTCGTTAGTCTAGTGGTCAGCACGCTGGGTACTATCCACGAGGTCCTGGGTTCCAAACCCGGGTAGGGCCAAAAGCGTTGGGTTTTTCTCTAACTCTGACACAGCTCCGGAGTCAGGAATTTGGTGGCGTTAACACCCCCGTGCCTCGGAAAGCACGTTAAGCCGTTGGTCCTGCGCCTGATCTCTCTACGGTCATGTCGGACTGCCGTCTTACCGAATTATGAGAGTGAAGGAACAGAGAGTGCACCTGTGTATTGCGCACACATTTGTGCACTATAATATGTCCTGCGCAGTTGGCTAATCTCGGTTGAGATAGGCCGTGTCGTCGTCGAAATCGGCTAGGAGGACATTATTACTATTACAGTACTAGTAGGATTCTGTGGCAGTACTTGTAAGTGCAGGGCAACCTATTGGCTTTAAGTTTTGATAATATTACAAATTTATTACATTAGTATTTGGCTTGCACTTAGATGTGAAGTTATTTAATTGGTACACACAGCCGCACGTCAGACTACCTACACACTGCACTTTGACCTTAAGACCGCCTCTACAACCTACGTATTAAAAGCGGTTTTTAGGGTTCCGTAGTCCGACAAGGAACCCTTATAAGATCGTTCAGTCCGTCCGTCCTAGTCTGTCACAGCAGAATATCTTCTGACTGATTTGCATGTAACTTGGTTCGAGGATATTTCACATATAGATCTCATTTTTAAAAATACAAAAAATTTAAATACCCCTTTTTTTTTAAGGGTACCTGCCCATAGATGTAAAGGGGGCGGGGTTGAATTATTTTTTTGAGTGCACCCCCTTGTGTGGGGTATCGTTAAAAAGGACTATGAAAATAAGGTAGGGTTTCCATACAACACTTTTTATCAGCTTTACCATTTGCGAGATATAGCCCGCCAAAGTCGTTTACACGGTGTCCCCCCCCCTGTAATTTCTAAAGTCTTGGACCTATAAACTTCAAATCACTCACGTAAAAAAACAGGCGCGGAAACTCTTATTTAAAATTGCTTAGGGTATCTTGTGATGAATACTTTTGAAATTATAAATAAAATAAAAATATTTTTTTTCCAAAAGAATAGTAAAAACTTAAAAAGTTTTATTTGCCTATACTGTCTTATGTCGTAAGTTAATGGTACGGAACCCTTCGTGCTCGAGTCCGACTCGCACTTGGCCGGTTTTTTGTAGTTCGAATGGGTAACCGACGTGCAGCCGACATTACATTCCTGGCTGCATAGCTCATCTCTTATGGGAAATATGTGGTTAAAATATGTTCTCAAAATAAGGATCTGATTATTATTACAGACCTTAATGTGTATTGTGTATCTAATAATAAACAATATCGAGGTGTGTCAGTTTGTTGTTTTCGATGATTCAGACCATTTTGCTTCGGAGTAAATATTTAAGTTTGAAGTTATTGCACTTTAGTATATTTATTTGCTTAACCATTAGCATCTGAAGTTGTTACTCGCCATATTTAGGTTATAGCACAGAATAAGTACTAGTACTCCGTACAGAAGTATGACTTTGCAATGAAATTCAAAGAAATATCTACTCAATGTTGTTAACGATATTGTGTAATTCAGTTTGCCTCTGACTTAAGAACATTTTCGTGTAGACTCCTACAGAAATACATTGCAAGATAATTGCATTCTTATAACTCTGGAGTATGATTCATAATACACTAAACCTATTCAGTGACGTATTATCACGCAACGCGATAGGGTTGACTGCCACAAGAAGCTACTTACGCCATCTAGCGCATCTTTCTAGGACTTTATTCACGCTCGTCCAACCAGCAACCTAGTGTCGCGCACCGCCGGTGAATAAAACGCGAGAGCGTGTCGCTGCCGGCTAGCGACACCCAACTTGTTTAGTCCCTTACCTAGGGGTCGCCGCGCGTAGGTACGTTTTTTCTACCTACGCGGGAAGATACACAGGCCTGGTTATAGCGAAAAGGTTTACTCAAGGAGGCGTCATATACGATGTTCCCAAGATTTCATATCAAACTTTATTATTTTAATTCTCAGACAGGACACAAAACATGTGACCTTTATAATCTTGATGCCGTTTCTTGATCTCATTACCCGACTTCGGAAAGAGGGTTATGTTTTTCGAGAGTATATGTATGTATGTATAATAAACGCCCTCTAGCCCATACGGCTGGTCTGTTTTTGACATATGAGTTGTCGTTGAACTTGTCAGAATTGTAGTAGTGACATAGGATATATATATACATTTAAAAATGGCGCCAACAAATTAAAACAAAGGCAGTGGGGGGCGGGGGGTGTTGATTTTTTCCTTACCATAGCAATATGGGGTATCAAATGAAAGCCAGTGAAAAGACTATTTCAGAAATATTACTGTTTTTTCAAGGATTATGTTTGCTTGTTATTTTTTGGAGCATGGTGAGCCGAGCCGAGACATCCCAATCCCGGCTAAAGTATGCCTTAAACGCTATGGTTTGTTTTACCCGACTGCGGAAGGAGGGTTATGTTTTCGAGAGTATTTATGTATGTATAATTGCTTGGCACGCCCTCCAGCCCAAACCGCTGGACCATTTTTTGTCAAATGAGGTGTCGTTGAATTTGTCAAAATTGTGAGAGTGACATGGGCTATATAAATTTTAAAAATGGCGCCCGCAAATGGAAATAAAGGGGGGAGGGGGCTTTGATTTTTCCTTACCATAGCAATATGGGTATCAAATGAAAGCCAGTATCCATTTCAAAAATAAATAAAAATTGCAGTCGGGTGTTTTGTTATTTCGAAAATAATGTTTACTTATTTTCTGTACTTGTCGGATCTGTTGTCGTAAAGTCAGCTATTAGATCCCACTGCTGGGAAAAGGCCTCACCTCAACTATGAGGAGGAACGAGCCATACTCCACCACGCGGGCTCAGTGCGGATTGGTGGAAGGGTGTCCGTAAGGCAAGTGATAAACCTTACTGTCAGATGTTATCAAGCCGCCCTAGGGCCTCGGACTAGGCTTAACGACTAATACCAACAGATATTAGCCGGGACCAACTGCTTAACGTGCCTTCCGAAGCACGGAGATGCTTGTCATGGTCGTCACTTTAATGGTCGAAATGTCAACCGGGATTACAATAGCTCCGGCAAACAGTGATAACACCATTATCCCCGCATTATACCTTGTCTTGCAATTAACAAAGATAATCATTATCTATGACGTTACTTACCGGAGCACACATACTAATTTCTCGGTCACTGGTTCCCAATCTTTGCATGTTGGCCAACTTTATAAGAAGAACTTTAGGAAAAAACGGGTTTTGTTTTATTTTGAATTTAAGAAATGGCTTTTAGCAATAAGACCGCCTAAATCGTAAATTTTACTGTGTAGTGTAGTAGTTAGTGATGTACAAGCCTAAAGGCTGCCAGTTTGTTTTTGAAGCCTCGAGGCGGAATGGCAAGACTCAGTGAGCTCGGGAGGCTCGAAGTCCCGAGCCTAGCTGAGCCGCGAACTCTTTGAGCCATGCCTCGAGCCTTCAAAAGAGTTCGAGTCTTCAAAAGAGCTCGAGCCTTCAAAAGAACTCGAGCCTTCACAAGGGCTCGAGCCTTCAAAAGAGATCGGGGCTTTAAAAAAGGGCTCGAGCCTTCAAAAAAGCTCGAGCTCTGAAAAAGTCTCCCGAGTCGTCGGGCACCATAGTAGTAGTAGCAAACAACAACAACAACAAAGATATATTCTTTGGCGACTCGGTTTCCAGATTCGCGTATGATCCTAGCAACTCGTCTGTTAATTATCGGAATGTAAAAATATTTTAACGGCTCAACAATATCCCACACCACAGAATAAGTACTAGTACTCCGTACAGAAGTATGACATTGCCATAAAATCCAAAGAAATATCTACTCAATGCTGTCAACGATATGGTGTAATTCATTTTGCCTCAGACTCAAGCAAATTTTCGTGCAGACGCCTACAGAAATACATTTCAAGATAATTTCATTCTTATGACTCTGGAATATGATTCATAATATACTAAACCTATTCAGTGACGTACTATCACGCATCGCGATAGGGTTGACTGCCACAAGAAGCTACTTACGCCATCTAGCGAATCTTTCTAGGACTTCATGCTCGTCCAACCAGCAACCTAGTGCCGCGCACCGCCGGTGAATAAAACGCGCGAGAGTGTCACTGCCGGCTAGCGACACCCAACTAGTTTAGCCCCATAGAAGGGGTCGCCGCGCGTAGGTACGTTTTTGCTACCTACGCGGGGAGTTACACAGGCCTGCCCACACGAAAAACCGAGCAAGTGCGAGTCGGACTCGCGCTCTGAGGGTTGCGTACAAACGTTTTTTTCGCAACAAAGGTGTCTTCTTGCAAAATTTCATGATTCTTGGACTACGGGAAGTATCCTATTAAGTTATGATTCCCTTGCGAAATGTTAGTAATGAAGGTACATCAGTCATTTTTGCACTGCGTTGACTTAGAAGCCTCTTTTCCAGCTTCAAGGGACCACAAACGTAAATATTTGATGTTGATTTCAACTTATACCTTCAGTCTTTACGCATTCCTGAGAATAAGGGTTCCTTTTTCCTTTTGAGATACGTAAACCAAAAAAAACCAACAAAATAATTTGATCATTTCGCAGCTTCGTGGTTTTGCCACATTTTTCAACTAATATTCCTAAGCCTTCATTATGCGTATGACTTCATCGCATCTTGCACCTTATCTCTGCTATCAGGTGTAAATAATTCGCGTTCTTTGCCTATTTTCAGTGTCCGTACGTGCCAATGTTAGGTTACACTGATTCGAATTATATATGTTTGTGTGAGTGTGTTTGTTGTGACGACTTTAGAGTTTCGACGTGTGTAAGCAAAATACAGTGTGAAAATTATACTTTGAATTATTGTAACTCAACTTACATAACATATTTGACGATCGTCTTGGTGTAGTGGTTTGCGCCCCGGACTTCTAAACCAGGCGGTCGCGGGTTTGAATCCCGCAAGGGGCAAATGTATGTGTGATGAGCACGAGCATTTGTACCTAAGTCATGGATGTTTATCAATGTGTATAAGTATATCTATGCGTTATCCTAGTCACCATGGCACACGCTTCTCAAGCTTAGTTTGGGGCTAGGTAATTGGTGTGTTTGTTGAAACAATTTATCATTATTTATTATTATTTAAACATCGATCAACAATATTGTAGATATTGCATGGAACTGATAGCTGTGGGATATTTTCAAGTCTACTGCAATTCAATTATAGTCCGACCGCTTATCTGAGACCTCGCCTGCAGGGTTGCGGTTGAGGTAGACCAAAACAAGGATTTGATTCAGTGATTTGAACTTTGAAAATCGCATTCTTTTCACTAAATCACAATCACACAACATCCGCCTGCACCGCTCACCCCCTGTTATCTTGTACTCCCGCATTCCTGTGCCCCGCGTAGGTAGCAAAAACGTACCTACGCGCGGCGACCCCTTCTATGGGGCTAAAACAAGTTGGGTGTCGCTAGCCGGCAGCGACATGCTCGCGCGTTTTATTCACCGGCGGTGCGCGGTACAAGGTTGCTGGCTGGACGAGCATGAATAAAGTCCTAGAATGATGCGCTAGATGGCGTAAGTAGCTTCTTGTGGCAGTCAAACCGATAGGTTTGACTCACTAGTGACGTACACAATAGTGACGTACTATCACACAACGCGATAGCGATAGGGCAGACCTGTGTAACTCCCCGCGTAGGTAGCAAAAACATACCTACGCGCGGCGACCCCTTCTATGGGGCTAAAACAAGTTGGGTGTCGCTAACCGGCAGCGACATGCTCGCGCGTTTTATTCACCGGCGGTGCGCGGCACTAGGTTGCTGGCTGGACGAGCATGAATAAAGTCCTAGAATGGCGTAAGTAGCTTCTTGTGGCAGTCAACCCTATCGCGTTGCGTGATAGTACGTCACTGAATAGGTTTAGTGTATTATGAATCATATTCCAGAGTTATAAGAATGAAATTATCTTGCAATGTATTTCTGTAGGTGTCTACACGAAAAATGTGCTTGAGTCTGAGGCGAACTGAATTACACCATATCGCTGACAACATTGAGTAGATATTTCTTTGAATTTCATTGCAAAGTCGAACTTCTGTACGGAGTACTAGTACTTTTGACTGCCTCGTTGGTCTAGTGGTCAGCACGCTGGGTACTATCCACGAGGTCCCGGGTTTGAATCCCGGGTCGGGCCGAGAGTGTTTGGGTTTTTCTGTCTTGAAATTACTCAGACACAGCTCCGGAGTCAGGAAGTTGGTGGTGTTAACACCCCCGTGCCTCGGAAAGCACGTTAAGCCGTTGGTCCTGCGCCTGATCTCTCTACGGTCATGTCGGACTGCCGTCTCACCGAATTATGGGAGTGAAGGAACAGAGAGTGCACCTGTGTATTGCGCACACACTTGTGCACTATAATATGTCCTGCGCAGTTGGCTAATCTCTGTTGAGATAGGCCGCCGTAGTCGAAATCGGCTAGGAGGACATCATCACTAGTACTTCTATTCTGTGCTCGCAGGCGACTCAGATAAGCAGTCGGACTGTAAGCGTTTACATTGTCGCTAAATTTAAATTGTATGTTTATCATCTTTTACCAGTTATGGATAACTGTCACTTGTCATTTGAAAGTTGTGTCATGATTAGGTTTTGATTTTGTAAAAAGTAAGTAAGAAATCTTAGTATAACGGGACGTGCTTTTAAACTGAGTGCCACGTTTTTATTTTATTTGCACGTATTTACTATGGAACAATATTTGTCAAAGAACATCCCGCTTCGTTTCGTCCAGATAACACAAGTTGTGTGCAGAGATATCCCTTATCCTAACCTACCTTAAATATACCTACTGTTGATAATATTTCTAATATAAACTTAGACATTATAATTTATTTATTCAAACACTTTTTTAAATTATAATTGCTACTTTTGAAGTCCACCAGTATTTTCGTTCGACAATTTTAAGATTTGTCACCATCTGATTTAATTTTATAGATTCTGAATTTGCTTCATAATAAGTAACTAAGACTGTATGTGAGTTAGTTATCAAGTTTTTAGACTAAAACTTTAAAACAGGCTAGTTGTAACCAAGAAATTTCAATTAAGGAGATGAATAAGTGTGACAGATTGTTTGAATAAAGTTGAGTAAGAGCAAACATTGCCAATTTTGGACAAAACAAAACATTGAAACGTGTTCTATTTGAAAGGAAACAATTGTCGTCTTGGATATTCGGTCAATGCCGTTTCATTACCAATGATTTGAGATTATTTCAACTATGCCTATGAAAAGGCTTGTCATTTGAAAGGATTTTCATACAAAAATATGTGGACCAGATGAAACATTAAGTGGGCCAATTGAAACAATTGAGCTAAAATGAAACAAGAAGTGGGCCCAACTGAAACAAAACCCCAACAAATGATAGAAAAAAATAATAACACCAAAACAATGGATCTAGAAACAGACGTAATAGATGCAAAAGTGAAATATAAGACAGAAAGACGCAGGTCCAGTATATTCTCCTTGCTGAACTTTCAAAAGAAATTGAAAAGGCAAGCGTCGGAGCCTGGTTATTTCGCGTCGAAGAAACTGAATAGGAAATATTCTGTGGATTCGGCCATTTTGTCGGATTACGCAAAAACTAATGGAGTCTACAAAGACTTTTTGGTTGAAGCGTGTAGCGACGTGTCGGTGTGCAATGGAGGTTGGTGTGAGCTAGTTATAAATCTGAAATATTAAGAGGTTTTACAAGTTAAAACTAAATAAAACACGTAAAAATTAAATTTATTGACATGTTACTTTATTTATTTATTAAAAATCATACAGAAAAAAACTTAATCTAGGTACATTAATACCAGTGTGATTATAAACCAGTATTGGTTTTACCACACACTGCGACTCGACGTCTGTCACTCAGTGGAATCGTTATAACTTATAGCATGCAAATACATAATTATGTACGTAGCTTAGTTGTAAGCGCGCTCCACGTCCGTCTGACCGATCAACGCATATTATTATTGATTATATTTAATAGATAATCTTCTTCTTCAAATTATTTCGGGCAAACGAGCGCCAATGAAAGGTTCGTTTTGCAGCGCAATCAGGAAAACCATTTTTTTACCAGTTTTTCAAGCAACCGCAAATAACGCGGCGATTTCCGGGTTTTTTCTTCACGCTTATGAATTAATTTCTTTGCGGATATGTAAAGTCACAGGTCTATCTACGCAGATAAACCACAGATGGGGACTACTTGGAAGCCAACTTTCGAAGCTTAACGAATACCGTCCCAAGTTGCTCAAAAAAGTGGTCAAAAATTAGACTTGCCTATTTCCCCAACCGTGGTAATGATAGTCAAACTGTTTTTATTTAGGGTTAAACTTATAATGATAGTAAAACTGTTTTTATTTAGGGTTAAACTTATAATGATAGTAAAACTGTTTTTATTTAGGGTTAAACTTATAATGACAGTCAAACTGTTTTTATTTAGGGTTAAACTTATAATGATAGTCAAACTGTTTTTATTTAGGGTTAATCTTATAATGATAATAAAACTGTTTTTATTTAGGGTTAAACTTATAATGATAGTCAAACTGTTTTTATTTAGGGTTAAACTTATAATGATAGTAAAACTGTTTTTATTTAGGGTTAAACTTATAATGATAGTAAAACTGTTTTTATTTTGGGTTAAACTTATAATGATAGTAAAACTGTTTTTATTTAGGGTTAAACTTATAATGATAGTAAAACTGTTTTTATTTAGGGTTAAACTTATAATGATAGTAAAACTGTTTTTATTTAGGGTTAAACTTATAATGATAGTAAAACTGTTTTTATTTAGGGTTAAACTTATAATGATAGTCAAACTGTTTTTATTTGGGCTAATTCAGTAGATTGTAAGCTAAGCTAAGCTAAGCTACTCGTAATAAAGTTTAGACTTTAGTAAATACTTGAAGCTAAGCTAATAAAGCTAGAGTAAATACATTAAGATGGTCAGTTACGCGAATTAATACAAGACATTGGAAAAATTAAAAACTAGTTCACGTCACAGGCTGAAGCTAAAACATATTTTAATTTTTTTAATGCTAAAGGTTATTCGAGACATAATATTCGTGCTCACAACGACACAGTTTTCATATTAGTTTTTGTATAGCGAAGGCCAAAGTTGTAACGAGAATGTCTTTTGTATGACATCATAAAAGCGTCATACTTCTAACCTAGATTATCAAGTAATGTATGATTTCTTGTTGGCATCTAGCATGTTTTTCCAATCGTTTACCTGACTATCCCGACCTAGTATTTGTCATATGATATGAGCTAGTATTTATCACATGATATGAGCTAGTTTTTATCACAGCACCACCACACCCTTTTCACAGAACTAGCAGGCGTAGCGTCGGACTCTGACAGCGAGGCTTCCAGAGTGATGAACGCACCGCGGGAGGACTTATCCTCTAGGAAGACTGACATCATAGCCAGAATAGAGAGCTGCTACGTGGAGGATCCGGACCGAGACACAGGAGCGGTGAGTTAAAAAATCACACTAGTATTTCACTGTTGGAGTGTGCTAGGACTGTCGTACTAAGGTATAGGGATCATTAACATTAGTGCTGTGCTAAATAATGGACATAAATCACACTAGTATTTCACTTGAAGGGTAACTAGGATGGATGGTCGTACTGCGAATACGACGATAAATAAAATAATGTCCTCCTAGCCGAATTTCGACTACAGCGGCCAATCTCAACAGAGATTAGCGAACTACGCGGGAGATATTATAGTGCACAAGTGTGTGCGTAATACACAGGTGCACTCTCTATTCCTTCACTCTCATAATTCGGTGAGACGGCAGTCCGACATGACCGTAGAGAGATCAGGCGCAGGACCAACGGCTTAACGTGCTTTCCGAGGCACGGGAGTGTTAACACCACCAACTTCCTGACTCCGGAGATGTGTCTGAGTAATTTCAAGACAGAAAAACCCAAACACTCTCAACCCGACCCCGGATTCGAACCCCGGACCTCGTGGATAGTACCCAACGTGCTGACCACTAGACCAACGATACATATTATGGATAACTAAAATCAGTGCTAAGCGAATTGATTGGTTGACGGCGAAATTGGGCAGCATAAGCATATTCATATATGGCATATGCTGCATATTTCTTTCTCTCTCTCTCTTTCTCCTGGGCATTATTATCTGCCTTCTTAATTCTTTTCTTTCCACTTTGCCCTATCGGACGTGTCGTCTACGAAAACATTGCAGAGGCACAGCACAGGTTTTTCTTGACCTTATCCGCCCATCTGGTTTTTGGTTTGGTTATGCCATATATTCCCTTTCGGATTTAGCCTCGTGTTCACCAACACATGTAAACATTTTAATCAGCCGGTTTAGCATTATTTGAATGTTTTAATCGGAATATCAAATTAGACGTCAATGGGGAAGATTACGCAAAACTTTGTGGTAGAGGGCGCTGTGTGTTTGTTACATGTCAAATATTGTTACTCTGAAAACATTTTTTTGCTTTTGTGGATTTGTGAACTTTTGTGGACTTACTACAATGTATTCCTTCTGATAGCGTGTGGATAGGCTTAAGGAAGAATTGAGAAAACGTGGAGCTTCGTTAAAAGGAAAAAAAGCTAACCTAGTCGACAGGTAAGATAACAGTGTTTTTTTATACTTTTACACGTTTTCATAGCAAATCTAGGATTAAATTTGTTAAAAAAAAAGTCTAAACTAAAAGCTTCTTGTACAAAAATACCAGTTTTATTATTTGTAAAGGTTAAAAAATTGTAAACTCCACATAACCTCTAAAAGCATAAATATAAGCTTAGCATAATGTATTTGTTATAATAGTATGTATCTTTAGCTTTCATTGTTTACCTACCTGTAGTCTTAGAAGTAGTCTCAAAATCAGTTTCTTCGAAATGTTTGCCACATAACCTTGAAAAGAAACTTGATTTAAAGTTTCCTCTTCTCAATGCCTTTCCCATTTTTATCCTTTGCTGTGGATTACTGGGGAATTTGTAGAAACCTATTTCACCACACCCAATAGCTGCACAGCGCCCCATTTAAAAAAATACTAACTAATAACAACAAAACAACAAATATTTGTATGGGTTTTGACAGTTCCTAAGTAACAAACATTTGGCGCCCTCTATAAGGAACTAATTTGACAGTTTGCTTCCCCATTGAGGTTTATCAGTTGTTTAAATATTGGTGAACTCGGTTCTTAATCTATAGATAGATAGATAACTCTTTATTGCACACCATAACAGAATATAAAGTAAGTACAACGATTTACACAGAAAAATGTACAATGTAGGCGGTCTTATCGATATAAGCGATCTCTTCCAGACAACCTTTAGGCAAAGGAACATACTCATTCACAGGAAGGGGGATATGTTCGTTCCTATAATATTAAAATTAGTCAGAATTGGCTTAGCTGCCCAGGAGTGAAAAGGCACAGAATAAGTACTAGTACTTCGTACAGAAGTATGACTTAGCAATTGTATTCAAAGAAATGTCTACTCAATGTCGTCAACAATATGGCGTAATTTAGTTCGCCTCAGAGTCAAGCACATTTTCGTGTAGACACCTAAAAAATCCATTGCAAGATAATTTAATACTTATTGCATTGGAATATGATTCATAATACACTAAACCTATTCAGTGACGTAATATCACGAAAAGGTAATAAGGTATAAACAAACAGTCAGTTACTTTTTTCCAACATCAGTAAACACTTGCAATCCGACATATCTTAAAACTGAATTGTGTAATGCTAATATAGAAACACTTGACTTGCATTAAGAAATTAATAGTAATGTGCTCTTGTATAATAAATACGGCACATTATGTTTGATTAGCTCAGTCGATTAAGTCTAAAATAGATTGTATATTTATTACATTTTTGCTTCTTGTTGTAAGGATGTATGGATGTATCTTGTTCTTTCGGTTTGAATTCCGTACTTTAAGAAGCGATTCTATTGCTCGAAATATATACACAGCGTTCTTAGACGTATGGATCGACTTGAATGAATCGTGTCTTAAAATAAATACGTTTTTTTAATGCCCATAAAATTAAAAGTTATGGAAATAACCCCACAATTAAAGTCTTGAATGAATCAGTGTAAAATTGGCAATTTTTGTCACACATGGACAGCATACCGTGAAATTTTATTTTACAAAACAAGATCCATGACAATAGTATACAATTATTTTTTCTATAAAACCTTGGTTTCGCATACATTTATTACAGAAGACTAAATCTTAACGTAGTCTTGACATACAAAACCTCAATTTCGCACATCCGTATTACATCATATTTTGCTTTGTTTGTCTTTATGTCACCTATACAGGATGTGACTGCCTCGTTGGTCTAGTGGTCAGAACGCTGGGTACTATCCACGAGGTCCCGGGTTCGAATCCCGGGTCGGGCCGAGAGTGTTTGGGTTTTTCTGTCTTGAAATTACTCAGACACAGCTCCGGAGTCCGGTCAGCTCAAGTTGGTGGTGTTAACACCCCCGTGCTTCGAATAGCACGTTAAGCCGTTGGTCCTGCGCCTGATTTGTCTACGGTCATGTCGGACTGCCGTCTCACCGAATTATGAGAGTGAAGGAACAGAAAGTGCACCTGTGTATTGCTCACACACTTGTGCACTATAATATGTCCTGCGCAGTTGGCTAATCTCTGTTGAGATAGGCCGCCGTAGTCGATATCGGCTAGGTGGACATTATTATACAAGATGTGAGTTTAAATAGTAGGAAAATTAAAGGACCTGGTATGGATGTGATTATCAATACTAACAATGTATACTTAAAACTCATTATCATCTTGAAAAAAAAACCTTGAATTGTAAACACTGACATCCCAATAATTATTTTGATGTAGTCGGCACTTTACTTTATAATAAAAAAACAAATATTTTTTGCATGCTTTTTATAGATGGCTAAAAAAGCTTAAATAAATATAATTAAAATTAATGTCCTCCTAGCCGAATTTCGACTACGGCGGCCTATCTCAACAGAGATTGGCCAACTGCGCGGGACATATTATAGTGCACAAGTGTGTGCGCAATACACAGGTGCACTCTCTATTCCTTCCCTCTCATAATTCGGTGAGACGGTAGTCCTATAATTATAATAATAGTATAATTATAATAATAGACAGAGGTGCCTGTGGCGCAGTGGCGGCAGCGCTTTGGTAGTGATACCAAAAGTTAAGCAACCCACGGCGCGGTCGTGATTGGATGGGTGACCATTCCGACCATTTAAGTGACGTCCATGACAAGCATCTCCGTGCTTCGGAAGGCACGTTAAGCAGTTGGTCCCGGCTAATATCTGTGGTATTAGTCGTTAAGCCTAGTCAGAGGCCCTAGGGCGGCTTGATAACTTCTGACAGT
The DNA here is from genome assembly GCA_949316185.1 of Pyrausta nigrata. Lineage (NCBI taxonomy): Eukaryota > Metazoa > Arthropoda > Insecta > Lepidoptera > Crambidae > Pyrausta > Pyrausta nigrata. Next base: position 4,993,293 of record OX438964.1, on the reverse strand, counting down.
AAGGTTTGTCACTTGCCTTACATAATCCACTAATTACATAATCCAATAACATACTTGCCTCCACTAATCCGCACTGAGCCCGCGTGGTGAAGTATGGCTCGTTCCTCCTCATAGTTGAGGTGAGGCCTTTTCCCAGCAGTGGGATCTAATAGGCTGACTTATAATAATAAACATGTAAATGTATCCTTTTTCAAAGGCAAGTAAACATTTCATTTCTTGATCTTGGATCTTGATTAAAAAAAACCTTACACACAATTGTTAAAGTAAAGTGGGACAAATATTTGTGTTTTGATTTGAAATCAGTAATTTAATTTGAGATTTAAATAATGAAAGTTGCTACTGTTTTGATGACCAAAATACCTGTTTCAATATTGGTACTGTTCAAAATGTCATCCGATATATTGAATCTTGTTGTATTTCGACGTTCATTGATAATTTCAAGGCCACTCGATAGTTCTATTTCACTGTCAAATCTGTCATATTTCGGATGATTTGTTATTGATTTCCTTGATCTGTCAAACGTTTTTGAGTAATCACTCGATTAATCAACGCATGATTCGGCCATGCAGTTTTATCTTACCGACATATTTATTTTATGTAACGAATTTAGGTACTATTAATTCATAAATATTGATTTCAATTAAGTATGTATGAAGTCTTATTGGTCTAGTGGTCAGCACATCCACAGAATAAATACTAGTACTTCGTACAGAAGTTCGACTTAGCAATTGTATTCAAAGAAATGTCTACTCAATGTCGTCAACAATATGGCGTAATTTAGTTCGCCTCAGAGTCAAGCACATTTTCGTGTAGACACCTACAAAAATCCATTGCAAGTACGATAGAGTTGCATCTATCCATTGCAGTTACGAGTCGCGATAGGTCTGCGTGTTGGTGCTGAGGTTTGCCTTCCACACAGATGTCCTTGTGGTTCTGATGTCGGCTCGTTGGGACATCACGGACTCTCCTGTATTAAAAGTGCAGGCCACTTTTCGCGTCATGCCAGCATCAACGACATCATCCGTCGGTCTCTTGCCTCTATCAACGTGCCGGCTTTACTCGAGCCGAACGGTATCGCGCGTGATGATGGCAGGAGACCAGACGGGATGTCACTTGTTCCTTGGCGGATGGGTCGGGCTCTTGTGTGGGACGCTACCTGTGTCGACACACTTGCAGCCTCTCATCTGCCCGGGACAAGCCGTGATGCTGGTTTGGCTGCGACAAGTGCCGAAAACTTTAAAAAGAACAAGTACAGGCAGATCGCCTCCCGGTACCAATTTGTACCGTTTGGAGTCGAAACACTGGGTTCGTGGGGTCCCAACGCTATCTCTTTTTTTAAAGAGATTTCTAAGAGGCTAGTTGACATCAGTGGTGACCTAAGAGCTGGCAGCTGCCTTGCTCAGCGTATAAGCATCGCTATCCAGCGCGGTAATGCTGCCAGCATCCTAGAAACCTTACCACAAGGACCCTTTTTATAATTTTTGTTTTAGTGTTGTATTAAGTCATTTTTCTTAATTTTTATTAATAAGTTGTATATATAAATAAATATATTGAAATCTGTAAGAAGTACATTATAATAAAGTCTATTGCAAGATAATTTTATACTTATTGCTCTGGAATATGATTCATAATACACTAAACCTATTCAGTGACGTAATATCACGCGTCGCGATAGGGTTGACTGCTACGAGAAGCTTCTAACGCCATCTAGCGCCTCTTTCTAGAACTTTATTCATTCTCGTCCAGCCAGCAACGTAGCCGCGCGGCCGCCGGTGAATAAAACGCGCGAGCGTGTCGCTGGCCGGTAGCGACACGCAACTTGTTTTAGCCCCTAAGTAAGGGTCGCCGCGCGTAGGTACGTTTTTGCTACCTACGCGGGGAGATACACCGGCCTGGCACATCTAAGAGTTCCTAGTTTTATATCCAGGTTCCGACCGAAATTGGTTTCTATTTTTTACAACTTGAGAACAGCCACGAGGCAGAAAGTTGGTGTTGGTTAATACCTCATTGCCTCGGAAAACACGTTAGGCCGTTGGTCTTGCGCCTGATCTCTCTCCGGATTGCCGTCTCACCGAACTATGAGATTAAAGGAACAGAGAGTGCACCTGTGTATTTCGCACACACTTGTGCACTATAATATCTCCCGCGCAGTAGGCTTATCTCGCTTGAGATTGGCCACTGTAGTCGAAATTAGGCTAGGAGTACATTGTTATTATTTGTTTATTTTACTCTACCGTTCGCTAAAACTATATTTCCCTCTCTTTCTAGGCAGGGGAACTCGTAGAAGAAGTGGCGGAGGAGAACAAGTCCCTCCTATGGTTCCTCCTCAAGCAAGTGCGACCAGGCATGGACCTCAGCAAAGTGGTACTACCCACCTTCATATTGGAACCTCGCTCGTTTCTAGACAAGCTGTCGGATAACTACTATCACGCTGATATTTTGGCGCAGTGAGTATTTATCAAACAGATATTTCACAATAAGTATTTGTCACAGTGATATTTCACAGCAGGTATTCATCACAGTGATATTTCACAGTAAGTATATATCACAGTAAGAATTTATCACAGTGATATTTTACTGTTAATAATTTGTACCCGTAAAGTTACTAAAATACCAAAAGTACTGAGAAAATCGACCACAAAGTATTGACAGTGTCCTTATTTATTTGATATTACGAGTAGTAAGTACTAGAGGTATTTATGACGACTAAGTAGACTTTCAGACTTCAATGCAAGCTGTTGCGGGTACAAATCCCGTAAAGGACAGATGTTTGTGTAATGAGCATGAGCATTTGTACCTAAGTCATGGATGTTTATAAAAAGTATTTGTTTTTTTCATTTCATCCATTTTTTTATTATTATTGCTGATCACTTGTACTTAGTACTCCATTCGTTTTTTTTTTACAAACTGAATTTAATAAAAAAAATTAAGTTTCTTTCAAAATTCAATACTCACTGCTAGCAAATCGTTTGACTTTCAATGCTTTTGGTGCAAAAAAAATGTACCACACTGTCAGTGCCCATTGTTTAAAAAAAATGCCCATCTTTTGCAGATTCTAAAATGGTGCAACAATAAGTGTTACGACTTACAGGAAAAAAGTTATTGCTTTTCGAAACAAAAAGGAGCCTAATTCAGAAAAACAATTTATTTGAAGTTCAAGGGTTTACAAGGGTTGTAATTTTTTTTCTGTGTGGTCCAAAGCAAAGGTGTGGATACACTGTACACTGAAGCACCACATACCAGTATTTAAAAAAAAATTATGTACAGGGTTTTCAAAAAAAAAATTTTTTTTTAATTTTTTTAGAAATCGTTACCTTGCCTTACAAATTTGGTTATAATTTCCAAAAATGACGGTTTTTTTTATCCATTTTTTTATTATTATTGCTGATCACTTGTACTTAGTACTCCATTCGTTTTTTTTTTTACAAACTGAATTTAATAAAAAAAATTAAGTTTCTTTCAAAATTCAATACTCACTGCTAGCAAATCGTTTGACTTTCAATGCTTTTGGTGCAAAAAAAATGTACCACACTGTCAGTGCCCATTGTTTAAAAAAAATGCCCATCTTTTGCAGATTCTAAAATGGTGCAACAATAAGTGTTACGACTTACAGGAAAAAAGTTATTGCTTTTCGAAACAAAAAGGAGCCTAATTCAGAAAAACAATTTATTTGAAGTTCAAGGGTTTACAAGGGTTGTAATTTTTTTTCTGTGTGGTCCAAAGCAAAGGTGTGGATACACTGTACACTGAAGCACCACATACCAGTATTTAAAAAAAAATTATGTACAGGGTTTTCAAAAAAAAAATTTTTTTTTAATTTTTTTAGAAATCGTTACCTTGCCTTACAAATTTGGTTATAATTTCCAAAAATGACGGTTTTTTTTATCCATTTTTTTATTATTATTGCTGATCACTTGTACTTAGTACTCCATTCGTTTTTTTTTTTACAAACTGAATTTAATAAAAAAAATTAAGTTTCTTTCAAAATTCAATACTCACTGCTAGCAAATCGTTTGACTTTCAATGCTTTTGGTGCAAAAAAAATGTACCACACTGTCAGTGCCCATTGTTTAAAAAAAATGGCCATCTTTTGCAGATTCTAAAATGGTGCAACAATAAGTGTTACGACTTACAGGAAAAAAGTTATTGCTTTTCGAAACAAAAAGGAGCCCAATTCAGAAAAACAATTTATTTGAAGTTCAAGGGTTTACAAGGGTTGTAATTTTTTTCTGTGTGGTCCAAAGCAAAGGTGTGGATACACTGTACACTGAAGCACCACATACCAGTATTTAAAAAAAAAAATGTACAGGGTTTTCAGGGTTTTTTTTATTAAATTCAGTTTGTAAAAAAAAAAACGAATGGAGTACTAAGTACAAGTGATCAGCAATAATAATAAAAAAAAATGGATTAAAAAAAACCGTCATTTTTGGAAATTATAACCAAATTTGTAAGGCAAGGTAACGATTTCTAAAAAAATTAAAAAAAAATTTTTTTTGAAAACCCTGTACATAATTTTTTTTTAAATACTGGTATGTGGTGCTTCAGTGTACAGTGTATCCACACCTTTGCTTTGGACCACACAGAAAAAAATTACAACCCTTGTAAACCCTTGAACTTCAAATAAATTGTTTTTCTGAATTGGGCTCCTTTTTGTTTCGAAAAGCAATAACTTTTTTCCTGTAAGTCGTAACACTTATTGTTGCACCATTTTAGAATCTGCAAAAGATGGGCATTTTTTTTAAACAATGGGCACTGACAGTGTGGTACATTTTTTTTGCACCAAAAGCATTGAAAGTCAAACGATTTGCTAGCAGTGAGTATTGAATTTTGAAAGAAACTTAATTTTTTTTATTAAATTCAGTTTGTAAAAAAAAAACGAATGGAGTACTAAGTACAAGTGATCAGCACTAATAATAAAAAAAATGGATAAAAAAACACCGTCATTTTTGGAAATTATAACCAAATTTGTAAGGCAAGGTAACGATTTCTAAAAAAATTAAAAATTTTTTTTTTTTTTTGAAAACACTACATAATTTTTTTTTAAATACTTGTATGTGGTGCTTCATTGTACAGTGTATCCACACCTTTGCTTTGGACCACTATTTACGCCACACCCTGTATATAATACTATACTATATACATTCATATACACTTAAAATATAATTATAATATATAAATACAAACTAAAATAATTATACTTATGTATAAATTATATAATACTCTAATAAATACACTTCTGTACACATCTATTGGCCCACCTTAGAGTTTAGGTTGCGATGGCCCCTACCGAAATATGATTGCTAGATTGAACAAAAACTGTTGATGCAGTTTTAAACCTGATACATTTTACCATCTTTTTCGATCGTATTGTTTTAAATTTGAATTCAGAAAACCATACGACATGGAGCTACGCCTAACAAGACGGATATGCGCCTTGTTAAAGGCAATTGATTTTTGAATAAAAAACATGTTTTATCAAATAAAGGTTTAATTTAATAACGCGTGTTGCCTCCATCTACCACATCTACCACAGCTCTCATACGATTAGGCATAGAGTTTACCAACCGCTCTATGAAATTTCGAGGGATCATCCCCCATTCCTCTTCTATGGCAGTTTTCAACTCTTGCATCGTCTGGGCAACTGGCTGACGAGCCCTAACACGTCTTTTTAGCTCGTCCCACATGTGCTCAATGGGGTTCATGTCTGGGCTTCTGGCTGGCCAGTCCATAACTGTGATGTTCACATCCCGAAGATATTCCCTGACGATGCCGGCCGCATGGGCTCTTGCATTATCATGCATAAAAAGGAAATTTGGGCCCACATAGTCCGCGTATGGTATCACGTGAGGTTCTAAGCACTCACGAATGTACCTTTCAGCATTTAATGTTGGCAGCCGTGGTCCTGTAACAACCTCAAGTTGAGTTTTGCCGCTCGCGGATATACCGCCCAGACAGTCCATGAGCAACCCTCTCTTCAAAGCAGCATTGTGTGAAACGCTCTCCATCATTGCCATGTAACACAATTTTAGACTCATCAGAAAAGAGTACACGGCTCCAATCTTGCTGTGTCCAATTTAAATGACTGCGTGCGAAATGAAGGCGCGCTGTTCGGTGGGCTAGCGTTAGTTTGGACTCATTAGTTGGCTTGTGTGGTACCATATCGCGTTCTTTTAACCTTCTCCGAACAGTTCGAGCGCTCACAGATACTCCGTGGAAGTCGCGAAGTTGGTTTTGTATCTCAATGGAGGTAAGGTGACGACTTCTCAAGCTGGTCGTCACGATGAATCGATCCTGCCTTTCAGTTGTGACCCGAGATCGTGGCCTTCCTTGGCGACGAACAAAGCCGCCAGTCTCTAGGTACCTCCGATAAACATTTTGGACCGCAGATCGACTTAAATTAAGTTGAGCACTCACGTTTCTTTGGCCGGCCTGAATAAGTGCCACAGCTTGGGCGGTGACTTCAGGTGAAGTATCCATAGATTAGAACCTTACTTTAAAACCTTAAGAATAAGTAATGTTTATTGCAAAACCAAAGATATCAATCACTTTTTAAGAATTTAATCCAAGTACACCAATAAAACCAAGTTTTCTTCGTATTCGATTGTTTGATATCAACAAACAGGCTCCAAATTGTCTTTTGTTTCTTTAAATTCTGCGTTCGAAATTCAAAAAAAGACTATTGAATGAAATTGTGAATGTGCCAGGTTCAAAACTGCATAAAAACTTTTTGCTCGACCTAATATAAAATTTTAGCTAGGACCAAACGAAACTGAAAATACAAGGTGGGCCAATAGATGTGTCCAGAAGTGTACATATATTTTACTTAAAAAATAGCCCATGTCACTTAGGAATAATGATGTATAATTAGTAAATTAATTTTTGAAATCGCTTCAATAGTTTTTGAGTTTATCCGTTACAAACATACGAATGTCTCCTCTTCATTATATTAAGTTGTACTTCTAATTCTAATTCACATTTATCTTTTCCAGAGCACAACACCAAGAGGACCCCTACCTCAGATTCAAATCGGTACTCCGGTGGTACCTCTCAGGGCTGTATCGCAAGCCCAAAGGCCTGAAGAAGCCCTACAACCCTGTATTGGGCGAGATGTTCAGGTGTTGTTGGCGACACCGCGACACCGACAGTCGCACGTATTATATAGCGGAACAGGTGAGATCACTGTTACTTATACTAGCTCCGTTACTTAGTGAAATGAAATTTGACGACCGTCTTGGTGTAGTGGTTTGCGCCACGGACTTCTAAACCAGGCGGTTGCGGGTTCGAATCCCGCAAGGGGCAAATTTTTGTGTGATGAGCACGAGCATTTGTATCTAAGTCATGGATGTTTATAAATGTATATAAGTATGTTTATCCGTTGTTCTAGTCACCATAGCACAAGCTCACGCTTAGTTTGGGGCTAGATAATTGGTGGGTTTGTTGAAACATTTTTTTTTGTATAAAGGATCAGTCGATTAATTTTTGTAAGTGAAATTTGATTTAATTTCGTAAAAACTTGCAAAAAAATTGCTGAAACGTCAGGTTTAAAATAAAATGTAAATAAATCGCGAAGTAATTCGTAAAATTGTGTTTTAATGAGTTCAACAATTCGCGTAAACGTAAGAAACAAATAATTGCTTAAGTTATAAAAATATAATAAAGGATCAGATCAGAATAGCTAGGAGTTTTTAGAATTTCGTAGTCCTGACAAGGAACCCTTACGGTGTTATTACAAAAAAAATAGACCAGGTTTAGAATGGGTCTAAATATTAGCCGACAACAGAGGAATGAATGACACATTCGTGACATAACCTTATAGAGAAGCGCTTTTATAATTGGCCAGCTAATAGCTTGGTCCCGTCTTAAACCCGGTACTAAGTTTTTGAAATAACGGGGTTATAGTTTCGCCTGTCCGTCTGTCTGTCCGGAATTTGCTAACAGACCATTACTATTAGAAAGCTGTAATTTTGTAGGCGTATGTATACCAATTACGCCGACAAAACGGTATAACAAAACTTTGAAAAAACATTTTATTAAACAACTAGCAGTTCCCCGCGACTTCGCCCGCACCAAAAGTCGGATTTTCCATACAAATTTACTTCATACTAATTTACAAATTTTCATCCCCCATTTCACCCCCCTGATGATTTTGTATCGCGACAAAAAGTAGCCTATGTCCTTCCCAGTGTCTCAACTATCTCTGTGCCAAATTTCATTTGATTCGGTCCAGTAGTTTCGGAGCCTGCAAATAAACAAACAAACAAACAAATCTTTCCTCTTTATAATATTAGTATAGATTATTTTATTTAGGGTAGCTCACATGATCACGAAATATTAAACTTTATAGTGCAATTTTTCGGTCCAGTAGCCCAATCGGTTGAAGATATCTGCTTCAAAATTGAGTTGCAAGATTCCACCCGAACAAACATACATAGTTAGTTACATTGCAAGCTAAATAAAAGCTTGTAAAAAAAGCTTGTAAAAAAGAAGTACACGCGTTTTTCTTTCGTAATTGTTTAACGCACATTAAGTGTGCTAATTTCGTCACGGTACTTATGTATAACTTGGCGCAGTGCGAAAAACGTTTCTAAGAATGCTAAGTTTTAGAAGACGGGCGTTCAAATCTTAATGGGTGATTTTTTTTTGTATTTATTCAAGTTCATAGCTTTTTTTCTTTTTTAAACAAGAATTGGTATGAGCATCAAAATTAGTGTAACAGATTTTAAATCCTACACACACAGACTAAAATTGCAAAAAAAATGCAATCCGCTGACTAAAACTAAGGCCAATTTCGGATAAATTTGACGTGCAATGAATATAGGTATTCGGTATGGAAATCAAATTTCTGTAGGTACATTGATTAAACAACTTTTTAGCACCTTTTTTTTGAGAAAAAATTTATGCACATTTTCAAATTTATTGTTTACTAGCAGTTCCCCAGCGACTTCGCCCGCGCCAAAAGTCGGATTTTCCATACAAATTTTCATCCCCCATTTCACCCCCCTGATGATTTTATATCGCGACAAAAAGCCTATGTCCTTCCCAGTGTCTCAAACTATCTCTGTGCCAAATTTCATTTGATTCGGTCCAGTAGTTTCGGAGCCTATTCGATGCAAATAAACAAACAAATCTTTCCTCTTTATAAAATTGTTAATCAATATTTATATTTGCAGTGCAATAATTTATTTCAAGTAAAAATAGTATAATTGAAAGGACTTGTCCATTAGTGGTTTTTTATTCGTCAATATTTCTAACCAGTATAAACTAAATATTATATTAAATAATTCACAAAAAACTAGCCTTTTTGCATAATTAATATAATTTTTAAGGGCTCCGATTTAGAGAAAAATTGAAATTAATTTTTCTCTTTGTCTGTACAGAAACCGCACCTTCGCCGATATCAATTAACGCATGAAAAAAAAAATTGACAGCAAAATTGACATTCCATTGACAGTAGTTCCTATTATATTATCTGTGGTAGTACCTAGTAGTATTAATCCACTAGTGGAAAGGCAATGGTACATAGCCATACAGCCAGGAAATACAAGTAAGTGAACAATGGATGATGCCTGTTACAAAACATATTTTTTCTCAAAAATGGAGGCGTTTAAAATTCTGATTTCTATGGTTACGTGTTTCATATTTTTGTAGCTTAAAGATAAATATAGGTTTATTGGTGGTTGGTGATATCTTGGAATAAAAAACCAGCCTCCATACAAACAGAGGACAAGTCCTTTGATAGATGTTTTATGTCTTTGCTGTGCATTTAAATATACCTCGAAAAAAAAAGCGTACATTTCGAAAACATCAGTATTATATCCCTGGGATCGATCCCAGATTCTTACGATCATACCCAAGATGTTAACCACTGGGCCAAGCGTGCTTATGGTTATCTAACGAAAAGTAATAAGAAGTACGTACTCCAAGAAAAAACTCATTTTAGCGCGAACTTAAAAAACAACAATGCCAAGTGACGCCATCTAGTGACGAAAGTCAGAACTAACTTATATTAATATTTGTTTACTTTATTTGCATACACCGTGCGCCAAGTTGCACGAGAATTTTATAAAATTATTGGTAAATGATAAAATGTTTTGTCACACTCCTGCAGAGGAGGGGAAACAAAAAGATAGGCAGACATAGCTACTACAATAAGTTTATTTACTATTTTACTATTAGGTATAAGTTAGGTGGGTTCACTATAAGCGACCGAGTGGGTATAATCCAGTCCTATCACTATCACTGTCCTGGTAAGTCGGCCGCATAGCTCCGGGTACAGGTAGGTAGGTAGATGGCCAGGTGGTCTTCGTATTGCCAGGCAGATCTAGGGTATCAGAGGCGTCGACATCCGGTACCGGGTAGGTGGGCCCCGATTGTATGGGAAAATTCACTAGTTGTTTTATATTCACAATAAATGCGATTAAGTGCACGGCACGGTAGATATATATTTTTTTTCATTTATTTACCATATCAAAAAAACATTAAAGACATAGTTATGAAAGTCGCATTCTGAAACCACTGAGGTTTGTATTGACACGACCTGAGTCGACGTTTAAATTAATAATAAAAGTAGTAGGTAAGAATTAATAAATAACAGACATAATAAAACTACTTAACAACCAAAAAGGAGGAATCGAGAAAACGCACATCTGCCAGCGGATCTAATTATAAGTTTTCTAGGAGGTATAATTTTAACTTTCGTTTTATATTTTTCATATTTAAGCTATCGCGCAATTCGGTAGGTAACGTGTTTATCAGTCTTGGAATAATAAAACTCGCCGTTCGCTCCCCGTACATGTTGTTTGCACGACTAGTCTGTAGCTTACGACTGCTTACCGCGCGCGTACACACGGGGTGATTTATTGCCTGTTTTAATGTGTCGTCAAAAAAGTGTTTTTTTAAAAGTACATATTTCAACTGCGTATGGACTGGGAGAACACTACAGTGCTCGAAGAGCGAACTGTCATCATCCTGAAGTTGCCGACGGATTTTATCTGAAACAATGTTTTTTAAGATTCGTATCTGGAGTGTGTATATTTTATTCAAATAAGTGTTAAAAGTACGTCCATAACTTCCTAAACCGTAAAGTATATAAGATTCTGCAAGAGAGTGATACAGCATAAGCTTTACATGGAATGGTATTCTCTTTTTTAAAATTATAATATTGGCCAAGAATTGCCTTAATTTGTTGCAAACATGTTCAATCTGTAGTCCAAGGTATGTTTGTGTTGTGACAAGATCTATAGATGGGCAAACACATGAGTTACTCCTGGAGGAGTGGAGGCAACTATGATCGTGAGCAATTATGCGCTTTGATAAGGTAGTCTTGACGTAGGGTGACTTTATGTGTAGCAATTTGGTTTTACCCGAGTTAAGAACTAATCCAGCGTCATGACACCATTTTGCAAGCATATCAAAGTCTGACTGTAGCAAATCACACGCCATATTCAGATCGTCATGAGCAATTAGTAAACATGTGTCATCAGCAAACTGGTAACACGAACAATGGCTTATGTAGTAGCTCATGTCATTCACATATGACAGAAAAAAGAGGGGCCCAAGGACTGAGCCTTGTGCTGTGCCTTCTGTTACAGATATTGAGTCACTATATACGTCATTAATTTTTACACGAAATTTCCTATTTTTTAAATAGTTTGCACACCACTCCAAAAGAGGTCCCCGTATCCCACAACTATCCAGCTTAGTGATGATTAGCTTATGGTCTAGAGTGTCAAATGCCCTGGAAAAGTCAATGAATAGCACTAGTACATGTTTTCTGCAGTTCAAATATCCATTGACTTCATCGGTTAATTTCATCAAGAGGTCATTTGCACCCTTCCCCACTTGAAATCCGAACTGGTTATGGAATATAACGTTGTGAGTATTATAGAATTCATGAATTTGTTGACACACATATTTTTCCATATCACACATATTTTTCCATATCCAGATAAGTAGGTAGGTCTGATGAAAAATAAATAAGGCCAGTACGTGTCTTACTTAGATCATGTCTGGTGCACGAGTGTCGCAGGGACGAACAAACCGTGACCTTCAAATCGCTTTCGCCGACCGGTCGCGTATGAGCGTATGTTGCAGGCAGTACCGCGCTATCGGTCATTATCGTGCAATAGTGTGTAATTCTTAGGTTTGTGTTTTATTTGTATTACCTATTTATTACGTTTATTTAAGTGATATTATATTTTATTTAAAATTAAAGTATTCATTATATTGTAATAGTAATAAGTTTTTTTTGTATTTTAAAATTTAATGTTAAGATTAGTGTTTAGTTTTATTTAGGATAAAATAAAATGTTACAGTTTCTGTAAAACCATATCAATATTTAATAGGAATTAAGATGTTTCGTGGTCTATTTTTAAATCTACCTAAACATAATTACAGAACAGTATAATAAGCATAGCGCTAGCGCTCCATCTACTTATTTTTTTTGGACCAGCATTTTGTCCTCGCGATGACGATCGAAAAAACTCTTTTTGTATTTGATTTAACAACAATTAACGATTTTCGGACTTTTTCCTTAACTTATGCTGTAAGACCTTCCTTCTTGCCAAATTTCATGGTTCTCGGTCTATGGGAAGTACCCTATAGGTTTTGATTACCCTGAGAAATGGGGAAAAATGATAGAAAATTGGACAAAATTGGCCGTATCTTTTTTCAGCGTTAACTTAAAAGCTTGATTTTTTCACATCATTAAGGGACCATAGACATAAGAATTTGATGTTAATTTTAACTTTATACCTCCACGCGTTCCTGAGAAAAAGGGTCTTGACATACAGACGGACAGACGGACAACAAAGTGATCCTATAAGGGTTCCTTTTTTCCTTTTGAGGTACGGAACCCTAAAAAACATCTTTTCATGAAATGAAAATGAATTAAAAGTAGCAATCATTTCCATGCCTACAGGTTACCCATTTGAACTAAACCAGCGTTTATTATACAATAGGCAAGATACTATAATATAATTATTTTTATATCTTAAGCAATCAATTTTTGTGAGCGAAATTAAATTAAATTTAGTGAAAAGATACAGTTAACATACCGATACATTTAAAAATAATTGATTTGTAATAGATTATTTTTATGAGACGGTTGTTTGTCGCAGGTATCCCACCATCCCCCAGTGTCTGCCTTCTACGTGTCCAACAGAAAAGAGGGATACGTCATAGAGGGCAGCCTGCTCGCTAGGTCTAAGTTCTATGGTAAGTAAATTTATTGTAAAAATAGCTTAAATTATATAGATAAGTTTATTGGTTGAGATTTGACAGCGATCATTTATAAATGTCCTCCTTGCCGAATTTCGACTACGGTGGCCAATTTCAACAGAGATTAGCCGACTGCGCGGGAGATATTATAGTGCACAAGTGTGTGCGCAATACTCAGGTGCACTCTTTGTTACGTCACTCTTATAGTTCGGTGAGACGGCAGTCCGACATGACCGTAGAGAGATCAAGCGCAGGACCAACGGCTCAACGTGCTTTCCGAGGCACAGGGGTGTTTACACCAAAAACTTCCTGGCTCCGGAGTCTGACGACCGTCTTGGTGTAGTCGTTCGCGCACCGGACTTCTAAACCATGCGGTTGCGGGTTCGAATCCCGCAAGGGGCAAATGTTTGTGTGATGAGCACGAGCATTTGTACCTAAGTCATGGATGTTTATATGTATTTAAGTATTTCTATCCGTTATCCTAGTCACCATAGCACAAGCTCACGCATAGTTTGGGGCTAGGCAATTGGTGTGTTTGTTGAAACAATTTATTTATTATTTATTTATATGTGTCTGATGTATTTCAAGACAGAAAAACCCAACACTCTCGGCCCGACCCGGTATTCGAACCCGGGACCTCGTGGATAGTACCCAGGGTGCTGACCACGAGACCAACGAGGCAGAAAGCGATCATTAATTATTTACAAACGAGTAATAAACGAAGTTCTGAATTTTAAAATTACAAAATGTTAAAATAAATCGTTTTTGAACGTTATATGAGGACATAAAGTCTAATGTACATCGGCAACTATTCTGATTCCACTGATTTAAGCGATTAATTATTTATCTATGTATTATAGTACCCGTAAAGAGGAATGCCAAGAAGATCCTACATGGACCCAAATAAAGGAAAAGTTAGGTGTTGTGTCGTACCAAGAAGTCAAGGAAATGACACTCAATGGGGAGGAATGGAAGAGATGAAGAGCGTAGCTCTTAATTTATAGATAGACTAGTGGTTCCCCGCGACTTCGCCCGCAAGAGTTGGATTTTTCATATTTCATCCCCCATTTCACCCCCTTAATGTTTTTATACCGCGACAAAATGTAACCTATGTCCTTTCCAGGGTCTCGAACTGTCTTCATACCAAATTTCATCTTAATCGGTTCATTGGTTTAAGCGTCATGAGGTAACAGACAGACAGACAGACAGACAGACACACTTTCGCATTTATAATATTAGTAGTGAGGCGAGAGTCGACAACGTTATTACCTCCTTTTATCGTCACGATAATTTCATATTCTATGTTAGTAGTCAGACATCATGACCCATCTTTTGCCGCATCGTCACTTACCATCAGCTGAGATTGCGGTCAAAGGTCTTTCTATTAATTAATAAAAATATGTCAGTCAATATCATAGTAATTATATAATAATTATATTGCCTCGTAGGTCTAGTGGCTTCTGTTACGAATTAGAATATAGGTTTTTCTGTCTTGAAATAACTTGGAGACAGCTCGGAGGTCAACACGCTGGCTTCTGTCCCGGGTTAGAGTCCAGGTTTTTCTGTTTTGAAATAAGTCGCAACAGGAGTCTGAAAGTTGGTGGTATTAACACTCCTGTGCTTAAGCATAAGTAAATAAATAAATAAATTGCTTCAACAAACACACCAATTACCTAGTCCCAAACTAAGCGTGAGCTTGTGCTATATATTATGGATGGTGACTAGGATAACAGATAGACATACTTATATACATTTATAAACATCCATGACTTAGGTACAAATGCTCGTGCTCATCACACAAACATTTGCCCCTTGCGGGATTCGAACCCGCAACCGCCTGGTTTCGAAGTCCGGGGTGCGCACCACTACACCAAGACGGTCGTCAAAGTGAATAAGCACGTTAAGCCGTTGCTTGAACAAGTTAGTTTGACCGCCGTGGTCGAAAATACGACATGATAGTAAGAAAAAGTTTTTATTTAGTACACATCAAATTACAAACATAATAGGAAAATAAAAATAAAATAAAAACATCAGAAGAAATTTACTTAAAATAGAAAATAAAATAACGATGTGTAACCAAATTGGTCCCCACTCAGCTCTTTTCCATGGCAAGACAATGGCGCTGGTTTTCTGTGGATACCATTATGATTGAGAAAGGGGTCACTACCGACCCGCGTATGTGTATAAAACTCGAGTCAATAAGAGTCGGTATTCCACCAATATAATTATTAATAACTAATTAAAATAAAAAGAAAATAGTATAGTGTGCGCGTGTGTTTGTATGTGTGCGTGCGTGTGTGTGTGTGCGTGTGTGTGTTTGTATGTGTGTGTGTGTTTGTGTGTGTGTGCATGCGTGCATGCATGTGCACAGCGGTTGCTTATGACATAGCTCTTTAATTCTCGATTAGAAATACTCAGAGGCGGTATTTAAAAGAGTCAATAGATTTCGAGTTTCTATGAATAATAAAAACATATTTATTGTCCCCAGGTAACTCAACGTCGGCCATCTTGGAGGGTTGCGCGCGAGTCCACCTGCCGGCTTGGGGCGAGACGTACGTCACTACCGCGCCCTACGCGCACTGCAAGGGGATCGTCATAGGCACTCTTAGCATGGAGTTGGGGGGCAAGGTACGTCCACATCACCGTTGGGGTTGTCAGTTTAGGTGGTGCTTACTTCCTAGCACGACCATGGATCATCATCATCATCCTAGCGTTATCCCGGTTGTGCACTAGCAAGCGAGGGCCCAGGGTCCGCTGACCGTGATCCAGGATGTGGCAGATCAGGTAATTACAGTGGAGTGACTGCCATCTGTGACACAGGGACATGGAGGTGTATCTATACCAACCTCCAACTCATATTTTTATTGCCATATTCTAAAAATATTGTTTTTTTGCAGGTACAAGTAATGTGTGCGGACACAGGATACAGCGCCGAAATAGAATTCAAATTGAGGGTGAGTTCGTTTCGTTAAAACTTATATTTACTGTAGTCTTGTCACCTATTATAATAAATAATATTTCAATTCTTCCAGACAACCTTTTACAGAAGCCAAAGTTTGGTAAATTGCACTAGCAAAATTGTTATAGAATTGTAATTGAATAGCAAGCTTTTGTCAATTCTAGTATGGGCAGGCCTGTGTATCTTCTCGCGTGGGTAGCAAAAACGTACCTACGCGCGGCGACCCCTAGGTAAGGGCCTAAACAAGTTGTGTGTCGCTAGCCGGCAGCGACACGCTCCCGCGTTTTATTCACCGGCGGTGCGCGGCACTAGGTTGCTGGTTGGACGAGCGTGAATAAAGCCCTAGAAAGATGCGCTAGATGGCGTAAGTAGCTTCTTGTGGCAGTCAACCCTATCGCGTTGCGTGATAGTACGTCACTGAATAGGTTTAGTGTATTATGAATCATATTCCAGAGTTATAAGAATAAAATTATCTTGCAATGTATTTCTGTAGGTGTCTACACGAGAATGTGCTTGATAGATAGATATTAGTAGTAGATATTTCTTTGAATTTCATTGCAAAGTCATACTTCTGTACGGAGTACTAGTACTTATTCTGTGGTATGGGCCAATTGTCAAAATCCTGGTAATTAATTACGATTCTATTACAATGAGCAATTTTCTGACAGCTCAAAATTTTTATTTTGTTTTATGTTCATAGATCTATTCATCTAATGAGTTATATAGTATAATAAATATTGTGTCGAAATCATTGAGCTTAAAACAAAAACGAAATATTGTAATATTCAGTGTACAGACATGTACTGGAAGTTAAAAATTCGCGAGTTTCAAAATGCAGTTTAAAATAAAATTTAATGGAACAAACTATGATCACTAAGGCCCACTTTTACGAAACTCGTTCGTGTTTAGCGCAAATTGTATTTATACAATTAGCGCTAAACATATTTTAAACATCGTTCTGTCTTTGTCAGTCAATTGACGTTGACAGAAACGGGATGATATTTTTAAACATGTTTAGCGTTAATCGTATTCAACGAGTTTCGTAAAAGTTGGCCGAAATTTTTGTTCAAATTACCTGTCAGTACGCGTGTCAGTTTTTCCTTATCATAGCAATATGGGTACCAAATATAATAATTTTTGCAGTCGGGTGTTTTGCTTTCGCAATAATAATGTTTGCTTGTTCCCACAGTCTTTCTTAGGCGGTTCGGACCAGACGAACGCCATTTCCGGTCGGATAAAGAAAGGGAAAGACACAATTGCCACCGTCGACGGGTACTGGGACGGCAAGATCGATATAAAAGACAAGAGGAGTGGGGTCAGTATTAAATGTCGTATTATTTTTCGTTTGGGTTGAATAGAAGTCAAAATCCATAGTAAATATTACCAAGTTAGTTCATTCGTTCATTAATTCGTTCACTTGCTCAAAAAATGTCACACACAAATCTAGAGAGTAAACATTTGTATTTTTGTTTGTTGAAACGAAAAACTACTGTACGGATTTGTTAAGCAACTTATTGCATCTTTTTACGCAAGTAAATACCGGTTCACTGGCGTAGCATGCACTTAATTTGTCAAGGGATTGACGTATTTTTTGTCTGAAAATCTAGTGAATTATGTATTTGGTTTTCTTACCAGCTGAAAATCTACACTAATATTATAAAGAGAAAAGATTTGATTGTTTGATTGTATCGAATAGGTTCCGAAACTACTGTACCGATTCAAATGAAACTCTGTACCGATTTGGTACAGAGATAGTTTGAGACCCTGGGAAGGGCATAGGCTACTTTTTGTCGCGATATAAAATCATCAAGGGGGTGAAATGGGAGATGAATGGGTTTGTATGCAGGTGAAGTCGCGGGGAACTGCTAGTATCATATAATTTTATGTAAACTTATTTATTATATTCCCTTGCATTTTGATTTTGACATGTCTATAACATTTGATTGTCTATGCCCACAGGAAGAAAGCAACCTCTTAGATGTAGCAATACTAAAAGAACAACGAATGACCAGATACCTCATGAAGATTGACAACCAGCAAGAGTACGAATCGCAGAGGCTCTGGATAAAGGTGTCAGAAGCTATTGCCAATGATGACCAGGTTAGTTCATTCATTAGTACACTCGGTCATTTGCTTAGAAATTACAGTCATTCGAAGTAAATAAAAGTTAAAAAACGTAGCTAATGATACCAGGTCAGTTCATTCCCTCAGTCACTAGATCACAAAGTTAAATCATTCGAAGTACATTGAAGTCAGGAAACGTAACTAATGATGATAAGGTCAGTTTATCCATTAATTCGCTGGTCATTTGATCAGGAAGTTCAATCATTGGAGCTGAATATAAGTCGAAACCCATAGTTAATATTATCAAGTTCATTCGTTCATTCATTCACTCACTTGCTCAGAAAATTGATCAATAAAACAAAATTAAAGTTTTTGTGAGCGAAATATAATTTAATTTCGTAAAAACTTGCAAACAAATTGCTTAAGTTATAAAAATAATTTTAGACTCATAATTAAACTTGTCAGGTCGCAGCGACAGAACAAAAGACAATAATTGAAGAGGCACAGAGGAATCGCGCGCGGAATCTGTCGTCCCCGTGGGTGCCTCGGTTCTTCCACAAGGAGTTGCACGTACAACCGCCAGATGGTAAGCTTTCATGAAATGTATTTTTCATCCGACTGCAGAAGGAGGGTTATGTTTTTCGAGAGTATGTATGTATGTATAATTGTTTGGCACGCCCTACAGCCCAAATGGCTGGACAGTGTTTGACATATAAGGTGTCGTTGTGGTAGTGACATCCATACTATAATATTATAAATGGGAAAGTGTGTCTGTCTGTCTGTTACCTCGTGACGCTTAAACCAATGAACCGATTGAGATGAAATTTGGTATGGAGACAACTCGAGACCGAGAAAGGACATAGGCTACATTTTGTCGCGGTATAAAAACATTAAGGGGTGAAATGGGGGATGAAATATGAAAAATCCAACTCTTGCGGTCGAAGGCGCGGGAAACCACTAGTAGTCTATATACATTAAAAAATGGCGCCCACAAACGGAAACAAAGGGTGAGCGGGGATTGATTTTTTCCTTACCATACCAATATGGGTATGAAATGAAAGCCAGTGAAAAGATGATTTCAAAAATATAATAATATTTGCAGTTTGTCCTGTTTCTAATGTCTTTTGAATACTTCATTGCGTGACATCAACGTCGCTGTGAACTATCTATCAATAACGTATTCAAAGATACCAGGAATTTTTTTTAGTCGATTAAAATTGATATTTAGCTTTGGACATTCATTTAAAAACTTTTTTTTTGTTTTACAGGTGTTATTGACCAAGGGTGGAAATACAATCACGTAAATACTAGGTAAGGAATTTAGCTTTATTGATACTTTACATTCTTCAAATATTTCTGTATTTGTAGCTGTAAATGAACACTTGATTTCAGTAACAACAAAGATTTCAGTAAGCTAGTAAGTAATTATCTTTGTAATTACGCGAAGCTTTCGTTATTTAACTATACTAGACCTTCAAACGCTTCTTCTGGGTGAGCTCGCTCCATCATCGACTCTGTCTGCGCCACGCCTGGCTTAGTCTAGAGTCAAGAGCAAACCCATTTCAAATAAAAGTAAAAAAATATATATAAATAACTATAAGCGCATAAGCGACATTCGAATGCATTTAAATATAAAATTAAATGGAAAAAACGTCTTTAGAATCACTAAATTGATAAAAAAGATCCTTTCAGTACAAATGAATCTGAAACATGATAAATATAAACATTATTAAATGATCGATGCTATAACCAGCTTAAAATTGAATAAAAATCTACCTGACTGGAGACGAGCTGGCTCGTTTCTCGCTCAGAGGATAATTATTGTTATCCAACGCGGAAACGCAGCCAGCATTCTCGCCTCCTTGCCCCACGGACACGGTTTTGTTTTTCAATAAGTAATTTATTTTTTATTTATAAGTTTTAGGTTAGTTTACTAGTGTATTTAGTTTGCCTGACTTAGGCTGTTCAACGCCATCTAGCGGATTTTTAGTACTGATTTTGGATACTAGAAAAATCGCTCATTTTCTGTAATATTGATTTTTTTATTACACTATAACCGTTACAGAGTAACTGAGTTGAGTCCATTGAAGCGTGACGTCCCCGTTGTGTATCCTTTTTTTTCTTTGTTTTGATAGTCCTTAAAAAGTACGTCGACGATTGGTATTATGGTAGATTGTACCTTATTGGAACATCTCTATCCACAGTCCATGGCAAACCGACGAGCTGCTAGAATACGAGGATGAATTCGTGATCAACTCCCTCCGGGGATCAGGCCACGCGCGTGTGCCGGAGCGGACGACTCGCGAGCCGTCCCGCCGCGCGTCCGACTCGGACAGCCGCGACGAGCTCGCCAAGCGGTGCGCCAGCAAGACCACCACGTGAGTGACAAACCTGACAGCGTTTAGGTGTCAGCTCTGAGTCCTGAGAACGTTGGGTCATGCAGAAGCTATTTGGACATTCAAATGAGCTGGTAACCCAAGAATACCACGTGAGTGACAACCCTGACAGCGTTTAGTCTCTAGGTGTCAGCCCTGAAGACTTAAGTCATATAGAAGCTGACAACCCTAGCTCAACGTGAGCTATGACGCCATGTTGGTATGTACGAGTATGATAGCCTGGTACTTTCAGAGTGTCTTTTAGCTGTGGACTACCAACTCGGTGTGAGGAACCTCCTTGTTTTTATGTGAACCTGGTACATCTAAATACTGACAGCCGTAGAAGTAGCTAGACGGATTGACCTCTTCGATGTGTATGTAAGCCTAGTACTTCTAGAGTGTTAAGCAGCTACTACCACCACCGTAGGATAAGCAACCTCCTAATTTCTATAGGAGCCTGGTAGTTTAAGCGTCTTTTAGCTATATTGGTTGAATAGGTAGTGTCTATCAGACAGACCTCTTTCTGAGTTATGAGCGCCTGGTACTTGTGGCCTAGTTTCTTTGTTCATATGGCTATGGTAACTGAATAGACATTCTTCAAATTACTTTAAAAGCTATCATTGCTATCATGAAGTTAGTTTTATTAAAGCAATTTGAAAGCAATCGAGTTAGGCGGTAAACCTGCTAGGCGGTAAACCTGCGGGTCCAGATTACTTGGTTTCTTGGCATTTCTAGATCTAGTCGGGGTGTTTTGGATCGAGCTAGCTCTTAAACTTCGTAGTTGTCATTTTAGAATCTAGCTTCATAAGTGTCTGGCGTCCTCTGATCCTGGGCATCTCATAATACTAGTTTGTAAAGCTTGAGTATGTTTAGCTAGCTAGCTTTGAAGGGACATATCGGACTTTCGCTCTAGCATTAGTATCGCTAAGGCTCGTGATCAACTCCCTCCGGGGATCGGGGCATCATCGGGGGATCGCGCGTAAGCCGGAGCGGACGACTCACGCAAGACCACCCCAACAGTGTCTAGGTGTCAGCCCTGACAACGTTCATGCACATCTTAGTGACCCAAGATTATCACGTAAGTTTGCCAACTCTAATAGTGTCTAGCAACCCTAACAGTGCCTTGACAACGTTATTCATTTAGAGCAATCTCCTTTGCTTTATTGGAGCCTGGTACTTCAAGCATCTTTCTACAATACTGATTGGATAGGTAGTGACTTTTAGATAGACCTCCTTCTGACCCATGAGGGCCTAGTACTTGTGGTCTAGTTTCTTTGGTATATGACAGGTAACTTAAAAGCCCTTGCGATTGCGAGTGCAATTCACAAGCATTGACGTATGTCATTTTAGAATCTTGCTAGATTAGTGTCTGGCGTCTGCTGTTCCTGGGCATCTCTTACTACTAGTTTGTGAATATAGTAACTTTAGCTAGCTAGCTTTGAAGGAACATATCGACACTAGCCTTTCGCTCTAGCATTAGTATCTTTAAGGTTCGTGATCAACTCCCTCCGAGGATCGGGTCACGCGCATGTGCCGAAGCGGACAACTCGCGAGCCGTCCCGGCGCGACTCGGACAGCCGCGACGAGCTCGCCAAGCGGTGCGCCAGTAAGACCACCACGTTAGTGACAACCCTGACACCGTCTAGTCTCTATGTGTCAGCCCTGACAACGTACATGCAGAAGTTGGTAACTCTAAATTAACACGTGAGTGTGCAAACCCTAAACAGTGCCCTGGCAACGTTAATTCAAGCAGAGCATTATTTTTGTTCATCACCGTTGTTTTTGTGGGAGCCTGTCGCCAAAGGACATTGTATAGGTATCAGCCCTGACGACTTCAAGTCATATAGAAGCTGACAACTTCAGCTCAACGTCCGATATATTATGCACATGACCACCCCAACAATGTCTTGGTGTCAGCCCTGACAACTTACAAGCTGGTAACCCAATACTTCGTAGGTGTGACATCCCTAACAGTGTATATTCAAATTCAAATTCAAAACATTTATTTCAAGCTTCACAGGGCTCATAATAACACATTCAGGCAAATTAATAATGATTGATAAATTACCATAAAATAAAATAATGATAAATAAAATAAAAATAAAATACACACACAGATATTTTAAAAGCACCTTACAAACGGCACTGCTGGAATATGTCTATTACAGCAACGCCGCAAGTAGGGGCAGTCAAGTCTGTTGGCAATCATCGCTAGGACTGCATTAGAGCTGGCCCGAACCCTGCGCACCAGAGAGGCGCTCCGCCTGCGCATTGTAGTGTGGAAACAGGCGACGCGCGCCTCCGCGAACATGCCCGAGGCGCTGCAGAATCGGGGCAGCCCCACCACAATCCTAAACGCGTTATTATAGAGAACCCGAAGGTCGCTATAGCTCTTCTGTGTATATCGAGCCCACAGGCTGCAGGTGTAGAGCGAGGTGCAATAGGCTCTGAATAGTGCAATTTTTACGTTCTTTGAGCACCTAGCAAATCTGCGGGCTATCATATTGGCTCGTACTGACAGCGACCTCCTCTCTCTTTCAATGTCTTCATGGTCGTTTAGGTCAGGCGTTAGAATATGTCCCAAGTACTTAAATTTATTTACTTCTTCTAGGCAAGTCTCATTCAGTCTGATAGGTGGTATACTTCGTGGACTTTCTGCACGCGCCCCAAAGACCATGTATTTACTCTTAGTCACGTTATACTTCAACCCATGATCACGGGCGTACTCCTCACATATATTATGTATAGGTGTCAGCCCTGACGACTTGCAAGTCATATAAAAGCTGATAACCTTAGCTCAACGTAAGATATGACGCCTTGACTTCCTTGGTATGTATGACAGCCTGGTACTTTCAGAGTGTCTTTCAGCGTGGACCACCATCTCAGTGTGTGAAATTTAGTTTCTATGCGAGCCTGGTACATTCGAACTTTCTCTAGGCAAACTCTAGGTCTTTCAGCGGCCAGATTAGAGCGATCTCTTTAGCACATTCTTTAGTTTCTATGTGAGCCTGGTACTTCAAGCATCTTTCCACAAATACATGTTGGTGAAGTTTCATTTATAGACCTTCTTCTGACCCATGAAGTCGAAATAATTGGCGGAGTGAAACAGAAATTAAATTATCAAATTCGACCTAAAATTCTATTTAGTAAATGCATGGGACTGCGTTGCTATTAAATTAGTAGAAAATGAATTTTAAAAAGTTTAGTTCCGGTATGAAAAGTTGTTTGTATGTTTCTAAAATACTCTCTCTCTCTCTTTTTCCCACAGGCGTACCCTCAAACAAACTCTATACTCAATCGACACAGCGCTCCGCGACCACACGCACGCCATAGAACGCCTCCAAAAAGCTGTGGAGTCTCTCAACGAGGGTCAGAAGACCACCGCCTTCCGTCCCCAGAATGTCGGCAGGATACCGGCCACCACCCACTCTTGGGACCTCTTCGGAGGCTTTGTACTGGCCGTGGTGCTACAAGCGCTGCTTAACTGGCTGTTCTACCACAAAGACTGAATAGGTGAGCTGTTGTTTTCGTTATAACTCTTTCGGGCGTTTAGAAGCTGTATAAGTTACCTCTGTGTGCCGATTTCACAGTTTCACCGAAGAAAATAGTATTTTTATTGGTTTTCAACCGTATCTTAACAGAATTCAGTTCAAATTAGGCAGACGTGCATGTGAATGAATGAATGAATGAAAATTTATTATCTACCATAAACCAATGATAGTGCATTTAAAAAGAGGTTGATGGGTCATAAGCGCGCGGAAATAGATTGCCTCAAATCGTGCAATTTGCTCAAATATGACATTTGACACGTAAAAAACGTGTGCTCGGAGCATCAAATTCGAATCGCCGTGCAATACGAGATGACAGGTCTACCACTTTTTAAAATAAATACACTGTCAGTGATATCACTGAAGAATAGTATTTTTATTGGTTTTTAAAAGTATTATGACATCATTAAGTTCAAATTAGGTTGACGTGCATGTGAATGAATGAAAATTTATTAATTGCCACAAACAGTATAATTTTATATATTTTGATGGAACGAATGTGGTTGAACCTCTATAACACAAGTACGCTGGGCTGCATACTGTCAACATATAAATGAAGCCATTTGATTATCGCCATTTTGGCGCTGACGGCTGTAGAGAGCGAGTGGTGACCGTCCACGGAACTAACGAAAGTTTACATAAACATATGCAAGTTACACTATTTTAGTTCCCTAGACACTCAGTGGGGGCGCTTTGATTCGGCACTAAAATTATCTGTCATTTCTTAGAGAATGTTTAGTCCAAGCGTACTTGTATTATAGAGGCGAGTGGGTTGAATACTTTTGCATGTTGTATGCTGCCAATTTCAGGCACAATGAATGATGATCATTTTAGCGTGGTTTACGTTGCGGTATACGAGACTTTAAGTGTAAATTATCTTTTAAACACGTTTATTATGTATGTATTGTCATAGAAACAGCGTCTTGAACGTGTTTAAAAGTTAAGGGTCGAGTTCACCAACTATCTTCTTCTTCTTCCTCGGTCCCTCAATGCTGAGGATCGCGACCACAAGTGAGATTCCTCCATTGGCTGCGGTTATATGTGCTGTGTACTGCCCTCTGCATGCTCTCGCCCACTGTTCTCTTCACCGCGTCTGTCCATCGGGAAGGTGCTCTGCCCCTGGCTCGTCTGCCCTCCATATGGCCCAGGATGATGTGCTTCTCCAAACTATGCATCACCAACTATACTAAACTATAAAGCCATTATAATATTATTTGACATATTTTGTATGGGATTGTGTCAAATAAACCATCAATCTATGTTTATCGGATGTTCTAGAATTGGTGAACTCGGGTCTTATTGTATTTTCAGTGGATTGTGAAATTGGCACCAAGTTACTATGTTGGTGACAAGCAAAGCGACGCAGTGCGTGCTTTGGAAGGAAAAATGGCCATAGCATTTTTTGTTTTTCTACGAGTTTTACATATTTCTAAATTAAATAGACCGGTTTTACTGAAACAGGTAAATATCTTTTTTTTAATCACGGTTATTATTAATAAAACAATTAAATTATATTTCCAATGTTTAATACATTTACTCAATGTATTTTTTTAATTATAATAATCGAAATAATGGGCTCAATTCCAATGCGCCCTGTCTAAGATTAAATTAAGGTTCAGTCTCTCTCTTTCTATGCCAAACAAACGAAAAGAGACAGACTATATTAATTTAGAAACGTCAGACTAAACAGCTGTCCGTTGCTAAGGAATTAAAAAACCTATAGACAATTTAGTAGGGATGTCATTCGATGACGACTAAAGTTAGACGGAAACACGCAAAAACTTGTACAGATACGTTAGAAATCGCATCACTTAATTTGAAGTTTCTAAATTATTGTAGTCTGTCTCTTTTGTTTGTTTGATAGAGAAAGAGAGAGACTGAATCTAAATTTAATCTTAGACAGGGCGCATTAGAATTGAGCCCATTGAGCAGGCAAAATTATAGTATATATCAGTTAGCAGGCATCT
The DNA here is from genome assembly GCA_949316185.1 of Pyrausta nigrata. NCBI lineage: Eukaryota > Metazoa > Arthropoda > Insecta > Lepidoptera > Crambidae > Pyrausta > Pyrausta nigrata. The sequence goes on along the minus strand of OX438964.1, from coordinate 4,967,162 downwards.
CAAATTCTTGTTTGACACAAACATAGCGATAAACGGATTTTTTTTAAACGATTTAAGGCTCCGTTATCTAAAGTGGCATGACAATGACATAGATTCAAAATTCTAGTCAAAATCGCTTTTATATTGTCTCAAAAACATTGTAGTTTAAGCCGGTTTTAGTTGTTTTAAAATTGTTTAACAACTTCGTCGGCTGACTAACGTTCTCCGTAGCTCAGTTGGTCGGAGCACTCGCCCGGATAGCGAGGGGGCGTGGGTTCGAGTCCCACCAGAAAGTCAGAAATTAATTTAAATTTCGTAAAAACTTGCAAAATAATTGCTTAAGTTATAAAAATATTATATTGTTTAACAATTTTCAGTTTTGACTTCGATTTTAGCTGCAAGATGAAAGTTGATTGATAATACAGGCTTTTAAAATGTGTTAACACATTTTTTTATGGGTGATGTTGAATCTAGCTTAGAATGCAACATGAAATAAATAAATAAATTGTTTCAACAAACACACCAATTACCCAACCCCCAATCTAAGCGTAAGCTTGTGCTATGGCGACTAGAATAACGGATGGACTAACGTACATACATTTTATTTATTAATTTTGTTTATTATAAATTTTATTTATTAAATAAAATACAACAAAATAAAGTAAACTTTATAAAAACATCTTTGTATTCTTTGATATGTTCAATATCGCCTTTAAAAAATTTGCTTACACTTTTAAATAACCTGTGTATCCAATATTTATTATAAGTCTGTGGAGATGTAATTAATTGACAACTCTGAAAGTATGTTATGGCTTAGTCGTCTCTTTTCTATTGAGTTTTATGACTATCGTCAAATTGACAGCATGTCGTGTTGACACAGGATAGCGGAGCCTTAAATTATTTATTTGCGACGGAAGTATTTTCAAAACTATTGTAATTGTTTTATTAATTATTGCAATCCCTACAAACTTAAAGAAAATAGAAACATCTTATGAAACTAGTGATCCCGTGTTAAATAAACAAATATTACTTATTTAATAAATAAAATAAGCTGCAATTATAAAAATAAACGAAAATTATATAGGCTCACCTAATATAAATGATATATGATCGCGTATTCCTTATATTTAAACCTGACATTTAAATATAAAGTCGTCTCGTTCTCACTGTATATGTGTGACAAAGACAGCACGACTAAACTAGGATCAAAAGAAGGTTTTAATATAAAGAATGTGTAATTTTTACGCTTTGTAACCTGGTCACCCCAGTGACTAAGCAGTGTTGCTATGACTATAAATATAATATTATATTTGCAACCAACAGTATGAATTACTTTGTATTATTCATGTGTATACATATTCGTATTTATGATTTTATTACTTTGTCTGTATTAAATGCGAAATGTATTTAGAAATTCCATGCTGGATATCTATTTATCTATAAAATCAAATTGTATTTCGCTTACAAAAATTAATCGACTGTGTCATCCGGTGGGACTCGAACCCACGTCCCTTCGCTATCCGGGCTAGTGCTCTTACCAACTAAGCTACGGAGGACGTTAGTCAGCCGACGAATTTTTGCAAGTGCTTGCTACGGTGAGCCAGCACTTGCAAAAATTATTAATTTTTGTAAGCGAAATACAATTTGATTTCGTAAAAACTTGCCAAATAATTGCTTAAGTTATAAAAATAATTATATTTATCTATAATTAAATATTTATTCTCTTTACTGATGGAAATAGCATGCAAGATAAAGCATGATTGAGTTGATGATAAATCGAATTCAGCCGTTTTCTAAATGCATAAAAAAACTAAACGAAAACTCATAGACAAAACAATTTTTTGATGGAACAAAAAAATAAAGTAATGAAATCAAAAATACGGACAAAATATGTTTCGGTACTAGGGTACATCGACCAAAAATAGTTTAAATAAAATATACTGAAGACATTTTTTGTTTATTTGTTGTTGTTGATGCTGTTATGTATTGAAGTATTGTTTGTACCTCATTTCTTAAGGTTTCAACTTTTTGCCCACTACACTGTACCATACCATGACCGTGCCAGGACCGTATAAAAAGTACCTTTTTGAATTTCGACCTTAGCGTCAAAAGTAAAAGTTCAAAATGTTTAAGCTCGGTGTTCGTCGATGCACCGTTCTGGCACTGCCAAAACAAACACCGCGCTTGAATATTTTGAACTTTACCTCCTCTGTTTAGGGTTGAAAATCTAATGTGTATTTTTATACGGTCCTAGCACTGTCAGGGTATGGTACGGTGTAGTGGACACAGACCTTTAGTGGGTATTGACAGCAGTCTATCCTTTTCCTTTAGTTTATGTCTCGTTCTTATATTATACAAACGGTTTGTTTACTTTCATTATATTAGGAGTCCCAGTTTAACGCTTCCTTCATTTGTCGATATAGTCACATGAAATAAATAAATTGTATTGAAAAAATCTAATTAAATACGAAAGTAATAACAATATTTTTAAATGTAAATCTTATGTAATATACTGAAATAATAGCTAGATAAAAGGTGATGTGTAAAGTGATACTAGATAATGTCAAATTTTAGTATAACAGCACTAATTGTAATGCTACCACTGAAAAGTTGCATCAGTTTCGGTCCAGCAATAATTGATGTAGCTTTTAAGATCAAAATATAATTATCGATTCCCAGTGTCACGTATGATGGCTACGTAATAGCTTGATCACTATATTTTATGAAACAAAGTCACTCGCCGCGTATGCCTGTATGTAGGCATGTATTTTTTTATAGGTAGGTGGTGGACTAGCTCTTGATCTTCATCTTAGTCCGAGAGCAAAGAAAATGTATTGATCGCGAAGTGCCAATTCTAAAAAAAATACACGAATGACACATTTTGACATTACTTTAATACACTGGTTGTCAAAAGGTGTCATTCATTTGAAAATTACCGTCTGATAGGGCAAGGTTGTGATTCTTTTGCTCAATCATCTCAACTGATATGTTGTATTGAAGCAACATGAAAGAATCTTTAAAATATTGCATTGTATTAAATTATTAATCAGACGATTAGTTAAGATGTGTATGGTTTTAATGTAATTGCAATGTTGATCCGAAATGAAAAGGAATAAAAATTCGCTTCTAACGAAAAGTGTCATGTGTTAAACAATTTTGGACGGTATCGCCTTGTATTTAAAGTCACAAAAGGAAAGTCAGTGCAACTTAATAAAGTGGTAGCAATTCATATAAATTAAAGCGAAATAATAACGCTTTCACTATTTTTGGCACTAAGAGTTCATTCAATTATAAACATAGACAATTTCTTGTTTTTTTCAGCAATGTTGCCTTAATGGGAAATGGGTTTAAATTAGGAACACTCGATTATGTCAAGACATAAATCATTGCGTTATTTTTATTATAAACAAAAATTGCGCTTAATCTGACCAATAGTTCAAAAATACTAACCCCTGCATCAAATACTTTGTATGTATTATTTTTACATTTAATTTTAAAATGTTGTGTGTATGTAGATTGTAAAAATATTGAAGTCAAAAATTAAAATGCTTGCCGTTTTTATACATATAAATATAAATTATTTACTAAATAATAACTATGTAATGTAATTGTATAAAAATTCTACGTAAATATAAGAAAATTATGTTCACCACTTCAATATAGCTCAGCAGGCAATAATATACTTTAGTCATCACAATTTTTAACTATGGCAATACTACGATTGCGGTATTTTAATATTAAAGGTGTGGTCATGAACAAATAAATCGAGATAGGTCCCTTTGTATGTATTAGGTAGTACGAAATATAAAAATAAAACTGTTGGAATACATCAAAGAATATAGGTAGTATTTTTTAGTTATTTCAACAAATACATAGCTGACCGTTTACTTCCCACCTTCTAGTTTTTTTTTATTTATTTAAATATTGTGAGTAGCTTAAAGACTAAAGTTTTTTTTATTCGCACGCGATTATGTCAAAATAAGAACAAACTTCACGTACAGACAGACAATTGTATTGCTCAATACGATGACAAATAAGCCAATGTACTGGCTGGTAACATTTTATGGGGTCATGTAAAATTTATTTGGCGTTATTTACCGTTTCAAAGATAGTCGATTTCGCGACCTCTCTCGGGATAATATATAACTTTCCCTCATCACTACATAATCAGAGTTCGGGACGCAACTTTTTTGCACGAAATAATAATTGGCAATGAATTTTCATCTAAATTCACCAAAAGGCATGTCTGGTAGACATCCCTTTTTAACAGACGCCATTTAATTATATTTGTCCATACTTTATCTAGTAAAAAGTGAGCTTGTTAGGCAAAATAATTTTGATGTCGTATTTTCGTGATGGGTGATCGGAAAGTGTATTGGGAGTCTGAATTACAGTAAAATGTGTAGATTTTGATATAAATGAGAGCTTAAAATATAATCTAAGAATTTAGCTTGGCCAGGAAATATGAAAAAAATATTAAAACAACTGTAGTACGTCTATACGTGGTCGTAATTTTGGTTCACATTGAATGATCAATTGTCGCTTAATAAAAAATGTTCTAGCCCATTAAACGTATACATATTTTATATAAAACAAATGTTTACTGTAATTCTATGAGCTCCACTCATTCCATAGGTTATTACGTCCCGGTTTTGCGAGTGTGTTTTAGATGGAAATTTAGAATTTTACGAATATATGTATTCAAAACTCCTTTCGTGATTGCAACGCGTTGGACCTTGCATTCGACTTGTAAAAAAAAAGTGGTGACATATGTTTAAATTTGGCGGCAAATGATATGCCGATGTTGCCAACTTGAATTAAAAAATGCTTCCAAATCGGAATCTTGGTAGTTTTGTGTAAACTTTTGCAACGATTCCGAAGTCTTGCAGAGGTGTGGCCATTCTACATTTTAAGTATTATTCCCATTTACTGTAGAATTATATTTTGATTATTGTGAAATAAATTAAATTTTGTCATCATTGCCTATTTCCTATAAATCTAAAGGAAGGGTTCATATTAATGTATGAGAATAATGTGAACTCGCCATAAGATAAATTGTATTGATTATGTCATTAAATATTTCAAGCATTTAGATAATTCTTAGATTGTTGATATTTTGTTGTTTTATCCAGTGAATTATATTTTTTTCCACATTAATGTTTTGTTTTATTCACGTAAATTGTATGCGCCTAACAATTTTATAAGAATATTTGATTCAGATACATACACAAAGTGTTACCTACAACTTTTATTTTAAGGCCATGAACGTGTCTTAAAAAAAATATATGCTCCATACAAATAATTCGGCTACCTCGATATTGTATGGAGTGTCAATTTTTTTCACGATTTCGATACAGACCGGTGATAATTCCATAGTAAAAGTTTTTGATACTGATAGCCATATTCACCCCCTTATAGCATGATTAAGTAACATTATAAAGTACTAGCTGTTGCCCGCGACTTCGCCCGCGTAAACTACTATTTCTGTATCCTACAGGAACTGTGTTTTTTTCCGGGATAAAAAGTAGCCTATATGTTATTCCAGACTATAATCCATCTCTGTGCCAAATTTCATCCATATCCGTTCAGTAGTTTTTGCGTGAAGAAGTAACAAACATACACACACACTCACAAACTTTCGCATTTATAATATTAGTGGGATTCAAAAACAGACCAAGAATTTCGCATATCCCATGCGGACTGCACGGTAACACAGTTGGTAAGAGCGTTAGCCCGGTTAGCCAAAGGTCGTGGGTTCAAATCCTACCCGAATTTTTGGTTTCTTATTTAAACTTATATAAATAAGAAAAAACACTAAGTGTTGAAACTTTTCAAAAGTAATCGTTAAAATCCTGACAATATCACATACATATAGTTGGTAATGGAAACTATTTTTTTGGCTTATAAATACATACCTAATAAATTCATAGCCCGCAATGGATGGCACGCACGCAACAGACTAAGCCTGTGTGTGCGTGCGTGTGTACGGGGTTGGCGGATCAATCATCAGAGGCACGATTCTCATGCAGTGGAAAAAAGTTCACATTCATAAAATTTTATGCATTTTTACGAGTGTGAACTTTTTTCCGCTGCATGAGTATCGTGCCCCAGATTATGACTTGGTAGATAACAATTCACCACCTTAATGTTTTTATATCGCGATAAAATCTAGCCTATATCCTTTCCAGGGTCTCGAACTGTCTCCATACCATTTTTATCTCATTCGGTTCAGTTATTTAAGCGTCAAGAGGTAACAGACAGACAGACACACTTCGCATTTATAATATTAGTATGGATAGACTATAGACTTTAGCCCTAAATTTAAAACTATTGGTCCTTTTTAAGGCTATGATAATAAAATAGGCTTTAAGACTTGTCATTTTAAAAAGTCTAGTTTTAAAAACGTCTAAAGGCCTTTAAAGCTTTTAGGCTTTTTTTGCGACTGAAGTTGTTTTTTATAAAACAGGCTAAAAGTTAATATACAAATTAATATTCGTAAATATTTTAAGTGTTCGCCGAAAATCCCTCATTATAATAATAATTTTGAAAATCGGTCCACATTCCACAACTGACGCAAAAATCTGTGAACATGCGTTTAAAAAAATACATACTAGAACTTCCTCCTTTTTTGAAGTCGGTCAAAAAACGGAAACCAATTATTTATCTATTGAAGACTTTATTCCAGAACTTACGGCCGCATAGCAAAATACGGATATCTTCCTTGAGGCCCGTTGAACCAATAGTAACCTAGATTAGGCAAATCCTCTTCTTCCCAATGAAATCTTTTAGGCATAAAATGTGGCAATCTCCTTCTTCCATCTTCATAAGAATCTGGGTTCACCAGCCGCTTGCCTTGCAAATAATACTCTTGCTTGCTGTTAACTTTCTTTTTTTTCACCGGCTTTCTAACCTCAAATTCAGAGTCACTGCTTGATTTCGCTTGTGTGTCTTCTGAAGAATCGCTACTTGAACTATACTGCGTTGTCTGTGGCTTCGTCCTTTTTGGCGGTTTTTTCTCTTCTAACGATGACGTGTCGTCCGAACTTGCGTCGCTGTATTTTTTTTTATTCTCGCTGGCAACGACCTGAAATCTTTTTGGATTCAACTTTTTATATGTTTTCTTCTCATACTCCGAACTGGATTCGCTGTCCGAAGTGTACAATGTCCTTTGGTATTTTATGGAGTCGTCTGCATTTCGATAAAACTTCCTTAAGTTTTTAGACGTATTAGATCTCAAATCCCGGACGTCAAGATAGTCCGATGAAAATCGCGCCGCTTGCATGTCCACATTCTCTTTTTTCGTATCAACAGCCCTCGTTAGATCTAAAAAGGGGTCTTTGCTGTCATACAAATCTTTTATATACGATTGTTTACCGTTATTCTTCTGACGCTTACTCTTCAAGTTTTTCAAACAGAGTAGTCTTTGCTGTTTGGTTCCGTAGATACTACCGAAGATCCTAGCGCATTTGCTTTCTATATTTTCGTTGTCAGAATACTTTTTTTGATGTTGCCTCTCTGTAAGTAGCCTGAAGACGTCATAGATGACGGCTCGGGGAGCTGGCTTATCTTTTTCGTAGAAGTACGGACGAGCAAACTCGTTTAAGGAAAACCGATTTTTGGCTGCATAGTAATCGATCCAGACAACCTTTGCTTCTAAAGGAGGTAGCGAGACTGAAAAAAAAAACAGTTTACCTAATTTGTACCTAATCAAGACTGAAGCATTGCCTCTTGCATAAGTACACGCATCCTATACAGGGTAATTGCGTGCACTTCGAAACTAAGTTTTTATCAGCTTCTCTTAACACTTTTCTAATGCGAATGCGAACAGCTAAGGACTGAAACTTGCTGCCTGCTAATAGATTCCCTAAAGATTACGACCTGGGTATCTTTAAGGCAAGAGTGAATAGGTTTTTACTAGGCAGATATGAACCATCCTAGACCGTGTATACACCTCGCACCAATCTTGTGTGATCAGTGTGACTACGGTCAAATACCCGTGTATATTAGTATAAAAAACCGCAGACTTTAATAATTGATAATGTTCTCAATTATTTCTTAGAAAAAGGGTGACAGACAGACAGACAGCAAAGCTTCTTTCCTTTTTTACTAAAGACGTCATCATTATCCTCCTAACTTATTCCGGTTGTGCACTCGCACGCTAGGGCCCAGGGTCCGCTTTGGATCATGATCCAGGATGTGGCAGATCAAGTTATTACAGTGGAGCGACCATCTGACCTCCGTGACCCTGTTACCAGGGGAACCTGACCAGTTCTGGATCATGGTTACACATGGTTAGCTGACCTGATAGACGTTGTCCTGTTTTTACTATGAATATTCAATCATTTTTACTAAAGACGACGGAACCCCAAAAAAATAAGCGCCAATCACTTACCGAAAAAAATCGTGACTCCTAAAATTAGACTTTTCCATTTATTTTCTAACATTATTGATCAGAAAGTTGTACACAAATATAATAGAGAGAGATCATAGCACGCTCGCATTATACAGAGGCGCAAATGACTAATTGATAGAGTGCAAGCATTTTTTGTAACTCTCCTGAATGCTACTACTTATATAAAAATGTCTAGAATCTGTCTGTCTGTTTGTCATAAGCTGTCCAATGTCTAAGGATATCTATATATATATATATATATATATATATATATATATATATATATATATATATATATAAAAGAAAGTTGTGTTAGTTACAACACTTATAACTCAAGAACGGCTGGACATATTCTGATGAAATTTCGTAATGAGATGGTTTGAAACCTTGAGAAGGATATAGGCTACTTTTTGTCGCGATATAAAATCATCAGGGGGGTGAAATGGGAGATATACAATAGATATATACTCGTGTAATTCAAATTAGGTATTGAATATAGGGGCGTTGCAACGCTGTTTCAATATCTTTTTAGAGCGAGCAAAACCATAGTATAAGACTAGTAAAGCAATAAAATAAAAGTGATTCACGCTTGAAATGTGAAATTTAATGAATGTAACTTGTTGATGTCTTTTAAAATTGAAATCTTAATTGAATAACTTACACTTTTTTTCACATTTCTACATACTGCACACATGAGAAGAACACTCAATTGTAATTGTTTTTCGTGTTTCAATTATGTTTCTGATATTCTAACAAATAATTTCGATTAATAGGTGTAAGTATTAATTGACTTTGTGTGTTGCAGAAAATTTCCTGACCTTTCTGTGTAGTATAAAATTTACTTAAAATGAAATAGGTATTAGTTAATAGTTTTTCATATTTTTTAACACTCAGTGTTCTTTCTTATTCGCACACGAGTAGGATTTGACCCACAACCTTTAGCCCGGCTAACCAAATCCTACCCGTGTGCGAATTTTTGTTTTTTTATTTATACAAATATAAATGAAATATCCAGTTAATTCCAGCCTGTTGCCGGATGTCATCTGTCCATCTTTTAGGCGGTCTTCCTCTGCCGCGGGTGCCATTGCGGGGTCTCCACTCTAGAATCTTTAGAATCATCCGTGCAATGTGTCCTGCCCATCTCAATTTACGGCTCTCAATCTCTTCGACCACGTCGATGACCCCTGTTCTTTCTCTGATCCACTCGTTTCTTTTGTGATCTTGTAAAAAAACGCCAAGCATCTGTCTCTCCATTGCTCGTTGTGCAACGCGAAGTCTCTCAGCAGACTTTTCGGTCAGCGTCGTGGTTTCCATCCGGCAACAGGCTGGAATTAACTGGATGCAGGTGGCCAGGGACAGAAGTCTGTGGAAGGTTGAAGAGGAGGCCTATGTTCGAAGACGAACCCAAAGGCTGATATAGATAGATACAATGAAATATTAGGTAGTTCCTTTACCTACAATATTCAACGATGTGAAAAAAATTAAATAAGTCGAAAGTAATGTTTAAAGGTTTTTTTGAGATAATTAACCTAAATAAATAAATAACTATACCTTTAGCTCAAGTAGGTAAGTTACACTGAGTTATAAGGGTTTATATTATGTGTGTAGTAATAAAACAAATAATACATTCGGAAAATTTATTACAAAAGCAGATACAAAAACGTTATTCTTAAAGATTAACAGTTCTGCCAACTCAACTACGCGTACCGTTTTTACAGAATTAGGGGAAAAATATATACTTAGGTACAATTATCCATTTTACAAACGCAGTGCCGGTTTCACATCTATTTTTTTATTATAATTAATAGGCAAAAATGTCTGCCGCATGTCAAACGACCTCTGGGCCAAGGTATGCACCAAGTGGGTCCCTTTAAATGGAAAACGATCACGTGGTAGACCCAGAAGGCGGTGGCGTGACGAGCTGGACTTATATCGAGAAGACTGGGAGGCAGTGGCCCAAAATTGTGGAGAGTGGAGAAAGGGTAGGGAGGCCTTTGCCCTGCAGTGGGACACAACAGGCTCCTAATAATAATTAATAGGCAGACATTTGACCGCAATCTCGCCTGATGGTAAGTGACGATGCGGCCGAAGATGGGTCATGTCTGATTGGTAACAGCCTATTCTGATAAAATGGCTTAATACATTGTCATATGACGAAACAGAAGAACTCATGCATAATATTCTGTAAGAACATAATCAAAAAGTTTGTTTCATACTTGTTTTGTGATTGTTTACTAGTTTAATGAACATTTACCTACTATATTTGTTGATTGTTGATTGGGGGTGGAGACCTGGTGGTCTGTAACACAAGTATTTTTTACCTACCATAGATCACCAGTCTCCACAAACAAGTTTTGTTGACCTAATAGTAAGTAATTTTGATTGTTTTGTTAACACTGTTATTTGCTTGTTTGTGGTGAAAAATATATACATTTTATTATTATTATTATTATTCACTATCTACCTACATGTATCCAGACTAATATTATAAATGCGAAAGTGTGTCTGTCTATTACCGTTACCTCTTGACGCTTAAACCACTGAACCGATTGAGATGAAATTTGGTATGGAGACCCTTGAAAGGACATAGGCAAAATTTTGTCGCGATATAAAAAAAAAATAGAGCGTGAAATGGGGCATAAAATCCAACTCTTGAGGACGAAGTCGCGGGGAACCACTAGTTTACAGATATTTAAAAAAAATACGTGTAAACTGGAAATTTATCCAGTGTTTCCGATAGCTCTATGTAATCTGAAAAATAAATTGTATTTTTTCTTAAAATAAGCAAGCCTACTTATCAGGATAAGTGCTGAAACCGGCACTTAGCTCTAAACACCTAGTAAAAAAAAACATCATTAAATGCTTCAATACAGGGTGTTACAAGTCTCAATAATTATTAATTTGTTGCATCAAAACAAAGAACAATTGGCGGACTTAATGCCTTAAGGCATTTCTACCAGTCAACCACATATGTCCTGCATACGTGGTTGACTGGTAGAAAATGTTAGTTACCATTCGTATCTGTTAAGGAACTACTAAATATAACTAGGTATCTATAAATCAGCAAAAAACAGGAAGGACGTTTGAGGCTTATAATTTCAATATCCTGTATTTAAAAGGATAAAATTACGTATTTTTACAACACTTTACTCACATTTAAGTTGATTAAACAACGTGAAGCGACATAGACTATTAAGTGGGATTGTACTTGCTCGAAACATGCTTTTCCTAAAAATATTTTTTTTACAAAATATTTTTTATGAACCACATTTGTTAAAAAAAAAACAAATTTCGCAATTTCTTTTGTTTCACAATATTTTCTTGTCTAATTCTATGACAAACATACGACCAATTTTTAATTTCCCTAAAGTAGTAATTACTACTGGTCGGACTCATTCAAAAACTACAAAAATCACATGTAAAAAGTTTTCAAATCTACAAAAATATACAAAAAGTTCTTTCTTCTAAGATCTTTTGGTCGCAAGTAGAAAATTTACTAATGACTTTTTTCTACATAATCTTAGTTGTAAATTTTTTAGTAAAAACTGTCGATGAAAATATTTTTTTACAAATGACTAGTAGTGGACTAGAATTACTCATAGTAAAAATGAAGTTAATATTTATTATGATGACTTATCCAGAAACTATATAATTATTTTTTAATCCTTATTTTTTTATTTTTACATTCCAATAATACAGCTTCTGAATTGTTAATGTTATCAATGCTAAAACAAATTGACTAGTTACATCTTTTGAAAAAGCTATAGGCCAAAATAAGTGATTTAAGATATCAAATACTAGATTATAAATACGATGATATATTTTGTGTAAATTTATTATAACTACATTTATAATTTGACAGTCAAAGTCTGCAGATATAGTTAAAAAAAAACGTAAATTTATTAGGTTTTTTTATATGGAGGATGTAAGCTTAAATAAGCTTCATATGTAACACTTTTACTTGAAAATATTAATATATATTTTCAATTAAAAGTGGCATAGGCATATAGTAGGGCATGTGGTACTTAATATGTACCTTAAGGATTTACAGGACACCTGTATAATACTTTGTCTTTAAGATATGATTTTTTTAAATAAACTTAATGATTTAATATAAGTTTTGGTGTTCCTGATGAAATTTATTGAATCAATTTATATTACAGACTTTAACTGCTACTTACAATAATTAACATAAACTATATAATTTGTGCGCAAATAACTGTGAATTGTATAACTGATACTATATGTTTTAATACTGAATTTAATAGCATTTTAGTTTCTTAACTATCATTTTAGTACTTAAAGTTTTTTCTATAACAATTAGCAAATGAAAATGATTTGTTTTTAAATAAAAGATTGTTTACGTCAAATGGTTAGTAAATTCCTAGTTTCTTAAATGTTAATCAAAGTCATACGGAATTTTTATAATTAGTTTTTTCTCCTATCGACACTTTTTTTTTAGTTAGTTTCATGAGAGTTATTATGGGCTCGCTTCCAATGTAAAAAAATAATTTTAGGTTTAGTCTATCTCTTTCTGAGCTAAACAAACGAAGAGGGACATACTACAATAATTCAGAAACCTAAAATTAGGTGATCCAACTGCTTATGTATTTCAGCTTTTGTCTAACTGTAGGTACTTATAAATTCTTTTTCTTTCCTTCAAATTAATTCGCTCACCAATTTTGAAGCAGCAAACCCACGCACGACCTTTGGCTTACCGGCTTGTGTTGGTGAACTCTACCTTTAGTCTGTCTCTTTTCATTTCTTCACCGGAGAAAGAGAGAGAATGAACTTTTTAGTTTTAGACAGGCCTCGGAAATTCGGAATCCAGTCCTATGAATGTAGATGTTACGAGTTTAGAGTCTTATTAACAGTCAAGAACCCAACAAAGTAATCATGAAAATATTATGTAGTACTTATTTTGTACTTACTTACTCTAAAATGGACAATGATGTGGATCGGTTTTTTCATACATGACTATGCTTAAAATTCAAGTCTACAAACTGACATCGCGCGCCACTTAATGCCATCTACTGACGAAAAACTTGAGGCGCATCAAATATGGCACAAATGTCAGTTTTGTTACTCGAATTAATGAATCTATATAAATTCAAGAAAATAACACAGTAATCACTAGGATTTTTGCAATTTGAATTAAGTATAACTAACGTTATTTTAAGATGATGTTCAGTCAGATTGCCGATAGATGTCGCTATTATTACTTGACTAGATGCAAGATGGCGTTGCTAAGATCTCTATTGATTCTTAATTATTAAGTTACGTTCGAGAAGATCGAGAAGATATTTTTAGGCTTACACAAGACGCGGTCTCGTGGCTCGGGACCCTGAATGTGGATTTATAAGTATAAGTACTGTTAAGAAGTGAAATTGTTTAAAATTATTGTAACGCCATACGATTAAATAAATAAGTTACGTTTGAACGGAGCGAGAAACTGTAAGTTTTGACTTTTCAAGATCTGGCTGTATGGCTATGTACCATTGCCTTTCCCCTGGTGGATAAATACTACTACTACTACTGTCAGTTTTGACGTTTTTCTGTCATAACTGACATTGGGCTCGATTCTGAAGGCATTTTTTATCTTTAAAACTTTTGACAATAGTGTCTTCTCTTGCTAACTTTAAAATAATGACAAGCATAGACTATTGTCTAGATTAATTTAGTGTCAGTTATAGAGATGACTTTGGTATCGTACCCATTTTATGTATGTCTGTTACCTTACTTATCATTATCAGTAGGTATACAATAAAAAAATAACGCGATAGCCGAGTGACAAATGTTCTCTACGTGATTTCGGTCCCGGCCTGTACCACTGAGTTTGTACTAAACTTAAGTACCTATAGTCTTTCGGAAGTAATATCGCTGCCTCGGTGAAGGAAAACATCGTGAGGAAACCTGGACCCTTAAACAGATTCAATCTATTCTATAGAGAACTTCGCTATCGCCAACGAAATGTCAAAATATGTATGACACGTGATGTTTTGATGGCTTATGTCAGTTCCATATGTTTTTTAGAGAGTGTAATTCGCTTTAGAATAGATTGCATCTTGTCTACGGGCCCAGCAGTCGTAGTGTGTGAAATGAAGAAGGCAATGGCAAACCACTCCATTATGAATTACCAAGAAAGTTGTGTGTTTCTCTTCGCTATCTCTATCCCTTTCTTCTCTGTCTTCACTCAGTTCTACAACAACAATCCCCTTCCCTTTCTTCTGTATCCTTCGCTCTTCTTCCTGCTTTGTCTAATGCTTGTGAACCGCGTTGAAGTACCTGAGCAGATCAGCGTCTGCACGAGTCACCCAGGCGGAGTTGAGAGCTATGGTGTCCAGAGCCATCTGCGCCCCACGGCTCTCACCGAATAGGTCTTTAAACTGAAATATAAAGCAGGTTTTAAATATAAAGTTCAGTTTCTCGAATAATTCGTAGGTATAGTTATTTTTTTCATCAAGTCTAATGCAGCCAGTTTTTGGCAGATCCCTCCCAAAGGTGGCAGTGCAGTATTCCGTACATGATCAAAATTGAGCTTAGTAGCGTTGTAGAAGCTGCCCTGGTGCTATCTATAGCTCAACTCGCCATATAATAGTCTCTTGGCTCGTGGAAAGATCTGGCGTCGGCGAGTAGCGCCTACTCAAGGAGCCCCCGCCCCTCCCAGATCTTGCTCTGGCCCTACCTTCATGTCACAGTAAAATAAATAATAATACAGGTACAGAAGGATCACAATAAAGTGCAAATTGAGATCGCAGTACGCCAATATCCCACCTCTATAAACATCTGGTATTGCCTCTCTTTTTCTCGCGTAACCTTATCTCACCTGGCAGCGTAGGGTCGATCGACACGGTGCCAAACGCCGCGCGAGTCGTCGATCTTATATGCGATGCAGCCGGCTTGTGACATCCATAACGACTTAATACTTGTAGCTTTAAGCTAAATTGTGGGGTGAACCAGGCCTGGTAAAACCTTTAGCTTATTCTAAACTCACCCTATAGTAGTCTCTTGGGTACCAGCACCTGGCAGCAGCGTCGAAGCGCATGTGACTCCAGGGTTCTAGCCCCGCGTACCTCTCTCAGTCCCCGCTCTCGCCCTACCTTCACGCCCCTGTACCTCGCAGGCGAAGACTCTAAGCAAGTTACTTATAGCTTCCTTCCTCCTATAATGGTTGCGTTCGCCCAGTCACCGATCTCGTTCTTCCTTCGAGGATCAACACGCTCGTGTATCCCACAGGCGCGGGGAATACCTAAGTAAAACCGACAGCGCGGGAGATATTATAGTGCATAAGAGTGTACGCAATACACAGGTACACTCTCTGTTCCTTCACTCTCATAATTTGGTGATACGGCAGTCCGACATGACCGTAGAGAGATCAGGCGCAGGACCAACGGCTTAACGTGCTTTCCGAGGCTTCCGGGGGCGTTTACACCATCAACTTCCTGACTCCGGAGCTGTGTCTGAGTTATTTCAAGACAGAAAAACCCAACTATTTCGTGAACACAACCCAGGACCTCGTGGATAGTATCTAGCGTGCTGACCACTAGACCAACGAGGCAGTCAAACCTACTCATTCACCCTATGCTAGTCTTTCGGGTCGCGCAAGCACCTTGCAGCAGCGACCAGCACCTGTATATATTCAACTCACACTATAGTAGTCTCTCGGGTCGTGCAAGCACCTGACGGCTTATGACTAAGTATTATGACTTCAGTGGTGTCTCGACTCGTGCAAACAGAAGCGTCAATGGATCGGCTTGCCTAATATATTCAACTCACCCTATAATAGTCTCTCGGGTCGTGCAAGCACCTGGCGGCAGTTGTGTCTCGACTCGTGCAAAGAGAGCGTCAATGGATCGGCTTGCCTGTTATATTCAACTCACCCTATAATAGTCTCTCGGGTCGTGCAAGCACCTGGCGGCAGTTGTGTCTCGACTCGTGCAAAGAGAGCGTCTATGGATCGGCTTGCCTAATATATTCAACTCACCCTATAATAGTCTCTCGGGTCGTGCAAGCACCGTGCAGCAGCAAGCAGAGCCTGCGCGGGGAGCGGGGCGGCGGCCGCGCGCAGCACGCGCCACGTGCCCGCCGCGCCGCGCCATCTGTCGGGACGGGGGGAAGTTAAATACCAGCCAAGTGCGAGTCGGACTCGCGCACGAAGGGTTCCGTACCATTATCTACTTCATTGTAGTCACTTTTTAGTTGTTTTTATATTCTTCTATTTGATTACAAAAAACTTAGGTCTAGGTTTAAACCAAGACTAAATATTAACTGACCAATCGGAAAAGCGTTGCATTATTAGGCAATTGTCGGTATGTGAAATAATAATGTATTGTGGGGTAGGACAAAAGAATTAATAAATCAGTCGTTAGCTGCATCTGGTCTTTAATTCACGTGACACACATAAACATGACGCAGCCGGTACTTACTCACGAGTAGATAATTGTTGGTTATTATAATTAATCATGGAATCAGTATTGCCGCCACCTCCGCCATTTGCATTTATAAATAATTTAGAGAATGTAACATCGGGAAATATATCTAAGGAGTGGGAAAAATGGAAAAGTGCGTTCAAGATTTACTTTGATGCCTGCGAGTTGAATAAAAAAGAAGCAAAAGTGCAAGTCAGTATCTTTCTACACATAATCGGTGAGCAAGGCCGCGAAGTGTACGAACAACACAAAGAGAGGTGTACAGATTTAAATAGCTCGATTAAAATATTTGATGAGTTATTTTTACTAAAAATCTGACGGTACAACGACATCAATTTTTTACTCGGGATCAAATGGATGGTGAATCAATCGAACAATACTCATTTGAATTAAGAAAGTTAGCATCAAAATGCGAATTTCAAGACCTATGTGATGATTTAATTCGTGATAGATTAATTTGTGGCATAAAAGAGAACGCATTAAGAGAACGTCTATTACGGTAGCCGGATTTAACCCTTCAAAATCATTGGATATCTGCAACATCGCACAGTTATCAAAACTAAATGCCGGTACTATTAAGAAAGAAACTGTGGAGCACCGCGCATACACCGTTGAAAAGAGTGACAATAATGAGCCTCATGAGTGTAACGAGGCGTCTTGCACGGTGCACTGGGTATCGAGACGTGGACGTGCAAATAGTGTTCGTGGTGCTAGCCGTGGCCGCGGGTTCCGGTCTGGTCCGTCCCGTGCGCACTGGCCAAGGGCTTCACATAATAGTTACAACAACAACATGACCGGGACTCATCAGCAGTACCAGAATGAACAAGTGCAACGTATTGAGCAATGTGGGAGATGTGCCATAACTCATTTTAAAAATAAGTGTCCGGCGTACGGCGAAAGGTGTATAAAATGTAACAAGTTAAATCACTTTTCGAGAGTATGTCATTATAATAATGTTTACGAAGTGCAAGACGATGAATTCCCCGATCAGGTAATCTATTATTTTAATAAAAATAACAGTTATTGGTGTTTATTTAATATTAAACTGCAAAGAGATTTCATTCAAAATTGACACGGGTGCAGATGTTAATGTATTGCCTCGTAGCTACCTATTAAAAATAGGTATATCTGATAATGAACTGGTTAAGACTTCAATAAAGTTGCGAGGTTATTCTGGGAGTGACATCGAAGTAATCGGTAAATGCAATTTAAAAATAAAATTTAGAAATTGTGAATATATTTTGCAATTTATTATTGCTGATGTAAATTCACCTCCAATATTGGGGAGGCAATCTTGTCTGTTTGAAGGTATTGGTTGAATGCCAGGTGTTTACAAAATAGGTATAAATGAAAATGTACGACCAGTTGTGCATGCCCCTAGAAAATTACCTATAGCTCTCAGAGATAGTGTAAAAAAGAAATTAGATGAAATGGTAAAAGATAAAATAATTGCAAAAGTTAGTGGACCCACAGACTGGGTGAACAGCATGACTGTTGTAAGAAAACCCAACGGCGACCTAAGAATATGCTTAGATCCGCGAGAATTAAATAAAGCAATAAAACCGTGAGCATTTTAGTTTGCCGACGTTAGATGAAATTTCTGTTAAATTAGCAGGTGCAAAATATTTTAGTACAGTCGACGCCAAAAATGGGTTCTGGCAACAAAAACTGCATGATGACAGCACAAACCTCTGTACTTTTAATACGGCGTTCGGTAGATACAAATTTTTGAGATTACCGTATGGAATCACATCAGCTTCAGAAGTTTTCCATAAAAAATGTATGAACAGTTTGATGACCTTGAAGGGGTGAGTTTGTTCGTTGATGATATTATTGTTTTTGGTAGGTCGAAATTGGAATATGACAATAGGCTAATAAATGAACTAAACAGGTGTCGAGAAATTAATTTGAAGTTAAATAAAAATAAATGTAAAATAGGGCTCACGGAAATTACATACTTAGGGCATAAAATCACTCCGCATGGAATCTATCCAGATAATTCGCACACAACAGCTATATCCAAGATGCAACCGCCTGGCAACACCAAAGAGTTGGAAAGATTCCTTGGTTTAGTTAACTATATAGGTAGATTCGTACCAAATTTGTCTGACAAAACATATTGTCTAAGGCAATTATTGAAAAAGGATGTGGAATGGCACTGGATGCCTTCTCATCAGAAAAGTTTTGAAAACCTAAAAAAATTTTTGACTAATGTTCCTATATTACAGTATTATGTACTAGTCAAACCTATAGTTGTCTCAGTAGATGCAAGCAAAAATGGTTTAGGTCCGTGTTTGTGTTTGGGCTTAATTCCAATAAATAAATAAAACAGAATAAACATAAAACAGGTATAAATAAATAAGAAAGAGCACTGTGAATGTTAAAAATTATTGAAATCTATGTCTGCTAATATTTAGTCCTGGTTTAAACCTGGTAGGAAGTTTTTTGGAATAAGACCGAATAAGTTATCTTACCCGCTACAGTTTTCCTTAAAAGTTTATGAAATACACTATCAACATGGATTTTTTCAGATTTTTCAAGCTAGCAGTTAAGCTTTTAGAGGGAGGAATAAACAAGAATTGCTTGTTTAAAAAGGTAATAAAATACATTACACCTACAAAATTACAGCTTTCTAGCACTAACGGTCGGTTAGCAAAACCTCGGACAGACAGACAGACGGACATGACGAAACTATAACGGTGTTATTCCAAAAGAAATAGACCAGATTTGAAATGAGTCTAAATATTAGCCGACAACAGAGGAAAGAATGACACATTCGTGACATAACCTAATAGAGAAGCGTTTTTCTAATTGGCTAGCTAATAGCTTAGTCCTGTCTTAAACCCGGTACTAAGTTTTTGGAATAACAAGGTAAGGGTTCCTTGTCAGGACTACAGAACTCTATAAACTGGTTGCCCATCAGCAAACAATGTATACTACCCGACCAAGCTAACTTGACAAACCGAACCTTTGGGAACAAAGAGTCACTTCTGCATTTTTTTTGCAAAAACCGACTTAAATATGCAGAAAAAACCGCGATTCTATACTAATATAATATTATAAAGAGGAAAGATCTGTTTGTTTGTTTGTTTATTTGCAGCGAATAGGCTCCGAAACTACTGGACCGAATCAAATGAAATTTGGCACAGAGATAGTTTGAGACACTGGGAAGGACATAGGCTACTTTTTGTCGCGATATAAAATCATTAGGGGGGGAAATGGGGGATGAAAATTTGTATGGTAAATCAGACTTTAAGTGCGGGCGAAGTTGCGGGGAACTGCTATATGCAATAAATTCCGCGATATTCGACTTTACAAACATAGTAAAAATGGTGATAATCGCATAAAAAACTTCGTTTTGAGGGCGGTTGACACGCGTTACATTATATTGCGGAATTGGTCCGTTCGCTTGAAATATAACGTCACAACCGGTCAGTAGTGTCTTGAATAGCTGAAGTATGACCTTGCGCTTTAGTGACAGAGCGACACTACGCTAAGTTAAAACTTATTTTTTTACATATTTTTTGAAATATTAACGTTAGTTACTTCTAAATAAAAATCACATTAGTTACCAAATTTTGATATTTGTCTGCTGTTAACATAACGTCACTTCTGTTTCAAAGTGACAATGAAGCATTAGCGATTTGTAACAAAAATACACTTTTGGGACCCTCCCTTAGTTTATGGCTTGTTTCTCAAAATCGTCTTTTTGAATGTTTTTTTATAAGTGATGAGTATCTCTAAAGAATTAATCTATGTAAAAATCGTGTCATTACTCTAAAAATTAATTAAGTTATTTAGGACATCATAAAAAAATATTGATTTGCTCCTCCTGAAAAGTTGGAAAACATGCAGAAGTGACCCTTTGTTCCCAAAGGTGCGAAATGTCAAATTACTGTCAACGACAAGTACAACGATAATACACTACCGTTACCATAAGTTTACGGCGGTTTTACTCGCTAACGACAACGTAAAAAAAGTGTATGGAAAACATTAGTTCTCCAAGTAACCGCTAGAGGCGCTGTGCAATTTTCCATACACTTTGTTTACGTCGTCGCTAGCGAGTAAAACCGCCGTAAACTCATGGTAACGGCAGGCCTGTGTATCTTCCCGCGTAGGTAGCAAAAACGTACCTACGCGCGGCGACCCCTACGTAAGGGACTAAACATGTTGGGTGTCGCTAGCCGGCAGCGACACGCTCCCGCGTTTTATTCACTGGCGGTGCGCGACACTAGGTTGCTGGTTGGACGAGCGTGAATAAAGTCCTAGAAAGATGCGCTAGATGGCGCAAGTACCTTCTTGTGGCAGTCAACCCTATCGCGTTGCGTGATAGTACGCCACTGAATAGGTTTAGTGTATTATGCATCATATTTCAGAGTTATAAGAATGAAATTATCTTGCAATGTATTTCTGTGGGTGTCTACACGAAAATGTGCTTGAGTCAGAGGCGAACTGAATTACCATATCGTTAACAACATTGAGTAGATATTTCTTTGAATTTCATTGCAAAGTCATACTTCTGTACGGAGTACTAGTACTTATTCTGTGGTAACGGTACCGATGTGAATGAAACAATGTGTTAAAATAAACTTAGATATTTGATCTACTAACTGTACAACAACAATCTTTGAGCTTTGCGTTATCTTGCATGCTTTTTAATTATTTATTAATGTCTTATGTTATTTTTTAAGAATGTTTATGTAGCTATTCAATTAATTATTGTAATACGAAATCTTTAATTAAAATGAATTTAATTTAATGTAATCTGTAATATTATGTTATCTAATGTTTAATTTTTGTTATTATAATTTGAATTGTTTTCTTCGTATGTGTAATACACAGGGCTATATGAATATTATAATTATATATAAAAAACTATCCTTATTCGAGCTGGGTCATATTTGGCCCATCGTCCTTTAGGTGCCTAGTACCAGTAAGATTATATATACTAAATAATGTCGGTACACTTGGTTGATGGTTTGGACACGTGAAAAGGAGACCACCTGACTACATCAGCAATGTAGCACTCAACTAAAACCTAACGGGTCAAAGACGGAGAGGAAGGCCTAAACTGCGACGGTTGATTGTCATTAAGAAAGACCTAGAAAGCTGTGTCTTAACCGAGAACGACGTCCAGGATAGGGCAAAGTGGAGGAAAAATAGTCGGAAAGCAGACCCCGTCGCCAGACGGGACAGTGGGCTCAATGCCAATGCGCCCTGTCTAAGATTAAATTTAGGTTCAGTCTCTCGCTTTCTCTGCCAAACAAACGAAAAGAGACAGATATTAATTTAGAAACGCCAGACTAAACAGCTGTCAGTTGCTATGGAAATTAGAGAACCCATAGACAATTTAGTAGGGATGTCATTCGATAACGACTAAAATTAGACGAAAACACGCAAAAACTTATACAAATACGTTAGAAATCGCATCACTTAATTTG
Organism: Pyrausta nigrata; assembly: GCA_949316185.1. NCBI lineage: Eukaryota > Metazoa > Arthropoda > Insecta > Lepidoptera > Crambidae > Pyrausta > Pyrausta nigrata. The sequence goes on along the minus strand of OX438964.1, from coordinate 4,944,921 downwards.
ACGTTTCTAATTTATTGTAGTCTGTCACTTTTTGTTTGTTTGATAGAGAAAGAGAGAGAATAAATTTAATCTTAGACAGGGCGCATTGGAATTGAGTCCAGTTGCTAGGAAGAAGAAGAATGTCGGTACCCTGTAGAATGTGGATAAGTTTTGATCACAATATTTACTTTACCGTAAACCGTTTTATTTATTTTAAAGTATTTACCTGCACGTAGCAGTGCACAGTGTAGTCACCCATAGCCGCCACTCCCGGCTCCGCTGCGCCTCACTCGAAAGCGCTGTGAACGCGAATCTGGAAATAGCAACAGGGTTTTATTTTACTGCAAAGTGAAAAGCATTACCTGCTTTTAGTAATAAACTAGCAGTTCCCCGCGACTTCGCCCGCGCCTAAAACAAATTTTCATCCCCCATTTCACCCCCCTGATGATTTTATATCGCGACAAAAAGTAGCCTATGTCCTTCCTAGTGTCTCAAACTATCTCTGTGCCAAATTTCATTTGATTCGGTCCAGTAGTTTCGGAGCCTATTCGATGCAAATAAACAAACAAATCTTTCCTCTTTATAATATTAAGTATAGATAATTAGTAGTAACAAGTTAAGAAGAATCATACAACAATCTCTTCTCGCTGAGAAAATACTGAAATTTTGCGTTTTAAAACGTTTAACATTCTCACACCGCTTAGCTTCTGGTGGAAATGCTCATCGTTTCACAGCGTAAAGTAGACCTTAAGTTTTCTACGATAGGGTACATCTTCCCCTTACCTGTAAAAAAGCCAGTCATCCTTAGCACTGGCCAACGCAGTCAGCAGCGCGCGATGGTTATGCAACGGTCGTGGCGCCGCGTATGAAGCGTGCAACGCTCGCCAACACGCGTGCCACGCCGCTTGCCCGTGCGTGCGGACGCCTGCTGTGAATGATGCCTGGAAAATGTACATTATTTCAATGAAAGTACATTTAAAAAGAGGTAGATGGGTCATTATCGCGCGGAAATTGATTGCCTCAAATTGAGTTGGCACAATTTTGCATTCAAATATGATATTTGACTCGTAAAAGAACGTGTGCTCGGAGCATCAAATTCGAACCACGCAGTACGAGATGACAGGTCTACCTCGTTTTAAAATAAATACACTGTCAGTGCATTATTTTGTTTATTTATAGGTACACACGACCGCACGTCAGACTACCCCACATTGACCTTGATACCGCCTCTATTCCCTACGTAATAAAATGGGTAACCTGACGTGCTGCCGACTGTTCTTTTTGCACAAATTAAACACGATGTACAAATAGTGGATTATTTCCAAAGGCATTCTCTAACAGTCAACCACAGTTAAATGATACAGAACCTTTTCTTAGTGGTGATGATTAAACCATACATGAACTAGCATTTTTTTTCATTGGTGTCAGAGAGCGGCAGTTACATTTAATCTAAGTATAATTAAGTTCTGACACTCTTTGTGTTGAAGAAATGAAAACGTCAAACTGTTATAGGTAAGTGTAATTTTTCATAGCTTTTCATTTTAAAATTAATCTTATAGACCTAAGAATAAGTAGTAGTACTTCGTTCAGAAGTTTGACTTTGCAATTAACTTTAATGAAATATCTACTCAATGTCGTCAATGATATGGTGTAATTTAGTTCGCCTCAGAGTCAAGCACATTCTCGTTTAGACACCTACAGAAATCCATTGCAAGATAATTTTATACTTATTACTCTGGAATATGAATCATAATACACTAAACCTATTCAGTGACGTACTATCATGCGACGCGATAGGGTTGACTGCTACAAGAAGCTACTTACGCCATCTAGCGCACCTTTCTAACACTTTATTCATGGTCGTCCAGCAAGCAACGTAATTCGCAATTAGCATACACATGCGCCGCCGGTGAATAAAACGCGCAGGCGTCTCGTTGCTCGCTCGCAACACCCAAATTGATTAGCCTCGCGTAGGCGTTCGCCGCGCGTAGGTACGTTTTTGCTACCTACGCGGGAAGATACACAGGCCTGCCTATATGCCTTATTCCGACCGGCCTATCGCCTAACATGTTGCTTTTAACTTACAATCTTAATGGCTTTTAGTAAAGCAATAGTAGTTTTTGTCGAGTATCTGATTTAATACGTTTTCTTACCTCCTGATAAATGTCTGGTATCGTCTGATTATCTTTGAACCAAGCGTCAAAGAGCTGAACTGCTTGCTTCGTCACTTTAGGGTTCTCCCACTCCACGCCAGCTGTCAGGAGGGCGCCACTGAGCCATCTGAAATAGAAAAAGAACGGCTTTAGTCCGACCGCTTATCTAAGACCTCGCCTGCGGGGTAGAGTGCAGGAGTAGACGAAAGCGGGGGTCCTGACTGAGCGATGCCGCCGGCGTGCGCTTGTGATTTGATTGGGAGATTTTACTATAATCGGATAGCGAAGGGACGTGGGGTCGAGTCCCACTGGATGTTACAGTTGATTGATTTGTGGAAGTGAAATTTGATTTAATTTCGTAAAAACTTGCAAAAAAATGCTTAAGTTATAAAAATATAATAAGTTAAGCTGATTTCATCTTAACTGATGGTTAAATATTTGTAAAAACATTTCCATTGGATACATGCGGGTACATTCCCCAAGTATTGATGAAATCGAACGCCGGCTCACTGGCGTAGGAAGCACTTGTAAATACTCGTCGACTGACTAACGTCCTCCGTAGCTTAGTTGGTAAGAGCACTCGCCCGGATAGCGAAGGGACGTGGGTTCGAGTCCCACCGGATGACACAGTCGATTGATTTTCGTAAGTGAAATTTGATTTAATTTCGTAAAAACTTGCAAAATAATTGCTTAAGTTATAAAAATATAATAATGGGAGATTTTAATTTGAAATTCGAAATTTGCACTCTTTCCAAAATCAAATTACCTAATCAAATCTCTCTACTCCCGCATCTTTATACCCCGCAGGTGGGGTCTTAGATAAGTGATCGGACTATATAGAGTGGAGCCCGAAAACACTATGATCTTGATAATTTTAAGAAAATATTGAATGGCTATCACTAGTTAGATATGACCTACCTTCGGCTGTATTGTCGCTTACCATCTAGGTAAAATTGCGGCGAAATGTCTACATTACAGTATGGCCGGGTTTAGACTAGCGATAATTTGAATGCCTCGTTGGTCGAGTGGTCAGCACGCTGGGTACTATGCATGAGGTCCCGGGTTCGAATCCCGGGTCCGGCCGAAAGTGTTTGGGTTTTTCTGTCGTGAAATAACTCAGAGACAGCTCCGGAGTCAGGAAGTTGGTGGTGTTAACACCTCCGTGCCTCGGAAAGCACGTTAAGCCGTTGGTCCTGCGCCTGATCTCTCTACGGTCATGTCGGACTGCCGTCTCACCGAATTATGAGAGTAAAGGAACAGAGAGTGCACCTGTGTATTGCGCACACACTTGTGCACTATAATATCTCCCGCGTAGTTGGCTAATCTCTGTTGAGATTGGCCGCTGTAGTCGAAATTCGGCTAGGAGGACATTATTATTAATTTGAGGGCCTTTAATTTATCAAATTCCTAATAAAAATATTTGTTTTGCCAAAAAAATGTATTTACAAAAAACTGCGAGTTTAGTTTTTTAGGTTTAAAAAAACTATTCAACTGTTTTAATTTTTAGCAAGATTTCTTATAACAATTTTTTTCTCTGTGACAGTTAATAATTATGAATATTTTTATTTTACTTCAACAATAGCGTTAACTTCCAAATGAATCATTTTCATTCCTTTTAGGACCTCCAAATCCATAGAAATAGCATTTTAAAAAATTATTAAAATGGCTGCCATTTGAAGAGGGGAGGGGGGAGTTAGAACCCAACATGGGGGTTTTTGTCGATAACATTTGATGATCTTATAGCCCATAAATTGTCGCCAATCAAAACCCGGACACACTGTATATATATTTTAAAATATTTCTCGGCCAGAAACTTATCCTAATTTTTAAAAAACTAGGCCAAATCCCCTTATTAAGGGTACCTCCCCATACATGTAAAGGAAGGGTGAATTATTTTTTTGAGTGCACACCCTTGTGTGGGGTATCGTTGAAAAGGACTATGAAAATAAGGTAGGGTTTCCATACAACACTTTTACTTTTACACGGTCGCCCCCCCTGTAATTTCTAAAGTATTGGACCTATAAACTTCAAATCACTCACGTAAAGAAACAGGCGCGGAAAGTCTTATTTAAAATTGTTTTGGGTATATATTTATTTTTATTAATTAAGCTTTATTGCATAACTGTTTTTTTTTGTAAAAGGCAGACTTAATGCCAGGTGGCATTCTCTGGCCGGTCATACCTTTGGGTTAAGCAGAAATGAATAGTATCACCTCATTACATTTTATACTACGTGGGATCGACCCGGACCTCCCGCATGAGAGGCAACCCGCTGCCACTACGCCTCCGAAGCTCTTTAAAAAACATAACCCTCCTTCCGCAGTCGGGTAAAAAGGCTAAAAACATTCAACGAATACAAAAGAGAAGACACACAGAAACAGAACTCACAGCTGATCCTCATTGAGCGGCGCCGAAGCAGACGGCACCAACGTATGCAGCTCCTGGGGATGCAACTCCTGCAGCAGCTCCTGCAGTCGAGGTCCTGATGCTCCCAAGCGTAGTAGGGACCGCCACCACGACATATGGTTGAGAACTACCCGCCAAGGTGCCCAGTGCTTCTCTGAGCTGAGGCGAGCTGTAAAAAAAGCAAGCAAGTACATAAAATTTTTCGCTCACAAAAATTGTTCGACTGTGTCATCCGGTGGGACACGAACCCACGACTCTTCGCCATCCGGGCGAATGCTCTTACCACCTGAGCTACGGAGAACGTTAGTTAGTCGACGAATTTTTGTAAGTGCTTGCTACGCCAGTGACACTGTCGATCAATTTTTGGGAGCGAAATTTAATTGAATTACTTAAAAACTTGCAAATGGCTTGAATTATAAAAAATAGGGCATGTATGTACAGTCAGCATCAAGAGTCGCCGATCAACCGCATTTTTACCCGACTGCGGAAGGAGGGTTATGTTTTTCGAGAGTATGTATGTAAAGTCAGCCTATTAGATCCTACTGCTGGGAAAAGGCCTCACCTCAACTGTGAGGAGGAACGAGCCATACGCGGGCTCAGTGCGGATTGGCGGAGGAGTCTCTGTAAGGCAAGTGACAAACCTTACTGTCAGATGTTATCAAGCCGCACTAGGACCTCTGACTAGGCTTAACGACTAGTACCAGCAAATATTATCCGGGACCAACTGCTTAACGGGCCTTCCGAAGCACGGAGATGCTTGTCATTGTCGACACTTTAATGGTCGGAATGGTCACCCATCCAATCACGACCGCGCCGTGGGTTGCTTAACTTTTAGTATCACTACCAAAGCGCTGCCGGCACTGCGCCACAAGCACCTCACCGAGTATGTATGTATGTATAATTGTTTGGCACGCCCTACAGCCCAAACGGCTGGTCAGTTTTTGACATATGAGGTGTCGTTGAATTTATCAAAATTGTGAGTGACATAGGCTATATACATTTTAAAAATGGCGTCCGCAAATGGAAATAAAGGGGGGAGGGGAGATTAATTTATTCCTTACCATAGCTATATGGGTATCAAATAAAAGCTAGTAAAAATACCATTGCAAAATTATATAAATTTTTGCAGTCGGGCTTTTTGTTTTTTTTTAAATTATGTTTTTTCAAAATCGCCACATTATACGTAGTGCACGAAAATTAACTTTAATGATGTTCATTCAATGCTGGCCCTTGACTTGTTCAGCGATTAATGTATAATTTTTAGCTATTGCCCGCGACTTACGTTTACGTGGACTTGATGAACCTGCCTTACCAAAAAATACAAAGTGATAGTGAAAAGATAATATCGGCCTTTCGCCTGGAGCCACTCTCTTACAAGGCTTGATGACGACATAAAGATTTTATTTTATTTGGAATGGCTTTGCTTTTAACTCTAGACGTTACGTGGACAGGCATCAGTGGAGCGAGCTCACGCAGATGGTTGTGGCACTCCCGCTCACCGACGGAACACAGCAAGCTGCTTGGCGCCGGGCTTCGGTGGGAGGGTGGTCGCTACCAGGCGGAACTTAACGGAGCCTACCACCGCTGTTAGGATCGTTTGGTTATTGCCCGGGGTGGAGTACTAGGAGGTAGATCCTTCACCACCCCACACTCTCTACAAGTTTAAAGACTCGTCAACAATTAGACACTTACTGGCCGCGGCGATGGCTCTGCTGTCCAGCAGCCTGCCAGCTCGGCTCAGCACGAAGGCATCATCTAATAGCAAGGCTCTTTCAACTGGAGCCACTCTTGTACAAGGCTTGATTGCGACATAAAGTATTTTTTTTTAACTCTTGACTCTAGACTAAACCAGACGTGGCGTAGACAGAGTCGAGCTCACCCAAAAGGTTCTGGCACCACCCCTCACCGACGGAACAAAGCCAGTTGCTTGGGGCCGGTGATAGCTACCAGGTGGCACCTTACGGAGCCTACCACCACTGTTAGGATCGTTCAGTCGCCATTACAAACTGAAGTTTGTGATGTCGTTGCCCGGGTGGACCACTAGGAGGTAGATCCTTCACCACCCCAAACCCTTTACAGGTTAAAGACTTATCAACAATTAGACACTTACTGGCCGCGGCGATGGCTCTGCTAGCCGGTAGCCTGCCAGCTCGGCTCAGCACGAAGGCATCGTCTAATAACAACGCTCGTTCTGCGGGGGCGCCACTTTCGTATAAAACTGCAGCGCGAGCTGCTGCTGCTTCTGCTGTCTGTGAATAAAAAATGTATAATAGTCTGACAAATTAGTGCGCGACACTCGTTGCACCTCACAAGACGTGCAGGGGGCGAGGAAGCTAATCACAAGCGATCATCACCCTCCACCCGCTGACGTCTTGCGTGCCCCGCACGCCCCTAAATATTTATTTTATTCTGTTTTAGTATTTGTTGTTCCAGTGGCAACAGAAATACATCATCTGTGAGAATGTCAACTGTCTAGCTATTACGGTTCATGAGATACAGACGGAGAGGCAGACATACAGACAGATAGGCAGACAGACTGACGGACAGACAGACAGACAGCGGAGGCTTTGTAATAGGGTTCCGTTTTGGCACGGAACCCTAAAAACAGACTACGCATCACTAACACTTCACTACACAAACGGGATTTATTGCAAATAATTAATACTTTTTAAAAGGCAAATTTGTATTTACCTTCCCGACGTTTCGATTCGGTTGCACGAATCATGGTCGCGGGTTGACTGTAGTAGCTCGGCGTCGTCTGCTCGTGCGCGTTGAAATATTTTCTTCCATTATTTGTTGAACTTGTACAGTCAGCTCGACAAACTACACTTACAGTATCCAGGTTTCTTGTTGACGGCATAATACGCGATTTGCATTTTGTTATCACTGGATTCCATGTTGATGACAAATGAAAACCATCATTCCAATTGAAATTTTTATATTTCTTAATTTCAATTGCTTCACGTATTATTCTTGAATGATAATAACGTTCAGTGGAGAGGATCTTTGGGTCATGTAGCATCCAGTGATTAGCGCCTGAGTTGAGCAGATGTTCAGGTATCGCAGATTTGCCCGTCTGTAGATTTTTTACAGCTGCAATGTGTTCTTTGACTCTTTCAGCGATTGATCGCTTCGTCTGCCCAATATAGGAACTACCACAGCTGCAATCTATCTTATAAACACCCGGCTTCTGCAGAGGTATCACATCCTTTGGTGAACGTAGGTATTTCGTTAGTTTTGACAACGGACTATATACAGTCTTAGTGGAGTATTTGTGGAGTAATGTTCCAATTTTATCCGTTATCCCTTTCACGTATGGGAGAAAAGCAGGTTCTCTGATCACCATTGCTTGTTTTTCTCTCTTGGGCCTCTTTTCCATTTGTCTTTTGTTCAAACTGTAACCGTTCCTTTCTAATACCCCCATTACATGGTTAAGTTCTCCTTCCAGATGTTCAGGGTCACATAAGTTATGCGCTCTATTAACCAATGAGGATACACACAGATTGCAGATGACTAGGATGGTGATGTAAAGAGGCATGCAGATATCTGTCTGTGTGAGTTCGTGTGTGTCTCAGTGAATCGAAACGTTGGGAAGGTAAATACAAATTTGCCTTTTAAAAAGTATTATAATATAAGTCAGCCTATTAGATCCCACTGCTGGGAAAAGGCCTCACCTCAACTATGAGGAGGAACGAGCCATACTTCACCACGCGGGCTCAGTGCGGATTGGTGGAGGGGTGTATGTAAGGCAAGTGACAAACCTTACTGTCAGAAGTTATCAAGCCGCCCTAGGGCCTCTGACTAGGCTTAACGACTAATACCACAGATATTAGCCGGGACCAACTGCTTAACGTGCCTTCCGAAGCACGGAGATGCTTGTCACGGATGCTTGTCAAAGTATTAATTATTTGCAATAAATCCCGTTTGTGTAGTGAAGAGTATGTTTAGAAATGCAACAACAAAGTTTGAAATCCTATACGCATCACTTAATCTGAAAATATCAGATTACGACTACTTACAGCAAAGTTAATTTTGAGTGTTTTTTATAATAATAATAGTATAATAAATTGTTTTAACAAACACACCAATTACCTAGTCCCAAATCTAAGCGTGAGCTTGTGATATGGTGAATAGGATAACGGATAAACATACTTATATACATTTATAAACACCTATGACTTAGGTACAAATGCTCGTGCTCATTACACTAACATTTGCCCCTTGCGGGATTCGAATCCGCAACCGCCTGGTTTAGAAGTCCGGGGCGCAAACCACTACACCAAGACGGTCGTCAGGTCGTCAAGATTACATCCGCATCTTAGCACTTATTTTTGTGTAGTTCATTTAATAGTTCACCTACCCGTGTCACAGTATAAGTACTAGTACTTCGTATAGAAGTATGACTTAGCAATTGTATTCAAAGAAATGTCTACTCAATGTCGTCAACAATATGGCGTAATTTAGTTCGCCTCAGAGTCAAGCACATTTTCGTGTAGACACCTACAAAAATCCATTGCAAGATAAGTTCATACTTATTGCTCTGGAATATGATTCATAATACACTAAACCTAGGTATTCAGTGACATAATATCACGCGACGCGATAGGGTTGACTGCTACGAGAAGCTTCTAACGCCATCTAGCGCCTCTTTCTAGTACTTTATTCATTCCGTAGCCGCGCGGCCGCTGGTGAATAAAACGCGCGAGCGTGTCGCTACCGGCCAGCGACACGCTCGCGCGTTTTATTTTAGCAACTTGTTTTAGCCCCTAAGTAAGGGTCGCCGCGCGTAGGTACGTTTTTGCTACCTACGCGGGGAGATACACAGGCCTGCCCATGTGCGAATTTTTGTTTTCTTATTTATAAACTTACGTTATAAAGTAGTTTATTTAGTTTACCTCTCCGGCGTTTCTGTCTTGAGGAGCCACTCGATACAGCCCTCTCGCTCCCACGTTGTACCGCACCCACTTGTGCTTGCCTAGGTCTGGGATCACCACTAAAACACAAACAAGTGTTAGTCAACCACTGACCTCTATAATACAAGTACGATGTATACAAGTATACCAACCAAAAAACGAAGCCATTTGATTATCGCCATTTTGGCGCTGACCACTGTAGCGAGCGTGTGGTGACCGTCCGCGGAACTAATGAGAGTTGACATTTACATATGCAAGTTACTCTATTTTAGTTTCTTAGACACTCGGTGGGGGCGCTTTGATTCGGCACAAAAATTATCTGTCATTTCTTAGAGAATGTCCAGCGTACTTGTATTATAGAGGTCAGTGTAGTCAACAGAATGATAAAAGCACTCATAAACTGCCTCGTTGGTCTAGTGGTCAGCACGCTGGGTACTATCCAGAAGGTTCCGGGTTTCAATCGGGTTGGGCCGAGAGTGTTGGGTTTTTCTGTCTTGCAATAACTCAGACACAACTCCGGAGTCAGGAAGTTGGTGGTGTTAACACCCCCGTGTCTCGGAAAGCACGTTAAGCCGTTGGTCCTGCGCCTGATCTCTCTACGGACATGTCGGACTGCCGTCTCACCAAATTATGAGAGTAAAGGAACAGAGAGTGCGCACACACGCACTATAATATCTCCCGCGCAGTTTGAATCTCTGGTGAGATAGGCCACTGTAGTCGAAATTCGGCTAGGAGGTCATTAGAAGTAACATTACTTAAGAACGTCGGTGGCGTAGTGGCTAACGGGTTGCCTCTCATGCGGGAGGTGCCGGGTTCGATCCCACGTGCCGCCATGTACTTTTTCTGAATTATGTACATTAGTTGTTCCACTAACCGACGCTCTTACGGTGGGGAAAAACATCGTGAGGAAACCTGCACATTTAGGCGACTGAATGTGTAACCATGATCTAAAACTGGTCAGGTTCCCTTGTTAACAGGGTCGCGGAGGTCAGATGGCAGTCGCTCCACTGCAATTACCTGCCATATCCTGGATCATAGTCAGTGGAGCCTGGGCCTCGCGTGCGAGTGCACAACCGGGATAACGCTAGGATGATATGTACGAGTATGTTATTCGAGTATACTTACTTTCTGTATCGTTCATCCAAATCAGATGCATCACGTTTTCAGCCCATCGCGACGTTTTCGCCGGTCTAGTTTCGTTCCCCACATCGTACCTTTAGAAAAAGAAATACTTTGTTAGAACACTACACTACACCCACACAAATCTTTAAGGCACTTGGGTAAATACTCATAACAATAATTACAAGTGCGACTGCAGTAAGGTCGCGCATGAATTGGTCGAACTATACTAAAATTATACTTTTTTATTTGAAATGGATTTGCTCTTGACTCTAGACTAAGCCAGACGTGGTGTAGACATAGTCGACGCTGAAGCGAGCTCACCCAGAAGGTTCTGGCACTCCCACTCACCGTCGGAACACAGCAAGCTGCTTGGTGGGAGGGTGGTAGCTACCAGGCGGCACCTAACGAGGTCTACCAGCGCTGATAGTATCGTTCAGTCACCATTGTGATTATAAATACGAAAATGTGTCTCAGTCAGTCCATCCCAGAGAAAGACAATCCTATGTGTTAAGTTCTGTTCTTCGTAAGCACTCTGAAATATCTTTTGATCCAAATTTTGAAAAGAGAAAGCTAAGAAATGACAAGGTATGTAACATAGAGGCGGTAGTTCTTGCTGTGGCTGGTCGGTAATATCAGTTCCTAAGTCCCAGACTTTACCGATGGCTGCATACACTTAGCTACGATGATATCGAAAACCTTATTAACCCTGCTTAGTATTGTGGCATCCTTCAAACATAACTAAATCATATCACACAAACCTTTCCCATGCACCCTGTACACAAACACACATACACAACACACACACACACTCATACACAACACACACACACACACACACACACACACAAACACACACACTTACACACACACACAAACACACACACACACAGTGTTTTTTGTATTTAATTTTCTTTTTCATTGTGTAATTTATAGAATACTTACTTCGGTGTAACTTAATTTTTTAAATCTTGCTTCGTCTGTATATGTATAGTGGAATAATACTGCATATTTATGTTACTGGAGGTGGGCGTTGATAATTGCAACACAGTTTTTCAAAACTATAGCAGTTATTTTCGTGCACATTTTGAAATGTACAAAATGTTTTTTATTCCCAATAAACTTTTTCTTTATTATTTATCCATATTAATTATTCTTTACGCTAAAGCCGCTGAGTCGATTTAGTTGAAATTTAGTAAACATACCTAGAGATATTTTAAGTTGGGAAAGGACATAGGATATTTTTATCCCATATACGTATCATTCTTTAAAAAGGATGGCAACCTCGAAAAGTTTGTCATCGTTGGTAATAATAAGGGTAGCAGATCACGAGGTCGATCACCGACCCGTTGGACTGACTAAATAAAAGAGACCTCCTCTCCATTCTGCCATATGGTGAAGGCTGCTGCAGACCGGAATCAATGGAGGCAAATCATCCGTTTGTGAGGCTCGAGTGACCATGATCCTTAAAAGTAAAGGACCGACTAGAGACAGCGAGATATCATTCTTTGGGGGTAAAAAGTAGGGTGGAAGTTTATATGAGAAGTTCAACATTTGCGCGGTAAAAGTCGCGGTGAATCGTTAGTTTTGCTAGAAATCGCTCACCAAGTCCCATTCTGCATGGTCTCCGTAGTATTCTTCCACACTTTAGTGATGTTCTCCTCATCCTCTTCCTCCGTAGGGCCCACTATGAACGTCAGTGGTATGACCCACTTGTGGGGCGGGGGAGGCTTGGTGGTGGTAGTCCGACGCGTGGTGGTAGTCGGAGCGGCTGTGGTGGTGGCATTGATGTCGTCTTCTAGAGATTCTGTTAGGTTTTCTGGAAAGAGGTGGAATTTTATGATTCTGTATACTGACCTATGATACTACTTTCTAATTTAATGGCAAGACTTAAGAAAATTAAGGAAAAAAATACAATAAATGAATTACAGGCAAATTGACTACCCAGTACAACTTTGTAGCATTTTGGGTCAAAACACAGGGTTCGTGGGGTCTTAACGATATATTTTTTACCCGACTGCGGAAGGAGGGTTATGTTTTTCGAGAGTATGTATGTATAATTGTTTGGAACGCCCTATAGCCTAAACCACAGGACAGTTTTTGAGATGTGTGGTGTCGTTGAATTTGTCAGAATTTTGGTAGTGATATAGGTTATAAACATTTTCAAAATGGCGTCCGCCAATGTAAACAAAGGGTGGGGAGAGTGAAGATTTTCTCCTTATCATAACAATATGAGTAATTATCAAATGAAAGTCACTTTATTTACGGGATTGCTACCATGCACTTTTTTATTTTAGAGTTTCCGATATTTGGGCGCTGTTGCAAGCGCCATGATCACGGAATAACTCAAATGAAAGTCAGTGAAAAGACTATTTCAAAAATATAATAATTTTTGCAGTCAGGCCTTTTGTTTTTTCACTAATTATTTGCTTGTTACACAGAGAATTTTTAGATTTCCATGCAGCTGGTCAACATCAGTGATGACCCAAAAGATGCCAGTTACCTTGCACAGCGCATATTGGTGTTACAATCGCAATTGTATACCTTCATATACATTTACAGCTACAGTTAGGAGCCAGAAAAAGAGTAAAAGTCCCTACATTGTTCTAGTAAAATTAATAAGAATCGCAGAATCTTACCTGGCTCATAAAATAGTTCGTCCAATTCAGCTCTTAGCTCTAAGGTCAGCAGACTATCCACCATTGGCGCGTCCAATGCTGGGGGATCCGCTGACATGACGAATCTGAAAGAAAGTTTTAATATTAATATATTAAATAAACTTTTTTTTGGTGCACCATGGTGCATAAGAGAATGTAAGTCTCCTCATTTTGTCACAAAAGATTTCGTTAAGGTAGACTTTGGTGCAATGCGGCTGGCTGGCTTGCGTCAAGTCGTCGGCTCTGGTGGCCACGCGGCTATCACGGAACTACATATAGGGTTGTATCGAATGGCCGCATGCCAGGCCATGACGCATCGCTCGGAAAGGGTTTCATACACTCCCATAGATCCATGATAGATAGCCGCAGCCGCCAGCCGCATTGTAGTGAACCTTTATGGGTAATTAAAGGTTGTTAAATTATGTATTTTCGGGAGAAAGCAGGTGTTGCCGCGAGCCAACGTACTGCCAACGCCATCTAACGGCGAGAAGCGGAATTATTTACTCACCTTTCCTGCTTGATAGCAATGCACCCGCTGACCTGCTCCATTATGCAAGCAGTTTGATTATTTAGCATGGAACTAGTTTGTCCCCTTATTTATTGGTGCTCGATCCTTACTCTTAGTATTGAAAAATATTTAGCTGGGTAACGTATTTGTTTTTGGTAGAAAGCAGATGTTCCGCGAGTCAGCGTACTGCCAACGCCATTTAGCAGCGAGGAGCGGAACTATTTACTCACCTCTCTTGCTTGATAGCGACGTCATCTCCTTCAACCGTGGCGCAGATCAGAGGATACCCCGGCCGCTCGCACCAGCCATCCCATGCGGCCGCATGGCTGGCTGATTCGTCGCCACTGTCGTGTTGGAGCGCTCGCCAGAGGTCTCTGGGGAGGAGTATGATGTGAGGCTATGCAAAAATACACAGTTATGTGGCTTCTGTGGTAAGTATACAAGCCACCAGTGTATATTTTATAATTATATGTATAATCAACATGTAATCAGACATTCAGGTGAATAAGCTGTTTTACTAGTCAGCTAAGAACATTGATTTATTATATTAATATGACCTGCTGCATCGTCTCACCGTACGTGAGACGCCTCACGCAAAGGATATTTATAAGGATTTTAGACCACTGTCAAGTCAGATTACTGTCAAATGTCTGCTTATTCATAAAAAAATAAGTGACATAAGTAGGTACCGTCTCTGATTACAAAGTGTAACTGGAAATTAAAAGCCATATTAACTTTCCTTACAACTGTACTGCGATTGAAATCGTACCGGACATAGCAAGTCGGTTTCCAGCAATGGTGTGCCGTGTCGGCAGGCCTGTGTACCTCCCCGCGTAGGTAGCAAAAACGTACCTACGCGCGGCAACCCTTACTTAGGGGCTAAAACAAGTTGCGTGTCGCTACCGGCCAGCGACACGCTCGCGCGTTTTATTCACCGGCGGCCGCGCGGCTACGTTGCTGGCTGAACGAGAATGAATAAAGTACTAGAAAGAGGCGCTAGATGGCGTTAGAAGCTTCTCGTAGCAGTCAACCCTATCGCGTCGCGTGATATTATCTGCGCGAAGCCTAAGAGAGAAAAAAAAAAACACTTCCCGGGATCCCGTGACCTCGTACATGATTGAGTGATTGTTTGTAAGCCAACAGCTAAGTTGAGTGACTTAATTTAAGTATGTACTAATGTAATAAAAAGTGTTGTGACTTGGCTCCCGAAAACTACCTATTTGTATTAAAGTTCATCTAGAGCAAGGTCTTAATCTTAAATCTGAACAAGTTACAAAAGAAGACCATACAAAACAATTCCTCACCTAGCATCAGCACTGGCAGTCCTGTGGTACTTCAGCACTCGGGCCAAAGCAGCTCGACCAGCCGCCTCGCCCGCCGCCTCTATGGCCATACTGACTATCGCTGCACCCTGGATAAATAAATAAAAATCATTTTCATTTCATTCGGCCAAGAACTGGAAGAAGTATATGGTGTTAAGGCAGGCCTGTGTATATTCCCGCGTAGGTAGCAAAAACGTACCTACGCGCGGCGACCCCTAGGTAAGGGACTAAACAAGTTGGGTGCGCTAGCCTAAACAAATTGGGTGAATAAAGTCCTAGAAAGATGCGCTAGATGGCGTAAGTAGCTTCTTGTGGCAGTCAACCCTATCGCGTTGCGTGATAGTACGTCACTGAATAGGTTTAGTGTATTATGAATCATATTCCAGAGTTATAAGAATGAAATTATCTTGCAATGTATTTCTGTAGGTGTCTACACGAAAATGTTCTTGAGTCAGAGGCGAACTGAGTTACACCATATCGTTAACAACATTGAGTAGATATTTCTTTGAATTTCATTGCAAAGTCATACTTCTGGACGGAGTACTAGTACTTATTCTGTGGTTAAGGTAATAGAAAGGTAGATACAATCTTTACCTTATGCAGTGATAGCTCATCTGAAGCAGATTCTATGTCAGCTCGTTCCAGTCTGGGAGAAGCGACAGCGCGAACAGAGTTGCTTGAATCCAATCTGTAACATTCATTAATGAACAAATATTAGTTACTTTTAAGCTAAATTATCATTAGCAACGATAAACAAAGAGGGCCCAATATAGAACCTTGAGTAACCCAAAGTAAAGTGTTTTGAGTTCCATGGAAACATATGGATGTAGTTATTAGACCCATGAAATTCGTATCAGAATATGTTCCTCACGAAGCGATACCCACACTGTGATAACTCGGCTTAGATTCCACTAACTGTTAACTAATACAATAGTGGACCCAAGATAGAACCTTGGAGAACCTCTTTTCTTACATATTTGGTTTGAAAGCAAGACCTTCTTTCAATTAACTTACAGTTACAGCAGCAGCGTGCTGCCTCTTAACTGAGGCAACAGTCTCGATTAACAAGCACAGTTTATTAATCACACAATCCGATGCTTAAGAATCCCAAATCAGAGATAGTTTAGGAAGCGGAGCGTCAGGGAAATAAAATGTTAACCAAATCAGATCTATTTCGTTCCCAACTTCGATTACGATTTCCGATTTTCTGATTAGATTTTCTACAAATCGGATAGTGTATTAAGTACTACTATTAATAAAAGAGGACCTAAGATAGAACCTTGAGGTACTCTTCTTACTAAACATTTATTAAATAACATTATAATAGTTATTACCTTAGTGCAGGCAGCACATGGTCCAATAGTAGAGCGTCTTGCTGCCTCTCAGCGGCATTCTCGTTGATCGGAGGCGCTTTCTCAGCGATCACTGATGTAAGCGCATCCATAAGCCACTGAGAACTCCACCACCGAGGCGAGACTAGGCCGCCGAACCACTAAAAAAGAAGGTATTTTGTATTGGGAGTTTATTTTATTTTATTAATAGGCAGACATTTGACCTTAATCTCACCTTGTAAGCGATGGTGCGGCCAAGGATGGGTCATGTCTAACTAGTAACAGCCTATTTACACTTTTCTTAAAGGTATCCAGATCATAGTGTTTAGGAAACACTTCAGCCGGCAACGGATTCCAGTTTCTAGCCGTACGCTACTACGCTAGAGGAACGTAGATTTAAAACGATTGGTGCATAAAATACGGTATGCGTACGGTATGCGTTTACAAGATCTATCATAAGACACAGACAGCACAATTTAGGCTTCCACAGAACATCAATGCTGAAGGATCAAACAATAAAACTGGAAGTGGAAATTTGGGATAGATTATTATTTCAACGACCGTCTTGGTGTAGTCGTTCGCGCACCGGACTTCTAAACCAGGCGATTGCGGGTTCGAATCCTGCAAGGGGCAAATGTTTGTGTGATGAGCACGAGCATTTGTACCTAAGTCATGGATGTTTATATGTATTTAAGTATTTCTATCCGTTATCCTAGTCACCATAGCACAAGCTCGCGCTTAGTTTGAGTCTAGGTAATTGGTGTGTTTGTTGAAACAATATATTATTATTATTTATTGATTAATGACTGTACTTAGTTGGTTGGCCCAAAAGTCATATCATGGCATGGATGGTGATATTTGAATTACCATAGTCTACATAGATAACTACTTTCTCCGTCGTTAGAAAGAGGAACACTGGTTTCGACATTCTTACATTTGACATTCAGACTATTTTTTTTGTAGCTTTGCCGCTTTGTGAATATGTGGTTTGACTTGAACTTATTGATTTGTAGCAGGAGCTGATCATTAAAACTTACCTGTTGAGCCAGCAACCTTGCGATGGTCTTCGTATCAGTCAGAGTGGCTGGAGCCAGGGTGATTAGTCCCCACCCCTCGGAGTAGGTATTCCCACCATCCACCACCACAATATCTGCGAAAGAAAATTAGGATATTTTGAAAAAGAAGTTGCAAGAATTTTGCGAGAACCTGTCAAGGTACTTCAGAAATTCATTAACCGTCTTGAACTTAGTTATTAACTTGAACCTACGATTCTTGGCTTTTCCGAGGACGTAGTCATTCGACGAATTTTCGTAAGTGCTTGCTTTTCGCCCGGATAGCGAAGGATCGTGGGTTCGATTGCCACTTAAGGTAACAACTCTCAGTATTACTTTGTCTGCTTACTATGGATACGTCGGCAGTAACATAAGTTATGGTCTCCTTTTGTGGGGCAACAGCAAGGATGTAAATCGGGTCTTAATCGCACAAAAAAAGTGCATAAGGGCTATTTGCGGTAAGGGTCCATTTGAAGCGTGTAAGCCCTTATTAATTAAGCTAGGAATACTTACTGTCCCGAGTATGTACATCTTAGAAGTATTTAAGTTTGTTAGGCAACATCCGGAGTTATTCAAAACGGCCGCCGAAGTTTATCCTCAAAACACGAGGGATAGTGGTAGACTTGTCTTAGACCGACATCCAAAAACTGCTTTCTGCCAGAAAAGTTGCTACTCCATGTGTGTCAAATTGTTCAATAAAATCCCAAAGCAATTCAAAGTTGGACCATTAAAACTGATAACCAAAAATTTACGCGACTGGCTGTTAAAGAAATGCTACGAGTATTATAGTGTGAAGGAATTCCGGAATGACATTAATTTACGTTATTGATATTATTTGAAAATTGATCCTGAATCGCCATAATTTATTGACTTTTGTTATTAATGAAATTGAATTGTAATATTTATTATCCTGTTGACATGTTTAAATCTAAAATCATTTGTAATTAATTATTATGTAATATTTTAAATTGCATGCTGTACTAAACGGGTAAATAGGTCTGTAAGCCACATAAACTGTATTGTAACAACATTTCACCAACCCTATTTATTGCAAATAAATAATTTGAATTTGAAAAATTTTATAAAGACTTTTTGAGAGTAATATATGGTTTCGTTAAAAGATGCAATGAAACTGCTTAAATGTTAAAATTATTAGGTATGTCAAGATACGATGCCAAGCACACTTTCCAAATATCACTTACCGAATTTAGGTAAAGGATAAGATGTGTTCAGTTCATAGCTGAACTGCTGGATTGTCTTTTGCACCCATTCCAGGAGAGGCCTGAAAGAAAGAAGCTCTTATTTTAGACTGGCTGATGCCCGCGACTTCATATGTTTAGACTTGACACTCATACTCCCATCGCCATCCAGTAATCATGACCTGTACTATGTCATATGATGAAAAAAGGTACAGGGTGAACAGGGTAAACTTATTCTTTTGATAATAGCTTTGGTTGTGGCTCAGATTACAAATGTTTGAATTGTAGCATGAGTATCAAAACTTATTTAGCAGATTTTGTGTTTTTAGGGAACTTACATATTGTTGCCAAATGGCAATATTAATCTTCTACTGAATGGTTCTGGAAGTTTTGTTGAATTCGTTACAATTACTGCACTTGTATGTACTCTGACCAAGGTATTGTTCCACTAAGATCTTATATTACCATAAACCTCTTACCCAGCCTCATCCAATATAACTTGCTGATCACTATACAAGCTGATCTCCGGAGGTGGCAGCACCAAGTCCTCTTCTTCCGTTGGTTCTGTCCCCACCTCCGTGGGGGGCACGGTTGGTGCTACCTCTGTGGCAGGTGCTGTGGGGACCAACTCGGTTGGCAGGGGGGGCGCGGCACGTCGCTGCAGCCGGCATACGGCTAGCGACATCATGTGTGGTGGCATTGGGGGGGACTGCTCGAATTCGTCTTGGAGCTGGTGGCAGGTAAATGAAAATAAACATGTTTATACTCTTTCCAAGTGATTTCCACTGATCCTAGGTACAGACGGAGAAATATTAAGCGTTGGCGTTACATATTTTCAAGGATTTGTATCTGTCATACATAATCTTAGCTCTAGAAGATAGCAAAACCGGGTAGTACCTTAACTACCAAAAATTGCGTTTAGCGTCCAAAGCACGCTCTATCTTGCATGTTTGTTTTTAAAGGGTGCTCTATGCGATGCGATGCGAGGCTAGGTCTTATATTCCGTCTTCTACTTGCGTCACGCGCAAGAGATTTTTGGGCCCCGTTTCGCTGACACACCTCCGGTTTGGAGGCTCAGAATCATCATGCCACCGCCTTGTACCCCTCTTGCGGCACCCTTGGAGTGGAAGCACTTTTTCAGCAATGTATTAAGCGTGGACTGTTGAATAGACACGCAAAGAGCCGAAATCTATTCAAATCTGGTTACAGGTTGGATAATGGAAGTGTTGGAACTTACCAATCTGTGCCCCAGGTAGAAGCCAGCTTCTTCAGTCGCCATTATCGGCATATTTGTCAGCGAGACGTGGAATCTGAAATATTTGTTGGGTGTGTCTAAGGTTCTTCATAAAAAAAGTCATAAAGTCATTTATTTAAATGCATTTAGACTCAGAGTGGGCACTTAATACATGTCCCAACATAATACAGGTAATTGGAACTGCTTTGGAAATAAATGTCAACTAGTGCTGAACAGCGCAAGAAACTCAGTCACCATTGTCAAAGTATCTTTTAAAAATGCTGTTTCGATACAGAAATTGTGCTGGTGCAAGCTAGTCCAGACATTTTCAAGCTGGATTATTAGATTAAACTAAAATTGATTGCTGGGGCCCAAGTCTGCTAAATTCCCCTAGCAAAATTGTTACAGAATCAATACTTAAGCAAGATTTTTCCAGCAGATTTGGGCTTTCGGATCTACAATTTACCTGTCTCTAACAACAGTGAGTTTGAAGGTAGCTCTGAGATGTGGCTCGTCGAAGCAGGGGAAGGCCGACCGCGCATGCGTCAGCCAAAACCGTGACACTGCGCAGCGACTGGAAAAACATTATTGTACAGTGTTACATTGGGAAGAGTTGCCAAATTTTCAGGAGTGACTCAGCAAAGTATATTATTATTATTGAAAATTTGGGCCAAGTACTCGCCAGCTCGACCAGTGACAGGCCTGTGTATCTTCCCGCGTAGGTAGCAAAAACGTACCTACGCACGGCGACCCCTTGGTAAGGGACTAAACAAGTTGGGTGTCGCTAGCCGGCAGCGACACGCTCCCGGGTTTTATTCACCGGTGGTGCGCGACACTAGGTTGCTGGTTGGACGAGCGTGAATAAAGTCCTAGAAAGATGCGCTAGATGGCGTAAGTAGCTACTTGTGGCAGTCAACCCTATCGCGTTGCGTGATAGTACGTCACTGAATAGGTTTAGTGTATTATGAATCATATTCCAGAGTTATAAGAATGAAATTATCTTGCAATGTATTTCTGTAGGTGTCAACACGAAAATGTGCTTGAGTCAGAGGCGAACTGAATAACACCATATCGTTAACAACATTGAGTAGATATTTCTTTGAATTTCATTGCAAAGTCATACTTCTGTACGGAGTACTAGTACCTATTCTGTGCCAGTGATTCGTCTATTGTTGCAGCCCTTTTGATTACCTATAGCTTATTACTTATGCCCAGCAGTGAGTTCTGTTATCTCGTCAGGGTGCATTTTATGCAGCCCTAAATGGATACTTCTTTTGCTCATAAGCGGTCCGCACGAGCAAAGTATGTGTCGCTGCTGAGTGGCAGATTCGGCACGCGTCCTCGGTCAACTTCATGGTTGCGTTTGTGGGTTTGCAGTGACCCGTCAATATTCTGGTCACAGCATCATGTTATTTAATTATTCCCATCCGCTGTTGAAAAATTTTACGCGTGGATAATAATTTGGCCATCATTTAATAAAAAATACGCACGATATCTGCGGTAACGATGAACTAAAATGTAAGTTATTAGCGCGCGAAAGTTGCGTGCTCTATTTTACTTTATATTCGGATATTTTAATGTAGCTCCGATGTGGACTGTGTTTGTGGTGCAGTGCACTACAAACACATATGGCACACTTAACATCGTGCCCGGTGTGCCCCAACACCTGCACTCCAGCGGATTTAATGGACGGCAGTCGATCCGCAATACAAGTAGCTGAATTCTGGGCTGCTACGACGTAATTTTCTCGTGTTCCATCGACTCGCTAAGAAGAAGAAGAATGTAGATGTTATGGAAAAATGCCATTATTAAAAATAATTGCGATTAAAGTGGTTATTTATTTTGTTCCCTAGAAAAGTAACCCTGAATACTTAAGTCCGGAGCACGAATCACTTCACCAAGATCATGATTGATGATTTGACGACAGTGAAGTACTTACTGTTTATGAGTTCCAGTCAAGAAGAACCCTCGTTGCTTGTCATTCCTCTCCAGTTTTGTGATGAAACGAAGACTTAGCGTGTAGTTGTATTTGCGCCGTATTTTCTCCTGTAAAAATTAAGATGTCATCAACAAACGGGATTTTTCCACCTCTACCACCACTGGAACTCCTGTTTAACGAGGATCTTTAGCAACAAAACCCTAGTAAGGGAGCTGAGGAGATAAATGATGTTATTAGGTACCACGTCATCCATCGGACATAACTTACAATATATTAGCAAATGTTTGACAGCATCAATATACTGTGTCTCTGGGTTTGGACAAGCGATAACTTATAGGCTATTAATTCTTCGAATGTTATCGACAAAAAATCCTTATGTTGGGTTCCAACTCCCCCCCCCCCCTCCCCCTCTTAACACATTCACGCGAGCTACGTCAAATAACGTCCTATAAATTTGTTGATAATAGAGAACAACGTATCACTACGTCGTTACAAAAAAAAATCTATCACTAAGAACGTAGAATCACGGACCTTAACAATACAAAATCCTTAGAGTGACGTAAATGTGTCACATCATCATCAAAATATTAATTCTGCAGCGTCACACTGTATCTTAAATTTACAATGTTAAGTAGGCATTGATCACTCCTAAACTAGTCCTTATTGTCACGTGCACAACGTCATTATACGACTAACCGTGCATACGAGGGTCAAACTGAAAGTTCTTAGAAAATCAAAAACTGATTACATTAGCCAGTTATTAGTTTTATTATATCTTTTCAAAATATTGTCCATTGACGTCAATACACCGCTGCATGCGATGGAACCACTGGGAAAAGCACTTTGCCCACTCGTCCTTAGGGGTCTCTTCAATGGCATCGCGATACGCAGCCACCGCTTCTTCAGCATTCATAAACCGCTTTCCTTTAAGTTTTTCTTTAATTTTTGGAAATAAATAAAAATCACAAGGCGCGAGGTCGGGGCTATACGGCGGGTGACCCAGTAATTCAACGTTTGATGTCGCCAAATAGTCGATCGTTCGCTTGGCGGTGTGCGACGAGGCGTTGTCGTGGTGAAGGAGGATCCTACTGCGAGGTCGTTTCTCTTGAACTTTTTCCAAGACAAGTGGCAAACAATTGGTAGTGTACCATTCTGCAGAAACTGTTTTTTGATCCTCTAACACAATTGTTGCGAAATGACCTATCCTTCCAAAGAACGAGGCCACCATTTTTTTTCCCGCACTTCGATCTCTCTTCACTTTAGTTGGCAACTCCTCGAAAGGAAACACCCACTGAGCAGATTGTCTTTTGGTTTCAGGATCATAACAGTAAATCCAGCTTTCGTCACCTGTTAGTATGTCGAACACAGCATTTGAGTCACCTCCGTTAAATCTTTCAATCATTTTACGGCACCAATCCACACGATGGAGTTTTTGAGCCTTAGTCAAATTATGAGGTATCCACCGGGCGCAAAGCTTCCTGACCGCTAAATGTTCGTGGAGGATTTTGTGCACTTGACTCATACCGATGCCTAAGCTTGTCCGAATCTGCTGATAGGTCACTCTTTTGTCAGTTTCTATCATACGCCGCACAACACAGATGTTATTTTCAGTCGTCGCCGTAGAAGGCCGTCCCTCACGTACATCATCAGTGAGATTAGTGCGACCACGTTTAAACTCATTAAACCAGTTGTAAACAGTCGCACGAGATGGGGCTTCATCGTGAAAGGCCAATCGTAGTCTATCATAACTTTCTTGTTGACTTAAATGACATCGAAAGTCATAAAAAATCATTGCACGAAAATTTTCTCGTGTTAAATTCATTTTGACGTGACACAGACAATTTTCAATTTGCCGCCAAGTCGTAAAACAAATGACAAATGAATGAAATATATACTCAGTAATATTGACAAAGAGTTCTATTTTCAAATTTTAGAATATTTTTTTTATTATATTGTTTATAAGTGGCCAGTTCTAAGAACTTTCAGTTTGACCCTCGTATAACGCTTTGAAGTCAGTCGGCCTGCGCGCTTGTGCGAGACGGCAGCGTGTGCGCAATCCCCACCAATCGGCGACTTTTGTTGAGAACCGTAAGTTTCAAGTGATTATTATGCATTATCCGTTAAAAAAATGTGGTGCCCGTGTGTAAACATATGAGACATAATATTCTGTTACTATATTTAGTTAAATAATCATAAAAAAACGTTTAATATGAACAAAAAAGACCGAAATATGAAAAAGAAGCTTTCCAAAATGGGTTCAAAGATGCAACCATCTTCGGAGCCTTGTTTGTCAAAACAACATATCATAAGTACCATCTCATTCAGTTCATCAGAACCTACTACGTTTATTTCTCGTAGGTACTGTAAATAAAGTCTAACAAACAAAAATGAACAGATAACACACCAAATAACATGGTTTTAAACGAGTTACGAATTTAGTTATACGTACAATATTTTAACGGGGGCGTCTCCCATAAATAGTTCAATACATATTATAACATACATAGACGTGGTTAGACGTTGTTCATAGTTAAATGATAATTAATATTGCTATGAGGCGGAACGTCATTAATCGTTGACGTGTTAAGACGTTGTTAACAAATAATAAAATATTTTAGAATCACATGCATCATAACGTGACCGTCTATTAATAGTAGAGTATTTAGTGACATGGTTTGTATGGAGAACCTTGCAGATCTTCAACAAAGGAAGCCGCTTGGCACAGACGTACCTGGTGGTCATCTGAGCTGATTTAGCCCGGTACCCATGTGGCACCTCCCTGTAGGTAGCTGGGGGGAGGGGGGGAAAAACCCATCTACCTTGCTGCACTCTCACGTCCATATCTCCAAAAGTTTAGCAAATAGGTCGTGTTTAGTATCATTTCCGTAGAATTCAATGACGAGGAATTCATTTCTTGAACAACATTTGTACTCGTTCATAGAAAAATAACGAGTATAGCGCGAAAATAAAAAAAAAATTTTTTTTTTTTTTTACAAAATCCATTCTTACAATTCAACTACGAGATTATGTTTTATAAAATAAATACGTTTGAATAGCCCTCTTTATCTTAATTATATAAACATAAACTTTATTAACAGTTTTGACTTATAAGCGTGTCAAAAAAAATCATTTACGTCGCGCGGCGGAGCTGCGAGCGGCGGGTAAAGTTTGTAGTTTGGATAGGATTTATCACATACTGTTTAATTATGACACTGATTGATTAATAAAAGTGATCTTATACCTCAAGATGGTATTATTAAAGGCATACCTAGTAAATATTTGTACATAATATCACAGAATATATATTTAATAATATTCGAACAAATGTTTTATTAATCACTGACAACTATAATTCTGTATTTTATTTAGTACAAATTGGTAGTTACTCGTAGTATTCACATAATATGACATCAAAAGAAAGTAGGTAACAAAGTACCTTACAAAAAATAATAAATTGTACTAACAAACACACCAATTTACCTCCTAACATTTTTATTACAAAACCGCCCATATTATAACAGCATACTATAGTATAACATAACATATTACAATATTATAACAGATACTGCAGTGTCTACCTTTCAAAGTATTGTCGCTAGTAGGTACTGTGCCCGTACAACAATATCAAATTTTGTTACAATATCGAATGATTTTTATCCGCTGCAACTACACAATTCGGTACATGGGAAAAAAAAATATTTTGCTTTAAATTTCCTCTAAGAGACGCTAGCGCAGGCACCAAAACCACACCAACCGCAACCGCGTTGAGTACCAGTTCAGGCAAATGCAGAATACACCGCCCTCCCTCCCTCAATACACATGCACTACAGCTAATGCAGGCGTAGTTTCCAACACCAACGTGCAAAAAACCTCGACATGTTTCGCCACTCCACGCGGCATCCTCAGGAGATGTTTTCGCCTCAGCTGAGCACAAACGACTGCATTAACAACTGCATTAGCTGTAGTGCATGCGTATTGAGGGAGGGAGGGCGGTGCATTCTGCATTTGCCTGAACTGGTACTCAATGCGGTTGCGGTTGGTGTGGTTTTGGTGCCTGCGCTAGCGTCTCTTAGTGGAAATTGAAAGCAAAATAATTGTATTTTATTTTTCCCATCTCATAATGGATTTCCGCAAAGTAACGCCTGATTCTATTAATTAAATTCGGTACATCTTAAACAAAGAAATATTACACCTTACAAAAAATTACACCAACTTTATCAGGTCATTATTTTTAGCCTAAACGCAGTCAACAGAACATGGGAGGATAGTAGGTATTGGTTCTAAAGTTCCTATATAATGCTCTCAATACAATCGCTTGCAAATTATCTGCGGTTCCGCAGGGCGTCTTACTAATTAACATCTCTAGGACCGCCGACATCTCCATCAGTCGAGAAGCATTAACAAGAGGAAATCGTCTCTACTTACCAGACACCATCGTTTTGCTGCCCGCACCTAGCCACCCTCGCACCTTTGGTGGCTGAGCGATTCATTTGGACCGGCACGAACAAAGATTGCCTCGCCTGCCAGCGCAGCAGCTTCATAACGCTGTTCGGCAAGTTCCCCAACTCTAACCAAGCGTTTCCGTCATATCCACAATACATGGAGATAATCAGCCCACTTCCTCGCGGCAAGGTTTCCAAAATTGTCTTTTAAAGGTCGATAGATTCTCTAGCTGGCCTGATGCTTGTAAGGATTGGCAAAGGCCAATCCTTACAATGTATGCGCATTTTCCAGAGTAAATTGCTCTTTTCGGTGGTCCATCTCTCGTTACGAAAGTTACCGGGCGAGTTCATGGCTCCCTCCCATCTTTGCTACACAGCTGCGTAGACACATGGCCTGATTAAAGCCAACGACCGCCACCTCACATCCACCACTGACTGACTTTCTTGTTCAAGAACTTAAATCAATCCTGCAAGGACAGGCATGGAATCGGGCTAGGCAAAAAGATGCTTACGCTTCGACGCAGATACCTTAAAACGAGGCGGTGGCACTATAAGCGACTCCTGCCACCTAGTAGGCCTAGAATCGATGGGCTGGGAATCTTGGCAGTCGCATGGGCGAAAAGGATGCTTCATGGTTGCGAGGCATCCTCTCGAGTGCTGTGCCCGCATTATTAGGTGCGGTTAACCGCTGGGACGGCAAGTGCACGCGAACAGCGATTTTTCGTCGTTTAGCACCCTGATTCACAAACACTCAGAAAGTTTCCGTGTCGGATCCTTTCCGAATTCGAATCAGAATGTCAAATCGTATCGGATCACATCGACGGCGTTTGTCAATAGGGTTTTCGAATTCGTTCGGAAAGAAAGTTTTGTCATTCGAATACGGGAACGATCCGAAGGGTGCTGATCCCTTCAGCGGCCTGAGTGAGAGAGACTTCGCAGAGGTTTTAGTGGTACGGTACTCGCCAACTCGCCCTACCTAACCTGTTCCCATTCATAGGGCGGCCTTTAATAGAGCAACAAGTGTGTTTAATACATTTCTTTTGCGGAAAATACTAGGTTCACAGCTGTCATTTTCCGTATTCAAATAGTAGTTGATTTTGACACTAATTCCTGTTTTTTAATCCATATGCTAAATCTATACGATACGATACGCATTCCAATAGTTGCTTCACTTTAAATCATAAGCAACAACTAACTGCATATAAAGCAATGTATTTTTTATAGGTATTTAGTTATGTATAATATAAAAAAAATATAAATATTTTAATAAAATACTTAAACTTTTATTACTTAGCTTTTTTAGTATTTAGCTAACCTGACTTTTGACTCTTATACGAGTAGGTACCAATTTTTACGCATAAAATAATTAAAATATGCCGGAATAATGGTTGTCAGTGTCAGTGTTCGAATATTATGTACAAATTATTACTAGATAATCCTTTAATAATACCATCTTGAGGTATAACACCACTTGTATTAATCAATCAGTGTCATAATTAAACAATATGTGACAATTGCTATCCAAATTACAAACTTTTCCCGGCACTCGCAGCTCCGCCAGGCGACGTAAATGATTTTTTTGACACGCTTATAAGTCAAAACTGTTAATAAAGTTTATGTTCATATATTCTAGATAAACAGGGCTATTCAAACGTATTTTTTTTATAAAACATAATCTCTTAGTTAAATTGTGAGAATCGATTTTGAAAAAAAAAATCACGTTTTTTTTTATTTTCGCGCTATACTCGTTATTTTTCTATGAACGAGTGCAAATATTGTTCAAGAAATGAATTCCTCGTCCTTGAATTATACGGAGATGATACTAAACACGACCTATTTGCTAAACTTTTGGAGATATGGACGTGAGAGTGCAGCAAGGTAGATGGGCTTTTCCCCCCTCCCCCCACCTACCTGCAGGGAGGTGCCACGTGGGTACCGGGCTAAATCAGCTCAGATGACCACCAGGTACGTCTGTGCCAAGCGGCTTCTTTTGTTGAAGATCTGCAAGGTTGACGTCACTAAATACCCTACTATAACGTCAGTGTCATTATTTGACACATTTTTCGATCATAATTAAAGAGGGACGTCGATGAACGTTGGGACATTTGTATGGAAAAAGTCTGTGTCATCTCACAGAGTTCAAAAACAGAACGTCACTATACGTAGCTCGCGTGAATGTGTTAAAATGGCAGCCATTTTAATTATTTAAATAAATACTATTTCTATGGATTTGGAGGTCCTAAAAGTTATGAAAATGATGTATATGAAAGGTAACGCTATCGCCTATCTAGTTAAATTAAGATCAATTCAAAAATATTTACCGTCATAGTTCGTTAAAATATTAATTTACTAGTTTTTTAACCTAGTACAAAACTAAATGTAATATAATTATTTTGTTATGGAAAATCAGAAACAACGGTGGTGTGGTACCATAAGTCCCAGACCCGAAACAATATAAAAAATGTTTTTTTTATATTGACCCTACCGCAGGTCGAACCCGGGACCACAGACATAGCGATAACCTTGAAAACCTTTCGGGCGCTAACGAAGTAAGGATATCTTTCGAAATCAAAGAGCATTACCTTAAACTCGATGTACGTCTGATCCGCAGCAGGGAAGTCCAGCGCCTTCGCGACCTTCGGGCCCAGGGCTCCTCCTGTCCTGAACAGGGCTCGTTCAGTCACATTCATGTCCCTCACGTTGAGGACCACGTAGGTAGTATCACGTTCCACTTTCAGGTCTATTGATACCTCGCCTGACAAAAGTAAATATAGAAATTAGGTGATGAGGATCAAAAATGACGGTTTTTAACACAATGAGGCCATCAAAATAATGTAAAAACTCATTGTTACAATTTGATACCCATTGAAACATTACATTTCAACCTTTTGAATCACCTTTATTAAACCAAACATGTAACATTTCAGCGCATTGAAACAAATTTGAACGCCGTTGAAACGCTTTGGAATCCATTAAAACAAATATCAGCCCACCGAATCATATTTAAAAACCTAACATGTCACTTTCAGGTCACCTTATCGAAATATTTCAGCCCATTGAATCATCTCTAAGCCAAACATTTCAATTCACCGACATATTTCGACCTCTTAAACTCTTTTTGTTAAACTAACCTCTCAACTCGCCAGTAGTCAAGTTCGGGTGCAACCACAAGCTGTAATGCTTCGGAATAACATTTGTCGGCAGTCGAGCTCCTCTCCACGGGAACACTTGGCCGTTGCTTGCGATTCGTTCCCTGGAACAGACATTTTATTTGGCGAATTTAAAACAGTGAGTTATCTTGTTACTAAAAGATTGGGAGAACTAATGTATTGGAACACCTTTAACCTTACTCCTGTAAAGGAAGCTCCTTAATTTTACCCTATAAAAGGTCTTGATCGTGGGAGGGAGAGGAAAAGCGACTTTTCTAACCTGGGATTCTATTTTCTCACTTCATCTTCATCTTGATATTATAGCAGTTCGTCATCGGTGCTCGATGTCGTTGTCTTTGGAAAATTTGAGAGCGAAATACCATTTTGTCATTTTTGACGTTTGATACTGTAATATTACTATGTTATTTTATTAGGTACGGGCAACCTGAGCCATTTCTGGGCTACTTTATCTAAGGTGCCACACAAAATAAATATACACTACCCACAAATCTGCAGAATCAATTGCCAATAAATTACACAAATTAATACATACAATAAAAGCGCCTAATATAATGTCTAATACTAGCTCCGCAGCGCCCCGATAAAGTAGTTATGCATTTATAAGCCAGACATTAGTCTCTCGTTTCGACTTTTCAACATACTTGTTAGAAGCAGCAGTGTTGGTTTCTGCCCCTGTGGGCGGTTGGCCCGGTATTAGCGGGTTCTCTCCAGCGCATGGACAGTCTAGAAAAAAAACATTGTTATTTTGAGTCAAGATCTATTACTAATGTCAAAATCTAGTTAGAGAATCCCTAATAAAAAAAGTCGATTCAACAGACATGATAACTAAAAATTTGAAACCAATAAAAACATTTTAAAACCCAATAACATTTTAACTTTAATTACACTTATTAACACAACGATCTTGAATTACTTTTAAATCTATTTAAGCATTTACCAACCCATAGATTTTTTTAACCCATTGAAACACTTTAAGCCCACCTGAAACACATTTCAATCCAATTGAAACATTTTAAACCCATTGAAACGTACCAGGCTGCGGCGTGGCATAGACCACTAGTAGTGCAGTAGCGAACATAGCCGAGAAGACTAGAGCGGCAAGGCATAGCGCGCGGCGTTGCGAGCATACAGCTACTGGCGCCTCGCGAAGCTCACGAGCCTCCCTTGCTTTGTCTGTGTCTGGAAGTAAATTGGTAACTAAAGCACTGTTGGTTGTAACAATGGACTTGATTCCAATGTGCCCTGCAAGGTGAAATATAAGCTCAGTTTCTCTCTTTCAAGAAACGACAAATTAAGTGATATCATATTTCCCATACAAACTTTAGGGAAGAAGTGAATAGTTACAAGTCAGACTTGACCTATTTTCGGTCACATTGTTACTTACCTACTATCAGGTGTGATTGCGGTCAAATGTCTGACTATTTCATTTTAAATAAAACTTCCAGGATATTTTTTGTACGTATTTCTACAAGTTTTTGCGTGTTTCTTATTTTTAACTTTAATAGTTCCTTCCTAACACCCCTACAAAATTGTTTAAGATGGACTCTTTAATTTCCTTAGCAACTGACAGCTGTTAGTCAGAAGTTTCTATATTGATAGTCTGTTTCTTATCGTTGGTTTGATGGAGGGTCACTTTGTCGGCGTAAGTGGTATGCATACACCTACAAAATAACAGCTTTCTAGTACTAACGGATGACGAAACTATAAGGGTTCCTTGTCAGGACTACAGAACCCTAAAAAAACCGGCTAAGTGCGAGTCGGACTCGCGGTATAGGCGCAGTATAGGGAAAAAAAGTATATATTGTTATTTTATTTATAATTTCAAAAGTATACATCACAGGATACCCGAAACAATTTTAAATAAGAGTTTCCGCGCCTGTTTCTTTACGCGACTGATTTAAAGTTTATAGGTCCAAGACTTTAGAAATTACAGGGGGGGGGGACACCGTGTAAACGACTTTGGCGGGCTATATCTCGCAAATGGTAAAGCTGATTAAAAAGTGTTGTATGGAAACCCTACCTTATTTTCATAGTCCTTTTCAAAAATACCCCACACAAGGGGGTGCACTCAAAAAAATGATTCACCCCCCCCCCTTTACATGAATGGGGAGGTACCCTTAAAAAGGGGTATTTTTTTTTTTATATTTTTAAAAATGAGATCTATATGTGAAGTATCCTCGAACCAAGTTACATGCAAATCAGTCCATAAACGTAGAAGATATTCTGCTGTGACAGACTAGGACGGATGGACTGAACGATCTTATAAGGGTTCCTTGTCGGACTACGGAACCCTAATTAACACAATATCTACCACGGAAAGTGCCCATGACACTCGCTATATAACCCCGCTGAATGGCCAAAGCTATTTTCTGTATTGGAAATGACCCCGCGCGAGGATCATCTTCCTAATATAAAATGTATCGATCCTCCAGACACAGTAGAGAATTATTGATGTATCTTACTAATAATAACGATACCTCAGTAATATTTTATGAGCGAGCCCATCTATCTAATTTATTAACACACCAACGGATCCCTGCGACTTCGCTCTCGCTTATCATATTTCCCATACAAACTTTAGGGAAGAAGTGAATAGTTACAAGTCAGACTTGACCTATTTTCGGTCACATTGTTACTTACCTACTATCAGGTGTGATTGCGGTCAAATGTCTGACTATTTCATTTTAAATAAAACTTCCAGGATAATTTCTAGGAACAAAACTGTCTTATTCTCTCCCAGGACTCAAACTATCTCGGTACCAAATTTCATGATTGGTTGTGAATAGGTGGTGTAAGGCAAGTGACCAACCTTACTGTCAGATGTTAACAAGCCGCCCTAGGGCCTTTGACTAGGCTTAACGACTAATATCAATAGATATTAGCCGGGACCAACTGCTTTACGGGCCGAAGCACAGAGATGCTTTGCCCAGCAGTGGGATCTATTTGTGCTAACTTGACTTATACTTATATTTTTCGTGTCGTTGTCGTTTTCTAATTATATTTCTTAAACCAATTTTCCAGTTTTCATGAATTCCCTTTAGCGCCCTTCCATTATTTCCATTCATCCGAAAAATATCACTCCAAGACTGCGGGGATATAATCGGAGGTCACCACTATCTTTGTATCCTTTAAAGTATTTTTAAGCCCCACTTGCGCCATTCCAGATTAGCTGATCCGGACTGGCGCAAGTGGGCTTTCAACTCAGATAATAGGGCTTGAACAAATCCAGATAAGTTAATCCAGACGTGCGCAAGCGGGCCTAAGTTACTTAATCTCAATATGTTGAGAAGTTAGGTAGTGAGAAGTGCTAAGACACTTCTTAATAGAAGTGGCCATTCGACTGTGTAATATCTCTTAGTCGAGAAAGACAGCATTAAGCACTAATTGACCTAGATTTAGGCCTAGGAAATAGGAATTAAGTATACATCCGTAGCTGCCAACTCCACTTCTATATCTCTCTTGAAGCGGTAAGTCTCTCTTGTAGTCTTACTAGTTGTAGCCCGCGACTTTGTCTACGTTGCCTCGATGATACAAAATGCAGTCTTTCCTCAGACAAGATGCAGTCTTTCTATAGCGAACTTCGATATAGCCAACAAAATGTATGCAAAAGTCACGTGATATTTCGATGGCTTATGTTAGTTTCATACATTTTGTTAGCGACACCGAACTTTGGTTTAGAAAAGATTGCATCTTGTCTAAGGGCTTGGTAATCTGACCTCTTTGTACTATCCCGTATGGTGAAGAGAGGAGGAGGTATTAAGATAAAACGTATAAGCTTAAGTTGTGAACAGCACACTGCAAATCCTCAAAATTCAAGAGCTACGCTTCTGCCGGTGGAGTGTTCTAAATTCCTTTCTTTTCCATGCCATCTCTATGACCTCTCGGTACGACATGACACCTAAATTTACCTAAATTTGGTTCATGGGTCCATGTATGACCTTCTTGGTGTTAATTCAACAAAGCCTTCTTGACCTTCCTCTTTTCCTTTTCCTTTCTACAAACGTGACACATCTAAATTAGTTCAACAGTTTTAGACCTTATGTGACATGTAGACCAAAATTATAATTGTACTCAACTGGCCTACTAAGACCTGGGGGCTAATCACGTAACTCTGTTGCTATCAATTCAGGATTGAAATCGCTTGAAAATGTCACATTTGTGAACTTCAGTTACTCTGTTAAGCTGGCCATTCACGGTCAGTTCAAAAAATGACTCCACTCACTAACATAAAAATAATCTGAAAACTGACTACCATTCAGTGCTGCCAGAACGTGAGCAATTCCCCAAGCAAAGGGGACTTTTTATTTTTTTTATTTAGTGGGTAAAATGGGCAGGAAGGTCATGGAACTAATAAAATATGGGCAATTGTGGAAAAATAATATTATGTTAAGTTACTTTTTTAGTACTTATGCCTATAGTCTAGATTTTAATTATCGATATTGAAAACGTCAAATTTTAGTCGTACCACAGACCGAGATTGCACCTGTGTATTGCGCACACCTTTTATAGTAAAGTCAGCCTATATAGATCCCACTGCTGGGAAAAGGCCTCACCTCAACTATAAGGAGGAACGAGCCATACTCCACCACGCGGGCTCAGTGCGAATTGGTGGAGGAGTCTCTGTAAGGCAAGTGACAAACCTTACTGTCAGATGTTATCAAGCCCCTTTAGGGTCTCTGATTATGGTAGAAAGTCTGTTGTCTGCGGAGTGTTTAAGGATGGGAAGATGGGAAGTTAGTAGAATTTGATTTGACTTACCCGCCAAAAATGCGACGTCGTCTAAGTCCTGATCCACCATGTTTCTCCACGCTGCTGCTGAACAAAACAAAGTCTAGTCAATTATCACAAATATTTATTAAAAAATTTTAAATTTTCCATGCACAAAAATACATGTCTTATTTAATATGTTAATAAACCTCTCAATAATTATAAAGGCATTAAATTAAAATCTCAAAAATGGTAAGACCGTGACGGGGTTAGATTTTCTTAAAAAAATGCATTTGTAGGCCATGTTATGACTAATTTGTGGTTAAATGATTATCCTCTATCTACGGCACACCATGTTTATTTAGGTTTGTCCCCAGAGGGCAGGCTCTATTGCCACGTTGAAAGGGCACCATACCTTAGTTATATACTTGGCTTAGAAATGTGCCGGCCCTCCGATCGTCCGTACAGTTAAGACGAGGCCCCCAAATTATGGCTCCATTTACTCAAGTTAGCCCATGGTCTACACATTGTATAGTTTTATTCAAACATTCGCCTAGAATATGCATAAATCAAAAACATGATTCCTTAAGTTCCTAAAAGAACACGGCAAGAGGGAAGCTTCCTCTTAACATACACTTGAAAAAAAAATAGAAAAACTGCCTTTTGATGGACAATAAATTTCAAATCGTTTATGGAGACAACATGCCATTATTTACAGCGAACTTTGTTATCGCCGTCACATGATGTTGCGAATATCAGCGATAGCTAATTTTGCTGTAGAATAGATTGCATTTTGTCTATGTGCCTCAGAGTAAGCCCTCTTAACGAGTTCGAGTTAAGATCACAATCGAATCGACGTCGAGAATCAGTAATTTGGTTCTCTGCACATCGATTATAGCGCCAATCGAGTTGTGGCCGAATGAAGAGAAGTGAACTACTTGAAATCGAAATCCACCGTTACATCCTTACCACTGACGACATCAACATTGAGTTCGAGCTAATTTTTTATTAGCTATAATAAGTCAGCCTATTAGATCCCACTGCTGGGAAAAGGCCTCACCTCAACTATGAGGAGGAACGAGCCATACTTCACCACGCGGGCTCAAGGCGGATTGGTGGAGGGGTGTATGTAAGGCAAGTGACAAACCTTACTGTCAGAAGTTATCAAGCCGCCCTAGGGCCTCTGACTAGGCTTAACGACTAATACCACAGATATTAGCCGGGACCAACTGCTTAACGTGCCTTCCGAAGCACGGAGATGCTTGTCATGGACGTCACTTAAATGGTCGGAATGGTCACCCATCCAATCACGACCGCGCCGTGGGTTGCTTAACTTTTGGTATCACTACCAAAGCGCTGCCGCCACTGCGCCACAAGCACCTCAACCTTTATTAGCTATGCCACTCACAAATGAACCGTAATCCAGAAGACTTCTTATTAATGCATTGTAGACTAGTCTTAGTGGAAACGGGTGAGCTCCCCACCAGACTCCTGCAAGGGCTCTCATGATTTTAAGGTTCTTTTCGCACATATCCACAATAGAATAACGTAGGCTAGCCCATTACATTTGATGGATCGCCATTTAAGGTCTCGACTCGATTCGATTGAGCTCGGGAATAGGTACATATAGGGTAGGGTATATGAGGTACGCACCCTTGGCAGAACCGTTTCGATCCGCTTTGTACTTCCCGA
Organism: Pyrausta nigrata; assembly: GCA_949316185.1. Classification (NCBI taxonomy): domain Eukaryota; kingdom Metazoa; phylum Arthropoda; class Insecta; order Lepidoptera; family Crambidae; genus Pyrausta; species Pyrausta nigrata. The sequence continues at coordinate 4,909,099 of OX438964.1, read as the reverse complement.
TGGGTTCCATCTGTATTCCGTCCATCTCACCCCTGGCGCCGCATGCCGAACTCTAGCTGAAACAAACGACTTCTTGAGTTGACTGGAAGAGATCGCTTTTAGGGGTCGTGCAGTAATCATGTGAGGCTTGAAAAGGTCCCCTAATTTGAAAGTTAGTAAAAAACACAAAAGGCTGGTGTAAAGAGACCGAGAAACCGTACCAAGTGAAACTTACGTAATAAAATTAAATTAGCTGTTCCCCGCGACTTCGCCTGCGCCTAAAGTTGGATTGTTCATACAAACTTCTATCCTACATTTTATATCGTGACCAATTTGCCTTTGTCCTTCCCAGGGGCCCAATTTTCACGCTCTCGATATTATATCACATACGATATTTATCGATAAAACATAAATATTCGACATTTTCATACTTCAAGAATACGCAACATTTAAATTTTGTGATAGCCGCCATGTATTTTCGATAAATATCGTATGCGATATAATATCGAAGGCGTGAGAATTGGGCCCCTGGTTCTCACACTATCTTTGTACCAACATTTGAATCGGTCCAGTTGTTTGGGGGCCTATTCAATACAAATAAACAAACAGACAAATCTTTCTTCTTTATAATATTAGTGTATATATCATTTGTTTGGCGGGCTTTGGGGATGAAAGTTTGTATGGAAAATCCAACTCTTGCGGGCGAAGTCGCGGGGAACCACTAGTTAAATTATAAGTAGCAAATAGCAAAAAGTGTTAAATTATGTCACTGCGAAAAAATATTGCCAGTGAAATTTCACATGTTCATATCATTTCATGAAATGAAAATGAATTAAAAGTAGCAATCATTTCCATGCCTACCCAGAATCCCAACAAAACATTCCGTAGACGCCATTCTCGTAGCTTCGCAGCAAAGCGGTAGTTCGTAGCATAATGGCACAATCGCTAGCCGCGTAGTACTTGCTACGCCGCCGGTAAATAAAAACTACAACTTTGAGGTTAAATAACCCAGAAGTTTATCGGAGAAAAAAAACAATAATATAAAATTAGGTATTATAAAATGTTGACTTTAGTATCCCAAAACATTTTTTTCTTTAAATACGTATCTAACTACAAGTACAGTTTGCTTATTTTTCATACTTACGTTATGTTTAAATTAAAAAAAAATGGTGCCTTGCATGGCTACGATGACCAACATCGATAAATTGTCGTTAGACATAATAAAATTTGTCATCGTTTCTTATTTTATTATTTTTCCTAACATGGCAACCACTCACGATAGAAATCCTTTCCACGAGAAGCCTTTATCCACACGACCACAGATTATATAGAAACGATAAAGGGATATAGCCATATTACAAAATTAAATCATCAATCCTTGTAAATTACGATAAAATCATACAAAAGCCCGCCAAACAAATGATATCTACACTAATATTATAGAGAAGAAAGATTTGTCTGTTTGTTTATTTGTATTGAATAGGCCCCCATACAACTGGACCGATTCAAATGTTGGTACAGAGAGAATGTGAAAACCTGGGGCCCAATTCTCGCGCCTTCGATTTTATATCACATACGATATTTATCGAAAAAACATGGCGAATGTCACAAAATGTGATAAATATCCGACTTTTTCATACTTCGAGAATACGCAACATCTAATTTTTGTGATATCCGCCATGTTTTTTCGATAAATATCATATTTGGTATTTGGTATAATATCGAAGGCGCGAGAATTGGGCCCCTGGAGCCCAATTCTCACGCCTTATATTATTGTTTTTTTTTTTCGTGATAAACTTCTGGTTTATTTAACCCCAAAGTTGTAGTAAAATAAAAATATATGGGTGCAAAAAACCTCGACGCGTTGGTAACTAACAACAGGGCGAAAGGGAGGGCGGTGCATTCTGCATTTGCCTGAACTGGTACTCAACGTGGTTGCGGTTGGTGTGGTTTTGGTGCCTGCGCTAGCGGAAATTTGGAGCAAAATAATTGTATTTTATTTTTCCCATCTAATAATGGATTTCCGCAAAGTAACGCCTGATTCTATTAATTGAATACAGCCAAAATACCGATCGATGGAAATCAAAAATAAACAAATAAAAATAAAAATCTTTTATTTCGGACCAATCAAATCAAAAAGCAATGTGTTAAAATAAACTAAGGCATCTCATCCAAGTTGTAACACATTTCAACAACATTGCTTTCGATATTTTTGTTGTATTCGTACTCGTTTGATATCCGTCTAGTTGGCTTGGTCGCGTCGTAAATTTTCGTTGTAGACCCCCCGTAGCGAAATATATCCGTAGTCAAATGATCTCGTCTACGGCGTAGCAAGGACTACGCGGCCGTAGCGAATGTGCCATTACGCTACGAATTACCGCTTTGCTCCGAAGCTACGAGAATAACGTCTACGGAATGTTTTGTTGGCGATTCAGGGTTGCTAGATGACTTGAATTAGAACATTGTTATGTATAAAATAAAGTGGGTAGACTCACTTACTCCTTTTAAATACTGATACGCGAATGTTGTACTGTCAGTCTGCTAATAAACGTGTAATAAGGTTAACCTGTGTCTGATTTCTCAGAGGCGAACGAGGAATTTTAAAATGGCGGTCGGTAAAATATCGGAATTTGATATGGAACACTCCATATCAAATTCCGATATTTTACCGAACTGGCAGTTATACGTGGAAAGATTGGAAATGTACTTTAAAGTGAACAGTGTCAAGGAAGAATTGAAGTTGCCGACGTTAATTACTACGATGGGTGATAGTGCATACGAGTTGTTGACTGATTTATCGAGCCCAAAGAAACCGTGTGATATGACTTTTAAAGAAGTGACTGATTTATTGCAAGGACACTTAAACCCAAAACCGTCAATTCTGGCAGAACGGTTTGTTTTTCGATAAAGAACGCAAAGGGCGGATGAAAACATTTTGGGTTGTGGCGGTACTAAAAAAATTATCGAAGGGGTGCGAGTTCGGCAGAAATTTGCTAGAAAACCTTTGAGATCAGTTTGTTTGTGGCATACGGGATGCCGGAATTCGGCAGCAACTATTCGCCAAGGGACCAGTGGAGTTTCAAGAGTTGGTGACGATGGCCGTTTCATTTGAATCGGCGGTAAGAGACGCGGCCACGGTGGAGGTAGCATCGGACTCGGCGGGTGCGGGCGCTGGCGGTCGAGGGGTCGCGGGCGCGGGGGCGCTCTGTCAGGCAACGGACGGCACATATCAGGGCGGTCGCGCTCGCGAATTAAAAGGACTTGTCCTCTTTTTGTATGGAGGCTGGTTTTTTATTCCAAGATATCACCAACCACCAATAACCTATATTTATCTTTAAGCTACAAAAATATGAAACGCGCAGCCATAGAAATCAGAATTTTAAACGCCTCCATTTTTGAGAAAAACATTGTTTTGTAACAGGCATTATCCATTAATAACTTACTTGTATTTCCTGGCTGTATGGCTATGTACTATTGCCTTTCCACTGGTGGATAAATACTACTAGGTACTACCACAGATTATTTAATAGGTACTACTGTCAATGGAATGACATTTTTGCTGTCAAATTTTTTTTTCATGCGTTAATTGTTATAGGCGAAGGTGCGGTTTATGTACAGACAAAGAGAAAAAATAATTTCAATTTTTCTCTAAATCGGAGGCCTTAAAAAATATATTAATTATGCAGAAAGGCTAGTTTTTGTATACTCTTTTATATAATATTTAGTTTATTCTGGTTAGAAATGTTGACGAATAAAAAACCATTAATGGACAAGTCCTTTGGTATCCGATTGTCTTTTATTTACGCGCAATTAAACTTTGAAATATACTTACTCGAAAATAATCCGTTGACATTGGTTTCACCAAATAATATTTTTAATAGGTTTGCTTTTATAAAGAACGATCTGGATATAAAATATTGCCTGTTTGAATTGATAATCAGAAAAAAGGCGCAAATTTTACAGCATTATACGCATTAGGTACAACTTTTTCCACCCTATCATTACCGATGAAAGGCGTTCCCGCCATTATGACCAGCGCCATCTTGTTTTTTCCCTCTGTCCATTGAGAGGGAATAGCCGGTTGATCATTGGAACATTGACCCTGTACAGGGCTGGATGGAGGGAGTATAATAACGCAATTTTTAACACACGGCCGCAAGTCAGTCGTTACAATGTCAGTCAGCACGTCATGACAATGATAAAAAACCGGCCAAGTGCGAGTCGGACTCGAGCATGAAGGGTTCCGTACCATTAACTTACAACATTAGACAGTATAGGCAAAAAATATTTTTAAGTTTATACTGTTCTTTTGGAAAAAAGTATATATATTTATTCTATTTATAATTTCAAAAGTATTCATCACAGGATACCCGAAACAATTTTAAATAAGAGTTTCCGCGCCTGTTTCTTTACGTGAGTGATTTGAAGTTTATAGGTCCAAGACTTTAGAAATTACAGGGGGGGGACACCGTGTAAACGCCTTTGACGGGCTATATCTCGCAAATGGTAAAGCTGATAAAAAAGTGTTGTATGGAAACCCTACCTTATTTTCATAGTCCTTTTCAACGATACCACACACAAGGGGGTGCACTCAAAAAAATGATTCACCCCCCCTTTACATGTATGGAGAGGTACCCCTTTTATTTTTCGTATTTTTAAAAATGAGATCTATATGTGAAGTATCCTCGAACCAAGTTACATGCAAATCAGTCCATAAACGTACAAGATATTCTGCTGTGACAGGCTAGCTAGGACGGACGGAACGGACGCACTGAACGATCTTATAAGGGTTCCTTGTCAGACTACGGAACCCTAAAAATGTATTTCTTCTGAGTGAAAACATCTAGTAACTTTTTGCCTTAGAATAACTATTTTTTTTAACCCTCCTTCCGCAGTCGGGTAAAAAAAGATGAAACTTTGAATGCTTACTAATTTTTAATTACAATAAATTATTGTTTTTAAGTAAGTAATGGGCTCAATTCCAATGCAGGGCGTCTAAGATTAAATTTAGGTTCAGTCACAGAATAAGTACTAGTACTTCGTACAGAGTATGACTTAGCAATTGTATTCAAAGAAATGTCTACTCAATGTCGTCAACAATATGGCGTAACTTAGTTCGCCTCAGAGTCAAGCACATTTTCGTGTAGACACCTACAGAAATCCATTGCAAGGTAATTTCATACTTATTGCTCTGGAATATGATTCATAATACACTTAACCTATTCAGTGACGTTATATCACGCGACGCGATAGGGTTGACTGCTACGAGAAGCTTCTAACGCCATCTAGCACCTCTTTCTAGTACTTTATTCATTCTCGTCCAGCCAGCAGCGTAGCCGCGCGGCCGCCGGTGAATAAAACGCGCGAGCGTGTCGCTGGCCGGTAGCGACACGCAACTTGTTTTAGCTCCTAAGTAAGGGTCGCCGCGCGTAGGTACGTTTCTGCTACCTACGCGGGGAGATACACAGGCCTGGTTCAGTCCCTCTAGGTTCCGTCATTTGTTTGGCAGAGAAAGAGAGAGACTAAATTTTAATTTAATCTTAGACAGGGCGCATTAGAATGGATCCCAATAATAAGCATTCACTACGCAATTTAAAGATTCGATTAAAAATACATAATAACCGCCTGAGGCGGGAATCGAACTTGTACTCATCGCATACCGCGGGATTGCCTAGACCACTCAGCCGCCCAGACGATATTATTATTTCAATCTAAACTTTTTTTAGCAAAACACGGCCGCACATCAGACTATAGATAGAATAGAATATAGGCGTTGCCTCTATTCCCTAACGTAATAAATCGATGACCGTCTTGGTGTAGTAGTTCGCGCCCTGGACTTTTAAACCAGGCGGTTGCGGGTTCGAATCCCGCAAGGTGCAAATGTTTGTGTGATAAGCGCGAGCAATTTGTACCTAAGTCATGGATGTTTAATGTATATAAGTATGTTTATCCGTTATCCTAGTCACCATAGCACAAGCTCACGCTTAGGTTGGGGCTGGGTAATTAGTGTGTTTGTTGAAACCATTAAAAACCATTAAAAAAATGCTGTTTTAGTAGTTCCCATGGGTAGCCTGACGTGCTGCCGCTATACCAAAAGTCAAAATAAAACAATGGTTCACCTAAAGTTGCTGCGGTAGTGGTACCAAAAGTCAAAATAGCCTAGTCTGCTGCCCCACATTTATAAGTAAAAATTTCAACGGGCCCCTAAGCCTTTAAAAAAAAGTTGTTTACCACAGAGTATGCTCAGCGTACGTCAAAGCAAATGGGGCAATAGGGAAGCGCGGGAAAGGGCGCGAAAGTAACGAGTAATGGCATGAATATACACGTGACGAGTTGTCTGAATAGTTACTCGTATACAGGGTGGAAAGAATCTGTGGGCCCTGGAGGGGAACTTCCTTAATTTAGTTAGTTTATTTTTTATCTTATATTATCTCATTTTAAGTGAAACTTGTATTTCTTATGAGAATAAAGTTCTTAAAACCTAACCTAACCCATCCGTTACTTATGTGAAACCGTTTACTGATAGGAAACATTCCTTGATTTTGAAAAGAAATAAAACTGCATTTAAAGATTTCTAAATTCGTTTGTCTCACCCAGATTTCACACCAATTGTTTCAGTAACCGATGCTCCTACGGTGAAGGAAAACAACCTGCACATTCAGGCGACTGCATGTCTGACCATGCATGATCCAAACTGGTCAGGTTCCCCTGGTAACAGGGTCTCGGAGGTCAGATTGCAGTCGCTTCACTGTAATTACCTGATCTGCCACAACCTGGATCATAGTCAGTGGTTCCTGGGTCCTCGCGTACGAGTGCACAACCGGGATAACGCTAGGAGGATCTTAGAAATTGAAAATGTAAAAACATTTTTTTATTATCAGTTAGTTTTTATTCTTTGGCATGATTAATTTTAAAATTTTTTGAATGCACTTAATGATTCCTTTCAGTGAAATGAGTTAACTAAAGAATAAAAGTATAGTTTCCCTCCAGGGTCCAAAGATTTTTCCACCCTGTATACGCTTTTGCGTGTTTGTTTATTCTTTCAGCTGAAAACAGGCAAAGGCGTGCACAAAAGAACGTTGTTAGGGTTCTATTTTGTTTAAGTTCCAAGGTTTTCTGTTTTTGTTTTAGTAGGTACTAGCGTTTTCTCGCGACTTTGCACGCGCAGATGTCGAATTTCCTATATACTTTGCCACCTTTATTACGGCCTTAGAGGTAGATTTTTTCAAAATCCTGAAATGCACAAGTCTTCTTTTCTAACCAAATAGCTTAATATCAAATTTAGCGACTTTACTTCTAAACTTCTCTACATACAAACTTACTTCCCCACTTAGAAATTAAAAATAAAAAACATTTTTTTTAAGTGAGTTTTTATTATCAGTTGGCTTTCATTATTTGGCAACATTATTTTTACTCCGATCGATCCGTTAGTACTTTTACTTGTTAAGGGCGAATTCCCAAAAATCCTTTCTTAGTACAGAAAGTTACCAACACTATAAAAGGAGGCTAGGTGCATTTTATTCAAGCTTATCGCTTCATTTGTGTTCATCAATTAGTAATTTACTTTTTCATTTTAAAATGAATATTATTTTTATTATATAAATAATTCCTCTTAAAATATATATATATATATTGCTTAACAAAACTAGTAGGTATTAAGTATAAATATTTCACAAATAAAGGTAGGTACATCATTTCTTTTCTCAAATGCGCCACGAAAAAGTTGTTTAGGTAATATACAAAAAATTAACATATTTTGTATGGGAGTTCTGTCACAATAACCGTCAATTAAGGTTGATCGGCTGTTTAAAAATTGGTGTATTCGTGTCTGAAACAAATTAGGTGTGTAGACACCTAGTGACTAGTGCAAAATATGCATCGTCGCAGTAGATTACCAATATCCGACATTTGCGGATATTGCCAATCTTCTCACGGAACCAGTTGGTATAGATTATGTCTTTTACTAGAATCTAGATGGAATGTTTTTGTTTTAAAAGTTGTTCACGTAATCTACTAATCTAAATACAGACTGTTTAATATAGTTTTAGTATAGTTAGTTGCTTCGCTATCACAATAGGAAATTCCTGTAATGATAGTTTAAGTTTATGTGAATAAATCCATACTATCCATACTAATATTATAAATGCGAAAGTGTGTCTGTCTGTCTGTTACCTCTTGACGCTTAAACCACTGAACCGATTGAGACGAAATATGGTATGGAGACAGTTCGAGACCCTGGACAGGACATAGGCTACATTTTGTCGCGATATAAAAACATTAAGGTGGTGAAATGGGGGATGAAAGTTTATATGGAAAATCCAACTCTTGCGGGCGAAGTCACGGGGAATCACTAGTAAATAAATAAATAAAAATGTTATTGTTAGTGAAAGTCTTATCATTGAGGGGGTGAATATGACCATATATAAGTACAATAAAACTATACTGACTATATATGACTGCCTCGTTGGTCTAGTGGTCAGCACGCTGGGTACTATCCACGAGGTCCCGGGTTTGAATCCCGGGTCGGGCCGAGAGTGTTTGGGTTTTTCTGTCTTGAAATTACTCAGACACAGCTCCGGAGTGAGGAAGTTGGTGGTGTTAACACCCCCGTGCCTCGGAAAGCACGTTAAGCCGTTGGTCCTGCGCCTGATCTCTCTACGGTCATGTCGGACTGCCGTCTCACCGAATTATGAGAGTGAAGGAACAGAGAGTGCACCTGCGCACACACTTGTGAACTATAATATGTCCTGCGCAGTTGGCTAATCTTTGTTGAGATAGGCCGCCGTTGTCGAAATCGGCTAGGAAGACTTCAAAACTATAAACTGACCACGTGAAAAAAATTGGCTCTCGATACGGTAACAGAATTATTGGTATGGAGCATCTGTTTTTTTAAGATTACGATCATGGCCCCATAATAAAAGTTATAAGTATTTATGTATATATCCACCTCTAGAAAGGATAAGACTGTTTGTACATTGTACACTAAAAAAAAGGACAACTGACTTAATGACTGATTGACATGTCAATACACAGCCAAACTACTTGAATTAGAACCAGCAAACATAATTATTAAAAAAACAAAACACCCTACTGCAAAATTATTATATTTTTGAAATGGTCTTTTTTACTGGCTTTCATTTGATACCCATATTGCTATGGTAAGGAAAAAGTTTATCCCCCTCCCCCCATTATTTCAATTTGCGGGTGATTTTTTTTAATTTGTATTACAGCCTATGTCACTATCACAATTTTGACATATTCAACGACACCTCATATGCCAAAAACTGTCCAGCCGTTTGGGCTGTAGGGCGTGCCAAACAATTATACATATAAACAACTCAGGAAAAACATAACCCTCCTTCCGTAGTCGGGTAAAAAGGGCGTGTATGTTTGGTATGAATCAAATCTCCGGCAGTTTCGAAGCTGTACCGATAATAATTGGTATTTAGCTATTTGGTTAGAATTTAAGAAAGACATGTTTCGGGTTGTTTAAAAATTCAATCTCTAAGGGAGTGAAAAGGGGGCAAGTTAATATGGGAAATTAGGCATTTACGCGGATGAAGCCGCGGGAAACCGACTAGTACTTAAAATCTCTATCTACAATACCTAAGTCTAATATAAAAGTAAATTTTGCACACAAAAATCAAAAAACTTGCACAGAAATTGGTTAACAATATACACAGATTGTGTGGTCTGTGACAATATACTTTTTAAGAGAAATAAATCGGTTCAGACTATAAAGGGATGGAATGGAATGATACTTAATTCTTTTAAGTACTAAATTTTAGTCACTCGTAGTATAATAGCCTACTTCGAGTATAATTGACTTGACGACCGTCTTGGTGTAGTCGTTCGCGCACCGGACTTCTAAACCAGGCGGTTGCGGGTTCGAATCCCGCAAGGGGCAAATGTTTGTGTGATGAGCACGAGCATTTGTACCTAAGTCATGGATGTTTATATGTATTTATGTATTTCTATCCGTTATCCTAGTCACCATAGCACAAGCTCACGCTTAATTTGGGGCTAGGTAATTGGTGTGTTTGTTGAAACAATTTATTTATTTATTTATAATCCGTATTTTTGGAAAAGATTTGTTATTTTGAGATTTTGATTTTATTTTTTATATTATTTGTAGAGCTTTTTTAAAATATCAAGAGAAAAGAGAATTTATTGATTTTCGTGTCTGGAATATTTACAAGTATTGAAATACTTTAAAAAGATTCGGTCTCTATTTTTAGAAACAGCCATACTAAAGTACATTATTTAAGGAAAACCTTTAAAATGTGGACATAGTAGATAGATAGATAGATAGATAGATAACTCTTTATTGCACACCATAACAGAAAAATACAGTAAGTACAGCGATTTACACAGAAAAATGTACAATGTAGGCGGTCTTATCGCTATAAGCGATCTCTTCCAGACAACCTTTAGGTAAAGGAACATACTCATTCACAGGAAGGGGGAGTTTGGTGCAAAATCATAGAATAGGTGTAATTAACAAATAAATAATAATAAATAGATAATAAATAAAATACATAAAAATAAGTAAATATACCTCCATATAAATCAAACATATTCATGCATACATACAAATAAATACATATATATACCAATACCAATATGAGAAGTACTTGACCAACGTCAGTAAATAATAGTATTTATAATTGGAGAAAATGATCTTTTAGTCTATTTTTGAAAATAGCGATGGACTCTGACTGTCTGATAGTCAAAGGTAAGGAGTTCCACAAGCGTACTGATTGGACAGTAAAAGAATCAGCATAGTATTTGGTAGAATGATGAGGGAATTGGAGGTGGAGCTTTCTAGATGACCGCAGGTCATGACCTCGTGCCGGCTGCAGAAACTGGAATCGCTCTTTTAAATATGACGGGGATTTCGGATTAAACAATATAGAAAAAAGCAGGGATAGAATATGACAGTTACGCCGAAGTCGAATGGGGAGCCACTTGAGTCGAGCACGGAATTCGGAAACATGATCGTATTTTCGTAAACCGAAAATTATTCGTATACAGAAATTTTGTAGACGTTCGAGCTTGTTGAGAAGATTTTCATTTAGATCTAGATAGCAGCAATCTCCATAGTCAAGAATTGGAAAAAGAAGAGCCTGGATAAGCGCAATTTTTATCGTAGTAGTAGTTTATTTATAGTAGGTCCAGTATGTGTGACCAATCTTACTATCTTTATTTAGTAGACACCCTTAATAAGAAAAATTAAAAAAAACACTAAGACATGCCCATCCTGTAAACAGTTATAATACCATAAAGCATATTTCCTTACATTAAAAACGAAATTCACTTCCTACTTAGTCACGAAAACTACAAAAAAAAACCTAAAACTTACCGTGTCTTCCAAACACAATAGACAGTATCTCTCACTTCACACAATACACAGAAAACAAAATATTCCAAGTTTTCGTTCTCTCAAATGCACCGATATTCGCCCTCTAACCAGAGCGCCCTACGCGTTATGCTCAAAATCGATTTACCAAAACGAGACATTGCGTTAGAGCGAGACGCGAGATGTTTATAGCCCATGAGGGAGGGAGATAACTAGCGAGTGAAGGGAGCGGCGCTATCATCCCTCAGATGTAGGGTTGGGAAATGAAGTGGTACTTTTTGCTCGCATTTTTTTTATGAGATTGCTCAGCTTTTTTGGGTGATAAAAATGGCGGGAGTTTTTTGGAACTTTCTAGACTTATTAATTAGGTTTCGTCGTGTCGAACGTACGTCATATGGAAAATAAAGGTCATTTTTGCAGACTTTACGAGGCACTGGGCTCAATTCCAATGCGCCATGTCTAAGATTAAATTTAGGTTCAGTCCCTTTCTAAATAAATATTATTTGACAACATAACACACATGTGTTACGGAAAAAAAATATCTAATAACGCTATTTAACGTATTTAATGTTGCAAAACTATGCAAATCATATTTTGGCTGTGGCTCAGAAACGGGCTTGTTACCAGAAAGCCGCCCAATGTTAAAAATGGGCGTCCCAGGGAGAAATAACTCGTTCCATACTCACTTTTGTTTCGTCAGTTGGGAAAAACTCGATCGCTTCTCACTTCATTCCAATAGTACCACCGCTAAGAGTGTTTTCATTGGTGTAAACTTAGATCCCTTGGATAACTAGAGCAGTAGGGAATGTGAAGGGTCGCACCAACAAGTAGGCTTGCAATTTAGCTGATGATTTTCGCGAAAATAATTTTTTTGCTAAGTTGGTCGCTAGATTCTGAGGTCAGGTTTAATATTTGATGTATGAGCAAAAGTCAATTTCCTTTCTGTTTGTACTATGACCGTGGTTTATTCATTTTCACTTTAGTAATAGGTGTTAAGTAAGGTGCGATGACCAAGCGGAGAAAACCTCACTTCTCATCCATCCATCATCTCAGCTCGATCCCGACCTGTACTCTGAGTTTTAATAAAAACTTAAGTACAGTCTTTTTTAAAGATATCGCTTATGGAATCAGGCGTTACTTTGTGGAAATCCATTATTAGATGGAAAAAATAAAATAAAATAATTTTGCTTTAAATTTCCGCTAAGAGACGCTAGCGCAGGCACCAAAACCACACCAACCGCAACCGCGTTGAGTACCAGTTCAGGCAAATGCACCGCCCTCCCTCCCTCAATATGCATGCACTACAGCTAATGCAGTTGTTAGTTACCAACACCAACGTGCAAAAAACCTCGACGCGTTTTCGCCACTCCACGCGGCATCCTCAGGAGATGTTGTCGCCTCGGCTGAGCACGGACGATCGTCCATGCTAGTGCTAGGGAGGGCGGTGCATTCTGCATTTGCCTGAACTAATACTCAACGCGGCTGCGGTTGGTGTGGTTTTGGTGAATGCGCTAGCGTCTCTTAGCGGAAACTTAAAGCAAAATTATTTTATTTTATTTCTTCCATCTAAAGATATCGCTGCCTAACGGTGGAAGAAAACATCGTGAGGAAACCTGGACACTAGCTGGCTAGTGTGTGAAATGGAGAAGGCAATGGCAAGCCACTCTATTATAATTTGCCACGAAAGTCGTTGTGTTTGTTTCATTCCACATAATGAACACGACCCTCAGTCGTGAGGTATACGACAACGAGCTGTTAAATTAAAAAGCTGCCATTAAATCATCTACTTTGAAAAATTGGTTAAGGTGACAGTTTTCACCAATTTCTATTTACTCCACTAGGTCCTTTTATCTTACCGGGCAGATAAGTAAGTAAAAAAAATACCGTTATAATATTCATTATCCTAGTCGCCAATGCACAAGCTCACGCCTAGTTTTGAGCTTGGAAATTGATGTGTTCGTTTTAACCATTTATTTATTTTATTTACGTCAAACTACAGTTATTTTTTTACTGTCATACGTTATTAAATCAAATTTCACTTACAAAAATTAATCGACTGTGTCATCCGGTGGGACTCGAACCCACGTCCCTTCGCTATCCGGGCGAGTGCTCTTACCAAATAAGCTACGGAGGACGTTAGTCAGTCGACGAATTTTTGCAAGTGCTTGCTACGCCAGTGAGCCGGCGTTCGATTTCATCAATACTTGGGGAATGTACCCGCATGTATCCAATGGATTCGAGTCCCACCGGATGACACAGTCGATTAATTTTTGTAAGTGAAATTTGATTTAATTTCGTAAAAACTTGCAAAATAATTGCTTAAGTTATAAAAATATAAAAACTGTCATACGTTATTTAACGATGGAACATCGAAACAGCTGTCTATATAGTTTAGTTTCAGTACCGTCACCAAGAGCTTACGAGCTTACGACGTAAAAAAAGTGTATGGAAAATTGCACAGCGCCTCTAGCGGTTACTTGGAGAACTAAAATTTTCATTCATGATTTCTCTGGTTTAAAATGTGTAGACGTAAGTATAATGTGTATATATTTCTTTAAGGCGATCAAAACATCCATTCGAAGTCTACGAGAAACGCATAATACAACAAGATCGTAGTAGCAATAGCTACAAATTCGTAGCGTAACGACCAATTCGTTACGGCTCGTAGCAAGGGGAGATTTTGCTTGTCATTTGGATATTCGACCCCTCCATCAATAGCGCCGGTGGCGTAGTGGTTAGCGAGCTGCCACTCATGCGGGATGTACCGGGTTCGATCCCACGTGCCGCCATTTACCAATGACTTTCTTTGAGTTATTTAATTACAAGTGGTTCCCCGTGACTTCGCCCGCAAGAGTTGGATTTTCCATATAAACTTTCATCCACCATTTCACCCTCTTTTTTATAAATCGCGACAAAATGTAGCCTATGTCCTTTCCAGGGTCTCGAACTGTCACATTACCAAATTTCATCTCAATTGGTTCGGTGGTTTAAGCGTCAAGAGGTAACAGACAGACAGACACACTTTCGCATTTATAATATTAGTATGGATTTACTACATTAGTAAGGTCGGTTATTATGACCTTTAGAATGGGCTCGATTCCAATGTGCCTTGTCTAAGATTAAACTTAAGCTCAGTCTCTCTCTTTCTCTTCCAAACAAACGAAAAGAGGCAGACTATAATAATTTGGACAATTTAGTAGGGATAGTCATTTGAAGACAACTGAAGTTAGACGAAAACATTTACTTACACACAAACAATCACTTAGTAATTTGACGTTTCTGAATGATTGTAGTCTGTCTCTTTTCGTTTGTTTGGCAGAGAAAGAGAGAGACTGAACCTAAATTTAATTAAAGACAGGAATGCATTGAAATTAAGTGTGGATGTACACTGCCGGATGTACACTACACATGCCGTCTGAGCCAGAGTCGTAGAGAGATCTTGCATATCTAGGCTGATAACGATTCGTAGGAGACGGCAATATACCAGGGTTTCATCGTTTGTGAGGCAATAGTTTCTTTGAAAATTGAAAAATAACCGGACTCAGACAGCCAGAGATTCTCCTTTTTGGACACTCTGGAGGGTTTCAGAGCCCCGTTTCTTATAAAAAGCATATGACGCATTATGTGACGGCATCTAAAGTATTTTCATCCATTTTGGTGCTGCCACGAACTCGCCGTAGAAGTGAGCCGGCCATCTTGCGCATTGCAATGCATGCAAAAATTATCGTCCGGATTAGTCTAGAGTCAAGAGCAAACCCATTTCAAATAAAAAAAAAAGGATTGATGATCATTTCACCGATTCCACTCTTTACAAATCCACCCCTAATACAGCGTGTTTTTGGAAAGAAAAAAAACTGGCCAAGTGCGATTCGGGTCGCGCGTAGTGCAGGGTTCCGTAGTAGCCCGTTAAACAAAGTATTTATTCTAAGGATTTTGCATTTGGTATAAAATTATCCAACACCCAAATTCAACAACTATTACTGCTAATTTAATAAAGTTAAAGTTTATACAATTTAAGAATCTTTAAATGCAAGTAAATGTCTTTCAAATCAAAGTGAAGTCTCCTTTCCCTTAAATTTTAGTCAGCAAGTAATTTTATATCAGCAATAATTAAAATATTAACTTTCCCTCCATGTGGCCTGATGTGGCATAGCCGTAGAGGGCTCCCTGTCTTTCCGCCCATTACATTTTCCTACGTACAGTGGCCAGCATTACAGACTGCCTACACTTTTTTGTTGCAATATAACCCCTGTTACAACTGCATAAGATGCCACAGTGACACCTTGGTAACTGCTGCAGTAGTACGTACGATTTCATTCGGGAAAAAATTAATCCTACCCCGAGGACTCTCTTTTGTTTTAATAATGGTTTTGTTTTTTCCAGTTTCTAACACTCACTGCCTGTTTCGTTTTATTTTTTTATGGGGAGCGTAATAAAAAAACTGGCAAGTGCGAGGACTCACTCGCTAAGGGTTCCGTACGAACTTAGAGCACAGAAAAAGTACTAGTACTTCGTACAGAAGTATGACTTAGCAATTGTATTCAATGAAATGTCTACTCAATGTTGTCAACAATATGGCGTAATTTAGTTCGCCTCAGAGTCAAGCACATTTTCGTGTAGATACCTACAAAAATCCATTGCAAGATTATTTATTTATTAATTTCATACTTATTGCTCTGGAATATGATTCATAATACACTAAACCTATTCAGTGACGTAATATCACGCGACGCGATAGGGTCGACTGCTACGAGAAGCTTCTAAAGCCATCAAGCGCCTCTTTCTAGTACTTTATTCATTCTCGTCCAGCCAGCAACGTAGCCGCGCGGCCGCCGGTGAATAAAACGCGCGAGCGTGTCGCTGGCCGGTAGTGACACGCAACTTGTTTTAGCCCCTAAGTAAGGGTCGTCGCGCGTAGGTACGTTTTTGCTACCTACGCGGGGAGATACACAGGCCTGCTTAGAGTAAGTTAGAAACGAATAAAGGTTTTTTACACGAGTACCTGCCCGTGTCCGAAAAACGAGTGTAATGTCAATGTTTCCAAGGTTATGTCAATTACGTGATCAGGTGTGTGTATAATTAAACGATGGAACCCCTATGTGGTAGTTGGTTTACTAAGAAAATAGGGCTCAAGTGGCCTCATCAATCTATGTTAAGTCAGCCTATTAGATCCCACTGCTGGGAAAAGGCCTCACCTCAACTATGAGGAGGAACGAACCATACTCCACCACGCGGGCTCAGTGCGGATTGGTGGAGGGGTGTATGTAAGGCAAGTGACAAACCTTACTGTTAGATGTTATCAAGCCGCCCTAGGGCCTCTGACTAGGCTTAACGACTAATACCAAGAGATATTAGCCGGGACCAACTGCTTAACGTGCCTTCCGAAGCACGGAGATGCTTGTCATGGTCGTCACTTTAATGGTTGGAATGGTCACCCATCCAATCACGACCGCGCCGTGGTTGCTTAACTTTTGGTATCACTACCAAAGCGCTGCCGCCACTGCGCCACAAGCACCTTCAATCTATGGAATGCTTTAAAAGCTTGGTTTTTACAGCTTCAAGAGATTGCAGACATAAATTTAGGATGTTAATTTCAACTTGAGCTAGCAACCACATTAGTATATTTGTTTCTTACGTTTACGCGAATTGTTGAACTCATTAAAACACAATTAAGCTAGGGAGAGAGTCACAGGGAGACTAGCTAGTCTCCCTGTGACCACGAACGCTGTAAAGTGTTCCAAACCTGACGTTTTTAATAAAATGTAATAAATCGCGAAGTAATCCGTAAAATTGTATTTTAATGAGAACCACATTAGCAGTAGGTACACTTAAAAATTTGTCGCGTAAGCTTGACCTCGGTAGGGAAGTTAGAAGAGCTTTCGCCTGGATAGTGAAAAACTGTCGGTTCCAGTCCCATTCGAAGACGGACGATTTTTTTTCAGTTGTGTTATAAAGCTTAAATGAGTAAAACTAGACTTAATAGACACTTAAGTAGAAGACAAGAAATAATAATTTGAGCTATTTATATGGATACAAAATACCGTTATTATAGTAACGTTGCAAGTGCCGTTACTAATTTAAAAAAACATGAACGCTACCGCGAGTGTCATTTGTCTTACCATGCTTGACGTTTGTTTGACATTTCTGAGTTTCTGACATTGACATTTATTGTTCCGCTGCGGTGCTTGTTCGTGCGCGCTGTGCTTCATTTAATTGAATTTTTAGTGATTTAAATAGCCCAGCAGAATCAAAAATGGCTGTAAGTAACTAATAAGGTCCTATTACGACGTATATTATTTATTTACACGTTGTTATTCTTCAATTTTGCAAACATAACCTCAACGTCACATTTGAGTTTTCTGCCGATTCAGAGTGAATTTCGGTTGTTATTAGATTATAAATACAATAAAACTCTATTTCCAGTCGATAGCAGCCGCACAGGTGCAAGAAGTGCGTTCTATAACGCGAATTGAACGAATCGGCGCCCACTCTCATATTAGGGGATTAGGTCTGGATGATTCCTTGGAGCCCAGAGCCGTTTCCCAGGGTATGGTTGGACAGAAGATGGCTAGGAAGGCCGCCGGAGTCATCCTGCAGATGATTCGAGAAGGTAAACATTGAACAAACTACTTTGGTTGCCATGGTAACGTGCATTTGTGAGATGCACTTTTGAAGAATGTTTGGCGATCTTGCAACTAATTCGTGTACCAGAAGATGTGTATTATCATTTACTATGCTTGTTACAGACCTTACCTTGAAAGATTTTTGATTAGCTAGCAAATAAACAAACAAATCATGTGGAAGCTGAGTGATAGATTTATTTATTTATTTAAGCTTTATTGCACAACTAAAACTGTGTACAAAAGGCGGACTTAATGCCTAGTAGTATTCTCTACCAGTCATGTCTTTGGGCTAAGCAGTAATGAAAAGTGGGCGGTGCGACAAAGGCATAAACAAAATTACTAAATTTATTAGAAGCAAAAAAAAACCCTAGAAATAATATTGTTACTGCACTCTGCATATAATATGTAATTTAAATAGTAATACTATCGTACATATAGAATACCTATATATATAGTCAACAATAAATGTAAATACCATTAATTACAATATAATTCATATACAGTAGAATCCGTTTATTATGACTCCACCTATATTGACGAACCGCCTATTATGACGTAATTACACAACAAAGTTTGGTTTTTATACAAAATTATTTGTAATTAAGTCGGATATAATGGCTTCGCATACAGTGACATGTCGCTTATTATGACCTATTTTTATTAAATTTTGTCTGTTTATAGTGACCGACATGATTCTTTACACCTACTTTCGGTCATGTTCGTTAATCTCCGACGACGATTGGCACGTGTCTGGTTGTGTTTTGAATCTCAGTGAGCAATTGACAATTGAACGTCACGAATTTGATTTTAGTGATATCCTAAGTGAAAAATATGTCATCTCTAAGTCCTAAAATATTTACGATCGAGGAGAAAGGTGCAATAAGACGCTTTGCTTTGTATGACGTCCGCTTAGTATGACGTGTTTGTCAATTCCCTTCGATGTCATTGTAAACGGATTCCACTGTACATATACATAGTGATATACTTGTAAGAAATAAAATACATCTCACTCATAGATAGATGTTATGGATGCAACAGAATTAAGTATAGTTATCAATGATGATTTTCGCTATGGCTCATAGAGAAATGGCCCTACTGTGTCAACATCAATTCAGTATATGTTATGTAAAATCTAACCTAATATATGCTAATTGGCATAGGCCAGTGGGAATGAACATGAAAATAATTCAATATAAATATTGGGACTTTTCCAAAATTTCTCTTTAAAGTTTGACATTAAAACTTTAAAGAGAATGAAGTGTTTTTCGTCAAACAAAATCCAGTAGCTCAGTTAATTAACAAGACAGAATGGATACTCAAAATATAACCATTACATTTACTCTTGTTTCAGGCAAGATAGCAGGCCGAGCAGTGCTGCTAGCCGGCCAGCCGGGAACGGGCAAGACAGCCATTGCCATGGGCTTGGCTCAGGCACTAGGGCCAGACACACCTTTCACAAGCATGGCAGGTAAGTTAAAAGATAGTTGATGAGACGTCATATCAGCCTATTGCAGTCCACTGTTGGACATAAGCCTCTCCAAGACTGCGCCAACTTTCACTGTCCCCCGCTTCTCGCATCGTGAAGGTTGTAGGCAAACAAAGGATGCAATTCCGGAAGTCTCAAAAAGGCTTGCGCGCAACCTCACCCGACTAACAAGAGACAAGCTGCGCATAGCCGTAGGAACCATAACTGGCCACTGTCTTCTAAACAAACACCTATTCAACATAGGTGTCACAGACAGCCCCTTATGCAGAGGATGCATGGAGGCAGAAGAAACACCGCAACACGTACTCATGGAGTGCGCCGGCGTGGCGGAGCAGCGGGCAGACATTCTCAAATCCCCAGCAATATTTCCAGAGGCCTGTAGTTACTTGGGCAGGTTGCTAGCCTTTTGGGAAAACCTGAAGTGGTTAGAATAAAAAAGTAAAGGGACATACGCACAATGGCCCAATCAAGAGGCTAAGTGCGGAAAACACCCCAGATAAACTAACTAACTATCATTCGATTAAGTGTCACAGATGGAGGTTATGACATTTCAAAATCTATATTGTGTCTTGTGCAGTATTTTCGACAACCTACATTGCTAAGTGGGGTCTAAGCAATATTTATCATTTAAAAATAATATTTCTTAGTTGACTATTTATTAATTCTCAAAAAGAAATAATTTAATTGTAAGCCATCTTAATAAACTTTGGTGTTTGTTTAAATAAAAAATCATTTGCAGTATCACATTTATTCAGCATTGTACTCATTATATCTCGAGAATATCACTTGTACTCTCCCATAATAAAAAAAATAGAAATCAACTGAATCTACAAGTTATTGTATGTTTGATCATTTTGTAACATTTGGTAGTTTTTCTTATTATAATAATGTAGTGTGTATTATAAATGAAATAATCCTGTGCTTCTGGATCTGCGGTTCTGTTTCCTGTAAGAAATAAAATAAAGATTATTATTTATAAGTGATATGTGTTCAATAAGTAAACTAAAGAGTGGACATTGCGCATGAAAACACGACTATCTGGGTGGCCGAGTGGTCTAGGCCATCGCCCAGTATGCGATGAACGCGGGTTCGATCCTCGGGCAGTCATTTTTTTTAGTGCATTACATCTACTAATTTGTAACTTTAATTGTCTTTAAAAATCGCTTTTGTTCTATTTATTACTTAGTTTCTTAGCAATTTCTGAGTATGGTGAATGGTAGATATTTTTCTTACTTCAAAATCCGGATTTGCTCTTCCCTAAGTATATTGCTCCGTCTTACTTCTTTGACTAGCCCCTGAAAATAAAACTGATTTAAATTCAAATTCAATCATTTATTTGGCACTCAGATAATTTTATAATGAATATTACGTGGTACATATTAGACCAACTGGTGCCAAAAAGGTCCCTGCTCAGCATTAATTGTGACAGCGCGAGGCATGTCACGATACTGATTTTCAGCAGGAACCCTTGGGGCACTGCGTACACACATACAAAGAAGGACAAAAATAAAATTAAATTAAAAAAAAAAATTGTATCTAAGGTAAGAAATCATCGTTTGAATGTTTTAACTATGCGGTTGAAGCTAATAAATTTGTGAGTTTTTAAGAAAAATAAGAGAATGAAGTATACTACACCAAATCAAGTCATTGAAAATATAAAAAAAATGAAAGCTATCACTTGGTATGTGGCTGTACGCCCGGGCTTTAATTTAATTTATTATTAACATACAACATAAAAAAGAAGCACGGAAAGCTCCTACACTAAACACCTAAGGCCAGACGCCCATCTCATCAACGCTCATTCCTAATACTAATACACATCTTTACCTATATTCCTACACCAAGCTGCATATCTAGTTGGTTGTGGCCGACGGGCTTCGGCTAGTCGGTCTTCCTTTCCCATCCCAGAGCGTGTCTTTTCCCAAAAATTGTGCTACTCGGTGTGCCGGTTTTACCGGATCAGGCTTTGATCCTGGCTGAGTAGCACCTCGTATGGTATCGTATGGTATTATTAACAGCGCGGGAGATATTATAGTGCACAAGTTTGTACGCAATACCCAGGTGCACTCTCTGTTCCTTCACTCCCATAGTTTGAAACGGCAATTCGAGATGACAGGAGAGAAATCGGGTCCAACAGCTTAAAATGCTTTCTAATGGATGAGAATTTTTATAACTCTACTAAATTCCTGACCCCAGAGCTGTGTCTGAGTTATTTCAAGACAGAAAGATCAAAAAACTTGCTGATAATGTTTAAAAGTAAATACTCACTTTTATCAGCCCGTTGAGTTCAATTTGTGTATTTAGAAGCTGGTGTGGTAAACTATCAACGTGGTTCTTTCTTCTCAGCATAGGTCTTTTCACTCTCTCTCTTCTTGGTGCAGGTTCATTTGGAGGTGAAACCAAGGGGTCGGTCTGGGTTGGGGAAGGTTGATCCTCTTCATCATTTGAAAGTAAATACTCTACATCATTAGAAAGTTCGTGCTCTTCGTTATTCGAGGGTTCATGCTCTTCATCATTCAAGGCTTCATGCTCTCCATCATTCGAGGCTTCATTCTCCGAATCATTTAAGGGGGTGGGTGGGTTGGAGTTTTGGTGCTGAGGGCTTGCAGGTGAATTGGGGGCAGATTTTTCGGGAGCCTGAAAAAATGACTATTGGTCAATTGGGTAATTAACACACGACAGACTATCATATTGGCCACCTCTATTCCCTACGTAATAAAAGCAATTTTTGTAGGTAGCTTAAATGTATACCTTGACGACCTGCAGACTTTACTAAGGGTATATTATGAACTGTCGATCGGATGAAAAGTTACTGGTCACATACAGTGGTCTGCTAAGAGAGATGATAAGGTGACACTATAGAGGCAAATATCATCATCCTCCTATCGTCATCCCGGTTGTGCTCTCGCACGCGAGGGCCCAGGGTCCGCTGATCATGATCCAGGTTGTGGTAGATCAGGTAATTACAGTGGAGCGACTGCCATCTGATCTCCGTGACCAGGGGAACCTGACCAGTTCGGATCATGTGTCTCCTGAATGTGCAGGTTTCCTCACGATGTTTTCCCTCACCGTAAGAGCATCGGTTAGTGAAACAACTAATGTACGTAACTTAGAAAAAGTAATTGGTACATGGCGGCACGTGGGATCGAATCGGTACCTCCCGCATGAGAGGCCACTGCGTCACCGACGCTCTTATAGAGAGGCAAATATCTGGCTGTATAAAACGGTAAGCGGGTGGCGCTCTGCGATCTGCAGTTGCACTCGAGCTCTACATGCTCGTATTCAGGAGCTCGTGTGACATTCTGTTGGCGAATGCGAATTTTCACTTTGATTTTGACGTTTATTCTATTACTCGCCTCCTGTGAAGAGTGGGTAGCGGCACTCGGTGCGGTTTCGAGAGGTTGAGTGCAGTTGACCGAGTGATCCAAAGATGCACGCGAGTTGTTCAAAAACAGAGCTCCAGCGCGGCACGCCAATAGCCTACCGATATAAACACCTAGCTAGATATTTCCCTCTTATTCTGTCGCGTAATCTTATCTTCCTCGTGTCAGGCCTGTGTATCTTCCCGCGTAGGTAGCAAAAACGGACGCGCGGCGACCCCTTGGTGAGGGAATAAACAAGTTGGGTGTCGCTAGCCGGCAGCGACACGCCCCCGCGTTTTATTCACCGGCGGTGCGCGACACTAGGTTACTGGTTGGACGAGCGTGAATAAAGTCGTAGAAAGATGCGCTAGATGGCGTAAGTAGCTTCTTGTGGCAGTCAACCCTATCGCGTTGCGTGATAGTACGTCACTGAATAGGTTTAGTGTATTTATGAATCATATTCCAGAGTTATAAGAATGAAATTATCTTGCAATGTATTTCTGTAGGTATCTACACGAAAATGTGCTTGAGTCAGAGGCGAACTGAATTACACCATATATCGTTAACAACATTGAGTAGATATTTCTTTGAATTTCATTGCAAAGTCATACTTCTGTACGGAGTACTAGTACTTATTCTGTGCTCGTGTGTACTTTCATTTATTATGTGCTCCTAGTGACACTTACCCAAACAACGACTTCAGGCTCATCCAGCTCATCCTTAAAGACTGAGACTCCAGGAGCATCATCATCAGATAATTCTTGGATTATTTCATAGCCAAAGTCAGTTGGCGTGGGTTCGATCGAGGCTTCAAGGGTTGCTTCCATCGAGGCTTGTAAAGCTCGGGTTTCTCTTAACCGCTTTTGATCTCGCCAACACTGAAATAATATTAAAATTATGTTAAAAAAAACACTAATTACAATATTCCCAAATAATAGTAATATGGTGTAATTCTCTAATACAGCTTACCCCTTGAGGATCATAAGACCACCCATCTCATAACAATAGATTATCTATTGTGTCTCGAAGCTTGAACTCTGAATGGTTTAAGGTCAGCTAAGCGTGAGCTATGCATCGAGCTCGAGCATCGAGAGTAATCTATAGAGTTAGGCGATTTTTTTCCGACACAAGAGGATTTTTATAAGGTTACAAAAATAAAGACTGCATAGGTATGTCTGATAATAAGAGCTTGTCTATATTGATATGATGTTGAGGTACGTAATCCGTATAAAAATCCGTATTTATGTATGGAACGCTGCTTAAGCTAACCGTACCATACTGAGCGGGTCTGCGTTGAGGCCAACGTGAACTGAACGGGTAGTAAGCATGCATTGGATGTTAATCTTACAATCTTCCATTGCTCCAAAGACCTCACGGGCCCCAATTTGTTCAGTGCATCTCGGAGCTGCAGCCATTGTCGATGCACGTCAACTAAGTTAGTCTTATTCACGCGTGCGGCGAATTCTTTGTTGGTGTCCATATACTTTCGAATAAATTCTATTTGCCGTTTGTTACTCCTTAATTTTGTCACCCTGCAATGTTTTTGTGCTTTTAATTTTAGATACAAGTGCCAACTCTATTAAAAAACTGGCCTATGTCTCGACCTTCTTAGATACATCTCGATATTAATAACGGCAACAGACATTTGTTTAAAATGTTCACAGAATATTATATTGTATATTTATTTTAAAAACAAATAATTAAATTAGAATGATAAAATTTATTTTAGGGGGGCTCCAAAACAACAAACCTGTTCTAAATATATTACTGTACTTGAAAAAATGACCGCCAGAGGCGGGAATCGAACCCGCGTTCCTCGCATGCCGGGCGATTGCCTAATATCTCGGCCACCCTGGCGTTGGCCTTGAAAATTTCGACAGGCTCTGCCGATCATTTTTTCAAGTGCAGTAATATATTTAGATTGCAAAGTGAATGCTTATCACTTAAAACAATAATTTAACAAACTTGTTTTTTACCGTTTTTAAAACAAAACAAAATGGTTAAAATATAGTGTCTAATGTTGTATTAGATAATGGTACGGAACCCTTCGTGCGGTAGTCCGACTCGCACTTGGCCGGTTTTTAAAGTTTGTTATACTAGTAGGCACTGACAGTGTATTTATTAAAAAAACGGGTAGACCTGTCATCTCGTACTGCCCGACGATTAGAATTCGATGCTCCGAGCACACGTTCTTTTGCGTGTCATATGTAATAATTTGAATGCAAAATTGTGCAAATTACACAATTTGAGGCAATCAATTTCCGCGAGATAATGACGCATCTACCTCTTTTTTAATGCATTATCATTGTTAGTAGGTAGGTAAGGTGTCTGATTTGGCGAAATTTCACAACTACATAGGTCATTATCATTTGAGTTATTTATTATGGTGTTGATGTGCCGTCGACTGTACACTCAAGCAATGAAAAGTAAATAGGTACAGCGGTTCCACGTCAGATTACCCATGTGAACTACGAAAATAGCTTTTATTAAGTAGGAAATAGAGGTGGTCTCAAGTTCAAAGTGGGGTACTCTGACGTGCTGGCGTGTGCATTTTATTTGTAATAAAATAAAGTCTCAAATCGAATGTGTCTCTATACATATTTTATGCTCGTTACTGTAGTACTTAGTAGGCATGGAAATGATTGCTACTTTTAATTCATTTTCATTTCATGAAATGATGATTTTTTTTCATATGAAATCACATGTGAAATTTCATTGGCAATGATTTTTTTTCGCAGTGTCATAATGTAACACTTTTTGCTATTTGCTACTTATAATGAAATATGAATTATTGTGAACGGTTGCTAATTTGCTACTAAAATGAAATTTCATATTAAGGTTGTCATGAAAAATCATGGCAAACGAATCTTAACTTTATGTTCATAAGTTGAAAGTTCTTGAAATGCCCACCCAGTATCGATCGTCACCTATGATCGCATGACTAGTGTGTTTGTCTTTTTCTAACACCCACCTAGGGCAAATCATTCCTACTCGCTCGCTTGCGACTCGCTCTGCTCCAAGCAGTCATCAATAAATGAAATAAAATGAGCATGATCTATGATTTCGCAGAGTGCGATTTGTAGCAGTCTATATGAAAAAAAATAGCAGGTGTGAACAATGAAATTCATTTCATATGATTTTTCATCTGCTATTCATGAAATCTTCCATGCCTAGTACTTAGGGAGTTATTAGACTTCGCGGTAATCAGCCAGTCTTACTAAGACTCAGCGTAGTGTAATAAGAGTAAAGGTCATGGCACACTATACCGGCACCGCCTCAACCCAGCAATTAACTTGCCATTCCAATTAGAGCATTAAGTTGTGAGTCGTACAATATATTTTGAAAATTCGCGGCGACGCCGTGCTGTTGCGAAGCCGGTATAGTGTGCCATGACCTTTAGTCTACAGTCTGTCTGCTCCATCCCGCTCTTTCTTACAATATGGGGCGATGTGTCTCAGTAAGACTGTCTGAATACCGTGTGGTGTATAACCCCATTAGTTATTTTTCACTTGTGCAATTCTTTTACTTACCGTCTTTTCGAGTTATGTGATATTGTTTCTTTACCCGGAATCGAACTTGCCATTTTCTTCAATAAACTCGCCTTAGAGATAACACGATATGTTTATCCCACGTACCGGTAAATTTGGTACAATCTAGATAAAAATAATGTCACTGTCAGTATCTGCCAGCTGACAGAAGTAACGGAAATGTATTTTTGTTATTCGAATTTCGATTCTGAACATTCAAATCAAACGCCATTTATACTTTGATAGTAAATAACAAAAACCAAACAGGTAATAGGTACAGAATACCTTATGTCGGCAAAATATATTGAAAGTTTAATTTAACGGCTATAGTAAACATGAAATAAACACTTTTGTAACAACTTTAACTAACTCATTAACCGGCTTTCAAACAACGACAAGAAAAATCATGTAAAAGTAATGCTACGTAACTACCTGCTCGAAACTCGCAAGGTCTAAACACAATAACTGTAAACACAGCACAGTAACACTTTGATAAAAACCGAACCAAGTTTTTATCGATAGTCGTTCACTGAAATATTACTATATTTAGAAAAAAAGATGTCCGTATATCACGTTATAATATCACAACAAACACTATTTTCAATGTTTACACCTAACCTCAAAATCTATTGGATAATTCGTTCAACAAAATATGTTTCGCGCTGCAATACATCTATTTTAATCGTTACAAACACTTTTCCAATTTTCCTAACACTATTCATGCAAAATGTTTTTATCGTACGTGTACAGAGGAAACGAGAAAACGAAATATTCGATGACAGTTTATCGGCGTCGAAAATTATATCGTTCTGCCAAGTAAGAACTAAAAATAGATTATACGAAGTCGCTAACAAAGTGCTCATACCGGTAAACATTTATGTTTAGCGCCTTGACTTAAGGTGCATTTTGGCCGGTCATGTTTCTAAGGGAAGCGAGTTCGCCTCTATCGAGACTTAAAAGTGAAGTCAACCGTATTACAAAGAGTTAAAGACCAAATTGCATAGTGCATGTCCGCGTGGATTGACAGCTGCGTCAAAATGGCTGACTAAGGCAAAGGTGTTGGACTTATTATGCCTTAGGAAAGTATTTATTTGGTTTTGGGAAAGTAATGTTTATAAGCGAAAACCATTTTTTTAATCGCAAAAGCTGTTATTAAGACTGTTTTGTGTATACTTCTTGTAATTGTGAAACTTTTTTTTGCATAATTTACTTAGGTAAGTAGGTCTTAAAATCTAAATGGATAATTTAGTTATTAGTGGTCGTTAAAACAGTCAAGTCCGAGTCGAACTCGCATGCAATGGGTTCCTTACCAATTCATTTAACCGATACCTATGAGTGTGGAAGGAGGGTTATGTTTTTCGAGAGTATTTATGTATAATTGTTTGGCACGCCCTACAGCCCAATCGGCTGGACAGTTTTTGACATATGACGTGTCGTTGAATTTGTCAAGATTGTGATAGTGACATAGGCTATATACATTTAAAAATTGCGCCCGCACAGCGAAATAAAGGGGGGAGGGGGGATTGATTTTTCCTTACCATAGCAATATGGGTATCAAATGTAAGCCAGTCAAAAGATCACATCAAAAATATTATAATTTTTGCAGTTCATTGGTCGCCGAATAATTTATAGGCTTGTAACTTTTAATATGTCGTTGAAAAATGGCCCTTGAAAATATCAGAGGTTCTGTATCACAGTATTTTTTTTCTCTAAGAAGGCAGTTGTCCGACCGGTGACGATGAGCGAGAAGCGAGTAGAGCTAGGAACTAGAAACAAGTTGTCGCTAGGCTATAATAGTGTTCTTGGGCGACCTGGGTGATTTGAATTTGTAATAGAATTTGACCGCTAATTGATCGCCGAGCGAGTATTATCTTTGAAAGCTCTGTCGCTCTGCGATAAATTAGTGAAGGGAGCTCTCGCCGGCCAGTGTGAACAGTCAGCGATCAACTATTTATGTATGCTTTTTTTAAGGAATGTTTATCTAATCTACATTTCTTGAGGGAGTAAATTGCCGATAGTTACTTGTTTACTCCTTGGAAATGGGACATCTGAAGTAGGTATTTACTAAATATACGAATTTGTTCCCAGGATCCGAAATATTTTCTCTGGAAATGAGCAAGACGGAAGCTCTTACTCAAGCGATAAGAAAATCTATTGGAATAAGAATTAAGTAAGTAACCAATTAAATATTAATGAATTGATCTACCTACTTTATTTATAGGCCCTGTATATGTATTATTCGATGTGAAAACTTTAACTCTATTGGTTTTTTTTCTTGAGTAACTATAATGATAATTTCACCACACAAGAATGGCCACAAAAATAATTAAAAAAATAAGCCTGTCTTTCTCTTCTCGCTTCCCGCGCAAAACTCAAGACAGCGTTTCATCCCCCCTGCTGATATGTTGTGCATGTGTGGGTTTAGACATTATAAATTGTAAGGTTGTGAGGTTTTAGACAAATTCCCTTCCTACCACCAAATAACATGAGTATTTCTTTTTGTTACAAAATAGACTTATCTTAAACATTTTCTAAATGTTATCTTTAAATACAGTCTCATTTAATTCTGTAAAATTAAGAGCAAGCATCGTGACAGAAACAGACAGGCAATAAGGTTGGTTACACCTTCGAAAAAAGTGCAAAGCAAGTGCGTGTCGGACTCGTGCACTAAGGGTTCAGTTTACAAAGGTTTTTTCTGCGATGTCATCAAAAATTCGCGGTTTTTATCATTTTTCGTTACTTGTGCTGTAAGACCTTCCTACTCGCACAATTTTATTATTCTAGGTCTATGG
Source organism: Pyrausta nigrata (assembly GCA_949316185.1). Classification (NCBI taxonomy): domain Eukaryota; kingdom Metazoa; phylum Arthropoda; class Insecta; order Lepidoptera; family Crambidae; genus Pyrausta; species Pyrausta nigrata. The sequence continues at coordinate 4,879,971 of OX438964.1, read as the reverse complement.
GAAGTTCCGTTATATACGAGTATAACCGTATAGGTTTTGATTCCCCTGGGAAATTTTGGAAAATCCGACTAAAACGACTGTATCTATGGAATGCGTTAACTTAGAAGCTTGATTTTTTCACAGCTCCACGAGATTGCAGCTATAAGTGTTTGATATTAACTTCAACTTGAAACCTCCACGCATTCTGAGAAAATAGTTTGTCCATGGAAGCGCTTCCTACCGACCTGTTGTTATGGTCGGGTACCAAGGTCCGATGGTCACCGTCTTGGTATATCTATATGTAGTCAAGCTCGTGCTAAATCTTCATATCGCGGTTTGTGTTGTATGAAGCGGGCTAACAGCGCCATCTAGCCCGTAGGAGCCGAGTCAAGTCGTCGCGTCTGGAAGTTGCTTGCTAGTGTGGGCGACAGTGGTAAGATGTCGCCTCAAGTTCTTGACAGACTTACCGGCAACAAAGTGGTCCCATACGGGTTCCTTTTGTCCTTTAAAGCTGCGGAACGGAACCTAGAAAAATACATGTGATACCTCACCTCACTACGCCCCACCCCCTTCCCCCTTAAGATATTTCCTGATTTTTTCAAATCCTTTGAGTCTCACGTGATTATCGCACGACTCCTATTGTGTGTACTATAGTTTATTCTGTGGTCCCACAGGGAAGAGTCAGAGATCATCGAAGGCGAAGTGGTCGAGGTGGTGATCGAGCGGGCGGCGGGCGGGGGCGGCGCCAGAGTCGGCCGGCTTACGCTGAAGACGACCGACATGGAGACCAGCTACGACATGGGCGCCAAGATGATCGACTCGCTGCTCAAAGAGAAGGTGAGAAATACTGGTATTAATATGAGAAGGCAATCTGACATGACCAGAGGGATCAGGCGCAAAACCATTGGCTTAAGGTGCGCGGCAAGGCACGGAGACGTTCACAACCAACTACCTGTCTTCGGAGCTGTTCTTTAGTAATTTCAAGACATAGGACCTCGTGGATAGTAAACAGCGTCCAGCCATAGGCTGCGCGTACCTGTCGATTTCGGGTTATTGTTAACCTGGCATCGCCGCGGATTTGAGCACTATTTGGCTTAGATACCTACTGGAATCCATTGCAACTTATAACTCTGCGGCAACTTAAGGTTGACTGCTACAAAAAGCTACTATCGCCATCCAGCGCACCTCACTAGCACTTTATTCATGCTCGTCCAGCCAGCAACGTAGCGCCGTGCTAGGGTTGACGGCTACAAGAAGCTACTATCGCCATCTAGCGTACCACACTTGCACTTTACTCAGCTCATATAGCTAGCAACGCAGCGCCGTGCTAGGGTTGACTCTTACAAGAAGCTACTATCGCCATCAAGTGAACCTCGCTTACACTTTACTCAGCTCATATAGCTAGCAACGCAGCGCCGTGCTAGGGTTGACTGCTACAAGAAGCTACTGTCGCCATCTAGCGGACCTCACCAGTACTTTATTCTTGCTCGTCCAGCCATAAACGTAGCGCCGTGCTAGGGTTGACTGCTTCAAGAAGCTACTATTGCCATCTAACGGACTCCTCTGGCACCTTACTCCGCTCATTTATCCAGCAACGTAACATCACGCTAGGGTTGACTGCTACAAGAAGATACTATCGCCATCTAGCACACCTCACTAACGTTTTCAGCTAGTCGCAGCAAGTTAGAATAAAACGCGTGTGTCACTTCTCACTCGCGAGTACCCACTGGATTAGCCAACCATGGTAGGTCGCCCCACGTAGATACGTTTTCGATACACGGGGAGTAAGACGGGCCCCTTATACAGAAAAGGCAAAAGCAGGGAAGAGTCAGTCTTACCAGTTCGAACCGAGAACAATGATTTATTTTTGTTTATAGGTCCAAGCAGGTGACGTGATCACCATAGACAAAGCAACAGGCAAAATCAACAAGTTGGGAAGAAGTTTCGCGCGCGCCAGAGACTATGATGCCACAGGTATAGTTATTACTATAGTCCAATATGAATTTTCATCCCTCATATCATCCTCATAATGTTTCTTTAATATCATGACAAAAAGTAGCTCATGGCCTTCCCAAGGTCTTAAACCATCTCTATACCTTTCATCTAAATCCGTTTAGCGGCTTACGTGTAAAGAGGTAACAGACAGATAAGACATATTTTCGAGTTTTTAATATAAGAATTCGATACAGGACTGTATTGCAACATAAAATGAATGGAACATGCTATTACTATACCTGATAAGTATCAAAATGCTTTACCAGATTTTGAAGATTGAGAACCTCCGCCTAAGATGCTTGTGGCGTAGTGGCGGCAGCGCTTTGGTAGTGATACCAAAGTTAAGCAACCCACGTCGCGGTCATGATTGGATGGGTGACCATTCTGACCATTTAATTAGAAAAAAAGAAAGAAGAAAGAAAAAGCGTTTATTCGGAGATCGGTGAACAAGAAACAATTTACAAATTACAAAAATGTGATCTGCCGAAAAGGCATCCGACTCAGCATTAGTCGTGGTAGCCGTAGGCAAACCACGACACTGATTTTTAGCGGATGCCTGGGGTAAATTCTTAAGTACATTAACATTAATTAAGTAACGTCCATGACAAGCATCTCCGTGCTTCGAAAGGCACTTTAAGCAGTTAGTCCCGGCTAATATCTGTTGATATAAGTGGTTAAGCCTAGTCAGAGGCCCTAGGGCTGCTTGATTGATAGCATCTGACAGTAAGGTCGGTCACTTGCCTTACAGACACCCCTCCACCAATCTGCACTGAGCCCGCGTGGGCTCGTACCTCCTCATAGTTTAGGTGAGGCGTATACCCAGCAGCGGGATCTATATAGGCTAACTTTACTTACTTTAAGGCCTAAGGTGTATTTTTGTTATCAATGTACCTACAGAATTCGTCTTTCTATGGTTTTGTTACATGTAGGTATATATTAATTTCAGGTCAGCAAGCTCGCTTCGTCCAGTGCCCTGAAGGTGAACTGCAAAAACGCAAGGAAGTAGTCCACACAGTCACCCTTCACGAAGTTGACGTTATAAACTCGCGCACCCATGGATTCCTGGCTTTATTCTCTGGTAGGTAGCATTTGACGTCAATTACTTTAAGAGCCAATGACGTTTTGACGTTCTTACTATTTAACGTCATTATATTTGATGTCCTTACCATTGAACGTCATTATATTTGACGTCCTTATCATTTAACGTCATTGCTGTTTTTAATATTACAAGATTTTTTGGTAAAAAATAAACACTATTTTCTGGTAATACTTTTACCAAAGTCATATTTTATCTGGATTGTTCTCAATAGAGTTTTCGACCAAACGGTGGCGATGTCGTGTACGAACTTGTAGCAACGTGTTTGTTGAACGTCAGTTCTGTCAGTAAATTATTACTATTAACAATACCAGCAGCTTTACATCTACTGGACTCCGGTGTCATAAACTTCGTCACTCGACAGTTTTACGAAAACATTGTTTGTAATTTCTTAAAATACGTAGGTTTTTTTTCTTTATTTTTTTCTTTTTTTAGAAGCGTGCGCTTTTTTTCATTTTATTAGTGATGAAATTCTTGGCTGCCAGGTGTAAACTTCAGATATGTTCTCTTTGGTGCGGAACGGGCTGGTGTGATCATGTCTACGAACTCTTATTCGAAATTCAAATTACTTTGCCTCCCTAGGGGCGTAATGACATTTCATACAACATTACGTTTCTAGGGATGCAATGACTCACTTTGAGTTAGGCTTACTTGATGTGTAATTGAACATTGCCAAGTAGGTAGTGTGAAAAATAATTTTGTATACAGGGTGTGGCGTAAATAGTGGTCCAAAGCAAAGGTGTGGATACACTGTACACTGAAGCACCACATACTAGTATTTAAAAAAAAATTATGTACAGGGTTTTCAAAAAAAAAAATTTTTTTTTAATTTTTTTAGAAATCGTTACCTTGCCTTACAAATTTGGTTATAATTTCCAAAAATGACGGTTTTTTTTATCCATTTTTTTATTATTATTGCTGATCACTTGTACTTAGTACTCCATTCGTTTTTTTTTTTTACAAACTGAATTTAATAAAAAAAAATAAGTTTCTTTCAAAATTCAATACTCACTGCTAGCAAATCGTTTGACTTTCAATGCTTTTGGTGCAAAAAAAATGTACCACACTGTCAGTGCCCATTGTTTAAAAAAAATGCCCATCTTTTGCAGATTCTAAAATGGTGCACCAATAAGTGTTACGACTTACAGGAAAAAAGTTATTGCTTTTCGAAACAAAAAGGAGCCCAATTCAGAAAAACAATTTATTTGAAGTTCAAGGGTTTACAAGGGTTGTAATTTTTTTCTGTGTGGTCCAAAGCAAAGGTGTGGATACACTGTACACTGAAGCACCACATACCAGTATTTAAAAAAAATTATGTACAGGGTTTTCAGGGTTTTCAGGGTTTTTTTTATTAAATTCAGTTTGTAAAAAAAAAACGAATGGAGTACTAAGTACAAGTGATCAGCAATAATAATAAAAAAAATGGATAAAAAAAACCGTCATTTTTGGAAATTATAACCAAATTTGTAAGGCAAGGTAACGATTTCTAAAAAAATTAAAAAAAATTTTTTTTTGAAAACCCTGTACATAATTTTTTTTTAAATACTGGTATGTGGTGCTTCAGTGTACAGTGTATCCACACCTTTGCTTTGGACCACACAGAAAAATAATACAACCCTTGTAAACCCTTGAACTTCAAATAAATTGTTTTTCTGAATTGGGCTCCTTTTTGTTTCGAAAAGCAATAACTTTTTTCCTGTAAGTCGTAACACTTATTGTTGCACCATTTTAGAATCTGCAAAAGATGGGCATTTTTTTTTAAACAATGGGCACTGACAGTGTGGTACATTTTTTTTGCACCAAAAGCATTGAAAGTCAAACGATTTGCTAGCAGTGAGTATTGAATTTTGAAAGAAACTTAATTATTTTTATTAAATTCAGTTTGTAAAAAAAAAAACGAATGGAGTACTAAGTACAAGTGATCAGCAATAATAATAAAAAAAATGGATAAAAAAACCGTCATTTTTGGAAATTATAACCAAATTTGTAAGGCAAGGTAACGATTTCTAAAAAAATTTAAAAAAAAATTTTTTTTTGAAAACCCTGTACATAATTTTTTTTAAATACTGGTATGTGGTGCTTCAGTGTACAGTGTATCCACACCTTTGCTTTGGACCACTATTTACGCCACACCCTGTATATCTTTCCAGCGGTTTACTATTTATTACTTGTTCAGGTGACACCGGTGAGATCAAGTCTGAGATCCGAGAGCAAATTAACAGCAAAGTGGCGGAGTGGCGTGAGGAGGGCAAAGCTGAGATGATACCAGGCGTTTTGTTCATTGATGAGGTATGTCTTTGGGTGCAGCCATTTACCATTCATTGAACTGCTTCTAAAAAGCTAATTGACATAAAAAACTACATTCATTGATTTCGAACCATATTGTAAAAGCATATTTTTTATTGTTATGGCAACAAAAATGTCCCATACGATGAAGTAAAGCCCTTTTTTCATAGCTTGTTCAACATTGTAAACAATCTTGACATTCCTTTTTAACGAAATTATTCATTTAAAAATAAAATAGACACAAAAATTACGTCCTAATATGTTAGTTTATCGTTTAATATATGCAGCTTTTTATAGCTATTATAAGTTTTTTTTTTCACCAGTTTAGTTTTAAAACTCATAAAAAGATTGTTTACCAATTTTTGACACGTTTTTTTATTTATCCATACTATCTGTAGGTAACCCTAAACATGTATATTTTTTAAAGATTTTATTGTTCTGTTTTCATAGCATGATTGAAATACTATTTTGTGTCAAAATACAACTTTTAGTACTAAGGATCATATTATAACACAAGTCTGCTTTAGCTACTAACTTTAATCAATGTTATACACGTTGTCCATCATTATTATTATATCATTATGTTTTCTTCCCTACAGGCCCACATGCTGGACATTGAATGCTTCTCATTCCTGAACCGGGCACTCGAATCCGAGACCGCTCCGGTCGTCATAATGGCGACTAACCGCGGGATCACTCGCATACGCGGCACGAACTACCAGAGCCCGCATGGGATACCACTGGACTTGTTAGACAGGATGATCATAGTCCCCACTGCGCCTTACTCACATCAAGAACTGAGGGAAATACTGAACATACGGTGAGTATACACGGTGTTTAGTAGTTGAAGAAGAATAATCATTTAACTAAATGGCTTCTGTCCTTATTAAAATTTATTATCTGTCTTCATTAAAATTATTTATTTGTCTTTTCTTTTCAAGTAAAAATATTACCATTTTCAAGATAATACATTAAAATTAAAACCTTTTGAATGCATATATTATATTTATTTATCTACAAATAATGACTTCAAACATCTGTTTTTATTTTAATACATTTAAATATGCCAGATAACAAAATCATCATTCTCTTTCAAATTATAATTATAATAAAGATACCATAAAAAATAAAAATATGGTCACTTGATTCTTTGTACGGAATATCTTGTATATTCGAATTTAAAAAGTTATATTACATGATGCCTTGAATATGCATTGACACTCTATCTTACCGTTTAACGTCATCGACATACGACGTCCTCACCATTTTACGTCAAAAAGTGGTTGACAAATCTTCCTAGTGCTATCCCGGTTGTGCCCCCCACGCGAGAGCGCAGGGTAGGCTTTGAACCATGATCTAGGATGTGGCAGACCAGGGGCCCAATTCTCATGCCTTGGATATTATGTCACATACGATGTTTATCAAAAAAACATGGTGGATATCACAAAACTTAGATGTTACGTATTCTCGAAGTATGAAAATGTCGGATATTTATCACATTTTATGATATCCGCAATGTTTTTTCTATACATATCGTATGTGATATAATATCGAAAGCGCGAGAATTAGGCCCCAGGTAATTTCAGTGGAGCAATTGCCATCTGACTTGACCCTGTTAACAGGGGAACCTGACCAGTTTGGATCATGGTTACTCATTCAGTCCCGATTTTTCCCTCACCGTAAGAGCATCGGTTTAGTGACACAGTCGATTAATTTTTGTGAGCGAAATTTGATTTAAAATCGGTTAGTGAAACAACTTATAGCTTAGAAATAGCCATTGGTACATGGCGGCACATGGTGTCGAACCAATACCTCCCGCATGAGAGGCAACCCGCTAGCCACTACGCTACCGACGCTCTTACAATGATCAATGATCGAAAAATTATATTTTTATTACGTAAATAAGTTCATTTTTGAAAATATATAATTCACAACAAAACATTTTCTTTCTCTTATCTCCGGGGACAGATATTGAAATACTTGGTTTACAGATTAGTATTGGTCAGATGAACTTAATACCCTGTGATTTGATTCTGAGCAGCACTTTCTTTTGTTTAGACGGCATTGACACTCTAAATATTACCATTTAACGTCATCAACATACGACGTCCTTACCATTTGACGTTATCAAGTAAATACACAAAATAAGATTATTAATCCATTGCAGGTGTGAGGAAGAGGACTGTCAAATGTCAAACGATGCCCTGACAGTGCTGACCCGCGTAGCCACAGAGACGTCGCTACGATACGCCATACAGCTGATTACTACAGCATCTCTAGTAGCTAAAAGGAGGAAGGCCACTGAGGTACTTTTTATTTGGATTGGGTTTGCTCTTGACTCTAGACTAAGCCAGACGTTGCGTAGACAGAGACGATGGTGGAGCGAGCTCACTCAGAAGGTTCTGGCACTCATAGTCACCGACGGAACACAGCAAGCTGCTTGGCGTCGGGCTCTGGTGGGAGGGTGGTAGCTACCAGGCGGCACATAACAGAGCCTACTACAGCTGGCCACAGAATAAGTATTAGTACTCCGTACATAAGTATGACTTTGCAATGAAATTCAAAGAAATATCTACTCAATGTTGTTAACGATATGGTGTAATTCAGTTCGCCTCTGACTCAAGCACATTTTCGTGTAGACACCTACAGAAATACATTGCAATATAATTTCATTCTTATAACTCTGGAATATGATCCATAATACACTAAACCTATTCAGTGACGTACTATCACGCAACGCGATAGGGTTGACTGCCACAAGAAGCTACTTACGCCATCTAGCGCATGTTTCTAGGACTTTATTCACGCTCGTCCAACCAGCAACCTAGTGTCGCGCACCGCCGGTGAATAAAACGCGGGAGCGTGTCGCTGCCGGCTAGCGACACACAACTTGTTTAGTCCCTTACGTAGGTGTCGCCGCGCGTAGGTACGTTTTTGCTACCTACGCGGGAAGATACACAGGCCTGAGCTGGCTGCCACACAAAATATTTTCACAGTATAATTTCATTTTACGAATGTAAATATCTATAGTACTCAAAACTTCATTTTCAGATGGGCCTCAAACCCACAAAACTTCGCTATTCGGGATGATCTCCCAACTAAGCTGTCTCACTGGCACAGCAAGCACTTAATTCGTCGAGCGAATAACGTCCTAGGTAGCTCAGTTGGGAGAGCATACGCCCGGATAGCAAAGGGTCGTGGGTTTGAGCGCCACCTAAAAATGGTCGAAGAATTTTTAAGTGCAATATTTAATATTGTACGCTGAAATTTCATACCTTCTTCAACCTTCTTAAGTTAAGGATATCAAAAAGGAAAGGAATATTAAAAAAGGTTTTTGGGAATTTACTTCATTCGGGGTTAAATATAAAAACACTTTAAAACATAATTTTACAAAGTAATCCATTAAATTGTGTTTTAATTTGTTCAAATATTCGCGTAAACGTAAGAAACAAATACTTGTAAGGATAAAATAAATATGTATTTAGTTCCATATCGAAATAAATATCTTTCAGTTTATTCATCCTTTAATGTTTGAGGCAGGGAAAAAACTTGTCAAAGCCAAACTAAATTGTACAAACTGAAACCTTTACAATCATGTTTCCAGACACAATAGAAAATCAATTGTTATCAACCCGCCCGCGGGTCTTATGAGGTGTTGTGACCGATTAGATTACAAGATTTTTACGAAATTTAATTTAATTTCGCTCACAAAAATTAATCGACTGTGTCATCCGGTGGGACTCGAACCCACGTCCCTTCGCTATCCGGGCGAATGCTGTTACCAACTGAGCTACGGAGGACGTTAGACAGCCGACGAATTTTTGTAAGTGCTTGCTACGCCAGTGAGCCGGCGTTCGATTTCACCGGATGACACAGTCGATTAATTTTTGGAAGCGAAATTAAATTCAATTTCATAAAAACTTGCAAAAAAATTGCTTAAGTTATAAAAATAATTATATAGATTACAAGATATTTTGTAAGATTCATCCCTTAGTGGGTTGAATTGGGGATGAATATTTTTTTTTTCATTTGCAGGTGAGCATGGAGGATGTGAAAAAGGTGTACTCTCTGTTTCTGGATGAGCATCGCTCCGAACAGTTCCTGAAGGAATACCAAGATGAATTCATGTTTAATGACGGAGGAGGAGGTCAGTATACTTAGGGCTCATTCACACGGGATCCGTCATTGACGATTCGTCAAAATACAGGATACGTCATGACGGATGGACGTTCACATTGCATACGGAATCGTGTTTCTTCACGATTCGTCTAAATATCCTAATTGAATTTGGTCAAAAATCTGTGTATTTTGACGATTCGTGATTTGTAAAAACACAATACTAGATTAAAGACGTATCGTTATTTTTCACGATTCATGATCTGTGTGAATTCAAAAAGCATTGCCGCCGTCAAAAAAAGAACGAATCGTAAAAAAAGACTAATCGTCAAAAATCACGAATCGTCCTTGGGAACGGGCTCTTATTCCTATAATATCAAATCTATCCCAACAGAGATCACAGGAGATATTATAGTGCACAAGTGATTGTGCAACACACGGTACACTCTCATAGTGTGGACTGGAGAGAATTCAGGCAGGAAACATCGAGCACGTAACCTATAGAAGCGAAGTCAGCGCGATTTTTCTCCGAAACTTATCAGTGTTTGGTACTGATACGAAGTGTCAAATTAACTGTCAATTTTTTATAATCGATTAAAACGAGATATTTCGGTTTTGATCGTAAATAACAATCTTTTAAACAGCACCTTCATTTTAAAATATGTAAAGGAATAAGTGAATGTGTTTGACAAAATGTTTCGAAAAAAAACGGAAGCATTCAGTGCCAAGAGATTTGGTCTCTATAGGTTATGTGCTCAGTGCCCAGAGTAAAATTTTGGCAATATAAAAAAAAATCGTTAAAGAACCACTAATGTTAAAATTCAAATGTTTTGTTACAGATGCCCCCCATCTAATGGAGATAGCGCAGTAAACAAATAAGTTTAAACATTCTCAGTAATTTCCAATGAATAAATATGCTTTAATGATGACATTTCCGAGGAAGTACATTTAAGTTTGTCATAAGATAGTTACGTTTTTTTCTAAATATATAACATGAAACAACATTTGATTGAATTTCTTTTGTGTTCTTAAGTCCATGAAATATAGTAACCCCTTTACGAATAGTAAATTTGCCACTGATGTAAGACTTGTATAAATATGACATAGTGAAGACAAACATTTCAAATTAGCTGGTTCGATTGCTGGTTCATTTAAATCAAGTGCTATAGCAATTCATAATCATTATTAGGAAGGGGGTAAAAGTCCATCTTTATAGTTTTCCACAACACATCCACAGTCCAGAAAAAAACAACAGGAATTCCATAATCATAAGGTTTTCTGGAAGAGATTGCTTTTGAAATGAGGTACAGTCAAGTACTTTGTTATAATGTATTTCGAATGTAGAATTCAATAATGATGATTGCTGAACAGATTTGGATGGAGCTAAGTAGCTTTCAATCTATGAGAATGCATACTATTAAGTACAATCTGCATCTACATTATTACAATATTTTTTATCCTGTCTGACATATTTTTAGATGTTGAAGGTGTAACAATAAAACCAAAAAAGTACTGCAATAACTTGATTTACTTATAACTTAAAATCATCATGTAGATATCTACATTATCCCTACGAAGGTTGTGTCGTTTAAGTCCTGTCGCGGTAGTGTTTGATGTTCACGAGCACCCAGACAGGGACGGCAGACCAGCCGATGACCATCAAGGATGAGAGGAAGATGATTTCCTGAAATAAAATAATTGATTAGTGATTATTATGGATGAGGTGCTTGTGGCGCAGTGCTTTGGTAGTGATACCAAAGTTAAGCGACCCATGGCACAGTTGTGATTGGATAGATGACCATTCCGACTATTTAAGGGACGTCCATGACAAGCATCCCCGTGCTTCGGAAGGCCCATTAAGCAGTTGGTCCCAGCTAATATCTGTTGGTATTAGTCGTTAAGCCTAGTCAGAGGCTCTAAGGGCGGCTTGATAAAAATCTGACAGTAAGGTTTGTCACTTGCCTTACAGACAGCCCTCCACCAATCCGCACTGAGCCCGTGTGGTGGAGTATGGCTCATACCTCCTCATAGTTGAGGTGAGGCCTTTTCCCAGCAGTGGGATCTATATAGGCTGACTTTTATTATGGAAATTGATTAGTGGGTATTGTTGTTCAGATACAGGTATGTCTGTCAAGCCATGGGAATTTTCAAGTCTCCCTTAGTGTTTATTCCAGTTATGTGCATACATTGTCCTTTACCTGTCAAACCCCATAAGACCTGTAGGCGGGTTGATAATTAATTTTCTATTGTGTTTGGAAACACGACACTTGAAGGTTAACTTCAATGTTATTTATTATAATCTGTTGTCAACCAATAATGGATAACTCATTGTTATTGGCCCGGTTGCAAGAACAGACTAGGCTATAATGCCTCCATCAGCTACTAATGTGTTATTAATTTTGTCAGTTTTCAAAGAAATAATTGACATAAAAAAATACAATTGAATGGCGCTCCTACAACTAAGCAAATTGCAACTCAAAGGACCTTGTCAGACAGTATCCTTTAGCCCAAGTGTCAGTAGAAAAAGGTACTTTTTACATGTAAACAAATTCAAGTTTGGTCACTTGGGATTTAGGATTAGAGCTAATCGATGTTAAAGATATTACGTTGGACGTTACGACGATGTTAAACAGATAAGATACAGTTACTATTCATTTCTGTGCAAAGGTAAAAAAGATAACCTAGAAATGAGGCAAAAATTACGTAATGGAACAAATGTATTCTAAACCAAACTATAAAAAAACATATCTCCCAATATGCTCAATAACACATTACAAGCTAATTTATGTGGTAGAAATGTGATTAAAATGCACTTTGCAAGGTAAATCGCAAGGAATACTTACGCCAGTGGACACCTTGTTTCTAGCGGGTGTGGCGATCACTGTCATGTTTCTCTTGGGGATAACATTTTTGGCGAACTGGGCGTTGCTCCTGACAAGGCTACGGAGGGCGAACATTTTGATTTTATTAAATTTTCACGATTCAAAATCTGACACCACTAAGAAAATTCACAAAATTGATTTTCGGGATACCAGGCCGTAAATTGAAAAACTACCATTAAAAATGTTGCTGTAAGCAAAAAATAGTTGTTTTGGTAGTTTTTGATAACGGTATTATCGGTATCGTTAAACATATAATACATTATAAATGTATAATACAATAAATTGTAATAGGGCTCAATTCCAATGCGCCCTGTCTAAGATTAAATTTAGGTTCAGTCTCTCTCTTTCTCTATCAAACACGATTTCTAACGTACAAGTTTTTGCGTGTTTTCGTCTAACTTTAGTCTTCATCGAATGACATCCCTACTAAATTGTTTATGGGTTCTCTAATTTCCTTAGCAACGGCAGGCCTGTGTATCTCCCCACGTAGGTAGCAAAAACGTACCTACGCGCGGCAACCCTTACTAAGGGGCTAAAACAAGTTGCGTGTCGCTACCGGCCAGCGACACGCTCGTGCGTTTTATTCACCGGCGGCCACGCGGCTAAGTTGCTGGCTGGACAAGAATGAATAAAGTACTAGAAAGAGCGTTAGAAGCTTCTCGTAGCAGTCAACCCTATCGCGTCGCGTGATATTACGTCACTGAATAGGTTTAGTGTATTTATGAATTATATTCAGGAGCAATAAGTATGAAATTATCTTGCAATGGATTTTTGTAGGTGTCTACACGAAAATGTGCTTGACTCTGAGGCGAACTAAATTACGCCATATTGTTGACGACATTGAGTAGACATTTCTTTGAATACAATTGCTAAGTCATACTTCTGTACGAAGTACTAGTACTTATTCTGTGGCAACGGACAGCTGTTTAGTCTGACGTTTCTAAATTAATATAGTCTGTCTCTTTTCGGTTGTTTGGCAGAAAGAGAGACTGAACCTAAATTTAATCTTCGACAGGGCGCATTGGAATTGAGCTCATTATAGTTGTTTAAAAAAAATACATACAGTCGAATTGATAACCTCCTCCTTTTTCGAAGTCGGTTAAAAATACATTTAGAGATGATTAGATGTTCTTTTGCTTTATTTGTTTTTTTATTTTTTGAGTTAGTTACTAACTTTTTATACAGCATTAAGCTACAAGTATTATTTGTAGTTTCCGTATGTTTTATATGTAGGTAGGATTTTGTTATTGTGTTAACACTATCGTCGTTTAGGCGAATACAGACTAGGCAAAGGAAATAAGTCATATTAAAAGTACTTTATTTTGCTTAATTAATTAATAGACACATAAGACCATAGGCTAACGAAGGCTACCAGCAAAATGGGCGCCGTTTTTTTCATGGCAGCGTTGCGTATAGGGACGCATTCTCTCTCTAGCCAAGCGTAGTCTTCATCCAGATTTCTAGCCTTAAGTACTGGACCTAAAGTGGCTAGCACTCGCGCGTGGTAGTCGTTTAAGTATTTAATCTGAAACAAACCCATACTTAGTAATATTATAAATGCGAAAGTGTGTCTTTCTGTTACCTCTTGACGCTTAAACCACTGAACAGATTGAGATGAAATTTGGTATGTAGACAGTTCAAGACCCTGGAAAGGACATAGGCTACATTTTGTCGCGGTATAAAAATATTAAGGGGGTGAAATGGGAGATCAAAGTTTATATGGAAAATCCAACTTTTGCTCGGGCGAAGTCGCGGGGACCCACTAGTAATATTATAAATGCGAAAGTGTGTCTGTCTGTCTGTTAACTCTTGGCGCGTAAACTACTGAACCGATTAAGATGAAATTTGGTATGGAGACAGTTCGAGACCCTGGAAAGGACAAAGGCTACATTTTGTCGCGATATAAAAACATTAAGAGTGTAAAATGGGGGATGAAAGTTTATATGGAAAATCCAACTCTTGCGGGCGAAGTCGCGGGGAACCACTAGTAGGTAATAAAATTACTACCGATTAGTCCATCTATACCATTGATTTTAAATCAACGATCTATACTTATATTATAAAGAGGACAGATTTGATTGTTTGTTTATACTGAATAGGCTCCGAAAATGCTGGACCGATTCTAATGGAATTTGGTACAAGGATAGTTTGAGACCATGGGTAGGACATAGGTAGGCTTTTTGTCGCGATACAAAATCATCAGGAGGGTGCTGGTAGTGGGTACTGGGCATGATGTGACTAATCTGTAGTTAAAGGAGTCACAGGACATACATATTTCAGTCAATATATTTCTTACCTCAAAGTCGGTAAGCAGGCTGACATCCAAGCAGGCCGTCTGATGCGGCACCAGGGAGATGGTGTAGAAACCCAGGGCTCCAACGCCGCCAAAGTCACCAACCATTGCCTCAGCCTGTCAAAGTGTTAGGGCGTTTTTAGTGTCATGCGAATATTTTTACACGAGATATATAATCTGTGATGCGTAATGCACCCGCGACATGCGAAAAGTACTTATTAATTAAGACGTCAGAGTAAACAACTATTAACTAAGGAAATTAGAGAATCCATATTATTTGACGACCGTCTTGATGTAGTGGTTCGCGCCATGGACTTCTAGAGCAAACGGTTGCGGGTTCGAATCCCGCAAGGGGCAAATGTTTGTGTGATGAGCACGAGCATTTGTACCAAGTCATGGATGTTTATAAAAGTATTTAAGTATGTCTATCTGTTATCCTAGTCACCATAGCACGCTCACGCTTAGTTTGGGGCTAGGTAATTGGTGTGTTTGTTGAAACAATTTATTATTATTATTATTGGCAGGAGCCCATGGCGGCAAACTTAAGTTCGCTCGCCATATAGACAAAGAAGAAGAGAATACATAAACAATTTATTAGGGATGTAATTCGATGACGACTAAAATTAGACGAAAACACGCAAACACTTGTAAAAATCGCGTCACATGATTTTAAATTATTGCAGTCAAACTCTTTCCGTTTGTTTAGCTGAGAAAGAGAGAGATTGCACATTGGACTCGAGTTCTATGTCTGCCTCGTTGGTCTAATGGTCACTGGCTGCTCCTCACCGAAGTTAGTTTCATTTCTAGGTTTTTCTGTTTTGAATTAAACTCAGAAACAGCACCGGGGTCAGGAACAAATCAGGACTCTGTCTACGCCACATCTGGTTTAGTCTTGCTATAGTCGAAAGCAAACCCATTACAAATAGGAATTGGAAGTTGGTGGTGTTACACCCCCGTGCCTCGAAAAAGCACGTTATGCTGTTGGTCCTCCTGCGTCTGATCTCCCTTCGGTCATGAGGGACTGCCGTCTCACTAAACTATGAAAGCGAAGGAAACGAGGGTGCACCTGTGTATTGTGCACTATAATATATCTCGCATCATACGGTTATCTTGGATGAGATTGGCCGCCATGGTCAAAATTCGGCCAGATTCTTACAAAATTTTACCATGCCTGAAACGACTATTTCTGCCTCGCCCAATGGTTGACTGGTAGAGAATGCCTTAAGGCATTAAGTCCGTCATTTGTACTTTTTTTATTTGTATTAATAAATAAAGAATAAATAACTAAATAAACTTACCATGGGGTGGTTCGCAGATTTGTTCATCACAATCACTTCAACCACATCCTCGTGTCTGATCCCGTACTCACCCACTTCGTAGTAACCGGGCTCTGAAAGTCAATAGAAAATTTCCAGAGGCTAAAAATATTTTACAGTGGATCAATCGTACTCGGTCTAATATCAATCACTTTGCTATTAGCTGACAAGAAGCGCCTACCTGCAGCCAAACAAAGTCATTGATTGATAGAAATATATTTTTGTAAACACTGACCTCTTTATTACAAGTAAGCTTGACTGCATACTGTCAACCTAAAAATGAAGCCATTTGACTATCGCTGTTAGCGACGAGAAAACTTAGTTTTAAGTAGCTTTATAGAAAGAAAATTATGATTTGTTAACTTTGTTAGGAAGGCATCTATTTGATAATGTGAAATGATTAGGTTTAAAAATGTTTCATGCTTTGAACATAGAACAAGTTTTCCAAGTTAGAAACTTAGGGAGAAAACATATCTTCTAGTCCATTTACACATACGAGGGTCAAACTGAAAGTTCTTAGAACTGGCCACTTATAAACAATATAATAAAAAAAATATTCTAAAATTTGAAAATAGAACTCTTTGCCAATATTACTGAGTATATATTTCATTCATTTGTCATTTGTTTTACGACTTGGCGGCAAATTGAAAATTGTCTGTGTCACGTCAAAATGAATTTAACACGAAAAAATTTTCGTGCAATGATTTTTTATGACTTTCGATGTCATTTAAGTCAACAAGAAAGTTATGATAGACTACGATTGGCCTTTCACGATGAAGCCCCATCTTGTGCCACTGTTTACAACTGGTTTAATGAGTTTAAACGTGGTCGCACTAATCTCACTGATGATGTACGTGAGGGACGGCCTTCTACGGCGACGACTGAAAATAACATCTGTGTTGTGCGGCGTATGATAGAGACTGACAAAAGAGTGACCTATCAGCAGATTCGGACAAGCTTAGGCATCGGTATGAGTCAAGTGCACAAAATCCTCCACGAACATTTAGCGGTCAGGAAGCTTTGCGCCCGGTGGATACCTCATAATTTGACTAAGGCTCAAAAACTCCATCGTGTGGATTGGTGCCGTAAAATGATTGAAAGATTTAACGGAGGTGACTCAAATGCTGTGTTCGACATACTAACAGGTGACGAAAGCTGGATTTACTGTTATGATCCTGAAACCAAAAGACAATCTGCTCAGTGGGTGTTTCCTTTCGAGGAGTTGCCAACTAAAGTGAAGAGAGATCGAAGTGCGGGAAAAAAAATGGTGGCCTCGTTCTTTGGAAGGATAGGTCATTTCGCAACAATTGTGTTAGAGGATCAAAAAACAGTTTCTGCAGAATGGTACACTACCAATTGTTTGCCACTTGTCTTGGAAAAAGTTCGAGAGAAACGACCTCGCAGTAGGATCCTCCTTCACCACGACAACGCCTCGTCGCACACCGCCAAGCGAACGATCGACTATTTGGCGACATCAAACGTTGAATTACTGGGTCACCCGCCGTATAGCCCCGACCTCGCGCCTTGTGATTTTTATTTATTTCCAAAAATTAAAGAAAAACTTAAAGGAAAGCGGTTTATGAATGCTGAAGAAGCGGTGGCTGCGTATCGCGATGCCATTGAAGAGACCCCTAAGGACGAGTGGGCAAAGTGCTTTTCCCAGTGGTTCCATCGCATGCAGCGGTGTATTGACGTCAATGGACAATATTTTGAAAAGATATAATAAAACTAATAACTGGCTAATGTAATCAGTTTTTGATTTTCTAAGAACTTTCAGTTTGACCCTCGTATATAGCTATTTACTTCACACATCTTCTTGAAAATGGTGGAAAATTCGAGATACGGATAGGGAGGGGATGAAAGTGCTGGAAATCCCAGAAAGAAAATTCTAGAACGTGAAAGGTAGATATGTTTTGTCCCTTTCCCGCACGAAAGGTCCCTTGCAAGCGGCAATACCGTAAAGAAAGCCGTTTCAGTTTTTTAGCTATAACTTCTAAACTAATTAGAATATTGTAATGATTTTAGTACTATTAGATAGCTAAAATAATGACTCAACTTAGAAAAATAAGTTTCTGTAAGAATATTAACTGCCACCCAGGAAAACTAACGAAAAACTGATTTCCTCGCATTAGAGGGAGATAGCATGATCCGAGGGAGGGAGAAAGAATCCCGGAACCATATAAACATGGAAAAGGTTTTGCCGGATGGCAAGTTTTAGTTCTGAAGTTTTAGTTCTGAAAAGCTCTCAGAATACTTCTGAAGAGAAGAAAGTGAACGTTGAACAGTGAATACCAGTGCAATAGTAGTGACAATAGGTGCCATAGTAGTAAATAACAGCTTTGTAAGTGCAATAGTGAGTGAATAAAGTCTGCAAGTGCATAGTGCAATAGTGTTTCAATCAGGACCCTATAGTTAGTGCCCAGTACATCCAGTTAGGCAGCTTCAGACCGGCCAGCACACCACACACCCAAATACAGTCCACTACCGGGGACCGCACCGGACTAACCGACCTGCCGCACCCCGACAACAAGCTACCATTTTCAATCGCCATTTTGGCGCTGACGGCTGTAGTAAGCGTGTGGTGAGCGTCCACGGAACTTACATAATACTTAACTTAAGTTACTTTAATTTAGTTCTCTAGACACTTGGTAGGGGCACTTTGATTCGGCACAAAAATTATCTGTCATTTCTTAGAGATAATAATAATGTCCTCCTAGCCGAATTTCGACTACGGCGGCTTATCTCAACAGAGATTAACCAACTGCGCAGGACATATTATAGTGCACAAGTGTGTGCGCAATACACAGGTGCACTCTCTGTTCCTTCACTCTCATAATTCGGTGAGACGGCAATCCGACATGACCGTAGAGAGATCAGGCGCAAGACCAACGGCTTATCGTGCTTTCCGAGGCACGGGTGTGTTATCGCCACCAACTTCCTGACTCCGGAGCTGTGTCTGAGAAATTTTAAGTCAGAAAAACCCAAACACTCTTGGCCCGACCCGGGATTCGAACCCGGGACCTCGTGGATAGTACCCAGCGTGCTTCTTAGAGAACCTTTAGTCCAGTAACTTGTATAATAGAGGTACATGGTTGTAAACGTATACGTTCTGATGGTTCGGAATTGTTTCAAATGCCAAACTATACTTTACTCTTTGAATGCCGAATAACGTAAGCAATAATATTGCAAGTATGGTGTTATTAGGTACATCGAAAACTCACAAATGAAGAGGTACATTCAACAGCCGCACGTCAAGCTATGCATTTGAACTACGAAAACAGTTTGTATTACGTAAGTAATAGCGGCGATCTCAAGATCAACATGCATTGTCCGTGCGGCCGTGTTTCACATAGAAATCTCGTAGCAAATGATTGTAAGGGGGTTATTAAACTACGCGATATCACAGAATAAATAATAGGCGATATTCAGACAGTCTTACTAAGACCATGTAAGACTCAGCGTAGTGTAATAAGAGACTGTTGACCCATCTCGCTCTTACCAGGCCTGTGTATCTCCCCGCGTAGGTAGCAAAAACGTACCTACGCGCGGCGACCCTTTGTAAGGGGCTAAAACAAGTTGCGTGTCGCTGCCGGCCAGCGACACGCTCGCGCGTTTTATTCACCGGCGGCCGCGCGGCTGCGTTGCTTGCTGGACGAACATAAATAAAGTCCTAGAAAGAGGCGCTAGATGGCGTTAGTAGCTATTTGTAGCAGACAGCCCTATCGCGTCGCGTGATATAACGTCACTGAATAGGTTTAGTGTATTATGAATCATATTCCAGAGTCATAAGAATGAAATTATCTTGCAATGTATTTCTGTAGGTGTCTACACGAAAATGTGCCTGAGTCCAAGGCGAACTAAACTACACCATATCGTTGACAACATTGAGTAGACATTTCTTTGAATTTCATTGCAAAGTCAAACTTCTGTACGGAGTACTAGTACTTATTCTGTGCTTTTACACAGGTTGTAAAAGCCTCTTTCACAGATTGTGTGTGAATATCGCATCTAAAAACCCCTTCACTGTTAAAAACGTATGCTGCTAAAAACGTCAAAACTTACCGTTACTCATAATCATGCCTTCAGCGAGGCCAGGATCAGTCGCACTGGGTCCGCTCAAGATCCAGGAAGGACCTTCGTGGACATTCAGGAAGTGTCCCAGCCCATGACCCGTCCCGTGGCCGTATGTGAGCCCCACGTCCCAGAGGAACTTGCGAGCGAAGGACTCTAGGGTGTGACCCTGAGGAAAAGGCAAAACAACTTCTTGTCGTAGCCAGAAACCATAGGCCAACAATAGCTTTAAGAATTTTTAAGACTCACAGTGTTTTTCTTTATTTTTATAAAAGTTTAAATAAGAAACCAAAAATTCGGACATGGGCAGGATTTGAACCCACAACCTTTGGCAAACCGGGCCGACTCTCTTACCAATTGAGCTACCGTGCCACTGAAATATATCGTTCAGTCCAGATGGACTGCCCCCGCGGCACTACGTTGCTGGCTGGAAGAGCATGAATAAAGTGCTAAAAAGGTGCGCTAGATGGCGTTGGTAGCTTTTTACAGCAGTCAACCCTATCGC
This sequence comes from Pyrausta nigrata, assembly GCA_949316185.1. Lineage (NCBI taxonomy): Eukaryota > Metazoa > Arthropoda > Insecta > Lepidoptera > Crambidae > Pyrausta > Pyrausta nigrata. Next base: position 4,859,432 of record OX438964.1, on the reverse strand, counting down.
GTCGCATACGAGGGTCAAACTGAAAGTTCTTAGAACTGGCCACTTATAAACAATATAATAAAAAAAATATTCTAAAATTTGAAAATAGAACTCTTTGCCAATATTACTGAGTATATATTTTATTCATTTGTCATTTGTTTTACGACTTGGCGGCAAATTGAAAATTGTCTGTGTCACGTCAAAATGAATTTAACACGAGAAAATTTTCGTGCAATGATTTTTTATGACTTTCGATGTCATTTAAGTCAACAAGAAAGTTATGATAGACTACGATTGGCCTTTCACGATGAAGCCCCATCTCGTGCGACTGTTTACAACTGGTTTAATGAGTTTAAACGTGGTCGCACTAATCTCACTGATGATGTACGTGAGGGACGGCCTTCTACGGCGACGACTGAAAATAACATCTGTGTTGTGCGGCGTATGATAGAGACTGACAAAAGAGTGACCTATCAGCAGATTCGGACAAGCTTAGGCATCGGTATGAGTCAAGTGCACAAAATCCTCCACGAACATTTAGCGGTCAGGAAGCTTTGCGCCCGGTGGATACCTCATAATTTGACTAAGGCTCAAAAACTCCATCGTGTGGATTGGTGCCGTAAAATGATTGAAAGATTTAACGGAGGTGACTCAAATGCTGTGTTCGACATACTAACAGGTGACGAAAGCTGGATTTACTGTTATGATCCTGAAACCAAAAGACAATCTGCTCAGTGGGTGTTTCCTTTCGAGGAGTTGCCAACTAAAGTGAAGAGAGATCGAAGTGTGGGAAAAAAAATGGTGGCCTCGTTCTTTGGAAGGATAGGTCATTTCGCAACAATTGTGTTAGAGGATCAAAAAACAGTTTCTGCAGAATGGTACACTACCAATTGTTTGCCACTTGTCTTGGAAAAAGTTCGAGAGAAACGACCTCGCAGTAGGATCCTCCTTCACCACGACAACGCCTCGTCGCACACCGCCAAGCGAACGATCGACTATTTGGCGACATCAAACGTTGAATTACTGGGTCACCCGCCGTATAGCCCCGACCTCGCGCCTTGTGAGTTTTATTTATTTCCAAAAATTAAAGAAAAACTTAAAGGAAAGCGGTTTATGAATGCTGAAGAAGCGGTGGCTGCGTATCGCGATGCCATTGAAGAGGCCCCTAAGGACGAGTGGGCAAAGTGCTTTTCCCAGTGGTTCCATCGCATGCAGCGGTGTATTGACGTCAATGGACAATATTTTGAAAAGATATAATAAAACTAATAACTGGCTAATGTAATCAGTTTTTGATTTTCTAAGAACTTTCAGTTTGACCCTCGTAATACTGTCGCACATCACTGAATAGGTTTAGTCTATTATGAATCATATTCCAGAGTTATAAGAATGAAATTATCTTGCAATGTATTTTGGCCATGTCTTCGTTTTAATACTCACAACAGTGCCCTTAGGAAAAACAGTGGTGGCGAGTTGTATCTGCCCCTTCATGACTAATGTGAACGCACGGCGTTGCTCAGGAGTTGGAGACGCGCTCATGTGCCGGGTGCGAGTCAAATCTGTGGTGCCATCTCTAAAAATAACAAACAATTAAATAAAGTACATCAACTACTTTTTGTGCGGTGTCCATTTTTAGGGTTCCGTACCCTTAGGGTGAAGACGGGACCCTATTACTAAGATTCCACTGTACTGTCTGTTCTTCTCTCACCAGGCTGTATCTCATGAAGCATGATAGCTATACAGTTGAAATTTTTACAGATGATGTATTACTGTTGCCGCTTCTGCTGTTTGAATTTTGACCAGAATGCCCGCACAGAGCCTAGGCCCCGCTCTCGTTATACACCTCCACCCACCTCTGTACCTACCCCGCAGACGAGGACTCATTATTCTTAGCGAGTCGATGGAACACGAAAAAATTACATCGTAGCAGCCCAGAATTCAGCCACTTCTGTTGCGGATCGACTGCCGTCCATTAAATCCTCTGGCGTGCAGGTGTTGGGGCACGCCGGGCACGATGTTAAGTGTGCCATAGTTTGCACCGCACCACAAACACAGTCCACATGGAGCTTACCGAAAATCCCCACCTGACCATGTTGTCCTTACTTCGGCCAACGTGAGTCCGAAGCCTGTTTAAGGACTTCCAGAGGACTCATTTAATTAAATATATTGTTTTTCAACAAATTTCGGAGCGTCCTTGGTGGCACAGTGGCTAGCGTGTTGCCTCTCATGCGGGAGGTGTCGGGTTCGATCCCACGTACCGCCAAGTACTAATGACTTTTTTTGAGTTATTTACATTAATTATTTTACTAACCAATGCTCTTACGGCGAGGGAAAACATCGCGAGGAAACCTGCACATTCAGGCGACAGAATGTGTAACCATGATCTAAAACTGGTCAGGTTGCCCTGTTAACAGGGTCACGGAGGTGATATGGCAGTCGCTCCACTGTTATTACCTGACCTGCCACAATATCCTGGATCATGGTCCAAAGCAGATCCTGGGCCCTCGCGTGCGAGTGCACAACCGGTATAACGCTAGGATGATGATTTTTTTAACAAACGCACCAATTATATCTAGCCCTAAACTAAGTAACTTGTGCTATGGCGACTAGGATAACAGATATACATATGTATATAAGTTTATAATCATCCATGACTTAGGTACAAGTGCTCGTGCTCACCACACAAACATTTACTTCATGCGAGATTCGAACCTGAACCTCTGGTTTTGTAGTCCGGAGCATGAACCAAGACGTTGTTCTCGAATAAAGAGTTTTAATTTCCCATGACCACTTACTTGTATTGACCACCGGAGTCCACAAGCAGCATGTCTTCTTTCCCGATGACCTTCTGAGGGCCTTCCTTGGAGGGCGAGTAGTGTATCATGGCGCCGTTCTCTCCAGCACCAGCTATTGTGGAAAATGACGGTCCGTGGGAGTCTTCTTCTTCACTGAAGGACATGAAAGAGATAGTAGCTTAAAAACAAAAATTTAATATATTTATTTACCATGATCACTGATATAATACAAGTACGCTGGACTGCATACTGTCAACCTAAAAATTAAGCCATTTGACTATCGCCACTTTGGCGCTGAAGGCTGTAGTGAGTGAGCGTGTGGTGAGCGTCCACGCAACTAATAAGAGTTGAGCTTAGATCAAAGATCTTCTCTATTTTAGTTCCCTGGACACTTGGTGGGGGCGCTTTGAATAGGCACAAAAATAGTCTGTTATTTCTCTTTTGTCCAGCGTACCTACTTGTATAATAGAGGTCAGTGACCGCAATACAGATATTCTCTTACAAGTGTTATCAAACTACAAAGGCCATCCATGAATTAAATCACTTCAATATCGTAAGAGGGTTATAAGACCACGCGGTATTTAGACAGTCTTACCTCAGATTATATAATAGTTACTATACTCGGCCCGGCGAACTACGACACAACATTGTAGTGGCGTCACCGTTACATTAGAATCGAATTGGAGGCTTCTATAAATGCTATTTATTAAATTTCGGTAGATGTATGCCATTACAATGATATTCCGTCGGAATTATAACAATTCTTAACATTTACAAGAAATTTTCTCAATCAGACTTTACGTTTACGTCCTGCAAAAGTTACTTCGTTCGGAATATATCGACTAGTGCGGAAAATATCGATAAACACATGTCGATAGTGGAAACGAGTGTGCATGATTTAAAATCATTTAAGTTATAGGTGCTGAATGTTAAAAAGTTGCATGAAATTGTTTTTATTTCACTTAAATTTATAAAATGTTTCTGGGGACACCAGGTTTTGTTTTATTTAAGATTAGATTTTATTAGTATCAGAATTCATGTGTGGCATAATTAAGTGATAAATTATGCGTGTCATTACTTTTTCATACTTAAGTATTAGTACATTCTCTATTGAATAGAACGGAGCGCGGCATACATGCACTCACGATTGTATACCCAAGAGAATAAAAAAAATAACGGTAGGACAAAACCATATAAAACAAAAGCTGTTCAGCGATCATTTATTTATATATTTTAATCTGAATCTGATAATGACATTAGGGTTTGTGTCACGAACTCGGAATCTGAACTGCAGCTGCTGTCGCCTACGTTTATCAAAAACGGCTCATCTACAATGCTGTCGTATCGCACGTCTCGATCCCAATCATCAAAACAAAGTTTTGAAGCATTATATTGGTAGTGGTAGGGCGGTAGCTAAATTACATTAAGTTACATCGACACGACCCATCACTAACATGAACTGTCATAGGGATCAAGGTTCGCTGGGCCGGGTATAACTAAGACTCAGCGTAGTGTAATAAGAGTAAGCCTGTAAGTCTGTCTGCCCTATCTCGCTCTTTATTTATCTAAACTTTTTGCACACAGTTTATTGTACAAATGGCGGACTTGATGCTAAAAGCATTCTCTACCAGACAACCGTATGCCCAAACAGAGAAATTACAGGCGGTGCAAGATAGCATATTAGAAATATAAAAAAAGGAACAAAATAATAGATATACCTACACACTACATACATAAATAATATGTAATAATATTACACAGAACATATCATTCACGAGTTGAAATAGCGAGATAAGGCCTAAGCAGTTATTATTATTATAAGCAGTTTAATTAGACTGCGCGGTATTCAGACAGGCTTACTAAGACTCAGCGTAGTGTAATATGAGTTAGCCTGTAAGTCTGTCCGCCCTATCTCGTCTCGTCTTAGTAAGACTGTCTGAATACCGCGTAGTCTCATAGCTGCCATATAAACTGTCTTAGTAAGCCTGTCTGAATACTGCGTAGTCTCATAGCTGCCATATAAACTGTCTTAGTAAGACTGTCTGGATACCGCGTAGTCTAATAGCTGCCATATAAACTGTCTTAGTAAGCCTGTCTGAATACCGCGTATTCTCATAGCTGCCTTATAAACTGTTTTAGTAAGCCTGTCTGAATACCGCGTAGTCTCATAGCTGCCATATAAACTGTCTTAGTAAGCCTGTCTGAATACTGCGTAGTCTCATAGCTGCCATATAAACTGTCTTAGTAAGACTGTCTGAATACCGCGTAGTCTAATAGCTGCCATATAAACTGTCTTAGTAAGCCTGTCTGAATACCGCGTATCCTCATAGCTGCCTTATAAACTGTTTTCGTAAGCCTGTCTGAATACCGCGTATTCTCATAGCTGCCATATAAACTGTCTTAGTAAGCCTGTCTGAATACTGCGTAGTCTCATAGCTGCCATATAAACTGTCTTAGTAAGACTGTCTGAATACCGCGTATTCTCATAGCTGCCTTATAAACTGTTTTAGTAAGCCTGTCTGAATACCGCGTATTCTCATAGCTGCCATATAAACTGTCTTAGTAAGCCTGTCTGAATACCGCGTATTCTCATAGCTGCCTTATAAACTGTTTTAGTAAGCCTGTCTGAATACCGCGTATTCTCATAGCTGCCATATAAACTGTCTTAGTAAGCCTGTCTGAATACTGCGTAGTCTCATAGCTGCCATATAAACTGTCTTAGTAAGCCTGTCTGAATACTGCGTAGTCTCATAGCTGCCATATAAACTGTCTTAGTAAGCCTGTCTGAATACCGCGTATTCTCATAGCTGCCATATAAACTGTCTTATTAAGACTGTCTGAATACTGCGTAGTCTCATAGCTGCCATATAAACTGTCTTAGTAAGCCTGTCTAAATAAGCCTGCTATATAAACATATGTCAGCTATTAGACTACGCGGTATACACGCGGTAGACTGTCTGAATAACGTTATTCAGACAGTCTTACTAAGACAGTTTTGTCTTAGTAAGACTGTCTGAATAACGTGTAATCTAATAATCACCTAAGTATTTGACCCCTAGGATAATAAATCCTTGTCACAGATGAGACATTTGGGGAGATACATGAATTCTACAAGTATGTCAATACCTACTTAAATATGGGTTTTACCAAATTAATTCGAATTTAATAAATCCATACTATAATATTATAAATGCGAAAACGTGTCTGTCTGTCTGTTACCTCTTGACGCTTAAACCACTGAACCGATTAAGATGAAATTTGGTGTGGAGACAGTTCGAGACCCTGGAAAGAACATAGGCTACATTTTGTCACGATATAAAAACATTAAGGGGGTGAAATGGGGGATGAAAGTTTATATGGAAAGTTCAACTCTTGCGGGCGAAGTCGCGGGGAACCACTAGTCTAATAAACATTAAAAATGCGTAGGCATTTTGATATAGAAATATGAGATTTAATAATATCTGATATTAAAAATATAATATTAAACATGGATTGATCCAGATCAACTACTGTTCAAAAAATCTTTACTAAAAAGTTTTTTTAACAAATGGGTACAACTTCTAAGTTCAAAACGATACCTACCGCCTGAGCTCTTCAAGCTTATCAGAGAGATTCATCTCGGTGACTTCGACTCCTGCTGCTAACTGGTCTTCCAGCCAACGAAACCCCCGAACGACTGCTATGCCATCCTTAACGTGCGCTGAGCGGAAACCCTGGTGGAAATTAGCAAAGAAATGTATAGCTAGCCTATTAGATCCCACGCTGAGCAAAGGCCTCTCCTCAACTATGTGGTGGTATGATGAGCCATACTCCACCACGCGGGCTCAGTGCGGAGGGGTGTCTGTAAGGCAACAAACCTTACATTCAGATGTTATCAAGCCACCCTAGGGCCTCTGACTAGGCTTACGACTAATATCAACCGATATTAGCCGGGACCAACTGCTGAACGTGCCTTCCGAAGAAAGGAGATAATTAGTGAGTTAAAAAATTAGTGTCGTGGCTAATTTGTCACGACTCGTAGATACAAAGCAGGGATCTTTCTGGCACACTGTGTTACATTGTAGGTATTAACTTGTTCTGTTTGACTCTTCTGTTTGTCTGACTGCCTCGTTGGTCTAGTGGTCAGCACGCTGGGTACTATCCACGAGGTCCCGGGTTCGAATCCCGGGTCGGGCCGAAAGTTTCTGGGTTTTTCTGCCTTGCTCTTGAAATAACTCAGACACAGCTCCGGAGTCAGGAAGTTGGTGGTGTTAACACCCCCGTGCCTCGGAAAGCACGTTAAGCGTTTGTCCTGCGCCTGATCTCTCTACGGTCATGTCGGACTGCCGTCTCACCGAATTATGAGAGTGAAGGAACAGAGAGTGCACCTGTGTATTGCGCACACACTTGTGCACTAAGTATAATATCTCCTGCGTAGTTGGCTAAATCTCGGTTGAGATTGGCTGCTGTAGTCGAAATTCGGCTAGGAGGACATTATGTTCTGTTTAATTTAATAATTCGTTTAATTTTTAGTATAAAACTAATTTGAATTTGAAAGTAAGTGTTATAATATGCAGTTATGCAGCATGCTATATGTCAGCGGGTCGGGCGGTGTTGCGGGGAAAGGGATGTCCTATGTATGAGTCGTCTTCAATTGGCGCTTCCTCGTCCTCTTTGTCGGACTATAGCAAAAGGCTCACTCCACAGTTATGTATGAAGCACAGAATAAATAATAGTACAAAAATAGTTCGCAAGCAACCCACCTGCGCAAGAATACAATTTCACGCGTCTGTCATACATTCCTAAAAGCCTTTCAAACTTTCAAATTCGTTAATTGCCAATATGATTGTACTGTACATAGGTCTTACAAATAAAATTTGAGCTTACATAATGACCTTTTTAGGGTACTTATTGCCATTTTACATAGAAAAATAAATTAATCACTTCTAGTTTTTTAAACGGAAACGATTACAATAATATTAATAAATAAATACTTAAATTAATACACTTATTTTAAAACATAAAAACATTCTACATAAGGAGTATCCGTCTGGAGTCCTACCTATAAGCATGAAATTTCTGTACATTATTTTTTTTAGGTAACTTTTTTTTTGTTTGTTTAATTTTTATTACATATTGGAAAAATACTCTTCAATAATGTAAATAAATGCCTTTCTCTGCAACATCACCTGTCCCCGCTGACATATCTAGCGCCTCACCCCCCGCACGTCTGTCTGGCACAACAAGGCAAGGTTAGGGAGGCGAGGGAGATGCAAGAACTTGTCGGACGGATACAGATGAAAATACGCACAATTAAATAATAAATACCTATGATCAATCGATCAATATTCACTTTTAAGATGGGGTCATTCATGATCGAAATGTACGAAGATTTTTTTTTCTACGATTTCAATGGTGCCGTAATCCCACTAATATTATAAATGCGAAAGTTTGTGAATGTGTATGTTTGTTACTTCTTTACGCAAAAACTACTGAACGGATATGGATGAAATTTGGCACAGAGATAGATTATAGTCTGGAATAACATATAGGCTACTTTTTATCCTGAAAAAAAAAACACAGTTCCTGTAGGATACAGAAATAGTAGTTTACGCGGGCGAAGTCGCGGGCAACAGCTAGTAGTATAATAAGTTGTAGGTACTAAACACACCCTGTATACATCAATAGAAATTAAATTTTACCTTCAATTCCACTTCATTCTTGATGCACTTTACCAAAGCAACAGGCGAATTCAGGGTTGACAATATGTTTGCTACGCCATTCTGCAAGAAAAGTAATTCTTTGTCAATTTCAATCTCGATTGTTTGCATATACATTGAGATATTAACATCCAATACTTTTGGCTGCGGTCCCTCTAAGCCAGTCTTTCCCAAAGTGGGCGATAACGCCCCTCGTGGGTGCTGGAGGGCCAGAGCCTACTAGCGATGGGCGATTATTACTAAATTAATCGAATTGTTCGAATGGTCTCCGTAATCGAATGTATTCGATAAGCAACCACAGTTATTCGATTATCCTTCGATTATGCGGCGAGCAATACCGGAGCGTGCGGTGCACAAGCCGTACTGCTACTAACGAATGAATCGTTATTTGTCACGTCGATTAATCATTTGTTCGCTGCCTGTCCTGTGCGCACAGTCGCGGCAATTCGATCGAAGGGCCGAGTATAGATTATCATTCGATTTTCGATTATTACTTTTTCCGAATTACTATATCGACATTCGATAGTTCGAATGGTCGATTGTCGATTCATTCGATTATTTTGTTTCGAACAATCGCCCATCGCTAGAGCCTACCGCCCCCGGTATAAAAAGGGCCCAGAAAAAAATAGGGGTTCTGGTGTGTAAAGTTGCTTTATTTTTGCAATCTCTGGTAAGAAAAGTCTCCTTTAGAATATACTCAGGTTTAATAAAATTCCAGATGAGACTAATATGTTTTAAAGTTTTGAAATTTAAACAAGTGCGAGTCGGGCTCGCGCGCAGGGTTCCGTACTATTAACTTAAAACATTAGACAGTATAGGCAAAAAAGTATATATTTTTATTTTAATTATAATTTCAAAAGTATTCGTCACAGGATACCCGAAACAATTTTAATTAAGAGTTTCCGCGCCTGTTTCTTTACGTGAGTGATTTGAAGTTTATAGGCTTAAGACTTTAGAAATTACAGGGGGAACACCGTGTAAACAACTTTGGCGGGCTATATCTCGCTAATGGTAAAGCTGATAAAATTTTTTGTACGGAAGCCCTACTTTATTTTCATAGTCCTTTTCAACGATACCCCACACAAGGGGTGCACCCAAAAAAATAATTCACCCCCCCCCCTTTACATGTATGGGGACGTACCCTTAAAAAGGGGTAATTTTAATTTTTTGTATTTTTAAAAATGAGATCTATATTTGAAGTATCCTCGAACCAAGTTACATGCAAATCAGTCCATAAACGTAGAAGATATTCTGCTGTGACAGACTAGGACGGACGGACTGAACGATCTTATAAGGGTTCCTGGTCGGACTACGGAACCCTAAAAGGGGGCGCTGCTAAATAACTGATTTTCAAAGTGGGCGTTAGACGAAATAAGTTTGGGCATCTCTGCTCTAAGTTATCAAGCTTCTGAGTAAGCGATGCAATGATATAGCCATTCGAGTCTTACTTTCTGGCTGGTTCTTCTGAACTTTACTCTCATATAAAATAATAAATAAATTGTTTCAACAAACACACCAATTACCTAGTCCCAAACTAAGCGTGAGCATGTGCTATGGTGACTAGGATAACGGATAGACATACTTATATACATTTATAAACATCCATGACTTAGGTACAAATGCTCGTGCTCATCACACAAACATTTGCCCCTTGCGGGATTCGAACCCGCAACCGCCTGGTTTAGAAGTCCGTGGTGCGCACCACTACACCAAGACGGTCGTCAAATGTTCAAGACGGTCGTCAATATTATTTCTATTTATCACTAGCAAAAGGAAAAAATCGTTAATTTTATGTTTCAAAAAATGCTTTGCACAAGTGGATCCCTCAGTGCGCGAATCCGACTCGCACTTGGCCGGTTTTTTTATATGATGTAACTTACTGTCTCCACAGCTGAATAAACAGCGTGACTCCCATCCTGGGACAGCCACACTGTACTGCCTATGGGCAATTCATTCTGAAAAGATACCAAACAAAATTTGAATATCGAATGGGTTAGGTGCAGTCTCTCTGTTCGTTCACTCTCATGGTTCGGTGAGACGGCAGTCATGTCGGACTGCCGTATTCACCGGCGGTGCGCGACACTAGGTTGCTGGTTGGACGAGCGTGAATAAAGTCCTAGAAAGATGCGCTAGATGGCGTAAGTAGCTCATTGTGGCAGTCAACCCTATCGCGTTGCGTGATAGTTCGTCACTGAATAGGTTAAGTGTATTATGAATCATATTCCAGAGTTATAAGAATGAAATTATCTTGCAATGTATTTCTGTAGGTGTCTACACGAAAATGTGCTTGAGTCAGAGGCGAACTGAATTACACCATATCGTTGACAACATTAAGTAGATATTTCTTTGAATTTCATTGCAAAGTCATACTTCTGTACGGAGTACTAGTACTTATTCTGTGCCGTTAGTACGTTAACTTACCGTCATGTTTGCCAGGTAAGTGAATATGTCGGCATACGGTCGCACTTGTAGCTGTATTCCCTCGGAAGACAAGTGTTGTGTTATGTCTTCTGACAGCACTCCGTCACCCCAGAACAATATGACGTTGTTTGGTGCTTGCTGGAAATACAACCTAGATTAGTATGTTAGAGGGAAATTTGTATTTTATTTTATTTATTTATTTTATTTAACATAGGACACCTTATACGTCATGATCATGACACACTTATAAAAACAATACTAGAATATGTAATATTGGCTGCATGGAGGCCGAAGAAACGCCACAACATGTGCTGATGGACTGCAGGATCGTGGCGGAACAACGGGCAGGCATTTTTCAATCACCAGCATCACTCCCGGCAGCGGGCGGCAACCTAGGGAAGCTAATAGCTTTTTGGGAGAGCCTGTGTTGGTTTGAGTAGAAGGATACACACACAATACGTACAATGGCCCAATTAAGCGGCTAAGTGCGGAAAAAGCCCAGCAAAACTAACTAACTAACTATATAATATTTTACACTCAGTGTAAAAAAAGTGTTCTTTCTTATATATAAGTTTAAATAAAAAACCAAAAATTCGCACACGGGCAGGATTTTAACCCACAACCTTTGGCTAACCGGGCCAACGCTCTTACCAACTCATTGTCATCATTCAAGTTGAATTTATTCTGTAATGAATAACTACTTGACCCAATGCTGTTGCAATACAGCTTGGGTAGATATCCCGGACGTCAGGCAAAGACGTATTCAAAAGAGGCCAAGAATTTCGCACGGGTGGATGGACTGCACGGTAGCTCAGTTGGTAAAAGCGTTGGCCCGGTTAGCCAAAGGTCGTGGGTTCAAATCGTGCCCGTGTGGGAATTTTTGCTTTCTTACTTAAACTTATAAAATGCTAGAAGGTAAAATAGAAGGAAGAAGAGGAAGAGGAAGGCCAAGAAGAATATACACACAGCAGTTGAAAGAAAAAGCTGATGTTATGGAGTATAGGGAGTTGCAGGTGCTGGCAGAGTCCAGAGGGACGTGGAAATTGCACCATCCACCGACAAGAGCGCAGCTCTTAAGTTACGAACCTAGGATATTAATATCATAAACTGTAATTTTAAGTTAATAACATAGGTATTTCGTTATTTTTTTATTCATAAACGTATATAAGTATGTCTATCCGTTATACTAGTCGCCATAGCACAAGCTCACGCTTAGTTTGGGTCTTGGTAATTGGCGTGTTTGTTGAAACAATTTATTTATTTCATCTTTATTTTATGACTAGTGGTTCCCCGCGACTTCGCCCGCAAGAGTTGGATTTTCCATATAAACTTTCATACCCCATTTCACCCCCTTAATGTTTTTATATCGCGACTAAATGTAGCCTATGTCCTTTCCAGGGTTGCGAACTGTCTCCATACCGAATTTCAGTGGTTTAAGCGTCAAGAGGTAACAGACAGACAGACAGACACACTTTCACATTTATAATATTAGTATGGATAGGCTCAAACCCTATACAGGGTTGATTTTTAAACAGATCTAGGGATTAATGTAAAGAAACGACTTTTGCTATTATTAACATTTACTATAAAGATATCTGAAAATAACGTAAATAGAGAGATGCTTAGCAGACATCGTACGTGCGTTCCACGAATGAGGTAAAAATTATCCACACATATGTTTCTTTACAGCAGATACGAATAATGAAATTCGTTTATTGCGGAAAACTGTAACAAGATGGTGATCAATGACGATGATGATAAGTTGACTTACCAAGCCAGATCGAAGAATTAAATACGCGAAGAAAACAGGATTGTAAGGTATGTCTGAGCCACGGATATTCAGTGTGTCTGCAAGCAAAGTAATATTTGAATTTACACTTTACATATGACACAACATCGAAATATAAAAAAAAATACACTTATACTTTAGAAGCAAATATTGGTGACTGGTGATTTAGTATAAAGGCTTCGGCAGACCAAACGCGGGTCAGAAGCAGTGCGGGTCAGTTGCAGCGCGGTAGTAGGCACACTGAAGGCAGCGGCAGTGTTAAAGCAGTTGCAACGCGGGCCCGCGTTTTACCTTATGTTTAGTTTCAATGCAATTTCCTTCCACAATCGCAGCTTGTATGCTGTTTTTCTATAATGTTTATCTTTAAAATCATATAAACATTTATTTACACGTACTAATTCGATTAGTTTTTCATTATCATGCGGTTGTAAAAAATACAAAATTCGTCAACCGCTTTTAACGCGTTGCGCTGCACTGCTACCGCTCTGCCTCCGGTGAGTAATGCTAATATGGCCGCCACAGTTAAACAACGGCGCGGGCCCGCTCTCGCGCCACTTCTGTCCCGCTCCCGCGCCGCCTGGTTTGTCGTCCGGCAGTTGCAGTGCGGCGCGGCGCAGAGCGGTTTGAGCGCGGGCCCGCGTTCAAATTTGTTGGTGTGACACACTTCAAAGAGTTTCTTATATTACAACTTGCGCGGGCCCGCATTTAAACAGCGCTGCTACTGCCCCGCGCTTAGTCTGCCGAAGCCTTAAGAAGCACAAGATTTCGATGACTGACATCTAATGTTGAATTCTTATAAAGAATGTTGCTATGCTTATTTGACTTTAAAGGTCGGACCGCATTTGCGCGGTGCTGCGCGGCACTGCACTGCACGTCGCTTCACAGCACCTATCGCACTAAAACCACAGATTATATAATAGTTACTATTCAGAAAGCGGCAGCGCGCCTTTTCACGTGAGAGCAACATAATATGAAGATGGCTGAAGGAAGGGATGTCGGCGAGAGGAATAAATAATTGACATTTAATCCTTGTCATTATTAAAAAATCAGTTTTAACCTAAAAACATTGTTTTACTTACCAGATATACCCATTTCTCTTGCAATTTCTGCCCACACATTATCTTTCCTTGTTTGATTCATGTAGTGCTCATGTTGGAGATCGTACAATTCTCAGTAAGCACTAACTACATTGATTATTTTTTCTTCATCAAGCTCCATTTTAACAATACGATGCACGTGCTTCCTTGCCGAGCGCAGTGCGTGGACTGACGTGACGCGCCGCTTGCTATATCGCACTAAGCGGCGCTGCACAGCGCGTCACGCGCTGCGCGTCAAAATATTCTCTCGTAAGCAACTGTGCTGCGACGCGCAGTGCAGCGCCGACGTAATGCGACATACGCCATACAAAATTACTAAAAGAATAATTTGACGCTTTGTGTCGCACCGTGCAGTGCTGCGCAGCGTCGCGTAAATGCGGTCCGACCTTAAGAGGTTATAAATGTTTTTAAAATGAACATGTTTACAAAATACTTACATGCAACGTCATCGAGGGCAGTAAGAACCAGAGCTGAAACTCCCCTTGGAGGCAGCTGGGCTAAAAGTTCTGCTATTTTGTCGCTGGCACGCCTACCTGTTAACAAAATATAATATGGTCCTCTTAGCCGAATTTCGACTACGGCAGTTGTCAGTGGCACGATGTTTTCCCTCACCGTAAGAGCATCGGTTAGTGAAACAACTAATGTACATATCTCAGAAAAAGTAATTGGTACATGGCGGCACGTGGGATCGAACCAACTGCTTAGCACGCCTTCCGAAGCACGAAGATGCTTGTCATGGACGTCACTTAAATGGTCAATCCAATCACGACCGCGCCGTGGGTTGCTTAACTTTGGTATCACTACCAAAGCGCTGCCGCCACTGCGCCAACTAGAGATGCGCAAAATATATCAATGAAAAGAAAAGAGTGATATCATTGTGAGCTGCTGATATAAATCACTCTTTTATATCTTCGGCTCTTTTAACTCAGTGATACACATTGTGATACAGGATGCGAATCATCGATGAATAAGTGATTTATTTGCTTGTTATCCTATGTCTCTCTCTCTTTCACATACTAGCAGCAGTAATACCGTATCACTCAGTCCTGTAGTTCAGTTCATTTCGTTCCGTCGCTCGAAAAGGAGTCGTATATCAAAAGAGTTAAAGATATGTTCGAGATGCAAGTGAGTTAGTGAGTGATTAGCTTCTTTGAAAAGATATATATCATTTTTGTCATTCACTCAGGCGTTACACAAGTCTACCACAAACACCTTTAGCCATCTCTAGCCTCTAGTACTTGTACAATAGTACATACTTACCAGTAAATGAAAAGTCAAGCGGTATCAAAGGATTGTTGGTAATGGCAGGAGCTGATTCGGAGATGATCGCTCGAGCGATGTCTACCAGATTCTCAGGGATGGCTTGAAGAGTAACGTTCACTTGAGATAGCGCATTCTGTGGATAGTATTTTTTATTAATAGGCGGACTTTTGACGCAATTTCACCTTATGGTAAACTAGCTGTTGCCCGCGACTTCGCCCGCGTAAACTACTAGGTATTTCTGTATCCTACAGTAACTGTGTTTTTTTTTCGGGATAAAAAGTAGCCTATATGTTATTCCCGACTATAATCTATCTCTGTGCCAAATTTCATCCATATCCGTTCAGCAGTTTCTGTGTGAAGAAGTAACAAACATACACACTCACAAACTTTCGCATTTATAATATTAGTGGGATAGTGGGATAAGAGTAGATGCGACCGATGATGATCTATTTATTACATTAAATAGCAGTTCCGCGCGACTACACCCGCGCCAAAAGTCGTTTTTCCATACAAACTTTCATCCCCCATTTCACCCCTTGATGATTTTATATCGCATTAAAAAGTATCACGAACGAACTAACTCGTAGTTCCACAGTAACGAATCTTTCCTATCTATGTACCAATATACTCGTTAAACCGCTTACAGTCCTCAATCCGCGATTTGCAATACCCGAATACCCGAATTTGCAATACGCGATTTGCAATACCCGAATTGTAAGGGTCACTAAGTTATAAGTGAGTTAAAATGTAGCCTAAGACCTGCTGAATTGGTACACTACTGAAACGCTATTCAAATCCATCACTCACTTGAAGGCCTCCTAAAATTGAGTGTCTCTCACATTTAAATGGTATACACAAACGCTACTCAGGCAATTTAAAACATGATTAGCTGAGCAGTCGTTAAATGTTTACATAATGGCAACATTCATTTTGAAAAGTACGAGGGGCGTTCAATGTATTCTCGGTATCGGGGTAATTTGCTAATAACGTGGGTAATCTAATTATCTTATTTGTTAATGACACTATCTGAGGGTATAAATAAAAAAAATCATTTAATTACGATCATTACTTTTCTATTTATTGTCAGTGAAAGACGACCAGAATGTCTGACGTCACAATGATAAAGAAAATCGAGCATCGCGCTGTTATAAAATTCCTCACTAAGCAGGGAAAAAGCCAAAAAATCATTCACGAAGAGATGGTCGCTGTTTACCAAGACTCTGCCCCGTCGTTATCAACCGTTCAAAAGTGGTCAAGTGAATTCAAAAGAGGCAGAGAAAGCATTGAAGACGACCCTCGCTCGGGCGGGCCCGTGAGCGTCACCACTGAAGAAAATGTGAAAAAAGTGGAAAAACTTGTACTTGAAGATGCTAGAATAAAAATCAAGATGTTAGCAGAGATAACAAACCTATCCGTGGGTACCATACATGCTATCCTGCATGACCATCTTAACCTCTCAAAGGTCAGTGCAAGATGGGTGCCGCGAATGCTGACCGCACCTCAGAAACAAGTTCGTGTCGAGTGCTGCAAGGAATTTTTAGAGCTCTGTGGAGAAGATTCAACGAGTATTTTCGACCGACTTGTTACTGGAGATGAGACGTGGGTTCATCACTATGACCCTGAGAGTAAACAGGAGTCCATGCAGTGGGTAAAAAAGGGTGCAGAGCCCCCAAAGAAGTTTAAAGTCACCCCATCCGCCGGAAAAATAATGGCTACGGTTTTTTGGGATTCCAAAGGTATTTTATTGATAGAATACACTAAAAAGGGTGTAAACATCACAGCAGCATCATACGCAATCACACTGCGTAATTTAAAAGGAGCAATCAAAGAAAAAAGGCGAGGGAAACTCACAGCGGGGGTGTTGTTGCTTCACGACAACGCGCCGGTTCACACGGCCCGCGTGGCGAAGGCTGCTGCGCGAGACTGCGGCTTCGAAGAAATTAATCATCCTCCGTACAGTCCAGACTTGGCCCCCAGTGATTATCACCTATTCCCAAATTTGAAAAAAGACCTTCGTGGAAAGCGATTTTCCGACGATGAGGAACTGAAGACAGCAATTAATGCCCATTTTGAGGAGAAGTCAGAAGAATATTTTTTAGAAGGTTTAGAGAAACTTATTTATCGTTCTAATAAGTGTATTGAGGTTCTAGGGGATTACATTGAAAAATAGGTTTTTTTCCAAATTTTCTGAGTTTTCTTTCATGCCCATACCGAGAATACATTGAACGCCCCTCGTATGTTCTCGTTTACAATTTTCAAATTCTTAAGGAGCGTATTCGTTTTACGCAGCATTGTTTGTATAGATTCTTTGTTTTTTTTGGATAGAAACTTTTACGACGCCGTTGTTGTGAAATGAAACGTTGAGTGTCAAAGAAAAAAAAATATTTGCCAAACTTTTTGACATTTGTCACAGCGCGGTTCTTGACAAATTAATTTAAATTCACATTATTAAAATAAATTTATACAAGGTTGAAGTGCAGTGCAGTATTTAATAACTATTCAATTAACAAAAATAAAATGGAAACGAACAAGTATATAATAGTCACACAATTTTTTAAATGAAGACAAAACAAATTGGTATGCCAAGTGTTCTACACAGAATAATGTTCTACATTGGTGGATCAAGCCCACCAGCCAGATTGTCGGATGGCGATGACCCAAAAGATCCTACCGGGACAACTTGATCTAGAATTACCGGTGACAGAGCGTTGTGGAAAACTTTGGAGAGGCCGAGTATGCCCTGCTGTGAGCAGATAGATACATAAATATATTATTGCACTTGAAAAAATCGGGAATCGAACCCGCGTTCCTCGCATGCCGGGCGATTGCCTAACCTCTCGGCCACCCTGGCGTTAGATAGATACATGCTGAAGAAGAAGAAGAACACATCAAATACTACTCGCTTATTTCGACTTTCTACTTATTTTTATACTTATGTTTTATGATGTAATTGTAATTATATGATGACTACTGAAAAAAATGTGTACATATTTATTAGCATAGTGCTGACAACAAAGTTTTGATTAGTTTCAAGACCGATAGGCTGAACTATTAGCTCTTCCTCAACAATCTCCTTTTCCTCCTTCCTCAATAAGGAGTTCTTATCCATAATTAGGCTATCTTTTGAGAGTGCAACGATGTGCAAAATATGCATACTACAATAACTAGAAGGAATTGTAATTTCCGTTGTAGGCAAAGAAAACACCTTTGTAAGACAACAAAAAGCCTCTTTATGAGATTTCTAGTGCATATCTGAGTCCTGATTGTGTTCTAGTATTTAAAAGTAGGGTTAAAATAGGGCGACATGGGTACTCACAGAGAAAATAAGGATTTTATAGACATTATTTTTATACCATGATATCACTATCAACTGATTTGAGAGACCTCAAGACCACTCTTAGATTTAGCGGCTACTCAAATCGGTATGACAGTCATTTGACAGCTAAATAGCGTTGAGTTGCGTTTCAGTATACCATTTTTCATCTGAGTGGCGTTTGAGCACGATTTATTTTAAGATGGTCTTAAGTTTAACAGATGCTTACATTTTGGCTTTGAGTATGCGAATTGTGAGTTTAGGAGCTGCTCAATTGTTTGAGAAGCCGTCAAATATTTGAGTAGCCTTTCAGTATTCGGCCGTTAGTAAGCAAATAAATAATAAATCCGTAGTGAATTTGGGTTAGTGCAACTCTATCTGAAGTGAAGCCGTTATTCATGTATGAGCTGTAGATACATGTTTATTCGAGGGACATATAAGTAGTATTGCGCGCTACCGCTTATAGCCACCGTAGAAAGTAAAATTCAAAGATTGGTATATACAATAACATAGAATGTTTGGTACTTATATTTTAAGAAACTAAACCGCACGAGACTTCGAAGCATGTATAATAAAATGATACCCCGAATCAAAAATTCAATTACCGACCAAACAAAGATTGGCCAAGGGTAGTACGCAGGAGTTAATGGGTCAATCTTGAAAGCCAAAAAAAGGAATGTCTGTGGGCAAAAACTACCCATAACGTTTAAAATTTAATTTATTAAAATGTAAGATATTATTTTTCTGTCCCTCCAAGGGTCTCAAACTATCGCTGTACAAAATTTCATTTGAATCGGTACAGTAGATTCCTATTTAATGCGAACAAAAAATAAAATCTTTCCTCTTTATAATATTAGTATAGAATGATGAACAAGTAAACACAATTTTCGAAAAAACAAAACACCCGTCTGCAAAAATTTTAATATTTTTGAAATAGACTTTTTACTGCCTTTCATTTGATACCCATTTGCGGGCGCCATTTTTAAAATTTATAAAGCCTATGTCACTCACAATTTCGACAAATTTAACGACACCTCATATGTCAAAAACTGTCCAGCCGTTTGGGCTGTAGGCCGTGCCAAACCATTATACATACATACATACATACTCTCGAAAAACATAACCCTCCTTCCGCAGTCGGGAAAAAATAGCCTATGTTGTGCACAGGACTAAATTAGTTATACCATGGGTTATACCTACAAACTAACATAATCAAAATGTGGTATCAGCATCAATTCTGAATCCATATTCTACATTCCTGTACTCCTCTGACCTATTTTAGTTTTTTTATTAATATGATTTTAAATAAAAAACCAAAAATTCGCACACGGGTAGAATTTGAACCCACGACCTATGGCAAACCGGGCCAACGCTCTTACCAACTAAGCTACCGTGCAGTCCATCCACCCGTGCGAAATTCTTGGTCTCTTTGGAATACGTCATTGCGTGACGTCAGCGACATCTGCACGAGCTTTTTTGTTCATATATATACAAGGTATTAATTAGGTTATGTTTTTCGAGAGTTGTATAATTGTTTGGCACGCCCTACAGCCCAAACGGCTGGACAGTTTTTGATATATGAGGTGTCGTTAAATTTGTCAAAATTGTGAGAGTAACATAGGCATATAGCCTTTACATTGAAAAAAATGACGCCCGCAAATGGAAATAAAGAGGGGTGGGGGGATTCATTTTGCATTAACCTAGCATAGGTATACATATATTATATGATACTTATCTATATAAGTCTTACTCTTACCTGTAAAGGTGTCCAGGCAGACCGGGTGTATGTGGTGGGATCTACCCCCACCACGGAATAGGGGGGGATGTTTTGGACCAACCAGTTTTGTATTGAAAGATCAATGCCTGAAATATTTAAAAAAGCTTTTATTTCCATATGCCTTAGGTCTCTTCAATGTCTAATTATTTTTATATTTTAAGCAATTTCATTGTAAGTTTTTAGAAGAGTAAATTTTTGCAGACAAACATTGATCGACCGTGTCGTCCGGTAGGACTTGAACCCACGACCCTTCGCTATCCGGATAAATGCTCTTCCAATTGAGACGTAAAACTTCTCACTACAGAGGACGTAAGTCAGTCGACGATTTTTTATAAGAGATTGCTGCGCCAGTGAGCCGGTGTTTGATTACATCAATACTTGGGAAATGTACCCACGATTTCTTTGGTCGAAATAATTTATGGCTAGGAAGACATAGGTACTATTATAGGTAGACTGCCTAATTGAGTCCTCGCCTGCGGGATACAGGGGCGAGGGGCCGAGAGGGGGCAGGCGGCATTTTTGTCAAAATTCAAAATAATCCATCAAGGCATCCGCTGAAAATCAGTTTTCGTGGCAGCCATTGCACGGTTGCCTCGAATAATGCTGAGCGGATGCAATTTCGGCACTCACCACTTTAGTAATAGTTGTGTAATTACTGTCTTTGTAAACCTCGTGTGTGTGTGTGAATGTCAAATAATAGTAGATTATTCGCCAAGAGGGTAAAGTGATGTCTTACGTCACGGGCGTCACCTTGAATCTCGAGCGTGACGAAGGATTCGAGAGTTAACTCCCGAGCGCAGTGAGGTAGTTTCGTGTTTACTCCCGAGCACAGCGAGGGAGTTAAAAGTAGAATCCTGAGTGGAGCGAGGGATTTAAGCTCGCCCAAGACGAAGACATCTTTATGCCCGAGGAGAATACTCTGCTTTTCAACCTTCCTACGAGGCAATAAAAAAATGTACTACAAATACCTTATTTTATCTATAAGTACAAATGTATATATATCCTTTGACTAATTTATTATTACTAACAATACCAGCAGCTTTACATCTAATGGACTCCGGTGTTATAAAACTTCGTCACTCGACAGTTTTACGAAAACATTGTTTGTAATTTCCTAAAATACATAGGTTTTTTTTTCTTTAATTATTTCTTTTTTTAGAAGCGCGCGCTTTTTTTTTCATTCTATTCGTGCTAAAATTCTTGGCTGCCAGGTTCAAATTTCAAATATGTTCTCTTTGCTACGGGACGGGCTAGTGTGATCATGCCTACGAACTCTTATTCGAAATTCAGATCACTTGCCTCCCTAGGGGCGTAATGAAATTTCATACAACATTACGTCTCTAGGGATGCAATGACTCACTTTGAGTCAGGCTTACTTGATGTGTAATTGAACATTGCCGAGTAGGTAGTGTGAAAATACATTTTCGTCTTGGGCGAGCTTAAATCCCTCGCTCCACTCAAGATTCTACTTTTAACGCCCGTGACGTAAGACATCACTTTACCCCCTTGGTGAATAATCTACTATTTCTTTCTTTCAAATCACGCTAAAATCTCCCGCACCTCTCACGATCCCCGGTGTACCCCCGAGGATTTAATTAACCGAATAACCTATAAGTAGGTTTGGCTGCCTCGTCAGTCTAGTGGTCAGCATGCTGGGTACTATCCACGAGGTCCTTGGTTCATATCTCGGGTCGGGATTAAACTGTTGGGTTTTTCTGTCTTGAAATAACTCAGACACAGCTCCGTAGTCGGGAAGTTAGTGGTGTTAGTAACACCACCGTGCCTCGGAATGCACGTTAAGCCGTTGGTCTTACGCCTGATCTCTCTACGGTCATGTCGGACTGCCGTCTCACCGAATTGTGAGAGTGAAGGAATAGAGAGTACACGTATGTATTGCGCAAGGTTTGGCTGCCTCGTCAGTCTAGTGGTCAGCATGCTGGGTACTATCCACGAGGTCCTTGGTTCATATCTCGGGTCGGGATTAAACTGTTGGGTTTTTCTGTCTTGAAATAACTCAGACACAGCTCCGTAGTCGGGAAGTTAGTGGTGTTAGTAACACCACCGTGCCTCGGAATGCACGTTAAGCCGTTGGTCTTACGCCTGATCTCTCTACGGTCATGTCGGACTGCCGTCTCACCGAATTGTGAGAGTGAAGGAATAGAGAGTACACGTATGTATTGCGCACACACTTGTGCACAATGATATCACCTGCAGTTGGCTAATCTCTGTTGATATTGGCCACTGTTAGTCGAAATTCGGCTAGGAAGACATTATTCGTTTATTAGGTACGGTCAGCTACACGTAAGGTTACCCATGTGAACGAAAACAGCTTTTATTACGTTGGGAATATAGGCGGTCTGAAGGTAGACTGACTTGCGGCCGTATGTACAGTAGTACCCACTTGATAAAGCGCGTCGTGCATCTTCGTTCACTCAGAAAAGAAAGTATGGCTATGGCTCCGAAGATTGACGAAAAAGCTAAAATTTACAATGAACCTCAGATTGCACTACTTTAAGGTCTATAGTACACTGCAGGTATTATGAATGAATGAATGCATTTATTCGCTTAAAACACGGTACAGATCGATAAAAACAAATAATATGGGTTCAGCGTGTTTTACCGATGTATCGGTAGGCAAATATTTGACGTCGTCGTCTAAAATTAACAATTACATTTTAAATGTCAAAAAAAATACAATAAATAATTAATTATAATACAATAATACATGAATTATTGGATGTCGGATTACAATTTTAGCGTGCATTATACAAACACAATTGTCATAGATGATACTTACCTAAATCTAAACAATATAATTCTATTAAGTATATAAAAAAAATGTAGTGGTCTACCTTGGAATCAGGCGTTTAATTTAGCGGTGGCGTTACTGGTTGAAAAAAAAATTCGTTAAAAGTTAATGGTTGAATAAAAATATCGATATTTTAATGATTGAAAATATCAACTAATATTTTATGCCGATACATTATTTTGATATTTTTAACTGTAGTTGAATATGGTTGAAAATATTAGTCAATATGTTTATGCAGATACATTTTTTTATATTTTTCACCGTAGTTGAATAAAGTAATTAGGTACTTACGCCTTTTTTTTATATTCAATGAACTTTCCCTTCATACTTTAACAGGCTTAGGACTGTCTAGCATAAACACAATAGATACTTTCGAGTATACTTAATGTAATACACAAATTAAGTAAACAAAACATTGCAAGCGAATCCAACGTTCATCGGTAAATTTAATAATCATCATCATCAAATTTAAGAGCTAGGCTCTTGTCAGTGGAGTTTTTTCCATTCCTCTCTGCTTTCCGCCCTTCTCTTAACCTCCTGATACGACCCGACATTTATCTTTTCTTTTATTTGCTGCATGTAGCTTATTCTTGGTCTTCCTCGCTTCCTTTTTCCTTCTATTCTTCCTTCTATTATCGTTTTAATAAAATTGTCGTGTCGAATCAGGTGGCCCAACATTCGTCCCCTCCTACACTCTATTGTTTCCATCAATCTTCTTTTTTCCCTAACCATAGACAAAACTTCTTCATTTGTTTTCTTCTCCGTCCAAATTTAATAATATGTGCCTTATTTTACACGCGTCAGAGCCTAAAGTCGAAAAATTGTATCCGCATAAATATCAGACTTAATTCAATATATCGAAAAGTAAACTGTTCCATACGCCGAGTAACATTATTCTTCCTTAAGCTAACGTAATAGAGTTTAATTTCAATGCAACCGTTTCTATTTGTTTGACTCGCACATTTTATCGCATTACACCTCGTTTCATTGGGGCGACCTGTTGGGCTAAGATGTACAACATCGTTAAATTGTCGTTAGACATAAGAAAATTTGTCATCGTGTCTTATTTTATCATTTTTCCTAACATGGCAACCACTTACGATAGAAATACTTCCCACGAGAAGCCTTTATCCACACGACCACAGATTATATACAACATTTCGTTGATATTCAATCATTCGTTCAATTTTACTACCGATTTGGCTTAAACACTTAATCCCAAGCACGACTATCGATTTAAAACTATATTACTTACATCTGTTTTTGACAGTTTTGACAGCCGAGTCCCTACTCTAGTTGACGATGTCCGATAGCCATCTCGCTCGGTAGCGATGTCATTCTGGCATGAGTGACAGGGACGGCTAAAGTCGACAATACGGACAACGTCAATCGGAATAGGGCCTCTGTTTTATAAATCAAAGTCAAAGGCGTACCCATTAATATTTTCCAACAAATTGTGTTATTAAACTAACAAATGGAAAAGAAACTAATATGATCATTTACATTTAGAAAACTGTGATGTAATATAGGTATAGATTACTTATCATACATGAAAGCGCACCTGGGTTTTGCTACCTTCCTGACTCCTCAAGGAGCTGCTAAGATGGAGCAACCAGTAGGATTACCTTAGGCCTATATTGGTTGGACGAACTGGGTCCATATCGCTCAGTAGAGCAGTGAAAAACAGTAAGTATTGAAGCATTTAAGCAGACATGCAACATTTTGTCATAGAGTGTTTTCTTTGGTATTTAAAAATTTGGTAGTAACTAAACCAACTATACCTACATACTTAGACGTTTAAGTATGCACAGAAAGAAAATACATATTAGTTTATTAAATAATAATATGTGTTTACATTGTATTTCAGGATTTAATTTTGGAAGGTACGCTGGAACAGAACAAAATTGGATTCAAATGTAAGGAAAAGTTTATTTCACAGAATACTTGTAGTAGTACCAACATGCATCACTTTGATAGTAATTGTGAATAATTTTTGATCCCTTCAAGCTTGTGATATGTTAGTAAATATGCAGGTTCTATTGACATGTTCATTTGATTGTTCATAATTATTATGATTTAATTGCTTTCAACATTTTCCACCTTTAATAGATACCTTGAGTCACCTGTAACAAAATCAAAAGATATCATGAAAAACATAGTATTAAAGAGTATGTATTATTTTTCAGAAAATGTCATCGCAGTCAATGTTGACTTGTAAGAAGCAGTGAAGACTATGGTGATAAGACTTATCATATTAAAATTTTAAGAAAAGGTTTATCGTTTGTAATAGCTTATTATTATTCTATAAAATTACATATTATTGTTTATTTAACTAATGATTTTTCTACTTCAATTAATTTTACTTTCATCCACCTTTATGTATAATAAGGTATATAAGTATATGGTACGTAGGTAAAAGTAGGCTCCCCATAAGTTATTCAAAAGCAAGTTAGGCGCAGATATTGACTGGAATACTTTTTAGTGCACAAAGCTACATAAAGGAAGTTTACATATCTAAGATATTTTAGTGTGCAAGTTTTCACAATTTATTTCACCGATTTACATACACTTAATATATGCTTCCTACTACTGGTCCTAGACTGTAGACACTGCTTACAGTAGTTTGGGCTTAGCACAGAGAGCGGTGTTGTCCAATTTGCTGTTGTTTTCATGGGTCAAAAGGAGGCAGCATAGGTAGACCCTAAGAAACAAAAATAATGATTACCTAACCTATCCTACCTATGTAAAATAACATACATTATAAAAGGTTAGGTTCTGTTTTCAATACAGTATTTTGTAAGTTTATAAAACACAACAATAACAGCTATTCTTTGCTTTTGTGTAGGTGAAAGAGCTCTTTGTGATAAATGATTTACGTAAGTGTTTATATTGGAGATCTCACCTTCAAATAGGCTAGATTCTATAAGCCTTCTAGCCGCTAGAAGGCTTATAGACTAGCTGGGGCCAAGCTAAGCCTGTCAATGATGTGAAATATCAGTATCCATGGGCTTAAATATTCGCCAAAGCGAATAAAAAGCAATACACTCTCAGAAATCGACTTGATCGCAAATATCACCGATGCGTTTCAGTCGTATTTCTTACACTGGTCGTTCGTCATATGCGTCCAACACAAAATATATAATGGTATTATGGTACGGACATATTTTTCGCCTTTTACACAGTTTTTCACCGACTTTAATCAAGTTTTTTCCTTTGTCGTTAGCACCAAGTGACCACGATAATATGTCATGCGAAAATGTCAAAAATAGATTAAAATAGACAAATAAAAGAGACTCATGGTAGAGTGTGTAGACAATTTTATCGTTTTCTATCGTATTTCGTATTTTGACAGTTAGACATGACATAAATGGCATGACATGTTAGCAGCGGTAGACTAATGATATAACGCTGTCAAAATACGATAAAAGGCCGCGATAATGATATGTTGTTTGGCTTACTGGGGACGCCACTCGCGTCCTAAAAAATGCATTCAAATTTAGGCTCTAATCCGTTTAGCTAAGGCTTAAGTTAACTTACTCTATAAACTAATAAATTTATCGGAAATATTGAATACGATATTTTTATTCTTTGCGGACTTACGTTAAAAATATTCATTAGGTAATTTTATCAATCGGTAAGATTTATCTATATAAATAAAACTTTTAGTGGCGTTTAATTATCAACGACTCGAATAAATATTTTTATTTGATATGGTTAATAATATTTATTGAATAAAAGTGATATTTTTTTTTATTAGTTAATTTTAACTGATATTAGATATATTCACCATCTCTAGTCCAAACACCCACACATAGCCGCTTACGTGCACACAGCCTTAAGTGTCGTTTCTTTTCGCATAATGTATAATATTCTTTGCCTATAGTTGATTCTCTCACCTTGCTTCATCAGCGTGAACACGGTGGTATTGACTTCGACCTCGAACTGTGTGAAGTATCTGCTATCGGTCCACACCAGGGCTGCCTGCTCCGTCACCAACACAGTGCCAGCCGAGCCTCGCAGACCTGAGAGCCATTCGCGCCGTGCGTGCGCCGGGGCTATGTATGCGGACTGTCAAAAAATGTTGGTGTTAGTGTTTATAAAAAAAAAATCAGATACAGCCTGGCGAGAGACAGACAGACAGCGGAGTCTCAGTAATAGGGTCCCGTTTTTACCCTTTGGGTACGGAATCCCAAAAAAAATTAACAGTGTTATAAGCAGAGATCGGTAGGTGGATTGATTTGATCAATTAACGCAAACATTGATATTAATATGGCCATGTCTCTGCTATTGCGTAATCTCAAAAGTATTAGGTACTAGTATAATACCAAAAAGAACGAAGTAATGTTAAGTCACAGAATAAGTACTAGTACTCCGTACAGAAGTATGACTTTGCAATGAAATTCAAAGAAATATCTACTCAATGTATCTTGGTGTAGTCGTTCGCGCACCGGACTTCTAAACCAGGCGGTTGCGGGTTCCAATCCCGCAAGGGGCAAATGTTTGTGTGATGAGCACGAGCATTTGTACCTAAGTCATGGATGTTTATATGTATTTATGAATTTCTATCCGTTATCCTAGTCACCATAGCACAAGCTCACGCTTAATTTGGGGCTAGGTAATTGGTGTGTTTAAAAAAAAAAACAAAAAAAAAATGTGTCAACGATATGGTGTAATTTAGTTCGCCTCAGACTCAAGCACATTTTCGTGTAGACACCTACAAAAATACATTGCAAGATAATTTCATTCTTATAACTCTGGAATATGATTCATAATACACTAAACCTATTCAGTGACGTACTATCACGCAACGCGATAGGGTTGACTGCCACAAGAAGCTACTTACGCCATCTAGCGCATCTTTCTAGGACTTTATTCACGATCGTCCAACCAGCAACCTAGTGTCGCGCACAGCCGGTGAATAAAACGCGGGAGCGTGTGGCTGCCGGCTAGCGACACCCAACTTGTTTAGGCCCTTACCTAGGGGTCGCCGCGCGTAGGTACGTTTTTGCTTCCTACGTGGGAAGATACACAGGCCTGGTACGAGTATAATACCAAAAAGAACGAAGTAATGTTAAGTGCCAAACCAAGTAATTTCAGGTGACATAAAATAAGTTAAGATGATAGAAACCGGAATTTCGCGTTATCGGTTCTTCAAAAAAAGGCATGTCCATATTATTCCAGCACTGTCAAAATACATCAAATCAATCTACATAAGCCGATCTCTAGTTACAAGCCGTATCTATCTATCTACATTAAAAGGAATATTTGGTAACTGACATATGTATAGCCCAAAATAAGATAAGGACACTTAAACACACCATGCTTCCTTTTATAGTGTAGGTCAGCACTAAGAAAGGATCAAAAGGGTGTTTGTATGAAACTCCGTCAGTTTTGAACCTAAATCGATAAGGAGAAATAAAGACACCGACAGACGCCTCATGGTCGTGACAACTGAAGAAAACAGCCGATACGATGACGTTCCCTTTCAGAGTTGAAAAGTATAGTCAGACAAGTTCGTGCGCGACCTTCCTGCGGTCGCCAGAGGTGCGGGGGGCGAGGCACGCTAGACGTCAGCGGGCACGAGTGATGTTTCGGGGAATGGATTTGCTTTGTGATTGGCGCTTCCTCGCTCCCCGCTCTTGCGAGGGTGCAAGCCTATAAGTGTGGGCTATTTAATTATTTATACTTTTCTGCACAAATGAAAAATGGCGGACTTAATGCCAAAAGCATTCTCTACCAACCAACCATAGGTCAAACACAGCGAAGATACAGGCTATGATCTTTTTTATTACGCAAATACGTATGAATCCATAGTCTCCAAATCGATGGTGTGTGATTGACGACCGTCTTGGTGCAGTGCTTTGCGCTCCGAACTACAAAACCAGCGGTTGCGGGTTAAAATCCTGCAAGATGTTTGTATTTGTGTGATAAATTATTGTTTCAAATGATAAGCATTCACTTTGCAATCTCAATATATTATTGCACTTGAAAAAACTTGTGTGATGAGGATTTGTACCTAAGTCATGGATGTTTATGAAAGTATTATAAGTATGTCTACCTGTTATCCTAGTCGCCATAGCATAAGCTCACGCTTAGTTTGGGGCTAGGTAATTGGTGTGATTGTTGGAACAATTTATTTATTATGAATACGGTCTAATCATCATCATCATCATATCAGCCTATTGCAGTCCACTGCTGGACATAGGCCTGTCCAAGACTGCGCCAACTTTCACGGTCTTTACGGTCAATACTGCTAATATTTTTTAGTGTTAACAAAATTGGCTACAATACTGACATTGTGAGGGTCAGCGGTAGGCACTATGTAGGCGTCGACTCCATTTACTTTCATGACACTGCGCACGGCAGTCACGCGCTCCAGACTATTGTCGATGGTCGACCGTGGTCGCGGTGTGTAGGACACTGAAAATTATAAAATCACTGACCTCTATAATACAAGTACGCTGGACTAAACATTCTCTAAGAAATGACAGATACATTTTGTGCCAAATCAAAGCGCCCCCACCGAGTGTACAGGGAACTAAAATAGAGTAACTTGCATATGTTTATGTCAATTCTCATTAGTTCCGAAAACGGTCACCACACGATCACTACATCCGTCAGCGCCAAAATGGCGATAATCAAATGGCTTCATTTTTAGGTTGATAGTATGCAGTCCAGCGTACTCGTATTAAAGAGGTCAGTGAAATTCATACATGAAAATCCAGCCAGTGAAAGCCGCATGTAAATCCGTTCAGTAGTTTTTGAGAAAATAGCTTCTATCTTACTCTTATGTATTGTAAATAATAAGAGTCGAATTTAGTAAATTGATTAAAAAAATAACAAATATACCTAAAAAATAACAAATTTCCCAGTCGGAAATAACCGACTTCAAAAAATGAGGTTCTTTTCTTACCATAGTACTGAGGAGAATCCGGTTCGGCCAAGTGGTATTCGTTCAGCGGAATATGGCCAAGGACGGCATTTGCTAACCTAAATAAATAAATTAGATTAAGTACTTGTTTACTATCCATCCATCCACTGACTTACAATAAAACTGGGCAAGTGCGAGTCAGTCGCGCGTACCAAGAGTTCCGTAGAGACAAAGGTTTCATTCTGCGGTGGAACCACAAAGCGGTTTTCGAATTTTTTCCTTAAATTGTCCTGTTCCTTTATTCTTGCCAAGTTTCTTGATTCTAGGTCAATTGGAACCTACTTACCCCCTGTATCACCAAGCAAGTTAGGTTTTATTTCCCACATTAAAGTGTTATAATGTCCTCCTAGCCGACGTTCGACTAAAGCGGCCAATCTCAACAGAGATTAGCCAACTGCGCGGGAGGTATTATAGTGCACAAGTGTGTGCGCAATACACAGGTGCACTCTCTGTTCCTTCACTCTCATAATTCGGTGTGACGGCAGTCGGACATGCATGACCGTAGAGAGATCAGGCACAGAACCAACGGCTTAACGTGCTTTCCGAGGCACGGGGGTGTTAACTCCACCAACTTCCTGACTCCGGAGCTGTGTCTGAGTTATTGCAAGACAGAAATACCCAACACTTTCGGCTCGACCCCGGATTCGTGCTGACCACTAGACCAACGAGGCAGTCGTCTAACACCCATTCCCTTGGATTGCGTTGACTTAGAAGCTTGATTTTTATACAGCTTCAAGTGACCGCAGGTATAAGTATTTGATGTTAATTTTAACTTGATACCTTCACTCGTTCCTGAGAAAAAGTGTCTTAACAGACAGACAACAAATGAATCCTATAAGGCTCTGCGCAGATGGGCCACCGGTGGCTAGAGACAAGCTGTTTACATCAAACGTGCCTAAGCAACTGATGTGATATTGGCGGAATTCATCGCGGAGGTGTTCAACCGATGATCCGTGATCAGTCAGCCATAAATTGAAAGAAGAAGCTGTTTACATTACCCCACTAATATTATAAATGCGAAAGTTGTTGTATGAGTAGTGAGTAGTGAGTGTATGAGTGTGTATGTTTGTTACTTCTTCACGCAAAAACTACTGAACGAATATGGATGAAATTTGGCACAGAGATAGATTATAGTCTGAAATAACATATAGGCTACTTTTTATCCCGGAAAAAAAGTACAGTTCCTGTAGGATACAGTCGCGGGCAACAGCTAGTTATCAATAAGTCGCCGCACACGTGAAGCGAGTGGCAGTCACTCGCGACTCAGTGTTCGTGCCACGCCATCGGTAACGGTCACTCGCCATTTTGGCAAAACATCTGTCAAAGGAGTAAGCAGCAGATGAGTGTCAATTGGAGCGGCCACCGACCACCTTCGTCTGCGCGAGACCGAAGGGCGTGGCGCGGCTAGTGATATACAAGGCTCGAGGCGTCCAAGCCCTTTTGCCTAGAGCTCGGTTTCGTTTACAGGGCTCGCCTCGTTTGTATGGCGCCCGACGACTCGGGAGTCTTTTTCAGAGCTCGAGCTTCTTTAAAGGCTTGAGCCCGTTTTGAAGGCTCGAGCTCTTTTGAAGGCTCGAGATCTTATGAAGGCTCGAGTTCTTTTGAAGGCTCAAGGCCTTTTGAGCATTCGATCGATCTCGAAGCATTTTTAGCGCACTGTTTTTAAATGATTCAGTTACATGATGTTAAGCTAGAGATTTAATTTTAAAAAATCAACAATAGTATGAAATATAAATTGTCAAACATATCCCCAAAAGCACCGATGCTCATGGACACCGCACTGCAATCGCGCATTATTGCTTAGTTACGAAGATATTAAAGTCATCAACATAAACTTGAGCTTTTATTGAAGGATTGCGTTCATTTTAGGACTTGACTTTGTTTTACGGCTCTTTTGAAGGCTCGAGCTCTTTTGAAGGCTCGAGTTCTTTTGAAGGTTCGAGCTTAAAGCCTCGAGGAATGGCTCAGAGAGCTCGCAGCTTGGCTAAGCTCGGGGCACCAAGCCTACCGAGCTCACTGAGCCTTGCCATTCCGCCTCGAGGCTTGAGAAACAGGACTCGAAGCCTCGAGTCTTGTACATCACTAGGCGCGGCAGCCACGGTGGCCTATCTGCGCGGAGCCTAAAGGTTATGTTTCGAGGTACGGTACCCTAAATGTATTAGTATAAATCGAATACTTACGTAAATAAAAATATCAACCACAGCATGTCTAAAACAGCCCACGGCCAACTTAAAACAATAGTGTTCTTATCAGATACTCGTAACTTTGTTATCATACATTTAATATCAATCGATGGATTAGCTATCAGCAATATTATGACCGTAATTACAATTAGGATATGACATAAGCTGGGGGAGAAAAGCCAGCACACACATCAGTAAGGTACATCCGAGTCATAAAGAAATTAATCACTACGTTATACATCGACCACTGACCTCTATAATACAAACCTAAAAATGAAGCCATTTGACTATCGTCGTTTTGGCGCTGACGGCTGTAGGGAGCGTGAGGTGAGCGTCCACGGAACTAATATTAAAGTTGACTTAAAACTTAAACATACTACTTACTACTCTGTTTTAGTACCCTGGACACTCGGTGGGGACGCTTTGATTAAGCACAAAAATTATCTGTCATTCCTTAGAGAACCTTTAGTCTAGCGTACTTGTATTTATTATAGTGGTCAGTGATCTACCAAAATCCTTCCCGCAAAATCCTGCGTTCCTTTTAGGAAAATATTCTGACAATGACATTCCACTACGCAGGAGATGTACCTACAGGGAGTTATTTTAATAAATGTAGGTATTTCGTTAAGTGGGTGATTTTGTAGCGCTAATACAACAACTTTTACTATGGGACCAACATATAAATAAAAAATTTTTTTTAGCTGATCCTTTCTCAGGGATTTTGTCGGTAAACTATCAGTATTTTGACCCATAGTAAAAGTTGTTGCATGTGATGAATACAAGCGCCCCCCAACCCAAAATCGGAAAAATATACCTTTTTATTTAATACCACAGATCAGCTGTACTGGCTGTACGCAGAAGTGTGCATTCTCTGTTCCTTCACTCTCATAGTTCGGCGAGACGGCTATCCGCCATGACCGGAGAAATCAGGCGCAGGAATATCGGCTTAACGTGCAGACAATAGAATAAGTACAGAAGTTTGACTTTGCAATAAAAATTCAAAGAAATATCTACTCAATGTCGTCAACAACATGGTGTAATTTAGTTCGCCTCAGAGTCCAGAAATCGCATGATAAATTCATCCTTATAACTCTGGGATATGACTCATAATCTATTTAACCAATTCAGTGACGTACTATCGTACGACACGATAGGGTTGACCGCTACAAGAAGCTACTAACGCCATCTAGCGCACCTTTCTAGCACTTTAATCATGCTCGTCCAGCCAGCAACGCAGTGCCGCGTGCCGCCGGTGAATAAAACGCGCGAACGCCGCTGCTCGCTCGCGACACCCAAGTTGATTAGCCCACCACGGTAGGTCGCTGCCCATAAGTACGTTTTTGGTACCTACGCGGGGAGTTACACAGACCTGTGCGCACCGAGGCACGGGGGTGTGATCACCAACTTTCTTGATTACGAGCTTTTTCTGAGTAATTTCAAGACAGAAAAACTCAGAAACAAATTTCGGCCCGACCCGGGATTCAAAGCCAGCGTTCTGACTAATAGACCAACGAGATAAATTAGATCAGGAATGGATAGGCTTATGTACTTGGGATATGATGACTTCAAAAATTTTTGATATGTGCCATATCATAATATTGCCGTGATGAAAAATGATAGATATACATAGTATTTCAGTTTATACAATGATAAGTATTTTTTTTGCAATCGAATGATAAGGTTACTAACAGAGAAAGCCAACACTTAGCAAATCCGACAGAAACGATAATATCTGGGTAACCTGGTGGAGAGGTTAGTCTGCATAACGCGAGTTCGATTCCCCGCTTCAGGCGCTTGCATTTTTAAGAGCAATACCTATTAGTAGAATTTGAGAATTTCCAGCGAATTGTCGTAAAATAATACTCGATTTATAAAGATTAGAAATACCCTTTTATTAAATATTTGTTACAAAATTTACGTAACATAGAATATTAATAATACGCATAGTTAATACATTTGTTATTTTTATGTGTTAGTAAAATAATTGCATTCCTTGGCAGCCGATTTCTGGTGCCTGTAAAGAGAAATTGAATTAAAAAACCCAGTAGTTCATCATCATCATCATACTAGCGTTATCCCGGTTGTGCACTCGCACGCGAGTGCCATCTGACCTCCGTGACCCTGTTAACAGGGAAACCCGACCAGGTTTGGATCATGGTTACACATTCAGTCGCCTGAATGTGCAGGTTTCCTCACGATGATTTCCCTCACCATAAGAGCATCAGTTAGTGAAACAAGTAATGTACCTACATAACTCAGAAAAAGTCATTCGTACATGGCGGCACGTGGGAACGAACCGGTACCTCCCGCATGAGAGGCAACCCGTTAGCCACTAACCCACCGAAGCTCTCTCGACCCTCGAAAAACGCAGTAGTTATTGGAGTAAATAATAGGTATCTATACTAACATTATAAAGAGGAAAGATTTGATTGTGTGTTTGTATTGAATAGGCTCCGAAACTACTGGACCGATTTAAATGAAATTTTGTACAGAGATAGTCTAAGACCCTGGGCAGGACATAGGCTTTTTGTCGCGATATAATATCATCAGGGGGGTGAAATGGGGGATGAAAGTTTGTATGGAAATACCGACTTTTGGCGCGGGCGAAGTCGCGGGGTCTATTATAATCCGATAAGTTCATGCGCGACCCTTGTGCTCCTTCACAAGCCAGAAATCGCCAATCACACGCGGCTGTCATAGAAAACCCCCTTTCCCGCAAAACCGCCCGTCCCCGCTGACATCTAGCATGCCCCGCACCGCAGGCGACCGCTGGAAGGTCGCGCACGAACTTGCCGGACTATACTTACCAGTTAACAACAGATGATAATATAAAGCATTGGATTTGTAGCGACAAAAGCGACACTACAATAATTTTGAAATGTCAAATTAAGTGACGCCATTTTTACGTATTACAAGTTGCGTGTTTTCGTCTAACTTTAGTCGTCATCGAATGACATGCCTACTAAATTGTCTATGAATTCTCTCATTCCTTAGCAACTGACAGCTGTTTAATCTGACATTTTCAATTCATTTAAACACAATTTTACGGATTACTTCGCGATTTAGTTACATTTTATTTTAATGAGTTCAACAATTCGCGTAAACGTAAGAAACAAATATATTTGACATTTTTAAATTATTATAGTTTTTCTTCTCGTTTGTTTTGGAGAGAAAGTGAGAGACTGAACTTCAAATTTAATCTCAGACAGGGCACATTTAAATTAAGCCCAATGTATACGCATAATTGGTTAAGCTCAAACACACTGACCTCTATAATACAAGCACGCTGAACTAAACGTTCTCCAAGAAATGACAGATAATTTTTGTGCCGAATCAAAGCACCCCTACCGACTGTATAGGGAACTAAAATAGAGTAACTTGCACATGTTTATGTCAACTCTCATTAGTTCCGTGGACGGTCACCACACGCTCACTATATCCGTCAGCGCCAAAATGGCGTTAATCAAATGGCTTTATTTTTAGGTTGACAGTATGCAGTCCAGCGTACTTGTATTATAGAGGTCAGTGCTTAAACACGTTCCGCAGCTGTCACTTTCATACAATAACTACGGTTATGGTTGTGTTAAGTTATATCTTCGTACTGCAAGCTAGTTTTAACTTATTGTTGCGTAGCTAGAGCAGCGATTCGGTTTTATTCGTCCCTGTGTTTGAAATGTTAGGTTGTCTGTCTGAAGGGCTAAGAGAAAACCTACCTTATTTCCTGGCAATAGGGGCGCATTCCTTCCGGAGCCATGCCTCGTCTTCGGCTAAGCCGCGACGAGCCAGTATAGGGCCTAGTGTTTCTAAAACACGCCTGTGGTAGTCGTTTATGTATTTCAACTGTAAAAAAAAGACTGGTTAAATATATAATCTATACATATAACTGGGCCCGTAGACAAGATTAGCGATGGGCGATTTTTCGAAAAATTGATCAATTGTTGAAAAAAATTAATCGAATGAATCGATAATCGACCATTCGAGCTATCGAATGTCGATTTAGTAATTCGTAAAAAATATAATCGAATAATAATCGACAATCGAATGATAATCTATACTAGGCCCTTCGATGCATTCGATCAAATTGCCGCGACTGTGCGCACAGGACAGGCAGTGACCGAATGATTAATCGACGCGACGAATGACGATTCATTCGTTAGTAGTTAGTAGTACGGCCGGCGCACCGCGCGCTCCGGTATTGTTCTACGCATAATCGAAGAATAATCGAACGACTGCGGTTGCTTATCGAATACATTCGATTACAGAGGCCATTCGAATAATTTGATTAATTTAGTAATAATCGCCTATCGCTAGACAAGATGAATAAATTCTAAGGCGAAGTTTCTCTCACCTCAAAGTCGTCCAGTAGCGATAGATCGATGCTCTCCCTCTGGTTGGGGACTAGAGTCAGGGTATTGAACCCGAGTACACCCCTGCCGTCGTAGTCGCCAACCAAGAACTTCGCCTGTTGGGGAAATACCATAGATTTTGTATTATTGTTCCAAAAATCACACCATTATTGAAATTTCCAGTAGGTCTTATTGTTTCGCTAGTTGGCGCTAGGTGTCTTATGTTCCTAGTTAGTAAGTATGTCTGTATGTATCAAAAGTGGCTTTCCTGTTCCATCAACCAAACAGCATTTTTTTTAAATTAAGGCTAGCAAAGTGAATTTTCCTGTATAAATTCAATAGATCCGATTTCATATGGGCTTATCTTTATAAGGGCCATGGGCATTGACCCACGAAGCACCTCGACCCACTAGGATCTTTTGTGACTCCCCATACCTCTACTCTTCAGTGTTCCTTAAAGACTTTCTGTATAAATTTTACTATGTCTTTAGGTCTGAAGAGCCTATAGTCTTCCGAGTCTGGGTAAGCCACTCCAAGAAGACCCATTCTTGTTTCTAGCCAGTGCACATTCACACATCAAGTGCTTCATGTCTTCTGGCTCTTCCCACAGGCTCTGCAGCTGCCGTCCTAAGTTAGTCCCATTCTGAGAAGCATTTTATTTGTGGCGTAGTGCCCAGTTAATGCCCCAAGAAGAGGTCTCGAGAGAGTGCTGGCTTCATATGGGCTTGGTATGGATCCTGTGCTACTTCTACATCATGGCTTGACATTATTTAGTTATTAATTACTTACTAATATAGGTTAAGTGCACTGTTACTAACAAATTATATAGATCTTTATAATTTGATTTCAAACAAATAATAAAATAAAATTTTAACTGCGCTAAGCAGATAGTTTTTTCTCCGATGATGTTCGGCTCAGACACTAGCTCTTCTATCTCTCGGTTGTACCTACGCCTCCATGCCCCATCTTCTCCTCTTGTTGTTGGTCCCAGAATCTTCCGCAATATCTTTCGTTCTGCCACTAAGAGTTCTTCCCGACTTCGCTGGCTAGGACATGTATAGAGGATGGGAGAGGATCGAGCCGCAAAGAGAGCTTATCTTGGTCAACCTTCCGGCCGCCGGCCGGTGGGGCGTCCAAGATATCGCTGGAAGGATGAAGTCGCCAAAGACCTGAAAGAGCTAGAAGTGCCCGACTGGTCAGATTTGGCACAAAATAGGCAAGAATGGCGCACTTTAATTTCGGAGGCCAAGATCCACTTCGGGTCGCTAAGCCAGCGAAGTAAGTAAGTAAGTAATCAGATAGTTTGTTTTACTTTGTAAGTATGTATATACAAGTAGTTTTGCTTATATTTAAAAATAAAATCATGTTTCCTTCTCGCTAAATATCTTGTCAACGAACAATTTTCCTTTCTTATATTAAAGTCATGGGACACCTGTAAATCAAAGCCAATAGGCACTCTTTTAAGATATGTTACTGTTAGCTCACGCCATTCTCTTCTGGTAAGAAAATAATCATGGCAGTGCAGTGCAACAGACTCAAAAAATAAAATTTGCCCTATATCTTTCTAAGACCACTGCGTTTTTTTATACATATTTGATGGCCGACATGTATTGTTTAGATTTAAGTATTATCTATGACAATTGTTTTTGTATAATGCACGCTAAAATTGTAATCTGACATCCAATTATTCATGTTTTATTGTATCATAATGATTTATTGTAATTTTTTTTGACATTTGAAATGAGGTTGTTAATTTTAGACGACGACGTCAAATACATGTATAAAACTCACCCTAGGATGCTCTGAGTCCTTGGTAACCGTGACAGTTTCCACCAAATCTTCGTGACGGATACCAAACTCTCCCACTTTGTAATATCCAGGCTCTGTCGACAAAAAATATGTTCTTAACACTGTAGTTGATTGGGTTACATGATTGGATCATTTCGGTCATTCAAGCCTAAGTTCGACGTATTACTATTGGCTCAAGTTCAACAGCTAATATTTTAAAAGTTATGCCTAACCATGTAAATTATATATATCCCACTGCTGGGAAAAGGCCTCACCTCAACTATGAGGAGGTACGAACCATACTCCACCACGCGGGCTCAGTGCGGATTGGTGGAGGGGTGTCTGTAAGGCAACTGACAAACCTTACTGTCAGATTTTATCAAGCCGCCCTAGGGCATCTGACTAGGCTTAACGACTAATACCAACAGATATTAGCCGGGACCAACTGCTTAACGTGACTTCCGAAGCACGGAGATGCTTGTCATGGACGTCACTTAAATGGTCGGAATGGTCACCCTCCAATCACGACCGCGCCGTGGGTTGCTTAACTTTGGTATCACGACCAAAGCGCTGCCGCCACTGCGCCACAAGCACCTATACTATACCTAACCATGGTGTGATATTATTTCTCCTAATAAGTGAATTAAATTTTTCTATTTCTGTTTTTATCTACAAGTTATTAGTAAAATAGTCTTTCTGTAGATATTTTTCTGGCAAATGTCGGCTCAAAAATGATTGAACCTCTTAACGACCCGTGATCATGTCACTCTTGAGTGGAACAATCAAATTAACATGATTCGATCGATCGCGAACGACACAGGCCTAGTATAGGCACTGAGCTCGATTTCAATGTTCCCAAGATTCTAAAAATGTGTCTAAGTTTGAAGAAGAAACCAAAAATTCACACACTTTATTATACACACACAAGGATTTTTGGTTTCTTATTTAAACTTATACATATAAATAACAAAGAACACTGAGAGTGCAAAAAATATCAAAAACGAATGTGTCTAAGATTGATTTTAAGTTCATTCTTCCTTTTTCTGCTAAATCGTTTGATGTCCCTACTACATTGTCTTTGGATTCCGTAATTTCCTTAGCAACAGACAGCTGCTCAAGTTCGATGTTTCCAAATGTTTGTAGTCTGTGTATTTTCGTAAAGGGCATGTCCTCTTTTTGTATGAAGGCTGGTTTTTTATTCCAAGATATCACCAACCACCAATAACTATATTTATCTTTAAGCTACAAAAATATGAAACACGTAACCATAGAAATCTGAATTTTAAACGCCTCCATTTTTGAGAAAAGATATATTTTGTAATGAGGCATCATCCATTGATCATTACTTGTATTTCCTGGCTGTATGGTTATGTACCATTGCCTTTTCACTGGTGGATAAATACTACAAGGTACTACCACAGATTATATAATAGGTACTACTGTCAATGGAATGACAATTTTGCTGTAATTTTTTTTCATGCGTTAATATGCGCTATACTATATTTTATTTTCTTTAAGCTACATATGTAAAAACTAAAGGCTAAAAGTTGTTTTGTAACTTATATTGCATTGTCAAAAGCTGTTTGTTTTTCTACAAAATAAAATAAAATACCAATATAGGCGAAGGTGCGGTTTATGTACAATGAGAAAAAATAATTTCAAGTTTTCTCTAAATCGGAGGCCTTTAAAAATATATTAATTATGCAGAAATGCTAGTTTTTGTGAACTCTTTCATAAAATATTTAGTTTATTCTGGATAGAAATATTGACGAATAAAAAACCATTAATGGACAAGTCCTTTAGCGAAAGAAAGAAACAGAATGACCTTAATTTCTTTTTTTTTCTTTAATTAAACTTAAGACAGGCACAATAGAATCGAGCTTACTATATAATTTCCCTAAAATAACACTTACCGAGCGTCCGGTAGCGTAGTCCATGTACCAATGACTTTTCTGAGTTACGTACATTAGTTGTTTCACTAATCGACGCTCTTACGGTGAAGGAAAACATCGTGAGGAAACCTGCACTAATTCAGTCCAAAACTGGTCAGGTTCCCCTGTTAACAGGAGGTTAAAAGGCAGTCGCTCCACTGTAATTACCTGATCTACCACATCCTGGATCACGGTCAGCGGACCCTGGGCCCTCGCGTGCAAGTGCACAACCGGGAAAACGCTAGGAGGATGAACTCTTACCGTTGCTGAGCACCTGTCCCGGCTTCAGTCCAGGGTCATGCGGATAGGGACGCCACGACACCCCCGAGGGTCCTTCGTGGACGTTCAGAAAGTGTCCCACGCCGTGTCCCGTCCCATGAGCGTAGTCTAGCCCCACGTCCCATAGAGATTTGCGAGCGAAACTGTCCAGGACGTTGCCCTGTGGACAATAGTGTTGGAGTTTAGATAGAAAACTCTTTATAGCACACCATAAAACAACAATAATACAACTTACACAGAAAGATGTACAAATTAGGCGGTCTTATCGCTGAGAGCGATCTCGTCCAAACAATATTTGGGTATACGAAATACTTAATCACAGTAAGGAGGTGATTGGTGGAAAAGACAAAGTGCTTAAGGGGAAAGACCAGGCCTTCTCCATACAAACGTAGTCCCATGTTTTTCCCTGGATAATGACTAAAGGCAAAATACTTTTCAGCTATGCTTCTATTTTACGTTTTTTATTATATTCAAATTAACAAAGGAAATATAAGCCTTCAAAAACTAAGAAAATAGCCTAATTTCAACCTCAACTTTCAAACGCTCGCCAAAAAAATGCAAATAAACACTAAACTAAATCATAGAAGCATAGTCCCTCCCACCTTTTGAGAAACTATTTCAGAAGAAAATATTATCATTTGTTAAATTTTGAACGAGGAAATAGCGGACTTCAAAATGCTGTTTAAGAAGGAATTATCGGTCTGAGCTCATCTGTCCCTTTCTTGCTTGGGCGGCTACCAGAGATCGCATCGAGACAGCAACAATACCTATTCTTCAAATACCACGTGACCGCGTTTCCTCTTAAGGTAAAATTATAAATGACTAGTAATTCCCCGCGACTTCGCCCGCAAGAGTTGGATTTTCCATATAAACTTTCTCCCCCATTTCACACATGTTTTATATTGCGACAAAATGTAGCCTATGTCCTTTCCAGGGTCTCGAACTGTCTCCATACCAAATTTAATCTTAATCCGTTCCGTGGTTTACGCGTCAAGAGGTAACAGCTGTCTGTCTCCCTGTCTGTACAGGGAGACACACTTTCGCATGTATAATATTAGTATGGATAGGTACTAAACCGATAGTACATTTAAACATTATATTATATACTGATGAGTTTATAGTCCAACAAGTTCTTGCGTCCTTGTGCAAGACGTGCGGGGGGTGAGGAAGCGCCAATCCCACGCGATTGTCAAAGCAAATCTATTCCCCGCGACATCACCCGTCATCCGCTGACGTCAAGCGCAGGGTTGCCAACCGTACTATAAAATTTAGTATTGTGCTGTATTTTGGGTCTGCGTACTATTACGGTTGAAGAAACATAAAGTACGCAAAAATAAAATATTTTCAACACCGAAATGTAACTAACAAATCTCTTATCGGGCCCCTAAGGGCCAATATTACTGATTTTTACATTTTGACGTACATAAGTGGCATTTTCTGTCCTAAATAGTATAAATTATTTTTGATTTTGATTTTATGTAAAAAAAATACGAACATGGCTGCTTCATCAACTTTGAACATTAAGCTATAAAAATAAATATGTACCAAATATATCGTCGTATATTTTTTTTGTGTTCCATTAAAAACAATTATACAGGGTGTGGCGTAAATAGTGGTCCAAAGCAAAGGTGTGGATACACTGTACACTGAAGCACCACATCCCAGTATTTAAAAAAAAAATATGTACAGGGTTTTAAAAAAAAAAATTTTTTTTAATTTTTTTAGAAATCGTTACCTTGCCTTACAAATTTGGTTATAATTTCCAAAAATGACGGTTTATTTTTATCCATTTTTTTTATTATTATTGCTGATCACTTGTACTTAGTACTCCATTCGTTTTTTTTTTTTTTACAAACTGAATTTAATAAAAAAAATTAAGTTTCTTTCAAAATTCAATACTCACTGCTAGCAAATCGTTTAACTTTCAATGCTTTTGGTGCAAAAAAAATGTACCACACTGTCAGTGCTCATTGTTTAAAAAAAATGCCCATCTTTTGCAGATTCTAAAATGGTGCAACAATAAGTGTTACGACTTACAGGATAAAAGTTATTGCTTTTCGAAACAAAAAGGAGCCCAATTCAGAAAAACAATTTATTTGAAGTTCAAGGGTTTACAAGGGTTGTAATTTTTTTCTGTGTGGTCCAAAGCAAAGGTGTGGATACACTGTACACTGAAGCACCACATACCAGTATTTAAAAAAAAATTATGTACAGGGTTTTCAGGGTTTTCAGGGTTTTTTTTATTAAATTTAGTTTGTAAAAAAAAAAACGAATGGAGTACTAAGTACAAGTGATCAGCAATAATAATAAAAAAATGGATAAAAAAAAACCGTCATTTTTGGAAATTATAACCAAATTTGTAAGGCAAGGTAACGATTTCTAAAAAAATTAAAAAAAAATTTTTTTTTTGAAAACCCTGTACATTTTTTTTTTTAATACTGGTATCTGGTGCTTCAGTGTACAGTGTATCCACACCTTTGCTTTGGACCACACAGAAAAAAATTACAACCCTTGTAAACCCTTGAACTTCAAATAAATTGTTTTTCTGAATTGGGCTCCTTTTTGTTTCGAAAAGCAATAACTTTTTTCCTGTAAGTCGTAACACTTATTGTTGCACCATTTTAGAATCTGCAAAAGATGGGCATTTTTTTTAAACAATGGGCACTGACAGTGTGGTACATTTTTTTTGCACCAAAAGCATTGAAAGTCAAACGATTTGCTAGCAGTGAGTATTGAATTTTGAAAGAAACTTAATTTTTTTTATTAAATTCAGTTTGTAAAAAAAAAAAACGAATGGAGTACTAAGTACAAGTGATCAGCAATAATAATAAAAAAAATGGATAAAAAAACCGTCATTTTTGGAAATTATAACCAAATTTGTAAGGCAAGGTAACGATTTCTAAAAAAAATTAAAAATATTTTTTTTTTTGAAAACCCTGTACATAATTTTTTTTTAAATACTGGTATGTGGTGCTTCAGTGTAC
Source organism: Pyrausta nigrata (assembly GCA_949316185.1). Lineage (NCBI taxonomy): Eukaryota > Metazoa > Arthropoda > Insecta > Lepidoptera > Crambidae > Pyrausta > Pyrausta nigrata. The sequence continues at coordinate 4,816,051 of OX438964.1, read as the reverse complement.
AGTGTATCCACACCTTTGCTTTGGACCACTATTTACGCCACACCCTGTATTTAGTGTACTATATTTTATAATTATTATAACTTAGCATATTTTTATAACTTAGCAATTTGCTGGCAAGTTTTAAAAAAATTAAATTAAATTTCGCTAAAAGTAATTAATCGACTGTGCCATTCGGTGGGACTCGAATCCACGACTCGTCGCTATTCGGGGGAATGCTCTTACCAACAAACGAATTTTTGTAAGTGCTTGCTACGCCAGTGAGCCGGCGTTCGATTTCATCAATACCTGGGGAATACACCCACATGTATCCGATGGGAATATTTTTACAAATATTTGACCATCAGTTAAGATGAAACCAGCTTAACCTATGAATAGTAGACTGACCTTGACCCCTTTAGGGAATAGCGCGTTGCCAACTGCCATCTGCCCCTTTAGTACCCGGGTGAAGGCACTTTTCTCTTCGTCTGTAGGGGAGCTACTCATATGGCGAGTACGGGTTATATCTGTTGTTCCGTCTCTGTAAAAAAATATGACTATGATTTTAGGTCTTTATAACTTTTAGGGTATGTGCCCTAGCGGGCACATAATAATAATGTCCTCCTAGCCGAATTTCGGCTACAGCGGCCAGTCTCAACAGAGATTAGCCAACTGCGCGGGAGATATTATAGTGCATAATTGTGTGTGCAATACACAGATGCACTCTCTGTTCCTTCACTCTCATAATTCGGTGAGACGGCAGTACGACATGACCGTAGAGAGATCAGGCGCAGGACCAACGGCTTAACGTGCTTTCCGAGGCACGGGGGTGTTAACACTACCAACTTCCTGACTCCGGTGTACGAGTAAACTCGAAAATTCTTACTAGTATACATTTTATGTTTAGTTAGCATTACGTTACTGCACTTCGGTGCGCTACGCCTGACCTAAATTTGTTCATACTATGTAAAAATCAGTGCAATTAAAGCATTCGGCAACTACACACGTCTTGTCATTAAATCCCATCAGCGGTAGATACGGCGCGGTTGTCTGACATTACATCTTTGACATCATTGACAATTATAAGCTAACGAAAGTTACATTGGTCCTTCGAGAGTTTGAGCTATCGCGCGGAGAGTTCTAAATTCGGGACCTTTCGGCGGTAGAATACTTTGCTGAACTTTACGTTACGCGATTGACTCGTGTTCGTGATTTAGTGAAGTATACCAGTGACACGTGCAATACAGTGCATTTGACATTTCTACACCTTTCTGTGTGCAACTCTAAGTCCAAGGGATACACACATCGTGACAATCAACGGTAGCCTCGCAGACATTTGGGGGCACATCAAAGCACATCTGACATCTGAGCGGCAGACCACGTCTTCAGTCGTCAAACTACACGGCAGGACGAGGCGAGCAAAATACGACGTTTGTCATCAGCATCGCCAAGGTATCAGCAGCCGCATCGACAGCAGCAAAACCAAGTAAGACTGTTCCATATTATTATCATAACTGATCATTAGCAATGGAGGCTCTAATTTTACAACAACAGGATATCATTACATTAATTGAGCAAGTCAACTCCAATTTCAAAAAAGATTCGAGTGGCAAGAAAACCAGTGAGTATATCGCTAAGAGATTGGAGAAGTTAGACGATCATTGGCATAAGTTCGAATCTAACCACAATCAACTGTTAGCATTTGAAGACCAAACTCATGAGTACTTTACAAGAGACATGCATAAGCAAGTACGTGAGTATTATCAGGGCACTAGAGACTTGATTGCAAGCTATAAACCAAAATTATCTACATTTGACATGCAGGGTTCTACTTCTACTAATACTAAGCATTCTGAGTCTATGCTGAAGAAACTCATGAGTCAGCAGAAGACAAATTTTAAGGCATTTCTTAGACAAATAAACTATTGCGTACTGGATGAATTAGAGCAAAAATGGGAACTGGAAGATGAGTTAAGGAATATTCAAGCGCGCTGGGATACTATCGATAAATTACATTGGCAAATTGACAATTTATTGGAAGAGGCGGATCCTGGTTATGAAGAGGAATATAACGAAAATGACATAAGATACAGAAACATCAAGAGGCAATTGAATCAAAAATTGTCATCTACTATTCATCTCAAGGAGTCCACGCCTAGAATGGAAATTCCTACTTTTGTAGCTAATTACACTCAATGGCCTACCTTTTACGATCTTTTCAAAGAGACTATACACTTTAACAACTGCATAAGTAAGACACAGAAAATGCAACACTTGAAGAGTAAAATAAAAGGTGAAGCAGAACGGCTGATCCAGCATCTTCACATCTCAGCTGAGAATTATGACACTGCTTGGGACATTCTGTGCCAACGCTATAATAATAAACAACTGCTATTCACAAAACAAATTGAAGTGTTCTTAAACCAACCAGTTATACAAAAGCAAACATCATACGAGATCAGAAAATTACATGACATAAGTAAAGAATGCATACATGCTATAGATAATCTTGGGATTGACACATACAGCTGGGGTCCACTTCTTGTACACCTCATATGAAAGAAGCTAGACAGTGAAACCTACCGAGACTATCAAGAGTCTAGGAAAAAACCAAGAGAATTAGCAGATTTAGATGAACTACTGACATTCCTTGAAGCAAAATTTACAGCCTTAGAACCTATATCTAAAGTAGCACAAAATAATATGACACAAAAACTGACTATGACTAACAAAAATGACACTAACAAATCAAACAAATCCTATCCTAATAATAAAAAACCTACTTTTACAAGGGCTTATCATACTAATTTTAAACAAGTTAAGTGTCCATTGTGTAATTTCGATCACGCATTGTACCAATGTCGGAAATTTGTAAGTATGACACCGGATGCAAAGCTTGACATCGTGGCGAAATACAACGTGTGCAATAATTGCTTGCACATACACGAGTTAGGTATTTGTAAATCCGTAAATCGATGCAAAACCTGCAAGGCAACACATAATACGTTGCTACATGATGCGATCTGTAATAAGCCTACAACTTCGACCACTAACATCTCAACATCATCTCGCCCTGCAAACGGGATCCAACAAAATAATGTCAATCACGTTGACTCTGTAAACGAGGAAATGTTATTGACAACGGTTCAAGTTGAAGTTAAGGCTGCGGATGGGTCCTATTTGACATTAAATGCTCTGCTTGACCAAGGCTCACAAATCACCTTAGTCACAGAGAATGCAGCGCAACGCTTAGGACTGCGCCGTCAGCATATCATTGCTACCGTTAGTGGAGTAGGTATTGCAGCAAAAAGAGATAAAGGCAAAATAACTCTGGAATGTAAGTCTATTTATAATAATTATAAGTTCGTTACAGAAGCTCTAGTTATGCCCAAGGTCGTAAATAACCTACCAAATATCTCGTTACCAAACAATGAATATTCTTACTTGCAGGGTATTCAATTAGCTGACCCGGAGTATCACGTTTCAAAGCCTATTGACATTTTACTTGACGTTAAAGTTTACTCGGAAATAATTATGAGTGGATTATTACGCGGTAAATTAAATGAACCCGTCGCCCAGCAAACCAAGTTAGGTTGGATATTATCTGGGAACGTATCTTCTACTTTCAATTGCCACGTCGTAATAAACAACATGGAAGATATGTCCAGATTCTGGGAGATAGAAGAAGTGACAGATAATGTGACAAAATTGACAGACCGGGAACAGTGGTGCGAGGATTTTTATGAATCCTCCACGAGAAGATTGCAGGACGGGCGTTACGAGGTCCGTCTGCCAATGACCGAAAAGTTTGAGGAGCGGCTTGGAGCTTCCAAACCAAAGGCCATTGCTCAGTATAGGCAATTAGAATCAAAGCTGTTGAAGAATGAACAACTGAATGACAATTATAAAATGTTCATGGATGAGTATATATCCTTAGGACATATGAAAAAATGTATGACAAAAAGGGAGCCTAGTTGCTTCTTACCACATCATGACATACACAAACAAGAGTCCACTACGACCAAGCTACGCGTCGTATTTAATGCTTTATCTAAAACTCAATCAGGCTACAGCTTAAATTATTTAATGGACTGTGGACCAAAATTGCACAATGACATTCTAGGTTTGTTGATAAGCTGGAGAACATTTAGATTCGTTTACTCAGCAGACTGTGAAAAAATGTACCGCATGATACTAGTTCACGAGGACGATCAACATCTTCAAAAAATCGTTTGGAGAGATCTCCCCCAAAACCCTATACAAGAGTATCAGCTATGTACTTTGACATATGGAACTAAGGCAGCCCCGTATCTAGCATTACGAACTATGAAACAGCTTGCCAAGGACGAGGTTGACAAGTATCCATTAGCTGCGCAAGTCTTATTAAACAACGTGTATGTTGATGACTTGCTCGCAGGCCATAACCAACTTGACATTGCAAAACAAACACAGCAACAATTAATTGACATGTTACAAGGCGCTGGAATCAATCTACGAAAATGGTCCAGCAACACACCCGAACTATTACAGCATCTGTCCAAAGAACAGCTAAACCCAAGTGTATTAAATTTTAAACATGCAGAGTCAACTTAAACTGTGGGACTTAGATGGGAACCTACCACAGACTCGTTTAAATTTCAGAGTAAACTTGACCATAACATAGATATAAACACTACTAAGTACACAAAACGCATGATGTGATCCGATATCTCTAAATTATTTGACCCTTTGGGATGGTTATCGCCGATTACTATCAAGGCTAAGTTACTATTTCAAAGAGTATGGTCTCCATCAATAGGTTGGGATGACGTCATACCAGATGACATACAAAACGAATGGGTAAAGCTAAGAGACGATTTGAAAAACATAGACAAGTTCGAAATACTTAGGTAGGTCGGCAATACGGAGAGGCCTATCCAGCTTCATGGGTTTTCGGACGCTTCGGAGAAGGGTTTAGCATGTTCGGTTTATGTGAAAATCATCGATGATAATGCACAAATTATCATTAGATTACTTGCGGCAAAAACAAAACTTGCGCCAGTGAAAAAACCAGTCAGCTTACCTCGACTAGAACTCTGTGCATCCGTATTGTTGACAAAGTTAGTAAAGAAAATTTTGACATCCGTACCTGACAATATTAACATGCAAATATACGGATACACAGATAGTATGGTGGTGATTGGATGGCTGCAAGGTGACATTTCACGATGGAAGACGTTCGTCGCCAATCGTGTGAAAGAAATCACTGACGTTATGCCAGCGTCGAGCTGGAGGCACACAAAATCCGAGGATAATGCAGCGGACTGTGCCACCAGAGGAATGACTCCCTCCCAGCTCATTAGCAATTCATTGTGGTGGGAAGGGCCGGCATGGCTAAAAGATGACATATTACCGGGGGTGACAACATGTGATCCTCCAAGTATTGAGACGAAAAGTAAACAAGCACTTACGGTTCAAGTGGTTTCGTCCTCTATCATTATTGACATATTAAATAAACAAAGCTCATTGACACGCGCCGTAAGGATCATATGTTGGATATCTCGTTTCATTCAGCGCATGCGACGTAATGCTGACGTCACAATGAACGAACACCTTACAGCGATTGAAATGCGAGCCGCGCTCCAGCTGATAGTACGAATAGTGCAAGCTCAGCATTTTGGTGAGGACATTGGCCGACTGAAGGCCAAGCTAAACCTTAAGTCAAAAAGCTCGCTATTGACATTAAATCCATTTTTGGATGATAATGACATTTTGAGGGTTGGGGGTAGACTACAACAGTCAAAATTAAATTGTGACGTTAAACATCCCATGCTTTTACCTCATGACTCACACCTGACACGACTTATCATCAACGAAGCGCACAAAACCACGCTGCATGGTGGAGCATCACTTACCTTATCACACTGTCGTAATTTGTATTGGATCGTAGGCGGCATGAGGGCAGTGAAAAAACAAATACGTCTGTGCATCAAATGTCAACGCTTTAATGTACAAGGTCAGCACCAACTGATGGCCAATCTGCCCGAGTCCCGAGTGACTCCGTCCAAGCCTTTTACCCACACGGGGGTCGATTTCACAGGATATGTCGAAATAAAGGCAAATAAAGGAAGGGGCATAAAAACTCTTAACGTTATATCGCCGTCTTCGTTTGCTTCTCTACAAAAGCTGTGCACTTAGAACTAGTCACAGATTTAAGTGCTGCCGCATTCATAGCAGCTTTCAAGCGTATGTGTGCACGTCGGGGGTACCTTGTCATATGTACTCTGATAATGGTACAAATTTTGTCGGTGCAGCGAAAATATTGACAAAAGAGTACAAGGACGCATTAAAGGTCATTTACACCGAATGCGTAAGTGACATATCTAATATGGGCGTCACATGGCATTTCAATGCTCCTTCATGGCCCAGTGCGGGCGGGATATGGGAGAGTGCCGTGAAAAGTGTCAAACATCACCTTAAACGGGTAATAGGCGAACAAAAATTGACATTTGACGAGTTTTATACGCTCTTGACACAGATAGAAGCATGTCTTAACTCAAGACCGTTGTATGCTTTATCTGAAAATGTGGAAGATGACGTCTTGACACCTGGGCATTTCTTGATCGGTAAACCGTTGCTTGCAGCGCCTTTATCTGATCCGGAAGAGCCCATGAGTACGCACACTCGCTGGCAAATGAAAGAGAAAATGTATAAATCATTTTGGAAAAGGTGGTCAGCGGAGTATTTACATCATCTACAAAAACGCACTAAATGGCAACATGATCGGCCTAACTTACAAATTAATGACATTGTGCTGATCAATGAAGAGAACATGCCTCCATCAAAGTGGGCATTAGCAAAGATAGTCGATGTTCATCCTGGTAAAGATGGGCACGTGCGTGTCGTAACATTAAAAACGAAAAACGGTATGATAAAACGCCCGATCGTAAAATTAACACTTCTTCCTGTGCGACACGACTGTGACAGTGACGAAAATACTGAGACCAACGGTAATGATGACAAGCCGTCCTCTCAACATCAGGTTCGTAGTAAGAAAGCTAGTAAAATACCAAACTTTTTAGTAGCAACTCTGATTGTTCTTATGACATTAATTGCACCTTCCATGCCACAAATGAGTAATGTTACATTCATAGGAACTAACACTACTTTATACTTTGACAAGGTAGCTGACATGAGGTTAGTACAAGATCAGTGGAAGATGGTAGTCTATTATAACATGACAAATTACTGGCAAAGCATGACTGACATTTCTAACTACTTAGAACATTTAAAGGGTATTTGTAAAGACGATATTACTTATAAACATATTTTAGCTCAATTTGACCATGAACTTAACGAAATGACACATTACAATGAATTATTATTACAGACACGATCGAAAAATCGGATAAAAAGGGAGCTAATTAACGCGGTAGGAAATATAGCTAATTCATTATTTGGGGTTCTCGATGATAAGTTTGCAGAACAGTATGAGAAGGATATAGAGGCAGTGCGAAACACGGAAAGTCATCTGTTCAAAATGCTGAAGAACCAAACATCTATATTAAAAGCCGAAAACAATATTTTGCAACGTAATGAAGGTATTATGAATCAGCATTTTACATATACTAATCAAAGATTAAAGAACCTGTCTCAAGAGATGAATGAAGTCAAAATAAACAACGCTTATCACCTAAAAATGTTTTACATGGTCACTACAGCACTATCAACTGACGTAATAATCACCAATCTAAGGCGTATTCAGGAGACGCTTATTAACACCGTCACTAATATTTATCATGGGCAACTTGACACACATCTTATTACACCAGATCAACTACAGAGTCAACTAAATGTGATATCTGGTCAATTAAAGGGAGAATTAGTAATACCTACTGACAACATCAAAGATTTGTATGAACTCCTACAAGTTCATGTTAAAATGACAAAGATGTACCTGATAATGGAAGTCAGAATACCGCTACTGAGCCATGATTAATTTGAACTTGAAAAAATAATATCTCTTCCGTGGAAAAAAGATGACAGAACACTTTATAATATTCCAGCCACCTCTTACATTGCATTTAATATGAAAAAGGATATGATTATGCCTTTAAATGACAATGACATGCATTCATGCGTAAAGGACAAAAGCTCTAACTTATTATGCTATGAAAGTCATCCCATTTATAATGTACGCTTTGGTCAATCACTATGTGGAATGCGATTATTTAAAAGTAATGATAAACAAACCTACTGTCGATCAGAGATAAGACATTGTTCCGACAGATGGATCAAATTACAATCGACTGGAGCGTGGCTTTACTCATGTTGCCAAGAATGCTTAGTTCGCATCTTGTGTCCAGCTGGTCTCGAGACTAAGTACTTGCAGGGTAATGGAGTCATTGATATCGGTCAAGGTTGTGTTATAAAAGGAGACCTATTTACGATACATGCGCAACATGAGTACTCCAATGAGTTGTACCTTCAGAAGAATATTAAGATACCTACTATACGCAAATATACTTCATCCCTTAACGATATGGTTAACACCTCCATGAATGACAACATGTTAGATAATTTAGAGAATCATGATCAGTTATTTGACAAGATAAATCAGAAAATAGAAGTCTTAAAAGCACAAAACTTGGAGCAACTGAATGACAGCAGTGTTGTACACTACTCGACGATTTATGCGATACTGGCGATGCTGACCATAGTCGTCGGGATCTACACCGGTTGCAAGCTGAAGAGCAGGTGCATATCAGCGCGCTGGCGGACCGGCGCCGCTCAACGAGAGCGCCCGGTCATCCTCGAGTTGGGGCCCAACAAGTTTGTCAGTGCCAGTGCCAATAGTGTCAGTGTAGAGCGCGACAGTGAAGTGGAATCGAACACGGCAGTGTCGATAGGGCGTGGCATGAGCGGATCCGTATTAAGTGTTGATAAGGCAACTTCTCCAACATTTACAAGGACAATTAAATTTGCCAACTTGCCTGAACCATAAGCATTGAATTTTCTTTTTAATGTTATTTATAACTACCTTTTCTTTTATATTGGTTTTGACATATTTCTGTAGTTGGCAATATGTACGAGTAAACTCGAACATTCTTACTAGTATACATTTTATGTTTAGTTAGCATTACGTTACTGCACTTCGGTGCGCTACGCCTGACCTAAATTTGTTCATACTATGTAAAAATCAGTGCAATTAAAGCATTCGGCAACTACACACGTCTTGTCATTAAATCCCATCAGCGGTAGATACGGCGCGGTTGTCTGACATTACATCTTTGACATCATTGACAATTATAAGCTAACGAAAGTTACACCGGAGCTGTGTCAGAGTTATTTCGAGACCGAAAAACCCAAACACTCTCGGTGTAGTCACCGTACAGTATACTACAACTACAACTGATATGGCTAGCCGATGTACCTGCCCAGAAGACGAATTTTAAGGCGCGGGAAATACTGTTAGCAAATCAGCACGCTCGCGCACGACAGCAGATGAATGAATGACACATTCGTGAAATAACCTAATAGAGAAGCGCTTTTCTAATTGGCTAACGAATAGCTTAGTCCTGTCTTATACCCGGTACTAAGTTTTTGGAATAACGGGGCAAATGTTTAAGCTCGATGTTCGACGCGTCGATGCATTCTGGCACTATCGCCGAACGCCGAACAACGAATACCGCGCTTATAATACTTTGAATTTAACCTCCTCTGTTTAGGGTTGTAGATCAAATGTGTATTTTATACGGTCCTAGCACGGTCATGGTATAGAGCTCGTTAAATAAATAAATAATAAATAAATTGTTACAACAAACACACCAATTACCTAACCCTAAACAAAGCGTAAGCTTGTGCTTTGGTGACTAACTAAGCTTGTGCTTTGGTGATAACGGATAGACATACTTAAATTACGTTTATATAAACATCCATGACTTAGGTAAAATACTCGTGCGCATCACACAAACATTTGCCCCTTGCGGGATTTTAAACTGCAACCCTTGGTTTTGTAGTCCGGAGCGCGAACCACTATACAACTACATCAAGTTCATGCATATTTTTCAGATATTTATCACCGGCAATTATTGTCTATGTATGCCAAAAAGTTGGGGATCTGATCACCGAAGGGGAGGATTGTTTACCTGTAATAAAAAAAAATGCGTATGGCCACAGAATAAGTACTAGTACTCCGTACAGAAGTATGACTTTGCAATGAAATTCAAAGAAATATCTACTCAATGTTGTTAACGATATGGTGTAATTCAGTTCGCCTCTGACTAAAGAACATTTTCGTGTAGACACCTACAGAAATACATTGCAAGATAATTTCATTCTTATAACTCTAGAATATGATTCATAATACACTAAGCCTATTCAGTGACGTACTATCACGCAACGCGATAGGGTTGACAGCCACAAGAAGCTACTTACGCCATCTAGCGCATCTTTCCAGGACTTTATTCACGCTCGTCCAACCAGCAACCTAGTGTCGCGCACCGTGAATAAAACGCGGGAGCGTGTCGCTGCCGGCTAGCGACACCCAACTTGTTTAGACCCTTACCAAGGGGTCGCCACGCGTAGGTACGTTTTTGCTACCTACGCGGGAAGATACACAGGCCTGGTATGGCTTGGTTTCCTTACTTGTATTGCCCTCCAGAGTCGAGTAGGAACATCTCGCCCCTCTTGATAACAGTCTGCGGTCCCTCCCGGGAGGGGCTATAGTGTATGATGGCTCCGTTGGGTCCCGCCCCTGCTATTGTATCGAATGAGGGACCCATGAAGTCTTGTTCGTCTCTGAAAAGAAAAATATCGTTTGTATGGATTTAAATGAGTCCACTGCGGTGTGCCGTTACCATGAGTTTACGGTGGTTTTACTCGCTAGCGACGACGTAAAAAAAAGTGTATGGATAATTTTAGTTCTCCAAGTAACCGCTAGAGGCGCTGTGCAATTTTCCATACACTTTTTTTACGTTGTCGCTAGCGAGTAAAATCGCCGTAAACTCCTGGTAACGGTACTGGTTTGGGCACGTAAAGAAGTCCTGAGTACGTGGGTAATCCACATCATATCGTTATCCCGGTTATGCATTCGCACGCAAGCCCCAGGGTTTACTGACCATGATCAGGATGTGGCAGATCAGGTAATTACAGTGGCGCGACTGCCATCTGACCTCCGTGACCCGTTAACAGGGGAACTAAAAAATTAAACCCCCCCACAAAAAATAGACTCGAAAAAATTTGCCTTTTTGTGGTGGCGGCCGTCTTGGACTTAAAATTTATAATACCGTATAGTATTGTACTAGTCATGCCCTTTCATTTGATACCCATATTGAGGGAGTTATAAAAAAATATATGTAATCCGCCATTTTGTGACGGTGACCTATATATATCTTTGACCGATTTTCATGAAACATGGCTAAGAACACTCGGGATAAAATTATCTATGACACAAAAAAAACAAACGAAAATCGGTTCATCCGTTTGGGAGCTACGATACCACAGACCGATCCGTTAAACTTATAACACCCACCTTTTTGCGTCAGGGGTTAAAATTCAGAAGGCAGACCCCAACATCAGATGGGATTAATGCCCAGGAGAGAGAGAGATGGACTTGAATGGGTCTGCAACGATCATTCGCTTGTTTGTATCCGGCCTTAAGGACCAATTGCAGACTAAAGGAAATGAAAAACGGAGTGAACGAATCCGCGTCTAGATGTTACAGCCAGTCAAGTCTTTAAAGCGACAACAATAAGGTTCAAATTCCATAGTAAATCTCAATACCAGTCTAGTTGGATGTAGTCCTTTCTATACAACTCTCACTCAACTTAAAATAGATCATATCATTTCAATAATAAGGTTTAAATTACTTGATTATTATTTGGAACTCCAGCAGCGTGTATTTCGGTGACTTCAGCGCCTGAGTCCATTTGGGTGTGAATCCTCTCGAATATAGTCTTTATAATGTTATGAATAAGGTTCAAACCAGGGTCTACTTTCAATTCACTTGAAACCCTGATAGATGATTAAATTTTAGTGTAAACTGAAATACAGCATATTGCCTTCATAATAAGGTTCAAATTACTTGCGGAACTCCAGCAGCTTGTTGGATGCCTGTAGCGTCTAGTTACTCAATCAATTTTAGTTTAACCTAAAATATGCCATATAGCCTTAAAATTAAGGTTCAAATTACTTGCGGAACTCCAGCAGCTTGTCGGAAGCCTGTATCTCGGTGACTTCAGCGCCTGCGTCCAGTTGTGAGTGGAGCCATTTGAAGAAACGCACCACTGCTATGCCATCTCGGATGTGGCATTGACGGAAACCCTGAGAAATACATATTATGTTAGTTTTAAGACTTTTTTAACACTCGCAGTGTTAATTTTATAAGTTTTATACATATTTGTCTATGGAACTAAAAATTCGCACATAGGCAGGATTTAAACCCACGAACTTTGATAACCGGGCCAACGCTTTTACCAACTGAGCGAGCTACCGTGCATTCTATATACTAGTGCGAAATTCCTGGTCTCTTTTGAATACGTCTTTGTGTGACGTCACCCACATCTACCCGAGCTGTAAGTGTAAAATTTTTAAAGCCATTGAATAGCAAACGCGTCATCATTAAATTTGAATTTATTCTGTAATGAATAACTACTTGGCCCACTGTTGCAAGCTGTTGGCTAACAGGTAGTGAATTATGTAACTTTGAATGAAATTATTTCAATCAAAGTTTTGTTGCTAAAGTTGGCCATTCACGGCCAGTTACACTAATTAGTCGGTCTGAGGTACGACCACAATTTTACGTTTTCAATATCGGTGATAAAAATCTAGGCTATAGGCATAAGTACTAAAAAAGTAACTTAACGTTATTATTTATTTCCACAATTGCCTATATTTTACCGGTTCTAAAACCTTCTCGCCCATTTTACCCACTAAATTAAAAAAACTAAATGTCCCCTTTGCGTGGGAAATTGCCCACGTTCTAACAGCACTGAATGAAAGTCAGTTTTTAGATTATTTTATGTTAGTGAGTGGAGTAATTTTTTGAACTGACCGTGAATGGCCAGCTTAATCGAGTAACTGAAGTTGTCAAATGTGACATTTTCAAGCGATTTCAATCCTGAATTGTTAGCAACAGAATTACGTAATTAGCCCCCAGGTCAGTTAGATGTCGCTGACGTCACGCAATGATGTATTCAAAAGAGACCAGAAATTACGCATGGGTGGATAGACTGCGCGGCAGCTCAGGTTCAAGTCCTACTCCTGTGCGAATTTTTGGTTTCTTATTTAAACATATACAAGGTTATTTTTAGTTTATGCTACTCATCTTAGGGGGGGGGGGGGGGGGGGCATATAGGACCAACATCAAAATCGCACCAAAAAAATTGACACGTCCATACTAACTGATGTAAGCTGATCGGCGATTATGTATGGGTAGGTTATTTTGCCATTTTGATGTTGGTTTGTTGCCAATTCGAATACTTTTTTCAATGTGATGTTTTTCTCTGAATAAAACGCCTATTTATGGGCACAGAATAAGTACTAGTACTCCGTACATAAGTATGACTTTGCAATGAAATTCAAAGAAATATCTAATCAATGTTGTCAAAGATATGGTGTAATTTAGTTCGCCTCAGACTCAAGCACATTTTCGTGTAGACACCGTCACAGTCAACAGTCGCACACCGCCGGTGAATAAAACGCGGGAGCGTGTCGCTGCCGGCTAGCGACACACAACTTGTTTAACCCCTTACCAAGGGGTCGCCGCGCGTAGGTACGTTTTTGCTACCTACGCGTGAAGATACACAGGCCTGCTATGGGCGATTTTCGGCTATCTCCTTTCAGCCCGACCTGGAGCCCAAGTCTGTCCAAAATTACGTTAGAAAAATTGTGATAGAATCGTAATTAAATATCATGACTTTGACAGTTCTAGTATGGACCAAATGTCAAAATCAAGATATTTAATTAAGATACATTAACAATTTTGCTATTGTAATTTAGCAGACTTGCCCCCCTGGGACCTCGTTAATAGTAAGCCACGCAATGCGTTGAAGAAAATAAATAGTATGCCAGTAAGTAATAAACAAATACGTAAAGACTTGCCTCTAATTCCACGTCATTCTTGATCAACTTCATAAGCGCCACTGGTGACACCTCTGATGTTAGGTTCAATGGTTTCTCTAAAACATCCCTCTGTAGAAAAATAACATTTATTTTATTTATTTATATTAATATAAAATTAAAATGGAAGTAAATAAAATGAAAATACATCTTAATATTCACTAAATTGTTAAAAATTTCCTTTTTCTTCTAAACAATATAACCTGATCAACGTTAAAACAGCCTTTTCATAAATAAAAATAAATTGTTTCAACAAACACACCAATTACCTAGCCCCAAACTAAGCGTGAGCTTGTGCTATGGCGACTAGGATAACGGATAGAAATACTTAAATACATATAAACATCCATGACTTAGGTACGTACAAATACTCGTGCTCATCAATATATCAATCACAAATATCTGACTTGTGTCGTTCAACGCCATCTAGGGTACGTACTCGTACTTAAAAATCCCCTAGATGGCGACTACTGATTTTTGAAACTAGGAAAATCCCTCATTGTAGTCTGCCTCTTTCGTTTTCGTCTTAGGCTGGGCACATTGGAATCAAGCCCAGTCTCATAATTAACATTTCATTTTAAGTTACGTTAAAAAGTATTTATTTTAATTTTTTAATTTATGATGAAGATCTGCTTACCCCAGCAGCCGCTCTGTGTATAGCTTCGCTCGCATCACTGGACAACCAGATCGAAGATTGACTGTCACCGCCTTCTGCCAACTGTAATAAAATAATAAAGTAAGTAAATAATCTAAAACTTTACTACATAACTCTAGGGTGTCCGGGTTTGGACTAGCAATAATATATGGGCTATTAATTCATCAAATCGACAAAAAACTCCCATGTAGGGTTCTAACACCCCCCCCCCCCCCCTCGTGAAGTGGCAGCCGTTATAATTATTACAAAAAAAAAATCTATGGATCTGGAGGTCCTAAAAGTTATGAAAATGATTCATTCGAAAGGTAACGCTATCACCTATCAAGTGAAATAAAGATCAATTCAAAATAATTAAACGTCATAAAGGAAAAATATAATTTATAAGAAATCTTGCTAAAAATTTAACACAAAACTAAACCCAAAAAGCGGTTCTCCATAATTTGATAAATAACATTAAAATGGCAGTATCTTTGGATTGCGTTGACTTGGAAGCTTAGTCTTTTCATAGCTTCAAGGGCCGTAGCTCATATGGTTTGATGTTAATTTTAACTTGATACCGGCACACGTTCCTGAGAAAACTGGTCTTGTTGACAGACAGACAGACAGCAAAGCCTCTTTTCCTTTCGAGGAACCCTAAAGGTATTCTCGAACTCAAAAGCGTTAAGGATCATCAAGATAAACACCACGATGATCATGATTCTCGAATGTAGACACATGAATACCTAACGATGCTGTAGCAAAAACGGTATACATGCCTTCCAAATCTGAAGAGCTACATCATCAGAGCCTGACTTGGTGAAAACGTAACCACCAACAGAATAATCAACAATGCTAAAGCAAAAACGGTATACGTGCCTAAAAATCTGTAGAATTCTCTTGATTTCTTAAGGATCGATCATCAGACCTTGACTTGGTGACAATGGTACCACCAACAGAATAACTTACGATGCTGTAGAAAAAACTGTATACGTACCTAAAAAATCAGTAGAGTTCCCTTGATTTCTCCAGGACCCATCATCAGACCCTGACTTGGTGTGAACAGGACCACCAACAGAATGACAATCTAAATAATTATAAAACAGTACATTACCGCCAACTGCTGCAAGAAAGTCACGATCTCTTTATAAGGCCGACCCTCCACAGTAGCGCCCTCTATCGTCAGTTGTTCCGAAGCGTCATCAGGTAAAACTCCGTCGCCCCAGAATAAATATGCAGATGATGGCGTGATGACCAAGTATGAGAAGAACACAGGGTTGTACTCTATGTCGCTCCCACGCAGGTTTAGGGTGTCTGTGGAGTAGAATAATTAAGGTTGGTTTGATACAAATATAGAAATATAACATATGCCTCACTCGATGTTCTTTTAAAAGTACTTGTCTCCATACGTCCTTCCTGTGCGACCTTTTCAAAGGACTTGTCTTTATTATGACTGTTAGTTTTTTGCAGGTATTCGAAAGGACTAAGACCTATAAAGTGTGCAGCATACTTCAAAGGAGTTGGTTTATTGATGCCTAGTGTCATCTACCAAGTCTTTTCAAAAGCACAAATTATTTAGTAAAAATGTCGACTCAAAAAACACCTGTTTCTTTAACTTCTAAAAAAACATCATTAGATCCTGACCTGATGACCATTGGGAAGTTTTCCCCTCTTTAAGAAAAAATAAAAAATTGGTGATACTTATAAAGGTTATCGACCTTTATCTTAAATTAATTTTAAGGTCAATGACCTTGAGGTATTGGACAGAGAACCAAGTGCTGCCTGTTCAGACGTCTGGTGGCGTCACAAGCTCAAAAATGGATGATGAAAAGATTTTAACGATACCACTCATATCTAAATCGGCTCAAGCGTTTAGATGTTATGGTGGAATAATTGAATAAATAAATTGTTTCAACAAACACACCAATTACCTTACCCCAAACTAAGCGTGAGCTTGTGCTATGGTGACTAGGATAACGAATAGACATACTTATATACATTTTATAAACATCCATGACTTAGGTACAAATGCTCGTGCTCATCACACAAACATTTGCCCCTTGCGGGATTCGAACCCGCAACCGCCTGGTTAAGAAGTCCAGGGCGCGAAACACTACACCAAGACGGTCGTCTTAATATTACATACATACAAGAACAATGAAAAAAGGTTCTGATAAATTGAGAACCTCCTTTGAAGTAGGTTAAAACCGTTTTTAGTTTGTTGTTATAGCGGCAACAGAAATAGGTACTCGTACATTATCTGTGAAATTTAAACTGTCTAGCTATCATGAAGAAATACAGTCTGGTGACAGATAGATAGACAAACGGACAGTGGAGTCTTAGTATTACGGTCCCGTATTTACCATTGGGGCAGGCCTGTGTATCTTCCCGCGTAGGTAGCAAAAACGTACCTACGCGCGGCGTCCCACCGTGGTGAACTAATCAACTTGGGGGTCGCGAGCGAGAAGCGACACGCGAGCGCATTTTATTTACCAGCGGCACGCGGCACTTCGTTGCAGGCTGGATGAGCATGAATAAAGAGCAAGAAAGGTGCGCTAGATAGCGCTAGGAGCTTCTTGTAGCAGTCAAGCTTATCGCGTCGCATGATAGTACGTCACTGAATAGGTTAATTGTATTATGAATCATATTCCAGAGTTATAAGAATGAAATTATCTTGCAATGTATTTCTGTAGGTGTCTACACGAAAATGTGCTCGAGTCTCAGGCGAACAAAATTACACCATATCGTTGACAACATTGAGTAGACATTTCTTCGAATTTCATTGCTAAGTCAAACTTCTGTACGGAGTACTAGTACTTATTCTGTGCTTGGGGTACGGAATCCCAAAAATGAAAGATAAACTTACAAGCGATTTCATCCAAGGCAGTTACGACTAAAGCAGCTGCCTTTTTCTCCGCCATCTTCTCTCGCAACTCTTTGATCTTCTGTCCCGCTGGTTTTCCTGTTATAATAACAAATAAATAACGTAAAAAAACACATTTGAACAATAATAATATAACATTTTCCTCGCTCGAGGCTCTTTTAAAAGGAGGAAGGTCTCCGAAGAAAATATTATTCAGACTATAATAACGGTTCTTTACCGGTGTATTTAACGGGTAACGGTATGACAGGGTTGTTTGGACGGACCGGTGGGGGGTCGTTCAGTTTGATCCTGGCTTCATCTACCAAGTTATTGGGTACTGCCACAAGGTTCATTTTCGCTTTTGTCAGTGCAGTCTGTAAGAAAAATAAATAATAATAATAAATACGCTGGACTAAAGTTTTATAGTTATTGTTTTACAGGTCTGTAAGAAAAATACACCCTTTTAGAGGTTGAATATTCAAAACCGGCCAAGTGCGAGTCGGACTCGCGCGCGAAGGGTTCCGTACCATTAGCTTACAACATTAGACAGTATAGGCAAAAAAAGGATATATATTTTTATTTTATTTATAATTTCAAAAGTATTCATCACAGGATACCCGAAACAATTTTAAATAAGAGTTTCCGCGGCTGTTTCTTTACGTGAGTGATTTGAAGTTTATGGGTCCGAGACTTTAGAAATTACAGGGGGGGGACACCGTGTAAACGACTTTGGCGGGCTATATATCTCGCAAATGGTAAAGCTGATAAAAAAGTATTGTATGAAAACCCTACCTTATTTTTATAGTCCTTTTCAACGATACCCCACACAAGGGGGTGCACTCGAAAAAATAATTCACCCCCCCTTTACATGTATGGGGAGGTACCCTTAAAAAGGGGTAATTTTATTTTTTTTTATTTTATAAATGAGATCTATGTGTAAAGTATCCTCGTACCAAGTTGCATGTAAAAGAGGCCATAAACGTAGAAGATATTCTACTGCGACAGACTTGGACGGACGGACTGAACGATCTTATAAGGGTTCCTTGTCGGACTACGGAACCCTAAAAATCCTGAAAAACCAACTCACTATCAGGTGAGATTGCGGTCTAATGTCTGTCTATTATAAAAACAATATAAATTAAAAGTAACACTACATGTGCACACACGGTAGTTTTTAGTTAATAGTCTGACCGTTTATTAGGTAGTGGATTATGTAACTTTTAATGAAATTATTTCAATCAAAGTTTTGTTGCTAAATTTGGCCATTCACGGCCAGTTACACTAATTAGTCGGTCTGAGGTACGACCAAAATTTTACATTTTCAATATCGGTAATAATAATCTAGGCTATAGGCATAAGTACTAAAAAAGTAACTTAACGTTATTATTTTTTCCCACAATTGCCCATATGTTACCGGTTCTAAAAACTTCTCGCCCATTTTACTCACTAAATAAAAAAACTAAAAGACACCTTTGCGTGGGGAATTACCCACGTTCTAGCAGCACTGAATCAAAGTCATTTTTTAGCTTATTTTTATGTTAGTGAGTGGAGTCATTTTTTGAACTGACCGTGAATGGCCAGCTTAACAGAGTAACTGAAGTTGTCAAATGTGACATTTTCAAGCAATTTCAATCCTGAATTGTTAGCAACAGAGTTACGTAATTAGCCCCCTGAGTGCAGGGGTAGACTACAACGGCGGTCAGGAGCGGTGCGGGCTCTTATTCAAAGGCAGTTACATAACAAGGTGAACTGGATGGAGGTGGCCGGGGACAGAAGTCTGTGGAATGTTGTAGAGAAGGCCTATATTCAAAGACGAAGCTGATATAGACAGACAATACAGGGTAGGTACTTAAGGTCTTTCAAAATCAATCTACAATTCTACAAAACAACAAAAGGAGTGATCAGCTGATCGATTTTTTTGGGATTGGTCCCATAATAAACGTTGATCTATTACAGCAGCAGAATCACCCCCTAAAATGAATGTAACGATTTTGAAGGACCCTGTATATTCAGAAGAAGCAGACCCGTCAGTCTTACGTGCAATGGAGTCCACTCCTCCCTGGTCATGGTGTGAGGGTCGGCGCCGACGGTGGCGCCCTCTGACAGATTCGAAGACAACCATTTCTCCATCGTTGGTGTGTCTGGCAGAGCTGAGAATAGATGGTTTGTTGTCACGACTAGATGCTTACGAATAGATATTGAACTTGAAAAAAAATACCACGTGAGGCGGGAATTGAACCCGGGTTCCGGGCGTTTGCTTAGCCACTCGGCCACCCAGGCGCTGATAACGTCAAGACGAGGATGGAATCTCAATAACATTGATGACAGCAACGCGGCATTACAGCGTTAAGAAGCACTTCAAACATTTAGACAGGCTTTGCTAACACCGTGGTGGCCGAGTTGTTAGAAAATCGCCCGGTATGCGATAAACGCGGGTTCAATTCCCATGTCAAATAGTATTTTTTTAAGTGAAATATCTAATCTTAAGATTGCAAAGTGAATGCTAATTACTTAAAAACAATGAATGCTTACGCCTATAGGTGGAATTTTGACACAATGCCAGATCCCCAGTCTCCTTTCTACTATAATTGTAAGCTTTTCCTTATTGCACCAAACACACACAAAAATAAACCTTATGACCCAACTCTTAAAGCTCAACTTACACTGCTTCATTAGCGTCCACAGACTCAAATCAGCCTCCTTCTCGAATTGAGTGTAGTATCTGCCGTCAGTCCATACTAACGCGCTTGATGACGTCACTACCGCTGTACCAGCCGATCCAGTGAACCCAGAAAGCCATGCTCTGCGAGCGTCCACTGGTGCTATGTACTCTGACTGTAAAGGAATTGAGTTCAAATTACAACAGGATTCGAATTTCGATTTGTAAAAAAAATTGTGTAACTTGTAAAGGTCATCGACCTTTTCTTTGGATTAATTGTAGGGTCAATGACCTTGACGTATTATGAGGACAGTTAAGTCCCGTCACATGTTACAGTCAAGATTTTTTTCACAACCTATTTCGTCAAAATGTCAGACATTCATATTGCAATAAGGTCGAAAAGTATCATGCATGCGTCAGAGTCATAATTGTATGTTAGCAAAATTTTTTGAACATCATTTAAAGACTTGCGATTTTGTTTTTTTCGCCCTGACGTAATGCCTAGGAATTACTTAAAATGTCACGACTGACTTCAATTCTGAAGTACTTTAAATTTTAAAGGTCTATGACCTTCACTAGGGTTACAAAAATTCAAAAGTATAGTGTGAAAGGTCTATCAACAAATTATAAGCCAATGGTTAGTGTTCGCAGGAGCCCAAGTCCGCTAAATTAAATTAACTAGCCAAATTGTAACAGCATTTTAATTGAATAGCAGGTTTTGACAGTTCTGTAGTATGGGCCTAATGTCAAACCATGCCATTCAATAACGATTATATAACAATTTTGCTAGTGTAACTAAGGGAGTTATTGACTACGAGGTATTCAGACAGTCTTACTAAGACTCAGCGTAGTAGTCTGTCTGCCCCATCCCACTCTTTCACAGTATGAAAAAGCGAGATGGGAGATAGACTGTCTCAGTAAGACTGTCTGTAGTAGTAATATCGCGTAGTCTAATAACCCCCTTAGCAAACTTGAGCCTCAGTTAGGCAAAGTGTAGGCAACTTAATACATACGTTATGCGCGTCAGCGGTAGGTACGATGTACGCTGACAGCGCTGTCGGCTGGCTGGCCATCAGCGCTCGCAGCGCCGTCAAGCGCTGAAGCGACATCGTGTGGTGGACTGGAAGCAGAAATAATTGTTTTTATTTTTCTTATGCATGCCGTCTAAAGGTCGTCTAAACGTGCAAGACACGTGCCAGGGCAAACACCGACAGACTAAGTCGGTTTACATTTACAGACATTGAGCGTGCCAGAATCGTTCCGAGGCAGACACCGACTATTTCCATCTGTGCATCTGTACGTGCCAGGGCAGGCTCCGACAGACAAGATCGGTTTATATCTACAGAAATTGAGCGTGCCAGTGGCAGACGTTCCGTGGCAGACACCGTTTATTACGACTGAGCGCACCAGTCACCAGGACTCAGTTGGGCGGTCGGGAAATAGAACGGGTCGTTCGTTAGTAGTTATTAATGCACAACCGAACCTTAATAATAATGACCTCCTAGCCGAATCTCAACCGAGATAAGCCAACAGCACGGGAAATATTTATTTTATTTTATTTATTTAAACTTTATTGCACTGTAAGTTGTACAATTGGCGGACTTAATGCCTTAGGGCATTCTCTACCAGTCAACCGCTTGGAGATGCAGAAAGTTGAATCAGTGGCGGAACATTTGCAATTAAATAAAATAAATTATAAAATGCATTAATATTTCAACATAAACATACATACTAATATTACACAAATAAATAAAAAGATATAAAAAACAATGATAAACATACATAAAATACACAAAAATGAATTTACAATTAACGAAATTGAAGATATTGACGACATCTAGGTAAACGAAAAGAAAAGAATTAACAAAAAAAAAGGTTAGTTCTGAAGAGAGCCAAGGTGAAGATAGTGGGCACGGAGTGACTTTTTAAATGAAAATTTGTTTGGTGACATTCTGATCTCATTAGGGAGAGAATTCCAAAGTCGAATCGCAGAGATTGTGAAAGAGTTCGACATAAAGCCGGACTTGAAAAGTGGTGTGTGGAGATTGAGACTATGGAAAGAGCGAAGGTTGCGCGAAGTTGTGGATGCCAAATAGCTGAAGCGCTGCGTCATATACGTTGGGGAATGAGGGCTACGAAGTATGTTGAAGAGGGTGCACAGGATTCTTATTTCTCTGCGATGACGGATGGGAAGCCATTTAAGCTTTGAACGGTAAGCAGAAATGTGATCGTACTTACGGAGACTGAAGATGAAACGAATACAATTGTTGAGGAGACGGTCAAGTTTATTGAGAAAAGCTTCACTGATATTCGTACAACACACGTCGGCGTAGTCGAGAAGAGGGAGGACGAGAGACTGAACGAGAAGAGTTTTCGTGTGAAGAGGGAGAAAATTTTTAAATTTATAGAGAGCCCGTAGAGTGGCTGTCACTTTCCTGCTGACCTCGCCAATGTGTTTTGACCAGCAGAGGGTGTTGTCCATGTATAGCCCTAAGTTCTTGACATTTTCGCTATAAGGAATCACAGCGTCGTTAAATAAGATTGGAGAAGTCGATTCCAAGCTAATCTTAGCCATCTGCCGCGAACTACCTATAATGATGGCTTGACATTTTGAGGGGTTGACGGATATACCATATTTCACGGACCAGTCAGCAATACATGCGAGATCGAGATTAAGAGCTGATATGGCTGAGTCAATATCGGCCACCTCTGCTTGGGTGTATAGCTGAAGATCGTCTGCATACAGATGATAAGAGCAACGAAGGTGGTGAGTGATGGAGTTAATAAAAATCGAGAAAAGAAGCGGAGATAGAATGCCACCTTGTGGTACGCCAGTTGTGAGATTAGACCAATGGGAGAACTGTTGGTCATTTCGAACAGCCTGCTGGCGTCCCTGAAGGTAAGATGAAAACCATTCCAGCGCCTCAGGTGAGACCCGCAATTGAGATAAGATTGCTAGGAGCACATCATGATCAACATTATTGAAGGCATTTGAAAAATCTGTTAAAACTAGAATGGTTACTTTAGAATTCTCCATGCCCTCTCTTATGTCTTCGGTGACTTTCAGAAGTGCAGTGGTCGTGCTATGGCCGGGTCGAAATCCTGACTGACATTCATTAAGAAGGTTATTGTTAAATATGAAAGCAGAAAGTTGTTTGTGGACGGCAGCTTCTAAAACCTTCGAAAGAAAAGGAAGAATGGAAATGGGTCGAAAATGGCTAAGTTGACTTGGGTTTGATATTTTTGGAAGTGGAAGAACGTACGCTTTACGCCAGATGTCAGGAACCAACCCAGAGTCGAGAGAAAAATTAATGATGTGTGTAAGAACTGGGACGATTTGAGATAACACAAGCGAGATCATGTTTCTGCCTATATCGTCACAGCCGGTAGCACTAGACTTAATTGATGTAATGAATTTGCGGACCTCACCCTCAGACACCGGAGAAAAAGTGAAGCTATCATGGGAGGCAATGGGTAAAGAAGACAAATAATTTACGGTCGACGATTTGATGTCAGAGTTTAAAGAAACAGAGGATGAGAAATAGGCGTTAATTTCATTTGGAGAGAAAGGATGACAATTTGGAACTGAAGTTGGCTTACCAATGCCAAGCGTTTTTAAAAATTTCCATGTGTCGGCTTGAGAAGCATTTACGATATTTGAATGAATGTGGTGACGTTTGGCTGCTCTTACCATCTGATTGCAGCGATTTCTAGCTATTTTAAATGTTTCCCAAGTTTCCTCGCACCTATTACCCTTAAAGGCCCGAAAAAGACGGTCCCGTTTCGCCATAGCCTCCCTGACCCCGAGAGTGATCCAAGGGGCAGGGGGGCGTTTGAGTTTGACAGACCGCTTAGGTGCATGAACGTCATAAAGGTTTAGGAGACTTGTGTTTAAAATGGCGACTTTTTCATCCACCTTAGCCGCAGCATACACAGGTGACCAGTCAATAGCGGAAGCGTCGGCTTTTAGTTTAACAACGTCTACTTTAGCTAAGTTCCTCAGCGTTAAAACAGTGGGTTTGGGTTTGGTCGTACTTAACTTGTAGGTCATGTAGATAAGATCATGCCTTGAGAACCCGGGCGCAGCTAATTGTCCGTGCTGGAGTACAAGGTCAGCAGAAGAAGTGATGATGAGATCAATCCAAGTATCAGGGGTGTCAAGATTATGGTGGGTTGGAGATAAAGGTAAGATAGAGAAATTTGCAGAGTTTACAATAGCGCGAAGGTTTTGGGACTGCGGTGTGTCTACGAGAAGATTTGCGTTGAAGTCACCCATGATTATGTGGTGTGAGTAATCGGTGCTAACTGATTCAAGGAGCGCTTCAAAAGAGGGAAGAAATTTGGTCTTCGGTGGGCTATAGACAACCCCAAGGACCGCCCTGACTCCCTTCAGAATTACCTCAAGAACTAAGAACTCCATAGCATGACAGTAAATATGTGCACAAGTGTGTACGCAATTCACAGGTGCACTTTCTGTTCCTTCACTCTCATAACTCGGTGAGACGGTAGTCCGACATGACCGTAGAGAGATCAGGCGCAGGACCAACGGCTTAACGTGCTTTCTGAGGCACGGGGGTGTTAACACCACCAACTTCCTGACTCCGGAGCTGTGTATGAGTTATTTCAAGACAGAAAAACCCAACACATTCAAACCCGGGACCTGGATAGTACCTAGGGTGCTGACCACTAGACCAACGAGGCAGTCAATCGAACTTTAGTAAGCCCTTTAACGGTCGTTCGGGTCGAAACGAACCCGCAACCTTTCGCTATTGGGGCGACTACTCTGGCTACAAGTTGAAAGAATATAGATTTAATACTTACTTCTTGCCTTTAACCCGCAGTGTTTGGATGCAACCGCACTAATTGTAAATCTGTAACAATCAAAGACATTTTGTTACGGTAGAATAAAAAGGCTTAAGTAGACCTTAATAACTATTAGAATTGGCATCGGATAATACTAGGTACTATTATACTTTAGTTTTAATACTATTTTTAAGCTCACAGTGTAATTTTTTATTTTTATAGCTATAAATAGGAAAAATTTACACACGGGCAGGATTTGGACCCACGGCCTTTGGTTAACCGGGCCAACGCTCTTACCAATTGAGCTATCATGTAGTTAATACAACCACGCGAAATTCTTGGTCTCTTTTAATACGTCATTGCGTGACGGCAGCGACATCTACCCGATACTATTATACTTCTCTCTGATAATTCGGTGAGACGGCAGTCCAACATGACCGTAGAAAGATCAGGCGCAGGACCAACGGCTTTAACGTGCTTTCCGAGGCACGGGGGTGTTAACACCACCAACTTCCTGACTCCGGAGCTGTGTCTGAGTTTTTTCAATTATGTGAGTGAAGGAACAGAGAGTGCACCTGTGTATTGCACACACGCTTGTGCACTAATTAATATCTCCCGCACAGTCGTCTGATCTCTGGTGAGATTGGTCACTGTAGTCGAAATTCGGCTAGGAGAACAATATTACTATTATACTTTCCTACTAACTAGAGCTGGCATATATTTCTATAGTCCGACAAGTTCTTGGGCGACCTTCTTCGGAACGAAAACCGTGCGGAGTGCGAGGCATGCTAGATGTCAGCGGGGAGGGGGGCGTTGCGGGGAAGGGAATATCCTAAGACAGTCGCATGCACCGAGCACATACATAACCTGTAGAGACGAAATGTCATTAATTTTGTTTGAGAAAAATACCGTCAAAATCCCTTGGCAATAAATGCCTCCGTTTTTCTTGAAACCGTTTTTTCAAACAAATCCACTTATTTCTATACATCATCATCAGCCTAGCGTTTTCCCGGTTGTGCACTCGCACGCGAGGGCCCAGGGTCCGCTGACCATGATCCAGGATGTGGCAGATGAGGTAATTACAATGGAGCGACTGCCATCTGACCTCCGTGACCTTGTTACCAGGGGAACCTGACCAGCTTTTGGATCATGGTTACACATGCAGTCGCCTGTATGTGCAGGTTTCCTCACGATGTTTTCCCTCACCGTAAGAGCATCGGTTAGTGAAACAAGTAATATACATAAATCAGAAAAAGTTATTGGTACATAGCGGCACATGGGACCGAACCGGTACCTCCCACATGAGAGGCAACCCGCTAACCACTGCGCCACCGACGACGCTCCTTATTTAGCGACTAACATCTATACAATATATTGTTAAATAAAAGATATCACGAACTTGACGGAGGATAGTGCATACGAGCTATCTATCTCATCTCGTGGTATAGTGGCGAATCCACAAACACCAGGGCCCTATTTCACAGAACGTACAAGTCTTGTTATACGAGTGTGTATCCATACTATAGTAACACTAATTTATTCTATGGGTGTCCCATTGATTTATTAAATATATAATCAATAGGGATGTCCTATGTATTACCATGGTTACAAACGTGTATTACAAGACGTGTAGTACGCTTTCTGAAACATGGCCCCAGGTCAACTGAAAATACTTACATGAATAATAACAGGGGCGTTTTCACTGTTCTCCAAGGTCGTAACATTTTTAAATGAATAAAAATATTTTTAAAATAATCCAAAATATGTATTTATGTCAATGACAATGTCAACATTTTTTTAATTCGTTTAAAATTAGAACATCACTGTCGTTAAATAAAAGTAATCACCATTATGGAATACTGTTTTAAAAAGTTTGGGTTCGATTTTAATAAAAACAAAATTGAAATTCTTAACACGAAAAACACTGGTTGCAAACAACGGCAAAGATGCAGAAAAAATCTATTGTTTTTAAATTGGGAACCAACACAGAATACGTTGTATGACTAATTGTACCTATGTTATTAGCGTTTGTCGATATGAATACCATTGTTTTCTGTCTATTCAAGGCAATGTTTTTCTACCCATACTAATATTATAAAAGCGAAAGTGTGTCTGTCTGTCTGTCTGTTACCTCTTGACGCTTAAACCACTGAACCGATTGAGATAAAATTTGGTATGGAGACAGTTCGAGACCCTGGAAAGGACATAGGCTACATTCTGTCGCGATATTAAAAATATTAAGGGGGTAAAATGGGGGACGAAGGTTTATATGGAAAATTCAACTCTTGCGGGCGAAGTCGCGGGGAGCCACTAGTTAGGAATAATGCACAACTGAAAAACATCAATTAAACAATAAAATCTGATGGCATTCGTGTTATGGGTCTTGTAGGTTGATGTGAGAATCGATTTCACAACACTTTAGCGGTGTTATTAAATTAGACCAGGTTAAAATAAGTCTAAATATTAACCGACAACAGAGGAATGAATGACACATTCGTGACATAACCTAATAGAGAAACGCTTTTATGATTGGCTAGCTAACAGCTTAGTACTGGCTTAAACCCGGTACTAAGTTTTTGTAATAACGGGGTAGGAGTTTAGGAGACACCTACACGTCATTGCCTTTAAATTAAGAACAGTAACTTTTTGTGTTTCTACAAGACTAGCTACGACTTGCAAGGAATAAGTATATTTTCTTTAATCACTGTGCTAAGAATCCGACCGTTTTTCAGATCCGTTTCGATTAATTCTGTACGGAACACTGCGCTCGTAAACTCGAATCGCCTGCCAATAAATTTAATTTATTGCCTCTTAAGCGCTATTGAACCTGAGTGAGTTCACACAATGGCAGTGACTGGAGCTAGTTACTGGCAATAGTCGACTTTGTAGTACAAATACGTGCTTAAGGTACAAAGTTTGTACCTTAAGCACGTATTACACCATCCTGTTTGTAGCTTCCGAACTAGGACCCTACATAGGATTTAAACTAGGAAGGTATCATCCTAGTTAGAATACTAAAGGCAGGTCGCATCCTACTTAGAATAATTACTAGGAAGGTAGGATGGAGATCTCACAAGCGCTGACATGCTGGCATAGACCCCAGACACTTTCCACTTTTCGCTGAGGAAGCTCAAACTAGAAAAGTGTCTGGGGCCCGACTCTCTAAGACGATATCCGTAGTTTTGACTGTAGCCGTCCCTGTCACAGCATGTCAGTGCAGGCGAGCGCGCCGGCTAGACGCGAAATACGGACAATGCGTTATCATAGAAGACCACCTGCCTATCCATCCTACCTTCCTAGTTAGAAAGCTACAAATATGATGGTGTAATAAGTAGGAACTTAGGGAGTTATTGGACTACGCGGTATTCAGACAGTTCCCCCCCCGCACGTCTTTTGTTCCGCAGGAGGGCCGCGCGAACTTGGACTATTCTACTGGTAGTTTCGACAAACTCGTGTAAGTATCAAACGAGGCATAAGACCAGTCGCCAACGTGGACAGAATAATAATTTACTAGCTTTTTGTAGGACCAATTGATTAGTTATGCATACTTATATTATGGTAACTATTACCATATTAAGATAATTGTACTGCCTGTTAGAAAATGTATACAGGGTGTCCGGATTTCGACTAGCGATAATTTAAGCGCCTTTTAATTACCAAATTTTAAAGACTTTTGAGAATTAAAAAAAAACATTTTTGAGCGATTTAACTTTTTTTTAATTTTTAGCAAGATTTATTTTTCAAATTATCTAAATCAAATTATCTACCATCCTCGACTTATGGTGTTATAGCCCATAACTGTGGTCAATCCCTTCCAAACGAGTGTCTTTGCCCTGAGTTGCAACGGTCTGAATGCACTAAATACCTGGGAGTGTTAATTGATAACACACTTAGCTTCAAACCCCACATTGAGTTATATTTGAGAGTTTAGGCAGTGGATTACACGTGGAGGGCGACAATGATAGGTGGAAAATTGGTATAGTCAGAGCGCTTATAGCTAGGTACTTGCCACATCAGGGTTCAGGTTTAGGTATCACTTCACAGGCCGCAATCACTCGAAATGTCTGTAAGGAGCTTCACAGGATACACACGCGGCGAAAGCGCTCTGGTCGGTCTAGTACATGTGTCATAGGTAACTTCTCGATGTCGACTGGGGCTCCGGGGTTCTCACGGTACGTTTTAAACAAATAAAAATAAGGCAGGTAGGCGTGTGAGTGTGCGCGGCGTAGTATCAATAGGGTACACAAACAAATCAAAATATTGTAGTAAACAAGTTACTTGCAGCTAGAATGCGCAAACTTATCTTTGTGTTTAAATCCCTTAAGAATGTCGCTAATCGTAAGGTAATTAAGACGGTTTATTTCGCTCTGAGTCACTCTCTACTAGAATATTGTATTCCTGCTTGGGGTGGTGCAGATAAGACGCACCTCTTAACTGTGGAAAGGGCGCAACGAGCTCTACTCAAGGTCGCAGCTGGGCTTCCCTTTCTTTACCCCACTGTGGAACTGCACAAGGACTGGGATGTGCTTACTGCAAGGCAAACTTTCGTCCTCAGGGCTGTCTTAAAAAAGCACTCTCAATTAAAATACGACCCTGAGCTGATGAGAGGCAAAAGGCGAACTGGCTCAGTTTGCCCAAAAATCACTCTGCGAACTTCTTTATCGCACAATTTTTTCTGTTTCCAAGGTCCTTATCTTTATAATAAATTGAACGAACATCTTGCAATGTACCCACTTACCAGGTCTAAATGTAAGAAAGTTGTCACCAACTACCTAAAGACTGAACTATGACGAAACCGAACAGATTTTATGCCCCTTGGAATGATGTTGTAGGTCAGTTCCACTTCGCTGTCGATACTTGTGAAGATAAATTTTTTAACCTAACATCACATCACTATTCTCTGGCTTCGTTCTCATAAACACGGCTCTCCCGTCCCGGCACGACATACACTCTCTCACTCATACACACACAGACACACACACATACTCAAACAACACGTAACAACACATTTCAACTTAACTTCACTTTACTTGACTCTACTAAATTACTCGTTTTGTGACTCGTAATTTTTAATTTAGTACTAGTATAATGTTTTACTTAATTCTCGGCCTCCATTTGTCCTATGTATTCATTGGTCATAACATAAGAAATTGAATTGTAAAGAACTGCGAGGGTGGCCTGGTTGACCTGTAGAACAGGTTTTGTTCAAAACCTATTTCAGGCTCCAGCCTCTCACAAAATTTTGGATTCAACTAAACTAATTAAGTTACATAATAACCTAACTGTAAGGCCTAATTTTGTGAAGGAAATAAATAAACTTTTATTATTATTATTTATTTTTAAAAAAATCCTCTATTACGGTTAATAATTTTGAATTGATATTTTTTTCACTTTATAGGTCATAGCGTTACCTTCCAAAAGAATCATTTTCATAACTTTTAGGACCTCCAGATCCATAGAAATAGCATTTTAAAAAATAATTAAAATGGCTGCCATCTCAAGAAGTTATACCCTCAACATGGGTTTTTTTTTGTCGATAACATTTGATGATCTAAAAGCCCATAAATTTACGCCAGTCGAAACCCGGACATACTGTATAATAGTTAATTAGGTAAGTACACCCGACCAAGCCAAATAGACGAATGTAAAACGACTTACTACGACGAATACAACGAAATTACCGAAGGCATATTGTTACAATTTAATCAAATGCCTAAGCACAGAATAAGTACTAATACTCCGTACAGGAGTATGACTTTGCAATGAAATTCAAAGGAATATCAACTCAATGTTATCAACGATATGGTGTAATTCAGTTCGCCTCAGACTCAAGCACATTTTCGTGTAGACACCTACAGAAATACATTTCAAGATAATTTAATTCTTATAATTCTGGAATATGATTCATAATACACTAAACCTATTCAGTGACGTACTATCACGCAACGCGATAGGGTTGACTGCCACAAGAAGCTACTTACGCCATCTCGCGCATCTTTCTAAGACTTTATTCACGCTCGTCCAACCAGCAACCTAGTGTCGCGCACCGCCGGTGAATAAAATGCGGCAGCGTGTCGCTGCCGGCTAGCGACACCCAACTTGTTTAGCCCCTTACCAAGGGGTCGCCGCGCGTAGGTACGTTTTTACTACCTACGCGGGAAGATACACATGCCTGTCATAGGCTATGCGCAAGTCCGGATTAGGTAATATGGACTAGCGCAAGTGTACCTCCTGGAGTAGCTAATCCAGACTTGGGAAAGTGGGCTCAACTCAGATAACTATATATTATGTAAGTTGTAATTTTAAAACAGCGGATAGGAATAATGGCAAAAAACAACATTTTCTTGAAATTTTGTTTAGATTCTAAATCTCTTGCGGTGTTATTACAAAAAAATAGACCAGATTTAAACTAGGTCCAAATATTAGCTGACAACAGAGTAATGAATGACACATTCGTGAATCGTGACACCAAAAAATACAATTGAACTAATAAAGAAACGCTTTTCTAATTGGCTAGCTAATAGTCATGTCTTAAACCCGGTACTAAGTTTTTGTAATAACGGAGGTAAAGTTTACCTATTTCTAAAAGGAATCCCTTTCTTATATGGTTGACAGATTTTCATATTCCCAACCACCAACCAATGATCTGGAAGATATTGACATTAACAAAACCTCTTCAAGGGTATTAATAAATATTGTGACCTTTTGCAAATAGAAACTATCAAAGGATTTATTTGACCTTTTCGACACTACATTTCACATAAAATGGCCTTCAAAAGGTTAATGTTGCGGGGGAATGTGAGAATCAGACCTTAAAAAGCTCCTCCACTATAAGAGATTTAGTTTATCAGAGGGCGCCACTAAAAAAATATGGTGATTTTTTACAATGGACTTTGAACCGATGAAGAAAAAATGCGTTTTACTGCCAGCAGTTTTATTATTTGTCCAGGTATGTTTTTCAATCAGATTTTACATTGATATAAGAAATAATATTTAAAAATACATACAATTGCAGATCTTGAGAGAGTGGTTTATATTTTGGTTTGGTAAAGCATAAATTTGAAAGGTAAAGGAATATGTCAAGTTTAACAGTTAAAACATAGGTCTGTACGAAACTGTGGTGCTCATTGGGACAAATTAGGGCCACCGTAAAATATTTTTTGTATCCGGGACTGCGGTGTGTCGAGAATAAAATATCTAACTGTTTAACTCGATATACCAATACCACTGACCATATTAGGGTCGATTTTATACTGCCAGATAAAGTATACAAACACATTGACTACTTTAAAATGCGTTTAATATGATTATCCACTATTCAAGTTATGACATTTGAAAATGAGTGATGTTTTTAATTCGTTTTTTTTTTTAAATCTAACTAGTGAAAAATCACCCCTTAGAAAATAAACACTTTTCCCCAAAAACTCCAGTTTAAAGCTCTTTATTTAATGGTAAAAGGGATAATGAAAATAAATAACATATGTCCCTTCCATCTAGACATTTTTTTTTAAATGTTTTTTTTACTACGAGTTAAAAATAAGAAGCTTATAACTCCAAGTATTTAGGGGTAAATATTGTAATTTTGTTAATGTACTTAAAAAATAATTACATTTGGTTAGTATTTAACTATGTATGTAAGGATGAAGATATAAAATGTCATCATCACATCTGGTTTTATAATAAAGTTTGGTATTTTTATTTTATTTTTAGTAGATATTAGATTTTAAGCATTACAACTGTTTTTTTGCTAGCCAGTCTGATATGTATCAAGGAGGATGGACACCGAAGTCTAGCAGACGAATCGGAAGAGTTCATATCTTGGTTTGAAAAAAAACCCTGTGTTTTGGCTTGGCTTTGGTGTGCGTCCTTTACTTTAATTCATTTTAAAACGGTTGGATAGGATAGCACTATGAGCGCGTGTCTAAATAGTATTGTCATATGCACCGGACATTCTAAAAACAAGCCATTACATGACCAGTATTTTTATAAACCGGAAAATTAGGCGTTTTATATCATGCCAGATTGTACTGTTTGCCTGTGACATATTAAAACATGTGACATACAAAACTAACAAAAAGGATTGTCTTATCAATACTTTGTTCAACATAATTTAGTTGTTACACTAACATTTTACACACACATATACACATTTTAATCAGCAGAACAAAATATCCAAAAACTTTCAATTGAAATTTTCAGAG
Organism: Pyrausta nigrata; assembly: GCA_949316185.1. Taxonomy (NCBI): domain Eukaryota; kingdom Metazoa; phylum Arthropoda; class Insecta; order Lepidoptera; family Crambidae; genus Pyrausta; species Pyrausta nigrata. The sequence continues at coordinate 4,782,818 of OX438964.1, read as the reverse complement.
AAAAAGAAAGAAGAGACGAAACATAGAGATAGAGAAAGAGTAAAGAGATCTTAATTAATTTATTACATTGTATGCTACTGTTAGGTTATTGCCCAGTCTAAGAATAAATTATACTAGATCTGAGAAAAACTTTTATACTATACTTTGTTATATTGCGACTGCCTAACTGAGTCCGTGCCTGTGAGAGTAGACAAGAATGGTGACAGTGAGCAGAGCGGCTGACAGGCACTTCAATTAGATTGGGTGATTTGAATTTTAAAAAGAATGCTAATTCCAAATTCAAATCTCCCAATCAAATCGCAAGTGCCTGCCTCCCGCACCACTCATGGTCCCCATTCCCTACTATCCCGCACCCCTGTACCCTGAGGCAAGTATTCAATTAGGCAGTCGGTCTATAGATTGCTAATAATAAAAGGTGTATGAAAATTTCATTGAAAGATCAATTTCATCTTACTATCTAAATTACAGATAAGCAATGGCAGACACTTTCAATGCACTAAGGAAGGAGTCATATGAATGTCAAATTGATATCAGAAATATTTAAAAATTAAACCCCATTTCGTTACTTTAAAATAATAAGAATGTACCGTCTAGGAGCATAAAATCTCTAAATAATTATGTTTAAATAAATAACACTGTCTTGTATTGTATACAACAGTTGACAATCATTTTAACAATGTTAAGTTAGTACCAATCGATTAGAACTAAATTGACAACCAAATTAATAATAATAATAATAACTTGTTTCAACAAACACACCGATTACCTAGCACCAAACTAAGCGTGAGCTTGTGCTATGGTGACTAGGATAACGGATAGAAATACTTAAATACATAAAAACATCCATGACTTAGGTACAAATGCTCGTGCTCATCACACAAACATTTGCCCCTTGCGGGATTCGAACCCGCAACCGCCTGGTTTAGAAGTCCGGTGCGCGAACGACTACACCAAGACAGTCGTCAATTGTATAGTTATTGAGATGTTTGGTATTAACTTCAATCCTTAATAAAGATTAAATACAGCAATACTTATAAAACCTAAACCAGTTAAAAGATATGTACCGTTGCTTAAATGTAACAATTGGCTTGATTCCAAAGTGCCCTGAGACTAGGCTTTCCAGGGACATGTTTGGCTTTTTGCGGTCGCGTCCGGCCGAATATGTACGTGTTCCCTGAGTGTCACTACCCCGCCCTTCTGCCCGCGCCTGGTAATAATTTATTTAGTAATAAATTAAACATGTCTGGCTTTTAGGGCAAAATGTCGGCCTTATATAGTGCGCAGTCCGGTCTTTGCATTTTATGGCCTGGCACCTGAGACTAATTTAAAGTTCAGTCTATTTCTTTCTGTGCTAAACAAAGGAAAAGAGACAGACAATTCAATTATTATTAAGGCTCACATTAAACAGCTCTTAGTTGCTAAGGATGTCATTCAATGATACCTGATGTTAGACAAAATAAAAATAAATGAGTAATTGCATAACTTAATATTTCTAAATTATTGTTGTGTGTCTCTTTTTGTTTGTTTAGCACAGAAAGAAATAGACTGAACTTAAAATTAGTCTTAGACAGGCCACATTGAAATCAAGCCCAATAACTAGCTTAAACTAATCTAATAAAATTCACAGTCATCAGTTGATATTATTAAGCACTACTTATGCTGTCTGTACAAAAGTTATATTACACCAACTGCTACATTTCACTAGGTATTGGCAATCTGGAAAAAAATAAAGTATAAATTATTTGACTACATTCAAATGTTACAATGGGCAATGTTACATAACATGTTACATTTCTAGTACTTATTAGATACAATTAGCGCTAAACAGGTTCAAAAATATCATTGTCTTTGTCAGTTATTTGATGTTGACATAAACGGTATAATGTTTTCAAAATGTTTAGTGTTACTTTTATTTAGTTAGCAAGTCATTGTGCGCATGTTTTTAGGATATGCCAATAAATAATATTCTATTTATTTTTGCATATAGACCCAAAACGGAGCAAGTCTATTCACTTCTCAATACTGAACCTACCACTGCTTTGAGACAATTGTAGGCTAGTGCCGAGAAAAAGTATCAATATAAACTCAGTCACTATTGCTGACAATACATAGACTTAAGTTTATTGCACATCTTTAGTTATTTCTCTGAAGTCAGCTCAAGTTTAAGTATACCAGAACTATAGCATTGATGAACAAATTAAACGAAATACACTTACCTCAGCATTCCATAGGAGCAATTGAATTTGAATTGTCACCGTAACCACTAAGACTGCCATGGAACTCAATACCACTGATCTGACTGTCTGCATTAAATGATGCTCCATATGAATCATTGCTTGGGGCATGTGACGTTTCTAGATTGCCGTCTCCAGAGTCTGTAGCCGCCGCCGCATCAGGTTCAGCCCAATTAATCTTAAATCTGGTCACTCTCGGCTCTGAAGCGAGAATATTTCTTACTACTTTGTCAAATTGGGGCTTCGCCGGTGGGTTCTCACGTAATTCTGGTTCGCTTTCGCTATACTCGTTGTTTATAAAATATCCGACACGGACGAACTCCTGGCCGCGATACGAACACGTGAGCAGCACCACTGTGACGCCTAGAGCGTCGTTTTCTGGTATACGACTAACATCGGGCGGGGGAGCTTGGAAAACAAACATATGCCGACCCTCCGGAATAGGACCAACGTATATTGTATCCAAAACCTGGTCGTGTTCCTCCGTTTCCGCCGATCCGACGTAAATCATCTTCCATTCGAGATCCTCCTTCAGTTCTTCAATGCATTCGAATGTTAATTCGAATTGGAAAGGATTGAGAAATGGACTGGGGTTGTCGAGAACGACCACATTGGTTATGTGCACCTTTGCCATTGTGTTAACGAGATTCAAACGTTTCTATTGTTTTAAAACACTGCTAACACACTAGAATAGCGTTTTTACAGCAATTTTTTTAATTTGAAGATGAAATTCACTGATTTTTTACGATTTTGTTGCACAACGGAAAATTGCGGTGTCCGTAAAAAGGTGACAAAAACTGACGTCTATTTTGGCGGTTCATCTAGTCACGTGATTAAAATAAGTGTCGACACTAGCGCACGCCACTGCGGTGATTAAAAGAACTAAGATAAAAAAGATAACATCACTTGACAGCTGTGATGACGATACCGGATTTTGCCTATTTTTCACAAAATCTTAAAGTTATTCATAAAACAAATATGTTGAAAGAATCAGGACTTGTTAAACATAGTTAAGAAAAAAACGATTTACTTACATTATTTGATGATTTACACTAACATTTTACATCAAAACACTGCAATGAAAACGTCAAACAGGTGCATAGACAATTGACATAAATAGTGATGTAGCTTCGACTATATTCGCTTTTTCTTGCACATCGTTTTTCATAGACAAAATAATCGACTAAGAAAAAATAAAAAAATATGCAGGCATCAGTAGTGCCTACATGTTTGAGCCGTTTGGGGTAGAGACTCTTGGACCGTGGGGACCAAGTGCACATCGCCTGTATAGTGATTTGGCCAAGAGGCTGTTTGACTGTACGGTTGATCGCAGGGCTGGCGCATTTCTTGGCCAACGTATAAGTTTGGCCATTCAACGAGGAAATGCGGCCAGCCTTCTGGGGACGATGTCTCGGTCCTTGGACGGCGATTTGGGCCATGTATTTTATTTGTAATTATTTTTGTATATACCTTTTTTTGTTTTGTATTGTAATATGTACATATTCATAGTCTATATATAGGAAATTATTATAATTGTAATAAATAATTATAAAATCTAAACTTTAAGGGGATATATTATTGTGAATTCCTTTTTACCCTCTCAAAGAAAAAATTAAAAATGTTTACTATTATAACAAAGAAGTTTTGCGCGAGTACCTACCTACTTAGCAAGAAGAGAAAAATAGGCTTTATTTCTTATTTTTCTTAGTAAATTATCTTTTTGTGGCTAGTATTTTCATTGTAAGGTTGAATTGTCATAATAATGTACTAGGAAGAAAATCAATAACGTGAATGTAAGAAATGAAGTGTTTCGGATCGCTTTCTCCGCTCAAAACTTCCTTGAGCACTTAGGTAGCTTGAGCATTGAAATGTGAACCACCTTTCTTCCATTTCAATTACATTTAGTTAGAGAGTTAGATACATTTGTAAGTTAAGGTGTTTATGCACAGAATAAATAATAGTTGGTTCATGTGCAAAAAGTGGTAACAAAAATCAATACCAACTTTGCTATTTGTCTAGTGATAAAAAAATGCATTGGCTGTTTGAGAATAGTGATGGGCGTATATTACTAAATAATCGAATTATTCGAATGGTCTCTGTATTCGATAAGCAACCACAGTCATTCGATTATCCTCTGATTATGTGGCAAGCAAAACCGGAGCGTGCAGTGCGCAGACCGTACTACTAACGAATGAATCGTCATTCGTCTCGTCGATTAATCATTCGTTCGCTGCCTGTCGTCCTGTGTGCACAGTCGCGGCAATTCAATCAAATGCATCGAAGGGCCGAGTATAGATTATCATTCGATTGTCGATTATTATTCGAATATTTTATTTCCGAATTACTAAACCGACATTCTGCATCCAAATCATGCATTTGGCACTGATTCCGGAAGCTTTGTTGGTTCTGCCTTTTTACGTTACTCCTCTGGTTTTTTAAACTCTTCAAGTACCCTTATATTGTTTCGAATTACAGTGGAGAAGGCTTAGCCATCTGTGAATGTATTAATTATATTATGAGTCATACAATTTGCAACTCTTTCATACTTTCAGACTCTCTTAGTTTTCTACAACCTCTTCTAGCTAATCCTTTTGACAACAATTCTTTTCACCCTCTTACTTTGCTGGTTAAAATTAAATTAAGTGAATGTCGGGATCACAAAAATAATATTAAGTTGGCCTGGATACCTGGACACTCCGGTATTCAAGGCAAAGAATTAGTAGACGATTTACCAAAGTTAGCTTCACGTCAAGGTAATGATTGTTGCAAAAGCGTTTACTGCCAGGACTTGTTGCTAGTTCTTCGCACTTTATTATTGGAAGAGTGGAGCCAGGATTAGAAGGTTTCTTCCCAGCTGAAAGGTAAATTTTATAGTGAATTTCAACCAGTAGTTTCTATAAACCATAGTTCCCAAAACATCGTTTAGAAAAAACCTATCTCTTCCATATTATCTCGCTTACGCTTTGGACATTGTTCATCTCCCGCTCATCTTGAAAAACTACATATCATGAATTCTTCGCTTTGCGAATGTGGTTTGGAGAAAGGTAATATTAAACATATCCTATTTAGCTGTCCCTCTTATAATTCTTTAACATTACACGACATTTTAGTTAAAAACAAAGCCCCTCTCCCTTTATAACCTTTCCTGTATATTAAGTTTATCTAATTAAAATTATGTATTTTCCTTAATACAATTTCTCAAACATCATGATCTAAAACTATAGTAAATCTATGTACTTTGTATTCTCCCCCGCCCTAAGCCCGCAAATCCTCCCACGCACGTCAAACCTTTCCAAACATTCAAAAAACTCCTCAACTCACTGGAAAATAGCAGAAGTCAAGCTCGGTCGTTGAGACTGATGATAGGCGTGGATTGCCAATCAATAAAAAAAGAAGAAGAAGAAATCGACATTCGATAGTTCGAATAGTCGATTATCGATTCATTAGATTATTTTTTTTGAAGAATCGCCCATCGTTATTTGAGAATACGATTCAGGGCAGATTTTTCCACTGTCAGATAAAACTAATACCTGTTTATTGACTATTTTTAATGTGCGTTTTTTTTTTCATGCGGTCACCTCCGTCCGTGTTACAAAAAATTGAAGGTAGGTTTGGAATTTGGTCAACGCCGCTAGGGAGTGCCCGGAACGTAAGCGAAACTTTGTTTCTATATAATCGTTACTTAGTTGCACGTGAGCACTTAAATCTTTAAAATAAAAACTCCCACTAAGCTCTCAAATATCTACCTTAATGTAGGACCGGTTTGACCATAACCAAGGTAGGTACCTACTCGTATAATATTTCATTTCGGATATCGCTCACGATAGTTTGAAAGGAATCGTTTTTACTAGAGCACAAATATAATCCTTATCTTAGACAATTTTCGTATAGTTTCGTATAGTCAAAACTTTTTTGGAGATTTTACGGTCTTTGAAACACTATTTCGCAATTCAGGTTACTCAGAAATTAAAATGGGATTTATTTTTCCATAATACAAATAATTACTTAGCATTCATACGACCTCTAAACAGGTGGAAACCACCGAGTGACATCACATCCGCCTCTAACTAATAATATAATCTGTGACTTACTACCGCTAATACTTGAAATACGCATGTGTGTGTTTCCAGTGTGTGTATAAATTACTCTATCTTCTCTAAGGTATGACCAAAGACATTGTACTTACAACTAGACTGTGCACCAAAAAAATAATGTTCAAGTAAAATGAAATCTATGGCTATACTTTTAGGGTAGCTATTTCCTTATAAGCGGTAGTCAGCCCAAAACGGTCCTGGCGAGATAGCTTTCGCTGGTAGTGTGTCCTTGTCTAACGTCTTGCCAGCTCAATTAATCATTGACTTTGGTAGAAATGGTAGATTCTTTTTGAGCTATATTTTTTATGATTTACCAAACTCACTAATTTCGAATTGTATTTATATATTTCTACTGTACGTGTTAATTAATAATCATATCGATATATTTAAAAAATATTTCATAAATACTAATACTGATACTGATAAAGTAGTTCTTAAATGTTTTGGCCTGGTAATACTAAATGTAAGATGGCGGCTTGCTTGCACTGAGCGTTGTTTTGAAACTCGCGCTTTGATTTGGGACCGTGTAAATTTTCATATTAATCTGTTTGCTTTGCATGTAAAATGGTTAATTTTATATTTTTGTGTGTCAGTCAGGAGGGTGTAACAATGAGTCTTCTTAACCTGGTAGCTGCTTTTCTTTCCACGGATAAGTAAAAACAACAATATGTTCGTTAGGGTAACCATGAATTTGGTTGATCAAAGTTTTTTTTCGGATCTCGTATTAGTTGGAAGGTAGATACGTACGTGAGCGTAAATGCATAAAACCTTATAGATAACCTTAGGGATTCAAATCTTGTGACGCTTTTCCACATCATTTTACTGAACTAATTTCCATAACATTTTACACGTGTGTTAAGACAACGGACCACTGCACCGACTACTGCCTCACCACGTAAACTAAATTCGCGATGTCAAAATCTTACAACAATGCCTGAAAAGACGTTATACAAATATTAAGAACCTAAATAAGTTTGAAAAACTGTATTCTTCTTCAATGTATAAACAAATTACTCAATAAAACTTTCTTTAAATTTCTTCTTCTTAGTTAAATCTTTATTTTCTATTCAGAATATTGCATCGCGTTCATTTGACCTAACACTCAACTTAAACATATAATAAATAACTACCTGGAAGACTATTGCTCGGTTACTGCTATTAGAAAAAAGCTTTTCGTAATTATTGTTTAAAAAAGCTATTAACTTGAATAAATAAAAAAAAACAAAAGAAAAAAAACATTTTTCGTCACCGAGCGAGATTCGAATCCTTACTCACTGTGCCACGAAGCTTATGCATACCGATATGAAATTAGCAACCTTATTCTACGTCGATTAATGCGAAAGAAAAACGCATGAAAACTTGAAAACACGTGTTTTCCCAAACATAAGAATACTCTAGATCGTTTTTTTACCCCGATAACCGCCACATACTAAATTTCAGCGAAATTGTTAAAGCTGTTTTCGAGATGACAAATATGTATAAATAAATAAATATACAAGAATTGTACTATATGGACTGAAAGTTTTACTAGGTTGTCGTCAATTTACCGGTAGTTCAGATTATACCTTTTATACAAAAAGTACTTACGACTCTTAACTCGCGTGTACACACTTTGTACATGTATATTTCATTTTAAGTGTAGGTAGCGTAGTTAGGTAGCCTCAATATATTAGGATACATATACAATCTTTTTTAAAAGCAATTTGTCCCTTGTTTTGTTTGTCACGCATGGTCACCTCATTAGAAAGGGACACACTACCGTTGAGAGCCCTCTCGCTCGGACCGGTTATTGAGTCTCAGTGCACAGTCTAGGTAGTAAGTACAATGTCTTTGGGTATGACTTGTCAAATCTACGGAATGTCAAACGTGATTGGCTGCCATGAATGGGTGCTTGCAAGGTAGTTGTCATTCTGCACGTGGCAAAGACATCTGTGCGTATACAGCCATACTATAGTAAAAAGGCAAAACTTATAATAACATAAATACTGTTTGTAAAACAAATTTATTTAATTAATTTTTTTAAAACAGGCTATACTTTAATATTTATTTAATTTTGAATAAGACGTAATGTACAATTGAAGAAGGGCTTGCGAGAGGGTGAGATAACAAAGAATATTAGTTAGAGTTTAGAGGGTGGGGGTAAGATATATTATACCTAAGTAGCTCTAGTCAAAACTATAGAGTCAAAACGGTTCCATAAGAAACTATGGTGACGTACTTATGACTAATATTAATCTAGCAACCATATTAACAGCAAGCAATAAATAAATTTTTAGTTTTCTTTTGCAATTAAGATAGTCTTGTCAGAGTACTACTTATTAAATTGCATTTTTAAAATTTTACATAAACAAGCAACACTCTGAATTTTAGCAGGTTAAGTTCTTAGCGCGGAATAATTATGAAGCGTTCTTAATTATATGCACACGACTGTATCTCCTAGTCAAACTTGGGCTTTATGACTACAAAAATCGTGGCGGAAATCCATATTAATATTATAAATGCGAAAGTGTGTCTGTCTGTCTGTTATCACTTGACGCTTAAACCACTAAACCGATTGAAATGAAATTTGGTATGGAAACAGTTCGAGACACTAAAAAGATAGGCTACATTTTGTCGCGATATAAAACATTAAGGGGGTGAAATGGGGGATGAAAGTATATATGGAAAATCCAACTCTTGCGGGCGAAGTCGCGGGGAACCACTAGTCTTCAATATTTCACCTGAAAATTTAAATTTTATATTCTTTTATTATATAAACTAGTGTGCTTTATATAGCCATAAAAATGGCTGTAATGCAGTGATTTCTTGTAACCTGGGTTATTAATTTAGCTCATAATATTTAGGTTTGATCACAGAATGAATACAAACTCATCTGTAGGATGTAATGGTTAATACTAAACTAGTTATTACTTAGAAGCACGAATACGTCAAAAATTGTTGGTCTTCTAGAGTCAAATTTACTAGGCATTCCTATTCTACCCCAGATACACGTGTAGAGTAGGTATTGGAAATCCGATCCTTAACAATAGGTTTAAATGAAACGAAAAATATTTGGAATGCGAATCTTTATTTCTTTACATCGCAGATTTAATAAATAGAGATGTTCACTGGCTCTCAACCCTGGGAGAATGGGGGAGCGGCGTTGGTTGTCAGCCAGTATACGCCCTTGGATCTGTAAAGAAGAAAAGTGAATTAGTGTAGTCCGACAAGTACATCCGCGACTCCCTGCGGTCGCGGAGATGCGGGGGGCGAGGCACGCTAGACGTCAGCGGGTGACGAGTGATGTTGCGGGGATACTTATGGATTTTGTTTGACAAGTGATTGGCGCTTCCCCGCTCTCGCACGTCTTGCGAGGTGCAAAGAGGGTCGCTATGTTTGATATCATTTGTAAGCTCTTAAACCAAATATGCGAAAAACTTTGTCGCTAAATTTCATTCAGCGTGAAAAAACTGACAAATCGCATCTTATTAATTTTACGTTTATAAAAGTATGTCTCTTCGTTTGTTTAGCCAATGACAGTGTATTAAAAAAGAGGTAGACATGTCATCTCCTACTGCGCTGCGCGGAGCACACGTTCTTGTACGTGTAAAATGTCATATGTACACGAAATTGAGGCAAGCAATTTCCGCGCGCTGATGATACAATATCATTGTGTTTAGCAGAGAAAGAGACAGACTAAACTAAAACTTAATCTTAGACTTAGAAGAGTCGAGTCCTTATATGGTTTCGACACCCCCATTAGGGGAAGTCAGTGTCACTTAAACTTTCTCACGTATCATGTTTCCAGAGACAATAGAAACTTAATTTTTATCGACGTCTAATAAACGTCTTATGGGGTTTGACAGGTCAAGCTTACCCAGTCTTAGGCTTGATGCCACCGAGATTCAGCCTGCCAGGATGGTCGCAGTTGTTGTTGACTGCATCAAGGTAGCTGCCGCATTCGATACCCGTAAATCCTCCGGTCTGGAGTGACTCAGCAAAGTAGTAGGCTGCCCTATAGACGTTAAAAAAGCATAATTAGTAAAGGCACAAAATAAGTAGATACTAGTACTCCGTACAGAAGTTTGACTTTGAAATTAAATTCAGAGAAATATCTACTTAATGTCGTTAAAGATATGGTGTAATTTAGCACATTTTCTTTAAGACACCTACAGAATTCCAGTGCAAGATAATTTCATTCTTATTACTCTGGAATATGATTCATAATACACTAAACCTGTTCATTGTCGTACTATAATGCTTTCTTTATACCAAACACAAACTGTATACTTACTTCCTACTTTAACTCCTTTGATTAGGTTTACCTAAATAAGAAACCAAAATACGCACACGGGCAGGATTTGAACCCACGACCTTTGGCTAAAATAAAAGCAGTGAATGCGTTAAGACCACCAAGATGCAATCTTTCTTCGTAATGTTTCAATGGCTCACATACATTCTGTTAGCTATTACGAACTTCGCTTCAGATAAGTATAGAGATAATCAGTAGCGGTGTTAGGGTAGGGCGCGGTTGGGCGATCGCTCAGGGCGCCGGATAAAAAGGGCGCCGCAGGAACCCCCCCCCCCAGCCCATTCTAATAGTTCGTTCGGAATTCATTTTACCGGGAATCCCCGATCAAAGAAAAACACTTTGTCTATCTCTTAAAAAGAGTTAGCATTATTTTTAACGAAGCGTAACAAACTCAGCTCGTTAAAATACCAAAAATAACATAAAAACCTATATTCGATCAACAATATCTCAATCTAGATAGACAAACTTAGCAACTTTGTCAGTTGAAAACTCTATTTTTTTTCCCAATAAACGGTTATTTTTTTGTAATAAATAATCATTTCTTTTTATAGATGGTTTGAATTGCAGTTGGAGGGCGCTGCAGAAATCTCGCCCCGGGCGCTGGTAGTGTTAAAACCGGCACTGGAGATAATAGATAGCATCTTATCTACGGGCCTATAGGTGTGGCCTTTTCCCTTTAAGCCTTGTACCGACCTGTTACGGTTGCACACGCTATCGCCACCACATCCAGGCATGACGAAGCCACCGTTGGGATAGAAGTCCACATCACCATATGATGCGATAAACCCGCTGTTTCCAACGTCTGTGTGGATCACCTCCGTGTATTGAGACACGTTGGGGCTTAGTGGAGGCAAGAGGAAGAGATCTATGAGTACCGTTCCCTTTGAGGGGTCCAGAGCTGGAAGAAGAAAATTGTTTCGTTTAGCACAGATACTTACCATACAATAGTAGATTGTCATACAAGGGGACGAAGCGACCCATTCACTCGAGAAGTTTCTGATGATAGCTGGAGAGTGAAATGGGTACTTTCACACGAGTCAAACATACTAATTTTCATTTCGACTGTGAGGAAAGAAATAGTGCATTTCGTTTTTTGTGGTGCAATCGAAGGAGCGTTCCATTAGATTTCCGCGCCACGCGCCCGACCGGCACATTTTGGCGTTTCACTTAATCCGCGAGCGGCGCCAAAGTGGGCGTGCGGTTGTCACTGTGCAACGCACCCCGACAACTTTTTTTAGAAGTGTTGGTTTCACGGCTTTGAGCAATAGTGTATCCACACTTACGTGGCAGCGAGGGAAAAGCTATTTTCCACCCGGCTACCATATACATATGAAAGTTCAACTTTCCGAACAGGAGAGGTGAAAAACATATGTATCCCCCTAGTCGAATTTTGACTAAGTACGGTGAATCTAAACAGAGATCAGCCAACTGCGCAGGAGATATTATAGTGCACAGGTGTGTGCACAATACACAAGTGCACTCCCTGTTCCTTCACCCTCATAGGTGAGACGCAATGGGACATGACCGGAGAGAGATCAGGCGCAGGACCAACGGATTAACGTGCTTTCCGAGGCACGGGCACGGGGATGTTGGCACCACCAACTTCTTGACTTTGAAGCTGTTTCTGAGTTATTTCAAAACAGAAGCACCCACTCACAATTTTGACAAATTCAATGACACCACGTACGTCAAAAACTGTCCATCCATTTGGGCTGTAGGGCGTGCCATACAATTATACATACATACTCTCGAAAAACATAACAATCCTTCCGCAGTCGGGTAAAAACAAAAACACTTACCGGTAACATAGCCAACGCGGCTGTCAAGAAGTCTGGATACTAATCCAGCTTTATGAGCGCCGACGCCAAGTCCAACAATATGGAAGTCGGCGACGTCGCCATAAGTGGTCTTAGTCAACCATCTGGCGAAACGGGAGACGAAGTTTGCTGTAAACATACCAGGGAAATTGATAAGTCATCCATCATCATCATCCATACTAATATTATAAATGCGAAAGTGTGTCTGTTAGATTGAAGATCGTTTAGACTTACTCGACTTGTTTCGCGCTGCACTCCCTTAAGTGTGTAGGTATCAAAAGGTATAATTTTTAAATAAATTTCGATTCCTCTTACACCTGCCATTCTGACGTTCACGACTCAGCGTAGTGTAGTAAGAGTGAGCCTGTGAGTCTGTCTGCCCCATCTCGCTCATTCACAGTATGATGGTGCTTAGGCTGTCTTAGTAAACTGTCTGAATAACGCGTAATCTAATAACCACTTTTGAAAATGAAAAATGAATGAAAAATGTTTATTGGTATCTTTTACACATTTAAATTACAAATGGATAAGGCCTCCTTTTAAGTGTAATACCGGTGTTTGGAGACCTCGCTCTTTCTTAGGAATTAGCTTATCTTAAACTTCCTACATTAACAAACCCTGTGCTGTACGGCTGTGCGATTATGTCGGGTCAGGTCGGTGACTGGGTGTATATGTGTGTGTGTGTGTTTGTGCGTGTGTGTGTGTGTGTGTGTGTGTGTGTGTGTGTGTCTGTGAAGGTGGGTGTGTATAGCAGTTATACTTATAATTAGTGATGTATTTTTTTTTGTATTTTATTACATACATATTTTAGTAATAAAATATAACGCCAGTGTCGACACGACAAGAAGGAGAAGAAGAAGTAATTACTTTTAAGAGAAACTTACCAGACAGTACGGTATTTAAGGCGGATAGTAATCGGTTTTCATGTGCTGCATTTTTCCATTGCACGACAATTACGTTGACGTCGGCGGCAGAAAGGAAAGCTGGAACAAGTAATGCCAAATGATAAATTATTGTTTTTAAGTGATAAGCATTCACATTTTCAAACTAAATATTAGACATTATTGCACTTGAAAAAATGACCTCCAGAGGATATCGAACCCGCGTTCCTCGCATACCGGGCGATTGCCTAACCTCTTGGCCACACTGGCGTTGGCAGAGCCTGTCGAAATTTTCAAGTGCTTCCTAACGCTGTAATGCCGCGTTGCTTTCATCAACGTTATTTTCACCAATAACAGCTAATATTTATTTATTTATTTATTTATGAGGTACACCTACGATAATAACAATAATGCCATCTTAAGACTAACAATATTTAAAAACTAATTGCATTATCACTAACAGGTGCACACCGCGTGCCGTGATTTTTATTGGCAGTGTTTAGCAGAAAAAACATTACGAAGCAAATACGATAAATTACTTATTGTTTCAAAAACAAAATACCAGACTGTAATATTTTAATTTTTTAATTATTTTGCTTTAAATTTCCGCTATTTCCGCGCGAAACGCGTCAAAAAAAAATCTCTGAAAAGAAAGCTAAATAATTTTATTTTGATTTTTCCCATTTAATAATGGATTTCCGCAAAGTAACGTAACGCCTGATTCCATTAATAATATTTTTAAATGTTCTTTTCACTAGCTTTCATATGTTGTTATTATACCCCTGTTTTACCTTGCCCTCCCCCCCCTTTTTTCATTTGCGGACGCAATTTTCATTTATAAAGCTTACCACAATGCTGACAAAAAAGCTCATTACCACAATGCTGACAAAAAATGTTATGCGTTTTTTTTTGTTTTTTTTGAAACATACAGTCTACGGCTTTGCAGATGAAGAATGAGAATCTACATACATGGAACAAGGAGTGCAATGAACTCATCCGTGGCAGAGCCCCAGCGGTCGTGGAGTAGAATGACAGTTCGGCGGTAGCTGCTGTAGTGGGAATACGTCAGGAAGAACTCATTTTCGAAGACCAGAAGCTGGCTTATCTGAGGATTTTGTCTGAAAAAGTGCAAAAATCATAAAATTCATTTGTCTGTGCATAGATTCGCAACTCGCAAGGAGCAGCTACATAAAAGAACTGTACCATGAGTTTACGGCGGTTTTACTCGCTAGCGACGACGTAAAAAAAGTGTATGGAAAATTGCACAGCGCGCGCTAGCGGTTACTTGGAAAAGTAAAATTTTCCATACACTTTTTTTACGTCGTCGCTAGCGAGTAAAACCACCCTAAACTCATGGTAACGGTACTGTAACTTACTTATAAGATGAAATACAGATTTAATATTCTTATTATTTATTATTATTATACACGTCCTAACATATTTAGACATTGACTATATAGAATGGAGAGAGCATGTGTCAAAATCCCAGTTCAAAAATTTCGCCACTTTTAGCGGGGGACGAGGAAGCACACGTACAGCACACTACAAAATTTTGACATTTATTGCCACTTCCATTTTCTGCTAAGGACGGGACATGGGCTAACTAATTCGTTAGCTCACTAACTAAATGCACTCATCCTATACTACTAATATTATGGCTGTATAAGCGAAACATTTTGAAGACGATCGGGAATAAACGTGGAAATATGATAGGCAGTTTTTTAAACAACACAATAGATGGGAAGGTTGAAGGAAAAAGAGAAATACTAAGTTTAACTTTGTTGTTAATAAACATATGTAAATGAGAAAGAACACTATGTATGAGTGTTAAAAATATTAAAACTATTTAACTTTGTTGATTTTTAGAGCTTTAATTACCTATAATGTTCTTTATTACGATAATACGACCAAAGTAAACACACACACAATACTACTGCTTATTTATTGAAAAGTATATTAAAGATGTGTAATTTACAACTCTAATCGGAATAGGTATAAGAGAATAATCATGGTGATGTTAAGGGAAAGATTAGTCTAATTATTATGTATTAGGCTATATTTTTTTCGATGAATATCATATTTAATACTTATTATCCTATTTCAGACGAAGGCAAATAATTAAAAAACATAAAAATAATAATAATTGTTTTAACCGTTCTTGTGTTATACGTGGTGTAATGTAACTAACACGACTTACTTACATAATATAGATATAAGAATATAAGACATAATCTATTTTTGCAGTGATTATACAACTTTATATTCTGCGAGTATTTTAAGCGTCTACCTGTTGCCGTTCTGATTATCGAGCAAAAAACTCAAGTCTAGCAATCACGGTTTGTGAGATACAGCCTGGTGACAGACAGAACGGACGTCGGAGTCTTAATAAGTCCCGTTTTTACCCGTAAGAAACCCTAAAAACTACACACTTGGCTAAGAAGTTTCAAAGTACCTAGGCACTGCTGCTGCTGCACGGACAAAATTATTATTCCGTCCGAACATTCTTGGAAACATCTTGACTCGAAGTGTGCTGATGCTGAATAAATCACACTTGTGTAAGAAGAAAGCCAGTATTTTTCGACCACAAGACATTCAAGGGATCTATTGGAAATTAAAAACATACCATAGACATGTAGGATGTAAAAGTAAGTTTTTACTTTTATATCCTACATGTCTATGGTATGTTTAAATATTTAGATAACATACACTTTATTATTTATAATGGTTTCAATAAGCTAACTAACTAATTACTAACTAAGTTAGTTACCGTTGTTGTCCCCACACTATGAAGCTACTAGCCTCCCTACTATGAATAAAAAACTCAACGATACATAATCGCTAACTTGTCGAAATAACCTCAAAGTAAAGAACGCTGATTTTCGAAATACTGTTGTAAGTAAAAGTATGTATACTCAAAAATGGTAAGACACGCCATAAAACCGAAAATTTACTAATGATGAGCGGTTTTTGGGTCCGAAAACTGCACAATATACCATTTTCAATCCTCTACACGGAGATGTTTGTTGCGACAATTCGCGATAGATTCTGTCAAACGGTCACGACCAAGTAGTTTTATATAAGCACTCAAACTATATGGCCAACATTTTTGTCTAGAGGGGAAGGCCGTCCATGCTCTCTCCATTCTATCTACTCAATGTATTTAGATGAGCATAATAAGTTGATTGGCATAATTTTAATAAGTACAAAGTGTAAACACCACCAACTTCCTTACTCAACTTTTCTTTGTTATTTCAAGACAGAAAAACCCAGAAACAATTTTTGTCTCACCTAGCCGTCCCTGACACCAATGCCAGGTTGCAGCATGTCAGTCAGTGCGAGCGAGCTCGTCGGCTAGACGCGAAAATACGAACAACGCGTTATCAGAGTAGAGCACCTGCCTATTCGTACCTTCCTAGTTAGGATCCTAAGTAGGATGCAGCCTTCCTAGTTAGGATGCTAAGTAGGATTCTAGTTAGGAAGCTACAAATCATCATCATCCAATTTAAGAGCTAGGCTCTTGTCGGTGGAGTTTTTTCCATTCCTCTCTGCTTTTCGCCCTTCTCTTGACCTCCAGATACGACCCGACATTTATCTTTTCTTTTATTTGCTGCATGTAGCTTATTCTTAGTCTTCCTCGCTTCCTTTTTCCTTCTATTCTTCCTTCTATTATCGTTTTAATAAAATTGTCGTGTCGAATCAGGTGGCCTAACATTCGTCCCCTCCTGCACTATATTGTTTCCATCAATCTCCTTTTTTCCCTAACCATAGACAAAACTTCTTCATTTGTTTTCTTCTCCGTCCAACTTAACGCTCCATTCTCCTCCAGCACCACATCTCGAAGGCTTCCAGTCTCTCTCTGTCCCTCTTTGTCAATGTCCACGCTTCACATCTATAGAGTGCTATACTCCAAATGTACACTTTAACAGGTTTTTTGCGAACTTTAATTGATATTCTGGCCTTGAGCAGGTGCTTTTTTGCATTATAAGCTTGTCTCGTCATCGCTATCCTTGCTTTTATATCTGGTGTACATCTAGAGTCACTAGTTATCAAGCTACCTAGATATTTGAAGGTTTTAACCTGTTCTATTTTCTGTACAACTCTGAAGCTACAAATAGTATGGTTTAATAAGTGCTTTACAACCAGACTAGCGAGGCTGTTTTATAAGCATAAACTTACCTCGTGAAGAGGTGGAACTGGTTGTCCCTGGATGGGACGTAAGGGATGTTGCCAATGTCAATTTCTGGAGGCCAGGTAATATCTTCAGGGAACGCCGGGGGCCATGGGAGAGAGTCGGGCCACCAATCTGGTTGGTCAGGCCATTGTTCGGGTAGCGATGGGGGCCAGGGCAGGAAATCGGGCCACCAGGCAGGCTGGTCGGGCCACTGCTCAGGAATCGCTGGAGGCCAGGGCAGAGAGTCAGGCCACCAAGAGGGCTGGTCGGGCCACGCGGGAGGCCAGGGGAGGGATCCGGGCCACCAGCCTGGCCTGTCAGGCCATTCAAATCTCTCCTCGGGCTGAGGGAGAGCTGAAACAAAAAACTTTTTGAAATAACTCAGATACAACTCAGAAATAACAGAGTCAGGTGCTGTTAACCCGTGTCTCATCGGAAAGCACAGTAAGCCGTCGGTCCTGCGCCTGATCTCTCTCTGGTCATGTTGCCTATGAACTATGAGAGTAATGGGTGCACTTGTGCATTTTGCACACTTGAGCACTATATTCAATTAATATCCCGTCGCGCGCAGTTTCCTAGTTATCTCTTTGAGATTGACCGCGCCGTAGCCGAAAAGCTTAGAGGAAAATATTGTCTGAAACTAAGTCAGGTTAGTTACGCCATTTGTTACCGAAGACTGAAGAATGACTGGGCCGTTTTTCATGATCTTTGATTTGATTTTGTCTCCTCCACACTCGTGGAGAAACATCGTAATTTTTTACAACAAGAAGTGGGTAAAATCGGTGATCATAATCATTCTAGCGTTATCCCGGTTGTGGGCGAGGGCCCAGGGTCCGCTGACCATGATCCAGGATGTGGCAGATCGTAATTACAGTGGAGCGACTGCTATCTGACCTCCGTGACCCTGTTTACAGGGGAACCTGACCAGTTTTGGACCATGGTTACACATTTAGTCAGGAAGTGATATCAGTTTGTACTTAATGAAGATCTAACATTTGGGCAGAGAGTCGTGGTGAACTGGTGACTCGCTAGTTAACCGACTTAAAATAAGAGAAGTTTCTATGTTCGACTGCATTATGTTCACCGATATCCCTATTAGTTGCGCACCTATTTTTAATATTATTTACGCAAAATTATTTAATTGAAAAATACATACTCCCTTATCACAAACGCCAGAAACATCCAACAGCAATGACGACCGTCTTGGTGTAGTCGTTCACGCACCGGACTTCTAAACCAGGCGGTTGCGGGTTCGAATCCCGCAAGGGGCAAATTTTTATGTGATGAGCACGAGCATTTGTACCTAAGGCTAAGTCATGGATGTTTATATGTATTTAAGTATTTCTATCCGTTATCCTAGTCACCATAGCACTAGCTCACGCTTAGTTTGGGGCTAGGTAATTGGTGTGTTTGTTGAAACAATTTATTTATTTATTATTCAGTTTTTAAACCAGACGAATTTCCTTAATTCGTACCATGACCCCGGAAATTATTAGGCCCGCAGCGGAGCAGATTTTTAACCTGTTAATATATGAGGCCCCATCTCGCTTTTTTCTCCTGTTACCATGAAGAATTGCCGTCTGAAAACCTGTCAACTTTAAACTGAACGCTCATGATAGGTTTTAGCCATCCTAAAATTTAGCAGTTTCCCGATTGCTGCTAAGTAAAATAAATAAATTGTTTCCGAAGACATCAAGAAAATGCGATTCTCGAACATCAGAATCGAAAACTTTGACGTTTCCACTATGCACAAATGACATTAGCTTTCGAAAACTCTGTTCGGAAAGAATGTTTAACATTTGAATTCGGAAGGATTCGACACGGAAACTTTTCCGACGTTTGTGAATACGGATGCTGACGTGATCCCACTGTCACCACGTCAGGATCTGCTGATAGAATCTTGGAGAATTCGAAGAAAAAGTCGTTTACGTTTTCAACCATTCTTAAACCTTCACGTAGGTATCATGTAACATACACAATAGAAAATTAATTGCTATGGACCCGCCCGCGTACTTTGGGGTTCGACAGGTTAAAGACTCACCTGATACGGTAGCAAGACCGACAAGTAGGAGAGCTAGCTTAGGCCCAACCATTGCAGATAACTACTAATAAAGATACCAGCTTACTTCGTTATATGTATACCTGAAGTTAAGGGGAAGCATAAGCAGGCCTGTGTAACTCCCTTCGTAGGTAGCAAAAACGTGCCGACGCGCAGCGACCCACTGCAATGCGCTAATCAACTTGCTAGCAAGCGGCTGGCGGCGCGCGGCACTACGTTGCTGGCCGGACGAGCATAAATAAAGTACTAGAAAGGTGCGCTAGATGGCGTTAGTAGCTTCTTGTAGCAGTCAACCCTATCGCGTCGCATGATAGCACGCCACTGAATAGGTTTAGTGTATTATAAATTATATTTCAGAGTTATAAGAGTGAGTTTATCTTGCAATGGCTTTATGTAGGTGTCTCAACGAAAATGTGCTTGACTCTGAGGCGAACTAAATTACGCCTTATCGTTGACGACATTGAGTACGGAGTACTAATACTTCTTCTGTGGCAATCATAAGGCGATCTTTTCATTTTTGTGAGCGACATTTGATTTCGTGAAAACAAACAAATTGCTTGGTCCCATAGTTATTTTCATATTTTAAAAATTATGGAAATGATTATGGGACCAGTAGTGTTGTGGGGAAGGGGATTTCTTAAGATAGTCGTCTTGCTGGATCGCAGAAGGGTCACAATGAACTACCATTTAAGCACTTAATACACCATCCCATTTGTAGCTTCCTAACTACGATCCTATGGATCCTAACAAGGAAGGCACTATCTATTTAAAAATTTAATAACTTGGGACATTAAGAAAATATCTATAATAACCTTTATTGAAATCACTTTATACTTCTTTTCATTTTGATAGGAACTTACAGAATTTCCCAAAAAAAGGTGGCCACTTTTGGCGTCAATTTTTTTTTAAGTTAACGAAAGAAAAAAGTTTTAGTTTATATTTGCCACAAAACACAGTTAAAAGGTGACAAAGTAGGTAAGTATTTAAAGTACGTACAAATTTTATCTATATTTCTCAGTTTAATTTCAAATTCGACTGATTTCGTAAATAAAATTAATTGTGGGGCTAGTAAAAGCCATACTTCGCCTTAATACGGTATCTGTGACCGGTAATTCATTTATTGGAAACGATTAATCCAAGAATAATGTTATCGAATCGGGGTAGAGATTAATGGCAGGAAATGGAGAATATTAGTATTTTAAAGAAAGATAAGTTAGATCAATGATAGGTGGTGTATTGAAAAATAGAAATATTAAAATCTTATACCTTTAAACAAGCAATTCTTTTATAATAAATAATAATAATAAATAAATTGTTTCAACAAACACACCAATTACCTAGTCCCAAACTAAGCGTGAGCTTACGGAGCTAATGGATAGAAATACTTAAATACATATAAACATCCATGACTTAGGTACAAATGCTCGTGCTCATCACACAAACATTTGCCCCTTACGGGATTCGAACCCGCAACCACCTGGTTTAGTAGTCCGGTGCGCGAACGACTACACCAAGACGGTCGTCGAAATAATATAAGTATATTTGTGATCTCGGTTTGTGGCTCTAAAGATCTCGCTAAAATTTGATATGTGGTGGTACAGGGGTTGGAAAATCGATTTAGATTAGTCTAATGATTAGGAAAACGCGTGTTTTCAAATTTTCATGCGTTTTTCTTTCGTAATTGTTCGACGCAGATTTAGATCGCAAATTCCATCGCGGCGACCATGGGCGTCGTCGTAGTGTGGGTGCGGATCTCGATCGGTAACGAAAAACTTTTTCCTTTTGTTTTTTTGTGTATTTATTCAAGTTTACAGTTTTTTTTTTGTTTTTTATGCAAGACTTACAAATTATAAAGCTTTTATTATTAAATAGTAGTAAATAATAAAATATTTATTATTTATTTAAACTTTATTGAACCAAAAAAAGAAAGTACAATTGGCGGACTTATTGCCATAAGGCATTCTTGACCAGTCAACCGCATGGGAATGCAGAGAGTTAATAAGTGGCGGGATATTAAGTAAAGTAAAGAAATTAATTTATGGTAAAACTTAATTACTACTGAATTAATAAACATAGATACTAAGATACATAGATAGGAAGATACGAATACATAAGCTAAGTATTAAACATACATGAATAATAAATACGAGAATCATACTAAATCTCCAAAGAACATCATCCATTTTGGTCCACATGCAAATGTGTCGGCTAAAAGAAAACCGGTCAAGTTCGTGTCGGGCCACGCGCAGTGTAGGGTTTCGTAATAGCCCGAATCAACAATGCAAGTCTTTACCCGTTTTAAACAATCGACTACTTCGTTTTAGTCACTAAATAATATATTCTAAGGATTTGGTACAATATTATCTATTAATTTATTAATAAAAATTAAGATAAATTACTTAATACAACACAAAAACAAAAATTATAAAAAGGGTCCTTGTGGTAAGGTTCCCAGGATGCTGGCAGCATTACCGCGCTGGGTAGCGATGCTTATACGCTGAGCAAGGTAGCTGCCAGCTCTTAGGTCACCACTGATGTCAACTAGCCTCTTGGAAATCTCTTTGAAAAAAGAAATATTATCTTACATCCAAGTTCAACGTATATTACTGCTAAAGTAATAAAGTAATCAAAGTGAATTTCGCTCACAAAAATTAATCGACTGTGACATCCAGTGGGACTCGAACCCACGTCCCTTCGCTATCCGGGCGAGTGCTCTTACCAACCGAGTTACGGAGGACGTTAGTCAGCCGACGAATTTTGCAAGTGCTTGTTTGCGCCAGTGAGCCGGCGTTCGATTTCATCAATACTTGGGGAATGTACCCGCATATTGTATCTGATGGAAATATTTTTACAATTAAATTTATTTATTTTAAATAATTGCTTAAGTTATAAAAATAATTATAATAAAGTAATATTAATCTTATCCGCTATAGTTTTGTTTTAAAGATTATACCACCATAACTTAGGTACAAATGTTCATGCTCATCACACAAACATTTGCCCCTTGCGGGATTCGAACCCGCAACCGCCTGGTTTAGTATTCCGGTGCGAACCACTACACCGAGACGGTCGTCAAATTAACTAGGTACTTTCAGTCACTTTAAATAATTTATTCTAAGGATTTGGTACAAAATTATCTAACACTATCTTATCTTATCTTTATAGGGACCATGGGCATCGACACACAGAGGACCTCGACCCACTAGGATCTTTTGTGACTCCCCATACCTTTACTCTTTAGTGCTCCTTAAAAACTTCCTGTATAAATTTTACTATGTCTTTAGGTCTGAAGAGCCTATAGTCTTCCGAGTCTGGATAAGCCACTCCAAGAAGACCCATTCGGGTTCTAGCCAGTGCATCGCATTTACACATCAAGTGCTTCATGTCTTCTGGCTCTTCCCCACAGGCTCTGCAGCTGCAGTCCTGAGTTAGTCCCATTCTGAGAAGCATTTTATTTGTGGCGTAGTGCCCAGTTAAGTAATGCCCCCAGAAGAGGTCTCGAGTGTTGGCGGCTGTTTAGCATTAGGTATTTGAACCATTTTCTATCATTCAGATCACGGAAGGCTTTAGAGTGATCCAGGGCATTTATCCTGGACCATTCCTGGGCATGTTTGGCCTTTATGTGGTTCTTGAATGCCGTGTTAATTGTTCCATTTGACAATCCTATAAAAGTTCGTATATAACTGCTAAAGTAATAAAGTTATCTTATCCGCTATAGTTTTGTTTTAAAGTTTATAAAATGCACATCACCCTCCACTTCACATGTAGGGGAGCTACCCTAAAAAAAATATTTTCATATTTTATTCTACCACTTTGTCGGCTCAATGGGTATACATACACTTACAAAAATACAGCTTTCTAGTACTGGTGTCGTAGCAAATCCTCGAACAGACAGACAAACGGACATGACGAAACTATAGGTGTTTCCTTGTCAGGACTACGGAACCCTAAAAAAGTATTTTATTCTATTACAAGAGCTCGTGCGCTTTAGCATTTCAAAGCTGAAGCACAGTAGCACATGAGTAGGTAAGTAGAAAGGCAAAGCTTCCTAAGAGCGTTCGAAATTGTTACGTATTTGGTAAGGGTTGTCACAAAAGGTTAAGATAAATTAAACAAAACATTTGCTATGTAATGAGCTTTAATATTTCTATGTGCATAGATAGCTATTTAGAACTATTCGATAACATATTCAATGGTTTACGTAACGTAGCCTTGTATTTTTTTTTGTGAAAAAAAAATACAAGGCTACACTGATACAGGTCAGTGGTTTCCTAAACGTAAATTTTGCGCGGGAAGCGAGAAGAGAAAGACTTATTTTTAATAAAAAAATGTGTGGCCATTATTGTGATTGTATGGTGCAATTATCATAGATAGATAGATAACTATTTATTGCACAACACAACACACTAATTCATACTTCTGAAATCGACGTAGATGATAACCGTAATCTAAATTTTGGTTCTTTGGATCTTAAGGTTCCTTGGATCGCGTAAACTACCTAACTGATCTCTCTACGGTCATGTCGGACTGCCGGCTCACCGAATTATGAGAGTGAAGGAACAGAGAGTGCACCTGTGTATTGCGCACACACTTGTGCACTATAATATGTCTCGCGCAGTTGGCTAATCTCTGTTGAGATAGGCCGCCGTAGTCGAAATTCGGCTAGGAGGAAATTATACTATAAATAGGAACCGAACAAAGCTTTGTCACCCAGATTTACCTACTCACGTATCCATACTAATATTATAAATGCGAAAGTGTGTCTGTCTGTCTGTCTGTTATCTCTTGACACTTAAGCCACTAAACCGATTGAGATGAAATTTTGTATGGAGACAATTCGAGACCCTGAAAAGGACATAGGCTACATTTTGTCGCGATATAAAAATATTCAGGGGGTAAATGGATGGAAGTTTATGTTGACGACCGTCTTGGTGTAGTCGTTCGCGTACCGGACTTCTAAACCAGGCGGTTGCAGTCAAATTTTTGTGTGATGAGCACGAGCATTTGTACCTAAGTCATGGATGTTTATATGTATTTAAGTATAATTGGTGTGTTTGTTGAAACAATTATTTATTTATTCACTAGCTGACCCGGCGAACTTTGTTCCGCCTTAATGTCAATAAATAAGCAGTTTTTTTTTTTATTGGAAAAAATACAAAAAAAATTAAATTTCTACATCAATCATTCATAATTATTTCTGTATTTTAGTACATAGGTTGCTCTTCATTTAAGTACCTTGTGATACACGACATTTTTTGTTTTATTATCAGGCGCAAAAACAAACAACGCAGATGGTCTTCCGACCCGTGAACATGCCACGTATAATTGACCATGGGAAAAACATGAATGTTCTAGATTTAAACCACAAACTTTTAAGGATTGGCCTTGTGATTTGTTGATGGTCATGGCAAATGCAAGACGTATCGGAAATTGAAGTCTTTTAAATTCAAACGGCATATCGGTTGGGATCATCGGTATCCTCGGAATGAGAACTTGCTCACCTTTGAATTTTCCTATCATTATCGTAGCGTAAATTACATTGTTCATCAATTTTCTAACCACCAAACGCGTACCGTTGCACAGTTTTGGTTGGTTTATGTTTCGAAGCATGATTACTACGGAGCCAACCTTTAGGCGTAAATTGTGCGGTGGTAAGCCAGGCACGTCCAAAGAGTTTAAAAATTCAATTGGATAGTTGGTGGCTTCATCTTCATTTGTGACGCAGTCAATAGATTTGAATGAATGCATTGTTCCAATGATCTTATTTTGAATTATGTTGTTTAGGTCATCTACATCTTTATTCTTAGCCGCTAAAATTGCTCGCTCACTCATCCATTCATAATTTTTGTAGTTAGAAATAATTTCTGGAAATACATTGTTGATAAGTTCGTCTTTTGATGAGACAAAATTACAGAAATTATTTGGAAATGATATTAATCCGCTCGATTCATCGACAGGTACTTGACCATTACCGATAGTCAGCAATTGCTCCGAGAAATCTTCAGCAGATGTATCATTAAACAATGCAACTCTCATGTTTGTTGTCAGTTGCAGTTTCTTCACATGGCGCCATAGATTTGACGATTTGAGGCAAGCGTTTATTTCGTCGGCAGCCGTAGATCTTGGAATTACTGGCAGTATTTGGCGGAAATCACCAGAAAGTAAAATCATTGCTCCTCCAAAACATCTCGAGTCATTGCGTAAATCTTTTAATGTTCGGTTAAGTGCTTCTAATGCACGTTTATGCGCCATTGTGCATTCGTCCCAGATGATGATTTTCGATACCGCTAAAACTTTGGCCATTGCTGAGTGTTTTGCAATATTACACGTTGGTTCTTCAATAGTTTGAAGATTTAACGGTAATTTGAATGCTGAATGAGCCGTACGGCATCCTTCTAACAATGTGGCTGCTATTCCAGAAGAAGCAACTGCAACCGCTATGTTAGATCTCGCCCGAACAGTTGCTAAAACTAATGACATGAGGAATGTCTTGCCAGTTCCACCAGGGGCATCTAGGAAATATAAACCACCATTTTCATCATCGATTGCCTTCATTAAAGTATCATAAACTTTCTTTTGTTGGTAATTCAACAGGGGTACATTCGTTTGAACTACTAAATCTAATTCCTGGTGATCATATTCACGTTCCCGTTCCAATTCTCGATTTAATGCGTCATTCATTTCACGATATGGTGCTGGCATTCCTAACCTGATTAATAAATTACCGCACATGAGGTAACACATATCTTCGATCAAGAGTAAAGCACGATTATGTATCTCCTCATTCATCTCAATATCGTGATTTCTGGAACTGACACGAATTTGATGTAAAATATCTTCTGACATATTATCCTTGTATTTGTGCCACAGGTTACATGGGTTTGATGGAAAACATGTCGAAATTATGATAGCGAATAATGTGCGTATCTGACTTGGAGATGCACAGATAATGGCTTCAGCGATTGTCGTATCCCAATGACTATCGTTTTCTAATAACTTCAATTCTTCACATGCAGCACGATATGTTGGGAATATTACACCATTAACAGTTCGTAGTGACTCAAATGACGTTGGCCCACGCACATTTACCAGCAACAACCGCAAATAGAAACATTCATTATTCTTTGGATGAACTGTATACATACGACCAAGAGCATCAGTAGAACGCACATCTGGATACCCAGGAACCGCATCGCCTTGCTTCCGTCTTTGAAAATTCTTCGATGAAGCATTCCAAGTATAATAACGTGGCATCTCCGAGTAAAGCAAAGTTCGTGCAAACTGATCGCTTTGGCAGATTGCAAAAAAACTGGTCAATGTAGTTGCTGGAGGTGTTTCAGCACGTTGCGTAGCATTCGAAGCCGTGAAATATACTCGTTGACCATTCTCCAGATGCACCGCCAAATGCGTAACAGTAGGATGACGTTCGTGAATGGGAAATGCGAATATACGCCAAATCGCTTCATTACAGTTCACATAACGACCAACTTGATAGCGTGAAATTTCATCGTTGGTATTCGAGGATTGCAATCCAAAAACCGCCATATCACTGCCTTTCGTGACATATTTGCAAATATATTTTATGGACTTAACTGAATTGCAGTATTCAACGTTGCAATGTGTCTTGAACGATTTAGAAATAAGTGGCGAATATGGAACAATCCAACTGTTGTCGACAACGAAATCCATTCTTTTCACTTTCGTTGTGACAGTTCGACCGTTGTCATCTGGTGATCGACGCCGATACAGCGGATAACCATCATTGCCAGTGACAGTCTCCGCCGTTAATTTCCGTGGATATCGTTTAGAGCACTTTCCATCGACCATGCAAGGTGATTGGGGATTGATGGCACCACACGGTCCATGAATCATATTAGTAGTAACAACATCATGTAGGTCTGGATCGACTTCATAATCAGGAATCTCAGCACATATGATATCATCTATTTGGTCAGGCTGAATTCTTTCCACTAACCAAATAAGAATGTGTGCGTGCGGCAGGCCTCGCTTTTGCCATTCGATTGAATACATCCAGCATCGAGTATCTCCAAAGACGCGTTGTTTAACAATAAAGTTCATCAGGGACCGAATTTTTTGCCTGAATATACGTGCTGTGATGTCGTGTCTATCACTTGATGTTTGTCCGGGAAGCAGCAATTGAGTAATTTCTATCCATTTTGGATTACAGGTAAAAGTAATAAAGAGATCGGGCCGACCGTAATGACGAACATATGTCATTGCATCTTGTGCATATTCATGCATATGACGTGGACTACCAATGTATGTCGCCGGCAGAATAGTTAATCGACCAATATTAGCTGCATTTCCTTCAGTATTAACTGCATCACGTAAATGGATGTACTCCTCAGAACGCAGTTTGGCTTGGTTCAACCTAATGAATGTTAAACGTTCCGTTTCTATTTTTACATACATGTCAACGCAATACTGCTGAAACAATCGACGAAACCGCAGCAAATAGTTGTCAGCATTTTGACGAATCATCAAACGATATGCGTAATAATTCATTGAGCTAACTTTCTTTGTAGTTTCTTCACCTGAAATTAAAAATTTGATAATTAACCATTTCAAAGGCAAATTTTAAAGGCAAACAATACAGACATTAACCATTTTTTTAATAAGCATTATTTTAAATCAGTGTCTTTCACAAATAAATGAAATAAATTATGATACTGATACTCACCATTCAATGGATTTTTCATTTTAATATTAAAATAATATCCATCTTCTCCTTGCCAAAACATCAGCGGGTATTGCAATGTGTCATATGATCGATGAGTTTCAGATATTTGTTGCAGTTGCCCAGTATCGCGACGTGTAAGCACAATATCGCGTTTTTCCAATTGTTCACCAACAATCAGGATGGCAACTTCGTCTACTGTTGGAGCATTAAATGTCCTTTCGTGTGTTCCAGATGGTCGTTTATCTGCTTTGATAACAACTTTATAGTCATCACTTGGCATGCGCTCTAAAGCACTCTTAAACAACCTGACCAACGCATGATGTTCATGAAGCAGACACTGCAAGTCTTGAAGAATTGCTCGCTTCATTCCTGCATTGATCTCTAGGCGTCGATCAAGTTGTTCTTCCATGTTGCCCATGAAATATATTTGTAAAAATTTATTCTGTGTATCTTCGAAAGGAAGTAATGATCCAATTCGATGATGAATCTGTCCTTGTATCTACAAAATAAAAACCAGACAGTATTAACTGGGTTATAAACACTTTTTTCGGTGGGAGAGTAGAGTTCAGAATTAGCAAATATACTACATAGGTACCAATAGATAAAGTAAGTTATTCTTTAACTACATTCTATATAAGTACAAAAATAAATACCTTAAATGTCGGATTAAATCCCCGTTCTTCGATAATATCTGCCCCAAATGACGTCATCTGGAAACAACCATTGTATTTTTGAGTATTTGCAAGAAAGTGGCGTGATTCTTGTGTTTCGCCACAAAGCAATGAATACAATGGCTCAGGTGGCGGAGTCAACAATGGCAATTTCACTTTACCATTAAGGCAGCATAATCCAGGCGTTTCTCCGGAAAACTTTAATGCACCACAATACTCGCAAACTACTTCCATTTGCCCAATGCAAACGCTAGGATGCAAGCTGTAATCATTGCTGCAATCGTATTGAAACGCTGCTCGATTCAAATCAGCACTTGATAAATATCTTGTTCTGCGTCGCAAATTATCTATTTGTTGACCTCTGTTGTTCGCTCGACGATTCTGCATTGCCAACCGAGCTGTTTCACGGGCTGCTTCACTTTGCTCTCGTGATTGAGAAGCACGAAGTCGAGCCATACTATCGCGGCGCTGTTCACGTGCAATTTCTTGTTCTTCTTCAGTCCTTTCATTTGCAGTATTTCGTATTCTTCTTGCATCACGGCTTTGTCGGGAAAGATTCGATCGTCTTGGTCGCGGCATTATTAATTAAACTTCACTTCACCTAAAAACTTAAATTTTTAACCATACCGAGTTTTATAGTTCACTTCACTGTTTATACGAATGGGCAATTGGGCAATAATGTTAATTATTTATTTAATAGAAATAGTTATATTATTGATTTCTTACAAATATCAAATAGTCATCCATACGTCATTACATAGCTGTCATTATACGTCAATTTTGTTATTCCAAGTCTGATTCTTTTTTGTTATACCACGTTTTATAGTGACTGACGTTACATGTCAAGTCACACGGGAATGATGTCGAACGGGATAAAAAGTATCCTATGTCCTTCTCCTGGCTCTAAACTACCTCCCTGCCAATTTTCAGCTAAATCGGTTCAGCCGTTCTTGAGTTATAAGTGAAGTAACTAACACGACTTTCTTTTATATATATAGATATGGAAAATCCAACTCATGCGGGCGAAGTTGCGGGAAACCACTAGTAAGTTTATATTGTCGCCAGTCTTGGTTTAATTGCGTCTTTGGCCAACTTGCGCAAATTTATGAATCACACGCTTTCAAATAATGATTATTATGGTTACTCAAACTGGCATAGTTTGGGCTTATTCAGGCTGCTGTGTACAAGTCTGCTAGACTGAGCTGTCCGTCGCTTATAAAGGCTTTCCCCCTCTTATAGGCACATTGGCGGTGGGGAAGGGTGGCAAGCGGTGGCTTGGTGTTGGCTGGCGGCTTTGGTTGGCTATGGTGGCTATAGTTGGTTTTGGCTGGGTTGGTTTTGGCTGGCTTGGCTGGGTTTGGCTGGCTTTGGCTATGAGTGGAGTTTCCGGTAGCGTTGTTAATAAATAAAATATATTCCCCGGTTGTGACGTAACGGTGCCTGAAGCGGATGAAACACTAATCTAAACTTGTTCAATGTGTATTGTCAGAGTTGAAACCCCATCTTGCGCAAGTCTGGATAACTAATCCAGAAGGTCCTTTTGCATCTCCTCTGTACCATTACCATGAGTTTACGGTGGTTTTACTCGCTAGCGACGACGTAAAAAAAGTGTATGGAAAATTTTAGTTCTCCAAGTAACCGCTAGAGGCGCTGTGCAATTTTCCATACACTTTTTTCACGTCGTCGCTAGCGAGTAAAACCGCCGTAAACTCATGGTAACGGTACCGATCTAACGCAAGACCTATGATCTGAGTTGACAACCCATTTGCGCAAGTCCGAATTAGTTAATCTGGCAAGTTGGCCTTTGATAGATTGATAACTCTTTATTGCACAATATAGCTAATAGAAAAAATATTATAAAAGTACAGCAATTTACACTGAGAGATGTACAATGTAGGCGGTCTTATCGTTATAAGCGATCTCTTCTAGACTTAGTTTAGCTCACGCTTAGTTTGGGCTATTGGTTAAGGGCTAGTTGATTGGTGTTTTGTTTAAACAATTATTTTATTTATTTATTCGCTACTAAGCAACGAGTCTCTCTATTATGTAAGGGGTTAAAATATAACACAGTCAAATATTTGTTGCAAATCTTTATTATTTAACATCGATTGGATTTCATAAATAACTAAAGAAATTCACAGACTTTCAACCCTGGGAGAATGGAGGAACAGCGTTCGTTCCAACCCAGTAGACTCCTTTGGATCTGTGAAGAAAAAAGTCATTGTTATAAGTGCAGTTAATCATTATCTTTGCAATCTAAAAATTGTTAGAAATTAGTAAACACTATAGCGCTTAAAAAATTCTACAGGTTTTCCCAGTCTGAGTGGCCAAAACATCGAGGCAACCGCCCGGTATGCGCTGAACATAGGTTCGATTCTAAGGCGGTCATTTTTGCATCAGAGCCCGTAGACAAGACGAAGTTCGCTATCGCAATCAAAATGTTCGAAATTGACATAAGCCATCGAAACACCTCGTAGGTAACTTTTGCATACCTACATATTAGACATGTCATATGACACATGACATGACTTCGGTATCGCCAACGAAATGTCAAAAATTTATGCAAAAGTCATGTGATCCATCCATCGCCATCGTAAGCTATCGTAATGGCTTATTTCAGTTTTATACATTTTGTTAGCGATAGCGAAATTCGCTTTGAAATTGCATCTTGTCTAGGGCCCTATATCGAGAGGGAGAAGGGGTGGGGGGTTACTTACCCCGTCTTGGGTTTGAGACCACCGAGTTGAAGTCTGCCAGGAAGGTCGCAGCTGCTTTCCAGTGCTTCCCGGTAGTTGGCGCATTCGACACCAGTGAAACCACCAGTCTGGATCGACTCGGCGAAGTAGTAGACAGCCCTGTATAAAACAAACGAGATTTTAAGTAATATCAACATTAATACATACAGACACACACACACACACACACACACACACACACACACACACACACACATAAACTCACACACAAATACACACACACACATACAAACGCATATACAGTTTGAGTTATATTGTTGTATAGTATTTGTTACTGTTATAGATATCATATAATGTAATCTATACACGTGCAGTCACCTCTAAGCGTGCCACCAACGGTGTGACTTCACCTTTAGGCATAGAATAAGTATTATTACTCCGTTGACTCCATACAGAAGGTTGACTTTGCAATCAAATTCGACGAAACATATACTTAATGTCGTCAACGATATGGTGTAATTTAGTTCGCCTAAAAGTTAAGCACATTTTCGTTTAGACACTTACAGAAATCCATTGCAAGAAAGTTTTATTCTTATAACTCTAAACTTTAAACAATATGATTCATAATACACTAAACCTATTCAGTGACGTACTATCATGCGACATGATAGGGTTGACTGCTACAAGAAGCTACTAACGCCATCTAGCGCACCTTTCTAGCACTTAATTCATGCTCGTCCAGCCAGCAACGTATTGCCACGCGCCGCCGGTAAATAAAAGGCGCGACCGTGTCGCTGCTCGCTTGCGACACCCAAGTCGATTAGCCCATCACGGTGAGTCGCCGCGCCTAAGAAAGTTTTTGTTACCTACGCGGGGAGTTACACAGGCCTCCTTTGGGCCTCTTATTCATTTCAGCTTCACATCTTCTACTAAGCTCATACCTAAGCATCCCACCAGCAGTGTGGCTTTGCCTTTAGGCCTCTGATATACAACTAAGCCTAAGCTTCTGCTCACCTCTAGGCGTGCCAACAAGGGTGTGGCTTTACCTTTAGGCGTCTGATCAACAATTGCAGCTTCACATCACCTCTAAATTCATCCCTAAGCGTCCCACCAGCTGGTGTGACCTATCCTCTAACTCTCCGATCTACAATTCGGCCTCAGCTCACCTCTAAGTGTGCCACCAATGGTGTGGTTTTATCTTTAGCCCAATTTCAATTTCACATAACCTCTAAGCGTGCCACGAGTGGAGTGGCCATCCCTCTAATCTAGTCCGTACGTCACACCTGGCCCCTCGTTAGTATATAAGCTTAGGTTAAGTGACATAAGATTCTCCTAAATGTACACTTACTCACTATCCCAGTCTAAAAATAGGCATTGAGGTTTGAACCTTACTTTTACATTTCTTTTTAAACCTCCTTTAACCTCTGTTCACAAAAATTAAGCCTCTAATTTTTTAAATTTCAAAAATTTGATAACACCCTGTAGCGACATCTTACCACTGTCGCTAACACTAGCAAGCAACTTCAAGACGCGACGCCCTGACTCGGCTCCTACAGGCTAGATGGCGCTGATAGCCCGCTCCATACAACACAAACCGCGATATGTAAGATTTAGCACGAGCTTGACTACATATAGCTAAACCAAGACGGTGACCATTGGACCTTGGTCCCCGACCATAACAACCGGTCGGTAGGAAGCGCTTCCCTTTGCCTTCCTAACCCAGTTGTGCCAAAACCCTAACACACGCACCTACCCTCACTCACACTTTCATACTCACTTCACACATACGCACACACACATATACACATATACTATACACGCACAATTCACATTCTGCAATCATTATCATTAACATTATTGCTATGTAATGTGCCTAAATGAACTTTTTTATTATTATTTTTACTACTCTTACTGAAACTGTATCACTACTAGGATTTTGTTACTGTACCATCTGTGAACCATCTGTGAATCGTCTGTGAGGGGTCCTGGTGACCTGTGTCACAGGTTTCTTTGAAACCTACTTCAGGCACCAGTCTCTCACAAATGACAATAACACCCCTAATTTAAGAACACCTATATACATGTATACATGTTTCCTATTTTGTGATGAGAATATAAATATTTTTCAATTGAATTGAATTGAAAACATCTACAGTGCGCGCTAATCGCTCGTTTCATTGCGTCTTCGTCGTCTAACATTACATGGCGACCCTGCCAGTGCTGCCTTTGCAGTTGATCTAAAAAATCTGTTTACTACAATATTTTGATTTGTTTGTGTACCCTATTGATACTACGCCGCGCACACTCACACGCATACCTGCCTTATTTTTATTTGTTTAAAACGTACCGTGAGAACCCCGAAGATCGAGTCGAGATCGAGACGTTCCCTATGACACATGTACTAGACTGACCAGAGCGCTTTCGCCGCGTGTGTGTCCTGTGAAACTCCTTATAGACATTTCGAGTGATCGTGGCCTGTGAAGTGATACCTAAACCCTGAAAGCGAGATGTGGCAAGTACCTAGCTATAAGTGCTCAGACCTGACTAATTTTCCATCTATCATTGTCGCCCTCCACGTGTAATCCACTGCCTAAACTCTCAAACATTCTGTTAGCAGAGCGTAGTTTTTATTAGGACCCCTTATTAGTAAAGTAATTTGTTTAATTGAGAGTTATTTATTTGCTACTTTCCTTTGTAATTTGAACAAAACGTCTCATGATATACCTAACAGTAAATTCCTTAATACCATTTGAGTACAACCCCTTTTACATAAGTGTCGATTAAATCGATTAGCGCGTTAATTACCTACCCTTTGAGTGCAAGTGAGGTGCGCGAGCGCTTTGTTTCCCTATTGATCACGCCATTACCGCGTGACCGCGTGTGAGTTGTTTACGAGTTACGTTTGCCATACCCGGTGCATCTGCGCCGTCCCTTACTATTTGTTCCTTTACGCATCCTATTGGAATCTTTTGTGAGTTTAATTTACCTACCTTGTTTCTTGCGATTTAAAGTAAATAAAATGTCGGATACCGAAACCGGCAACGAGACCGTAAGGGCCGTACTTTACACGGATACAACTGAATACCGTGAAGCTATTGGTGAACTCCGTTATATTAGTGACTGGGTTGATGATTCCCACCGAGTTCTTGAGACCTTTTCCTCCAATCGTATGCGAGCGCGTCTTTCCGACCTGCCACTTATGTGCGATAAGTTTTCTGCCGCTTGTTCCAAGCTGTTAGGTAATCTCGATCCTGCGATTTATGAACAAGAATATGTACAAGTTAAGAACGAGATGCGCGTAGTAAGGGACAAAGTAGACGACTTAAAAATTAAGTTAGATGAAATACGACCT
The DNA here is from genome assembly GCA_949316185.1 of Pyrausta nigrata. Taxonomy (NCBI): domain Eukaryota; kingdom Metazoa; phylum Arthropoda; class Insecta; order Lepidoptera; family Crambidae; genus Pyrausta; species Pyrausta nigrata. Next base: position 4,747,851 of record OX438964.1, on the reverse strand, counting down.
CACCAATTTGAGACGTCCCGTACTAGCACCCCCTTCAAGGAGAATAAATCCCTGGCTATTGATAGCCCGGCTAGTAAATTGCCTGACTTACCTATACCTAAGTTTGATGGCCGTCCCGATAGTTGGATCAGTTTTATAGACCAGTTTGATAGCGTGGTGGACAACCAGCCTACCCTTACCCCGACTTTGAAGCTACACTATTTAGTGGGAGCCTTATCGGATGAACCTCGTCGATTAATACAACACCTCAAGATTGAGGCGGGCAATTACACCGTGGCCCGTGACCTCCTAAAACGTAGGTACCATAACCTTCGTGTTTTAGCGGATACCCACATAGCTCAAATAATGATGCTCCCTTTTGCGACGACATCTAAATGTCACCTTTGTAATAGTACTTCGCATTACTTACGCGAGTGTCCCGATTTTATTCGCCTTCCTACACGTCAACGTGTTACTTTTGTAAAATAAGCCCGACTGTGATATCGATGCTTGGATAAAAACTCCATATCCCAATGCACGCGAAATTATCGCTGCCGCACGTGCCGCCGTTCCAGTCATCACACGTCACTGTGTTATGATGACTCCTCTCCTGTGAATTACGATCGCGAGCGCTCATACCGAGACGTCACGGCCTTAGCTTCTAACCAACCGCGGCAATCTCCACAAAGTCAATTAACGGACCGTGTGTCACCCCCACGTACTGAATGGCACCGTGTTCGTACCCCGCCCCCTCGTGATTCCCGTAGAGCATCACCTCCCCGTTCGGGCGGGCGATCCCCACCTGCACCCAACGGTAACCGTACTTATAATGCCCCTCTAGGTCAAAGAACCCAGGCTGAACGTGCATTTCATCATAAGTACAATGAGGCCCCACAATTCTGACTAGATAGCCCCCCTTCCATACCCGCTTTTACATCTTTACCCCGCAATTCTCTCGTTCTTTTACCTACGGCCTTGATTCGTGTTAAAACCTCGTCTGGATATTATGTGGAAGCGCGTGCCTTATGTGACACTGGTGCTCAGGGCTGCCTTCTTACTACTGAGCTTGTTGTTGACCACATGAACTTACCTATCATTCCTTTTCCAGTTCCTGTTCGTGGAATAGGTAATGTTCAAGCAATTAATTCCCCGGGCATTGTATCCTTTTCATTTAAGCCAGTTAATTCTGCCTTTCCAGAAATCTCCACCAGTGCAATAGTTGTTGATGTGATTGCTGGTACCCTCCCAGAGGTAGACTTACCTAAAAGTGTAATTACCTGTACTAAGCACCTCCCTCTTGCTGACCCTTTATTTTACAAACCTGGTACTATAAGTGTACTTCTTGGAGCTGACGTCATTGGTCGCCTTTTAAGGTCCGAGTTGTTTGTGTCCCCTGATGGCCTTACTGCTATCTCGACGATATTTGGTTATGTCCTGTGTGGTCCTGTTTATGGAGGACTTACTGATTTGGAACCCCCCATGACATGAGGAGTCTCGCTGTCCCAAATAGTTGAAAAATTCTGGAAAATCGAAGAGGCCCCCCAATCTCCAGTTGCGAACCCCTTGGATAGAGAGTGTGAAACCTTTTTTAAAGCAACTACCACTCGTGAAAGCGATGGTCGATTTATGGTTAGACTCCCTTTTCTTCATGATCGTCCACCTCTCGGTGATTCTAAAACCAATGCCTTACGGCGATTCCATAATCTTGAGAAGCGTTTGCAAGCCAATCCTAATTTTCGAGAGAAATATATTTCCTTTATGTGTGAGTACCTTGACCTAAACCATATGTCCCTTTCATCATATGACTCGACCCGGGAACATTATTTTATCCCTCATCATGGAATTTTTAAGTCTGTTAGTGACAAAACATGTGTTGTGTTCGATGGTAGTAGTCCTACGTCCTCTAAAGTGTCCCTGAATCAATGTTTACATACAGGCCCTAAGCTTCAGCGAGATATTTCTCACATCCTCCTAAATTTCCGCAGGCACGAGGTAGTGTTTGTAACAGATATTCGTATGATGTTTCGTATGACTTGGGTACATCCTGATGATAGAAGGTACCAACTTGTGCTTTGGCGTGAGGATCCCTCTCAGCCACTTCTTGCCTATGAACTTAATACCAATACCTATGGTCTTCGTTCCAGTCCATTTATTGGAATTCGTGCCCTTCTTGAGCTCGCTGAACAAGAGAGACTTACCTTCCCTCGAGCTGCTGAAGTCCTTGAGAGAGATATTTATGTCGACGATTGTCTTACTGGTGCTGATACTATTGCGTCTGCCCGGGCTTTGAAAACTGAGCTTATAGGAATAATGGCCTCTGGTGGTTATGAACTCCGTAAGTGGATTAGTAACGGGCCCGAGCTCCTAGATGATATGCCCCTGGATCATTTGCAACTTCCTCATTCATTCTCAGACCCAGATAATCCTCAGACTGTCGCTATTTTAGGTGTCCAATACAATCCTGTGAGTGACTCATTTACCTACAATTATACCTGTGATACCCGTGATACAGTTATTACAAAACGCAAAGTTTTATCTTTGACTGCCCGTATGTATGACCCTTGTGGCTGGATATCTCCCGTCGTATTTAAGGCTAAGGAATTTATCCAACGCTTATGGATGTCAGGCTTGTCCTGGGATGATCCTTTAAATGAACCCCTGTCTTTAGAGTGGACTGCATTTGTTCAGGACCTAGCGAAGGTTAGTGAAGTGGCCATTCCGCGACATATTCTTCCCAGAGGTTCCTCCTCCTTATCCCTACATGGGTTCTGTGATGCTTCTGAATTGGGATATGCTGCCGCTGTTTATTTACGTACGGAACTTTCGTCTGGTGTTTGCTCCGTCCATCTTGTTATGGCTAAATCTAAAGTTGCCCCTGTTCGGACCCGTTTAACAATTCCCAAGTTGGAATTGTTGGGAGCTACCCTCCTCTCTAAATTACTTCATCACGTCGCTCTTTGTCTGCAAAGGTCGTCTGTGTTGACTTCAATCCATAGTTGGACGGATAGTAAAATCGTGTTGTGTTGGTTAAAAACCACTCCTCACCTCCTTCAGACTTTTGAGGCTAATCGTGTCTCCCAGATTAATAATAGTCCTACATCTAGTAAATGGAGGCACGTCTCAGGCTACATGAACCCTAGTGACTGTGCATCGAGAGGTATGTCAGTCACCCGACTGATCGACCACTCCCTTTGGTTTTCACCTTTGTGGTTGACGCAGTCTCCTGACAACTGGCCCGGTGTTGCGGAACCTAGCCCAAGTGGTGATCTCCTTGGACTACGTTGTTTGGTGGTCTCTGCCGATGTTCCTGCCCCGGATCCCTCATTCTTATTAGAGCGGTATAGTTCTTTCAACAAGCTAATAAACGTGACTTGTTACTTAAGGCAGTTTTTATTTCCTAAATCTTACTCGTCCTACCTGAGCCCTAAGGAACGGAGAGATTCCCTTTTGTTTTTACTGAAAATTGTTCAATTTACCTCCTTTTCTGATGAACTTGATCGCTTACGGCGTGGCGATCCTATCACTAACTTCCTGAAAAAATTAAATTTATTTCTGGATGACGGAGACCTAATTCGAGTTGGAGGCCGATTACGAAACTCCGATCTATCCTTTGATGCGCGCCATCCCCTTCTTCTGCCTAAGAATATTAAATTTCGTGAACATCCTTATTTCTCATTACCGTCGCGAGAATGCTCATGCAGGTGTTAATGCAATTCTTGCCATGTTAAATAGAGAGTTTTGGATCTTGTCGGCACGCAGAGCTATTCAGCATGTGATTTTTAAATGCCTTCCCTGTTATCGTCTCAAGGCGGCTGTGTCTCAACCCTTCATGGGTGACCTACCTAAAGACCGCGTCACGGCTGCTGGACCGTTTGACGGTGTAGGTGCCGATTTTGCAGGACCCTTTTTTACCAAAGTCCAGGCCTACAGGAACAAAAGGTTAGTGAAAAGTTACCTGTGTGTATTTGTCTGCCTTTCTACTAAAGCCGTTCACCTTGAGGTTGTGTCGGACCTAACTACTGAAGCCTTTATTGCGGCCTTTTCCCGATTCGTGTCGCGTCGTGGTGTACCTCGCCTAATCCGATCCGATTGCGGTCGAAATTACATCGGTGCCAACAATTACCTGAAGGAGTTAGAGTGTTTCTTGTCTCAAAACCAGGCGGCTATTGGTTCTGAGCTTTCAAAGCGGAACATATCCTAGGTTTTCGATCCTCCTGTTTGCCCTCATTGGGGAGGTCTTTTTGAAGCTGCGGTTAAATCGGCGAAATCGCACCTTAAACGAGTAGTAGGCGATACCCCCCTTACGTTTGAAGAGCTGACCACTGTTTTTACTAAAATTGAAGCAGTTTTGAATTCACGCCCATTGTGCTCACTTTCTCGGGACCCTAATGATGTCGAAGTGTTAACTCCCGGCCATTTCTTAATTGGACAACCCTTAACTGCAATTCCGGAGTACCCTTATAAAGACGTAAAATTGCATCGCCTTACACGGTTTCAGCTAATCCAACAAATTACCCAGCACTTTTGGTCTCGCTGGCATTTAGAATACCTAAATACATTACAAATTAGAAATAAATGGACCTCTCCTTGTGATCCTCCTAAGGTGGGTGAGCTAGTGCTCATAAAGGATGACAGCCTTTCCCCTTTACAGTGGCGTCGTGGACGCATTATTAATTTATGCTCTGGCCAAGACCAAGTTGTTCGTGTGGTAGATGTTAAAACTCCTACCGGTAGCCTAAAGAGATCTTTGACGAAATTAGTTCGTCTTCCTGTACAGTGAACTTCCTTTCCCTTGGCTTCCTAACCTTCTCGTAAACACTTGACGTGTTTAGGGCGGACGATATGTTTACTACAATATTTTGATTTCTTTGTGTACCCTATTGATACTACGCCGCGCACACTCACACGCATACCTACCTGCCTTATTTTTATTTGTTTAAAACGTACCGTGACAACCCCGAAGATCGAGTCGACATCGAGACGTTCCCTATGACACATGTACTAGACTGACCAGAGCGCTTTCGCCGCGTGTGTGTCCTGTGAAACTCCTTACAGACATTTCGAGTGATTGTGGCCTGTGAAGTGATACCTTAACCCTGAAAGCGAGATGTGGCAAGTACCTAGCTATAAGTGCTCAGACCTGACTAATTTTCCACCTATCATTGTCGCCCTCCACGTGCAATCCACTGCCTAAACTCTCAAACAAAATCCATTAAAATCTACTTTATCTAACTCGTAACTGTGTAAGCCATTGACATCTCACCTGTTGCGATTGCACTCGCTGTCGCCACCACATCCAGGCATGTAGTAGCCACCGTTGGGGTAGAAGTCAACATCACCCAGGGGCTTCGTGTACCCCCTGTTTCCAATGTCTGTGTGGATGACCTCGGTGTACTGGGACACGTAGGGGTTCAGAGGGGGGAGGAGTTGGGTGATGGATGGTCCTTGCGCGGGGTCCAGAGCTGAAAGAAAAATTGGATAATTAGTACAGATAATTAAAGAACAAGTAAACATATATTTTCAACAAACAAAACACCCAAATTAAAAAATATATATATTTTTAAAATGGTATTTTTACTAGCTTTCATTTGATACCCATATTGTTAGGGTAAAGAAAAAATCAATCCCCCCTCCCCCTTTATTTTCATTTGCGGGCGCCATTTTTTAAATGTAGATATATAGCCTATGTCACTCTTACAATTTTGACAAATTCAACGACACCTCAAATTTCAAAAATTGTCGAGCCGTTTGGGCTGTAGGGCGTGCCAAATAATTATACATACATACGCTTTCGAAAAACATAACCTTTCTTCCGCAGTCGGGTAAAAAGAGGAAATAGGCTGTTATATTATTCGTCACACATGATCCTATATTGCTATAATGTTTGTTTAGGCAAAATATCGATAGTCAACCTGAAACCATCAATGGATGCGATAATTCTTTTACAATATGCAATTTTTTGCACGGGAAAAAATAAAATACAATTATTTTGCTTTAAATTTCCGCTAAGACACGCTAGCGCAGGCACCAAAACCACACCAACCGCAACCGCGTTGAGTACCAGTTCAGGCACATGCGGTTGCGGTTTGTGTGGTTTTGGTGCCTGCGCTAGCGTCTCTTAGCGGAAATTTAAAGCAAAATAATTGTATTTTATTTTTTCCCATCTAATAATGGATTTCCGTAAAGTAACGCCTGATTATATTAATTAAATTTTTTGCACGTTTTTACTAAACTATCTAATGATTATTGCGTTAAAAAAATCATCGGCTGTCGGCAAATGGTTGAAACCCGAACCTACTCGAACCACTGACCTCTATAATAAGTACAACTACACTAGACTGCATACTTTCAACCTAAAAATGAAGCCAATTGACTATGGCCATTTTGGTGCTGACGGCTGTGAGCGTGTGGTGAGCGTCCACGGAACTATATAAGTGTTGACATAAATGTAAGTTACTCTATTTTAGTTCCCTGGACACTCGGTGCAGTTGCTTGATTAGGTCCAAAATTATCTGTCATATCTTAGAAATCCTTTAGTACTTGTATAATAGAGGTCAGTGACTCGCACCCATGAGAGCATTTGGACGGATATCAAGGGCTTCGTGGATGCTGAACGATTTTGCAACTCTGTTGGCACAAATACTTACCGGTAACATAACCAACTCGGCTTTCCAGACGCCTGGCGACGAAGCCAGCGTTCAAGGCGCCCAGGCCAAGCCCGACAATGTGGAAGTCAGCAACGTCGCCATAGGTGGCATTGGTCAACCATCTTGCGAACCGAGCGACGAAGTTACCTGAAAGTATACGAGTCAAGTTAGCTCAGATCTATAATGTCCTCCTAGCCGAATTTCGACTACAGCAGCAAGAGATTAGCCAACTGCACGGGAGATATTATATTGCACAAGTGTGTGCGCAATACACAGATGCACTCTCTGTTTCTTCACTCTCATAGTTCGGTGAGATGGCAGTCCGATATAACCGTAGAGAGCAGGCGCTGGACCAACGGCTTACCGTGGTTTCCGAGGCACGGGGGTGGTAACACCACCAACTTCCTGACTCCGGAGCTGTGTCTGAGTTATTTCAAGGTAAAAAATCCCAACACTCTCGGCCCGACCCGGGATTCGAACCTGGGATCTCGTGGATATTACCCAGTGCCCCAATACCCCGTGCTGACCACTAGACCAACGAGGCTCAGATCATATAAAGAAGAGATGTGTAATAACAGGGACAAGATGCAACCATTCTATAGTGAAGTTTGCTATCGCTTACAAAATGTATGAAACTGACATAAGCCATCGAAACATCACGTGACTTTTGCATACATATTTTGACATTTCGTGAGCGATAGCGAAGTTCGCTGTTTTCTACAGCAGATTGCATCTTGAGAATCAGATCAGAATTTAAGAGAGGGCTTAGTAAAGAGCCCTGGTGAACCCTTTTGGTACCGGATCCGCTTTGGTTACCTACATGCTTACGTTAGGTTGACGTTTATTTGATGGTGACGAATGCTAAGGGCCAAGTTAAAATGTGTGGTGTGACCTTAACCAGCGGGCTGATAAAGTAACTCTGTTGCTAACAATTCTGGATTGAAATAGCTTGAAAATGTACCATTTGACCACTTCATTTACTCTGTTAAGCTGGCCATTCACGGTCAGTTAAAATGATTAGACCACTCACTAACTTAAAAACAATTCTTAAAACTGACTTTGCTGCCAGAACGTGGGCAATTCTCCACGCAAATGGAACTTTTTGTTTTTTAATTTAGAGGGCAAAAAGGGCGGGAAGGTCTTGGAACCGGTAAAATATTGGTAATTGTGGAAAAAAAATAAGGCATTAAGTTACTTTTCAGTACTTAAGCCTACAGCCTAGATTTTAATTACCTATATTGAAAACGTAAAATTTTGGTTGTACCTCAGACCGACTAATTAGTAAAACTGGCCGCGAATGGCCAACTTTAGCAACAAAACTTTGATTGAAATAATTTTATTCAAAGTAACATAATCCCCTACCTGATATCTGCCACAAAGTGAAGTGGAACTTACCAGACAGGACTGAGTAGAAGCTGGTCAGGTAGTTGTTGTGGTGTGTAGCTGCGCTCCAGTCTACGACAATGACGTTGACGTCGGCGGCGGCAAGGAAAGCTGGAATGAAAAAAAAAAAAATTCTAATAACATATTCTTGACTTTAGACTAAGCCAGACATGGAAAAGACAGAGTTGACGGTGGAGCTAGCTCACCAAGAAGCATTCTGGCACTCCAACTCACCGTCGGGACACAGCAAGCCGCTTGGCCGGGCTCCGGTGGGAGGGTGTATGTAGTAAACGTATTTATATTCCATAAGGACTCAAAATCTGATGAATTCGTCTCGATGCGCATGCTATATTTGAGCATGTATAAGTCCAATTCACAATGTATTGCCACACAATCTTTGCGTATTTCTCCACCTATATCACTCAGAGTACCACGAAATGTACAAGGTACAGAAGGTGGGAGAAAGTAACCATAAAGAATATGAAAATTGCACAATTTACATACCAGGAACGAGGACTGCATTGAAACTGTCCGTGGCAGCGCCCTTGTTGTCATGAATTAAGAGCACACTGGGGCGATAGCTGCTATAATAGGAATACGTCAGGAGGTACTCATTGTAGATGACCAGAGGCTGACTGATCTGTGGATTTTGTCTGAAAGAGGAGAGAAGGATATTGTTGAGGATATACCTACTTAGTTGCAATGGGAAAAATAAAATTATTTTGCTTTAAATTTCCGTCACAAGACGCTAGCGCAGGCACCAAAATCACACTTAGTTCAGGCAAATGCAGAATGCACCGCGCCCGCCCTCCCTCAATACGCATGCACTACAGCTAATGCAGTTGTTAGTCTCTTGAACTTAAAGCAAAATAATTTTATTTTTTTTCATTTAATAATGGATTTCCGTAAACTAATGCCTGATTCCATGAATTATATATAGTTGAAACTGCTTATTATGGGAAAAGCTCGTGTTCTTGTTGTCAGCACGTTACCTAGAATCCTGGGTAGAACTTTAGCTTGTTTTTAGGTTTTCCTGTTTTGAAATAACTTAGGAAAAGCTTGATCAGGACGTTTGTGGTGTTAACACCCCCGCACCTCGGAAATCACGTTAATCCGTTAGTCCTGCGCCTGATCTTTCTCCGGTCATATCGGATGGCCGTCGCACCGAACTTAAAAGGTAAAGGAATAAAGAGTGCACCTGTGTGTTGCTCACATACTTGGATTCGAACCCGGGATGTCGTGGATAGAGGCCTGAGTAGCTAGACCTACGAGGCGTTGTTTTAAAATGCAGTAGGACTTACCTCGTGAAAAGATGGAACTGGTTGTCCCTGGATGGGATGTAGGGGATCTTGTCGGTGTCCACACCTGGAGGTGGCCATGGGATCTCTTCAGGGAGCGCCGGGGGCCATGGGAGAACGTCGGGCCACCACGATGGCACGTCGGGCCACTGGTCTGGTAGTGCGGGAGGCCAAGGGAGGGAGTCGGGCCACCACGATGGTTGGTCGGGCCACTCGTCAGGAATCGCTGGGGGCCAAGGCAGGGAATCGGGCCACCAAGACGGCTGGTCGGGCCATCCTTCGGGCTTCGCTGGGGGCCAGGGGAGGAAGTCAGGCCACCAAGATGGCGGATGTTCTGGCCATTTCTCAGGAATCGCTGGGGGCCAAGGCAGGGAATCGGGCCACCAAGACGGCTGGTCGGGCCAGCCTTCGGGTTTCGCTGGGGGCCAGGGCAGAGAGTCAGGCCACCAAGAAGGCTGGTCGGGCCATTGTTCGGGCTTCGCTGGGGGCCAGGGGAGGAAGTCAGGCCACCAGGAAGGCTCGTCAGGGAGCGTTGGAGGCCATGGGCGAGATTCGGGCCACCAGTGTGGCCTGTCGGGCCATTCAAATCTCTCCTCGGCTTGAGGGAGAGCTGAAACAAAAAATACATGAGCCTATTAAAATTCGGTCATGGCGTGTACGCTGAAAATCATGGTTTTTCAGCGTACACGCCATGTACCATGTTTCGAACAGTTATTAAACAAAATATATTATTGCATATTAAACAGTTTGTTTTTTAACAATGTAGTGATCATCAAGACGTTTTTTTCCATTAAATTTTATTTTTAATTGCAATTTGAAACTTGCTAATTATTAACTTCCACTACATGTCCGTACACATAATATTACAATAATTTGTTTTTGTTTTATGCTCAATAATTTTGAAGCAATATTTGTATAACTTAGACAAATAGCGCCATCTAAGAATATGAAATAAAACTAAAATTTTGAGCTGTCAGAAGATTCCTAAATAAAACTACTAGGCCTTCTTCTTCTTTGTTATGGCGAGCGAAACTGCTTGGCCCACTGTATACAACTTGCAACCATCGACGTAAAAATATATGGACGCCGATGTAACCACAAGAAATAATTGGCCCTGAGCCTTTTATAGGATTGTCGAATGGAACAATTAACACGGCATTCAAAAACCACATAAAGGCCAAACATGCCCAGGAATGGTCCAGAATAAATGCCCTGGAACACTCTAAAGCATTTCTTGATCTGAATGCTAGAAAATGGTACAAATACCTAATGCTTAACAGCCGCCAACACTCAAGACCTCTGCTGGGGGCATTAACTGGTCACTACGCCACAAATAAAATGCTAGTTGGTAAGAGCACTCGCCCGGATAGCGAAGGGACGTGGGTTCGAGTTCCACCGGATGACACAGTCGATTAATTTTTGTAAGTGAAATTTGATTTAATTTCATAAAAACTTGCAAAACAATTGCTTAAGTTATAAAAATATAATAAGTTAAGATGATTTCATCTTAACTGATGGTTAAATATTTGTAAAAATATTTCCATTGGATACATACGGGTACATTCCCCAAGTATTGATGAAATCGAACGCCGGCTCACTGGCGTAGCAAGCACTTGCAAAAATTCGTCGACTGACTAACGTCCTCCGTAGCTTAGTTGGTAAGAGCACTCGCCCGGATAGCGAAGGGACGTGGGTTCGAGTCCCACCGGATGGCACAGTCGATTAATTTTTGTAAGTGAAATTTGATTTAATTTTATAAGAACGAGACTTAATTGTAAAATTAATTTAATTGACGATTCTGAGTGCGGCAGAAAATATTAGAGACTCCTGAGATCGTAAGGTATTCGAGCGTTTGCATCCGTAGCCATACTTTTATGATGCTGGCCTGATAATGATGATCCTTATTAATATACAGTGTGTCCCTGGATAAAGTGCAATCCCGAAAGGGGATGAAACTAGACCATGAATCATTGACTAGAAAAATATTAAAAAAAATATAAAAAAATATTGTAGGATTTATTGGTATTTTAAGATTTTCATGTTTCATTAAGGACTCTATGTACAAAAGTATTGATTTCTTCCAAAATAATGGGTCTATTTCTTTGAAAAAAAAAAACAGTATGCCTAATACCTGGCGATGACCATGAAATAGTTAGATATTTTTAGTTAGAACAATGTTTTTTTTTTATTTGGAAGCTAAAATGGTAAAGAATAAAAGTAAGCTATAAAATTACATAGTTATAGGGCACATTTTTTTAGTAATTTGAAGTTTTTTAAATAAACGTCTAAAAAAATCATTTTTTTCATAAAAATACATTTTTTTACCCAAGATAGTTACTTTTTTGCGGACTATTTATTATTTCATGGTCATCGCCAGGTATTAGGCATACTGTTTTTTTTTTTCAAAGAAATAGACCCATTATTTTGGAAGAAATCAATACTTTTGTACATAGAGTCCTTAATGAAACATGAAATTCTTAAAATACCAATAAATCCTACAATATTTTTTTATATATTTTTTTAAATATTTTTCTAGTCAATGATTCATGGTCTAGTTTCATCCCCTTTCGGGATTGCACTTTATCCAGGGACACACTGTATAAGGTTACATTTTAGTAACGGATGAAACTTAGAGGGAAAAGGCAACAGCATTAGTAAATAATGTTTGTAAAAAACTTTAATTTTTATACGCTAGGTTTAGAGAAAAAAAGATCAAATACTATTTCTATTTCTAAGTAAAAAGTGTTGTAATTACTTTCTTGCTTACGTTTGGTACACAAGTATGGTGTTTTAGTAAATCAAAACGAGAGAGACAGAGGCAAAACGGAGTTTTTAGGACTCAACAGGATGATCTAAAAATATTTTTTTGTTAGGAAAAATAAAAATAGAAAAATTGCCCGTTTTTTGGAAAATAATGTTCAGGTCGTATTCCTCTGATATAGTAAGAGACTCTGGTAAAATATCGTCACTTGCTAAAACGTTACCTTCTATTGTTTAACTTAAAAACACTCACCTGACACGGCTGCTAGACCGCAGAGTAGAAGAGCTACCTTAAGGCCAACCATTGTGGTTAACTACTACTGAAGGTACCAACCACACAGTCCGTTATATACCTTAAGCATACCCCGTATCTTAGACTAGTAATCCGTTTAATAGAGGAGATTAATTACGCAAGAATGCAGCGAGCGTTATCAAACCCGCGCTCAAGATTATTATTGGCAGGGGATGGAAGAAATTTATATTATGAATATAATAATGCCTGGCACTGTTGGGGCTGCCGCGCTACTGCAGTGCCTCAAGCATGTTCGCGTATGCAGGAGTTTAGTTTCCCGGCCATACTACGCAAAATAGCCGGCTCCGTGGCAGCCGCAACAATATCATCATCCTCCTAGCGTTATCCCGGTTGTGCACTCGCACGCGAGGGCCCAGGGTTCGCTGACCATGATCCAGGATATGCCAGGTCGGGTAATTAGAGTGGAGCGACTGCCATCTGACACCCGTAATCGTGTTAAGAGGGGAACCTGACTAGTTGATCGATCATGGTTGTACACGTTGGTCTAGTTGTCAGCACGCTGGGTACTATCCACGAGGTCCCGGATTCGAATCCCGGGTCGAGCCGAAAAGTGTTGGGTTGTTCTGTCTTGGAATAACTCAGACACAGCTCCGGAGTAGGGAAGTTGGTTATGTCGGACTGCCGTCTCACCGAATTATGGGAGTGAAGGAACAGAGAGTGCACCTGTGTATTACGCACACACTTGTGTACTATAATATCTCCCGCGCAGTCGGCTTATCTCTGTAGAGATTTACCACCTACACATTCAGACGCCTAGTGCAGGTTTCCTCACGATGTTTTCCCTCACCGTAAGAGCATCGGTTAGTGAAACAACTAATGAACATAAGTCAGAAAAAGACATTGGTACAGTGCATAAGAGTCGTGCTTTAACTTTTCGGACTAAAGACTTAGGTAACTAAAGTGCCACCTGTAAAGGTGGCATTGCTGTAACAACATATCCAAAAACCGCGATTGTTATCACTTTGGTGTAAAACGACGATGTTTTCAACCCTTATGGGATCATTTTGTTTTCCGTCTGTCTGTCCTTTTTTCTAAGTAACGTGTGAAGGTATAAGTTGAAATTTATATCAAATAGGCACTATGCATGCGGTCCCTTGTAGCTGTGAAAAAAATCAAAGTTCTAAGTTAACGTATTCCAAAGATACGGCCATCCGTCTTTATTTCAATTCTGTTTATAACTTTTGCCTACATTTTTATCTTAGCGGGTAAATATCCATAATTATTGCAAACGCAGGTGCAGATACGTAACCAAAATAATTATAATATTAAATGTCCTTGTGATGATTACGCAAATTCGTTAATCTAACCTCCTATGATAAGCAAATAAATTTAATTTATGATTATAGATAAACGTCACCAAAGACACGACTTGATAGTAGGTATTTCTATGCAGTTTTGTTGCATATAGTTGATGTGAGGCACTGACCTTTACCTATATAATACAAGTAGGCTGGACTGCATACTGTCAACATAAAAATAAAGCCATTTGATTATCGCCATTTTGGCGCTGACGGCTGTAGTAAGTGTGTGGTGACCGTCCACGGGACTAATGAGAGTTGACATAAACATAAACAAGTTACTCTATTTTAGTTTCTTGGACACTCGGTGGGGATGCTTTGATTCGGCACAAAAATCATCTGTCATTTCTTAGAGAATGTTTAGTCCAGGGTACTTGTATTATAGAGGTCAGTGATGTAAGGTCATCAATTTCATGAAGAGCACAATATCATGCTACAATTTTTGTCAATCATTTTTGCTTATACTTGTAGAATGGACTATAGTAGGTACTAGCTGTTGCTCGCAACTTCTTCCGCGTGGACTAAATGATACAAAATAGTTTATACCTTCTTCGCTATCATGATCTCTTAGTCTATTATGTCGTAAGGAGAAAAGAGTAATCTGAAAAATCGAAGTCAATAGGCACTCTTTTTGGATAGGTTACTATTTCCTCGCCATTCTCGTCTGGTAAGCAAATTTCGAATTTCGAAAAAATATTTTTTGCCATAAACCTTGCTTAGTAAAAGTGTAAGGTAATAGTAGATTATTCACCAAGGGGGTAAAGTGATGTCTTACGTCACGGGCGTTATCTTATATCTCGAACGTAACGAAGGATTCGAAAGTTTACTCCCGAGCGCAGCGAGGAAGTTTAGTGTCTACTCCCGAGCATAGCGGGGGAGTTAAAAGTAGAATCCTGAGTGTAGCGAGGTATTTAAGCTCGCCCAAGACGAAGACATCTTTATCCCCAAGGAGAATACTCTGCTTTTCACACTTCGTACGAGGCAATAAAAAAATGTACTACAAAAACTTATTTTATCTATGAGTATAGGTATATCCTTTGACTTTTCTGGCAGTAAATTATTACTATTAACAATACCAGCAGCTTTACATTTACTGGACTCCGGTGTCATAAACTTTGTCACTCGACAGTTTTACGTAAGCATTGTTTGTAATAGGGATCCACACGCAAAGCTTGATGCAGATGGCGCTAGCATAGATACGGCTATGTCAAACATTTTGCTTTTGTTTATGTCGGGCTTTTTCGTATCTAATTTACAGTTTTTCGTGACTATCTCATGTTATTTCATCATAATGTATTCGTCAATTAAATTATCTGAACTAAAAGACGAACTTCGGAAACGAGGATCAAAAGTATCTGGTAAAAAAGCCGATCTTATTGCGAGGTAAACATTTGGGTGTTAATCCAGTTTTATTGCTGTAAATGTAACATTTAATTGGTTGTTGAAATTGTATTTGTGTTACAAATTAACTACATAACAAGGATTTTTCTAAATAAAACCAATAACTAAAATAATAATACACGTATATACATGTTTGTTTTTTAGGTTAGAATTGTACGATCGGAACCGCGATGATACCGGGAATTTTGGTGTCGTAGCTTCACAATCTAGTTATACGATGAATGTTCTCGATCCAGAAGCTTATCATGATGTAAATGGTTCCAGTAAACTACCTAATATTAATTAATTTTCTTCTTATAGCTGTTTCACGCTTCGTTTTTAAAACTGGGTCTTTTGGAAATAAATGAACACCATTATTGTAACAACCTGGCACAGCACATAACGGCATTATGCTTTTGTAGATTTAAAACACAAAAAAAATACTCAAAAAAACACAACTTCTGTACTGGAATGACAGATAGCTTTGGCCGCATCAACACTGCGCCACCTACAGGGAGAATTTGGCAGTGTGGATCCCCATTTTTTTCCTTTATTTATTTATTTTTTTAGAAGCGCGCGCTTTTTCTTTCATTTCATTCGTGCTAAAATTCTTGGCTGCCAGGTTCAAATTTCAAATATGTTCTCTTTGGTGCGGGACGGGCTAGTGTGATCATGCCTACGAACTCTTATTCGAAATTCAAATCACTTTGCCTCCCTAGGCCTGATGAAATTTCATACAACATTACGTCCCTAGGGATGCAATGACTCACTTTGAGTCAGGTTTACTTGATGTGTAATTGAACATTGCCGAGTAGGTAGTATGAAAAGTACTTTTTAGTTTACTTTTGCAGGCAGTTTTATTTATTTGTACAAATAGTTAGGTAACTCTAGGTTTAAGTGTTCAAAAAAAGTTGGACTCAAAGCTTCCTACCGCAATAGATGGATGTGGTTTAGCATCTATTTTTTGTCTACCTACCCAACTTAAGGTTTGTAACTTAAAAGTACTATCGTTAAGTAAGTAAGACTATTGTTAATATTCTAAATACAATAATTTCCGTATATGTATTCCATATCTCTTATAGTTTAGCTGAGCTGCTAGGGTTCCATATCAGTTGCTCCCAACCTTAAATTTGTGTACGTCAAGGGGGAATCCAGTCCGGGTGTTGGATCCATTCGGGGTGTTCTGAGGGAGCCCACTCGGGGTGTTGGATCCACTCAGGGTGTTCAGTAGGGCGTTGAATCCAGCTAGGGTGCTCCGTAGGGCGTTGAATCCAGCTAGGATGTTCAGTTGGACGTTGGATCCAGCTAGGATGCTCAGTGGGCTTCTGTGGGGGCCACCAAGATGGGGCCCTCTGGTCACTCACTGTGAAATAAAGAAGTATTCTGTGTATATTATGTTGTAGATTATATCCAAAAATATTTTTAAGCACAAAAAAATTTAGGCAAAGAAAAATTAAAAAGGCAAACCCCACCATCAGATGGGATTAATACTGCCCAGGAGAGAAAGTAAGAGAGAGAGAGAGCGATAGATTTTAAGCGCAAACTAATATGTTTTTAAATTTATAAGAACCAAAATAAAGAAAAATGAACAACTAATTAATACTTTAAATAACTTATAAGTTTTTATTTTATTCCTTTTTCTTTGTCTTACCTTCAGCAACGAAAGGCCAGGGCAGATCAGCGGGCCACCAAGAAGGCTTATTCAGAGGCCATTGGATCTTGTCCGGGTGTTGGATCCACTCGGGGTGTTCTGAGGGAGCCCACTCGGGGTGTTGGATCCACTCAGGGTGCTCAGTAGGTCGTTGAATCCAGCTAGGGTGTTCCGTAGGGCGTTGAATCCAGCTAGGGTGTTCCGTAGGGCGTTGAATCCAGCTAGGGTGTTCCGTAGGGCGTTGAATCCAGCTGGGATGTTCAGTGGGCTTCTGTGGGGGCCACCAGGATGGAGCCCTCTGGTCACTCACTGTGAAATAAAGAAGTGTTTTGTGTAAATTCTCTTGTAGATTGTATCCAAAAATATTTATTAGCACAAACCAACGTGTTTCTAGTTTTATAAGAACCGAAATAGAGGAAAATGGACAACTAAGTAAATTAAAACTTATATGTTTTTGTTTTAACCCTTTTTTTCGTCTTACCTTCAGCAACGAAAGGCCAGGGCAGGTTCGCGGGCCACCAATAAGGCTTATTCAGAGGCCATTGGATCTTGTCCGGGTGTTGGATCCATTCGGGGTGTTCTGAGGGAGCCCACTCGGGGTGTTGGATCCACTCAGGGTGCTCAGTAGGGCGTTGAATCCAGCTAGGGTGTTCCGTAGGGCGTTGAATCCAGCTAGGGTGTTCAGTAGGGCGTTGAATCCAGCTGGGATGTTCAGTGGGGCGTTGAATCCAGCTAGGGTGCTCAGTGGGCTTCTGTGGGGGCCACCAAGAGGGTTGCCTACTCTCCGGCTGGGGGAGAGCTGAAATAAGCATGCATTTGAAAGTTTACTTATTTATTTGAGCTTTATTGCATAACTGAAAATTGTACAGAATTCGGACATAATGCTAAGTTACATTTTCTACCAGTTATACCTTTTGAGCTAAGCAGAAATTAATAGAGGGCAGTGCGAAGAAAAAAAGAAGTTAATTTAGTTTATTTATTTTTGATTTGATATTAATAAGTTATTCTATTATTTTTTTTATTTGTTGGAGATATTTTAATAATGTTCTTTATTGTAGGCTTACCTAAGGCCGCTGCTACACCGATGAGCAAAAACACAAGTGAGGACCTCGCCATATTTCTGCTGATGCATATTGGACATTTTCAGTGCATTATATACTAGTTTTTGGAAGATCAACAGTATCTATAATCCTTATACTTATCTCGGTTTAACGCAGATTAAAAAAGGATCTAGCTTAACGGATGAACTTAAATCAAAATAGATAACTGTCTCCGCGCTGCATGATTTACCCCCAGCAGAATTGCCAAGGTTAGATAAGGTTAGATGGCTTTTGGCTGAGTTATATATATTATTTGTTTTACTAACCGATGCTATTACGGTGAGGGAAAACATCGTGAGGAAACCTGCACATTCTGGCGACTGAACGACTTTCCGGCGAGAAAAGTGTCACATCACATATTGGGTAAAAAATTTAGTTTTTGCAGCCCTATCTATACATAAAACTGCAAAATCGATGCGTCTGTACATTGAGTATTTTTACCAAAAACTAACTAAGGGGGATGTTAAAATAGTAACAGAATAGGAATCTACGACTTTTAATTTTTTTGTCTGTTTGTCTGTGCCTGTTTGTCTGTTTGTACACGCTAATCTCCGGAACTACTTAACGGATTTGAATGAAACTTTTTTTATTGTGTAGCTATTGAGTCTGGGCAAATACTAGGCTATAACTTATTTTGAAGATCGGAGTACCTGACGTGGAACCTTAGCAGTACACTTAAACTAAGAGAGATATGAAAGCAGGGCTTTAAGAAAAGTTATTCAGCGTGATGAGCATTTTCTATTGACGTACACAAATTGAAGGTCTGGAGCAACTGATACGGAACCCTAGCAGCTCAGCTTAACAATAAAAGATATGAATAGAGCGCCTTAGGGAACATTGTTCAGCGTGATGAGCACTTTCTATTGACGTACACAAATTGAAGGTCTGGAGCAACTGATATAGAACCCTTGCAGCTCAGCTCAACTATAAGAGATATAAATAGAGCGCTTTAGGGAACATTGTTCAGCGTGATGAGCATTTTCTATTGACTTACACAAATTGAAGGTCTGGAGCAATTGATATGCTAAATTACTTTAGACTGATTTTCAAACTCCCAAGGTAACCCTACTGTCTCCAAGTTACGATCTGGTGACGGAAACCTGAAGAAATCGAGAGATTCCTTCAGATTTTATAGGCATGTATACCATATATGCTACAGCATTAATTTAGGTATAGGTATAGCGTTTACATTCAGGAGTTGATGGTGCTGACCTTAACGCTAAGTAGTTCGTGGATACTTTCACCACAGACAGTTTGTCGAAATTTTGTTGAATCACTGTATTATTAATGAAAGATCAAAGTCAATTGGCACTATTTTTTATACTACTTATCACTAACTTACTGACGGAAATACTTACTTACTCGTACTTACTTTACGTTATAGGACAAAGGGTAGGGAGGCCTTTGCCCTGCAGTGGGACACGAGAGGCTCCTAATAATAATAATAATAAAAACTTTACGATAGTAGTAACTTACAAACCGACCTGTGAGTAGGCTAGGGACACAAATAAATGCTAAGCCGCAATAATCTATTGCGGTAGGACGGTTTGAGTCTGACTTTTTTCTGATCACTAAAGCTAAGGTTACCTATATCTTTTTTACAAACGAATTAAACTGTTTTAATAAAGTAAACCAAAAAGTAAAAAAAAATCCTTTACACTTTTACTAAGAAAAATATACGACAAAATTTAGTTTTGGAGTCGGTGTTACTGCCATGCGAAAGTTTCTTACCAGAGGAGGATGGCAAGGTGATAGTAACCTATCTAAAAAAGAGTGACTATTGACCTTGATTTTTCATTCCTCCCTTCTCCTTACGACATAGTAGACTAAGAGATCATGGTAGCTGGATGGCTATGGGAGTATAAAATATATATTTTGTATCATCGAGTCCACGCGTACAAAGTCGTGGGCAACAGCTTGTTAATAATAAAATTTCAGTAAAATTTGAGTAATAGTTTTAAATTATACCGCCCTACTGGACCAAAAAAATGTACTTTAAAGTTTAATATTTTGTAAACCGAGCATCAAATCAAAAAATTGTCTTAGAAACTCTTAAGTTATGATAAAAGAATTTAAATCAAATTTCACTTACAAAAATTAATCGACTGTGTCATCCGGTGGGACTCGAACCCACGTCCCTTCGCTATCCGGGCGAGTGCTCTTACCAACTAAGCTACGGGGGACGTTAGTCAGTCGACGAAATTTTGCAAGTGCTTGCTACGCCAGTGAGCCGGCGTTCGATTTCATCAATACTTGGGGAATCTACCCGCAATGGAAATATTTTTACAAATGACACAGTCGATTAATTTTTGTAAGTAAAATTTGATTTAAATTCGTAAAAACTTGCAAAATAATTGCTTAAGTTATAAAAATATAATATTATTATAAAAGATCTATTTAACAATTACCCACACGATGGGGTAGGCGACAAAATAAAAATTCATCCCCACTTCATAATATGTTGGGGAGCTACCCTAAAAAAATGTTTTTCAAAACTTTATTCTACCACTTTGTCATCGTAGTTGGAATACATACACCTTAAAAATTACAGCTTTTTTGTAATAACGGTCTCTTTGCAAAACCTCGGATAGGCAGACAGACAGACGAACATGACGAAACTATAACGGTGTTATTACAAAAAAATAGACCACGTTTATAATAGGTCTAAATATTAGCCGATAACAGAGGAATGAATGATACATTCGTGACATAACCTAATAGAGAAACGCTTTTCTAATTGGCTAGCTAATTGCTTAGTCCTGGCTTAAGCCCGGTACTAAGATTTTGTAATAACGGGGTTAGGGTCTGCCATCATAATATGATGGTGATGGCCGTTTATTATTGTTTTTTGGAAGTTTTTACGAAATTGGCTCACAAAAATTAATCGACTGTCTTCTGCTATGTAACTTTTCAGTCAATTTATTTCAGTCATTGCTGCTAAAAATACTCATATAAATAAACTTATCAGTCAGATTTACGTATATCCAAAAATTGGCCCTTGTGTAGGGTGCAAAATCATCAGATGAAAATTTGAAATGACGGCGACCCACGAATGAAGATATTTTTTTTAAATTGCCCATATTTTACCAATTCAAAGACTGACTAATGTCTTCCGTAGCTTGGTAAGAGCATTCGCCCGGATAGCGAAAGGACGTGGGTTCGAGTCCCACCGGATGACACAGTCGATTAATTTTTGTGAGCGAAATTAAATTTGATTTCGTAAAAATGATTTGATTGTTCTTATTGAATAGGCTTCGAAACTACTTGACCGATTCAAATGAAATTTGGTACAGAGATAATTTGAGACCCTTGGATTGGAAGGTCAAGGTTACCTTTTGTCGTCATACAAAATCATCATGGGGGTGAAATGGGGATTATTAGGTTTGTATAGAAAATCCTACTTTTGGCGTGGGCGAACTCGGGGACCTGTTAGTATTTTTATAAGGTCTGGTTAGCCAAAGGTCGTAGGTTCAAATCCTGCTCGTGTGCGAATTTTTGGTTGCTTATTTAAACTTTTAAAAACTTATTTGTTGGAACATGTTTTTTTGTGATGTAGTCTTATCTACTTAAAAATGAATAACAATATTATTTAACGTATCTTTCAATGCACTAATCTCCCTGTCAGTTGTTGATTATCTATAAACTACCTATCATTATTAACCAGATCAATAAGTCGAGTATATAAGGAAACCATTTATGTTTTCTAATCTAAGCTCTTACTATCAGCAAATTAAATATCTTCTGACTCCTCGTTGGTCTAGTGGTCAGCACGCTGGGTACTTTTCGCGAGGAACCCGGGAGGCTCGAATCCCGGGCCGGGCCGAAAGTGGTAGGTTTTTCTGTCTTGAAATAACTCAGACCCAGCTCCGGAGTCAGGAAGTTGGTGGTGTTAACACCCCCGTGCCTCGGAAAGCACGTTAAGCCGTTGGTCCTGCGCTTGATCTCTCTACGGACAAGTCGGACTGCCGTCTCACCGAATTTCGGGAGTTAAGGAACAGAGAGTGCACCTGTGTATTGCGCACACACTTGTGCACTATAATGTCTCCCACGCGGTTGGCTAATCTATGTTAAGGTTTGCCGCTGTAGTGGAAATTCGGCTAGGAGGACATTAACTATCTTTTGAATAGCCAGCAATCGGGAAACTGCTAAATTTTAGGATGGCTAAAACCTATCACGAGCGTTAAGTTCAAAGTTGACAGGTTTTCAGATGGCAATTCTTCATGGTAACAGGAGGAAAAAGCGAGAAGGGGACTTATATATTTACAGGTTAAAAATCTGCTCCGCTGCGGGCCTAATAATTTCCGGGGTCATGGTACGAATTAAGGAAATTCGTCTGGTTAAGAAACTGAATAATAAATAAATAAATTGTTTCAACAAACACACCAATTACCTAGCCCCAAACTAAGCGTGAGCTAGTGCTATGGTGACTAGGATAACGGATAGACATACTTATATACATTTATACACATCCATGACTTAGGTACAAATGCTCATGCTCATCACACAAACAAACATTTGCCCTTTGCAGGATTCGAACCCGCAACCGCCTGGTTTAGAAGTCCGGGGCGCGCACCACTACACCAAGACGGTCGTCAAATAATAGTTAGAATAGTTCCTGATGGTAAGCCTGAGTGTGCGTAGTGGAGCTATAGACTCACTGCTAATTTAGAATTTAAAATTCCAATCACCCAATCAATTCTTAGGACCGCCGTTCTCGTCTGCCCCCACACCTTTGTACCCCGCAGGCGACGTCTCATATAAGCAGTCGGACTCCACCAAAGCATAATTACATAGTCTGGGAGTTGACTGTAGCACAGAATAAGTACTAGTACTTCAGAAGTATGACTTAGCAATTGTATTCAAAGAAATGTCTACTCAATGTCGTCAACAATATGGTGTAATTTAGTTCCCCTCAGACTCAAGCACATTTTCGTATAGACACCTACAAAAATCCATTGCAAGATAATTTTATACTTATTGCTCTGGAATATGATTCATAATACACTAAACCTATTCAATGACGTAATATCACGCGACGCGATAGGGTTGACTGCTACGAGAAGCTTCTAACGCCATTTAGCGCCTCTTTCTAGTACTTTATTCATTCTCGTCCAGCCAGCAACGCAGCCGCGCGGCCACCAGTGAATAAAACGCGCGAGCGTGTCGCTGGCCGGTAGCGACACGCAACTTGTTTTAGCCCCTAAGTAGGGGCGCCGCGCGTAGGTACGTTTTTGCTACCTCCGCGGGGAGATACACAGGCCTGACTGTAGCAACTCTAGACGACCATCTTAGTGTAGTCGTTCGCGCACCGGACTTCTAAGCCAAGCGGTTGCGGGTTCGAATCCCGCAAGGGGCAAATGTTTGTGTGATGAGCACGAGCAATTTGTACCTAAGTCATGGATGTTTATATGTATTTATCCTAGTCACCATAGCACTTGTGCTATGCCAAACTAAGCGTGAGCTTGCTCACGCTTAGTTTGGGACTAGGTAATTGGTGTGTTTGTTTGAAACAATTTTTATTATTCATTATTATTTAACTCTACACCATTGATTCCAAAATGGAGGTTCCCTTGAAAGCCGTAGTGTTCCGTAGTGGTTCTGCTGCGGACATCAATACCATTTATCTTCTACAGAAGAGAGTCAGTCGTGTTATTTACCCAAAAACTTAGTCTGCACGAGTCCCTGAGAGAATTCTTTAAAGAAATTAAAAACTCAAGCTTGCACCATAACCCCCCACCATTCTCTTATCACTAGTGTTCTCTTGTACCCAAAGGTTGTCTGGAAAAGATCGCTCCCTGTGATAAGACCGCCTACATTGTGCCTGCCTACCAACATAGTATTTCTTTAATTGTAAGTTTGTAATGTGTTTTCTGATTGCAATAAAGGGTATCTTCTATCTATCTAAACTCAAATAATAATAATTTGATACACATGTACCTAAGTTACGCAAAAATGTTGATCGTTTTATGAACTCTAAGTCCGTGCCATATAACGGTGCATAAAAAGTTATTGACCCGTCACCCCTGCAGACCGTCACCCGTGTACCACTGCACGCCAATATGCGAAGCGCGGCGACCCTAACTATAACACGAAGCGATACGAATCTGTCTAACAAATGAACCTCGGTACGGGTCGACCTTGAAACCAAAAATCAAAAGTCGTAATAATCGCTAGTTAGACAGACAAATGATACGTGTCACAAGGTTTTAGCTGTCAAGGTGAATGACCTTAAGCATGTTTATCTGGCACGTACTTTACATCCATAGATTTAGATGATATGCAGTATAGAGATAGTTTGTGTCCCAATAAAGTATAGAGGATTGTTTTTGCTTTTTTTGATAGTTTATCCCGTTGCGGGATTCGAACCCGCAACCGCAGGCATATAAGGCAGGAGAGTAGAGAACCAGGCCAAGAAGGTCGTGCCTCTTTCTAGTACATTCTATCGATTATGGATGACGTTTGTAATCGAACTTCAGTCTATTGAAACCACGCAGGGGACAGGTGTACAAGATGTGACCACTCTTTTATTTGAACTGAATTAGCGGTTGACTTAGATCTACCATGCCTGTAGCACAGATAATAAACTTCTGTAAATATTGCATGACACTGATATCCCGAGACATTTTTAAGTGCGACCGTTGACAAGATTTGCGAGAGTTTAAATACAATTATTAGATATTGAGTGGTAGAGTCAGATTCTTAGCATAAAACAAATCGTTTTCCTTACGGATTGTGAATAGTTTGCTATTGTCATGCTGAATTGTACCTACCTTTTCAGCATACGTTGGAGTTTGTTCTTAGGAGCGGGAATAAGAAGGAGCACACACTTTCTACTAACTTTAAACAAATTAACAGCAACAAAAAATATTGCACAGTAGGTTTGTTACAAGTGGAGAAAAAGTTGGAAGTTCTTGTCGTATTAGGATCAGGTCTACAGAATAGGGAATTGTAGAGACAAGGTAAACTACACTGACTTCAAAAAAGTTTTTTAAACATGATTATGTGGTTGTTACACTTTGTCACCTTGCAAAAATAGCCTGTAAACGTAGCATTATCTTACTTTTTTTTATTTAAGCTGCTATATAATTTCGTTCACAATTTTTTAATTGTTAGCTTAGGATTTTTGGTTTCTTATTTAAACTTATAATGTAAGTTTCTTTGAGAAAGACTTGTAGGTAATGTTCGTTTCTAGCTAGTAAAGAATTATTTTTTATCGAAGCGACAAAAACCTAAAGCGTAAGATCTCTTGATTTCTATGGGACATTTAAGTCCACCTTTCCTCTCATATATTATCTATTATGCAATTATCAATGTATTACAGTAATCAACGCTAATAACACCTCCTACGTAGTTGTTTTAAAATAAAATTATTTCCATAGATAAAACTCATCAATATCTCAATATCGATATAGATAATATATTTTGTTTACTGTTAGTGGTTTCCCGCGAATTAGGACCTTTATCCTCAAATATGTAGGTATTGGTGATACTTTAGTAGGGTATGGTAGGTACCTTTACTTTTAACCTGAGGTTACTTATTTTTTACCCGACTGCGGAAGGAGGGTTCTGTTTAGGGTTCAAGATTTCTCGAGCTTATTAATTTCTCGGGTCTCAAGAATTCTCGAGCCCAATTTCTCGGGTCTTCTCGGGTTGTCAAGAAATTCACCGTCACGTATGTTTTATTTAGCGTAGCGTACTTTTCTATTCGGTTCAAAAATGAAAAAAGAAAGAAGATCAATAGAACAATGTCTAAACATACCTACAAAACAATCGTCTGCTTGTTCTGTCTTATAAATTAGCCTTTAGAAAAACTAAAGCATACTTATATAACTCTATCAGCTTGCCGGTTCCTTATTTTATTTATTTTAGGAAGATTTACAGTTTCAATTATTCACTAAACAACAACAGTTTTCTGTGGTTCTATACTAATAACAAATCTTCACATATAGGTAATCAGATAAATAAGGTTACATCGAATATTTTTACATATCCTGATATTAAAAATATCTATAATTTTTAAAGTAAAAGTTGTTAAATAAGTTTTAACTATGAAAGTAGTACTTTTATACATGAAATTGTCGGGTCTGTTCAAGTATTTTACCAAAGATATATGACGACGACGAAATATGATTTCTCGAGTTCTCGACTTTTCTCGAGCTTAATTTCCCGGGAGCAAAACCCAACGATTTCCCGGGAATTCTCGGCTCGGGAATTCCCGGGAATAAACCCTAGTTCTGTTTTTCGAGAATATGTATGTATAATTGTTTGGCACGCCCTACAGCCCAAACGGCTGGACAGTTTTTGACTTAAGAGGTGTCGTTGAATTTGTCAAAAATGTGAAAGTGTCATAGGCTTATCGACTTGAAAAAAATATGGACTCAGTACCGCGGTACTAAAGAGTGCAGCAGGGTTCAAGACTGTGTGTGCGAGATCATAGGGTTACAATGGCGGCCGATCGGCTTACTTTGGTGTGAGTGTTTGCGTGATAATATCGTGTATTTACGATGATGACTGGCTTACTTTGGTGCTTCAGTTTTAATGTAGGCGACACGGAGTCCATATTTTTCTTCACGTCGATGCATAGGCTATATACATTTAAAAAATGGCGAATAAAAATAATGGGGGGAGGGGGATCGATTTTTTCCTTACCATAGCAATATGGGTATCAAATGAAAGCCAGTAAAAAAGCCATTTCAAAAATATGATATTTGCAATCGGGTGTTTTGTTTTTTCAATAATTATGTTTACTTGATTTTTGCTCCTTTAAGTGTCCTCAATCCATTTCACTTTTATTGTGCGACGGGATTTCGAAAAATAATCAAAATGGCGGCGGGGTCGATGTGTCAGAAAGTTTCAATCCCCTTTGCGGAAGTGTCATACAAACTTCCATTCCCTAGTTTCAGGGGTTGGGGGCACTAACAGTGTATTTATTTAAAAAAGTGGTAGAACTGTCATCTCGTACCGCGCGTCAATTCGAATTCGATGCTCCGAGCACGCGTTTTTTTACGTGTCAAATGACATATTATTGCACTTGAAAAAATGACCACCAGAGGCGGGAATTGAACCCGCGTTCCTCGCATACCGGGCGATTGCCTAACCTCTCGGCCACCCTGGCATTGGCAGAGCCTGTCGAAATTTTCAAGTAATTCTTAACGCTGTTATGCAAAGTAAATGCTTATCACTTAAAAAACAATAATTTATGTCAAATGACATATTTGAATGCAAAATTGAGAAAATTACACAATTTGAGGCAATCAGTTTCGGCGCGCTAATGACCAATCTACCTCTTTTTAAAAGCACTACCTATCTTTAGTTGGGTGTAAAAGTTCCTTGTTTCAGGTGTCTTTGTTGTTTGTGTACAGTACTAAATACTCTCAGACCAAATAAAAAAGGTAGACGTAGCCTCGCGTACTAAAGGAAATAGGAAGTCGACCGCGCGTCAGTGCCCTGCCAAACCTTTGACGTAATAGTGCGCGACACCATTCGTTCACAAAATAATTTAAAATGCCGTCGTCCGTGGTAAAATATTGCAAAAACAACTCAGTTACTTAAAAGAAAATCTCTGTAATTCCTTTCCATAAGTTAGATTCCGTTGATAATTTCAATGTTATTCCAAAATGTTTACAATTATGTTTTTCAAACACAAGACCTCAACAAATGTTGGAGTTGTGGCACTAGCTTACACATCGAACTTTCTAGGGACTTAGGGAAGTAAACAATAATTTTGATCATCAGTGAGTGAGAGACGAAATCGTTTTTATTTAGATATCAATAAAATAATAATAATAATAATAATAATGTCCTCCTAGCCGATTTTCGACTACAGTGGCCGATCTCAACAGATATTAGCCGACCTGCGCGAGAGATATTATAGTGCACAAATGTTTGCGCAATACACAGGTGCACTCTCTGTTCCTTCACTCTCATAATTCGGTGAAACGGCAGTCAGGACCAACGGCTTAACGTGCTTTCCGAGGCACAAGGGTTAAATACCACCAACTTCCTGATTCCGGAGCTGTGTCTGAGTTATTTCAAGACAGAAAACCCAACACATTTTTGGCCCGACCCGGGATTCGAACCCGGGACCTCGTGGATAGTACCCAGCGTGCTGACCACTAGACTAACGTGGCAGTCAATCAATAAAATATTAGAGCTATGAATTGAAACTTATATGTTTAAATGTGTACTATTGATATCATATTAAACAGAGTTTTTTTTATCTGGGCCCTATTACACAAAGTGTACAAGTCTTGTGGTACGAGTGTGTAACCATAGTAACGCCGATTTCTGCTATGGGTTACTATGTTTGTTACCATGGTTACAAAATCGTATTACAAGACTTCTACCCTTTCTAAAACACGGCCTTGTATAATCAAAACCTAAGTAATGTGATCTAATATGTACTTTGATATGAAGAATAAGGGAAATAAAATAATTGTGAGTTACTGTCGGAACAAGATTATATTATCCTTAATTAATGTAAGTTTTATTTTGATCGTTTATTTAGAACTATGTTTAGTGCTGATTAGAGATGTTATGGAGCTCCCGTAACCGAATCCGATATAAAAGTCTAAATGAAACATGTATTGATAGGCCATTTTTGATGAAGTGAATGCAGATTCTGAAAAATGTAAACAATGCGATAAATACTTCTCGCGGAAAGGAGGAGGTACTACGTCGCTGAAACTACATCTAAAATCAAAACACAGTGTTAAGTACGAAGAACTTTTGTTACTGGAAAAAAATAATCCATAACCGAAATTATCCGAAAATAACGGATATTCCGAAATAATTGCATATCCGTATCCGTATCCAAAACCGAAATAATATTATTCTGATATCCATATCCGTATCCAGATCCGTAATTTCATATCCATAACATCCCTCGTGCTGATGTTGTTCATCCATTCTTCAACCCCTGGAGAATGGTGGTGTGGCATTCGTCTCCACGTAGAATATTCCAGTTGTTCTAAAAATGAAGACACAAAAGTGAGCGTAGTTGGAAGCGAGAAGTCACAAAAATGAGTTTAGTCGAAAGTGGGAAGTCACAAAAGTGAGATGAGGCGAAATTGGGAAGTCACAAAAGTGAGTTAAGCCGGACATGGGAAGTAACAAAAGTGAGTTTAGTCGAAAGTGGGAAGTCACAAAAGTGAGTTAGTCGGAAGACGAAAGTCACAAAAGTGAGTTTAGTCTGAAATGGGAAGTCACAAAAGAGAATTCGATAGGGAGTTACGGAATATGAGTCGAAGCTAAAATCTCGTAGTTAATTTAGTTACTTAAGCAGTAGCAATGTTTACTCATAGGGGTCCTGTATAAGAATCTTAGTAGCACAAAAAATATCCTTAAATATCTGTTCTATCAATTAATAATAAGACACTTCTTGAGACTGCAGCTGTGTCAGAGTTATTTCAAGACAGAAGACCCAACACTTTTGACCCGACCCGGAATCGAGCCCGGGACCTTGTACAGTACTAAGCGTGCTGACCACTAGACCAAGCAGGCAATCATTAGTAAGTTGGATGTACTAAGTCTAGAGTTCACCAACACATGTTAAATTTTTGATCAGCCAGTTTAGCATTATCTAAACTTATAATATTACTAATGGTTCCCGCAATATTGTTTATCGCGACAAAATGTAGCTTATGTCCTTTCAAGGGTCTCGAACTGTCTCCACATCAAATTTCATCTCAATCGGTTTACTGGTTTAAGCGTCAAGAGGTAACAGACAGACACACTTTCGCATTTATAATATTAAGTATGGATGAAGAGGAAGGATTTGATTATTTGTTTGTATTGAATAGGCTCCGAAATTACTGGACCGATTCAAATGAAATTTCGTACAGAGAGAGTTTGAGACCCTGGGAATGACATAGCTACTTACTACATAGGACTTTTGTCGCGATATAAAATTATCAGGGGGGTGAAATGGGGGATGAAAGTTTGTATGGAAAATCGGACTTTTGGCGCGGGGAACTGCTAGCTTGAAATATTTTGTACGTGGATTCTGTCAAATTAATCGTCAATCGAGGTTGTTTAAATGTTGGTGAACCCTGGTCTTAGACGCATCTTACCCAGTCTTAGGCACAAGCCCTCCCATGGTCAGAGTGCCAGGTAATACACAGTTGGCGGTGAGGGCAGCCGTGAGGGTCAGGCAGCGGCGTCCGGTGAAGCCTCCTGAGGTTAATGACTCCGCCAGATAGTAGTAGGACCTGGAGAAATGTAATTGATGGAATCAAGCGTTACTTTGCGGAAATCCATTCATATGGGAAAAAATTAAATTATTTTGCTCTAAATTTCCGCTAAGAGTCGCTAGCGCAGGCACCAAAACCACACCAACCGCAACCACGTTGAGTGTTAGTTCAGGCAAATGCAGAACGCACTCCCTCAATACGCATGCACTACAGCTAATGCAGTTGTTAGGTACGAAGAAATGGTTGAAGAATGAAGACTTTTGCTAGGAGTAACCTGTCACTCATCAAATAAAATAATGACCCCTCACTGTCTTAAAACTTATCTTAATTGGCTTTCATTCGGTGTTGTCACCTAGTGTTACCAGGTGGGAAATTCCCCATAGTTCAATGGCAAAAATGTGATATTGGTTGTGATATTGGTCCGTGAGTTGCCGGGAGATAAAATTTTCAGCTGATCAATTCACACACACCGTCTAATTTTGGACGTACGTTAGTTAGTCCGACTAATCAGTTTATCGCGAATGGCCAGCTTTAGCAACAAAGCATTGGTAGTCAGTTTAAAAATAGCAAATATATTTTTTTAAGACTAGAGTTAGGAAGAAATATGGTAAAACATTTTTGAAATGGAGGACAACGTGGGTTACACGACCAGCTTCCTGGCTCTGGAACATTTTTCTGAGTTACTTTAAGACAGAAAAACCCAGGAACAAGCGGTTCTATCCAGGTTTCGAGCCCAGAGCCTCGAGGGAACCTTAAACTAAAAGACTTACCTAGCATGATCACACTCCTGAGAGTTGCATCCAGGCATGTTAATTCCTCCATTTGGGTAAAAGTCTACGTGCCCCAGGGTATTGAGGAAGCCTAGAACACCAGCATTGGTGTGGATAACCTCTGTGTACGTTCCATCGTCAGCTCGGAACCGGTGGTCGTTGGTCAGGAACCCTGGCTGAGCAGCTTCTAGGGCTGAAAAATTAGGCATGTGGCTTGAGTTAGGGGCCTATAAACATGACGCCCAGCGTCAGGGCCTTCAGCACCCTTACTAACAAAAGTCGGAAACTACAGATTTCGAATCCAAAAGGCTATTTTCCGAAGACGTTAAAAAAAATGCGATTCTCAAACGCCGGAATCGAAAACTTTGACGTTTTCATTAGGCACAAATGACATTAGCTTCCGAAAACTCCGTTCGGAAAGAATGTTTGACATTCGAATTCGGAAAGGATCCAACACGGAAACTTTTCGAGTGTTTCTGAATCAGTGTGAGGTTTGACTTTTGTTGAGGTTTTTAAGGAAATGTAGTATTCTCTGACCCCGACATAGCGATGGGCGATTATTACTAAATTAATCGAATGTATTCGATAAGCAACCGCAGTCATTCGATTATTCTTCGATTATGCGGCGACCAATACCGGAGCGCGCGGTGCGCAGGCCGTTCTACTAACGAATAAATCGTCATTCGTCGCGTCGATTAATCATTCGGTCGCTGCCTCTCCTGTGCATCGAATTCATCGAAGGGCCCAGTATAGATTATCATTCGATTGTCGATTATTATTCGATCAATTTTTTTTCGAATTACTAAATCGACATTCAATATTTTGAATGCTCGATTATCGTTTCATTCGATTAATTTTTTTCGAACAATCGCCGATCGCTACCCCGACAACGGTTACTAACCAGTAATATAAGCAATCCTTCCGTCGATGTTCCTGCCGATGATCCCCGCTTGGTGAGCCCCGAGACTGTGGCCAATGATGTGGTAATGAGCTGGCACTGCGCCGGTTACCCGGTTCAGCCAATTGATGAACTGGGCAATACTTTCCCCTGGAACGGCAATCAAAAACTGTTGTTATTACGATTAATAGTTCAAAAAATCATTTAAAGCTTGTATTTCAAAATATTTTGGCGCTGTGAATAAACATCACAACACCTGTATAGACAAGCAGATAGTAAGCGACGATGTCTATTCACTCTTTTCTTAAAAGTATATAATTTATCATAGTGCTTAGAGAATTAGGAAACCTTAAAGGAAGCGACGATGAGGCCAAGGATGTGTCATGTTTGACTATATAGTAATATCCTTTTCACTCTTGAATTATAGTAGTGTTTAGAGAATTAGGGAACACAGCCGGCAATGAATGGTAAGTGTGTTCAATATATAAAACCAGTACCTGGGTTACTACTATTTAATAAAAAAAATCTTATTTAAAAACCAAAAAAAAGTTAGAAACTTGAATAAATACAAAAAGCACAAAAGTAAAAAATGTTTCGTCACCGAGCAAGATTCGAACCCTGGCCTCATGGAGTTGCCAGTCCGACGTCATACGCACTCGGCCTCGGCGCTCTTGCGTACCGAAAATTACCGACTATATTCTGCGTCGAACAATGTGAAAGAAAAACTTATAAAAACTCGAAAAAAACGCGTTTTCCAAAACATAAGACTAATCCAGATTAGATGGGATAAATAAAATACCAATTATTTTGCTTTAAATTTCCGCGGTTCTATTAATTATACATATCCAGATTTCAACCCCGAACCCACATACCAGCGAGATCTTTATAGATGTTTTCAAAATCACAAATATAAATTAACTAGTGGTTCCCCGCGACTTCACCCGCAACAATTGGATTTTCCATATAAACTTTTATCCCCCATTTCACCCCCTTAAAATTTTTATATCGCGACAAAATGTAGCCTATGTCCTTTTCCCCTGAAAAGGACATAGGCTACATTTTGTCGAATAGGTCCCGAACTGTCTCCATACCAAATTTCATCTCAAATGGTTCAGTGGTTTAAGCGTCAAGAGGTAACAGACAGACAGACATACTTTCACATTTATAATATTAGTATGGATAAATATACAAGAATTGCTCGTTTAAAGATATAAGAAGCTTACCAGCAGTCACAGTGTTGGTAACAGCAGTAGCATAGTTGATAGTGCTGGATCCAGCGCTCCAGTCTACCACCACTACATTGACGTCTTCCGCTGACAGGAACGCTGGAAAATAACAAATGAGTTCAGTGTCTGTGGAAATAACTAAGAGACAGTTCTAGAGTCGGACTAGAGTTGGTGGTGCCCAACCGTGCCGCTGAAAGCATGTACCTAACTTTTATACAGGGTCCAACAAAATCAATTACACTCCTTTTAGGGGGTGATTCTGCTGCCCTAATAGATCAACTTATACTAAGGGACCAACATCGAAATCCCAAAAAAATATTGATCAACTGATCACTCCTTTTGAGGTTTTGTAGGTAAGCTTGATAACATCTGACAGTAAGGTTGGTTACTTGCCATACAGACACCAATACGCACTGAGCCAGCGTGGTGGCGTATGGCTCGTACCTCGTGATAGTTGAGGTGAGGCCTTTGCCCAGCAGTGGGATCTTTATAAGCTAACTTTACATCAACTTTTTAAGATTTCGATGTTGATCCCATATTTAAAGTTGTTGTATTAGTCAGAGCCTCGACTGCCTTGTTGGTCTAGTGGTCAGCACGCTGGGTACTATCCACGAGGTCCCGGGTTCAAATCCCGGGTCGGGCCGGGAGTGTTTGGGTTTTTCTGTCTTGAAATTACTCAGACACAGCTATAACAATAAATTGGCAGGCGGTGACTCGCCAGCAACTGAATGCCCCCCCCCCCCCCCCCCCTGGCGTCGCGGGTCGTATAGACCGGACAGAGGGGCAACATTGGCGTTGCTAAGGGTAAGCTAAGGGTGGCCCTGGACTTTAAACGACGATCACGCGCTTAGTATTATTATTATGTGGGGATATGGATCTAACACAAAGAGGCCCCTTTGAGATACGATAATGCGTTGGGATATGTACACCTAGTGGATACTATCTCTGCCTGCACTATTAAGAAGATAAAGCCAAAGACAGCACCCGCTAGGTGCAAGGACTATTGCGGAGAAGATGGGAACGAATACTGGTTCTATGGATGGGAAATTGCTGGACTGGTTGCCGGGATATTGATGAGACAACGGGACGCCTGCCATATCTAATGTCTCATCTCGATAATCACGGCAGACGGTATTATTATAATTAATCAGAGCATCAGAATCACACCCTGAAAGCAATACAGTGTTAACCCTTATACAGGTTCTTAACAAACGCATCCCTCGCTCCGCATCCTCTTAAATCTTTGGTGGAACCGCAGCCTAAGGCCTTAGGTCAGGGTTGGTCACACGGCAGCACGTCCGACTCTAGAGACCGCCACTCATCATCATCATCTCATCTTCTTAGCGTTGTTCACTCGCACGTGAGTGCCCAGGATCCGCTGACCATGATCCATGATGTAGCAGATCAGGTAATTACAGTGGAGCAACTGCCGTCTTACCTCCGTGACCCAGTTAAGGGGAGCCTAACCAGGTTTGGATCATGGTTACACATTCAGTCGCCTAAATGTGCAGGTTTCTTCAAGATGTTTTCCCTCACCAGAGACCGCCTCTATTCCTTACGCAATAAAACCTGTTTTCGTTTACATGGCGTGTTGACGACTGTACTATTGAATTGTAAGGAAGCATCTAGAACTTTACCTGGCACTAAAAGAGTGTTCATAGCAGCAGTAGCACTGACTCGCCAGCCGTGTAGAAGCACGATGGTCCTTCGTCTAGCGTCGTAGTTGGTCAGGCCCAGGAGGCCTTCGCTACCCATCAGGAGTGGCTGGCTGACCGTAGGGTTGGCTCTGAAGACGAAATGTTTCATTAGTTCATCATACTACGTCTACACTTTCATACGATGTGGACGCGACAAGACGACCGTCTTGGTGTTGGTTTTACTTTTTTTATTAATAGGCAGACATTTGACCGCAATCTCACCTGATTGTAGGTGACGGTGCGGCCGAGGAAGGGTCATGTATGACTACAAGTAAAGCCTAATTCACTCTTTTCTTAAAACTTAAACACTTTAGCCGGCAACGAATTGTCCTTGAATGAAACATTGGACAAGTTCTTACGCGTCCCTCCTTGCACCCCTCAAAAAGTGCGGGGGCGCCCTCTGCACCTCTGGCGGCCGCAAGAAGATCGCGCTTGAACTTATCAACAAAACAGGGTATACTTTTTTGCATTATTCAGGGTTACACAACAATAAAAAACAGATGGGAAAAGTACCTAGAGATTTGTGGCAACAGAAGTGGAAAGACTGTAAGAGGGCGTGAAATAATTCGATTTCATTTTTTTTTATTAATTTTGAAAACATGCAATTTTTTGACAATTTTCTGACAACCAGCATTGCCTTTTCACCTGATTTCGAGTTGACGTCGAGTTTTGAGTCACCTGTATATCTGGTTCGCATTCCGCGGGTTCCTCATAATTATGAGGATTCTTTGTGTGCCTTTAGCTAACTTTTTTAGCAATTTAATAAGCTATTTCGAATTTCTACAGGGGCCGATACAAATTTCGTTTAAACAGATGCTTTTTGTGTGTTAACCGACGACACGTTTCTCTCGTGCGTCACGTGTCTCATTCACAGCCACGACGGAATGAAATGTGTAAGCTGGAGACATGCCGATTGTATCATCAATCAAACATATAAAAGAAGATGACTGATTCAGCTGAAATTTTGTAAAATTGTATGATTCGCCCCGTAAGGGTGTTAAAAAGGGAGGTGTTTGTGTGAGGTAAATAGACATAACACTTTCGCATTTAAATATTAGTATGGGTTCTCGTATCTGAAAGAGGAAGTTGGGGACACGTGGGCCCTACATCAAGTTACCCAAATCTAACCCTATGTGATCAACATAAGGTCGAAATATGATTGTGGAAATTTGACAGATCAGCACCGTGATTCACTAGCACTCGGAAAGTTTCCGTGTCGGATCGTCCCCAAATTCTTTCCTGAACGGAGTTTTCGAAAGCTAATGTCATTTGTGCATAATGGAAACGTCAAAGTTTTTTTATTCCGACGTTTGAGAATCGCATTTTTTGACGCCTTCGGAAACCTGCCTTTCGGATTCGAAATCTGTAGTTGCCGACGTTTGTGAATAAGGGTGCAGGGTAGGTTGGTGTGTGGTCCATGTACAGTAGGGTGTCCCGTAAATATATGGGATTTTTTTGGAGCTATCGTATCACAAGAGGTGTCAAAATGTGCCTAATTTTACACACAGATTACAAAAACAATAATAAAACTGAAAATCCGCGGAGTCTTACCTATGAAGTTTAATGAGTCCATAGAAAATTAAAATATATGAAATTTCAAAGGCTTGTAGAGCTCTCAAAAATCAGCCCAATTTCACTTTTATTACCCTTTTGGTAGTATGTGTGTAATTCTGCAAATTTTGACACCTCTTGCGATAAGATTAGCTCCAAAAAAAATGTTTTATCATACATTGACGGAACACCGTAATGTACAGCTTTACCTGGTAAAGAGATGGTAGACAATCTGCCTCTCAGGATCGAATCTGGCCGCAGCAGCGACGTCGCTCATCATCAGCCAAGTATCCGCCATGTGGTAGTGGCCATCACCGTCCGCCACGTATTGGTAGCGTGGGCCATCGTCCAGCTTGGCCAGGACATGGTCTTCGACCGGAAGAGCTGGGGAAATAATAAAATGGTGATTTTTATTTCTTTCTTTTTCTCTTTTGTAACAAACTTTTTGTAACCGGTGCTCTTACGGTGAGGGAAAACATTTTGAGGAAACCTGCACATTCAGGCTACTGAATGTGTAACCATGATCCAAACTGGTCAAGGTTCCCCTGTTAACAGAGTCACGGAGGTCAGATGGCAGTTGCTCCACTGTAATTACCTGATCTGCATATACTGGATCATGGTCCAAAGCGGGCCCTGGGCACTCGCACGCACAACCGGTATAAAGTTAGGATGATGATGATGATAATTTGGGACAACAAACAATTGCATTTTTAGCTTATACTAATACGTAGTACTAATTAAAATTACTTAAAATGCAACCGGCATCACCGAATAAGTACTAGTACTTCGTACAGAAGTATGACTTTGCAATCAAATTTAAAGAAATATCTAATCAATGTTGTTAACGATATGGTGTAATTCAGTTCGCCTCTGACTCAAGCACATTTTCGTGTAGACACCTACAGAAATTCATTGCAAGATAATTTCATTCTTGTAACGATGGAATATGATTCATAATACACTAAACCTATTCAGTAACGTACTATCACGCGACGCGATAGGGTTGACTGCCACAAGAAGCTACTTACGTCATCTAGCGCATCTTTCTAGGACTTTATTCACGCTCGTCCAACCAGCAACCTAGTATCGCGCACCGCCGGTGAATAAAACGCGGGAGCGTGTCGCTGCCGGCTAGCGACACCCAACTTGTTTAGTCCCTTACCAAGGGGTCGCTGCGCGTAGGTACTTTTTTGCTACCTACGCGGGAAGATACACAGGCCTGCTGGCATGCCGGTTGTCTACAGATAGCTAGGTATACGAATAACACCTATACAGATTATAAAAATATGATAGTTACTACGTAACACCATATTATATAGAAACAAACGGTGGAGCGCACAGGTTCAAGTGACATAATTATAAATTGCATAACTAAATTATTTGCATTCCAAGGTGTAAACGATCTCATAAACTTTATCCTTAAAATTATGATGTAATTAGTATGAACCTGGCTTTATTTCTTTCTTACGTTTACGCAGTTATTCGAATTCATTAAAACAAATTTTACGGATTACTTCGCGATTTATTTCCATTTTATTTAAAACCTGACATTTCGAACACTTTACAGGGTTCGTGGTCACAGGGAAGATGATCCTGGCTGCCACATGACTGCGATGAGAAAGCCTATGTTGGATAAATACTAACATTTGACAGATCAGGCACTTGCCTTGCAGACACGCTCCTAACAATCCGCACTAAAGGCTATAGTTCTAAAGTGGTAATTAGATTACGCGATATTCAGACAATCTTACTAAGACAGTCTTAGCCCTATCTCGCTCTTTTATCAGAGATTAGCCAACTGCGCGGGACATATTACAGTACACAAGTGTGTCCGCAATACACAGGTGCACTCTCTGTTCCTTAACTCTCATAATTCGGTGAGACGGCAGTCCGACATGACCGTAGAGAGATCAGACGCAGGACCAACGGCTTAACGTGATTTTCGAGGCACGGGCGTGTTACCACAACCAACTTCCTGACTCCGGAGCTGTGCCTGAGTAATTTCAAGACGAAAAAACTCAAACACTCTCGGCCCGACCTGGGATTCGAACCCGGGACCTCGTGGATAGTACTCAGCGTGCTGACCAATAGACCAACAAGACAGTCATTCAATAATTACCATAATCACAAATACAAGGCTTACTGACAAAATTATCCGAAATATATCTTCTTTTTGTGGGGCCAAAATTTAGCACTAAAATTTAAAATGGTGGATTTCCACACTTTACATATTTCGTTGCATTATTGTAGTTCACAGATTCAGTCATTGTTATCAATTTTGGAATGACGTAAAGATTTTTTTAAATAAGTACTAGGATCATTAACATTACGTTATATTGTAACTTACTGACTGTGACCTGTAAGTGTACTGAATAAATAAATAACACCGACAGAAACCTTATTATCAAAGAAAAAAAACCAAAAAGGCTGCAATTAGGTGCGGAGATAGTATTCGGGGCACCCACCCTAGCTAGTTACATTGACAACACGTAAAAAACAAAATTTATCGTCATAAACTTTAATCGTTAGAGATAAACCGATAATAATTAGGTAGCTACTTATCATTTGATGATAATGTATCATATTTAATTAAATGCAGGTGTCCTAAAGTATGTAACAAGATGATAAAAATAAAATTACAATAACCTATGAAGTGATCTAATAATAATAATTAATGTCCTCCTAGCCGAATTTCGACTACAGCGGCCAATTTCAACAGAGATTAGCCAGCTTATATAAGGTCACCTCCAAAAGACAGACAAAATTTTAATAGGGCATCTAATTATATTAGAAAAATTAGACCCTAGCATTAAAACCAAAAAAATAGGCTAGTTTCTGTTTTTACTTTTCCTAACAAACAAATTTTATATTTTTAAGAGCTTCCTTACTTAATTTGGTTTATCGGCCCTCTTTGTCATTTCACTCGGTCCCCACTCTACGCGGTAGGGTAGCCCCGTCCTACGCCGCGGCACGTGTGTGGATACCTTTGGCGGCATTGCGGTTTCTTTGTCGGTGATGCGTTCCGTCCGACAGACCGCGGAGTGCCTGCCCCGGCACGTATAAGGTGTGAAAGAGAGAGAACTTAGTCTCTCATAGTGGCGTCCTTATTGGATTCATTGATACATCGAACGTTTGTATTGCATTTACGCGAGCGATTATTCCTCATTCACGGGGTGTTTTATTTTACTTCTTAATCAAAGTCGTTTTTGGCGATTATCTCGAAAACTAGCATTCTAAAAATATGGTTGTACTATCTAAAACGAATTAATTTAAGATGTTCTATTTGTCCCTTACATCTCGGCTTTTTTTTTGGAGGTGACCTTATATACAAATATATACAGTGTGACCGGGTTTCGATAAGTTCTTGTGCGAACTTTCTGCAGTCGCCAGAGGTGCGGGGGGCGAGGCACGCTGGACGTCAGCGGGTGGCGGGTGATGTTGCGGCACAGAATACGTACTAGTATTTCGTACAGAAGTATCACTTAGCAATTGTATTTAAAGAAATGTCTACTAAATGTCGTCAACAATATGGCGTAATTTAGTTCGCCTCAGAGTCAAGCACATTTTCGTGTAGACACCTACAAAAATCCATTGCAAGATAATTTCATACTTATTGCTCTGGAATATGACTCATAATACACTAAACCTATTCAGTGAAGTAATATCACGCGACGCGATAGGGTTGACTGCTACGAGAAGCTTCTAACGCCATCTAGCGCCTCTTTCTAGTACTTTATTCATTCTCGTCCAGCCAGCAACGTAGCCGCGCGGCCGCCGGTGAATAAAACGCGCGAGCGTGTCGCTGGCCGGTAGCGACACGCAACTTGTTTTAGCCCCTAAGTAAGGATCGCCGCGCGTAGGTACGTTTTTGCTACCTACGCGGGGAGATACACAGGCCTGCCCTTACATCTCGTCTGTCTTTTGGAGGTGACCTTATATACAAATATATACAATGTGACCGGGTTTTGAAAAGTTCTTGCGCGAGCTTCCTGTAGTCGCCAGAGGTGCGGGGGGCGAGGCATGCTAGACGACAGCGGGTGACGGGTGATGTTGCGGGGAATGGATTTGCTTTGACAATCGCGTGTGATTGGCGCTTCCCGCACGTCTTGCTGGGTGTAAGGAAGGTCGCGAACTTGTCGAACTATAATTAGGTATTCAAACATTACCAGAGGAAACGGCGAATCCAAACGACAACAGAAGAACCCCAAGCCGCGCCATTTTGATAAATGTTTAATTTTTAATACTAATTAATGGTTTTAATTAATTCCTATCGTGACAGTTTATCTATCTAATCTACCTTAAATCCTAACTAGATTAAATATTTAGTACCTCGTGAAAGTTTTTGCTAAACAAATGTATGTTTAGCAATGATTCCCGGATCTTTCATACAAAAAAAAAGTTTTTTTTTAAGTGCTAAGTGACTTTGCAATCTGAAGATTAGGTAGATATTGCACTTGAAAAAGTGGCCGCCTAACCAGCACCCTGATTCACAAACACTCGGAAAGTTTCCGTGTCAGATCCTTTCCGAATTCGAATGTCGAATCGTATTGGATTCCGACAGCGTTAGGGAATAGGATTTTCGAATCCGTTCGGACCACTGACCTCTATAATACAAGTATGCTGGACAGCATACTTTCAATTTCAACCTAAAAATGAAGCCATTTGATCATCTCCGTGTGGCCTATAGTGAGCGTGTGATGGCCATCCACGGAACTAATGAGAGTTGACATAAACATATGCAAGTTACTCTATTCTAGTTCCCTGTACACTCGGTGGGGGCGCTTTGATTCGGCACAAAAATTATCTGTCATGTCACGAGAACGTTAAGTCCAGCGTACTTGTATTATAGAGGTCAGTGGTTCGGACAGAAGGCTTTGACATTCGAATACGAAAACGATCCGACACGGAAACTTTCCGAGCGTTTGTGAATAAGGGTGTTGAATCGGCAATTGAATTAATGTTTCTCGCATACCAGGGGTTAGGCTAACCACGCGGCCACCCCGACGTTGGCGAAGCCTGTCAAGTAAAGTGTTTTTTATTGGTGTTACTCCCGCTTTGTTTTCATCAATGTGTTTAGGTTACATCCTGGAGATCACTATTGTTTTTAAGTTTACTATGAAATCTAAATATATTATTGCACATGAAAAATTTACCACCAGAGGCGGAAACAATTTCGACAGGCTTTGCCAACGCCAGGGTGGCCGAGAGGTTAGGCAATCGCCCGGTATGCGAGGAACGCTGGTTCGATTCCCGCCTCTCGTAATCATTTTTTCAAGTGCAATAATATATTTAGATCCTGGAGATCCATATTAAATGAATATGTAAGTTTATTACCAAAATTACTACGTCTATTGACAAACAAACTGACATTCAAAGATTTACATTCGCATGATCATGAAATCATTTGGTTTGGATTAGGATAACGAATTATGATAGTAGCTTTTGTATACCTAAATGATTATTGTGCGCGTTGGTAAAGTTATCATCATATGGAGGGTATATCTATAGCTGCTGCGTAAAATCCCAATTCTTTAGAGTTCCGTAGTCCTGGCAAGGAACCCTTATAGTTTCGTTATGTCCGTCTGTCCGTCTGTCTGTCTTTCTGTCCGAGGTTTTGCTAAGCGACTGTTGGTACTAGAAAGCTGTAATTTTGTAAGTGTATGTTTGTATAATTACCAATTACGCCGACATTTTGTCGGTAGAAAAAAATAGGTAATATTTTTTTAGGGTTACCCTATATGAGCAGCCTCAGCCTATTGTCCCTATACACCGTGGTACTTTGCATCCTTGCCATATTCACAGAGATAAAAGAAGGGAAAAAAAAGAAGAAAAAAAAATCAAAAAAAAGAAGAAGAAGAAGGGGCGGCGTTTATGATGTTAGAAAGAGAGCGCAATCGTCGCAACTCTT
Organism: Pyrausta nigrata; assembly: GCA_949316185.1. NCBI lineage: Eukaryota > Metazoa > Arthropoda > Insecta > Lepidoptera > Crambidae > Pyrausta > Pyrausta nigrata. The sequence goes on along the minus strand of OX438964.1, from coordinate 4,705,801 downwards.
TTGTGCCGATGAACAGCCAACAGTGATGTGTATGTGCTACGATCGTTATTGGTGTGCGTAACAGATTGTCGATAAAATTAAATAATCAAGATTAAAAATCAAAATTTTAGGTCACTATTTTTTAATGATTTGAGTTCAGTGTCCATAATATAGTTACCTCTGTAAATATGGCAAGGATGCAAATTAATAGCGTGTATAAGGCAGTGGGTGCGCCTGATCTCTCTACGGTCATGTCGGACTGCGGTCTCACCGAATTATGAGCGTGAAGGAACAGAGAGCGCACCTGTGTATTGCGTACACGCTTGTGCACTATAATATGTCCTGCGCAGTTGGCTAATCTCTATTGAGATAGGCCGCCGAAGTCGAAATCGGCTAGGAGGACATTATTATTTATTATTATTATTATTTATGTTTATTTTTTACTTGTTCTGTGGTGTATTATGTGTTAATTGCTGGCTATATTTTCTTTTCTTTTCTTTTAAATTATGCAAATGTATGGACTGATGTGTATAAAAAAATAATTAATTTGAATTTCGTTATATGTGAAGTGGGGATGTTTCGTTTTTCATCGTATACTCCATCATATGGGGTATCCTTAAGTAGGTCTTTGAAAATGACTTATGGGTTTCTAACACAACTTTTCGATTTATGAAATATTAAACTTTAAAGTCTAATTTTTTTTGTCCAATAGGGCCTTAAAAAATTTCCTAAAAGATCTGAAAAAATCCGTGATGATCGGCATTTTAAACTTTAAAAGAACACTAGCGGTTAAGATAACTTTATTAGTTAAGCAGTAATATTCGTAGAACTTGGGTATTGGATAATTTTGTATCAAACAAAAAAAACCTTTTAATAAATTCTCTAAAGTGACTAAGATGAAGTAGATAATGGTTCGGAATGCGGAACCCTTCGTGCGTGAGTCCGACTCGCATTTGTTTTTTTTACTGTCATTGCGGGGAAAGGGATTTCCACAGTCGCGTGCGATTGGCGTTTCCTCGCCCCCCCGCACGTCTTGCGTGGGCGCAGGAGGGTCGCGCGTGAACCTGTCGGGTTTATTGAATAACGAGTATTGTGTTGGTCACAATTTGTGTAGTTCAAATGCTCTCTATACCTAATCTGCCTCGTTGGTCTAGTGGTCAGCACCACGCTGGCACAGAATAAGTACTAGTACTACGCTGGGTACTATCCACGAGGTCCCCGCGGTTTCGAATCTTGGGTCGGGCCAAAAGTGTTGGGTTTTTTGTCTTGAAATAACTGAGACACAGCTCCGGAGTTAAGAAGTTGGTGGTGTTAACACACCCCCGTGCCTCGAAAAGCACGCCTGATCTCTACGGTCAGGTCATGTCGGACTGCCGTCTCACCGAATTATGAGAGTGAAGGAACAGGGAGTGCACCTGTGTATTGCGCACACACTTGTGCACTATAATATCTCCCGCGCAGTCGGCTAATCTCTGTTAAGATTGGCCACTGTAGTCGAAATTCGGCTAGGAGGACATCATTTTTATTATACCTATATTTTCTTTATCAAAGCCCTCTGTTTGGTCACGCCTGTAAATTTCATCACTCACACCCATAAACTGTGACCGTGTTTCAATAAACAAGCAATAAAACACGAGAAACACGAAATGTTACTCCAACGTGATTTTTCTCGTACAAAATATGATAAAAAATATTACTTTTCTGGTTTTTGGTAAGGATTTACGTTTTACTTTTTATTAAGCTTAGAAAAAAGGTAAGTAATCTAGATTTATTTACCATTACTTACCATTTAAAGGAAAGACCAGGCGCCATTTCTCCATACAAACGAGGGAATATGTTATTAATTTTCTTCTTCAATATGGGTATCAAATGAAAGCTAGTAAAAAAATCATATCAAAAATATTTTAAAAATGCAAACCAAAACGAAACGGACGTGCTTTGGTTTGGGATGCGACTTGCGTGGATACTCTGGCTCCTTCTCACGTCTCTTCTTCCTCTAGGTCTGCAGGCGCAGCGGCTGCCTCGGCGGAGTCTTTAAAAAGTAGAAAGTACTCCGCCTTAGACAGCGGTCTAAGGCGGAGTACTTTGCTACCGCTCTGCACCATTTGAAGTAGAGACGTTGGGCCCATGGGGGCCTGAAGCCAAAAAACTTTTTGCTGAGCTGGCTGAGCGGCTGGTCACCGTAACTGGCGATAAGAAGGCTGGTTGTCACCTCGGCCAGGCCTGTGTATCTCCCCGCGGAGGTAGCAAAAACGTACCTACGCGCGGCGCACCTACGTAGGTGCTAAAACAAGTTGCGTGTCGCTACCGGCCAGAGCCACACTCGCGCGTTTTATTCACCGGCGGCCGCGCGGCTACGTTGCTGGCTGGACGAGAATGAATAAAGCATTAGAAAGAGGCGCTAGATGGCGTTAGAAGCTTCTCGTAGCAGTCAACCCTATCGCGTCACTGAATAGGTTTAGTGTATTATGAATCATATTCCAGAGCAATAAGTATGAAATTATCTTGCAATGGATTTTTGTAGGTGTCTACACGAAAATGTACTTGACTCTGAGGCGAACTAAATTACGCCATATTGTTGACGACATTGAGTAGACATTTCTTTGAATACAATTGCTAAGTCATACTTCTATACGAAGTACTAGTATTCTGTGCCTCGGCCAACGTTTGAGTTTGGCCATTCAGAGGGGTAACGCTGCCAGCCTTCCTGGCACCAGCAACTTGGTGGAGGGGTTGATACTATAATTATATATTTATTGTTAATAAATATATTGTGTTATTGGCGAAAAAAAATGCGGTGAAGTTTTTGTTTTTTCAATAATTATTGCTAAATTGAACAAGCTTCCTCTGGGTGAGCTCGCTCCATTATCGACTCTGTCTGCGCCACGTCTGGCTTAGTCTAGAGTCAAGAGCAAACCCATTACGAATAAAAAAAACCTTCTTCTGGGCTTGCTCCACCGTCTACTCTGTCCTGCTTAGTCTAGCTAGAGTCAAGAGCAAACTCATTTAGAATTTTAAAAAATGATTTTGTTTTTAATACTTACTTTATTACTTGTTTAAGATCGTTATTGATATTACATTACGACACCATTTGGATTTTATTCACTTCCGTACTTACTGTTAGATATTTTCTCTTTTTCTCTCCATAGTTATAATAATAATCCACACCGAAGGGAGGTCATACAGAACAAAAGAAAATAATGATATTTCTTCGAAAGAAAAGAAAAACAGACAAGAACTACTTAGGATCGTACGTGTCTTAAATGGGAATATTGGACGTGAAACCAAGTCCGAAAATGCTAAAAAAGGTAAATATATTTTCTGGTTCAAAGTCGTCGTCGACCACTTAAGTGACGACCATGACAAGCATCTCTGTGCTTCGGAAGATATTCGTCGTTATTAAGCCTAGTCATAGTCAGAGGCCCTAGGGCGGCTTGATAACATCTGACAGTAAGGTTGGTCACTTGCCTTACAGACACCCCTCCAATCGGCACTGAGCCCGCGTGGTGGAGTATAGCTCATACCTCCTCATAGTTGAGGTGAGGCCTTTGCCCAGCAGTGGGATCTATATAGGCTAACTTTACGTACTTTACTGACCTATAGTTAATCGTCGTAATAACAAGCAGATTAACATCAAAAGCAAGTATTCCAAAAAAGCCATTCTTACGTTAATTTTTATATCTTCTAACAGGGGTTAGATATTACATAAACCCGAAAAAATTGGTGGAGGTACTGGAGAAGAAATATCCAAATCGGTTCAGCAACATAGGTCCAGGGATAAGGTTTCACTACATCAAGAACCCGCAAGTCTTGGATGATTTTGTCAAGAATCTTAGGAGGCAGTAAGTGGTACCTATTTCTTGTTTCCACAGACCAAGATGGCCGCTGGGGCAAAGTGAAGGGTCGCGAGATTGGGTCCTTCATAAAAAGTGCAATAGCGATGGGCGATTGTTCGATAAAAAATTATCGAATGAATCGACAATCGACCATTTGAACTATCGAATGTCGATTTAGTAATTCGAAAACATCATAATCGAATAATAATCGACAATCGAATGATAATCTATACTCAGCCGTTTGATGCATTCCATCGAATTGCCGCGACTGTGCACACAGGACAGGCAGCGAACGAATGATTAATCGACGCGACGAATGAATGACTCATTCGTTAGTAGTAAGTAGTACGGCCTGCGCACCGCGCGTTTCGGTATTGCTCGCTGCATAATCGAATCGACTGCGGTTGCTTATCGAATACATTCGATTATAGGGATCATTCGGATAGTTCTATTAATTTAGTAATAATCGTCCATCGCTAAAGTGCAATGTAGGTGCAAGTAGACCACAGAATAAATAGTACTAAGTACAGAAGGAGCACTCAGCAAAGTTAAGTAAATAGCGACTTTTGCTTCGACACAATAGAGTGCAAATTAAGATCGCGGCACTCCAATAGCCTACCGCTATAAGCACCACAGAATAAATAATAGTAGTGGACTCTCTTGACATGAAGGACGAAATATATTTTTTTAGGGTTCCGTAGTCCGACAAGGAACCCTTATAAGATCGTTCAGTCCGTCCGTCCTAGTCTGTCACAGCAGAATATGTTCTACGTATATGGACTGATTTGCATGTAACTTGGTTCGAACATACTTCACATATAGATCTCATTTTTAAAAATACAAAAAAATTAAATTACCCCTTATTTAGGGTACCTCCCCATACATGTAAAGGGGGGGGGGGGGTGAGTTATTTTTTTGAGTGCACCCCCTTGTGTCGGATATCGTTGAAAGGGACTATGAAAATAAGGTAGGGTTTCCATACAACTCTTATTTAAAATTGTTTCGGGTATCCTGTTATGAAAACTTTTGAAATTATAAATAAAATAAAAATATATACTTTTTTTTGCCTGTACTGTCTAATGTTTTAAGGTAATGGTACAAAAACCTTCGCGCGCGAGTCCGACTCGCACTTGGCCGGTTTTTAATCTCTTAATACAAAAGGTAGAATTGGTTGTAAGTTACCGACAGGCTCCGACGTATTTTGATTTTGACGCACAGGCAGGAATTTTGATAACAATAAGAATATCGTAATGTTTACAAAAGCCTTCTGTTTGGGGTTAATAATAACTTACTTAAGTAAATTCCTATAAAGTTTACCCAACCAACAGCTGTCCTAATAAATGACGTGAATGGAAGTTAATATACGCGTTTGCTAATTAGAAATATACTATAGGTACCTACTACTTACTAAATTATTGTACACACTGTTTGTATATGTAGGTACAGCGTGTTAAAAAATAGTAAACATTCCAGGGGTTACATACCGGAAAAATATCATAGTATCAATCTTAAAATACCGAAAAAACTAAATAAAACCTTTTTTTTTTTAAAAACAAAACTCCCGACTGCAAAAATGATTATATTTTTGAAATGCTCTTTTCACTGGCTTTCATTTGATACCCATATTGCTATGGTAAGGAAAAAATCAATCCTCCCTCCCCCCTTTATTCCCATTTGCGGGCGCCATTTTTAAAATATATATAGCCTATGTCACTCACAATTTTGAAAAATTCAACGACACCTCATATGTCAAAAACTGTCCAGCCGTTTGGGCTGTAGGGCGTGCCAAACAATTATACATACATACATACATACATACTTTAGAAAACCATAACCCTTTTTCCGTAGACGAGTAAAAAAGATAGTACTAACCCGTAGGAGAAACAAAAATGGATGTGAAGCGCGAGTCAAAGTACTGGCCCTTGGCCTAGACGAGTTGCATTCCATTATAAAGCGAAGTTCGCATACATTTTATGACATTTCTTAAGCGATAGCAAAGTTCATTCTGGAATAGCATCTTGTCTATCTATCTTGTCTATTTTACCCCGAGACGATCATTCGCGATCGTCAATTTTTACGTTGTTTGTTCGATAGAACTGACATGTTTTATAGACAAAAGCCCCAAAAAATAGATTTAAAAAATACGTTATTGATGGACCAAATGATGCTTCGATTAAATAAGTATGTCTATGTGTTACACTAGTCGCCATATCACGAGCTCACGCTTAGTTAGGTTCAGGTCGTTGAAACATTAATTTATTTATATTTTTAGGGTTCCGTAGTCCGACAAGGAACCCTTATAAGATCGTTCAGTCCGTCCGTTCCGTCTGTCCTAGTCTGTCACAGCAGAATATCTTCTACATTTATGGACTGATTTGCATGTAACTTGGTTCGAGGATACTTCACATATAGATCTCATTTTTTAAAATACAAAAAAATAAAATTTCCCCTTTTTAAGGGTACTTTCCCATACATGTAAAGGGAAGGTGAATTATTTTTTTGAGTGCACCCCCTTGTGTGGGATATCGTTGAAAAGGACTATGAAAATAAGGTAGGGTTTCCATACAACACTTTTTTAACAGCTTTACCATTTCCGAGATTTAGCCCGCCAAAGCCGTTTACACGGTGTGTGTGTCCCCCCCCCTGTAATTTCTAAAGTCTTGGACCTATACGCTTCAAATCACTCACATAAAGAAACAGACGCGGAAACTCTTATTTAAAATTGTTTCGGGTACTATCCTGTGATGAATACTTTTGAAATTATAAATAAAATAAAAATATATACTTTTTTGCCTATACTGTCTAATGTTTTAAGTTAATGGTACGGAACCCTTCGCGCGCGAGTCCGACTCTCACTTGGCCGGTTTTTTTATTATCATTTTTTTACCCATCTAGGAACCAAACTGAAGGTCTCCGGAGACTTCGATTTCCTGATCTGGTTATGCAGGAAGTCAGGTAAGACTTCAACTTAGTTTCTGAAGTGATTACTATTATACATATATACAAGAAATATAAGATATATAAGAAAGGAGGCACAAGTTGGCACCTTGAAGCACTTTACCTGGTGGCTCCTTAAAATACGTATTTATGGGCAAACAGGGTGGGTAGATGAAACTTGGAAACTCTAATTAAAATACACCGACACAAGTTTTTTTTTATCCTCTCGCAGCCATCAAGAACAAAACAGAATCAAAATTTCCATACGCTTCAAACAAATTAAAATCAAACATCTTACTCGCACAACGAAGTTAGTCTATGGCTCAGTGGTTTTATATTAACTATTATATTTATAACAGTGCCACGATCCTGGTTTTCAGTGGTATTGCACTCAATTTCTTTTGCAGATCCTCATCAAGCTCCGACAGTAGTGATGACTCATCTTCCGGGAATGATGTTGAAGGTGTAATCAGGCGAAAAGCTATATTTCATGCACAAGGTACGTACCTATGCTACAGTACGTATATATCAAAATTTGTTGTGTGTTCGCAAAAACATCAATCGATATTATTAAGATACCATTATGCCAAAATACTTACTGGCCACTGCCATACTAAAAGTAAGTAATTATTTAATTGATGAAAATGTATGTACCAGCTCGTACCAGCGCAATTTCTGTATTAAAGACCACCCCCTTTTAAGAGGCTTTGACAATAGTGACTGAGTCTCTTCCGCGGCTTCTTCTCAGCACTAGCCTACAATTGGTCCCGAAATAGTAGTAGGATCTATCTCGGAACATGTACAAGTGCCCCTAGAAAGGGCAAAAATAATTGACATTTATCACGACAGAATTAAGGCTATTTTGATCCTGCACCCTTATTCACAAACACTAGGAAATTTTCCGTATAGGATCTTTCCCGTAATCGAATGTCAAAACTTTCTTTCCGAACGGATTCGAAAACCCTATTCACAAACGCTGTCGATGGGATCCGATACGATTTGACATTCGAATTCGGAAAGGATCCGACACGGAAACTTTCCGATTGTTTGTGAGTGAGGGTGCTGAGGCATCACTTTGACTAAGTGATGAAACTGAGCCTAATTATCTCATTTTTACAGACAGATCCGACGAAAACCAAAACGGTATTATAAACCATGATACCAATGAAGATAACCCCCAAAATTTCCCCCCGTCACTTGAAGAACAGGTCACGCCATTTCGACCACACGTTGAGTCGCTAGAGGGAGACAAAAAATCTGTTTACGTTTCCGCACCCACGAAAAGATTTACAGTCAAATCTAAGGATAATATAGTGATAGCGAAAACAGATGAAGCTGAATGGAATCCGGAATATCCATTGAAGAAAGGAGACAATAGTAATGAAAAACGAGACAGCCATAGAGGAATTAAAGAAAAACCAAACAATATTGAAAAGAAAGATATAGTAGAAAAAGAAGATAGGGTCAGATCGAGTAAGAAAAAGAGGAAAGATACAGTCAAAGTAGACGAGTTTGCCGAAAATGATACATCGAACAAGAAACCCAGGAAAGTAAGAAGGAAAAAGAAAGATAGAGAGTTAAGAAAACAAGATTTGGATAGGGTTGAAGACTGGAATACCGAGAAGAAAAAATCTACAAAGTATAATAGCCTAGAGGCTTTTGTTGAGCCGAAACGAAAAGAGGTCAAAAAAGGCAGGAAGAAACCGAGGTATGAAGAAGAGGTCAATAATGATTGGGACAAGGTTGGGAGGGAATGGGCCAAAGGTAAGATCAGTGACTATCACGAAAATAATAGAATCAGGCGTTACTTTATGGAAATCCATTATTTTTAACACGAAGCACCGCTCGCTATTTTCAGCCTACACAATAACCCAAAATATAAATTACTTAACATGCAAAATCCCAATAGCTTTGTTCGTCAAATTCTCCTTATAAATTATCTTCAAGTAATAATTTAATAGAGTTCCTATATTGTGGATTCAAGTTTTTGCTTATTGTGCTCCAATTAGTCTTATGTTAGAAAAACATGTGTTTTCATTTCGCATTGTTCGACGCAGAATACGGTCGCTAATTACGCAACGGTTACCAAGAGCGTCGTAGTGCAATGCGTAAGACTTAGGACTGAAGAGATGTAGAATACGTGGGTTCGAATCTCGCTCGGTGAAGAACAATTATTTTCCTTTGTTTCTTTTTTGTATTTATTTAAGTTTATAGCTTTTTTTGTTTATAAACAAGACTTAAGAGTCATAAAGCTATTTTTATGTAAATAGTTCGCCCTGATACATGATACTTACGTTTAAACTGTCACACACAGGTCAGACAGAAGATAGCAGACCTTCAAGGCCAGGAAACCGATGGAAGAAACAACCACAACGCGATGTCTACCCAAAACCAAGTTACGTTGCTAGGATACCGGAGTACCATAAAAAGTCTAGGGGTAGAGAAGGCACCTTCCAAGGACGAACACCGATCCCTTTCGTGGGGAAAAAAGGCATTTATGAGGATAAATAAATGGTAGAAAATCTCTTCTTGTATCTTTAATTGCGCGAAGAACTAATGGCCTATGATCTCCAATCAAGAACCATTCTGCCCCAACGGCAGAATGGTTCTCTTGATTGGAGATCATATGATGAAAAGCGTAGGTAGGGCGTCCACCGGCATGATGGACGGACGACCTAATAAAGGTCGTAGGAACGCACTGGATGCAGGTCGCTTTAACAGGTCACTTTGGAAATCTATGGGGGAGGCCTATGTTCAGCAGTGGACGTCCTGCGGCTGATAATGATGATGATGTTCTTTAGTTGAGGCCCAACTATCCCATCGCTTGTTGCCGCGAAGATTTTGCACATGAAAATAAGTTTTTGGCAAATTCATGAATGAAAATTTGAACTAAACAAAAATGTATTCCCATAGTTTTCTTCTTTGTGTACTGAGGAACAAAATACAAGACAAGGCTCCGATTTTTCGGCACCAACAAACATATTTTAAACAACAATGTCCTTCTAGCAGAATTTCGACTACGGCGACCTATCTCAACGGAGATTAGCCAACTGCGCGGGACATATTATAGTGCACAAGTATGTGCGCAATACACAGGTGCACTCTTTATTCCTTTACTCTCATAACTCGGTGAGACGGCAGTCCGACATGACCGTAATGAGATCAGGCGCAGGACCAACGGCTTAACGTGCTTTCTGAGGCACGGGGGTGTTAACACCACCAACTTCCTGACTCCGGAGCTATGTCTGAGTTTTTTCAAGACAGAAAAACTCAACACTCTCGGCCCGACCCGGGATTCGAACTCGGGACCTCGTGGATAGTACCCAGCGTACAATTTTAAACAATATTAAACATGCTAAGAGGACAAAGACCAAGCTGTAGCCAAGTGGCAATTAATTATCAAGCGAAGTTCGTTATCGCTAAAAAAATTTATGAAAATGACATATTACATATGCCATCGAAACATCAAGTGACTTTTGCATACATATTTTGACATTTCGTTGGCGATAGCGAAGTTCGCTCCGGAAAGATTGCCATTTAGCTACGAGCCCTAACTTCAGAAAGATTTTCTGTCGAACCACATTCCTCTAATAGAATAGAAATAGAATAGAAAACATTTATTTGGCACAACACACAAGATATACAACACAACACACACAATTGTTAATCCCATGCCAGTGGATCTTTTACAACCATATTCTTTATTGAAATTTGGATGTTTTTTAATTTCAATGGCTTCACATAGCATTCGAGGAATAAAACGCCGTTCTTTAGCAAGTATTTTTGGTTGTTCGAAACGAATGAAGTGGTTGGGTTTGTCTAATTTATGTTCACACACTGCAGATTTCGTGTTCCGTCTATGTTCGAAATGTCAGGTTTTAAATAAAATGTAAATAAATCGCGAAGTCATCCGTAAAATTGTGTTTTAATGACTTTTTAGAGTTCCCAAGGGTAAAAACAGGACCTCATTATATGCCTCCGCGGTCCGTCAGTCTGTCACCAGGCTGAAACTCATCTCGTTCTTTCGCAGTTTTTTTCTTGATATTAATACATTAAGTTGTATATTCTCTTCAAAGGTGCAGTGGCTCAAAATCGTGGAGAGTGGACAAAGGGTAGGGAGGCCTTTGCCCTGCAGTGGGACACGACAGGCTCCTAATAATTTATAGATAACGGTACGGAACCTATCGTGCGTGAGTCCGACTCGTACTTGGCCGGTATTTGTCCTTTTGAGGTACGTAAGGAAGCCTAAAAATGAACTTTTCAACGCGCTCCTTCCTGACTGAGTTTGTTAAGGTAAGGCATCGAGAATATTTTTTTAAATTAATTATTTCGTGGAATAGTGTTATAATGATAGTCCTAAAAGACTAGCGAAATTGCAAACAAGTAGGTCAATTTAAAGTTATAGGGGTGTCAAATTAAAGTGGCTTGAAATGGTTCATGTAAATAACACATGGCCAGTGACTTCGCCTTTGTTGCTCCGCGAACTTGGCTGACACACTGCCGTGTGTCTAGATGTCATGATTAAATAAATAAATTGTTTCAACCAACACACCAATTACCTAGTCCTAAACTAAGCGCGAGCTTGTGCTATGGTGACTAGGATAACGGATAGACATACTTATATACATTTATAAACATCCATGACTTAGGTACAAATGCTAGTGCTCATCACACAAACATTTGCCCCTTGCGGGATTCGAACCCGCAACCGCCTGGTATAGAAGTCCGGGGCGCGAACCACTACACCAAGACGGCCACCAATTGTTTTTTTTGCTTTTCAATATTCGCAATGCAACAAAAAATTTTTTTTAAAACCACCTTGTATAAATGTAGTGGTGTTTATTACAGATTATTTGATAGGAAACAATAAAAAACTATGCAATATAATATATTATTTGTCGTAAATCGTAACGTTTCCGTACTAAAGATTCGAGTCATGAATTAAAATGAACAAAGTCAGGAGTTTTGTCAAAACATTAATTGTGTTAAGTGGTAAGTCTTATCAATATTATGGTACAGTACGGGTTACAGAAGACAGCACATGAAGCTAATAAAAAATAAAATAAATTGTTTGTCGTGTGTCATGATTAAATAAATAAATTGTTTCAACAAACACACCAATTACCCAGCCCCAAACTACGCGTCAGCTTGTGCTTTGTGACTAGGACAGCGGATAGACATTCATAAATACGTTTGTGAACATCTGTTATTTAGGTACTAATGCTCGTGTTCAAACATTTGCCCCTTGCGGGATTCGAACCCGCAACCGCTGGTTTTGTATTCGGAGCGCGAACGAGTCGAATATTGCGACATCTTTTTTAACGACCGTCTTGGTATAATGGTTTGCGCTCTGACTACAAAACCAGCGGTTGCGAGTTCGAATCCCGCAAGGGACACATGTTTGTGTGATGAGTACGAGCATTTGTACTTAAGTCATGGATTTATAAACGTTTATAAGTATGTCTATCCGTTATCCTAGTCGCCATAACACAAGCTCACGCTTAGTTTGGGATAGGTAATTGGTGTGTTCGTTGAAACAATTTATTATGCTGGCCTCAGTACCGTTACCATGAGTTTACGGCGGTTTTACTCGCTAGCGACGACGTAAAAAAAGTGTATGGAAAATTGCACAGCGCCTCTAGCGATTACTTGGAGAACTACAACTTTCTATACACTTTCTTTACGTCGTCGCTAGCGAGTAAAACCACAGTAAACTCATGGTAATGGTACTGTAGGTACTATTTCTAGGGTTTGTGATGCCGTTGCCTGGGGTGGACCATCAGGAGATATTAGGAGATCATTAACCTGCTTAAAATCGTACCTTTTGTAACTTAAAGCCAACCAAGCTTACTGGTGTAGCAAGCACTTACAAAACTTTGTCGACTGACTAACGTCCTCCGTAGCTCAGTTGGTTAGAGCATTCGCCCGGATAGCGAAAGGAGGTCGGTTCGTGTCCCACTGGATGACAAAGTCGATGAATTTTTGTGAGTTGAATTTCGTAAAACTTGCAAAATAATTGCCAATTATTTAACCTTTATAGTCCTGCACAGCGGTGGAAGATGCCGTAAATACGACGTAGACGACGAGGCGTTGAAGCTTTATGGCGAGGACTTGAAGACTGTTCTGAAAAGGTTCAGGAGAACGCCCGATTATCTGAAGATCTTGAATGATCAGGTAAGGTAGGAACACTCGGCAGAACCACAAATCAACGAGAGTACAGAAGACAAACACCTGTCTGTACTTCAATTTTCGTACCTACGCAAACATAATGCACGGCGGTCGCGTTAGGGTTGCCAACTTAAGCTTATGCACAAAATACTATCGAAAAGGTTCAGGAGAACGCCCGATTATCTGAAGATCTTGAATGATCAGGTAGGTAAGGTAGGATCACTCGGCAGAACCACAAAATAGCGAGAGTACAGAAGACAAACACCTATGCACAGCAGTCGCGTTAGAGCTACCAACTTAAAAAAAAACTATCGACTAGTGAGGTAGTGTAGGTAATGGAACACGTATCTAGTTGTTTGATTTGGTTAATAATTTTGAATAAAACAGGAAAAGTGGAATATCACAAACCCATAAAAACATGTTCGCTTTTTCAGCGCAGGGCTAGAGACCGGAGCGCTTACTAACCTACTTTACTGTTCTGTGTTACGTTAAAAGAACCATGGAAATACTAGTAAATACCGACTTACCTCTCTGAAACAACTAGTAGCTTATAAAACGACCAATAACCGTTTCATGTTGAATAGAAACATCCGTCCACTGAAGAGTTACAATAAGTTTTTTGTTGCTCCATTTACACACTAAAATTCCCAGATGCGTTACTCAAGCGGATGGCACTCGCGCGCGCTCGTACTGTTCCAAACCATTCAGGGATATCATGTCCGTGAACGGTGTCTCCATTTTGACCACAAGATTAAAATTGATATTGGCTTCATTAATTTCATACTTTCTGCATTTTTTCGTAAGTAAAAGTATTTCAATTTGGTTTCTTTGCTCACCTTTCAGTTAATGTGTGCGATACTCGAGCGCGCTTTGTTTGTATATTGTTTTTCGTACTCTCGGTATTTTGTGGCAGAACGTCAAGTTACCTGTCTGAACTATGAAAACAGCTTTTATTACGAAGAGATGAGATGATGAGAAGAGAAGAGATGAGATGAGAAGAGAAGAGAGGCTGTCTCAAGGTCAATGTGGGGTAGTCTGATGTCTGGCCGTGGGCAGGCCTGTCTCACTCCCCGTGTTGGTACCAAAAATGTACCTACACGCGTGGCGTACTACCGCGGCATTATAATCTAGTAGGGACTCGCGAGCAAGCGATGACACATGCATGCGCTTTATTCACCGGCGGCATGCGGCGCTACGTTGCTGGCTGGACGAGCATGAGTAAAGTGCTCGTGAGGTGCGCTAGATGGCGACAATAGCTTCTTGTCAGCTGTCAACCCTATTGCCACGCATGTTCTGACGTTCTTGAATAGGTTTAGTGTATTATGAATCGTTATGCAGAGGTGGCGGATAGTGAACGGTTAGGGCTGAGCTGTAGGCTACTAACGGGGTCACAGGTGGCGGATAGTGAACGGCCACCAGATATGGTGGTTAGCTGCGAATATGTAGAATAAGCAGTCCCCGACCACACAGCGGCAGGATACCAGAATGTAGTGGGGAGTTCAGTGGGATGAACTTCTCTACAAAAAGCTACAATATTCATTGACGATCCTGTGCCATGGCGAGTCAACGCCGCCATCAAATAAGCGTTCCCCTGGTGTTGTGCAGCAGCAATATCAGTACTGGCAAAAGGCCGAAGATATAGTATCAAGAAGGGCTTTTGACTGGATGTTAAGATGCGGGATAAACCGGTTCTTAAACTGCGGTGTGGAAGGCAAGAGGGAAACCACCACACTATCTTTCCTAATTTGGAGTTTTATGAATATGGACAACAATAATAAAGTAGTTCTTGACAACGGGCTTCCACGATGTAATATGCCGTGGCGGTCCGAGTCCGAAAAGGTCAGGAGCAAGGCTGATTCGGTCGTCATCCAGCGAAATCCTTGTAAAGTTGGCACATGGAATGTGAGGACGATGCTAGAGCCGGGGAAATTAGAAAAAGTAAAGATGGAAATGGACAGACTCAAAATTGATATACTGGGATTAGCTGAAGTAAGATGGGGAGGAAGTGGAGATTTTTGGAGTGATGAATATAGAGTTATATATACGGGAGAGAAACAAGGATCTAATGGCACCGCTATAATATTAAATAAAAAATGGGGTTTAAACATAGAAAATACCATACACCTTAGTGACCGATTAACAGCAGTTAAGATAAAAGCTAAACCATTTGATATTACTTTATTGCAAGTTTATATGCCCACGAGTGGCCACCCAGATGAAGAGATAGAAGAGATATATGACAGCATAGATTCAATTTTAGATACAGTTAAAGATACAGATAGTTTGATTATTATGGGTGACTTCAATGCGGTGGTCGGTGAAGGAAAGGAAGAAAACTCAGTAGGAAGTTTTGGGTTGGGAAAGAGAAATGAGAGAGGGGACAGACTGGTACAATTTTGTAAAAAAAAATGATTTGATTATTACAAATACAATGTTTAAGCAACCAAAAAGAAGACTCTATACGTGGAAAATGCCAGGAGATATTGCTAGATACCAGATTGACTACATAATAATTAAAAGTAAATTTCTAAAACAGATAAGTTTGATAAGACTTTACCTGGGGCCGATTTAAATTCTGATCACAACCTTCTTATAAGTCTACACAATTTTAAAACTAAGCAACTAAAAAGAAAACACAAACCAAAGAACTTGGATCTCAATAAACTTAAGGATATAAATAGTGATAGTAAAGTGCAATATAGTAATAAAGTAGGTCATAAGTTAGAGCCATTTATTAATAGATGTAATAATAACATTCAAAATATTAATATTGAAGAAAGGTGGAATGAAATCAAAAACATAATGGTCAAAAGCGCAGTAGAGACGATAAAGAAAGAGAAGCTGATTCCGAGGAAAAACTGGCTTAGCCCAGAAATTATAGCGCTAATGCTTAAGAGAAGAGAATTAAGAAACAAGACGGATGATGTCAAGGCAAAGGAGTACAGAATATTAACAAACAAAATAACACGACTGTGCAGGGAAGCGAAAGAAACACATACGGAAGAGAAATGCAATTAAATAGAGTTTATGATGAAACGGGGAAAAATGGAAAAAGCCTACAATATAATTAAACAAATGGACAAGAAACATAAGAGATGAAGTACAGCTATATTAGATAAAGAAGGGAAAATACTAATGGACTCTAAAAAAATTGTCAAAACATGGATAGAGTATATAGAAGAGCTTTATTCAGGAGAAGGGGTGTCAGAAAGCTATATGGAAAAAGAAGAAGATGTAGATACTTTAGAACTGGGACCTCTGATATTGAAAGAAAAATTCGAAATAGCTTTGAAATGTATTCAAAACGGGAAAACAGCAGGAGTTGATAATATTTATATTGAGATGGTTAAATATGCAGCTTGCAATCAGTTGAAAGAGGAAATTTTTAATTTAATTCAAGAAATGTATAAAACAGGCAAAATACCTCAAGATTTTAATTTAAGCAAGACTGTAACACTACCGAAAAAAGCAAACACACTCAAATGCGAAGAACATAGAACACTAAGTATTATTTCACAGGCAAGTAAAATATTAATAAAAATAATTCAGAACAGAATAAGACCGTTAACAGAGTGCTTTTTGGGACCGGATCAATATGGGTTTCGGCAAGAGAAGGGAACCAGAGAAGCGATACTAGCTTTGAGATTGGTAATAGACAGGAGACTGGATTTTGACATGGACACACATATAGCTTTTATCGACTTAGAAAAAGCGTTCAATAAGGTCAATTGGAAAATAATGATGGAAGTACTCAAAGAAGCTGGATTGGATTATAGAGACAGAAGGATTATTTGTGAATTATATAAAAACCAAGAAACGGTAATAGAAGTAGGAGAGGAAAACGGAAAGGCAAAAATGAGACAGGGAGTTAGGCAGGGGATGTCCACTTTCACCGCTAATTTTTAATTTATTCATAGAATGTGCGATACGCAGAATAACGGAATCAAAAAAGGGGGGCGGAAAATTGCACAGCGCCTCTAGCGGTTACTTGGAGAACTAAAATTTTCCATACACTTTTTTTACGTCGTCGCTAGCGAGTAAAACCACCGTAAACTCATGGTAACGGTACAAACAGCATTAACGGAGCCTACCACCGCTAAAAGGGATCGTTCAGTCATCATCACAAACTCGAGTTTTGATGTCGTTGCCTGAGACTGTACCCAATTGGCAATCTTTTTGGCGCGAACTTCGCTATCGCAAACGAAATGTCAAAGCATGTATGCAAAAGTCACGTGATGTTTGGTTGGCTTATGTCAGCTCCATCTAGCGCATCTTTCTAGGACTTTATTCACGCTCGTCCAACCAGCAACCTAGTGTCGCGCACCGCTGGTGAATAAAACGCAGGAGCGTGTCGCTGCCGGCTAGCGACACCCAACTTGTTTAGTCCCTTACCAAGGGGTCGCCGCGCGTAGGTACGTTTTTGCTACCTACGCGGGAAGATACACAGGCCTGGTACGGGCCCTGCGTGGGCCACTAGGAGACAGATCCTACCCCACTCCCCACTTTGACCTTGAGACCGCCTCTGTTCCCTACGTAATAAAAGCAGTTTACGTAGTTCGAATGGGTAACCTGATATGCTGCCAACCGGACATGGCGCACGTGACCTCGAACCCAGCACCTCCCGCATGAGAGGCAAGCCCGCTAGCCACTACGCCGACGCTCTCGGCTAGTGGCTAATGAATCTCATCAAAGTCAGGGCTCGTTCACACGGGATCCGTCATTGACGATTCGTTAAAATCGTGTTTTTTCACGATTCCTTAAAATATCATAATTGAATTTGGACAAAAATCCGTGTATTTTGACGATTCGAGATTTTTAAAAACACGACCTACTAGATTTAAGACGAATCATCATTTTTCACGATTCGTGATCCATTTGAACATGGGCATTCAAAAAAGCATTGCCGCCGTCAAAAAAAGTCGTGAAAAAAGACGAATCAACAAAAATCACGAATCGTCCTCGTGTGAATGAGCTCTTAGATATACTAAAAAAATTTCAGGTGGCAGATATCAAGAGCAATCTCGAAGACGTGTCAACACAAATTATTTTTTATTATAATCGACATCTTGAGGAAAAAATCGCAGAAATGTTTTCTAAAGATTCTAAAGAAAACCATGATGGCTCAACGGCCACCCCCAGGTAGGTAATATGTCGTATGCTAGCTAGTAATGGGCGATTACTACTAAATTAATCGAATTATTCGAATGGTCTCTGTAATCGAATGTATTCGATAAGCAACCGCAGTCATTCGATTATTCTTCGATTATGCGGCGAGCAATACCGGAGCGCGCGGTGCGCAGGCCGTACTACTAACTACTAACGAATGAATCGTCATTCGCTCGTCGCGTCGATTAATCATTCGGTCGCTGCCTGTCCTGTACAGTCGCGGCAATTCGATCGAATGCACCGAAGGGCCCAGTATAGATTATCATTCGATTGTCTATTAATATTCTATTATTATTTTTACGAATTACCTACTAAATCGACATTCGATAGCTAGAATGGTTGATTATAGATTTATTCGATTATTATTTTTCGAATAATCGCCTATCGCTAATTATAGCCTGACCAAAAATATATGGGACCTCGCCATATTGCGGAAAATAACAGGAACTAATTTCTTTTACTGGCAACAGAAACCACAAATCGTCATTGTCATGTCATTATTGTCATAATGATTTGTGTCAAAGAGGAAATGTGATCTAATTTTCGAGTGTGTGATATTATTATGTGTTAAAAACGCCGAAAACTATTCGCTGTTGTAAAAGAAAAATGGTTTAACATGTGTTTTAGTCATATTCGACAAGGAAATCTGTGTAATAAACATAATTTCTTCAAATGAATTACCGATTTAGTTGTTATATCACAATTTTTGGTACGTCATATAGTGCGAACAGTGAGAATTGGCTATTGATAGTGACGGACAATATTTTAATAACGATTTTGAAAAATAACAATTGTTTATACTTGTTTTGTGAGTTTTATTTTCTTTATTTCAACCCTGCTTAGATATTTTACTAAAATAGTTCGTAGAAGTTTCAAAAATTTTGTTTATGATATTTGTAATAGTCTGATAACATTATAATTAATATCATTTACAAGAACAAACAGGTAATTTTACTTCTCCTCGACAGTGGTTTAGCAAAAATAATTACAAAGAGCCACTGAATTTAATAAGTACTTAATTTGAAAGTGAATAAGTTTTAGAAATGCGACATAAATGTAAACATATAAAATGTTTATTTTTTAAATGTTCAGTTGCCAATCTACGCGGGTGTGATTGTATCAAGTGTTGTCATATAAAGAGGATTTGTAGCTCCCTTAATTCAGGTCCCATATATTTCTGGTCAGGCTATACTACTAGCTAATTAAAAAAAAAAGAACCGCCTTCAAAAAATATCATACTAAAGCCAACTATACACTATCCTATTTGTAGCTTCCTAACTAGGATCATACTTAGGATCTTAGTTTTAATTTTATTGTTAAAACGTCCTAATAGCGTAGTTAATATAAATCGTGCTGTGTATACTGTTTAAGGATTGCGGTCGTGCTTAATTTTTGTATTTATTTAATTTACTAGTAACGTATATACCGGGTAGTGGATTATTTAACTTTGAATGAAATTATTTCAATCAAAGTTTTGTTGCTAAAGTTGGCCATTCACGGCCAGTTACATAAATTAGTCGGTCTGGGGTACGTCCAAAATTTTACGTTTTCAATATCGGTAGTTAAAATCTATTCTATTGGCATAAGTACTAAAAAAGTAACTTAACGTTATAATTTTTTTCCACAATTGCCCATATTCTATCTATCTATCTATAATTTAAGAGCTACGCTCTTGTCGGTGGAGTCTTCTCCATTCCTCTCTATTCAGTGTCATTTCCTTGACTTCCTGGTACGACACGACCCCTAAGTATTCCTTGATTTGGTCTATGTAGGACCTTCTTGGTCTTCCTCTTTTCCTTTTCCCTTCTACTTTTCCCTCTATAATCACTCTAATTAGTTCGTTCGTAATCGTTCCCATATTCTACCGGTTCTAAAATCTTCTCGCCCATTTTACCCACTAAATTAAAAAAAACTTAAAGGCCCCTTTGCGTGGGGAATCACTCACGTTCTGTCAGCACTGAATGAAAGTCAGTTTTCAGATTATTTTTATGTTAGTGAATAGAGTCATTTTTTGAACTGACCGTGAATGGCCAGCTCAAGAGTAACTGAAGTTGTCAAATGTGTCATTTTCAAGAGATTTCAATCCTGAATTGTTAGCAACAGAGTTACGTAATTAGCCCCCAGGGGTGGCCAACTTGGTTAGACCCAAGATCTTTTGTTCACTGACCACACCCTGTGCGATCTACCAACTACATACTTGATTAGGTACGGTGCGGAGTCTTTTCTACGTATTTATATTTTTGCCTTGCCACGATCGACTGGACAAGTAGTCGCAATCGACCAGTCGATCGCGATCGACCGGTTGGCCACCCCTGGTATAGACTCTAACCCGTAAATAAACAAAAAATGAATAGATGGGAAAAATAAAATACAATCATTTTGCTTTAAAGGACTTGTCCTCTTTTTGTATGGAGGCTGGTTTTTCATTCTAAGATATCACCAACCAATAATAAACCTATATTTATCTTTAAGCTACAAAAATATGAAACACGTAACCATAGAAATCAGAATTTTAAACGCCTCCATTTTTGAGAAAAAATGTGTTTTGTAACAGGCATCATCCATTGATCACTTACTTGTATTTCCTGGCTGTATGGCTATGTACCATTGCCTTTCTACTGGTGGATAAATACTACTAGGTACTACCACAGATTATATAATAGGTACTACTGTCAATGGAATGTCAATTTTGCTGCCAATTTTTTTTTCATGCGTTAATTGTAATAGGCGAAGGTGCGGTTTCTGTACAGACAAAGAGAAAAATAAATTTCAATTTTTCTCTAAATCGGAGGCCTTAAAAAATATATTAATTATGCAGAAAGGCTAGTTTTTGTGAACTCTTAAATATAATATTTAGTTTATTCTGGTTAGAAATATTGACGAATAAAAAACCATTAATGGACAAATCCTTTCCGCTAAGAGAAGCTAGCGCAGGCATATATATGCCTGCGCTTTATACATTATACATATAATAATCATACTTTTTCCAATTTACACACATGTGAAAAAAGTTTTAATTTGTCCGTTCTGGAACAATTAGAAATCATTAAACATAATAAAGATAATACGCTTACATTGTTGAACGAACAGGTCAGTTATACCACCTCCCCACTTTTGAATCTATTTTCAAATTAACAAAATATTATTAATAACCATCAGTCACCAACGGTTTAACATTTTTATTTTTTAACTTTAACTTTTTGTTTGCGTTTACGTAACGATCGCGTTAAAGTAACGATTACGTCAGCTCATTAGTGGGGAACGGTATAAAAGACCTGTTCGCCAGCGACTCACTTCAGTCGTCCGTGCTCAGCCGAGGCGACAACATCTTCTGAGGATGCCGCGTGGAGTGGCGAAACGCGTCGAGGTTTTTTGCTCGTAACTAACAACTGCATTAGCGGTAGTGCATGCGTATTGAGGGAGGGAGGGCGGTGCATTCTGCATTTGCCTGAACTGGTACTCAACGCGGTTGCGGTAGGTGTGGTTTTGTGCCTGCGCTAGCTAAGTAAAAGTCAAGTAATATAATTCCAGTGTTATATTTTACATATTACTTGTGGTTCCCCGCGACTTCACCCGCAAGAGTTGAACTTTCCATATAAACTTTCATCCCCCATTTCACCCCCTTAATGTTTTATATCACGACAAAATGTAGCCTATGTCCTTTTCAGGGTCTCGAACTGTCTCCATACCAAATTTCATCTCAATCGGTTCAGTGGTTTAAGCGTCAACAGGTAACAGACAGACAGACAGACACACTTTCGCATTTATAATATTAGTATGGATTTTAACTTAAGGTGTAATCAGGGCCCTTAGACAAGATGCAATCTATTTTAAAGCTTAAGTTTGCTATCGCTAACAAAATGTATGAAACTGACATAAGCCATCGAAACATCACGTGACTTTTGCTTACATATTTTGACATTCCGTTAGCGATAGCGAAATCCGCTGCAAAATGATGGCATCTTGGCCCATAGCCAAAAGGCAATCTTTTTGAGGCGAACTTCGCTATCGCCAGCGAAACGTCAAAATATGTATGCAAAAGTCACGTGATGTTTCGATGGCTTATGTCAGTTTCATACATTTTGTTAGCAATAACTTGATGAACTTGGCTTGAGAATAAATTGCCACTTGCCTACGGGCCCTTGTCTTAGGGCCCAGGTTTACAAGCTGTTTAATAGCTCCTTTTTAAATTTACATTGGTAAAGATGAGGACATGGTGTTATTAATAAGGTTGTTAAGTAACAAATGTATGCAGTTTAAAGTACCTACTAGAGATGCACTGAATATTTGTTTGGTTTCGGTATTCGGCGTATTCGGCACTTTTTCACTATTGGTATTCGGCCGAATTATTCGGTTTAAGTGCCGCGTATATAGGCTTTAGTATTTGTATTTTCCTGGCTACATAACATGGAATAGAACTGAAAGACAAACTTCTTATGTAAGATTTATGTTTTTTATAAGTTACAAACACGGTAATGTTAATATTTTAACTTATTTACTCCTTACTCGTGCAATGTTTTAAAGCAAAGTGACAGCGCGGTGTGTGCGTGCGTGGCGGGCGGCGAGGTACGGCTCGCTCGCAACGGCAACTAGCCAGCGACGACCGGCGGCGTGCATGTTTGCACCTGTTTACGCGGAAATGCAGTGTAATGGTAAGCCGTATAATTCGGCCGAATATCCGGTTCGGTAAAGATTGAAGCGAATAGTATTCTGTTATTCGGTGAAACCACTATTCGGCGCATCTCTAGTACCTACCTACTATGCACGCTTTAGTTGAGCGTTGATCAATCTATTTTTCGTTAATAGACTAATGGATCAAGGAATTTGAAATAGACGTTTTTTTTTTACAGTTACCTCCGAAACCGCATCTTCTACCCCATGATTGACTCCCCATTCAGCTACCACTTCCAAAAGAGGTTCCACCATCTGAAACGACCGGGGCGGGAGGGGGAAGAAGCGGGGGAGGACACGAATAATATTCCGTTAGATCTTGACAAGTATCCCTTATTTGAAGCTGTTCTTACGACGCAGGAGCGAAACAATTTTAGAGATATGGGCTTTGATTACGCGGGGTGAGTTTCTCAGGCCACCGATAGGGTTACCAGCAATACTCTATTATTTAGTATCGTATTATGTATATTTCAGTCAATTTTACTATATGCATGCATTTTTTTTAATACGTACACGTAAACCGAGTGGCGGCCACTCGCCATTTTGACAAAACATCTGTCAAAGGGAAAAGAAGGGAGTTCCCTACGACCACTGACCTCTATAATAAAAGTTCGCTGGACTGCATACTGTGAACCTAAAAATGAAGCCATTTAACTATCGCCTTTTTGCCGCTGACGGCTGTAGTGAGCGTCCACGGAACTATTTAGAGTTGACATAAACCTATGGAAGTTACACTATTTGAGTTCCCTGGACACTCGGTAGGGGCCACTGACCACTGATAATAATACTTGTATTATAGAGCTCAGTGGTGGGGGCCAAAAAATCGCACACAGGTAGGATTTGAACCGACGACCTTTGGCTAACGGGCCAACCCACTTGGGCTACTGTGCAGTTCATCCAACCATGTGAGATTCTTGGTCTCTTTTTGTCTTACGAATGGTCTATTTTTGTCTTACGAAAAATTATCTGTAATTTCTTAGAGAATGTTTAGTCCAGCGTACTTGAATTATAGAGGTCAGTGCCTACGACAGTCGCGTGGGATTGGCGCTACCCGCCCCCCGTACGTCTTGCACTTGAACTTGTCGGACTATACGTCCTAATTTTTCCAGGAAAATTATCCACGCTATTATCAAAAGTATGGACCATGAAGACTTCAGCCAGAAGTCAACCAAGTCAGGGCAGGATGACCGGTACAAGACAAGCACAACTGCGCACAGTTCTGATCATGGCCATAGTGTAAGAACTTTAACCACAGTAATAATATTTAGATTTCAACTAGCATTTACCCGTGTCTTCGCCCGCGCCAAAAGTCAGATTTTCCATACAAAGTTTCATCCCCCATTTCACCTCCTTGATAATGTTTTATCGCGACAAAAAGTACAAACTATCTCCGTACCAAATTTCATTTGAAACGGTCAAGTAGTTTCGGAGCCTATTCAATACAAACAAACAATCAAGTATTTTCTCTATAAATTATATCTATACTAATAATATTATAAAGAGGAAAGATTTGTTTGTTTGTTTGTTTATTTGCATCAAATAGGAAACCGAAACTACTGGACCGAATCAAATGAAATTTGGCACAGAGATAGTTTGAGACACTGGGAAGGACATAGGCTACTTTTTGTCGCGATATAAAATCATCAGGGGGTGAAATGGGGGATGAAAATTTGTATGGAAAATCCGACTTTTGGCGAGGGCGAAGTCGCGGGGAACTGCTAGTTATTAATAAAGATAGATGGTTACACTGTAAAAATGTGCCAATTTTTTTTCATCAGTTAATGATCGATCTACCTACAGCATTTTTTAAGACATGTATGGTAAAGTGGCAGTCCAGATATACGAGTAGAGCACCTCTCTCGAAAATTCTCAAAAACTAAAAAAAAAAACAAAGCTCCGAATTCTCTGGACTTCCGCTTTACAATATTTTTTGGGACACCTGTATTTTAAAAAAAACAGTTAATTATTCCTATCCGCTGATAAAAAGTCGTGGATAATTTAACACATTAGTAAAAACGAATGAATTAAATTTTATCTATTTCTTTCTTCTTTCTATGTTCCGAGATAGAACCTGAGCTTAAGCACTTATTACACCATCCTATTTGTAGCTTCCTCACTAGGATCTTTCTTAGGATCCTTACTAGGATCCTACTTAGGATCCCAACTAAAAAGGTACCATCCTAGTTAGGATCCTAACTAGGAAGGAAGGATGGATAGGTAGGTGCTCTACTCTGATAAAGCCGTATGTCCGTATTTTCGCGTTTAGCCGTCGCGCACATGCTGGCATGAGTGACAGGGACGGCTACAGCCGCAACTACGGATATCATCTTACAGAGTGGAGCCCCAGACACCTTCCTAGTTAGAAAGCGAGCTTCTTAGCAAGGAAGGTAGGAAGCTAAGTAGTGATTTGCGATTACATCTTCCTATTTCGTAAGTAGGATGCTTCACAAATAGGATGGTGTAAAGTAATACCCAACTGATATAACTTGCCGATGTACCTGCGCAGAAGATGAATTTTAAAGCGCGGGAAATACTGTTGACGAATCAGCATACTCGCGCGTTTTTTTCCTGTCCCGCTATTGGTCATTAGCTGCCGCCATGCTTGCGCGTACCGCATCACATGTAGTTAGTTGGTGATCACCTGCAGTGTACTATAGACCTTAAGTAGTGGAATCTAAGGTTAATTGTAAATTTTAAGATTTTTCGGTAATCTTCGGAGCCACTTTCTGTTCTGTGTGAACGAAGATTCACAGCGCGCCTTATTAAGTGGGTACTACTGTAATAAGCGCTTTAAACTAACTTCAGATTTAAAATAAAAAACCTAACTTTAATTCCTCATTAGTACTCGTTACAGATTGTAAACACGCATGGAGATGAATTAAGCACAGCTGCGGCAGTGATCCCGACAGACGAAACGTTCAAATATAGGTACCGAGCTCCTTCCGGATAAAGGATTCAGATCACATCACAGGGATGAAATCACTGACCTCTATAATACAAGTACGCTGGACTGCATATTGTCAACTTAAAAATGTAGCCATTGATTATCGCCATATTGGCGCTGACGGCTATAGTGAGCGTATGGTGACCGTCCACGGAACTAATGAGATTTGACATAAACATATGAGTATGCAAGTTACTCAATTTTTGTTTCCTGGACACTCGGTGGGGGCGCTTTGAATTGGCACAAAAATTATCTGTTATTTCTAAGAGAATGTTTAGTCCTGCGTACTTGTATTATAGAGGTCATGTGGATGAAATGAAGCTCTAACACCGAGCACATAACCTATAAGTATAGGGGAAATGTCATTAATTTTGTTTCAGAAAAAATCCGCCAAAATCCCTTGTAACTGAATGCCAAGTTTTCCCTTCAACACATTTTGTCAAACGAATTCACGTATTTCTTTACATATTTTAAAACAAAAGTGCTGTTTAGAAGATTATTATTTACGATCAAAACCGCAATAACTCATATTTCACAATATCGATTAAAAAATACACGCTTAACTTGACACTTTTCGTATCCAGTACCCAGCACTGATAAGTTTCGGAGAAAAATCACCCTTATTTCGTCTCTATCGGCCTTATTGTTACAAATAACCTAAATAACTTAGTACTTCCAGATTTAAACTAGAACTAGAAATTTCAGCGTACAAATTAGAAATGAATGACACATTCGTAAGGTGACATTACCTGTTAGAAAAACGCTTTTCTGATTGGTCGCCTATATTTAGTCTTGGGTTAAACCTCGTATTTTTTTTTGTAATAAGGGGGTATAGGTTACGTGCTCAATGAGCTCTAATATCTAGAGACCGGAGTAGGCAGATTGATTTGGGGTCAATGACCGCAGACATTGATAATAATATGGACACGCCTCCGGTATTCTGGAATCACAATAGTAGGTATTAAACTAATGGTAGTCTAGTCGTAATACTGTGAAGCGCCAAACCAAGTCATTTCAGGTGACATAAAATGAGTAACATAGGTATATGATAGTAACCGGAATATTGTTTCTTGAAAAAAAGGCATATCCATATTGTTCCAGCTCTGTTACATCAAACCAATCTACCTACTCCGATCTCTGCTAATAACACATCGTAGAAGTAATTATGTAAATCCTGTTTTTTTTAAATAAACATTGGTCACCTACCAAAAGTTTTTTTTTCGTTGTGCAGTCCAATCCATCTAATCTACCCGGATGAGACAACAAAACTCACTCCCCGAAAAATCTGGTGATTCCTGGATTAAACAGGCGTTTATATTTAAGTAGTGAGCAGAATGGAAAGGGCTGCCCAGGATACAGGAAGGGCTACAAGGATACCTATATAGGGTCTATCGAAATTAGTTATCAACCGGCAAAGAGGGACATCTTTACATCACACTGATCAAGCTTACCAAATTTGGGCCAAAAAGTCAGGCCGATTTACCGAGATATTCAACAAAATATTCGCATTTCTCAGTTGTGAAAAAACTCACATTGGTTGTGAATTTCGTACAATGCGCTTTGAATTGTGTTCGTGTAACTACACTATCTGTGAATTGACGCATGTGTGTTTGTAAAGCAAAGATACAGAGTAATGTCCTCCTAGCCGATATCGACAACGGCGGCCTATCTCAACAGAGATTAGCCAACTGCGCAGGACATATTATACTGCACAAGTGTGTGCGCAATACACAGATGCACTCTCTGTTCCTTCACTCTCATAATTCGGTGAGACGGCAGTCCGACATGACCGTAGAGAGATCAGGCGCAGGACCAACGGCTTAACGTGCTTACCGAGGCACGGGGGTGTTAACACCACCAACTTCCTGACTCCGGAGCTGTGTCTGAGTAATTTCAAGACAGAAAAACCCAAACACTCTCGGCCCGACCCGGGATTCGAACCCGGGACCTCGTGGATAGTACCCAGCCTGCTAACCACTAGACCAATTTTATTTATTTTCATAAAACACAATGTCAAAATACATCAAAATCTTGCAGTCACTGCACTAAGCTATGCTTGTCTCGCAGAGACTAGGTTGCACTTAACTATTAGAGTATTTAGACACTCGGCTTTAGGACGCGTTAATTAAATATAATAAAATAAACTAAAATGATTGATGTCTGACACCAATGTTATAACATTTCAACTTATTTAAATAGTAGGTGACATAATCGTTATTTTGGCCGTAAGATAAGTAGACAAATTTATAAGTTACGGTTGTTGGAAAAGAAAAGTAATAGGTAACAAATTGTGTGTGTGTGTCTCTGTGCGTGTGTCTGTTTGGGTATAAGTGTGGGTGTGTGTGTGTGTGTGTGTGTGTGTTTGTGTGCATGCATGTGGGTGGGTGAGTGTATGGATGGTGTGTTAGTGTTCATAAAGGCCTATGATATCACTTCTAGGAGGCTTTCTGTCTGGATGTAATCAAGCTCATTAAGCCAGGATTCGGTCATGTGTTTGTTTTTTTTTTGTTAGAAAACATAACTTTGAAAAATGACTATAAAACTATGGTTCATTTTTGCCATCGTATTCAGTATGATGTGTAGATACCCCCCTTTTTCGGTTGACAACTAATTTCGTTAGACCCTGTATATCATGGATATTATACAGGATGTCCCGTTAATAAAGGATCATCCTTTAGGTACAGATTAGTTACATCATGCTGTATTCGATTTAAAAACACAACCAAAAGTGTTACCATTTTCGAGATATAAATAATCAATTGCTATATGGCTTCTTCTACCATTAATTACTTTTTAAAAGTCTGTTTCTATGATATAAGCTAGATTTCTTTGGTATACAATAGAGAAGGGGAGTATAGGGGATACAAATTGGGGGCTGCTACAAACATATGCCTTAGTGGGTTTTCTTTTAGTGCCATGAGGGGCGGGTAGGAGGGACAACTTTAAAAATATATAAACCTCTTACAAATTTAACCTAAGTACCTCCTTCCTTCCACCCCATGATGGGATGGAGGTGGGGGGAGGGGGTCGTTATGTCCACCCAACAAAATATTTTTTAACAAAGTTTAAAAATTCGCACACGGGTAGGATTTGAACCCACGGCCAGAGACCAGGAATTTCACAAGGGTGGTTGACTGCACGGTAGCTCAGTTGGTAAAAGCATTGGCCCGGTTAACCAAAGATCGTAGGTTATCCTACCCGTGTGCGAATATTTGGTTTCTTGTTTAAATAAAAAAGAGCACTGTAAGTGTTAAAAATATTAAAAACTATTTTTTTACAATTTATCATTTGTAATACTTATTACCTACCAACATTTACCTGCTCTGAATTTATTAATGGTCGAATTTATCAAAATTCTAAATTCTGAATCGCTTTGCCTTTTAGGAGCTCCTCTTCTTGACGCCAGCATCAAACCTTTTCTTGATAAAAAATTGAATCATTTCACTCTTTCAGCCCCCAGGTTGGAAAATTTGAATTCTCATATTGTTTTCACTATTCTGAAATCATGTTATTTTGTCCCAAAATTCACATATTTTCTTCGTGCAAGTCCAATCTGGAAAAACTCGCAACCTCTAGAGCTTTTTGATACCACCCTTAAAAAAGTCTTGAAAAAATTCTAAATCTTCAGCTTGAAAATGATTCTTGGTTACAGGCAACACTTCCTATTCGTTTTGGTGGTATCGGCGTACGCAAAATTTCGAGTGTTGCTCTCCCCGCCTTTCTCTCCTCTTTGTATAGCACTGCTAGACTTACAGAAAAAATCTTAAAACACCCTTGCCAACTTACTGAGGTGAGAGAGGCGGAGGAGTGTTGGCAAGGTCTCTGTCCTGGTGAAGACATCCCAAAGGAAAAACACCAACAAAAACTTTGGGATATCCCACTAGCTAGAGAGACTTTCCATTCTCTTCTTCTAAATTCTATCAGTGATTGTAATTGTGCAAGGCTGTTGGCAGTTTCCTGTAAGGAATCAGGCCACTGGCTTCATGCTCTCCCTTCCAGAAATATAGGCACCCTTTTCGATAGCGAGACATTCCGGGTGTGTGTGGGATTGCGAATCGGAGCTAAAGTTTGTGAACCTTTCACGTGTCTCTGTGGCAAGGAGGTCGACCAATTCGGTCTCCATGGTCTTTGTTGCCAGCAAAATGCAGGGCGTCTCGCCCGCCATGCAGCTCTCAATGATGCCATTAGAAGAGCTCTTGCCAGCATTAATTTTCCTTCAACGCTAGAACCTCGTGGCTTGGTGCGTGATGATGGCAAGAGACCAGATGGCCTCACACTCATTCCCTGGGAGCGGGGACGGGCTTTAGTATGGGACGCAACTTGTGTCGATACTTTGGCCCCTTCGCATCTCAGGGAATCAGCTCTTAAAGCTGGTTCTGCTGCTGAGTTGGCAGAAAACGCTAAGCGACGCAAATACGAGTCCCTTGCTGGTGACTACGTGTTTGCGCTTTTTGGCGTTGAAACATTTGGACCGTGGGGACCCCATGCTAAATTACTCTTCGGAAAAATTGCACCCAAATTAAACATTTTATTAGAAGATAAAAGAGCTGGCTCGTTTCTCGCTCAGAGGATAAGCATTGCTATCCAACGCGGAAACGCAGCCAGCATTCTCGCCTCCTTGCCTCAAGGACACGGTTTTGTTTTTGAATAAGTCATTTGTTTTTTATTTTTAAGTTTTAGGTTAGTTTACTAGTGTATTTAGTTTAGTTCAGTTAAAGTTGGTTTGTGTTTCGTTCGTTTTTAAAATAAAGCTTATGGTCGAAATGGTTACCAAATATAGCCCAAAAACAAATAATATCTATTAATATAATAAAACTGTAAAACAGATACGTCTGTACATTGAATATATTTGCCAAAAACTAATTGAGGGCGATGTTAAAATAGTAACAGAATAGGAATCTACAACTTTTAATTTTTTTGTCTGTTTGTCTGTTTGTACACGCTAATCTCCGGAACTACTTAACGGATTTGAATGAAACTTTTTTATTGTGTAGCTATCGAGTTTGGGCAAATACTAGGCTATAACTTATTTTGAAAATCGGACTACCTGACGTGGAACCTTAGCAGTACAATTAAACTAAGAGAGATGTGAAAGCAGCGCCTTAAGAAAAGTTATTCAGCGTAATGAGTATTTTCTATTGACGTACACAAATTGAAGGTCTGAAGCAACTGATATGGAACCCTAGCAGCTCAGATTAACTATAAGATATATAATTAGAGCGCCTTAGGGAACATTGTTCAGCGTGATGAGCACTTTCTATAAACGTACACAAATTGAAGGTCTGGAGCAACTGATATACAACCCTAGCAGTTCAGCTCAACTATAAGAGATATGAATAGAGCGCCTTAAGGAACATTGTTCAGCGTGATGAGCATTTTCTATTGACGTACACAAATTGAAGGTCTTGAGTAACTAATATAGAGTCCTAGAAGTTCAGCTCAACTATAAGAGATATGAATAGAGCGCCTTAGGGAACATTGTTCAGCGTGATGAGCACTTTCTATTGACGTACACAAATTGAAGGTCTGAAGCAAATGATAAACAATCCTAGCAGCTCGGCTCAACTATAAGAGATATAAATAGAGCGCCTTAGGGAACATTGTTCAGAGTGATGTGCATTTTCTATTGACTTACACAAATTGAAGGTCTGGAGCAATTGATATGCTAAATTACTTTAGACTGATTTTCAAACTCCCAAGGTAATCCTACTGTCTCCAAGTTACGATCTGGTGACGGAAACCTGGCGAAATCGAGAGAATTCTTCAGATTTTAAAGGCATGTATACCATATAGGCTAAAGCATTAATTTACGTATTTAAGCGTTTACATTCAGGATTCATCATTTGATGGTGCTGACCTTAACGCTAAGTAGTTCGTGGATACTTTCACCACAGATAGTTTGTCGTTTGTCGTAAATTTTGTTGAATTACTGTATTATTAATGAAAGATCAAAGTCAATTGGCACTATTTTTTATACTACTTAACTTTTATACTACTAACTAACGGAAATTGAACTACGAGTATAAGAATAGTATTACTTACATTACGTTATAGGAGAAAGGGTAGGGAGGCCTTTGCCCTGCAGTGGGACACGACAGGCTCCTAATAATAATAATAACTATACGATAGTAGTAACTTACAAACCGACCTTTGAGTTGGCTAGGGACACAATATAAATGCTAAACCGCATTCATCTATTGCGGTAGGGAGGTTTGAGTCTGACTTTTTTCTGAACACTAAAACTAAAGTTACCTATTTTTTTTACAAACGAATAAAACTGCCTTTAATAAAGTAAACTATAAATTAAAAACTTTTACTAAGAAAGATATACAACAAAATTTAGTTTTGGAGTAGGTGTCACTGCCATGCGAAATTTTTTTACCAGAGGAGGATGGCGAGGTGATAGTAACCTATCTAAAAAAAGAGTGCCTATAGTTATTTTTCATTCCTCTCTTCTCCATATGACATGGAAGATAACGTCATCATGATAGCTGGATGGCGACAGGAGTAAAAAATATTTTGGATCATCAAGTCCACGCGTACGAAGTCGCGGACAACAGCTTGTTATTAATGAGACATTCTAGAATGTTATTAAAGTTTATTTCCCAATATCGTTTTCGCATCGAGAAATTTGCGATACGAAACAAACTTTATTTGTGCGTGTTGTATTATTGTTATGTTAATATAAACCTTCCTTCAGTAATTGTAATTTTATGACATGACGTCAATCCATATTTGGGTATACACACATTTAGGTAAGAAGCTACTGGTACCACAGAATAAGTACTAGTACTCCGTACAGAAGTATGACTTTGCAATGAAATTCAAAGAAATATCTACTCAATGTTGTCAACGATATGGTGTAATTCAGTTCGCCTCAGTACCGTTACCATGAGTTTAGAGCGGTTTTACTTGCTAGCGACTACGTAAAAAAAGAGTATGGAAAATTGCACAGCGCCTCTAGCAGTTACTTGAAGAACTAAAAATTTCCATACATTTTTTTTACGTCGTCGCTAGCGAGTAAAACCGCCGTAAACTCATGGTAACGGTACAGACTCAAGCACATTTTCGTTTAGACACCTACAAAAATACATTGCAAGATAATTTCATTCTTATAACTCTGGAATATGATTCATAATACACTAAACCTATTCAGTGACGTACTATCACGCAACGCGATAGGGTTGACTGCCACAAGAAGCTACTTACGCCATCTAGCGCATCTTTCTAGGACTTTATTCACGCTCGTCCAACCAGCAACCTAGTGTCGCGCACCGCCAGTGAATAAAACGCGGGAGCCTGTCGCTGCCGGCTAGCGACACCCAACTTGTTTATTCCCTTACGTAGGTGTCGCCGCGCGTAGGTACGTTTTTGCTACCTACGCGGGAAGATACACAGGCCTGACAATTACTCCTATTGCTTTTTAATTGCTCCACTGTAATTACCTGATCGGCCACATGCCTGATCATGGCCCAAAGCGGACCGTGGGCCCTCTCGTGCGAGGGCACAACCGGGATACCGCTAGGAGGATGGTTGCTTTTTAATTGCCTTTGGCGTATTATAATATCTGTGCCCTATGTAATTTCGTTGTACCTATTCGTCATCGTAAGTCGTTCGACATTTGTCTGGTTGGCTTGGTCAACTGTCATACATCATTGACGATTATTCTAGCTAACGAAAGTTATAGCCTGACCAGAAATATATGGAACCTGAATGAAGGGCGCTACGAATCCTTTTTATATGACTTTTTGTTATAAAATTAAATTTCTAGTTTTATTATACTGCCAACCCAAAGCATTTAAAATTGGAGACAAAACATTTAATTCACGTATGTAAAACCAAAAATACAATTCAATCAAGCAGAATCGATTTAAATCTTATTTTTAAGACTTAAGGCACAAATTATAGTTAAAAATATTAGTGACACAGTTTGGTATAAAAGACGATATAAATAGCCAAATTATTTGATTACTAATTTTGGGGACCACTTGTCTAAACATAAATTTTATATAAATAGGCCGTTTTTAGGTTTGTCAATCATATTCCACTACCCCAAGCATTTGGTGAAGTATTCAAGATGTCTGCCTTCAAGCTGGCATTAGTTTTTGGACTGGTAAGACTTTTAGTTTTTTTTTTTAATGAGTGTTGGTGGCGTATCGGCTAGCGGGTTGCCTCTCATGCGGGAGGTACTAGGTTGATCCCAGGTGCCAATATGTACTAATCTATTTCTAAGTTATCAACATTTGTGGTTCCAATGATAGTGTATTAAAAAAACCGGCCAAGTGCGAGTCGGATTCGAGCACGAAGGGTCCCGAACCATCAACTTAGAACATTAGACAGTATAGGCAAAAAATCTTTTTAAGTTTTTACTGTTCTTTTGGAAAAAAGTATATATATTTATTTTATTTATAATTTCAAAAGTGTTCATCACAGGATACCCGAAACAATTTTAAATAAGAGTTTCCGCGCCTGTTTCTTTACGTGAGTGATTTGAAGTTTATAGGTCTAAGAATTTAGAAATTTTGGGGGGGGGGGACACCGTGTGTTTACACGGTGACTTTGGCGGGCTATATCTCGCAAATGGTAAAGCTGATAAAAAAGTGTTGAATGGAAACCCTACCTTATTTTCATAGTCCTTTTCAATGATACCCCACACAAGGGGGTGCACTCAAAAAGATAATTACCCCCCCCCCCCCCCCCTTTACATGTATGGGGAGGTACCCTTAAAAAGGGGTAAATTAAATTTTTCGTATTTCTAAAAATGAGATCTATATGTGAAGTATCCTCGAACCAAGTAACATGCAAATCAGTCCATAAACGTAGAAGATATTCTGCTGTGACAGACTAGGACGGACGGAACGGACGGACTGAACGATCTTATAAGGGTTCTTTGTCGGACTACGAAACCCTAAAAAGAAGTAGATATGTCATTTTAAATACACTACCATTGGTTGTTTCACTAACTGATGCTCCCTTAGGCCTCTGCCTCGAATATAGCGGGCAGCGGGACGGCGGTGGCGGCGGCGGGGGAGCGGGGACGGCAACAAAGAACCGCGCCGCTGTTTTCGAGATCGTGAAGTATTCGCCTTACGTCAAAAACCTGGGTCTTTACATTAACAGTACGTTAAGCTGGGGCCAGCATGTCAAAGAGATCAGCAGAAGAGTTACTGGAACCTAACGCGCTTTCTATCGCTTTTAACATTTTTTGCCTTCCAGCACAAAAGCTTTGCTTGTGCAGTCTCTGGTCTTACCAATTATTGACTATGGCGATATATGCTGCTCAAACAACTCCCAAGATCTCCTTTATAAAATGGACCGGCTTCTTAACAATGGTATTAGATTTATTTTCGGTCTCCGCAAATATGACCACATCTCCCAATTTCGCTCTCAGCTCGGCTGACTTCCTATACGGCAACGTAGGAACATTCGGACACTATGCATGTTATACTCCATTCTCTTTAACCCCAACTCTCCGTCTTATCTCAAAGATAAGTTTGCTTTCCTCCATACTTCTCATAATCAAAACCTCCGCTCTAGTAACTCCCTCCGACTTCTCACCCCGCATCATACTTCTGGCTTTATGTCTAATTCTTTCACCCTTACGGCCACTCGTCTCTGGAACTCTTACCTCAAAATTTTCCTTCATTAAGGCTTTAAGAATTCATTACCAGGAAGAACTCTCTGTTCTGTCTTAATGAAAGAAATGTGTTCTGTGTATTACTTTTATGTATGTGTATCATGTGTATGTTTATGTATCACTATGTATATCATCTATTTTATTTATTATGTATGTCTATTGCTATGTTCATTTTTCTTCATTGCTATGCTTATTTTGCATTGGTTTTCCCGGTTCCATCTTTTTCCTAATTTACTATATCTTGCACCGCCTGTATTTCTCTGTTTGGACCTATGGTTGACTGGTAGAGAATGCTTTTAGCGTTAAGTGCGCCATTTGTACAATAAACTGTGTGCAAAAAGTTTGAATAAATAAATAAAATAATCGTTGACAACATTGAGCAGATATTTCTTTGAATTTCATGGCAAAGTCATACTTCTGTACGGAGTACTAGTACTTATTCTGTGACCCTGTGTGTGTGTGTGTGTGTAAGGTGCGCTTATACGGGCAACTAAAATCGCTCAATTACACTCAATACTCGCCAACTATAACGTCATGCAACATCAAGAAATTAGAGCAATGGCAACATGACGCACTGAGTTGCTGAGATACGGCCATACTATGTAATTTGGAGCAACTTTTCAAAACTAGGCCATACTGCCGGCCTATTCCTCTCTCGAAAACAAGACGTAGTCAGTCATGAGAGTGAAGGAACAGAGAGTGCACCTGTGTATTGCGCAAACACTTGTGCACTATGATATCTTCCGCCCAGTTGGCTAATCTCTGTAGAGACAAGCCGCTGTAGTCGAAATTCGGCTAGAAGGACATTTAATTAAAAGTATGGATGGTATAAATTCATCTTTATTATCTTTTCAGATCGCATTTGCGGCGTCCACGCCAATCAACTTCCTCAACGAAGCAGAAAATGGATTTGGTGACTTAGCAAACACAGGTAATAGTTACGAAGCACCAGCCAGGGAAAGTTCAGCAGGTAATCAAGGTGCAAACGGTGATAGTGAAGCTAGCCCGGGTTCCCACCAATCAGTAAGTCAAGGCCAACCAGTGAATCAAAGTGCAAACGGTGGTAGTGAAGCTAGCCAGCATTCCCAACAATCAGGAAGTCCAGGCCAACCAGGAGGTCAAGGTCAATCAGTGTATCATGGTGCAATCGGTGGTACTGGAGCTAGCCAGAATTCTCAACAATCAGGAAGTCAAGGCCAACCAGGGAATCAAGGTCAAACAGCGTATCAAGGTGCAATCGGTGGTACTGGAGCTAGCCAGAATTCCCAACAATCAGGAAGTCAAGGCCAACCAGGGAATCAAGGTGCAAACGGTGGTAGTGGATCTAGTCAGGGTTCCCAACAATCAGGAAGTCAAGGCCAATCAGAGAATCAAGGTGCAAACGGTGGTAGTGGAGCTAGCCAGCATTCCCAACAATCAGGAAGTCAAGGCCAACCAGGGAATCAAGGTATAAACGGTGGTAGTGGATCTAGCCAGGGTTCCCAACAATCAGGAAGTCAAGGCCAATCAGAGAATCAAGGTGCAAACGGTGGTAGTGGAGTTAGCCAGGGTTCCAAACCATCAGGTAGGTTAGGTTCTGGAAAGCCAGCTCCTTTAAACAGACCACAATCAGGAAAAGCGTCTGATGTAAAAAACCAAGTCAACGACGCAGCTTCAAAATCATCAAATGAAGCAGAAACAAACTCCGAACCTGCTAGCAAAGATGCAAGTAGCGCTGCTAACGAAGCCAAAGATAGTGACAATGTCAGTAATGTAGCTTCAAAGGTATCCAATGGTGCTACTGACGCTGCTAACGAAGCCAAAGATAGTGACAATGTCAGTGATGCAGCTCCAAACTTATCAAATGGTGCTGCTGACGCTGCTAACGAAGCCAAAGATAGTGACAATGTCAGTGATGCAGCTTCAAACTTATCAAATGGACAAACACAAGCCGTCGGAAATGGTGCTACTGGCGCTGATGACGAATCCAAAGATAATGACGAAGCTTCAAAAATATTGAATGAACAAACACGAGCCGAAAACCAAGAATCTAGCCCTACTAACACAACTTCAAATTCCGCAAATGATGCAGGCAAAGATGACACAAGCGCTGCTGATGATGCGAAAGATATTAGCAATGCCAGTGATGGAGGTGCTGACGAAGCTAAAAATGTGATTTCGTTCTAATTTTGAGGTAGAAAAAGAATCTATTGAATGATACAATGTCTTTTTTTTTCATTTTATTTATTAAACTATACAAAATTGCTTACCAGAAAAAAAGCAGTGGTCGTGTATTATTGATAAAAAACCGGCGAAGTGCGAGTCGGACTCGCGCACGAAGGGTTACGTATCAATGTATTGTCACTCTAGTAAATTTATTCTTAGGATTTTGTATTTGATGTAATTATCAGACACTCAAGTTTAACGAATCTGCTAAACTAATAAAGTTATCTTCACAGCTATAGTTTTTCTTTATAGAAGTTTTACTGGACCAAAAATTTCACTTTAAAGTTTAATATGTCGTGAATGGAGCAATAAATAAAAAAAAAGTACTAGAAACCCTAAGTCATTTTAAAAGACCAACTCAACGATACCCTACACGATGGGGTAGATGGCTAAAACCAACATCCCCAGTTCAGGTACGTATTACAATACCAAGTTTTAAAATAACGAATTTCATAAGCCCTACGAACGGAAGGCCGAATTTTAGAATGCCGAATGTTTATATGATCGAAAGTTCTAAATACCGAAAGTTTGAAATCCCGAAAATTCAAAATACCGAATCTTATAAGACCTATAATTGGAATGCCGAATACTAAAATGCCGATTTTTAAAATACCGACTGTTTATAATATGACCGAAAGTCAATATACCGACTGTTTATATGACCGAAAGTTTAATATACCGAAAAATTTAAAACCCGATGATTAAAAATACCGAATTTTACAAGACTTATGAACGAAACGCCAAACAAATTGTCTACCATTGAGATTGAGGTTCATTAAGACAAACAAATTTTGATTGACCCCGACTCGCCGTGGTTCTTCGCCGTGGTACTAGTCTGCCCGATACTTAAGTGTAATTCAAAAGCTGGAGGCGCGGAGGGAGAGCAGCCCTCGCCCGCTGTACCGCTCGCCTCGCCGCCGCTTGATTTTGAACTTCAGTATACTAACTGTAGGTATATTAACCTTCGGTATTTCAAACTTTCGGGATATGAACCTTTGTTATTTCAAACTTTGTGGATTTTGAACTTTCGGGATTTCGAACTTTCGGGATTTTGAAATTCGGCATATTGAGCTTCGGTATATCGGGTATAGGTATTTCATTCGTTCGGTATTTTGATTTTCGACGTTTCAAGCGTAGGTATTTCATTTGTAGGTATGATGAACTTTCGGTATTATAATACGTACCCCCCAGTTCACATGTAGGGGAGGATGTACCTAAAAAATTACAGCTTTCTAGTAATAATGAAATAATACTGTCCTAGCCGATTTCGACTACGGCGGCCTATCTCAACAGAGATTAGCCAACTGCGCAGGACATATTATAGTGCACAATACACAGGTGCACTCTCTGTTCCTTCACTCTCAATTCGGTGAGACGGCAGTCCGACATGACCGTATAGAGATCAGGCGCAGGACCAACGGCTTAACGTGCTTTCCGAGGCACGGGGGTGTTAACACCACCAACTTCCTGACTCCGAAGCTGTGTTTGAGTAATTTCAAGACAGAAAATCCCAAACACTCTCAGCCCTCGTGAATAGTACCCAGAGCGTGCTGACCACTAGACCAACGAGCTTTCTAGTACTTACGGTGCGACACCTCTTTTCACACATATCTATATTAGACGCATAGATCGAAGTCACGTATTAACACAGTTAACTATAAATCTGTATTTAGAATTTTAATACTTTGAGACATTGGCACGGTATATAGATGTACAGTACTTTATCTTAATACTAGAGCGCCCGAATCGACACACGTC
This sequence comes from Pyrausta nigrata, assembly GCA_949316185.1. Classification (NCBI taxonomy): domain Eukaryota; kingdom Metazoa; phylum Arthropoda; class Insecta; order Lepidoptera; family Crambidae; genus Pyrausta; species Pyrausta nigrata. Next base: position 4,666,500 of record OX438964.1, on the reverse strand, counting down.
CACATACACGTCATTTACACGGCCGCTGGGCGACTTGGGCAAACAAACCCACCAAGTGCCACCACGTGCGCCGCGAGCCGATTCGCTGTCAAAGACAGACTTTCAAAATGCAGATAGATGTCATTGAACAAACAGGTAGGTTTTATGAAACATGTATAAAATCATCTTTATTTCGGAAGCCAGCTGTCAAAATTGAAACGGCCATATCTCGATAACTACCTACCCTAGACTACCTGTGTGTAGGGACAAATTGTAGGGCTCAACGACATCTTCATTTCGGATGACAGCTGTCAAAATTGAAACGGCGATATCTCAGAAACTATCCACCCAAGACTACTGGTGTGTAGGGACAAATCGTAGGGCTCGACGAGATCTTTATTTCGGATGACAGCTGTCAAAATTGAAACTAATAACTCGGAAACTACTCACCCTAGACAACTGGTGTGCATGTTAAAAAAAAAAACTTTTCGCAAAATTTGTTTCTTAAATTCATTTTCAATGCCTCCGAAGATTGCGGGAACTGCAGGGTGGATTTTTTTAATACACATTGGATTTAATATATTTTATAAGGCTCAATTATGTGTACGAGCAAACTCTTAAATTGTACCTCGTCTCGTCGAACTGACAGTGTAAAAACGAGCCCGTTTTACTAAGACTCCACTGTCCGTCTATCTGTCACCAGGCTGTATCTCATGACCCGCAATAGCTAACCAGTTGAAACTACTATGATAACAGCTTATTATACGTAGGATATAGAGGTGGTCTTAAGGTCAAAGTAGGGTAGTCTGACATACTGTGCTGTTAATAGACAATAAACTTATTATTATATTTGATAAATAATCTATAATTAAAATATGACTCATCCCTAAAACAATACACGTTTGTATAATAAAAATCTAAAGACATTTTTTACTTTTTGTGTACTTACCCTAGCGCTCCGCCGATCCGTAGGTTCTAATTTCAAAAATACGGCCAAGATAAACTACTGTAAGAAAACAAATCTATCTATTGTGACATTGGGTTGTTTCGCTAGTTACCTACGCCTTTTCGATGATTGGCCAAACCGTGACGTCGACCCGATACTACCACGATTTGGCCAATGTCTCATAATATTAAAATTCTGAATTACAGATTTATAGTTAACTGTGTTACGTGACTTCTATGCATGCGTCTAATATATGTGTGAAAAGAGGTGTCGCTTTTCTTTGCAAATTAGTATCAAGAGAATGCTTCCATTTAATATGCGTTCACTGATATAATAATACTGAAGGGTAATAATAATAGAGTCTATGCTTACTTCATTTCGGTTTTTAGGGTTCCGTAGTCCGACAAAGAACCCTTATAAGATCGTTCAGTCCGTCCGTTCCGTCCGTCCTAGTCTGTCACAGCGGAATATCTTCTACGTTTATGGACTGATTTGCATGTTACTTGGTTCGAGGATACCTCACATATAGATCTCAGTTTTCAAAATACAAAAACTTAAAATTACCTCTTTATAAGGGTACCTCCCCATACATGTAAAGGGGGGGGGGTGAATATTTTTTTTAGTGCACCCCCTTGTGTGGGGTATCGTTGAAAAGGAATATAAAAATAAGGTAGGGTTTCCATACAACACTTTTTTATCAGCTTTACCATTTGCGAGATATAGCCCGCCAAAGTCGTTTACACGGTGTCCCCCCCCCCCCCCCTGTAATTTCTAAAGTCTTGGACCTATAAATTTTAAATCACTCACGTAAAGAAACAGGCGCGGAAACTCTTATTTAAAATTGTTTCGGGTATCCTGTGGTGAATACTTTTGAAATTATAAATAAAATAAAAATATATACTTTTTTCCAAAAGAACAGTATAAACTTAAAAAGTATTTTTTGCCTATACTGTCTAATGTTTTAAGTTAATGGTACGGAACCCTTCGTGCTCGAGTCCGACTCGCACTTGGCCGGTTTTTTTTTTCTTGCTTGTAACGGTGTGTGCGGTATTCGGTTAAATAAAATATTAATGGTACTATCGGCATGGGCATGTTAAGGAATTCTCAGTGTTTATGTATAGATTAGTTTTTACATCTAACAATTAACACAGTTTGGTATAAGACGATTTGAATAGCCAAATTATTTGATTAGTAATTTGGGGACCACTTGTCCAAACATAAATTTTATATAAATGGGCCGTTTTTACTTTTGTCAATCATATTCCACTACCATAAGCATTTGGTGAAGTATTCAAGATGTCTGCCTTAAAGCTGGCATTAGTTTTTGGACTGGTAAGACATTTATTTTTTTAATGAGCGTTGGTGGCGTAGTGGCAAGCGGGTTGCCTCTCATGCGGGAGCTACCAGGTTGATCCCACGTGCCGCCATTTCCCTATGTTTTTTCTGAGCTTTGTACATGAGTTGTTTCCAAGGATAGTATATTAAAAAAGAGGTAGATATAGCATTTCAATACACTATGGCACATTCAGGCGACTGAATGTGTAACTGCGATCCAAGCTGGTCAGGTTCCACTGTTTACAGAGTCACGGAAACAGAAGGCAGTCGCTCCAATGTAATTATCTAATACCAGTAATTTTTGTTTGTCGAAAATGTTCTATGTATAGAGAATACCACTTTAACCGTGCCCCGCGAGTTCGAAAAAAAATTGCGACTAATTGATATGCCATACCCCATATACAGGTTATTAGTATTGGGTTTTTCTGTCTTGAAATAACACAGACACAGCTCCGGGGTCAGGAAGTTGGTGGTGTTAACACCCCCGTGCCTCGGTGCGCACGTTAAGCCGTTGGTCCTGCGCCTGATCTCTCTACGGTCATGTCGGACTGCCGTGTCATCGAATTATGAGAGTGAAGGAACAGAGTGAGTGCACCTGCGTATTACGCACACACTTGTGCACTATAATATCTCCCGCGCAGTTGGCTAATCTCTGTTGAGAGGCCGCTGCAGCGCTGTAGTCGAAATTTAACTTTTATATCTTTCCAGATCGCATTTGCGGCGTCCACGCCAATCGACTTCGTCAACGCAGCAGAAAATGGATTTGGGAGCTTGCCAAAAGGAGCTACTGGTTTCCAATCTTCAGGAAGTCAAGGTCAATCGGAGAATCAAGGTGCCGACGGTGGTAGTGGAGTAAACCAGGGTTCCCAATTATTAGGAAGTCAAGGCCAAACAGGGAATCAAGGTGCCAACGGTGGTAGTGGAGTAAACCAGGGTTCCCAATTATTAGGAAGTCAAGGCCAAACAGGGAATCAAGGTGCCAACGGTGGTAGTGAACCTAGCCAAGGTTCCAAACCATCAGGAAGTCAAGGTCAACCAGGGAATCAAGGTGCAGGCAATGGTAATGACGGATCCATTTTCGGATTTGGTCAAAACGCAGGTTTAGGAAGTCCAGCTCCTTCAAACGGAACACAATCAGGAAAAGCGTCTTATATAGATAGCCAAGTCAATGACTCAGCTTTAAAATTAATAAATGAAGCACAAAAACAATCTGGATCCGCTAGCAAAAATGCTACTAGTGCTGCTAACGAAGCCAAAGATAGTGACATTATCAGTAATGTAGCTCCAAACTTATCAAATGGTGCTACTGACACTGCTAACGAAGCCAAAGATAGTGACAATGTCAGTGATGCAGCTTCAAACTTATCAAATGGACAAACACAAGCCGTCGGAAATGGTGCTACTAGCACTGATGACGAATCCAAAGATAATGACGAAGCTTCAAAAATATTGAATGAACAAACACGAGCCGAAAACCAAGAGTCTAGCTCTACTAACACAACTTCAAATTCAGCAAATGATGCAGGCAAAGAGGTAACAAGCGGTGCTGATGAAGCGAAAGATATTAGCAATGCCAGTGATGGAGCTTTAAATTCATCAAATGATGCAGGCAAAGATGTAACAAGCGCTGCTGATGATGCGAAAGATATTAGCAATGCCAGTGATGGAGCTTTAAATACATCAAATGATGCAGCAAATTCCGCTGGCAAAGATGTTACTAGCGGTGCTGACGAAGCTAAAGATGTAATTTCGTTCTAATTTTGAGGTAGAAAAAAAAAATTCTATTGAATTCACTCTAGTAAATTTATTATTTGGTGTAATTATCAGACACTCAAGTTCTATGAATATACTGCTAAACTAATAAAGTTTTCTTCACAGCTATAGTTTTTCTTTAAAGGAGACTTCTTTTAGATAAGGGGGGGGGGGGCTACTGGATCAAAAAATTGCACTTTAAAGTCTAATATGTCGTGAATGGAGCAATAGATCGAAAAAAATATTAGAAACCCCTAAGTAATTTTAGAAGACCTACTCAACGATGGGGTAGATGGCTAAAAACAACATCCCCACTTCACATGTAGGGGAGGTAAGATTATTATCGAAGATTGTATCGAAGTGCCGAGTATAGATTAACCGAATGATAATCTATACTCGGCACTTCGATGCATTCGATCGAATTGCCGCGACTGTGTGCACAGGACAGGCAGCAAACGAATGATTTATCTATACTCGGCACCGCTTGTTACCTCTTTGCCTGCATCATTTGCTGAATTAATCTATACTCGGCACTTCGATGCATTGACGATCATTATTCGATTTTTTTTCTAAATTACTAATGGTCGATTGTCTATTCATCGATTTTTTTTTAAAACAATCGCCCATCTCTATGACAGATGTCAAGAGACAGCAAACGCAAATACAGGGTGTCCCATTAATGAAAAATAATAATTTAGGTACAGATTAGTTACATCATGCCCTATTATAAGTATGCCAAATTTTTATTCCAGTAAAAGTGTTACCATTATCAAGACATAAATATTTAATTGGTGTATGGCTACTTCTACAATTAATGACTTTTGAAGTCTGTTTCTATTTTAATATTCCTAACACCAAAATCAAAAGTAACAAATGTTAGTAAGGCTCTCAAAAGTAATAAAAACTCAAAACAAATTCTCAAAATGGCAACACATTAATTGAAAAAGTTTTTGGCATGTGTAGGGCATGGTGTAACTAATCTGTATCTACTATAACGATTGTATATATTTGACGACCGTCTTGGTGTAGTCGTTCGCGCACCGGACTTCGAAACCAGGCGGTTTCGGGTTCGAATCCCGCAAGGGGCAAATGTTCGTGTGATGAGCACGAGCATTTGTACCTAAGTTATGGATGTTTATACGTATTTAAGTATTTCTATCCGTTATCCTAGTCACCACAGCACAATCTCACGCTTAGTTTGGGGCTAGGTAATTGGTGTGTTTGTTGAAACTATTTATTTATTTATCCTTCATTAACGGGCCAACCTGTATACGGACTCCCTAACTTTAATATTGCCGGAGAAGTAAATACGAAATCCAAACATACACAGAGATGAGCATTATTTTTATAACAGTTTGAGAGCTGGTATAATTAAAAAATCCGGCTAAGTGCGAGTCGGACTCGCGCACTAAGGGTTCCGTGCCAACTTTATCTGAATAGGATCCACTTACTTCCACTTAGCCAAAATACCACAATATTTTGATGACAGCAATAAATTGGTTTTTCATAGTGTTTGTATGAAGAACAAAGTTATGTATGCGGTTGTTGACAATGTGCTTTATCTCAAAAACTACTAGTTCGATCTCATTCAACCAATTTTCGTTGAAAGAATTTGTTACGATCTACATCATGTATTTTTTTCCAAATTTACACTTGCTTAGTATTACCCATTTTACCATTTTGGATGCGTCTATCTCTCAAACGTTAGACTTTTAGAGAAAATGGTTTTAGGAACCTCGATGTCATTTTAAAAGACCTATCCATAGACACGTATAGGTTTGACAAAAACATTTTTTTTGTTTTAGTTTCATGTATGGCCCCCTTAAATATCATTATTTTTTATTTTTTGTATGAGTTTCGTAAAGCGGTTAACAGGATACATCTACCTACCAAGTGTTTTGCTGATAGTTTCAGAATAAAGTGGCTGTGACATACGGACGGACGGACAGACAGACAGACAGACAGACAGACATGACGAATCTATAAGGGTTTCGTTTTTTGCCATTCAGCTACGGAACCCTAAAAACACGTGTACTTATGATATATGGGTATCATTGAATCATAAAAGAGACTTCATAGTTGACAGTTTATAGCTATCACAGTATGCTTTTTCTAATGGTGGTGAAGCGGCATGTAAATAGCCGACAACACGCGGGGAGGGCAATTATGAAAGATTATGTTTGTAGATTAATTATATTGATTCCTAAGAAACCCACCCTGCGAATTGAAGAAAGAGAAATGGTTTCAACGTCAGCACTGAAAACTATTGGCCCACTAACCTGCAGACCAGCTCAGGAACGCCTCACCAGCTCCTCTCCGCAGCTCACACCGTGAAGCACTTTCACGAAACAGATTGTCAAATCACTGTTGGGTATTTAACGAGTGTCTTGCAACTTTCAGCTGTCCATCCGGAGGAACAACGAACTCCTCACCAAAATTAAGTGAGAAGACGCGCTCGAGATGTCGAAAAAGTTAGGAATGCGCGCATTGGTCGGCGCTCGGTGTACGGTAGCCGAAACTATGGCGCTGGTGTCGCCAGGTTCAGCGAATCCAAGAGCGCGATCCTTATGGCGGGTGAACCAAATAGCTCCAGACACTAACTTATAGAAACCATTTAAAAATAATAAATTATTATTAAAGAAATTACCTATTACTTTAGGTTTAGTAAAAAATATTATTTTATAAATTAATTTGGGTCACTTAAGGTGCCCAACCAAATGGTTAAAAACATGATTGACACAGAAGATGATTTGTAATGTAGGTATAAGTCAGCCTATTAGATCCCACTGCTGGGAAAAGGTCTCACCTCAACTATGAGGAGGAACGAGCCATACTTCACCACGCGGGCTCAGTGCGGATTGGTGGAGGGGTGTATGTAAGGCAAGTGACAAACCTTACTGTCAGAAGTTATCAAGCCGCCCTAGGGCCTCTGACTAGGCTTAACGACTAATACCACAGATATTAGCCGGGACCAACTGCTTAACGTGCCTTCCGAAGCACGGAGATGCTTGTCATGGACGTCACTTAAATGGTCGGAATGGTCACCCATCCAATCACGACCGCGCCGTGTGTTGCTTAACTTTTGGTATCACTACCAAAGCGCTGCCGCCACTGCGCCACAAGCACCTGTAAGCGCCTGTAATGTAGGTATTAATTGATTATTAAGTAGTTGTCTGTAGTCTGTAGTTCCGACGTTTGGGAATTAGGGTGCAGAATTAAACCAACACACGTATTTTTATTATAACTCGAGCAATTTAATTTTTTTAATAATAAGTAAAAATTACGGCTAGTCATAGCGTCATAATAGGTACCTACCATCTTTGTTTATGTCGACAACTGTACAAATATACTTTTCGATTAGATACACATGTGTTCCCACCATGGATACCTTGTTAAACGTACCTTGTAAATTACCAATTAATTAACTCGAAAGAATACTTAAGAACCTGCCATGTGCGAGTCGAACTCGCGCACGAATGATTCCGTACGGTCCGTACTCATTATCTTTACAACATTAGATAATATATAATGATTTTTAGTGTTCTTTTTAAGTTGTAAAATCATGAATATACAACTCAATATTCTGTGAATATTACGAGCATCTGTAGCCATTATTAATACCGAGCAGAAAACGGCAAAAAGTACATTTTGTTGGGTGGGATTTATAAGACAACTAGCTGACCCGCCACACGTTATCCTGTTCTTCGGTTTTTTAGATCCTCTTTGACAATTGTATGTCGAACGGCGCTAAGGTTTGATTTGAAATAATTTTATATGGTGGTTAAGTATTCTTAAATTTTCTAATTTTCCGCGCAATTTTCTTTTTTTTCATAAGAACCTTCTCTTGACAATAACAAACACAACAAAAATATAAAAGTGAAATCGGTCCAGCCGTTCACTATGTAGAGCAAATTATTATCTTTCTAATGACATGATACGAGGGTCAAACTGAAAGTTCTTAGAACTGGCCACTTATAAACAATATAATAAAAAAAATATTCTAAAATTTGAAAATAGAACTCTTTGCCAATATTACTGAGTATATATTTCATTCATTTGTCATTTGTTTTACGACTTGGCGGCAAATTGAAAATTGTCTGTGTCACGTCAAAATGAATTTAACACGAGAAAATTTTCGTGCAATGATTTTTTATGACTTTCGATGTCATTTAAGTCAACAAGAAAGTTATGATAGACTACGATTGGCCTTTCACGATGAAGCCCCATCTCGTGCGACTGTTTACAACTGGTTTAATGAGTTTAAACGTGGTCGCACTAATCTCACTGATGATGTACGTGAGGGACGGCCTTCTACTGCGACGACTGAAAATAACATCTGTGTTGTGCGGCGTATGATAGAGACTGACAAAAGAGTGACCTATCAGCAGATTCGGACAAGCTTAGGCATCGGTATGAGTCAAGTGCACAAAATCCTCCACGAACATTTAGCGGTCAGGAAGCTTTGCGCCCGGTGGATACCTCATAATTTGACTAAGGCTCAAAAACTCCATCGTGTGGATTGGTGCCGTAAAATGATTGAAAGATTTAACGGAGGTGACTCAAATGCTGTGTTCGACATACTAACAGGTGACGAAAGCTGGATTTACTGTTATGATCCTGAAACCAAAAGACAATCTGCTCAGTGGGTGTTTCCTTTCGAGGAGTTGCCAACTAAAGTGAAGAGAGATCGAAGTGCGGGAAAAAAAATGGTGGCCTCGTTCTTTGGAAGGATAGGTCATTTCGCAACAATTGTGATCCTCTAAGGATCAAAAAACAGTTTCTGCAGAATGGTACACTACCAATTGTTTGCCACTTGTCTTGGAAAAAGTTCGAGAGAAACGACCTCGCAGTAGGATCCTCCTTCACCACGACAACGCCTCGTCGCACACCGCCAAGCGAACGATCGACTATTTGGCGACATCAAACGTTGAATTACTGGGTCACCCGCCGTATAGCCCCGACCTCGCGCCTTGTGATTTTTATTTATTTCCAAAAATTAAAGAAAAACTTAAAGGAAAGCGGTTTATGAATGCTGAAGAAGCGGTGGCTGCGTATCGCGATGCCATTGAAGAGACCCCTAAGGACGAGTGGGCAAAGTGCTTTTCCCAGTGGTTCCATCGCATGCAGCGGTGTATTGACGTCAATGGACAATATTTTGAAAAGATATAATAAAACTAATAACTGGCTAATGTAATCAGTTTTTGATTTTCTAAGAACTTTCAGTTTGACCCTCGTACATGAGTCTACTGTGTGTCCTTCTGGCCTTATTAATACAATAAAATAAATAACTCTCTTTGTGTAGATATCTTGACTCATATCCCATGAATAAAAAAAACTGTTTTTTTGCAACAAAACATTGCAACAATGCCTCAAGGGGAAAACATAGATACAATGACACAGAAAATCGTTAAAAGTAATTACTACTACTTACTTAAGAGACTGAACCTAAAGAAGAACGGCAAAATTCTTTGATGCTCAGCTCAGCCCCAACTGCTGGCATGTTTTATTCTTTGGTGAAAAGCCTAAAACTGTATAAAAGGTAAAAATAATGTAACTGACATTGAACGACATTTAATTTGGTGCATTATGACGGACTGACATTAAAACAATATATGATCCTATCAACACTGACGTTTGATATAAAACTTAAACAATACTTCATGTTTGACTGACATGTCAAAGTTCACGTCGTTCGTTTTATTTTTGCATCCTTGAAGACGTTTAAGTAGTTTTTAATAATTTGTACATTCTGAAAATATTTTAAATTTAAACTCCCTGCTTTTTAAATTACCATGAAATCATACAAAAGCCCGCTAATAAAGTCATATATTTCATGTGTCTCACTTAGTACGGCTTCTCTATATGTATTGGGTCGATTTATGCCAATCTTCTTTCTTAGACAGAATATTCCCACATTGGAATTATTGAGCCCACTGTCTCTTACGGACTATTTGACGGCGACTGTACCTATTTATTTATTTACATACTCCTACTTTCATACTGTCTGGCATACTGTTATAACTCGCTGTCTAGTCACCATGGCCCTATTGTTCAACTTAGCAACCCTGTTGTTGGTAAGTAAAAGCGTATTTTTATTAAATTATAAATAATTGTTTCATTGTTTCAGAATTGCATTTTTTGACGTCTTCGGAAACCTGCGTCTCGGATTCGACTACAGTGATTAGCCGACTGCGCGGGAGATATTATAGTGCACAAGTGTGTGCGCAATTCACAGGTGCACTCTCTGTTCCTTCAGTCTCATAATTCGGTGAGACGGCAGTCCCACATGACCGTAGAGAGATCAGGCGCAGGACCAACGGCTTAATGTGCTTTCCGAGGCACGGGGGTGTTAATAACACCACCAACTTCCTGACTCCGGAGCTGGATCTGAGTTATTTCAAGACAGACAAAACCCAACACTTATCGGCCCGACCCGGGATTTGAACCCGGGACGTCGTGGATAGTACCCAGCGTGCTGACCACTAGACCAACGAGGCAGTCTAAAGTTTACGAGATTTGTGAATAAGGGTGCTGACCTCCATGACTCTGTTAGTAGGGGAACCTGACCAAACTGGATCACTGACATTCAGTCGCCTGAACCTGCAGGGTTCCTCACTATGTTTTCCCTCACCGTAAGAGCATCGGCTAGTGAAACAACTTATGTACATAACGACACGTCGGATCGAACCCGGGTCCTCCCGTATGAGAGGCAGGCAACCCGACCACTACGCCACCGACGGACCGACCTACTGAGCTTGTTACTTGCTCCTAATACTTAATCTTAAGTAGTTACTTCCTTTAAAGTGTGATTAAGTAACAGGAGTTAGCATTTATAAGGTCTTGGTTTCTGAAGATTATGTTTCTTATATTAATAGTAATTATATTTACTCTCGTATTTCCAGATTTTCACCATGAATCACTCATGCGATGCTGGCTTAGGAAAGCTAGTCGATTTTGGCGAAAAAACCACCAATGTCGACAAAAAAGCTCATCATTCAACGGAGCTACATGTACCGAATAAAACGAAAACCAAAACAATCAAAGACAATCCGTTAGACTTATCACAGCTTGATTCTTCTTTAGTAGGTTCAAAGAATAACAGTGAAATATACAAGATAATTAAAAAAAATCTTCTGAACTCTCTCAATACTAAAACTGATGCAAAAGATTTGCCAAGTGGTGTTACATCCTCCGTTCAGAAATATGACAGCAATTTTCCGCTCATTTTGAATAAAATAATTTCTTTAGTAATGACACGATTAGATGACTAAATATTCACAGATTTGTTGACTCTATAATAAATTTGTAGGTAACCGTTCTATTAATTAAGTAATAAAGAAATTATACCAGCTTCTTTTTTTACGCCCCCTTACTACCAAAGCGCTGCCGCCACTGCGCCACAAGCACCTGTAAGCGCCTGTAATGTAGGTATTAATTGATTATTAAGTAGTTGTCTGTAGTCTGTAGTTCCGACGTTTGTGAATTAGGGTGCAGAATTAAACCAACACACGTATTTTTATTATAACTCGAGCAATTTAATTTTTTTAATAATAAGTAAAAATTACGGCTAGTCATAGCGTCATAATAGGTACCTACCATCTTTGTTTATGTCGACAACTGTACAAATATACTTTTCGATTAGATACACATGTGTTCCCACCATGGATACCTTGTTAAACGTACCTTGTAAATTACCAATTAATTAACTCGAAAGAATACTTAAGAACCTGCCATGTGCGAGTCGAACTCGCGCACGAATGATTCCGTACGGTCCGTACTCATTATCTTTACAACATTAGATAATATATAATGATTTTTAGTGTTCTTTTTAAGTTGTAAAATCATGAATATACAACTCAATATTCTGTGAATATTACGAGCATCTGTAGCCATTATTAATACCGAGCAGAAAACGGCAAAAAGTACATTTTGTTGGGTGGGATTTATAAGACAACTAGCTGACCCGCCACACGTTATCCTGTTCTTCGGTTTTTTAGATCCTCTTTGACAATTGTATGTCGAACGGCGCTAAGGTTTGATTTGAAATAATTTTATATGGTGGTTAAGTATTCTTAAATTTTCTAATTTTCCGCGCAATTTTCTTTTTTTTCATAAGAACCTTCTCTTGACAATAACAAACACAACAAAAATATAAAAGTGAAATCGGTCCAGCCGTTCACTATGTAGAGCAAATTATTATCTTTCTAATGACATGATACGAGGGTCAAACTGAAAGTTCTTAGAACTGGCCACTTATAAACAATATAATAAAAAAAATATTCTAAAATTTGAAAATAGAACTCTTTGCCAATATTACTGAGTATATATTTCATTCATTTGTCATTTGTTTTACGACTTGGCGGCAAATTGAAAATTGTCTGTGTCACGTCAAAATGAATTTAACACGAGAAAATTTTCGTGCAATGATTTTTTATGACTTTCGATGTCATTTAAGTCAACAAGAAAGTTATGATAGACTACGATTGGCCTTTCACGATGAAGCCCCATCTCGTGCGACTGTTTACAACTGGTTTAATGAGTTTAAACGTGGTCGCACTAATCTCACTGATGATGTACGTGAGGGACGGCCTTCTACTGCGACGACTGAAAATAACATCTGTGTTGTGCGGCGTATGATAGAGACTGACAAAAGAGTGACCTATCAGCAGATTCGGACAAGCTTAGGCATCGGTATGAGTCAAGTGCACAAAATCCTCCACGAACATTTAGCGGTCAGGAAGCTTTGCGCCCGGTGGATACCTCATAATTTGACTAAGGCTCAAAAACTCCATCGTGTGGATTGGTGCCGTAAAATGATTGAAAGATTTAACGGAGGTGACTCAAATGCTGTGTTCGACATACTAACAGGTGACGAAAGCTGGATTTACTGTTATGATCCTGAAACCAAAAGACAATCTGCTCAGTGGGTGTTTCCTTTCGAGGAGTTGCCAACTAAAGTGAAGAGAGATCGAAGTGCGGGAAAAAAAATGGTGGCCTCGTTCTTTGGAAGGATAGGTCATTTCGCAACAATTGTGATCCTCTAAGGATCAAAAAACAGTTTCTGCAGAATGGTACACTACCAATTGTTTGCCACTTGTCTTGGAAAAAGTTCGAGAGAAACGACCTCGCAGTAGGATCCTCCTTCACCACGACAACGCCTCGTCGCACACCGCCAAGCGAACGATCGACTATTTGGCGACATCAAACGTTGAATTACTGGGTCACCCGCCGTATAGCCCCGACCTCGCGCCTTGTGATTTTTATTTATTTCCAAAAATTAAAGAAAAACTTAAAGGAAAGCGGTTTATGAATGCTGAAGAAGCGGTGGCTGCGTATCGCGATGCCATTGAAGAGACCCCTAAGGACGAGTGGGCAAAGTGCTTTTCCCAGTGGTTCCATCGCATGCAGCGGTGTATTGACGTCAATGGACAATATTTTGAAAAGATATAATAAAACTAATAACTGGCTAATGTAATCAGTTTTTGATTTTCTAAGAACTTTCAGTTTGACCCTCGTACATGAGTCTACTGTGTGTCCTTCTGGCCTTATTAATACAATAAAATAAATAACTCTCTTTGTGTAGATATCTTGACTCATATCCCATGAATAAAAAAAACTGTTTTTTTGCAACAAAACATTGCAACAATGCCTCAAGGGGAAAACATAGATACAATGACACAGAAAATCGTTAAAAGTAATTACTACTACTTACTTAAGAGACTGAACCTAAAGAAGAACGGCAAAATTCTTTGATGCTCAGCTCAGCCCCAACTGCTGGCATGTTTTATTCTTTGGTGAAAAGCCTAAAACTGTATAAAAGGTAAAAATAATGTAACTGACATTGAACGACATTTAATTTGGTGCATTATGACGGACTGACATTAAAACAATATATGATCCTATCAACACTGACGTTTGATATAAAACTTAAACAATACTTCATGTTTGACTGACATGTCAAAGTTCACGTCGTTCGTTTTATTTTTGCATCCTTGAAGACGTTTAAGTAGTTTTTAATAATTTGTACATTCTGAAAATATTTTAAATTTAAACTCCCTGCTTTTTAAATTACCATGAAATCATACAAAAGCCCGCTAATAAAGTCATATATTTCATGTGTCTCACTTAGTACGGCTTCTCTATATGTATTGGGTCGATTTATGCCAATCTTCTTTCTTAGACAGAATATTCCCACATTGGAATTATTGAGCCCACTGTCTCTTACGGACTATTTGACGGCGACTGTACCTATTTATTTATTTACATACTCCTACTTTCATACTGTCTGGCATACTGTTATAACTCGCTGTCTAGTCACCATGGCCCTATTGTTCAACTTAGCAACCCTGTTGTTGGTAAGTAAAAGCGTATTTTTATTAAATTATAAATAATTGTTTCATTGTTTAAGAATTGCATTTTTTGACGTCTTCGGAAACCTGCGTCTCGGATTCGATTACAGTGATTAGCCAACTGCGCGGGAGATATTATAGTGCACAAGTGTGTGCGCAATTCACAGGTGCACTCTCTGTTCCTTCAGTCTCATAATTCGGTGAGACGGCAGTCCGACATGACCGTAGAGAGATCAGGCGCAGGACCAACGGCTTAATGTGCTTTCCGAGGCACGGGGGTGTTAATAACACCACCAACTTCCTGACTCCGGAGCTGGATCTGAGTTATTTCAAGACAGACAAAACCCAACACTTATCGGCCCGACCCGGGATTTGAACCCGGGACGTCGTGGATAGTACCCAGCGTGCTGACCACTAGACCAACCAGGCAGTCTAAAGTTTACGAGGTTTGTGAATAAGGTGCTGACCTCCATGACTCTGTTAGTAGGGGAACCTGACCAGACTGGATCACTGACATTCAGTCGCCTGAACCTGCAGGTTTCCTCACTATGTTTTCCCTCACCGTAAGAGCATCGGCTAGTGAAACAACTTATGTACATAACGACACGTGGGATCGAACCCGGGTCCTCCCGTATGAAAGGCAGGCAACCCGACCACTACGCCACCGACGGACCGACCTACTGAGCTTGTTACTTGCTCTTAATACTTAATCTTAAGTAGTTACTTCCTTTAAAGTGTGATTAAGTAACAGGAGTTAGCATTTATAAGGTCTAAAATTTGGTTTCTTATATTAATAGTAATTATATTTACTCTCGTATTTCCAGATTTTCACCATGAATCACTCATGCGATGCTGGCTTAGGAAAGCTAGTCGATTTTGGCGAAAAAACCACCAATGTCGACAAAAAAGCTCATCATTCAACGGAGCTACATGTACCGAATAAAACGAAAACCAAAACAATCAAAGACAATCCGTTAGACTTATCACAGCTTGATTCTTCTTTAGTAGGTTCAAAGAATAACAGTGAAATATACAAGATAATTAAAAAAAATCTTCTGAACTCTCTCAATACTAAAACTGATGCAAAAGATTTGCCAAGTGGTGTTACATCCTCCGTTCAGAAATATGACAGCAATTTTCCGCTCATTTTGAATAAAATAATTTCTTTAGTAATGACACGATTAGATGACTAAATATTCACAGATTTGTTGACTCTATAATAAATTTGTAGGTAACCGTTCTATTAATTAAGTAATAAAGAAATTATACCAGCTTCTTTTTTTACGCCCCCTTAATCCAAACTAATTTTTACCACTAACTTACTAAATTATTAAAACCATCATAAGATATTTCAGCGATGCCACCATACTATATCACCGATCATTTTTAGGGCTAGGATCATTGGGTACCCAATGGGTAAAAACGGGACCCTATTGCTAAGACTTCGCTGTCTGTCTGTCTGTCACCAGGCTGTATCTCATGAACCGTGAATCGTGATAGCTAGGCAGTTGAAATTTTCACAGATGATGTATTTCTGTAAAAACATAAATTAAAATAAAAAACATATTTAAGAGTGGGCTTCCATACAAAAAAAAATGTTTTTTTTTGCCTATTTTTGCTTGATGTTGCATAGATAATGGTACGGAACCCTTCGTGCGCGAGGCCGACTCGTTCTTGGCCGGTTTATGTACTTTCGTCAGGCCTGTGTATCTCCCCGCATAAGTAGCAAAAACGTACCTACGCGCGGCGCACCTACGTAGGTGCTAAAACAAGTTGCGTGTCGCTACCGGCCAGAGCCACGCTCGCGCGTTTTATTCACCGGCGGCCGCGCGGCTACGTTGCTGGCTGGACGAGAATGAATAAAGTACTAGAAAGAGGCGCTAGATGGCGATGGAAGCTTCTCGTAGCAGTCAACCCTATCGCGTCGCGTGATATTACGTCACTGAATAAGTTTAGTGTATTATGAATCATATTCCAGAGCAATAAGTATGAAATTATCTTGCAATGGATTTTTGTAGGTGTCTACACGAAAATGTGCTTGACTCTGAGGCGAACTAAATTACGCCATATTGTTGACGACATTGAGTAGACATTTCTTTGAATACAATTGCTAAGTCATACTTCTGTACGAAGTACTAGTATTCTGTGCTTTCGTTTAAATATATTGAGTAACGATAGGATATTAAACATCCTCTTATACAGGGTGGCCCTGTAAATTGTGCATCAAGAGGTTATTCCCGGCAGTAAAATCTTTCAACGTAATATCCATACTAATATTATAGATGCGAAAGTGTGTCTGTTTGTCTGTCTGTTACCTCTGGACGCTTAAACCACTAAACCGATTGAGATGAAATTTGGTGTGAAGACAGTTCGAGACCATGGAAAGGACATAGACTACATTTGGTCGCGATATAAAAAACATTAAAGGGGTGAAATGGGGGATAAAAGTTTATATGAAAATCCAACTCTTGCGGGCGAAGTCGCGGGGATCCACTAGTATATTATAATTACAGCTGTTTTTTGTTTTTTATAAAAAATACCCTTTTAGTTTTAGAAAAACATAATTACATTACAATTACATTACATTGTCAAAAGCATCGTAAGCAGAATGTTATAACCCTATTTGAGTTATATTATTGTTCAGAGAATAAATCTTTATTATTTAAGATATTCATCCTACTTAAGATGAACTGGGTACTATCTTCTGAGTTAGGGCAACGTCTTATTTTGTCTTGACTTTTTGTTTTAGGCGGGTAAACATAACGATTAGTTTCTTTTGTACTTGCCGCTGAAATGTTGCACACGTGACATTGGCGGAACAGTGATTCCAAAGAGGTAAACTTATGTTCGCACGCCACAAAGAAAAATGGTACACCATACGTGCGTAGGCATGGAAATGATTGCTACTTTTAATTCATTTTCATTTCATGAAATGATGATTTTTTTTCATATGAAATCACATGTGAAATTTCATTGGCAATGATTTTTTTTCGCAGTGTCATAATGTAACACTTTTTGCTATTTGCTACTTATAATGAAATATGAATTATTGTGAACAGTTGCTAATTTGCTACTAATATGAAATGTCATATTTAGGTTGTCATGAAAAATCATGGCAAACGAATCTAAACTTTATGTTCATAAGTTTTAAGTTCTTAAAATGCCCACCCAGTATCGATCGTCACCTATGATCGCATAACAAGTGTGTTTGTCTTTTTTTAACACGCACCTAGGGCAAATCATTCCTACTCGGTCGCTCGCGACTCGCTCTGCTACAAGCAGTCATCAATGAATGAAATGAAATGAGCATGATCTATGATTTCGCAGAGTGCGATTTGTAGCAGTCCATATGAAAAAAAATAGCAGGTGTGAACAATAAAATTCATTTCATATGATTTTTCATCTGCTATTCATGAAATCTTCCATGCCTATACGTGCGTGACCTTTTGAAGTGGATTCGGCACTCGCTAGCTTTTTACCGTGGTCTCGCTCGCATTGGATTGTACGAGTATCTATACTAATATTATAAAGAGGAAAGATTTGTTTGTTTGTTTGTTTGTATGTTTGTTTGTTTGTTTATTTGCAACGAATAGGCTCCGAAACTACTGAACCGATTTGAAAAATTCTTTCACCATTAGAATCCTGCATTATCTGCGATGAACGTAGGCTATATTACATTATCAAAAAAGTTAGGGTTTCGTATGAAAACTTCGATTATGTAACCAAAGGTGTAAAAGGAAAATCATTAAATTGCGAACGCTACGAAAACTATTGACAATAGAGCAAAGTAATGTTCTATGGTTTTGTAGAGGACATCATTATCTACAATAAAGTCCGCAATAACATATGTCTAACTATAACAGTTAAGTCACAATAACTCCATTTTTAGGTAAAAATATGAAATTTTTGCGGCGGCAAAAAGAAAGCCACAGTTTCAGTATGTTGGTATCAATCCTTATCCAAATAAATCACGTCATATTCAAGGCTATATCAGTACCTGTAAATTACTTTTTGAATTATTCAAATCGGACATACCATTAAAAATTATCACGAGTAATATAATATTGAATCGAAGTTAGAACGGCAGCAAAGTTGGCCTTTTGCTATATCGTGAATAGATTTATTTTTTTATTTAAAAACTTTATTGCACTTAGAACAGTGTACAAAAGGTGGACTCAATGCTAAAAGTATTCTCCCCCAGTCATACCTATACCTATGTCGATGGCGTATGTGTGAACAACCTGAGCTACGCCGACGACATGGTTCTACTGAGTGCGTCTATCTGTGGCCTAAGAAAACTGATACGATTCTCTTTTTCTTTTTCTGGCGTCTACGGAAGACCAGCGCCTCAGAATATTTGATTCTGCGGCATACGCTGAGTAGATTTGCCTTCTCATTCATGTACCACCTAACTTATAAACTGTTGTTATATTTTTTGTAAGTGTACATGACTTGAATAAAGAGTTTCTATTCTATTCTATTTTATATACGCATATGCGAGTGGACACGGTCTAAAGTTCAATGTGAAGAAGAGTCAATGCATGGTCTTCAAGGCGGGTACCAAGTGTCCCGGGGACTTACCTCCAGTACTATTGAATAAGGTCCCGTTAGAAGTGATCGATCACTTTAAGTACCTGGGACACGTAATAACTCCTGACCTCAGAGATAATGCGGACATCGAGCGAAAACGGAGATTGTTGTCCGTTAGAGCGAACATGATAGCCCGCAGATTTGCGCGATGCTCACAGGCGGTCAAAATAACATTATTTCAAGCTTATTGTACATCACTCTATGGGGCCAGCCTGTGGGTTGATTATAATAAACGGAGCTACAACGATCTTCGTATCCTGTACAATAATGGCTTCAGGGTGATTTTGGGGCTGCCCCGCTTTTGCAGTGCCTCGGGTATGTTTGCGGAGGCGCGCACTGCCTGCTTCCACGCGACCATGCGTAAGCGGTGCGCGTCAATGGTGCGCAGAGTGCGGGCCAGCTCCAATGTCATCCTGAAGGCGATAGGGGATAGGCTGGACTGTTCCTTCCTCCGGCACTGCTGCGACAGACATGTCCCAGTAGTTGCTGGGGTAAGGGGCTTCTAAATAAATAATATTTTTATGTAATGGTTGTAATGATAATAATAATATTTTTCCAATGAATTGTAATTTAAATTTTAATTTCGAATAGTATTTTCGTTTTGACATGTTATTGTAATTTTATTGCAATTATATTGATGTAATTTATGTAATGAATGTTATAATGTATGGATCAACGTAATCTGAAATAAAATAATTTTGAAATTGAAATATAAGTCATGCAGAAAAATTATAATGGGTGCAGAATAATGTAGTCGAATAGAAATTAAAAGACGCAACAAAACATTATAATGTAGATATAGATGGCGCTGTACGTATTTAACTCGCGGGTCAGCTTGAGTTTTTCCCAATAACTTAATAAGTAAGTAGGTATTTACTAGGACGTACGATGTGTTAAATTGAAGTTCAAGCAAAGAGGTCTCTGCCGCCTGCCTTAACTACACTCACCTATTGTCGCTTGCACACACAATACGACAAGACGCAATGCTCTTTCTTTGGCATCGTGGTAAGGCGGTGGTGACCAGGATAGTACTTTAATATTGCTGATTTCTTCTTGACTTTTGTCTAATTGATTGTCAAACAATCAATTAGACAATGCACTTATCTCAGATCAAAATTACCTATTAATGGTCCGATTTTGAAAAAAAACCTTTGTGTAAGGTACAACGTATCTAGCAAGGCTATAAGATAGGTAATTTAAAAAAATCACGTTATGTCTTTCAGGAATGGAGTAAAATCAATAGGTGCGCATGAAGTCCTCGGTGACTGCTATTTTTTCAATAATAAAGAGGTTGTACCATATCTCACATTATAACTGGAAAAAAGGAGGATTTTTTTTTTTGTTTAAACATGCTTGTACAGTCCACGGCGTGGCCTTTGCAGTGGAAGTACAGGTGAAGATGAAGCACGCAACCCGCTCAGATGGTAGAAGTAAAACTCCGATGACCGTAAACGTAATAAAACGTATATTGTAGATGTTATTACAATAAGTAGGACGATGTCCGACGGTACAGCGTGGTTATGCGATACTTAACTAAATTAAACAAATTCACAAGTTTTATTTGGCGACGGCCGTGACGCACGCGCCTAAAGATGCAAGTTAGCTAAAACTTTAATATGTTACGGTGAAACCGTACATGCTGCCCACTAAGGGAGATAAAGTATGTATTTGTATGTATTTCTAAAGTTACAAAACTATTCTAGTTACAAAATTAATAAAATCTTATAAATTGAATACAACATCAGCGGGTTCGGATAGGCGACGCGGTAGGTTGACGCGTGTCTTCTCTGCGCGCTGATGGTGAAGACCGATGTCCTCGTGACGATTGTCTTCCGGAGTGCGTCCCCGTCGTGTGCAATACGTCTTGGCGCCCCAGCAAACAGCTACCAGCAGGAACAGGCCCAGCAAGGTGTAGCCCAGAGCATATTGATGAATGTCATGGTTTACAAGGCATTCGGTAGGTTTCGTTCGTGTGCCTTGAGCTGATTTAACTGTTTGTCAATTTCTGCCAAGTCTTCGTGAGTTGCCGCGGTTTTGTTATCCTCAGGGCTGCTTGGTATTGTAAGTTTCACGATGTTGTTTATGGATGCTTCTGGCGAAGGTATGTTGACTTGTGTAGCAAACGCATCACACACAAGAAAAATACGATTGATGGCTTCCTGCTACACCTGGATCAGATTAAAAAATCCGCCAACAAGATATCGATGTTCAGATACGATAGGCACGCGGAAACAAAATATAATGCACTCACGTACCTTTAAGAAGATCGATGACCGGCACCTTAGATTGGGCAAACCAGCTGGTTCTAGCACATCACTTCAAGTCCTTCTCAAGATAGTAGCTGATGATGGTTCACGAGCACGCGGTGGCGATTTCAGAGGTTAGGGGTTCGCGCGCGGTCAGCTCGGCGTGCTAATTGCAACTACCCTCAACTCAAGTGTCAAAATCAAAAATCAACTCTCGAGCAGTGAGCGCATAGCAACCGTTTTAGGGTTGCGTTTTGTTACTGCATGGACCAACCATACAGAACACCGATATATTGCGTTTAATTAGATTACAATAAAGTTACGATAAAATACGAAGACGGAACAACTTGTGTTCTCAGGTTGAGTCTGCTGTTGTAGTTATTGCGTGACATTATCGTCATCTCATTTGCTTGCAGTAAACATCCTTGTTTCATTGATATAATGCTTGACGTATGTAAGACGTAAGATGTCACATCGCTCTCGCAGATGAATCTTATTTTACATTGTCCGCAACATCGAAGTAACCATGTGTTTGATTTTTGAAGTTTGATATGACAGGGCAAGGCCGTTGATTGACCGAGTAAGCTTATTTCGCACGGCGCCTTATCGCTATGCAGGTTGTAAATGGGTAAGTTGACTCCACACACGTAGGTATCTTCGCTTCTTTGTTTACATTGTCGTAGGTCATGGTCTTGAATTGTAACGTAGGTATTCTTTTTGATGTTTATTCCGATGTAATGCGAGTCAATTACCACGCAACGTGTTTCGTTATTTCTCACGTTTAATGGGAGTGGGTGTACCTTGTAGAGTGTGTAGTCTTCATCATTTTCATGACTGCCTCGTTGGTCTAGTGGTCAGCACGCTGGGTACTATCTGCGAGGTCCCGGGTTCGAATCCCGGGTCGGGCCGAGAGTGTTTGGGTTTTTCTGTCTTGAAATTACTCAGACACAGCTCCGGAGTCAGGAAGTTGGTGGTGTTAACACCCCCGTGCCTCGGAAAGCACGTTAAGCCGTTGGTCCTGCGCCTGATCTCTCTACGGTCATGTCGGACTGCCGTCTCACCGGATTATGGGAGTGAAGGAACAGAGAGTGCACCTGTGTATTGCGCACACACTTGTGCACTATAATATGTCCTGCGCAGTTGGCTAATCTCTGTTGAGATAGGCCGCCGTAGTCGAAATCGGCTAGGAGGACATCATCATTATTAGTCTTCATCACTGATTAGCGGCGTGTGAATCTCACAGAGAAGATAATTTCCTGTCACTCTTGTCTTGACGTACATAAGCTTGTAGAGGTCTTTAATCTCGTTTTCGTTGTAGATTGGTAATGTCAAGGTCTTAGGAAGGTTTCCTGATATTGATTGAAGTTGTCTCATGAGATTAAATGGTGTCAGCAGAGTCGTGGGTTGACGTGACCCTTGTAGGTATCGGTAAGCGTGTCGAGAAGCATATTTTGTATGTTTTTCAGATTTTCCATCAATAAATATGTAGTTAAGGCTGAAGAGCTGAAGTAGTTTGCTGCCATAGCTATCTCAATTTCTGATTCAACCTTTTCTAGGCTGCTGTTTATCTCTCTTATGTATGCGTTTATAATAGTGAATTGACTTTCCATATTCGGTTCATTCTTCCTTAGCGCTTCGTTCTCTATTTCAATTATAGTAGTCTGATTTCTTGTTAGTTCTAGTAGGTAGTTCTCATTTTGCTGTATGCATGTTATGTCGTGCTCGTATTTTTCCGCAAAACGTTGATCCAGTACTCCAAATAAATCGCTGGCAATGTACCCCACTCCGTTGATAAGACCGCGTTTTCTTCGGTTTGATAAGTATTTGTGTGGTGAAAGCAGTATCTCATTATGATGTTCCAGTAGTTCTATCTGGTTGTACAGCTGTTTCAGCGTTGGTTCGCAAAGTCGGCTGTCCAGTTTTTCACAGGTGGCCTTCAGCACATCAAGGTACAGTCGTAGATGATCAGATGCTTCCCAGTATGTAGATAGGTTGTAGTACACGAGCAGTGTCCATTTATCATGGATTAGTTCCAAATTTCCGATTGTTTCGTAGTAAGCTGGACGATTGTCTTCAAATTCGGTTATGTGAAGTAATCCTGCCGTCATGTTGACGCATTGTGTTTGCGTCACTGATACCGCCAAGGTTAGTAGTGTGGATAGCATTAGTGCGAATGACCTTTTCATGCCTCCAATTGTTCGTCGCTGTTTCATCTGTAATATCGATTTCGATTCAGTTTCTGGCATCGGGAGTGGTGCTAGCTTTACGATGGGTCGTTTGATGACGCCTGTCTTCGTTTTCAATGTTGTGACTGTGACGTGACCGCCTCGGCCTGGATGTAGTTCTATTACGCGCCCCATTGCCCACTTGCCTGGTGGAAGGTTATCGCTTTTAATGAGCACGATATCATCAACTTTTATATTTGTAGTGGCGTCTTGCCATTTCGAGCGCGCTTGCAACTGGGTCAAATATTCGCTTGACCAGCGTTTCCAATATTGTTGAAACATACTTTCTGCAGAATATCAAGCAAAGTTCGCAAAAAACTTGTTAAAGTGTACATTTGGAGTATAGCACTCTATGGATGTGAAGCGTGGACATTGACAAAGAGGGACAGAGAGAGACTGGAAGCCTTCGAGATATGGTGCTGGAGGAGAATGGAGCGTATAAGTTGGACGGAGAAGAAAACAAATGAAGAAGTTTTGTCTATGGTTAGGGAAAAAAGGAGATTGATGGAAACAATAGAGTGTAGGAGGGGTCGAATGTTAGGCCACCTGATTCGACACGACAATTTTATTAAAACGATAATAGAAGGAAGAATAGAAGGAAAAAGGAAGCGAGGAAGACCAAGAATAAGCTACATGCAGCAAATAAAAGAAAAGATAAATGTCGGGTCGTATCAGGAAGTTAAGAGAAGGGCGGAAAGTAGAGAGGAATGGGAAAAACTCCACCGACAAGAGCCTAGCTCTTAAATTTGATGATGACTTTCTGTTAGTTGCCATCTGTGGCGTACACTCATTGTGATATTATCATGATAGTTGTATTCAGGAAGGAGCGTAGTTTGACTTCCCGTTAAGAAATGACCCGGCGTAAGGTAATTGAAGAATTCTTCCGGGTCTTCAGTTAATGGGCACAGTGGACGAGAATTCATGCATGCCTCTATCTTTGCAAGTAGTGTCATGAACTCTTCGTATGTTAGCTTTTGTTCCCCCAAGACACGTTTTAAGTGGTACTTCATAGCTTCCCAAACACCCCCGGCACTTGGCCATGCGGCTACGTTGAAATGCCAAGTTACTTCCAGTTGGTGTATTTTTTCGAAGAAGTCAGGCGGCATTGCTTGGGCAAAGGTCTTGAAGTCACTCTCGCTGCGCCGACGAAATTGGTTCCACAGTCCGTATAAACATGTTGAGGGGTTCCTCGTCTTGCACACATTCTTTGAAATGCGGCTAGGAACGTTTCTGTGCTCATGTCTGATGCTAGTTCAATATGTACAGCCTTAGTTGCCATACATACATACATATATAAAAGGACGATATATCCCTTGCTCGTTTTTACTCCACGTCCCTTGTTTAGTTTGACGTCCACGTGACCGGTGAAATCTATTCCGGTGTGTGTGAACGGTCGTGATGGGCTAACTCTATAGTCAGGAAGATCTCGCATCAGCTGATGATTGTTGTTTGTTTTATAGCGATGGCATCGTACACAGCGTGATAACTGGGCCTTTACCGCTCTATTTCCGCCAACTATCCAATATGAGCTCTTATTATGGACAAGGTGAGGCGGGCGCCTCCGTGGAGAGTACGTTTGTGTGCTTGATCAATTATAAGATCTGTAATATGATGTTTGTTTGGTAGGATAGCTGGGTGTTTCACTGTGAATGGTAGTGATGAGTTGGCAAGTCGTCCTCCAACTCTCATAATTCCCTTTTCATCTAGATAAGGGTTCAGCTTGTATAGTTTGCTCTTCTTAGTTAGTGATTTTCCGTCTCGTAATAACTTATATTCGTCTTCGTAGCTCGTCAATTGAACGTGTTTCGTTATTTGATCTGCGGCATATGCTATTTCCGTTGCAGTCAGGCACTCGGTGTCACGTGAATTCTTGTTGCGTAGGTTTTTAATAAATCGGATGATCCATGCAAAAATGCGGTGAATCGTGGTCATTGAACTGTGTTTCTGTAGTAAATTATGAATAAAATTATTATCGTGTTTGTTGTCTGCTAGGGTTGAACATGCTTGATTTATGTTTTCTAGGTTCGTTGTGAAAACACATTTCTTCGTTATTTTCTTCTCATCTTTCTCATTAGGATTTTTCAAAGTTTCAGGACCTTGCCACCACAAGTCGAAGTTTATTAGTTTGTTTGGCGATAACCCTCGTGATGCGCAGTCAGCAGGATTGTCTTCAGACTTTATGTAATTCCATTGCTCGGGTGGTATTACGTTTTTTATCTTTGTAACTCGATTTGCTACATAGGGTTCTCGTTTTGAAGCTTCTCCTTGTATCCATGCCAGGACTACTTGTGAATCACAGTATGCGTTAACTTCGATGTTATATTGAGTGTAGTTATTTTTCACCTTTTCTATAAGAGTGGATAGTAGTAATGCGCCATACAGTTCAAGTCGTGGCACAGTAGTTTTTTTGTGATGTAGGGACAACCCTACTCTTAGCGGTCAATAACGTTGTGACTGGCTCGTTGTTAGACCTTGTCCAGACGGGCGAATTCGCCGCGAATCCTACGCGCGTAGAATCATACGCGCGTTGGCGAGATACTAGCAGCTAATACATTGCGTCCACAAGACTCGCGCGAGTTGAAAATTCGCGCGTAAATCGCGTGCACTACGCCAGACTCTCGACTCGCGCGCACTACGCGCGCATTACGCGTAGGCATGGAAGATTTCATGAATAGCAGATGAAAAATCATATGAAATGAATTTCATTGTTCACACCTGCTATTTTTTTTTTCATATAGACTGCTACAAATCGCACTCTGCGAAATCATAGATCATGCTCATTTCATTTCATTCATTGATGACTGCTTGTAGCAGAGCGAGTCGCGAGCGACCGAGTAGGAATGATTTGCCCTAGGTGCGTGTTAGAAAAAGATAAACACACTTGTTATGCGATCATAGGTGACGATCGATACTGGGTGGGCATTTTAAGAACTTAAAACTTATGAACATAAAGTTTAGATTCGTTTGCCATGATTTTTCATGACAACCTAAATATGACATTTCATATTAGTAGCAAATTAGCAACCGTTTACAATAATTCATATTTCATTATAAGTAGCAAATAGCAAAAAGTGTTACATTATGACACTGCGAAAAAAAATCATTGTCAATGAAATTTCGCATGTGATTTCATATGAAAAAAAAATCATCATTTCATGAAATGAAAATGAATTAAAAGTAGCAATCATTTCCATGCCTAATTACGCGCGAGTTGAGATACTAGGGGCCTCTGTGTTGCGTCCAGTAAACGCGCGAACGTGACGGCGAGTGCACGTATCTAGGGATCATGGAGCGGCAAAATTTTTATACTGAATTATTCATAGATGAAGTAGAAAAAAGACCGGCAATTTGGGACATGGAGTCATCCGCTTATGGGACTAGAACTTTGAAACGGAATGCGTGGGAAGAACTAGTACTTATATTTACTAATAATAATGACTCGTCCAACTCCATGTTTTGCACTACTTACTGAATCCCTCCCCAAACGCTCGCGTTTCGAATCGCGTCTCTGGACGCAACATACGCGCGTGTTCGCGCGAAGACATTCGCAGCGAATTAGCCCTCCTGGACAAGGCCTTATTGTTTACAACGGAGTTGTGTTACTTGTGTCATATACAAGCATATGCTTTCTCGCTTGCATCGCAGAATCCATGAAGCTTAATGTCTTCGTTGGTACTTCCCATCCATCTCTTGATTCGGATATCTTTTATAAGTGGTAGTTCATTCCTTAGTCTCTGCCATTCAGACTGCCATGTAATAGTCGCTTGGTTAATACATCTGACATTTCTTCATTAGTTTCCCAATTATATGAGAAGGAATCTGTTTGAGGACTCCATCCCAATCCGAGTGTTTTCAAATTATCTTCGTTTTTAAAATCGCTCGTAGGCTTTGTTGATATTTGAGAGGTAGGTAGATGTTGCAATAGAGTAGGTTCGTTGCTTGACCATTTTCTTAGGTTCATGCCGGCTCCTTCCAAGATGTTTATCAATTCGGTTATTGTTTCTTTTGCAACTTGAAGTTCAGTATGGCCACTGATAAGGTCGTCGACGTAAAAATCGTTTTTTAGCGCCTGCGCCGCCATTGGGTATTTTGTGCCATCGTCTATGGCTAGCTGTTTCAATGTTCTCATAGCTAACCATGGCGTGCATGCAGTGCCATACGTTACAGTACATAGTTGTAATTCTTGTAGTGGTTTGTACTTTGAGTTGCGCCAAATTATCTTTTGTAGTGCTTGTTGACTTTCTTCTAGCAAGATGCAGCGATAGAACTTCTCAATGTCTGCTATAAATACATATCGGTAGGTTCTCCACCTCAACAATAAGGCTTGTATATCTTCTTGTAGATTTGGTCCCTTGTCTACTACATCGTTCAGGCTGCATCCAGTGCTGGTTATCTGTGACGCATTGAACACTACTCGTAGTTTTGTAGTCGTGGCGTTTTCTCGTAGTACACCATGATGTGGTAGGTAGCACTGCAGACCCGTTGTTAGTGCTGCTGGTTTTAAATGATGTAGATCTGCGTATTCTTGGATGAATTCTTTGTACATGCTTGATAGTTTTTCGTTTCTCGATAGTTTCTTTTCTAGTTGTAAATATTGTGCGACGGCTTGTGGTCTTGAAACACCAAGTTGTTGTTGATAGTTTTTCTTCAATGGCATCTTGACAATGTATTTGCCATCAGTTGCTCTTGTAGTAGTTTGTTGGTAATAATCTTCACAGTAATCATTGCTCGTAATATCTTCCGGCTTTTGTAAGATATCTTCATTTTCCCAGAAATGAACTAGCTCTTGCATGTTTATAGTAGTCACGTGACAGTTAAAGGATTTCAGTTGCCCACACAGAATCCAGCCCAACTGAGTTTGTTGAGCTGTCGGAGATTTCTGACTTCCTTTGATAACGCCTTCCATAATTATATCAGCATAAACATCTGCCCCGAGAAGTAGATCCACGGGGCGCGATATGTTAAATTCTGGGTCTGCCAGTTTTAAGTTCGTAATATGCGGCCAGCCGTTTCTCTCGAATGATGTATTGGGTAGGTTATT
The DNA here is from genome assembly GCA_949316185.1 of Pyrausta nigrata. NCBI lineage: Eukaryota > Metazoa > Arthropoda > Insecta > Lepidoptera > Crambidae > Pyrausta > Pyrausta nigrata. The sequence continues at coordinate 4,638,037 of OX438964.1, read as the reverse complement.
TATCATTTTGTTCATGATCAATGCTTCGACGCTGAACGTGTAGTCGGAGTTTATAGATGCGCACTCCAACGTGATGCGTCCCTTGCAGTTACCAGTTACGGCTCCAACTCCATGTAGTGTTGCATTAAAGTGCTCTCTTTGTAGACGAAGAAGCTGAGCAGCTTTCTCAGTTATAATGTTGACTTGCGATCCCTGATCTAGGAGCGCACGAAGTGTATGTATGTTCCGTCCACTGATTTTATTTTCAGTTGCACGGTAGTGAGTAAGACTTCTATGTCATCGTTGGAAATGTGATTTGAAGATACTTGGTTAGATGTTGAAGGTCGTTGACCGAAATTATTTCTCTCTTGTCTGTTATTATTCGGTCTATATGCGTCGTTGTTATTGTGCAACAACGTATGACGCTTTCGATTACATTCTTTGCATGTTTTGTTTGATTTGCAGATTTGGTCGCCATGTGAGTACAAACAGTTTTTGCAAACTCGAAGTTTCGCAGCCAAGCTGTTTCTTTGGAACGAGGTCATGTCGTTGAACCTTGAACATTGCATTAGCGCATGATTTTCGTCACATAGTGGGCATTTTATATGTCCGATATAGTGTGTTCTGCGGGTTACCTTGTGATAAAAATTGTTTGTTCTGTTCACAGGAAATAATCGTTTCGGAGATGATTGTTTCAGTTGGCTGTAGGCTTCTCTCTGTCGATTCTTTACGCTTTCGTATGCAGTTATCTTGTTTTCGAGGAAATAGGTTAATTCGTCTAGTCGAGGCAGCTCTCGTGGATCACGTAGTTCTTTTATGTACTCGTTGAAGGTCATAGCGTCTAGTTTTTGAGACATGAGATATACGATGATAGGGTCCCACGTTGAAATATCGATGCCAATGTTTTGAAGTCCACTGACGCATTCTATTACGGTGTCATGTAACTTCTTAATGTCGATTGAATTAGCTTGAATAGTTGGCAGATTCATCATGGTATTCATGTATGATGTAAACAGAAGACGATGATTGTCGTAGCGTTGTTCTAGTATCGCCCAACAGGCGTCGTAGTTATCTGCACTGATGGTAAGATGTTGCACGATTTTCTCAGCTTCACCCTTGAGTTTCGTTTTGAGATGTTTCATTTTTTGAGCTTTTGTGATTGTAGGGTTCTTATGTATAATATCCAAAAATAGGTCTTTGAATGAGATCCAATTGTTGTAGCCTCCATTGAATTCTGGTACATCAATTCTAGGTGTTGATTCATAGTGAGTGTTAGACCATATTTTTGAATTTATCTCTCGTTTTAGCTGATCAAAGCGGGCCTCAATGATGGTGTATTTATCACTGTATTCTGTGTTTGTTCCTTTCAGGATTCCTTCTATCTGCCAATGTAGCTTGTCGACCGCTTCCCATTTGGTTTTCAAAATGCTGAGATGATCTTCTAGTTCCCATTTAACAGATGTTTTTGCTATGTTGACCTTTGACATAACTCTTGATAAGGCACTAAAGTTGCACTCTTGTTGTTCTAGCAGTTCTATTACGATAGCGTTCTTGCTTCCGGCGTCAGAGGCTAGTTGTTGTTCTTGTTGTAGTTGTGGTTGTGACATAGATGGTTTTTCTTCTGGTTGAGCGTTATTCATAAGTTTCAAAATATCTGTCCGTGTTTCCTCATACATGGCTTTAGTTTTCTCATATATTCCGTCACGAAAGTATTGAATATCTTCGTTTTCATAAGTTTTTAATTTTTCATGACGTTTATCGAAGTCAGACCATTGGTTTTCAAGTGATAGTAAACGTTTTGTTAAATATTCCATTGTTTTTCTTGACGGTCCGTCCTTCTTATAGTTGGTGTACAAAGTTTTGATATTTTCGAATACCTTGTTCTGCATGGTAAGTTATTCCATGATGTAGTTAGTTTCCCAAATCTCGGGTTCTGTAGTAGTTTAGCTCGTTAAATTCGTCCGTTTGAGGAGTTAGTTGTTCGTAATATAGCTTTTAGCTCGTTTATAAGTGGCTTGAAGTTTGAAGATACGTTTGTTTGAAGTTTGACGTTTGTAGTTCGTTAGTTGTCGCTCGTAGTTATGTTGTTTGACGTTTGTAGTTCGTTAGTTGTAGCTCGTAGTTATGTAGTTCGACGTTTGTAGTTCGTTAGTTGTAGCTCGTAGTTATGTAGTTTGACGTTTGTTGTTCTTTAGTTGTAGCTTGTAGTTGTGTAGTTTGACGTTTTTAGTTCGTTAGTTGTAGCTTGTAGTTATGTAGTTCGACGTTTGTAGTTCGTTAGTTGTAGCTTGTAGTTATGTAGTTCGACGTTTGTAGTTGGCTCGATGCCCGTAGATACGTTAGTTTTCTTCTTTGCAGATACGTTTGTTTTGTAGTCCCCGTAGGTTCCGACTCCTGTCGGAACTTCAAGCCTATATTCTGACTTGATGTCGCTGGTTGATCGTGGTAGAAGTCACTCGATGCTCACTTTCGTTCTAAGCACTTTACTCACGATTTTCTCTTCTCGAAGGACCATTACATGTACAGTCCACGGCGTGGCCTTTGCAGTGGAAGTACAGGTGAAGATGAAGCACGCAACCCGTTCAGATGGTAGAAGTAAAACTCAGATGACCGTAAACGTAATAAAACGTATATTGTAGATGTTATTACAATAAGTAGGACAATGTCCGACGGTACAGCGTGGTTATGCGATACTTAACTAAATTAAACAAATTCACAAGTTTTATTTGCCGACGGCCGTGACGCACGCGCCTAAAGATGCAAGTTAGCTAAAACTTTAATATGTTACGGTGAAACCGTACAATGCTAATCACAGGAACTGCTGAGCCGATTTTTAAAAAAAATGTGTTAGATAGCTTAGTTCTCGAGGAACGCTTTGTATGAGCTATAAAATGCATGATACCTACCTAGAAATCACGGAGAAGCAGTTAAATCAAAAAGCACGGACGAAGTCGCGGGGGACCGTTATAATTAATATGTTCATTTTATTCACACGCGTTTTGATTCTTATCTTAAAAAATATCAGTTTTAAAAAATACTCCACTCCTAACAATGCCCACATGAAATCCGAAATTTACGCGAACGAAGTCGCGGGGGACCGCTAGTATATAATATTCATCATATCAGCCCATTGCAGTCCGATGCTGGACATAGACCTCACCAAGACTGCGCCAACTTTCACGGTCCTTAGCTTCTCGCATCCAGCCACCATTGGCCACCTTCCTCAGGTCATCGGTCATCATTATATAATATTGCATGTAATTAATTGTACATTATTGCATGTCGTTGTCACCTATGGTTTGCATTTATTATGTAACTGTTCTGTTAGTGTTCATTGTAGGTTTTATTGTAACCTTGTTGGTGATCTAATTAAATAAATAAAAAGAAATAAAAGGTTCATTGCAAAATACCCACTATGATTTTGACTTTTCGTTCACCCCAACATCAGCAGTGCCATCTAGTCTTCAGTGGACTAAAGTAACAGTCAGCGCCATCTATTGATGACTGGTGCTTTTACTGATCAATAGATCAAAGACTAGGAAAAGTTTCTCACCAATTCAAAACTTTTAAAATATTATTTGATTACATTTGAAATATATTTTTTAGAACTTTTAACCGCTTTCGAGCTACCCTGAAATAAGTCACGCAGTTTGGACAATTTTATATATATAATAAATATTTTAGAATTACACGCATAAATATTTCGTTATTGCAATTAAATTAAAAGAAACACGTTTATCACTTTGTTTGTGCCAAGGTCAGACATGCAAGCAGACTTACCGACATATTTAATTTATTAAAAGTAAATATGTACCACCGTACAGTAGGTGATGTACAGACGACAACGCAAACACGTCAAGATACCCAAAAAAACTGTAGATTCTTGTGCACTTGAAACAGATGCGATTTTTCAACCAAAATGTGTACGATGATGTGCGTTTGGGTAATTAAGTCACTATACCTACAGAGTACAGCCTACGTTGAGTATCTGTTTACTCACTAACTTTCCTTGGCCTCTTTTGGTTTTATGTCTGGCATACTGATAAAATTCGTTGCCCAGTCAAGATGGCATTGTTCAACATAGCAACTCTATTCTTGGTAAGCCAAAGTGCATATTTAGCCAAATTACTTCATAACTATTAAGTGTTCTTATAATTAATTTTTAAATACAGGGTGACTGGTACTGAACCTGCCATAGCAAAAGCACAATAGAGGAGGTCGTTGGCTATTTATTGAACACTTTTTTCCCGAACTAAAGTTTCATAGTTTGGGAGATATATCAATTTTTATACTTTATTGTTTTTTTTTTTTTCAAAATTTTACTTTCAAACTATCGCAACTTTATTTTTATTTTTTAAAAACTTTTTTATTATTTGTTGGTAGTTATTATAAACATTTGTGATAAAAAACACGTTAGGACTTATCTCGAACTAGACTAAAAAGAATCGGATATAAAGCTTAAAAAAAATTTGTTACAAAAAAAAATGTGGTCAAATTCAACCAAAAATACCTATTTAAAAAAGTTTGTAGTTTACGGGTTCCGTAATATCCTTTTGAGCAACGGAACCCTAAAAATCCTTTAACTATGAACAATCGGCGATAAGAAAAAATATCAGACATGTGTATATCAAGTGCAGTAATGGAGCTAAATCTTAAATTTCAAAGTAATTTTTGCTTTTGATGCGTAAATTTTTGGTTTATTAATAAATAATTAATGTAAAACAAGCTCTTATTTATTTTGATTTTACACCTCCTTGTAAATTTGCAAATTATACTTTCCGAATTTCGCTTCATCCCTTCGTTTACTATTTTTGATTAAAAAACTACTTTGGTTGACCGAAAAATCCTTCCAAAGTCTAGCAAATCAAATTTTTTGATGCAAATTTAGTCCCGTTGGAATGGTTACAAACTAGAGAACTAATTCAGAATTAATTATCCAAACACCGTACGTTTTTAAATATTTTCGTTTGAATTTGGCCACAATGTAATTTTTTTTTATAAAATATTTTTTTTAAGCTGAATATCTGAATCTTTTTAGCCTAGTTCGAGATAAGTCCTAACGTGTTTTTATCACAAATGTTTATGACTACCAACAAATAATGAAAAAGTTCTGTAAAAATAAAAGAAAAAAGTTACGATTGTTTGAAAGTAAAATTTTGGGAAAAAATCAATAAAGTATAAAAATTGACATATCTCCCAAACCATGAAACTTTAGTTCGGGAAATTAGTGTCCAATAATCAGCCAATGACCTCCTCTATATGTGCATTTTCTATGGCGGGTTCAGTACCAGTCACCCTGAATATTATTAGATATTTTTTTTGTTCAAGTGACAAGTTGCGTCGCAAACTAAGGCCCGACCCCGCTCCCAGGGAATGAGCGTGAGGTCATCGGGTCTCTTGCCATCATCACGGACTAAACCACATGGTTCCAACGTGGAAGGAACATTGATGCTGGCAAGAGCTCTCCTGATAGCGTCATTAAGAGTAGCGTGGCGGGCGAGACGCCCAGCACATATTTTACTTGTCTGAATTTGGTTATGAATCATTTTAGGATGACTTTACGCAGGTGAAATAACCTCTGGAGTCTTCACTTTGTTATTATGTTAACCTTTAGGAAGCTTATTGCGCAAGCTTGTGTTATAATATGCGCAGAATTTCGCGCTTTTTAGGGTTCCGTAAATGCGCAGTATTTTCGGAATCCTATCCTTTCACAATAAACCCTAGTTTCGCCATGTCCATGCAGGGTTGATTGATTTAAATCATTTGATTTAAATCATGATTTAAATCATTGATTTAAATCAAGTGTTTTTTTTTAAATCAATGATTTATATCAAACTTGATTTTTTTGTTATTTATTAATAAAATAACGTGATAAAAATAAGTAGTATAATTATGAATTCTAAAAACAAACATTAAACTTTCTTTCGTCCAGTCATTGTAACGACACAAAAAAAAAACACAAATCTCACTTTCATAATGAATTCAAAACAACGAATGTCGAAAACAGTACAAGAAAACATCGACTTATTTAGTTTAGAAGATATCACGCGATGACAGTAAGTGAGAGCAAGACCATTTTGGGGCAATTCCCGTGCCTCGTTGACTCGCGCAAGAGATTGCCAGTTTAAAAATATGTTAGTTTTAGTAGGAAGTTGTCAGTACTGCCAGCTATGTTGAGATGTACAACAAAAATACAATATATCAAAAAAATAAAAAAAGTAATGTTTTTTTTTTAATTAAAAAAAACTGTCAGAACCAAAAAATTCGAGACGTCGGGCTGAATTTGGAGGTAAACATTTTTACCTTCAAACTGTTTAACCGTTATCGCGTCAAGACCTGTATGTATGTGTTATGTGTAACAATCGCGAATCTTTAAAAGTGACTATTGCAAACCGATACGGGCCGGAATTTGTAAACAAAATACACCAGCTAGAATGCCTCAGAAAAAAGAAGTCGCGACTAGAAACGTCGTTGATATTTTTATTAAAATGCCGCGATTCGAACTAAGTACCTACGTGTGTTGTGATAAAACCGCGTCAGGATATCGCACGTTCTGCAGGCATTTTAAGGAATGCGAGTGTTAAATTATTACGACAACTTATACGAAACCGACGGTGCGAATTTAGTTATGTAACAAAAGACCTTTACGAGCTTCATATTGAGTGTAGTGCAGTGCTATCTCGTGATGATTTCGATTTGTGTGACCGCGTTACGTATCTGCAAGCTGTTCGTACGGAGGAACTTTGTACGGCTACACACGAGAAGAAATTCCAGAAATTGCTTTCGAAACAATCTAAATTCAATGTTTCGCCGAGGGTAGGTAACAATATAACAACGGTTATTAATCTCTCGGATACAATTTTGGAACCAGCTGCTACCAATATTTTAGCAACGGGTTTGAATTTCGCTTTAACACCTAAGCGTGTGCCTTTTGAAGACATCATCAGTGGAGTGGAGGAGTGCCTTTTACGGAATAACATAACAACGAATGACGCGGAAACTATAAGACAAGATGTCGCCGTAATATTGCGGAACAAAAAACTCCCAACTAGTAACGTCACAACGGAAGAGCGAAATGCAATTAAAAACCTGAAGCAGAACCAGGATATCCTGGTACTAAAGGCGGACAAAGGGAATGCTACTGTTGTGATGAATTCGGTTGACTATGATAGAAAAATAAAGGTCATGCTTGAGGACACCAGTATCTATAAAACAGTGTCTTACAACCCTACCGCTCGAGTTACTCGCAAGGTTCGAAGTTCAATTAAGAGCCACGAAGATATATTTACTGAGAGTGAATACAATAGGTTGTTTAAGCCAAAGAACGTTCAACCCCCTAAACTTTATGGTCTGCCAAAAGTTCACAAAGCTAATGTGCCTCTACGTCCTATTGTAAGTCAGGTAGACTCCCCTACGTATGATTTGGCGAAACACATAGCTTCTGTGTTGCAGCCCCTGATTGGGAAAACTTCCTCTTATGTTAAGGATTCTCGCCACTTTATCGCAATGGTTAAGGACTTGAAACTGGAACCAAAGGAAATAATGGTCAGCTATGACGTGGAATCCCTCTTCACCAATGTTCCAGTCAGCGAGTGTATAAACCTGGTGCAGCGAAAACTAGAGGAAAACGGCTTGTCGGTAGACTGTATTGCTCTGCTCAAGTTATGTATAGAGGAAAACTATTCCGTATACCAGGGCCAATACTATCATCAGATAGATGGCGTTGCGATGGGTAGTCCACTGGCTCCTGTTATGGCTAATATCTGGATGGAGTATTTCGAGGAATGGGCGTTACGTACCGGACCATCGACCGTAAGGTTTTAGAAACGATATGTAGACGATATCTTCTGCATAATTTCGGGTAGACAACCGAAAGTGGAGCAATATCTGCAACACCTAAACTCTCTTCATCCCAAGATGAATTTTACTTTTGAGTTGGAGAAGGATAGGTCGATTTCTTTCTTGGATGTCAAGATCGTGGTGAAATCTGGTGGCACTCTTAGACACACCGTCTACCGGAAACCAACACACACTGACAGGTACCTGCATGGCTCCTCACATCACCATCCGCGCCACCTACAGTCAGTAGTGACATCGCTGACAAACAGAGCCTACGATATCTGTGACCCTGAACACCTGCAACACGAGCTGCGTCACGTTCAGGAGGTACTGAAGCGGAATGGGTACAGAGTAGGTGATAGCTTGCAGCAGAAAACAAAGAGGGAAAGGCATCCGGAAGTAAATAGGCAGCCAGCCTATTTACCATACATACGAGGGGTTACGGACAAAATTGGAACAGTACTAAATAAATACTCCATGAAGACTGTATACGTTCCGTTCTCCAAGTTGTCAACCCAACTACGAACACCGAAGGATACCATACCCTTTCTGTCGGCGGGAGTCTACAAGATTGACTGCAGTTGTGGAAGCTAGTACATTGGCCAAACCAAACGGTCAATCGCTGAAAGGGTCAAGGAGCACATAGCTGCAGTCAAAAACAGGCAGACATGTAAATCTGCAATAGCAGAACATTTATTGGAAGGCGGGGCCAATCACTGGATTGAACTACATGAGCCTAAAATCCTCTCCACCGATCGCCACTACTATAAAAGGATTGTGCGTGAAGCGGTTGAAATTAAAAAACATAAAAACTTCAACCGGGAAGACGGATTTAGACTATCAGTTTCGTGGAACCCAGTGATTAATATGTGTAAGCCTCGCGATCTGTCTTCAGTCTCATCCGCGCATACTGTGAGTGTTGTGTTCCGGACAAATAATATAAGTGATGTGCGGGTAGGAAATCTGCCCTCGCAATAATAGTTAACATCTCGCCGCGCCAGTTTACCCGCGACCACGGAAGCTGCAACGCGTTCGAAACGTCGGGCTGAATTTGGAGGTAAACATTTTTACGTTCAAATTGTTTAACCATTATCGCGTTAAGACCTGTATGTATGTGTTATGAGAACCAAAAAAATCATGATTTTTATCAACCCTGTGTCCATGTCTGTCCGCGGTCAACCGCTGAAAGCGAGAAAACATAGAATAACATCTTTAAACATTTATGGCCTCTATAGGAAAAGTTGCTATGAAATTTTTGTTTCGTCTATTCTACTCCATCGTGTGGGTGGGACTGACGGGTATTAGGTTTCGTTGGAGGGTCTCTTAAAATACATATATCGATACGACTTTGTGATTTAAAAATCTAGTAGTAAAAAAGTACCTAGGTATAAAGCTTCCTTCACTAGGTAGGTACGCATTCGCATGCGGCAGCGAATACAAAAATTATTGCGAATCTGAAACATTTGAGGCACGTTAGACACTGCAGTATTAGCTCTATAAAAACTAACTGTATCAAAAACCGTTTGTAATAAGCAAACGGAACCCTACACTTAGACGTGGCCACACACCCTCTTGGCTTTACTTCCTCCAAAGTTTGGTGAAAGGGGCTTCCTTAGTGCGATCTATTTAAGTACGTGGCGAACATTTAAAAAGGAAATGTTCTAATTTTGGACATCTCTTGTACTGTTAACCAAAAACTACGAAAAATCGTTTAAACTCCCTAAAAATATTAAAAAATATATATCTTGCCGTTTTCTGATGCACAAAAATATTTTTCATAGTTACACATTCAAAAATAATGGCAATTTCTATCGCCATATTTGAGAACGTTCTGAAATCAAAATGAAGTATATTCTAACAATGATTCAAAAATCAACGTAGTTTTACTCTTTTACTTTAACCATTAGAAAACTATGTCATGAATATTCATTTCGCTAAAAAAGAAAGACAACTTGAATGATGTTGTAACTGTTTTTTTATCTGAATTCACATGCAAACCCAAATAAGTTTTCTGAACGATTAGCGGATAAAACATTTGGTTCCAAGCGTGAAAAAAGTAGCTGTCACCTGTCATTTGTGACAGTCGCTTCCGCTGTTCCGTCATTATGAGATAGTATTGCCGCATAATGAAAAAAAAACTTTTTTGTGCACGAAAACAACGAAGAAGTTGTGGAAATAAGTGTGAGAATGGGGTTTCACAGGCCTTTTTCCTATTTTTTGGTATACCTAATGTACAAGATATGGCCAAAGTTCCATAGAAAACTGAAACATCTCCTTTGGACAGCGCCACAAGCGGCATGTTAGCGAAACCTGCATTTTCCATTAAAAATATTCGTCACTCGGTCATTGGTGAGTGCGTTTAGCTGTCAAATGAAAACTCGCATTAAGCCCGCAAGAGTAAAGCACTTATTACACAATATTGATTAGCATCCAACTTAGGAAATAGGAAGATGTAATCGCAGTTCACTACTTACTTACGTTCCTACTTCCTGGTGTCGGGGCCCCACTCTGTAAGACGATATTCGCGTAGTTTCGGCTGTAGCCGTTCCTGTCGCTAATGCCAGCATATCAGTGCGAGCGAGCGCGACGGCTAGACGCGAAAATACGGACGATGCGTTATCCTGGTTCGGATCCTAATAGACTACAGGCCCATGTCCAAAATGGATGGGTCATATGAAGATTCAGCACTGTCACTTGTAAGCTGTCCAACTGAGAGCTTCAAAAGTGTAGGAGAAGAGTAAATACGTTTTGGTCATATATTTTTCTAGGATCCTAACTAGGACGGTACCTTCCTAGTTAGGATCTTAGTTAGAGAGCTACAAATAGGATGGTGTATTATGTGCTTAAGATCTATATTACGGCTTGGTTTTAATTGTGTAATAAGTATTTCTCGTGTTCCCAGATTTTCACCATGAACCACTTAAGTACTGCAAGACCACTAGAAGAACTCGGGGACAAAATCACTGATGTAGGTGATAAAATTTCACCTGGGCTGGCAAGCGACTTAGAAAAGCTAAACACATTTTTAGACGACTCAAAGAATATCAGTGAAGTAGACATCCACATCAAAAATTATCTTCTGAACGCTTACAAGGATAAAACCGATGAAAGAGATGTGCCAAATGGAGCGAGAACCCTCCTTCGTAACTACAAAAGATTGGGTCCCCTTTTAAATAAATTGATTGATTTAATAATGAAAAACCTAAAGGATAAGAATAGCTAAATATTATACAACAACGTTCTGATATAACATGTATAATAAAAATATACTACCCGGGCTAGTATTTTTTTTAAACCCTAAGCGTAGCCGCGACAGAATAAGAACTAGTACTTCGTACAGAAGTATGACTTAGCAATTGTATTCAAAGAAATGTCTACTCAATGTCGTCAACAATATGGCGTAATTTAGTTCGCCTCAGAGTCAAGCACATTTTCGTGTAGACACCTACAAAAATCCATTGCAAGATAATTTCATACTTATTGCTCTGGAATATGATTCATAATACACTAAACCTATTCAGTGACGTAATATCACGCGACGCGATAGGGTTGACTGCTACGAGAAGCTTCTAACGCCATCTAGCGCCTCTTTCGAGTACTTTATTCATTCTCGTCCAGCCAGCAACGTAGCCGCGCGGCCGCCGGTGAACGCGCGAGCGTGTCGCTGGCCGGTAGCGACACGCAACTTGTTTTAGCCCCTAAGTAAGGGTCGCCGCGCGTAGGTACGTTTTTGCTACCTACGCGGGGAGATACACAGGCCTGGCGTAGCCCAGTCCTCTATGATTATTTTTTGCGTAGGTACTGAAACCGGGCTATTTTTAATTTATTTTTATTTCCTTGCAACTTTTTTATTGATATACCTAGTCAGGTCATAAGTTCTGTCACATTTGTAATTTGTAATATGAAATAATTTAGACATGTGTATTATTTATGTAACCATTTATATAGCAAAATGAACTTAATAAAACATAGATTCATATGGTAATAAAGTTTATTCAAAATGACCCCCGCGATTTTGAATACAAGCCTTCAATCTGCGCGGCCAGTCGTCTATCGCAGCACGAACGAGGTCCATGTCGGCTGCCTTAATCAAGGATGCCTTGAGTGACTCCAAATCAGGATGAGGCTTTGAGCAGGCCTTTTCCTCCAAGTGTTGCCATATCATGTAATCTAACGGACTCAAATCTGGACTGGAGGAGGGCCAGTCTTCGTGCCGGATGAAATCGATTTCACGCGCCGCCGCAGCAGTCTTGTGTGCTCTATGAGCTGGCGCAGAATCTTGTTGGAATACCCAGTGCCTGTTATTAAGCATGGTATGAGAAACAGATTCCACAAGGTTCTTGAGGACTGTATTTTGATACACAACTGCATTCGTTTGTTCGCCTTTCTCACAAAAATGTACCTCAGTTAAGCTACGCTGGAAAATGACCTCGTTGGACACGTACACCTTATAAATTTGTTTGTTGTAGCTCTCTTCCACGGTGAAAATTTTTTCATCCGAAAAAAGAATTTCCTGATGTTTTTTCCCCGTGTACTGCTTAAACAAAGCGCGGCATCTCTTCAGTCTCAGGTCCATTAAACGAGCGTCCAAACGATGTCCTGTTTTTCTTCGATATGCCCTAAGCCTTTATTTAACACCCTTTTCACCTTGGTCCTGCTTAACCCCCTCTGAAGGGCAACAGCTTCTGCTTACGTATCGGATTTCTTTGAATTCACGTCTTTACAGCTTTTATCACTGCTGGAGTCCTAACAGAGCGAGGGCGACCACTTCTTGACCTGTCATCTACACTAGAGTCTTCATTGTATCGTTTTATGGTACGATAAACGAATCTTTTGGCTATATTCAAATTTTTCAGTAAGTCGAAAATCTGAATTAGCGCGTCACCGCAACGATGTCTATCCGTTATCCTAGTTGAATTCGGGTCCCCCCGCATAAGAGGCAACTCGCTAGACAATGCGCCATAGACGCCCTACCTACTGAGCTCAAGTTAAAGGTAAGTAAAAGTTAACAGAAGTTAGAGTAAGGCCTCGGCGGGCGCCACCGGCGGGTAGCGGGATCGTTGTGGGTGGGGTGCGCATTGCCGTCGGGAGTACGCTCAAGTACCTTGGGCTCACCCTCGACGGCAGGTGGCAGTTCACGGCCCACTTTAAACGTCTGGTCCCGAAGCTGGTGGGGACAGCGGGTGCGCTAGGGGCCCTCATGCCTAACGTGGGCGGCCCGGGGAGTGCCTGTCGGAGGCTCTATATGGGAGTCGTGCGGTCTATGGCCCTTTACGGGGCCCCGGTATGGGCCGACGCCCTGACCAGCCAGAGCGTCAGGCTGCTGCATGGCGCGCAGCGAACGCTGGCGGTCAGGGCCATACGGGGGTACCGCACGATCTCATATGGAGCGGCGTGCGTGTTGGCTGGCTTTCCACCCTGGGAACTGGAGGCCGAGGCTCTCGCGTCCCTATATTTCTGGCGCGAGAGGGAGACGGCAAGGTTGGGACAGCGGCCAACACTGCAGGAGACCGAACGACAGCGGTCCGGACTCCGCCGGGCCGTTGTTGAAGAGTGGGTGGAGATGCTCGCGAACCCAAGTGCGGGCCTCCGCACCATCGGGGCAGTTCGCCCTATTTTGGAGGGATGGCTGGACAGGCGTCACGGCTCCCTAACATTCCGCCTGGTGCAGGTTCTCTCGGGACATGGCTGTTTCGGGAGGTATCTGCACCGAGTCGCGGGGAGGGAGCCGACTGCCGTATGCCACCACTGCTCGGGCTGCCCCGAGGATACGGCGGACCACACGCTGGTGGAGTGCCCTGCCTGGGAATCTCAGCGTGCGGCCTTAACGGGCGTTATAGGTGGCGACCTCTCGCTCCCGACCGTGGTGCGAGCTATGGTCGAGAGCGACAGGTCGTGGAACGCTGTGCAGGACTTCTGCGAAGAGGTCATGCTGCAGAAGGAGGCGGCGGAGCGAGAACGGGAGATTTCCACCTCCAACCCGATCCGCCGCAGACGGGTGAGACGCCGGCCGAGGGCCGATCCAGGCGCTAGACGTCCACCATGAGGCCTGCGGATGGCGGACTTAGGGGGTCCGCCATCCGCCACTTAGTGGCCTGAGTAGTGTGTAAGTGTTCCTGCACACTACTCACAAAGAGCGAGGAGGGGCTCGACAAGGAGCCATCGCCGCCAGGGTCGCGTAGTGAATGCGCGGAGCGATCCCGTGGCCCTGGCACAGAGGCGAGCTGAGGGAACACCGTGGTGGTTTTAGTGGGTAGGACGCCCTTTTGAGGGCGGGAGTCCCACACAGGCCCTTCCCTTCCCCAGGGGGGGGTATCGCGCGTAAATGCGTTTCCACCACGCCAAAAAAAAAAAAAAAAAAAAAAAAAAAGGTCTAACTACCGCACTTAGAGACGTTGGTTTTTAATCTATAATTAACTCTCGTTCTGTCACTTTCTTTGTCAACGAAATATAAAAGGACTGCATGAGAGGACGATGATTAACGACGGATTAACTTTAACTGACGTCTCGGAGTACGGCAATTAGGTTTGGTTAAAATATATTGTACATAAACTTAAAAAAAAACTTAAAACTAAACTATTTACATGCCAGTATGTCAGGTATTTTAAAATAGGAAAAACCATATAAATAAACTTAGGACTTAGGTCGCTGTCCCGCAGGAAGGTGCCCATAAGGCCGCTGGCCACATTATCCCGTTGAATGGCCAGGCTGATCCGGTGGCCGAGGCCGAGGTATAGGCCAGCCTTCGTATCGTGAGATGTCTCAACTAAGCGTTTTGAAATCTCACGATAAACTTTATGGGCGCTTGGTCCACACGGCCCCAAAGTCTCGACTCCAAACGGTTGAAATATGAAAGACTCACCGAGACCTTCATACTTTCGCCGTTTGAGGTCTTCTGCAGAAGCAGCAGCAGAACCCGCCCTGTTGCCAGTCAAAGGAAGATAAGAGGGCGCCAGAGTGTCGACGCAAGTAGCGTCCCACACTTTTAAGGCCTACTCATCTTCCAAGGAACGAGTGTCATGCAATCGGGACCCTTGCCATCGCTACGCGATAGCCCACTCGGTTCAAGAACAGACGGAATACGTGCACTGGCGAGCACCCGACGAATGACATCGTTTAAGCTGGCATGGCGAGGGATCCTGCCGGCACTTGGGAGCCCTTGCAAGAGAGGCCATGGTGAGCAAGTTGGTCGACTTACTTCCTGCAAGGACAGCGATGGGTTACTGAATTAAAAGCACCAAGGCGAAGACTTACTGCTATGCGAAAGGATAGGTATGTTATCAAAAAGAGTACCCAGGGCAGGAGAGGGAAGCACTTTTAGCCATAAATTTGATTCCCATTCACCAACAGCTAAAAGACGAGCAGGGTCTGTAGAGTTCGTAGTCATTAGTAAGAGATTTTCAGGAACTACTCTACAAAGAGGCTCGTCCCATAGCCGCTGAGTTGATTGGGAACCGGGGAGGTCTGCGGAGGTCCAGGCCCTCCAAGTGTCAACAGCTTCAACTAAAAAAGGGATGTGAATTGTTACACTGATGAGATTTTGATAAAATTTTACAAATTAAGCCAACATTTTTATGACAGGAGGACTAAAAGTCCTGTAGGCTGACGCTGAAGATTGATCTTATACTCAGGCCTCCATACCTTATAGGCAGAGATGCCTGAGTCCAGACCTGACCCTCCAGCCTTTTTTTCAAAGTTGATGAAATGGTGTTTTTAATGATATGTGATGTCAAATTTCGAAGTTAGATGGGGACGCTTCCAAAGATGACAAGAGCGTAAAGTATACATGAAAAGTACAAAGAGATAGAACCGAATTATTGTGTAAGCTATGCGACTGATAATTTTGAGAAGACGCTCCTCGAAGAAAAGGTATTAAATTGTGAAAGTTTTTCCTCAACAAAGGCTGAAAAAGACTCATCTTAGATTGGTGAGCCAAGTAAACGTAGGGAACATTCGTCAATAATTTTGATGTTAGGCGCTAGCTGTGTAAAAGATTATAATATCTGTGGTAAAACTAATAATTATTTCAGCACGCTAAATGCAATTTGGTGGTGCTTGTGGCGCAGTGGCGGCAGCGCTTTGGTAGCGATACCAAAGTTAAGCAACCCACGGCGCGGTCGTGATTGGATGGGTGACCATTCCGACCATTTAAGTGACGTCCATGACAAGCATCTCCGTGCTTCGGAAGGCACGTTAGCAGTTGGTCCCGGCTAATACAGTGGTATTAGTCGTTAAGCCTAGTCAGAGGCCCTAGGGCGGCTTGATAACTTCTGACAGTAAGGTTTGTCACTTGCTTTACATACACCCCTCCACCAATCCGCACTGACCCCGCGTGGTGGAGTATGGCTCGTACCTCCTCATAGTTGAGGTGAGACCTTTTCCCAGCAGTGGGATCTAATAGGCTGACTTTAAATGCAATTTTGGGGTACAAAACGTTCACGTTTAGAGTTATCAAGATCTAGGCCACAATTTTTAAAATGATAACAAACCAAGACCAAATCTTCCAAAACAGTTGTGAAATTTCCACCTAAGGTTCCATCGTCTAGGTACCAAACATTGAAATCCGACTTTAATTTTGAGATGATGGGGTGAATTGCCTAACTAAATATTGCTGGGCCAAGGGGGTTGGCAGCTAACAGCGGAAGAGAGTTCATATTCTCTGTATATTCGTTTAGCGGGAGCACTGTAGCACTGCCACAAAAAACTGTACAGAGATTTTAACTCTCTTTTCACTTCTGACTACAAAACACCCCGGTCTACTATATTAAAAATATTTTTTACATCTACCTTAAGTAAAATTTGACTAGAACACTGAAAATTTAGAAAGGAGCGGACAGCGTGGATCGCAGCCATTCACCCACCCGAGACTCCAAAAACCAAGTTGGGTTGGCTGATATATTCCGCTAAGATTGCCTGATATATCACAACAGCCAAGTTTTGCAACAAGGCGACGATAAGTCATACCCACAGCAATGGGCCGCATTCCTCCATCTTTTTTTGTATGCATAAATATTCTCGATTTGTTATTAAATTACTTGATAAGCACCGAGTCAACGACTTTTGCAAAGAAACACGTAACTTTTATCACTTTGCTTGTGCTAAGGCCGACACATGTAATTTATTAAAGTCATTTAAATAGGTATGTAACGACGTACAGTAGGCAATGTGTACAGACAACGCAAACACGTAGAGGTACCTTAAACACTGTAGAATCTTTTGAAATAGATGCGATTTTTCAACCAAAATGTGAAGTACGATGATGTGCGTGTGCGTCACCATACGAGGGTCAAACTGAAAGTTCTTAGAACTGGCCACTTATAAACAATATAATAAAAAAAATATTCTAAAATTTGAAAATAGAACTCTTTGCCAATATTACTGAGTATATATTTCATTCATTTGTCATTTGTTTTACGACTTGGCGGCAAATTGAAAATTGTCTGTGTCACGTCAAAATGAATTTAACACGAGAAAATTTTCGTGCAATGATTTTTTATGACTTTCGATGTCATTTAAGTCAACAAGAAAGTTATGATAGACTACGATTGGCCTTTCACGATGAAGCCCCATCTCGTGCGACTGTTTACAACTGGTTTAATGAGTTTAAACGTGGTCGCACTAATCTCACTGATGATGTACGTGAGGGACGGCCTTCTACGGCGACGACTGAAAATAACATCTGTGTTGTGCGGCGTATGATAGAGACTGACAAAAGAGTGACCTATCAGCAGATTCGGACAAGCTTAGGCATCGGTATGAGTCAAGTGCACAAAATCCTCCACGAACATTTAGCGGTCAGGAAGCTTTGCGCCCGGTGGATACCTCATAATTTGACTAAGGCTCAAAAACTCCATCGTGTGGATTGGTGCCGTAAAATGATTGAAAGATTTAACGGAGGTGACTCAAATGCTGTGTTCGACATACTAACAGGTGACGAAAGCTGGATTTACTGTTATGATCCTGAAACCAAAAGACAATCTGCTCAGTGGGTGTTTCCTTTCGAGGAGTTGCCAACTAAAGTGAAGAGAGATCGAAGTGCGGGAAAAAAAATGGTGGCCTCGTTCTTTGGAAGGATAGGTCATTTCGCAACAATTGTGTTAGAGGATCAAAAAACAGTTTCTGCAGAATGGTACACTACCAATTGTTTGCCACTTGTCTTGGAAAAAGTTCGAGAGAAACGACCTCGCAGTAGGATCCTCCTTCACCTCGACAACGCCTCGTCGCACACCGCCAAGCGAACGATCGACTATTTGGCGACATCAAACGTTGAATTACTGGGTCACCCGCCGTATAGCCCCGACCTCGCGCCTTGTGATTTTTATTTATTTCCAAAAATTAAAGAAAAACTTAAAGGAAAGCGGTTTATGAATGCCGAAGAAGCGGTGGCTGCGTATCGCGATGCCATTGAAGAGACCCCTAAGGACGAGTGGGCAAAGTGCTTTTCCCAGTGGTTCCATCGCATGCAGCGGTGTATTGACGTCAATGGACAATATTTTGAAAAGATATAATAAAACTAATAACTGGCTAATGTAATCAGTTTTTGATTTTCTAAGAACTTTCAGTTTGACCCTCGTACCTACAGCCAACGTTGAGTATTCTGTTTACTCAGTAACTTTCATAATGTCTGTCCTCTTCTGGTTTTATATTTGGCATACTGATAAAACTCGCTGTCCAGTAAACATGGCAGCATTGTTCAACGTAGCAACTCTATTATTGGTAAGTCAAAGTGCATATTCGCCCAAATTACTTCATAAATATTAAGTGTTCTTAGTTCTTATAATTATCTATAAATACACGCTGAAATTTTAGTGGTTGTTTTCCCGCAGCAGAACGATTTACCTTTAGTACTCATTGTATTATAATATCTGTGCCTTTAGTAGTACTATCGAATCATACGAGAATTTTTTTTAACTAAAATTATTTTTTTTTCAAAGTAATAAAAAAAATTCATCAACTCGAAAACGTGAGAAAAGATAGTTTCTTTAACGAGAATTGACGTATTTGGGTACTGCTTGCCGCACGAAATCAATGTTTAAAGCAAAAGAAGCTCTACGCACTAAGCAATACAGCATAAACTGCACTAATTTAGGTGCGGGAAAACAACCATAACAGCGTGTATATTATTGGAAACAGTTTTTGCAAATAAATAATTAAATGCAAGTAACGGCATAATAGGTAACGTAATAGTATATATTATGAAGGGCTCCTTAATAATTATGTTGTAGGTACATGACTTATTGCATGCTGTGTTCGCCTATAAGAAACTATACATTTAGCATTGTTGCAATACTTAGTTTTAGTTGTAAGTATCAATGTATTAATATATGAGGTGCTTGTGGCGCAGTGGCGGCAGCGCTTTGGTAGTGATACCAAAAGTTAAGCAACCCACGGCGCGGTCGTGATTGGATGGGTGACCATTCCGACCATTTAAGTGACGTCCATGACAAGCATCTCCGTGCTTCGGAAGGCACGTTAAGCAGTTGGTCCCGGCTAATATCTGTGGTATTAGTCGTTAAGCCTAGTCAGAGGCCCTAGGGCGGCTTCATAACTTCTGACAGTAAGGTTTGTCACTTGCCTTACATACACCCCTCCACCAATCCGCACTGAGCCCGCGTGGTGAAGTATGGCTCGTTCCTCCTCATAGTTGAGGTGAGGCCTTTTCCCAGCAGTGGGATCTAATAGGCTGACTTATTATATCAATGTATTAGTTGTTGGTGAACCATATAAAATAATTAAATAAAAGGGTCTCCTAAAAATATATTGTTACGACTTTTTGGTTTGAATATACCTATAATACCTAGTAGGTAGGTACACATTAGCATGCGGAAGCGAGAGCGAAACTATTGCGAATCCAAAACATCTGCGAAACTATATACACTGCAGTATTAGCTCTTTTATTATATTTTCGTACAGCTCAGTTTATTTCTAGGCATCTATAGACATCAAAAACATTGAAGTTGCGAAAAAAATTCGCGAAAAATGCGTCGTTTGAAAATGAAAAAAAAAATTAAAAAAAATTTATATATATACTAGTCAAAACAAAATAAGAGCCACTTATTTATTTCGACATCTGGAGCGATTTTAATAATTTCTAACTTATGTTAAGTACCTACCTTTTTTGTGGTGTTACCTTAAGTGTTAACGAACATCGTGAGAGTCTACAGCTTGCATAGTTTTTAAAGTGGGTGACAGTTTGTCATTTTTTTTGTAACCACTTGAATTTACCCACCTTTTTAAACGAAGTTTTAGGTCATTCCAACTGTAAGTTCGTGCGCGAGCAGTAAATTTTGCTATGTTTAAGTGTGAATAAACATTTTCAAAGAGCAATGCCGAGAAATTGTAGACATATGGACGTGCAAACCGCAACTAGAGCCATAACATTGATACAAGAAGGGCATTCGCAGCGTTCTGTAGCTCTGCAGCTGGGATTTTCACGAAGAGCCATCCAGAATGCTTGGAATCGATTCCAAGAGACTAGAAGTGTAACCAGAAGACGAGGATCTGAAAGAATTCGAGCAACCTCAACACAAGAAGATCGCTACATACGCTTAACTGCGCGCAGAGAGCGATTCGTCACCGCTCGCTCCATACAAAATCGCTTGCGCCAGGCGACGGGTACTCGTGTTAGCGACCAAACGATTAGAAATCGGTTACACAAGGACCAACAATTCTCTAGGAGACGTGTAGTGCGAATTCCGTTGACAAGTGCGCATCGTGCGAACCGTTTATCTTTCGCAAGACAACACCAGGAATGGGTCACAAATGATTGGAGCACAGTATTGTTCACTGATGAGTGCAAACAGATTTTTTTTGTGACGATCGTCGCATTAGAGTTTGGAGACGAGAGGGTGAGCGATTTTCGGATGCCTGCATCCATGAAAGTGACAGATTTGGGGGTCCCAATGTAATGGTGTGGGGTGGAATCTCGATGTCCGGTCGAACCGAGCTCGCAGTTCTCAATGAAGGTACGGTAACGGCTAAACGATACATTGAACAGGTCATAAGACCCCATGTGGTGCCATTTGCACAAAGAATTAGTGCAGGATTTAAATTAATGTCCGACAATGCTCGCGCTCATACAGTAAGAGCCACCCGAGAAGCCCTAGAGGAAGCTGGTATACAGGTTTTACCGTGGCCCGCCAACAGTCCGGACCTAAACCCAATCGAGCACATGTGGGATTTATTAAAACGAAGTGTCCGGAACACAAACCAACCTGTGCATAACGAAAGACAGCTCATTAATGTGCTGAAAACAAGCTGGGAACAAATTGCACAAGAAACAGTTCGCCACTTGGTAGAGAGTATGCCCTCTAGGCTTCGAGAATGCATTCACAAAAGAGGAGGGCTTACACGGTACTAAAAAAGTGAAAAAATGAGAAAAAAATAAGATTGTTTCAAATTTTAAATCTTTTTTTCATGTAGTGTATTTTTAGCCAAAATTCCTTTTTTTCACAAAAATCTAACATTTGAAAATTCTCAAATTTATCTTTATTAATTTACATGTTAAAACATTAAAAATTAATTAATAAGTTAAGTCGAATAATTTATCAACCCCTAAATATAATACATTTATTGGAAAACTAAAAAAAAAATTTCTTTTGACTAGTATATATTTTAAATTTATTAAAATCGTGTGTTGTTTTCTCTTTCTTGCAAGGTATAAATCGCTACATAAAACTGATTATATGTCCGAAAAGAAATCTGAATGTTCTATAAGTCAATTTCTTTTCTTCTTTTTTTCTTACCTCGTAATTATTGCCTTACTGTAACAACACTGTAATAGTTACCGTCATTTTTAAAATTTAATAATTTTAGCATAACATTAAGTAACAAAAAACCGTTTACAGAATGACAATAACTTATTTCTACTGGAAACAGTTTTTCCAAATTTAATTCGACACCTCGCGGAAAATCGCCATTTTACGTTATCATGACATGCACCCGGCTCGATGGTTAAGAACTGTGGTATAGAAGGGTTAAAAAACTAACTGCTTCAATAACTTTGTAATAGAAAAAAAGCGCGGGAAACGTGGAACGCGGCGGGCGCGTTTTTTGGTTGTTTTGATTTTATTTAATTAACTTTCAAAAAATAAGTGATCAGTAGGGTTTATATTGCATAATTTCTTTTATTTGTATAGTGTGTATATAAATTTTAGTGTAGTTTGCTGATATTTAGGTAAGTTTTTGCACTTTTCACTATGAACAAGCCCCCCGATTTGTCGGGGGGCTTCGTCAGTCCTCCACCGGCATTTAATGTCCCTGCAGCAGTTAATTTTGTTACGGTTGGTGGTACTGAATAATAAATCTTGTCCAGAATACTTAAGACAGAAAAATATTAAATCCACTATGGCCAACAACTCGTTGTCTTATGCTGAGGCTTCTAAACTGCATCCACCCATTTCTAAATCATATGCTGATGTACTCAAACCTCCCAAACCTTCTGTGACATCTTATAATTATGGTCATATAAATGTGAGCAATGAACCCTTGTCATACAAAAAAACTGTTTTATTAAAACCACGTCCTCCTCCACAATTAGGCAAGGGCTATGACCGAGATGCCCATGAAGCACTTATTAGAGACTTTGCTATACCTGCACCTCCTAATGGATGTGCTTTGAACTCTGAAAAGGAGGATGATTCCTCTGTACAACAACTTTCTTTAATTGATTTAATAATTTCTTTGATCAAGATTACCCAGTCCAACTTTAACAAACCGTCACACGCTGCTTATATAATTGGAAAATGTCTGGAAGTAGTACAAAATGGCGTCGATGGCGAAGGTGCTGCAGTGGAATAGCCGCAGCATCATCAATAAAAAGTCAGATTTGATATATTTATTGAATAAGTTCGAGCCATTTGTCTTTGCACTAGCAGAGACATGGCTCAAACCAATGTTTAGTTTCAAAATTAATGGTTGTAATGTAGTAAGGGATGATCGACCTCATGGTTATGGTGGTGCAGCACTGCTCATTAAAAATAGCACACCATTTAACTCAATCTCCCTTCCTACCCCCAATGAAAATATGTCCATAGTAGCAGTAAGTGTAAATAATATTTGTATTATATCTGGTATACCTCACCCATCTATAGAGATTTTTAATGCTTTGAATGACATTCTATCAATTCCACCTAGACCGTTCTTAGTTTTAGGTGACTTGAATGCACACCACCAGTACTGGGGTAGTTCTGTTACTGATAACTATGGACAAGAACTTGTTGCTATACTGGATTTCCACAATCTTTGTATCTTAAATACAGGAGTTCCTACTAGACGTACTAAGCCTAACCAAAGAACTAGTGCAGTAGACTTGTCTATTTGCACCCCAAATTTGGCATCCTTACTAACCTGGGAGACTTTGTCTTCAACTTTCGGAAGTGATCACTTCCCTATTATTATTTCCTTTCCTTTTCTTAAAGCCACAAGACCTAGGCAGTTACGTCGTGCTAAATTCAGTATCCCTACAAGCAGTGATAGTGACTTATGGAGTATGTTTAAGAGTTGTGTAGAAAAACAAATGTCTTTGCTTCCAAATATTATCCCAGGGGATGAAAACTCTTGTGCTGATGCTTTAACTAAAATATTAACTGAAGCTGCTAAAGAAGTATTTCCTATCAAAAATAACTCTCCACGTAAAATCCCTTCTCCGCCTTGGTGGGATAGAGAATGCACCGAGGCTGTTAAAGCAAGAAAAGCGGCCGAACGTAATTATAATTCTAACATGACAGATGCCAATTTCCAGATAGTATCTAGGGCTATTAGTGATACACGTAAGTTATTCAAAAACAAAAAATATCATAGCTGGCGTAAATTCTGCACTTCTATATCACACACTCCTTCGACAGTGGTATGGCGCTGCATCAGAAGGTTTAGGTCGGCATTTTCTGAACCTGTTAATATTACTATTCCTGAGCATTTAGCAAATGATTTCATGAATAATCTAGCACCTCCTTGGGTCCCTCAAGATTTAACTTTACCTTTGCAAATTATGCCCTCCTCTTCCGATTGCACTGGACTTACCTCGCCCTACTCGCTTCACGAGCTAAAAGGCATTATCAGTAACGCACGTGATTCAGCTTCTGGAGCTGATAGCATACCGTATTCATTTTTTGCTCATGTCGAGTATGATGTTCTCTTGTATTATTTACATTTAGTAAACAATATCATGATGACAGGGAATGTACCGCCATCTTGGAAATGTCAACTAGTGCTGCCATTTTTAAAACCTAATAAAAATCCAGCTTGTGCTTCGTCTTACCGCCCTATCGCCTTGTCATCGGTTTTACTAAAAATTGCCGAACATCTTGTCAAAAACCGATTGGAATGGTACATTGAAAAGAATGGATACTTAGCAGAAAGTCAGTATGGATTCAGAAAGGCCAGAGGTACTGCTGACAGTCTAAGCCTATTTGTTTCTGATATTAGAATATCTTTTTCGTTAAATAGTTCTTTATTAGCAGTATTCCTTGATATTCATTCCGCATATGATAATGTTCTATTACTGGTTTTACTAACTAAACTTAGAAATTTAAATGTTCCTATCATCTTTTGTAACTTTATTATTAACATTTTGTCTGAAAGACGACACTTAGATTTGAATATATTACACCTCACTTTGCATGGAAAGGGTTGCCACAGGGCTCTGTGTTAAGTCCCTTATTATACAATATTTATACTTTTGATTTAGACTCTACTATACGCAATAATAATAACATAAAAATACTTCAGTACGCGGATGACTTGCTTTTATACTGTGCAGATAAATCTATTGAAAATGCTAAGTTGATTTTACACTCGTCCTTGGTTTTATTAAAACAATGGATGGAAAACAATGGTAAAAATTATTTTCCCGTATGCGTATGCCTCCACCTATTCAAATATATTATGATAATATTGTTATTCCTGTTGTAAATCAGTTTAAATTCCTAGGTGTAGTATTAGATACAAAACTTACAGGAGCTTTACATTGTAGTTATGTAGTGAATAAATGTGAAAAACTTCTTAATATGCTTAGGTGCCTATCTGGAGTTTGGTGGGGGGCTCACCCTTACTCTATGAAGCTACTTTATAATGCTCTTATTAGAAGTATTTTAGACTATGGTACATATCTTCTTGAACCTGGGAATGTAACTGCTTTTAGGGAACTGGATAAAATCCAGTACAAGGCTCTGAGAATAATCACAGGGGCCATGAAATCGAGCCCAATAAAGCCCTTCAAGTTGAAACGAATGAACCTCCGTTACATCTTAGAAGGCAATTCCTGTCTGATAAATTTGTTTTCCGTACAATGCAATTTTCTAACCATCCCCTTATAGCTAAGCTTAATTCCCTCTCTGAATTAGTTTCTACTGCAAGCTATTGGACTCATAAAGCTACACCATGTATGGTACTAAGCTACCGGAAGTTTATATCTTTATCATCTCCTACACAACAATCGAACCGTCTACCCTTGTTTTCTATTTGTTATGAATCACTTTATTACCTACTGTTCATTTAAACTTATTTGACAAATCAGACCATAATGTTAAAAACGTTTTCAACTTTACCCTTGACACAGAATTTGACGATTTTCATCATATTTACACTGATGCATCTAAACATTCTGCTATAGAGTGTGTAGGTGTTGGGATTTACCACTCTCAGTACAAAATCGTTCAAAAAATTGAAATGCCTCCAGAAACTTCAGTGTTCACTGGAGAGTGTTTTGGCCTTTCAAAAGCTGTTGACTACGTTCGTATTATGAAACTTAATAAAACAGTAATTTTTTCGGACTCGAAAAGTGCATTACAGGCCCTTCTAAAATTTCCTTTTTACCATAAAGCACAATACCCAGTCATCTTTGAAATAAAGCGAATCCTATACGAATGCTTTGTTAATGCGCTTATAGTTCATTTTGTTTGGATCCCGGGTCACAGTGGGATTTTAGGGAATGAATTATCTGATCGTCTGGCGAATGACGCGGTGCAATGTAGGGATATACATCCCTATAAAAACTATGTACATGATCTTTTATCTTTACCTAGAGTTTATCTACTTGAAGATTGAAATAGTATTTGGGAAACAACATGCCTAACCAAAGGTCGTTTTTACGCGCAAATACAACCCGAAATACCCTGTAAACCGTGGTACAATGATGCGAAGTTTGGCAAGATGGTTACTTCTATCCTAATTCGCTTGCGACTGGGGCATGTCTGCACGCCTGCACATCTTGCCAGGCTTGGTATAATTGCTGACTCAACATGTGAGTTTGGAGTGGATAATGCAGATGTAAATCATATGCTTTTTTCTTGCTCTCTTTATGACCAGTCTACCTTCCTAGAAAGCCTTGCCTCCTTCCATATTCCTTTCCCTACAAGTATTACTCAGTTGTTGCTTACTAATGATCCTAAAATATACAAAATTATTGCTTTTTTTATTATCCTCAATGATATAAAAATTTAGACAAAAAAAATATGTATGTTATTATTTTTATTGTATCCTTCCTATTATACCTTTTAGACTTACCTTTCTGATCACCTCCCTAAATTCCGCTTCCGATCCTTCCGTTTTTTTGGTACATTAATCCCGTTTCCTCGTTTTAACTTGATTATGGCTACGCACAAGCTGTGCAAGCCAAAAACCGGCAAAAAAAAAAACTTTGTAATAAGCAACTGTTAACAACTTACGTTTGGGGGCACCTTGGAATGTCCCACATCGCTGTCCCTGCGGTGACATGGTGGATCCTCAGGGTCACCACGGCCTATCGTGCAGCAGAAGCGCTGGAAGAATCTCCCGTCACGCTAGCCTCAATGACATAACCGCAGCTCTTTTGCTAGCGCTTCGATTCCAGCCATTCTTCAACCGAATGGTTCGAAGCGATGGTAAGAGGCCTGATGGAATGACTTTGGTTCCGTGAAAGCTGGGAAGGCCCCTGGTGTGGGACGCAACTTGCGTAGACACACTGGCCCCTTCTCATCTTCTACAGACTTCATCTGGGGCTGGCACTGCTGCTGCATCAGCAGAGTCCCTCAAGCGGCGCAAATATGCAGGCATCAGTAGTAGTTTGAGCCGTTTGGGATAGAGACTCTTGGACCGTGGGGACCAAGTGCACATCGCCTGTATAGTGATTTGGCCAAGAGGCTGATTGACTGTACGGGTGATCGCAGGGCTGGCGCATTTCTTGGCCAACGTATAAGTTTGGCCATTCAACGAGGACATGCGGCCAGCCTTCTGGGGACGATGTCTCGGTCCTTGGACGGCGATTTGGGCCATGTATTTTATTTGTAATTATTTTTGTATATACCTTTTTTTGTTTTGTATTGTAATATGTACATATTCATAGTCTATATATAGGAAATTATTATAATTGTTTATTCTGGTTAGAAATATTGACTAAAAAAAAGTATTATAATTTATAAAATTAAAAAAGTCGTGTGTCAGATGTCAAGTAAGTCTGAAATTATTTTCAAATAAAAATGTCAATATCTACAAACAAATCGTATAATGGTCAATTTAGCAGAACAAAGAGCTCGGATTGTAGTGCTCAGTGAGCAAGGCCATGGCATTCGAGAGATATCACGAGAGTTAAATATAAGTCGGAACACAGTCAGAACCTGGATCAGACGGCACGCTGAAGAGGGTACCCTCGAAGACAGACGACGACATAACCATGGCGTTCGTCGAATCACGAACCAACAGAGAAGGGAAATGCAACACCATTACGAAGAACATCCTTTTACTCGTACCCGGTATTTTGCTGCACGTAACGATGTTTGTCTACAAACAATAAGAAATAATTTACACCGCACTGGACTGCATTACAGACATTATGCTAAGAAAGTTCATTTAACGGATGCACATAAAACTGCAAGATTTAATTTTGCACGTAATTATTTAGATTTCGACTGGACTAACACTATCTTTACAGACGAGAAATCATTTCGCTCTTCTCAACATGGTCGCTTAACTTTGTGGCGTTACGATAACACGCGATACACAGAGGATCACGTAGTGCCCAACCAATTATCCGGCCGAATTTCAGCTAACATGTGGGCCTGGATGGATGCCGGAAATGTCTGAGAACTTGTTCAAATTTCTCCTTGTCAAAACGCTATAAACTATGTCAATTTATTGGAAGAATCAATGTTACCGACTTTGCGAACAGTTTACTTGCGTGAAGAAGTGCCAGTATTTTCCTTCGTTCATGATAACTGTCCAGTGCATACTGCCAGAATTGTCTCGAATTGGTTTACCCAGCATGAAGATGAATTCATTCTTATTCCATGGCCGTCTAGGTCCCCAGATCTTAATCCAATAGAAAATTTGTGGGGCTTGATGGTTCAAATGTGGGATAACAGAAACGAAAGGACTAAAGAAGCAATTGCAACGAAATTTGGGATTATATGAGGGGAAGTGATATTTGTAGTCGTCTAATCGGGTCTATGCGTAGCCAACTTTTAGACGTTATTGAAAGCCATGGTGGTTACACTCGGTTTTAGGTTTAATTAAGTTTACCATTTGAACTATCAAACCCCACCAATTTAATGTAATTAATAAATTCAATTTTTTTTCACTTTACCTAGTTAATGCCACTTGTTAAATATATAACAAAATAAATATATACTTAAAATAAATATTAAATTCTTCAACTATACTGTTTTATTTTATCATCATGACTAACACTAGTTCCAGTGGAACTTTTATAAAGAAACTGGTTCCCGATACAACTTGCCGCCCGGCTGTGCCGAATCCCGAATACCTCCCTATGTGTTGCATTGCAACCGATTGCCTATTTTCATACAAACTTATTCGTAAAGTCCGTTTTTCTTTGCGTGTCAAACATTGTTAACAATCTTTTTAGGACTTTTAAAACTAATACTGGTAAAAAAATGTTTACTAATAGCTCTAAAAAGCTGCATATATTTAACGATAAACTACCATATTAGGATGTAATTTTTGTGTCTATATTATTTATAAATGAATAATTTCGTTAAAAAGGAATGTCAAGATTGTTTACAATGTTGGACAAGCAATGAAAAACGGACTTTTACAGATAACGATCATAGCCTTGTCAGTGACTGTCAGTGTCTAATAAAATGTTAACAGGTTCGTTGCTAGGAATGTATGTTCATGCGAATTTCAACCTACTTGTATAGAATGACAGTAGAAAAATGACCATAAGGTGGGTCATGATTCAATTTGGTTCTATTTTCAAATGTTATTATACATATTATAGTAGCTAGTATTTTTTTTTCTCAAACCCTAAGCGTAGTCCAGTCCTTAATGAATTTTGTTTAACTATGAACACAGATTATAGTTACTACTACGTAACTCATATGTTTTTTGCGTAGGTACGAGGGTCAAACTGAAAGTTCTTAGAACTGGCCACTTATAAACAATATAATAAAAAAAATATTCTAAAATTTGAAAATAGAACTCTTTGCCAATATTACTGAGTATATATTTCATTCATTTGTCATTTGTTTTACGACTTGGCGGCAAATTGAAAATTGTCTGTGTCACGTCAAAATGAATTTAACACGAGAAAATTTTCGTGCAATGATTTTTTATGACTTTCGATGTCATTTAAGTCAACAAGAAAGTTATGATAGACTACGATTGGCCTTTCACGATGAAGCCCCATCTCGTGCGACTGTTTACAACTGGTTTAATGAGTTTAAACGTGGTCGCACTAATCTCACTGATGATGTACGTGAGGGACGGCCTTCTACGGCGACGACTGAAAATAACATCTGTGTTGTGCGGCGTATGATAGAGACTGACAAAAGAGTGACCTATCAGCAGATTCGGACAAGCTTAGGCATCGGTATGAGTCAAGTGCACAAAATCCTCCACGAACATTTAGCGGTCAGGAAGCTTTGCGCCCGGTGGATACCTCATAATTTGACTAAGGCTCAAAAACTCCATCGTGTGGATTGGTGCCGTAAAATGATTGAAAGATTTAACGGAGGTGACTCAAATGCTGTGTTCGACATACTAACAGGTGACGAAAGCTGGATTTACTGTTATGATCCTGAAACCAAAAGACAATCTGCTCAGTGGGTGTTTCCTTTCGAGGAGTTGCCAACTAAAGTGAAGAGAGATCGAAGTGCGGGAAAAAAAATGGTGGCCTCGTTCTTTGGAAGGATAGGTCATTTCGCAACAATTGTGTTAGAGGATCAAAAAACAGTTTCTGCAGAATGGTACACTACCAATTGTTTGCCACTTGTCTTGGAAAAAGTTCGAGAGAAACGACCTCGCAGTAGGATCCTCCTTCACCACGACAACGCCTCGTCGCACACCGCCAAGCGAACGATCGACTATTTGGCGACATCAAACGTTGAATTACTGGGTCACCCGCCGTATAGCCCCGACCTCGCGCCTTGTGATTTTTATTTATTTCCAAAAATTAAAGAAAAACTTAAAGGAAAGCGGTTTATGAATGCTGAAGAAGCGGTGGCTGCGTATCGCGATGCCATTGAAGAGACCCCTAAGGACGAGTGGGCAAAGTGCTTTTCCCAGTGGTTCCATCGCATGCAGCGGTGTATTGACGTCAATGGACAATATTTTGAAAAGATATAATAAAACTAATAACTGGCTAATGTAATCAGTTTTTGATTTTCTAAGAACTTTCAGTTTGACCCTCGTATGTACTAAACCGGTGTATTTTTTGTTATTTTTTTTCGATTAACTATTTATACATAAAGGTAAAAAACTATAACAAAACCTAACTAATATACAGGGTGACTGGTACTGAACCCGCTATAGCAAAAGCACATATAGAGGAGGTCGTTGGCTATTTATCCAACACTACTTTTCCGAACTAAAGTTTCATGGTTTGGGATAGCGATGGGTGATTATTACTAAATTAATCGAATTATTCGAATGGGCTCTGTAATCGAATGTATTCGATAAGCAACCGCAGTCATTCGATTATGCGGCGAGCAATACCGGAGTTGTGCGGTGCGCAGGCCGTAGGTACTACTAAGGAATGAATCGTCATTCGTCGCGTCGATTAATCGTTCGTTCGCTGCCTGTCCTGTGCGCACAGTCGCGGCAATTCAATCGAATGCATCGAAGGGCCGAGTATAAATTATCATTCGTATGTCGATTATCGATGATTTTTTTCCGAATTACTAAGTCGACAATCGATAGTTCGAATGGTCGATTGTCGATTCATTCGATTATTTTTTTCGAACAATCGCCCATCGCTAGTTTGGGAGATATGTCAATTATTAGACTTAAATGTTTTTTTCCAAAATTTTACTTTCAAACAATCGTAACTTTTTTTTTTTTATTACAGATTTTTTATTATGTTTGGTAGTCATAAACATTTGTGATAAAAACACGTAAGGAATAAGTCCTTACGTGGGCCTAGGCTAAAAAGAATAAGATATTAAGCTTTAAAAAAATTAAAAAAAAAAAATTACATTGTGGTCAAATTCAACCGAAAATATTTAAGTCAAGGGCAGTGTTTGGATAATTAATCCTACTCTAAATTAGTTTCTAGTATGTAACCTTTCCAACGGGACTACTTGATTACGGGATTTTTCGGTCAACCAAAGTAATTTTTATCAAAAACAGTAAACGTGCCAACAAAGGGATAAAGCGAAATTCGGAAAGTATTATATATTTGCAAATTTAGAAGGAGGTATAAAATACAAATAATTAAGAGCTTATTTTACATTATTTTCCCATACAAACGTGTTTTTTGCCTATTCTGTCTAATGTTGTAAGTTAATGGTACGGAACCTTTCGTGCACGAGTCCGACTCGCACTTGGCCGGTTTTTACAATTAAATTAGGTACATAGTCAACGATTTTTGCAAAAAAACACGTAACTTTTATCAATTTGCTTGTACCAAGGTCGGACACACAAGCAAACTTACCGACACATTTAATTTATTAAAACTTATTTAAATATGTAACGACGTACAGTAGGTAATGTAAGACGCAACGCAAACACTTATAAGTACAACATTGTAGATTCTTGTGCGGTTGAAACAGATGCGATTTTTCAACCAAAAATGTGAATGATGATGTGCGTTTGCGTCACCATACCTACAGCCTACGGTTGGTATGTTTATTTAGTAACTTTCATAATGTCTGGCCTCTTCTGGTTTTATGTCTGGCATACTGATAAAACCCGCTGCCCAGTCAACATGGCAGCATTGTCAGCAGCAACTCTATTATTGGTAAGTCAAAGTGCATTTAGGTACCCCAATTATTCCTTAAATAATAAGCGTTCTAATATTTAATTACGGCATAATAGGTACGTAAAACATTTAAATTCATAGCACTTCGTTTCTTATAAGTTGCAGTTGAAACTAGTTAAGATTTATTATGATGAAAATAAAATTTTACCGCTAGGATTCATTTCATCTCTCTCTTTCATAATTCATTTCATCATTTCAAGGCTAGCAAGCTAAATTCC
The DNA here is from genome assembly GCA_949316185.1 of Pyrausta nigrata. Taxonomy (NCBI): domain Eukaryota; kingdom Metazoa; phylum Arthropoda; class Insecta; order Lepidoptera; family Crambidae; genus Pyrausta; species Pyrausta nigrata. Next base: position 4,605,808 of record OX438964.1, on the reverse strand, counting down.
TTCTTGAATAATATTTTACTTGTCTGAATTTAGTCATGATGAATCATTTAGGACGACTTTATGCAGGTGAAATAATCACTGCAACTTTCACTTGGTCGGTATCGGTCATTATGTTAATCTTTAGGAAGCTTGTGTTGTAATATGCGCAGTATTTTCGCACTTTTTAGGGTTCTTAATCCTACCACAATAAACCCTAGTTTCGCCATTTCTATATGTGTGTCTGTCCGCGGTCAACCGCAGAAAGCAAGAGAACAAAATAAAATCATTAAAATTTTAGGACACCTAGAGAAAAATTGGGATGAAATTTTTCGTTTCCATCGTGTGGGTGGCTGAGGGATATGAGGTATCGTTGAAGGGTTTCTTAAAAACATATCGTTACTACGACTTCTTGATTTTTAAATCTAGTAGCAAAATAAGCAAATCGACCAAGCCAACTAGGACAAATGTCAAATGACTTTCGATGACGAATACAACAAAAGTGCCGGTGGAAAATTAAAAAGCAATGGTGTTAAAATAAACTCATTGCCTACGGTAATATCGTTGTATTTGTCGTCGTAAGTCGATTGACATTTAATTTTGTCTAGTTGGCTTACTCAAGTTTAGTATATACCTAGGTATAATGCTTCCCTGTTAATTAGAAATGCGCAAAATCGTTCACTGAAGTGAAATGAGTGATATAGTTCAGTGGGAGCTAAAGATATGTATCACTCATCAAAATCTCACTCACTACTTCATTCAGTTTAAGTGTATCGTGTACTACAGACTATTCTAATGACTAAAAATTTACATTTGTAATAATTAGGCAGTCTATAATAACGAATTAAAAACATTTTCATTAATTTCAAAGATATTGTTACACGCATTAACAAAGGATGTAAAGTGTTATTTATGTACGTACGTTACGTATTAAAAACGTATTAATTAATACCGAAAATTTTACATAGAAAACTGCAGTGCAGTAGCAGAATGCAGAATACTGCAGTCTCGCTCTTGCAGTATTAACAAATATATCCGTACGTTTTACTTTCATATCATTGAGTTACTGAACTGAATTAACTGCTTTGGACTTTGGACTATAGTGAGTGACGTGAGTGATACGAATGAACTAGATAGGTGAAGTAGTTCCATTGTATCATTCATGCAGGAACTACCCATGTCTACTGTTAATAGCTACAAGTATACCTAGGTAGATACGCATTAGCATACAGCAGCGAGTGCGAAACATTTGCGGAACGTTAGACACTGCAGTATTAGCTACATAAAAACTAACTGCATCAATCACTTTGTGATGAACAAACGGAACCCTACACTTAGTCGTGGCCACACACTCACTTGGCTCAAGGGGCTTAGTGCGAATTTTTTCAAACTCCGTGTGCCGAGCATATTAAATTATGTATAAAAAGTCAGCGCCCCAAGCTGCATGTTATCCGTTTTTCTTTGCGTGTCCAACATTGTTAACAATCTTTTAAAACTTTTAAAACTATTACTGGTGAAAAAATATTATTTACTAATACCTCTAAAAAGCTGCATATTAAACGATAAACTACCATATTAGGATGTAATTTTTGTGTCTATCTTATTTTTAAATGAATAATTTCAATAAAAAGGAATGTCTTTATTTAAAAATATCCGCCACTCGGTTGTTGGTGAGTGCGCGTAGCTGTCAAATGAAAACTCGCACTACCTCAAATGGTCTAGATATAATTTTACATTGGTGCATTGGTCCAAGCTTGGTTTTTAATTTGTGTTATATTTCCCGTGTTCCCAGATTTTCATCATGGCAAAAACTGACGAAACCCAAGGCAATCCGTTAGATTTTGCACAGCTCGGCTCATCTTTAGAAGATCCAAAGAATAACAGTGAAATATACAACATCATCAAAAATAATCTTCTGAACTCTCTCAATACTAAAACCGATGCAGCAGATTTGCCAAGTGGAGTGACAGCCTCCGTTCAGAACTACGAAAGTTATTTCCCGCTTATTTTGGATAAAATTATTTCTTTAACAATAGCAAGACTAAATGATGAGAATAGCTAAATATATATAATATAATATACAATATCGTTCTGTTATAATGTGTAATAAAAAGTATACTACCCGAGCTAGTGATGTTTTCTTACCCCAAAGCATAGCCCAGTCTTTAATGAATTTTAATCTGTGACTGATATATTTTTGCGTACTGAAACCGGGGTATATTTTTTTATTGATATATACTTATACTTGAAGATAAAAACTATAACTTGTGCTCGTACTTACGAGTATATACAAAAATAAAAAAAAGATAAAATATAAGAATTTGCCCGTCCTGTTGTGTTTCTGATTAGTTGGATTCGTTCCCCCGTAGCAGGATAACTACTTATTTAAATATCGAATGCCACATTGAGGGGGTGAAATGGGACTTAGAATTGTACTTAAGTAGCCATTAATTAGTAGTACTAATAATCTATAACATTAGTACTCAATATATATTATCCTATTTGTAATCTAAAACCTCCACAAATCTATCATTAAAACTTTAATTTTTATTTTCAGTGACGTTAGTTTAACACGGAGACTTGTTATCGAATAGTTTTATTTATATAGTCGTATTAGTCGATTCTAGATCAGGTTCAGTTGGGCTAAGATGCACAACATCGTTAAATTGTCGTTAGACGTAAGAAAATTTGTCATCGTGTCTTATTTTATCATTTTTCCTAACATGGCAACCACTTACGATAGAAATACTTCCCACGAGAAGCCTTTATCCACACGACCACAGATTATATACAACATTTCGTTGATATTCAATCATTCGTTCAATTTTACTACCGATTTGGCTTAAACACTTAATCCCAAGCACGACTATCGATTTAAAACTAAATTACTTACATCTGTTTTTGACATGACATTGATAGTTTTGACAGCCGAGTCCCTACTCTAGTTGACGATGTCCGATAGCCATCTCGCTCGGTAGCGATGTCATTCTGGCGTGAGTGACAGGGACGGCTAACGTCGACAATACGGACAACGTCAATCGGAGTAGGGCCTCTGTTTTATAAATCAAAGTCAAAGGCGTACCCATTAATATTTTCCAACAAATTGTGTTATTAAACTAACAAACGGAAAATTAACTAATATGATCATTTACTTTTAAAACTGTGATGTAATATAGGTACAGATTACTTATCATACATGAAAGCGCACCTGGGTTTTGCTACCTTCCTGACTTCTCAAGGAGCTGCTAAGGTGGAGCAACCAGTAGGATTACCTTAGGCCTATATTGGTTGGACGAACTGGGTCCATATCGCTCAGTAGAGCAGTGAAAAACAGTAAGTATTGAAGCATTTAAGCAGACATGCAACATTTTGTCATAGAGTGTTTTCTTTGGTATTTGAAAATTTGGTAGTAACTAAACCAACTATACCTACATACTTAGACGTTTAAGTATGCACAAAAAGAAAATACATATTAGTTTATTAAATAATAATATGTGTTTACATTGTATTTCAGGATTTAATTTTGGAAGGTATGCTGGAACAGAACAAAATTGGATTCAAATGTAAGGAAAAGTTTATTTCACAGAATACTTGTAGTAGTACCAACATGCATCACTTTGATAGTAATTGTGAATAATTTTTGATCCCTTCAAGCTTGTGATATGTTAGTAAATATGCAGGTTCTATTGATATGTTCATTTGATTGTTCATAATTATTATGATTTAATTGCTTTCAACATTTTCCACCTTTAATAGATACCTTGAGTCACCTGTAACAAAATCAAAGATATCATGAAAAACATAGTATTAAAGAGTATGTATTATTTTTCAGAAAATGTCATCGCAGTCAACATTGACTTGTAAGAAGCAGTGGAGACTATGGTGATAAGACTTATCGTATTAAAATTTTAAGAAAAGGTTTATCGTTTGTAATACCTTATTATTATTCTATAAAATTACATATTATTGTTTATTTGACTAATGATTTTTCTACTTCAATTAATTTTACTTTTATCCACCTTTATATATAATAAGGTATATAAGTATATGGTACGTAGGTAAAAGGAGGCTCACCATAAGTTATTTAAAAGCAAGTTAGGCGCAGATATTGACTGGAATACTTTTTAGTGCACAAAGCTACATTAAGGAAGTTTACATATCTAAGATATTTTAGTGTGCAAGTTTTCACAATTTATTTCACCGATTTACATACACTTAATATATGCTTCCTACTACTGGTCCTAGACTGTAGACACTGCTTACAGTAGTTTGGGCTTAGCACAGAGAGCGGTGTTGTCCAATTTGCTGTTGTTTTCATGGGTCAAAAGGAGGCAACATAGGTAGACCCTAAGAAACAAAAATAATGATTACCTAACCTATCCTACCTATGTAAAATAACATACATTATAAAAGGTTAGGTTCTGTTTTCAATACAGTATTTTGTAAGTTTATAAAACACAACAATAACAGCTATTCTTTGCTTTTGTGTAGGTGAAAGAGCTCTTTGTGATAAATGATTTCCGTAAGTGTTTATATTGGAGATCTCACCTTCAAATAGGCTAGATTCTATAAGCCTTCTAGCCGCTAGAAGGCTTATAGACTAGTTGGGGCCAAGCTAAGCCTGTCAATGATGTGAATCAGTATCCATGGGCTTAAATATTCGCCAAAGTGACTGAAATACACTCTCAAAAATCGACTTGATCGCAAATATCACCGATGCGTTTCTGTCGTATTTCTTACACTGGTCGTTCGTCATATGCGTTTAACACAAAATATATAATGGTATTATGGTACGGACATATTTTTCGCCTTTTACACAGTTTTTTACCGACTTTAATCAAGTTTTTTCCTTTGTCGTTAGCACCAAGTGACCACGATAATATGTCATGCGAAAATGTCAAAAATAGATTAAAATAGACAAATAAAAGAGACTCATGTTAGTGTGTAGACAATTTTATCGTTTTCTATCGTATTTCGTATTTTGACAGTTAGACATGACATAAATGGCATGACATGTTAGCAGCGGTAGACTAATGATACAACGCTGTCAAAATACGATAAACGGCCGCGATAATGATATGTTGTTTAACTCATGCTAGGGCCACAGCCCTATATTACTTTAGATAAAAAAAGCACGTAAACTTAACACCACAGAATGACGTTTCCGTGTCGGAGTGTTTCGCGGGAAGCGAGAGAGAAGGATGGGCTTTGTTTCTTGTTTTTCTGAGTTAGGTTTTCATGTTCATTTTGGTGGAATTATCTTAAATAATGTGCTGCAGAGGAAACCAGTGAGGTAAAAGGGCAGATTGTGTCTTTAGAAAAGTAAAGAAATAAAGTAAGTTGCTTTTCGGAGAACTATTCCCGCAACTCTTTTAAGCATTGAAATATTAACCTTGAAATATGACACACGCATTTTGAGCTGTTAGGTTAGCTTGTAGGATTTAGTATTAGTGTAGCTGTGTGAAGAAATGGAGAAAATAAAACAAATTACTAAATATTTGGCTGTATAAATTTGTTTCTTTGCGTACGCAGATAGAATGGACAAAAAACTATGTATGGCACTGACAGTTGACAGTCGCTGTCAAAAAATTCACCATTTGTTTTCGTTCACGTTTTCGTTTTTTCATTTCGTTATTTTTGTTTATTACTTCACAAAATGAAGAAGAAACGTACAAAATCTCCATCGAAAGCTAAAATCAAATGTCACATTTGTCATAAAATGGTACCAGGCGGCTCTTACAACATGAAATCTCATCTTTACCAACACAAACTAATCGCACCGCGTTTTCAATGCGATGTGTGCTCGAAACAGTTCTATAGAAAAGATGTGTTTATAAAGCATCTAAGAGTGCACACAGGTAGCCAAAAGATGCACGTATGCGACTATTGTGGCCGGGATTTCGTGGACAAACGTAATTTGGTGAACCATCTCCGTATTCACGATGTCGGAGTCGCCGATGGTAAATACTACAATTGCAAAGCATGTAGAGCTAGCTACTGCGAAGAGAGACTGCTCAAATACCACATACGAAAGGAACACTTCAATCTTGAACAAAAAGATGTTGATGTGGACAAGAAAACTCTTAATGAAACATGGGTTGAGCGAGTAATGGAGACAGCAGTATGTGTGCAGATGACTAAAATCAACAACAATGTGATAACGATCAAAAAGTGCGATTCGATCAAGACTGAAGAACAAGACAGCAATAAGAATGATGACAACCATTTCCAGCAATACATGCATTCAGTATTTGCCAGTACCGACAAATCACAGTATTCGAAAGCCATCTGCAATTATTGCAATAAAGAAATGCTGAAGAAGAGTCTTCAGCCTCATATAAGAGAGAGACATTTAAACCTGCGCAAATTCAAGTGTGATGTCTGCCCAAGAAGCTTTAATCGCCACTATCAGCTAGTTAATCATGCTTGTGGCAAATTTAGGGGAAAAGATATAGTCACCAATCCATTGGGTTTAGGATTCACTGAGCGGGGGAATAGACAGGGTGAGGTGGAAACTGAAGTGAAATAATAAAACTTTACAATTTCTTTTACAAAAAAATTTTGGGATGTACAGAGAGGTTTTTCTGAATGTCCAAAAAGTGTATTTCTCAATTTCCTGTTTAGTTTTCAAGGTTATACTGTTGCTTTGTGTCTTTCTTGTTATATTTTAGGTCTTATTCTCACTGAAAGTGTAACATATGTGCCTTATAGTAAGTTTTAGTATTAGCATTTAACTGTTTAAATTCTATATATTCTATTATATGTATAAAATTACTACTTAATGATGCATGCCCATGACAGTTTACAAGGTTTTTAAAAGAAACTGTACAATTTATTGTCTTCCAAAAATAATTGTTTTATACTGCAACAAATACAGTACTTATATATTAGTCTTTTTCTATAATGATGTTTACATTACGTAAGTTATCAGTATACTAATTCAGATAGATACTATAGTAAGATTTACATTTCTATACAAAATTCTTGCCTTAGGTAAATTTTATGTTATACACTCTGAAATTTTAATGGTTGTTTTCCCGCAGCAAAATTAGTGCAGTTTATGCTATATTGCTTCGTGCGTAGAGCTTCTTTTGCTTTAAACATTGATTTCGTGCGGCAAGCAGTACCCAAACACGTCAATTCTCGTAAAAGAAACTATTTTTTCTCACATTTTTTTGATTACTTTGAGATTCAAAAGATTTTTAGTTTAAAAAAATATCTCACATGATTCAATAGTACTACTGAAGGTAAATCATTCTGTTGCGGTAAAACAACCACTAAAATTCCAACGTGTATATATTTAGTTTAGGCTAGATTATTGTAAATTTTGCTACCAAATGATATAGGTGATTTTTTTCTGTGGCGAAGCTGGAAAGTTGGTTTAATATTACTAAATCATTTTTTAGTAAAGTTAGGTTTTAGTAACAATAAGACTGATTTCACAAGTGAATTTGATGTTGAGCATAGGCACCGTTCTAACATCTACACACAAATGAAGATTTCAAACTAAATATTAAATAGATAAAATTACTTAGGAAGATAGGTAGGATAATGCAGTGTCAAATTAAGTATATTTATTTGCATGTATACTTAGACTAAGTGCCTTATAACACATACATATAGGTCTTAACGCGATAACGAAACAGTTTGAAGGTATGATGTGTTATGTGTAAAAATCGCGAATCTTGAAAAGTGACTAAGTGCCTTATACTTAAACTCAGATACATTTTCATTATAAAGTTGCATGTTATCGTCATATACAGAGTATTATACTTAAACTCGGATACATTTTCATTATAAAGTTGCAAGTTATTGTCTTAAACAGAGTATTTTCAGAATATAAAATTAATGTCTGCTTACATGCAAGCAAAAGCTGTTATTTACTAGTTAGCTACTTCAGAATTGTAATTCTCTTACATTGGTGAGTCTCCTCTAGATATTGTATTATTTTAGCCATAGACTAATAGAAAGGGTCATTGGATTTAGCACAAATATATATTTTTTCAAATCCCATAACTACTTTCTTATTATTGTGTAAATACTTTATGATAGGCTCCTACTTGTATGTATTTGAATATACATAATAATTTATTACTATTACTACATATTGATAGTGTCAACCGTTTTGGTGTAGTGAATAGTGATGTAGAATTTCGCGATTCAGACTACAAAACCAGAGGTTACAGGTTAAAATCCCGCAACGGGCCAATGTTTGTTGAGCACGAGCGTTTGTACCTAACATGGATGTTTATAAACGTATACGTATGTCTATTACAACGCCGTAACGTAATTGGTGTTTGTTGAAACATAAAATGAAATTTGGTACATACATCGACGTGAAGAAAAATATTGACTCCGTGTCGCCTACATTAAAACTGAAGCACCAAAGTAAGCCAGTCATCGTCGTAAATACACGATCTTTTTACGCACACACTCGCACTAAAGTAAGCCGATCGGCCGCCATTGTAACCCTATGATCTTTCACACACAGGCTTGATTGAACCCTGCTTCACTCTTTAGTATCGCGGTACGGAGTCCATATTTTTTTCAAGCCGATGCCTACATAGTTTAGGACCCTCCTGGGAAGGACATACTCGTAGGCTGCTATTTGTTGCGATATAAGGCTGCCTTCACACTAGCGTTTGTCCAGCGTAGGCGTTCGTAATCACAACAAATAGCAGCTCTTAAATCATCAGGAGGGTGAAATGGGGGATGAAATTGTGTATGGAAAATCCGACTTTTCCGGCGGGTAATAGGACAATGGGAAGAATCTTAGAAGTTATCCTTCCGTACTTCTAAACGACTGAAATTATATGGTATTTCCCTGGAGCAATCACGCCAAAACTACTGAACCGATTCAAGTGAAGTTGTACAGAGATCCAGAGATTTGGTACTTACATCCAATTTGTAGCATTCTGACTGGGATCCTAACTAGGGAGGTAGGAACTAATCGGAACCTAAGTAGGCTGCGATACGAATAGTCTAACTTACTAGTGATACTTATAGCCGATTTACAAAATAGTATGGGGAAGAGAAAAATAATTTGGGATTTCAAAGTTGATCCCGTAAAAAAGTGTTAGCAATTTTGCTTCTTAGTCACCACTTGAAGGCTCCGACACCGGTGCCGGGACACATTGTAAGTATAATAGTTAATTCTGTGTCCTACCTTCCTAGTTAGGAAGCTAAGTTTAAATAGCTCGCGAATGAGGATCCACACTGCCAAATTCTCCCTGTAGGTGGCGCATTGTTGATGCGCCCAAAGCTATCTGTCATTCCTGTTATCTGTTTACAGAAGTTGTGTTTTTTTGAGTATTTTTTTTTGTGTTTTCAATCTACGAAAGCATAAGGTAGATGTACCATATTACGTAAGTGTACGAAATTCCGTAAGTTTTCGGTTTAGGCCTAAAAATAAGAAAACTTCTAATTGTATCAAAAATTTATAAAATTATCTATTAAGTATGTACAATAGAGCGTCAATTACACACGTTAAAAAGAACTGTAACCATCGTCGGCTCAGTTGTCACGTCTCCCTCGGTCAGTCTGCGCCAAACCGCCATATAGGTAGTGTGTGTGTTGCGTACGCGTAAGCTACCGCGCGGATTTTCATAAGGATATTGCGAGTGATATGTTAGTATTTTCATAACTAAGTAATGTAATTATTTTTAAGGGTTTTAAAACAAACTGATTGATTACCGTTTCAAGTTACTTCATTTAGTTTTTAGCAAGTTAATTGAAATTTTCTGATTGCCGTAATTACCTACACCAAAAACCAACCGTGTCCATTATTACGTAACAATTACGGAATAGAGGAAAGGAAGGTGATTTTGTTTTTTGTAATTTGTCAGAAACGAGATGAGATAAGTAAACGAAAAAAGCTGTTACAGGTGTAATATATAACATAGTTTCTTGGAATCAAATTACGTATTACGATTTTATTTCTATATGTTATGAAATATGTGTGTAAAGAAAAAACATTTTTTTACGTTAAACAGATTCGTCACAAATAACATCGGTACAAAATCATTAATTTGTTTAATTTAATTGTATCTTCCAGTAAATTTTTTGGTACCTATTACTAGTATGATTGCATTCCTATACAATTCAAGTCATTTTATGTTGTTAAGAAGAGTTACTCGTTAGAAATTTCTGTTAATCTGACAACTGCAATTACCTATACCTACTGTTTTTGGCTGTGTCTCTAATTACGGTAGATATAGAAGTACCTGAGTGAGCTACTGTATTTTAATTTTTTTACAGGTCGAAATGTCAAACAAAAAGTACTCCAACGAGGACCTCGCCAAAGCTTTAGAGGATATAAAAAATGGATCCATGACCATATACCTATAAGTACCTAAAATATAAATATAGACTGATGATTAAATTTTAGACTTTTAAACTGATTATTTTATATATAAATAAATAATAATAAATCAATTAATATAATATACATAGTTCACTAAACCGTGCTAGAAGTAAGTCGAAGTAAGTTTAATTTGATTCATGAAAATTTAAAGTTACTATAAATATCTAAAAATTTAAATAAACTGTTTTCCTACACTTATAGAATAAAGTTGTTTTATTTAGAATACGTCACATTAAATTTATGTTTCATATTTGATGTAATCCTGCAGAAAAACGGCATTTATCTGCATATGCCGGAATTACCAGCACCCATTTACGGAATTACCTGGAAAGTCAAATTTTTTACCGTAATAACGGACATTTACGAGGTCCAGAAAAATTACGATTTCTTTTATAAAATAGTTTAAATACAGTAGTATTACATATCAATCTCTTCTCTGAAAACCTCTTGTTACGACTAAACTAACTTCAATTTGCTGATTTTTCCTGCTTTACTGGAAATTGCTAGGAAAGACAGGCCTTAGTACTCCGGAATTACGTACATTTACCTTAATGCCGTTATGTATTGTGCCAGGTTGTTACAATAATGGTGTTAATTTACTTCCAAAAGACCCAGTTTCAAAAAAAGAAGTGGGAAACAGCTATAAAAAGAAAATTGATTAATTTTAGGTTGTTTACTGGACCTATTTACATAATGATAAGATTCTGGATCGGGAACATTCATCGTATAACTAGATTGTAAAGCTACACCAAAATTCCCGGTATCATTGCTTTTCCGATCGTAGAATTCTAACCTAAAAAAACAAACATTTACGTGTTTTATTATTTTAGTTATATTTAATAAAAACCTTGTTATGTAGTTAATTTGTAACACAAATACAACAAAAACAATTTCAACAACCAATTAAATGTAACATTTACAATAATAAATTGGATTAACACCCTAATGTTTACCTCGCAAAACGATCGGCTTTTTTACCAGATACTTTTGAACCTCGTTTAAGAAGTTCGTCTTTTAGTTCAGATAACTTCATTGACGAACACATTATAATGAAATAACATTAGACAGTCACGAAAAACTGTAAATTAGATACGAAAAAGACCAGAAACTTCTCGAGTGGAATGGTCACTTTAGTCCCTTGTATAACAATCTACTATTTTAGTACTAAAAGCTTAAGCCAGGGCCCGTCGTTAGTTCATAATATTTTTTTAATATTTTTTAATAATGTATAGGAACCACATAGCAAAATTTTGTTTTCTTAAAAAAAACAATAGGGTAATTAAAGTAGATCTGGTAACCCGTTGTTCCAATGTGTTTTCTGAAAATAAATTACCTAACAAAATGACTACTTATTCAATATCTGCTGAACTAATATCGCTATAGATTTCTTCGTAATCTACTGTTGTAGTTTGAAGCTTGCGACATGGAGATGCTGTCGTTTTTTTCTTTTTACGACCCGTCTTTTTACTTTTAGCGCCATTTTGTGACCACGAAGGCACAATATTCTTAGCCCCTTTGACTCCGTTTTTAATATTATTTACAAATTTTTCCGTAACTCGATCAAATTGACCACAATTTGTGTTGCACGCATAGTTTTTTTTGTCGTGTCTCATGACTTTCGAGTAAATGACATCATCGGTGGAGTTCATGATACGAAACATGACATAGTCGTCGTATATCTGAAATATGCACAAAAAAAACTTTAAACCTTATAGTATCAAGTTTCCAGACACAATAAAAAATTTATGAGGGATTTTCCTAGTGTCAAAAATCAGTATTTAAAAATCCGCTAGATGGCGTTGAACAACCTAAGTCAGGTAGATTTTTATAGAAGAAAAAGGCTGGTTTTAGCGTTTATTGTGTTATAATGTTTATGTTTAGCATGTTATAGATTCACGCGTACTAACAGGAATTGATTCAACAATTTAGTGATCATCAAGTCGTTTTTTCCATTAGATTATATTTTTAACTGTATTTTGAAACTCGCCAATGTTTAACTTAAGTACTTTCACTACATGTCTTAACACATTTTATTACAATAATTCGTTTCAGTTTTATGCTCAATCTTTTCAACGCAATATGAATAACGCAACTTAGATGAATAGCGCCATCTATCAACATAAAATGAAACTACAATTTTAAGCTGTCAGAAAATCCCTCATCATTGTTATCGGCCCACCCGCGGGCACAGAATACTAGTACTTCGTACAGAAGTATGACTTAGCAATTGTATACAAAGAAATGTCTACTCAATATCGTCAACAATACGGCGTAATTTAGTTCGCCTCAGAGTCAAGCACATTTTCGTGTAGACACCTACATAAATCCATTGCAAGATAATTTCATACTTATTGCTCTGGAATATGATTCATAATACACTAAACCTATTCAGTGACGTAATATCACGCGACGCGATAGGGTTGACTGCTACGAGAAGCTTCTAACGCCATCTAGCGCCTCTTTCTAGTACTTTATTCATTCTCGTCCAGCCAGCAACGTAGCCGCGCGGCCGCCGGTGAATAAAACGCGCGAGCGTGTCGCTCGCCGGTAGCGACCCGCAACTTGTTTTAGCCCCTAAGTAGGGGCGTCGCGCGTAGGTACGTTTTTGCTACCTCCGCGGGGAGATACACAGGCCTCCCGCGGGTTTTATGGGGTTTGACAGGTGTAGATATTTGTGCCCCGTTCAAGGATATTAACAGTGCCCCCCAGTCAATGTTCATTCCTATTCGGAAAGTTAAATAAACGTCAAAAATGATTTAAAAGTACTAATTAAATTAGTAAAGATGGTTCCAGCTCAGTTTATTTCAGAGCAAGATAGCGTTAATTAGATTGTGAAAATCATTGATTTTAAATCAATTTTGCTTGTTGATGGGTGAAATAAAACTTCCTAATTGGGGCTATATTATAATAAATTCTATTAAAAAATATATAAGAAACATGTACGCTGACTCTACTGTACCGTGTTTAAAAACTTACCCGGTAAAAAGTTGAAATGTCACAGCTCTCCCGCCCTTTGCAAATGTCACTTCCGCCACGTTCGGATGGTAGTCTGGTAAAAGTGTTCGTGAATCGATACATCGTTATGATCGGATTGTCATCATCACACGTGAACATGAAATCGGCAAGGCTGGAGACTGAGGGACATAATTCGTTGATTTGATTAATTTGTGTGTAGTTAACGACACAAATCTGTTTTCTGTTTACCATTGACAGAATCTCATACGGACAAGGTATTGGATCTTCATCGATTTTCTGTAAAGAAAAAAAGTTGAGTAGGTATGATAAGTTGTCACGATAGCAAAATATAAAGAGAGAGGTGGGGGGGGGGGGGGGGGGGTTGCAATAGGTGATGAGGTGCGGGTGCGGAAACCTTCTGGCTGGATAAGTCACGACTCGCACTTAAGTTTTTCTTACACATAAATAGCAAAAATACCGTTGTATGGAGGTGCTTGTGGCGCAGTGGCGGCAGCGCTTTGGTAGTGATACCAAAAGTTAAGCAACCCACGACATGGCCGTGATTGGATGGGTGACCATTCCAACCATTAAAGTGACGACCATGACAAGTAAGGTTTGTCACTTGCCTTACAGACACCCCTCCACCAATCCGCACTGAGCCCGCGTGGTGGAGTAAGGCTCGTTCCTCCTCATAGTTAAGATGAGGCCTTTTCCAGTGAGATCTAATAGGCTGACTTCACTTCTGACTGACTTTTTTTACCGTTGTATAGGAAGTAGAGAGGCATTCCCTATTACGAGTAGGTAGGTAATTTTTACACTTGTAGGGATTTTACTGGGATAGGTATAAAGATAGATAGATACTCTTTATTGCAACTAGAAAACACATTACAAACATACAATAAAAGAAAAACCATGTTGATACGTACAATGTAGGCGGTGTTATCGCTGGGAGCGATCTCTTTCAGTCAATCTTTGGGTAAAGGAGAACACAAGTGATAAGAGAAGTGGGGGGGGGGGGGGGTTTACGGTGTTAGCTAAAGTTAAAAATAATGCATCGCCGACTTGAACATAACGTTACTTAAGTTTCTTAACCATTTTAAATTGACTTACCCAAATCCCACCTCCATAACAATTTTCGCAAGTAGTATTTATAATGTGAGAACATTTGTAGAAAAATGTGGTTTTAGATCCATTAGAATAAGCAACTTCCCTCCATGTCCGCCAAAACATATCTCTCTTGTAAATAAAGTTCATTCCTTTCATCGTCAGAGCGTTCTTAAAAAGTTTCTCGATTCGATTTATCTTTCTCCCATCTCTTGTGTTTTCAATTTCAAAGTGTGCTATACCATCAACGTGCACGCTTTTAGTTTTATTGCTTTTTCTTACAATTTTACGCGGTAACTCATGCATATCATGTGTTTTTGATTTTATCTTTTTGATTAAGTTCTCATGTAATGACTCCAAAGTTGAATCACAAGTAAAACTTGGAAATAAACATAAATGAACCACTATTAGGCTGCAAATCACTATTGGTAACATTTCTAAATGCACTGCCAGGCTTAGATTGACCCATGAGTTCATAATAGTCATAGCAGTTTGTTTAGTAAACAATTTGAATTTTACGACCGTCTTACAATTCCTCGTTCACGTGCAAACAAGTTAGGGTGGCAAGGCAACCATAGAATAAATATGGCAATCAAAAAATTGGTTCATGTAAATGCTACGACTTTGTTCTAGTCACTCAGTAAAGTAAAAAAAGTAAAACTTCGCAACAAGCGCTATGTGTCGCGTATTTCTGAAGTTTTGAACAAGATTTTGACCTATTTACTATTTCTTACTAGTGAAAGAATAGTTTTATTTAGGTATCGATTAAATTAATATATTAGTCGACTATTAGACATCACTAGACTTCCGCTGCGTGTGCGTAAACGTGACAGATTAGTATTTTCATTCATTCCAAAGTCATTCATTTTCTTGACGATTTGATTGATGTGATTTTTCATTCATTCATCAGATATGGAGGACGGTGGTTGTTTTTGTTTCTCGTTTTCCACACATTGATGTCAATTATTAATAGATAAATAAATATAAAAAACAATTATGTGACAAGAGCCTATCGGTTCGCGAGTGTATCTCTGTGATTAAGTTTTTTGTGAGTTTAAAAGTGTGTTTTTTCGTTGTTTTTGACAAATCGGACTGACCTGACACATTTCACATTGGTGAGTTGTTTTAATTTTTGTATTTATTACTTTTCACGGGCTTTTGCCGTGAATAATGGTACGTGTGTTATTCAAGGACTTTGTCCCGCCTTGTGGCTAGCGCTCTGGGAGTCGTAAGCGTAGAATATATTGTTTAAAAGGAGACAAAGTATTTGTATTCATCATTTAGGTACTTGACTACTATCATTCTGGATAAACGTGGTTTCTGTTATTATGTGGTATTTTCACGTTTAGAGGATATTACGTCTCTGCTGGATAAGCTGGCAGTTAGCTAAAATCATTTATTTAATTTCTATAACCATGGTTTGTGTTCTTTACTGCTAAGGCGACAGTTGTGCTTGTGTGCCCGTCCTGTATGTGCTAAGTTCTGTAGGAGACATAGGTCATATTCTAGCATTAAGTTCAAAAATTTTGCCATAACTTTGAAGTACAAAAACACTTACATATTTAACCGTAGCTAGAATTACTTATCCTGTACCCAAATGATTATACTAACTTTAGATATATTTATATTATATATATAAAATTTGAGATGTGGTGCTGAAGGAGAATGGAGCGTATAAGTTGGACGGAGAAGAAAACAAATGAAGAAGTTTTGTCTATGGTTAGGGAAAAAAGGAGATTGATGGAAACAGTAGAGTGTAGGAGGGGATGAATGTTAGGCCACCTGATTCGACACAACAATTTCATTAGAACGATAATAGAAGGAAGAATAGAAGGAAAAAGGAAGCGAGGAAGACCAAGAATAAGCTACATGCAGCAAATAAAAGAAAAGATAAATGTCGGTTGTATCAGGAGGTCAAGAGAAGGGCGGAAAGCAGAGAGGAATGGAAAAAACTCCACCGACAAGAGCCTAGCTCTTAAATTAGATGATAATGATGATATAAAATTTATTGCACCAATAAAGAATATAGAATAGGCAGACTTAAATGCCTTTAGGCATTCTCTAATTTGCTTAAACGAAATTTTAGCCATTTTTTTATTATCTTCTTTAGTACTAACACTACTACTTCCTACTACTAACATGTACACTGTATTTCTTAAAATGAGTAACTTACCTCTAAATAAACATTTGCCTTGACTAAGCAAACAGTAAACAATTTGTCTCATTGCTAGCAGGTAAACAGGCAGGCAGGTATCCTTAAACATATTTTTCCTTGTAAGGCGTACTAGGCATATTTTTCACAAGGTTTTGATTAGATAAGCTGACAACGATAAGATGACGCCCTCTGGCTAAGTGTTACCATCTCTAAGGTCCCAAATTCAATTCCCCAGTCGTGTCTCCATTTTTGGTATATTTTTTGAATCAAAATTCAAAAGCCTTTATTTACTTACTAAAAGGGGGATGGATAGATATAAAGTTATTTGGTTAAGAAGACAACACTAGTTAATTGTATTAGGTATTTCCCTTAAAGCTTGTACTTTGTCACAAAGGCCTCCTCCCTCCAGAGCCCTTTCCATGATTTCCTGTTTGTTGCTGTTGTTGGCCATTTCGGCCCAGCAGTTTTCCGGAGCTCGTCTGACCATTTTTACTATTGTCTGCCTCTTTTTCTTTTTGTTTGGTATCGAGGTGTTGTCACATGTTGTCACAGTTCTAGTCCATTTTTCTCTCAGCTCTCCCACGCAGAAAGCAACCCAGAAACTAATAACTATTTTATAAATATTTTATATTAAATGAAAATATTGAACTATTATAGCATTAATTTTTCATGTCATTTCAAAATAATATATGTTTTGATATTATTTGGTAAGATATTTTGGTAATACTATTTAAGGAATTAAGTAAATATTTTTTGTTAGTTAATTAATTGAATTGAAAGTGCCTTTTATTTAAAATGATTCAGATTAATTATAAAATAATACCCACATATCAATACCTACTTCAAACTGGATAGAGGAAGAAACGAATGTAACAAAAAATTAGTAAATATTAGCACAGAATACTAGTACTTCGTACAGAAGTATGACTTAGCAATTGTATTCAAAGAAAAGTCTACTCAATGACGTCAACAATATGGCGTAATTTAGTTCGCCTCAGAGTCAAGCACATTTTCGTGTAGACACCTACAAAAATCCATTGCAAGATAATTTCATACTTATTGCTCTGGAATATGATTCATAATACACTAAACCTATTCAGTGACGTAATATCACGCGACGCGATAGGGTTGACTGCTACGAGAAGCTTCTAACGCCATCTAGCGCCTCTTTCGAGTACTTTATTCATTCTCGTCCAGCCAGTAACGTAGCCGCGCGGCCGCCGGTGAATAAAACGCGCGAGCGTGGCTCTGGCCGGTAGCGACACGCAAGTTGTTTTAGCACCTACGTAGGTGCGCCGCGCGTAGGTACGTTTTTGCTACCTCCGCGGGGAGATACACAGGCCTGGTATTAGTCAAAAATTAATTTGATTGTCTACATTAGAACTCAACCCTCGAACCTTTTTTGTTCAGCCTAATGCTATTCTACTCTGTCCTATTTTTGCGAATCTACGAAAAGGAAGTAACACTACGACCATAACAACTTTTTTTTGCGATTGCACAAGTTTATACAGAACCTGTGCAAACTTTAGATCGTAAATACCGTAATACATATGTCGTACAAGGTAAAATCTATCATGTCGCATCTAACACTGTTGACAGTTTCTATTTAATGTTTATTTGGCACTTATAGCCAATTCACATGTATTTAGGCGAAACACGTAAACATAGTAATAGGTAGGCAATGATGATCCTTATTGCAATTGTCTTAAGAGCTATTTTTGGGCATGATTACATTATTAAGTGATCATTAGTAATTATTACGTCCTGTAACAAGCAATTTTGTAGATAATAACAAGTGAAGAAACTTAATGGGTACCTCCTTTTTTTTTAATTTGTATTTTTTTTTAAAAAACAAGTATCGATATAAAAATGAAACTGTACTCGTATAGCCTGGGAGGTCTGGGGGGCTCGTCGACAGGTGAAGGGTTATATTATCAGTAATATTTGGTATTTGGCCTTTTTGGGTCTACCAAAATATTAGTGGTGGTGTTTAATAAATACTTTTTCTTTGACTGAAAATTCAGGATTTCAACCTAAAGCGAAGATATTTAAAATTGAATTCTACACCACACACAGCACATCTAATAAAGCTTTTCGGAAATAGCTAATAATTACTGGTTACCTACGATCTCGAACCAATTCATCGAACATCATATGATTGAATACTGTATGTGGAAAAGTCAAAACATCGAATGTTCAAAATATCGAATTTACAAATGATCGAATGTTCAAGATATCGAATTATTATTATATCGAAAGCTTACTTCATCGAATGATTAATTTATCGAAATGTGGTTGAATGAATAATTTATCAATATTGTTGCATAGTTGATTATATCACAACAAACAAAATCTATTTAGCTGGCCAGATATTTTTATAATTTTTAATTTCTGTAAAACATATTCATATCTACTGTATTTTTTCTATGACGTTATTTTTTTTTTGTATGACGACCGTCTTTGTTTAGTGGTTAGCGCCCCGGACTTCTAAACTAGGCGGCTGCGGGTTCGAATCCCGCAAGGGGCAAATGTTTGTGTGATGAGCACGAGCAATTGTACCTAAGTCATGGATGTTTATAATGTCTATCCGTTATCCTAGTCACCATAGCACAAGCTCACGCTTAGTTTGGGGCTAGGTAATTGGTGTGTTTGTTGATACAATTTATTTATTATTATTTTATTTTCCAATTTTAGGGTACCATACTCAACCCTTTTAGTTTCCCCAACTTCATTCTCCCCTGATCAGCTAAATGGATGTTTTTGTTCATGATGTAATAAACTGTGCAACATTTTTGACTTTCGATAAATTAATCATTCGATTAAGTGATCATTCGATATAATAACAATTCGATATTTTGAACATTAGATAATTTGTAAATTCGACATTTTGAACGTTCCATGTTTTGACTTTTCGTTGTAGTGTTCGATTAATTGGTATTCAAGATGGCGTAGGTAACCAAATAATTACAGTTATGTAACTTTACCGGCTCCCTATGCTTACAGTTAGTTCTAATTAGTTGTGACACTCACATAATTAAATTTGGCGACACAGGTTCGCGAAGGATTACAGAGTTATTACATACCAGTAGTTCCTTGCGACTTCGCCCGCGCCAAAAGTAGGATTTTCCATACATACTTTCATCCCCCATTTCACCCCCTTAATATTTTTATATCGCGACAAAATGTAGCCTATGTACTTTCCAGGGTCTCGAACTGTCTCTACATCAAATTTTATCTCAATCGGTTCAGTGGTTTAAGCGTCAAGAGGTAACAGACAGACAGACACACTTTCGCATTTATAATATTAGTATGGACTAGCAGTTCCCCGCGACTTCGCCAGCGCCAAAAGTCGAATTTTCTATACAAACTTTCATCCCTCATTTCACCCCTGATGATTTTATATCGCGACAAAAAGTAGTACGTCTTTGCAAGATCTCAAACTATCTCTGTACCATATTTTTCTGTTCAATACAAGCAAACAATCAAATCTTGCCTCTCTATAATATTAGTGTAGATCTCTTGGGGTAACTTTATAATTATTATTTTAGGCAAACAGGCAGTTGAAACAACTGTCAGTCTGCATCTCGCTATCATAGCTTAGCCTTTCTTTCCTGTATGTTTTTCAAGTCTCTTTTTAAATTGGTTGTTTTTTTAATTTGCTACGAAAATGTATAGTCTAATGTGCAAAACACTGTAGATACACAAAGAGCTTTGTTTCATGTTTACGTCGCCACGTTTCACGCTAACCGACCAGCTCAATTACTCATTATATAATTAGCGATGTCATTTCGTGGAGTGGAACGTTATCCTGTTTTGTTGGTATTTGCTACCCTGTTTCAACTTATCGCCGAATAATGAGACGGCAAATACATCCTCTTTTTAGTGTTCCGTAGCATAACTACTTTAAAAAACGTAAAGTGTGATACATGCGGTACATTCCCCAAGTATTGATGAAATCGAACGCCGGCTCACTGGCGTAGCAAGCACTTACAAAAATTAATGTCCTCCGTAGCTCAGTTGGTAAGAGCATTCGCCCGGATAGGGAAGCTGCGTGGGTTCGAGTCCCACCGCATGACACAGTCGATTATTTTTACGAGCGAAATTCAGTTTGATATCGTAAAAATAAAGGTATAGTAATAATAAAATAATGCCCAATGTTGTCTTAGTTAGATTGAAACCCTTTGCGGACGAGTCAAACTCGCTCTTGATCGGTTTTTTATTTACATAAGAGCACGTTTCGTTGTTTCTGACTTTACTTGTTGTCGTCGTGACACTCAAGATTGGGTTATTGACTTGTGCCACACAAGAGTGTTGCCAATAAAGGTCTGTGCCCACTACGCCGTAACATAACCTGGCCGTGCTAGGACCACATAAAAAGGAAACATTTAATTTTCGACCTTAGCGTGAAAAGTAAAGTTCATGTTCAGCATCATGATGGTTAAATATTTGTAAAAATATTTCCATTGGATACATGGGTACATTCCCCAAGTATTGATGAAATCGAACGCCGGCTCACTGGCGTAGCAAGCACTTGCAAAAATTCGTCGACTGACTAACGTCCTCCGTAGCTTAGTTGGTAAGAGCACTCGCCTGGATAGCGAAGGGACATGGGTTCGAGTCCCACCGGATGACACAGTCGATAAATTTTTGTAAGTGAAATTTGATTTAATTTCGTAAAAACTTGCAAAATAATTGCTTAAGTTATAAAAATATAAAAAGTTCAAAATGTTTAAGCTCGGTGTTCGTCGATGCACCGTTCTGGCACTGACACTACGAACACCGCTCATATACTTTGGACTTCAACTCCTCTGTTTAGGGGTAAAAATCACCGTGGTGGGCTAATCAAGTTGTGGGACTCGCGACCGAGTGACGCGCGCGCAATTTATTCACTGGCGGCGCGCGGAACTACGTTCCTGGCTGGACGAGCTAGAAAGGTGCGCTAGGTGGCGTTAGAAGCTTCTTGTAGTAGCAAGTGCTTATTCTGTGGCACGGTCGTGATATAGTACGGTGGACACAAACCTCAAGACCACACCCACCGCTGTGTGCAGATGACCGATTATGTCCAATTGCCCCCAATCAAATGGCGCACGCATCTTTATTCTGCCATTTAGGCAGTTGTCCCAATGCCGTCGAGTAAACAAGTTTGAAGAAATACCTATCTAATACTTACAGTGTTCTCATTATCTTTTGGAGATAAGTAGTACCTTATAAAGCTTCTATGTCCACCCAGCAAATAAAGAAATACTTTTATAGTTTCATAACTTCTATAAAAAATATTTCGGAACTTTACTGGGCTAAAGTAACTATCGGAAATTTTCTCTCGCTGAAAAAACATACCTACAATTGATATAAATTCCGTATAAATAAAAAATGCATTATTAATAATTGTTTTAACATTTGGTCAGTTAACTCAGCCGAAGCAAGCAATTTTTTGAAAATCTTTTAATCCATACTAATATTATAAATGCGAAAGTGTGTCTGTCTGTCTGTTAGCTCTTGACGTTTAAACCACTGAACCGATTGAGATGAAATTGGTATGGAGACAGTTCGAGACCCTAGAAAGGACATAGACTACATTTTATCGCAATATAAAAACATTAAGGGGGTGTAATGGGGATCAAAGTTTATATGGAAAATCCAACGCTTGCGGGCGAAGTCGCGGGGAACCACTAGTATCTTATAAAGCTTCTCTATCCATCCAGCAAAAACAATCACAAACACCGAAATCCATTAATCCGGAAAAATAATATTATTTAAAATTAATTTTCATTTAAGTAACGCCTGATGCCATCAACTAATTAATTACCTCACCCAGTTGTTTAGTCTGACGTTGCTAAATTATTACATTCTATTCGTTTGTTTGGCATAGAAAGAGAGAGACTGAATTTAAATTTAATCTCTTCTATCTCATCTTTATATTTCAATTTAATTTAACAGTAAATCAACAAAATACTACCATATTTGCATGGAACAGCCTATATTAGCTCTTATTATCTGCCACGAGGTGGAAGAGAGATAAAACATGTTTGACTGAATAATATTAAACATTGAATGTTATATGCGCTTATCACAAAACATATGTTATGCTTTGAATGAAAGATATGTCTGTATTTCTAACCTTGCGTTCTGTGCCTTAGTTATGGCTGGTGTTCTTGAATAGATATTGCTAACATATTGGTTTGAGAAAGATTTGAAAGGATAATGCCCATTGAAGTATGGACCACGGTACTTATGTTGCGTCAATACCAATGTTGTTTTAAACGGTGTAGAAAATAACAATTTACTATCGACATTAGTATCAGAGGAATCAAAACAGGAGTTTCAAAGTTTTTTCAGAATGCGTATAGCATAACATATCTAACCTAAAAGTCAACACGTGTTTATATTCTAGCTATCGTATTTCGAACTGGTTAAGCGTCAAATGATATATATTTTTCCCTGAGTACGAGTTATCTATGACTGTATTATATTGATCATTGTAGTATATGCACTTCCTAATGTATAGACATACATTGTTGGTTCAGCCGGTTTTGCTGGTCAAATTCTCTTATCACGTGTTCAAAATCAAATCCCCAGTTTTAAATAAGCGGAGAAATGGCTGAATGCCTTCTTAATTAAATATATTAATTTACGAATGTAATTTTTTTTGATGCGTGACTAAAATCAGTACCATGAATGGGCAGGCTCCTTTATAATGATAGCGATTTATTTCAAAGTAACTAAAGCACTTGTGTTATGTAAATCAAATAGAACGAAACTATAGTGTACCTTATTAATAAAGTCTAAATGTTCTATTTTTCGAGCCGAATTTCGATTCGACTACAGGGGCCTATCACGACAGAGATAAGCCAACTGCGCGGGAGATATTATAGTGCACATGTGTGTGCGCAATACACAAGTGCACTCTATGTTCCTTCACTCTCATAATTCGATGCGACGGCAGCCAGACATGACCGTGGAGAAATCAGGCGCAGGACCAACGGCTTAACATGCCGAGGCACGGCGGTGTTAGCACTACCAACTTCCTGACTCTGGAGCTGTGTCTGAGTTATTTCACAAGACTGCAAAACCCAACACTTTCGGCCCGACCCGGGATTCGAACCCGGGACCTCGTGGATAGTACTCAGCGTGCAAGTAGTCCACGCACAGCCATAACTTCTAGTAGAACTAAGTAGAAACTTTAAATTTGGCACCATGCTTCCTTTTTAGTGTAGATGAGCACTAAGAAAGGATTTTTGGCAATTCATCTCCTGAGGGAGTAAAACAAAATTTATTAAATTCCTTTATTTCTGTACATAGGCTTGCAAGGAGCACTTATACACGTCCCAACATAAATAGAACCAATAAAAATTTGTATTTAGCTGTTTGCTAAGAAACTAAGAACGACGTATTTCAGAATTTTTGAAAAATAAACTTCTGAGGGGGTAAAAAGAGCGGTAGAAGTTTGTATCAGTTTGTATTTGAAATTTACGCGGACGAATTTGCAGGAATCGGCTTATATACAATACAGGACCCAAGAGTGAGCCTTGAGGCGTCACTTTACAAGTCAATTTAGCCGCCGAACGTATAAGACCAATTGAAATTCCAATGAAAGGAGCCATTGAGTGTTATCACTTCGTTTTTGCTAGTTAAGTAACATCATATCATCACATTACATAGGTATTTTAAATGTCCCGACTGCGGAAGGAGGGTTATGTTTTTCGAGAGTATATACATACAGTACAGCTGTACAGTATTTGACATAATATGAGGTGTCGTTGAATGTGTCACAATTGTGATAGTGACATAGGCTATATACATGGAATGGTTTCCGTTTACCCTAATATCTTATCTAAAAGGCACAGGGGTCTATGGCAGGACGAGTTTGCCAAAAAAAACATGGACTCTTAACCTCGGCTGCTCTTCAACTGGGATTCTTTAGGGATGAGCTACGCTGGGCAGCCTGTACCTGTCTCGTTGGTCTAGTGGTCAGCACGGCACTATCCACGAGGTCCTGGGTTTTTCTGTCTAGGAATAACTCGGACACAGCCCCGGAGTCAGGAAGTTGGTACTGGTGGTGTAAACACCCCTGTGCCTCGGAAATCAATTTTAAGCCTATAATGTGTATTAAAACGATAATAGAAGGAAGAATAGAAGGAAAAAGGAAGCGAGGAAGACCAAGAATAAGCTACATGCAGCAAATAAAAGAAAAGATAAATGTCGGGTCGTATCAGGAGGTTAAGAGAAGGGCGGAAAGCAGAGAGGAATGGAAAAAACTCCACCGACAAGAGCCTAGCTCTTAAATTTGATGATGATGAATGTGTAATGATGTTGTTGGTCCTTCGCCGGATCTCTCTCCTCTCTATGCCATGCCACCTTCTTGACCTCCCGAAACGACGACACCTAACTTTTTTTGGCCTCTTCTTTTTATGACCTTCTTGGGCTCCCTTTTTTCCTTTTTCCTTCTACTTTTTTCTTCTATAATCATTTTTATACGGTCATCGTGTCGCACTAAGGGTCTCAGCCAGCATCTTTCCTCTCCTATTCTCTGTGGTTTCCAGTGTCTTCTCTTGCCAATAACCTTTTCTCCTGATTGGTCTTCTTTTCCATTTAGCTTATCCTCTTCATCCTGCGCCAACACCACATTTCAAAGGCTTCTATTCTATCCTTGTCGCGCTGGGTCATTGTCCACGTTTCACTGCCATATATATTACTAATCCTATTACTAATCCTATTGGGATCTATTGTTGTCCTTTTTAATAAATAAATAAATAAAAAATATATGAAGTGATACTTAAGATGTACAGTTGACATGATGGGAGTATTTTTATAAGTTACTAGTGGTTTCCCGCGACTTCGCCCGCAAGAGTTGGATTTTCTATATATACGTTCATCTCCCATTTCACCCCCTTAATGTTTTTATATTGCGACAAAATGTGGCCTATGTCCTTTCCAGGGTCTCGAACTGTCAAATTTCATCTCAATCGGTTCAGTGGTTTAAGCGTCAAGAGGTAACAGACAGACAGACAGACAGACACACTTTCGCATTTATAATATTACTCGTAGTATAGATGTTATGAGTATATTTCAAAATTCATACTACATTATCTTTTGTTTTCGAGAAAAAATGTTATGTCTGGGATCCAGGAGTATACCCTTGGTTCTATTCTTTCTCATAAAGTCTAGTAGCATTGATAGTGTAGTAACCCACAAAAATTATTTTTCCTTTGGCTATCAACTTACGTAAAAGAATTTGTAGGAAAGGTAAAAAATCTCTTCAAATTGGATAAATTAATACTATATCGCGGCTTAGGTAGGTACTTGAAACGTCTGATAATGTCGAGTGTCGACCTAAATGTCAACATTAATAGCGGTTTCATAACTATTAATCAAGTTACATTAACCTGCGATAGGTATGTGCCCTACCAGGAGGTACCAGTTCGATCCCACGTGCCGCCATGTACATACCAATACTTTTCTGAGTATGGACATTAGTTATTTCACAAACCGATGCTCTTACGGTGAAAACATCGTGAGGAAACCTGCACATTGAGGCGAATGAATGTGTAACCATGATCTAAAACTGGTCAGAGCCCGTAGACAAGATGCAATCTTTTCTAAAGCGAAGTTCGTTATCGCTAACAAAATGTATGAAACTGACATAAGCCATCGAAATGTCACGTGACTTTTGCATACACTTTGTTGGCGATATTAAAGTTCGCTATAGAAAGATTACGTCTTGTCTAAGGGCCCTGGTTCCCCTGTTAACAAGGTCACGGAGGTCAGATGGCAGTGGCTCCACTTACCTAATCTGCCAAATCCTGGATCGTGGTCCAAAGCGGACCCTGGGCGCTCGCGTGCGAGTGCACAACCGGGATAACACTAGGGTGATGAGGAGGTCTGTGCCCTATGACTAAATGATGAAAATGATTGGAGTGGTTTTTAGAAACACAAATCTTGTAAAATACTGAAAAGAGAATAAGGCAATAAAGACAGGGCCTTGCGCTGCTTCTTCTCAGCACTTGCCCCAAAAGTCCTGAAGCAGTAGTAGGTTTCTATGTTGCGAGTCTATGTATACAGGAATAAATGAAATTCATGAATTTGATTGTTACCCGACTGCGGAATGTTTTTCGAGAGTATGTATGTATGTATAATTGTTTGGCACGCCCTACAGCCCTAACGGCTGGACAGTTTTTGACATATGAGATGTCGTTAAGTTTTGTCAAAATTGTGAGAGTGACAAAGGCTATATACATTTAAAAAATGGCGCCCGCAAATGGAAATAAAAGGGGGAGGGGATTGATTTTATTATATTAGCAAATGATGACCCCTTTAAGAGAACGTGCTTTGGGCGGTATTCCCATCCACCCTGTATATAGAGGTTTGTCAATGAGAACTACCCCATTCTCAAGATTTTTAAGCGATTTGTGTGTACAGAACCAGGCCTGTGTATCTTCCCGCGTAGGTAGCAAAAACGTACCTACGCGCGGCGACCCCTTGGTAAGGGACTAAACAAGTTGGGTGTCGCTAGCCGGCAGCGACACGCTCCCGCGTTTTATTCACCGGCGGTGCGCGACACTAGGTTGCTGGTTGAACAAGCGTGAATAAAGTCCTAGAAAGAGGCGCTAGATGGCGTTAGAAGCTTCTCGTAGCAGTCAACCCTATCGCGTCGCGTGATATTACGTCACTGAATAGGTTTAGTGTATTATGAATCATATTCCAAAGCAATTAGTATGAAATTATCTTGCAATGGATTTTTGTAGGTGTCTACACGAAAATGTGCTGGACTCGAAGGCGAACTAAATTACGCCATATTGTTGACGACATTGAGTAGACATTTCTTTGAATACAATTGCTAAGTCATACTTCTGTACGAAGTACTAGTACTTATTTTGTGACAGAGCGCAAATATTTACCGAAGTGTTGTAAGAAATACGATTATCTAAAACGACCATCATTCTTGATTTGATATCTCCAAACCAGACTGGCCAGTGTCGATGACCTCGTTTGAATTTTATTATTTCGCCAAACAACAGTTATCTGAATAAATTTTATGGCTATGAAGCATTGCAAGATAAAGCACCTACTAGCGCTAATACAAGCTGATATCTTACAACAGAATAATAATAAAGTTTGCCTTTATAGATCCCACTGCTGGGCCAAGGCCTCACCTTAACTGTGAGGAGGTACGAGCCATACTCCACCACGCGGGCTCAGTGCAGATTGGTGGAGGGGTGTGTGTAAGGCAAGTGACCGACCTTACTGTCAGATGTTATCAAGCCGCCCTAGGGCCTCTGACTAGGCTTAACGAATAATATCAACAGATATTAGCCGGGACCAACTGCTTAACGTGCCTTCCGAAGCACAGAGATGCTTGTCATAGACGCCACTTAAATGGTCGGAATGGTCACCCATCCAATCACGACCGCGCCGTGGGTTGCTTAACTTTGGTATGACTACCAAAGCGCTGCATCCACTGCGCCACAAGCACCTCTGACAACAGAATATTCATAGAAAAATACAATTGGTTTTAACTATCACACTTAGGTTAATAAAAACACTAACTGTCCTGACTCCAAGTGGTTTCGCAGTTATTTCAAAACAGAAAAACTTTATTAATTTGATTAACCTACTTTAAAATACAACCGCTCATCAATAGTGGCCAGATATATGTCTGTATTTGGTATACGACCTTGCAATATATCGGTATCTTTAAAGAAAGCCTACATTATCTTTATGATTTATCATTCTTTTGTTTCGTAGATAACGTCTTGTTTTTCAAGTATGCCTGTTGTCATGTAATTATGACAATTATTCACGACTAATGGTTTGTTACTTTACATACAAGTATGTTGCGTGACTTTTAATATCGTAAAAAGATATTCTATATCTGATAGCTATTTCGGTGTTTAGTCAACAGATAGGTAATTTAATGGGATAATGTTGGAAAAAGTTCATAAATTCCCATTGATGTGCAAAGGTCAATGGGGAGAATGGGTGTCCCAGGTGACAGGTGTCACGGGTGACAGGTGTTCCTTAAACACTATGATCTGGGTACTTTTAACAGAAAAGTGAATAGGCAGCTACTAGTCAGACAGGACATGACCCATCTTCGGCTGCATCGCCGCTTACCATCAGGTAAAATTGCTTCCAAAATATATGTTTATAAATTTTAAAAAAAATCCTAAATAGTACTAATTGCACCGAAATACCAGACACTTTAAGGCTGGCACCTTAACTCGTCTATGTAAGGAAAAGCATCCATGGTTGGCTAATCATCATTTTAATTTCCGATTGTTTTAATTCGTTCAGAATTAACTCATTGGTCATGAAGTTCCTACTTCGTTACTTCCTTATTAAGATTCGGAGGAGTCGTAGTAACTATGGTTTCTGGTCCAATTCAGTTATAGTCCGACAATTTCGTGCGCAATTTTCCTGCGGTTGTCGGAGGTGCGGGGTCTAGGCAACCTTGATGTCAGCGAGGACAGGTGGCAGTAACTATTATATAATCTGTGCAGGTGGTGTTGCGGGGTAGGGTTCCTATCATCTATCATCCTATGACAGTCGATTTGCGCTTTTACATTAAAAATTCATAAAATTCATTTATTTCTGTACATAGGCTCGCAAGGAGCACTTATACACGTCCCAACATAAAATAGAACCCTACCACTGCTTCGGACAATTGTGGGCTAGTGCTGAGAAGAAGCAGCAAAGAAACTCAGTCACTATTGTCATAGCCTATTTTTAAAGTTTTACAAGATTTGTGTTCCTTAAAATTCCATACATTTTTATTATTGTAATTTAAAAATTCATCATTCAATACATTTAACAGTTGTTTTAAATTTATGTATAGGTAATTCAGCAATATGATCGGGTAGCTTATTAAAAAATTTTATACATCTCCCCAAAAATGAATTACCAACCTTTTGAATCCTATAGTTTGGAACGGCTAGTTTATTTTTATTTCTTGTATTATAGTTATGCGCGTCGCTCTTTTTTGAAAATAAATGCAAGTTTTTGCGGACATAAATCAGATTTTTATAAATATACTGGGAAGCTAGTGTTAATATTTTAACTTCTTTAAATATTTCTCTTAGTGAATCCTTAGATTTGAGGTTGTAAATGGCTCGCACAGCTCGCTTCTGCAGTACAAATATTGTTTCTATATCTGCAGCAGATCCCCATAATAACAAACCGTAAGACATCAAACTGTGAAAATAACTGAAATATACTAATCTTGCCGTTTCAATATCAGTCAGAAGCCTTATCTTTCTTACCGCGAAAGCAGCTGAACTAAGTCTTCCTGACAAGGTCTCGATATGAGGACCCCACTGAAGTTTCGAGTCTAGAGTAATTCCTAGGAATGTTGTGGAGCTTGAAGTATCAATTAGTTCGTCTTTTACTTTAACATGTGTTGAGACTTGCCGAACATTTGGCATCGTGAATTTAACACATTTCGTTTTATTTGCGTTAAGTAACAAGTTATTAGCTGTAAACCAAAGTAATATTTGTGAAAGGGTACTATTTACATCGTCAAAATTATTTTTACCCCTAGGGGTCTTAAATAATAGTGACATATCATCAGCAAACAATACTATCTCACAACGACCCTCGACAAAGTATGGAAGGTCATTTATATGGATTAAAAATAAAAGAGGTCCTAATATCGAACCCTGTGGCACACCCATAGTAAGAAGTGCCCCGGAAGACTCAGCTCCATTAACATAAACTTTTTGCGTTCTACTAGTAAGGTACGAATGAAATAAATTTAATGAATTTATTGAGGCACTATAATGATGTAATTTTTTCAGTAAAGTCGAGTGATCTACACAATCAAAAGCTTTAGAAAGATCGCAAAAGACACCTATAGCATCTTGCTTATTATCATAAGCATCAAATACATGTTTCAAGAGAGCAACTCCTGCATCGGTGGTATTTCTACCTTTCGTGAATCGGAATTGATTACTATGTAATAGTTTATTTGAACTAAAGTGATACAAAAGTTGATTAAATATAAGCTTTTCAAAAATTTTACTTAATACAGGTAAGATAGATATTGGTGGAAAATTAGAGGGGTCACTTTTCTCACCAGATTTGAATAAGGGAACTATTTTGCTGAATTTCATTAAATTAGGAAACTGTCCTTCGTCGATACATCTATTGAAAATAACTGCTAAATGTGGGGCTATCGTGTCAATGATTGTTTGAATAATGTAAACAGATAATCCCCATAAGTCCTCAGTTTTTTAATATTTAATTCTTTGAATGTTTTTATAATTTCACTAGAGCTTACATGCCTGAAATGCAGCAGAGAATCACACTTATTAACATTACATTTAAGGATAGACTCGGCTTCTTCTGAAGAAGAAGCTAGGTCTTTGGTTGTTGCAGTTGCAATATTAGTAAAAAAAACTATCAAAGGCATTTGCAACTTCAGAGTTCGTTTTAAGTAGTTTACTCTCAATTCGTAGTGAGTATGAACAGTCTCTTGATTTAGTTTTACACGTTTCTTTATTTATGATATTCCATGTAGCCTTTGCTTTATTCTGAGAACCTAAAACTAATCTACGGAGGTGGTTAGACTTAGCGGCAACACACACTCTTTTTTAATTTTTAGAATAGTTTCTAACATAATCGATAAAAAGTGGGTCATAACAATATTCTCTTATACTATATAAATCGTATAATTTATTCCCCCTTTTATGAATACCAGGCGTAGCCCACTCATTAAACTTACATCTAGTTGTACAATTGCTTTTTGTTTTTTTGGTAAAAATTTGATTAAATTCATTCTTAATGAGGTTAAAAAGATCTTCATATTAATTTGTCATTGATGGTGGTGCTAGGTTTGACCAAATTGAGACTATTAATAATTCTGTCTTTGAATCTATCTAACCTATTAGCAGTGACCGGCCTAAAAACAGTTTCCACTGTATTGGGAATATGATTATATTCCAATGAGATCATTTGTCCCCTATGGTCTGAACTGAGTTTTTGTAAAATTGATTTATTTGTAATTTCTGTATGATAAAAGAAGTTATCTAGACAAGTCGCCGTTGTAGGAGTTACTCTCGTTGGTCCGTAAAAGACATTAAATAGATCAAAAGATTTGAAGAGACCTAAAAACCGAATAGTATATTGAGTGGATTTTAAAATATCGACATTAAAGTCTCCACATACAATTATTTTTTTATTTGATTTACAAAGTTTATCTAAGGCTTTTTCCATAGTGTCTTCAAAAAGTTGGTAACTTGCATCAACTTGCATTGCATTATTTTTAAAACGTTGCCGCACACGTGAAGCGAGTGGCTCGCGACGCAGTGTTCGCGACACGCGACGGCTACTCGCCATTTTGATAAAACATCTGTCAAAAGATCTCGCAGATGAGTGTCAATTGTAGCGGCCACCGACCACTGCCATCGGTAGCTGTCGCGCGCCATGCCCTTAGGTCCCGCGCAAACGAAGGTAAAGGTGAGCGGAGCCAAAAACTTCATGGTTATAATACTCATCTGTCGTTAACCAGCGACGGGCTAACTATCTGTCACATCATATAAAATGACAGATTAAGTTGTGCCATGTATTGATTTTTTAGGTTTGATTTTGTTAAACCTGGTTTTCACCAACTTTTAATCTGCCGGTCTAGCATCATTTGACATATTTTGTTTGGGAATTTCATTGTGTCAAATAAACCGTGAATCTATGTTTACCAGCTGTTTAAAAATGGTGTACTCTAAGACGTAGTACCTAATACCTATAAATCCCTTGTGTAATTCTGAAATCAATATTGCTTATTACACAACATCACGACAGTCGCCGAGTCTAGACTTTAGGCAGACTACTAATAGTTTTACATTTGCTATAACCACTAGGTATTCAAAACTAGTATGATATATCTTATCAATGTTGTCATGCCACATGTAGACGTAGATAAAAGTAATTAGCCGATAGAAAAGCCGAGAAATCAATGATATAGCGCGTAGGTATAAGCACAATTTGGGTACTTTATAGTATGATTATATTTTTGAGTGTGCAAGCGCAGAATAACTGATTATTGAAACAAAAAGTGGCAAGGGGTCTAGGTCAGTTATATTATATCATGTATGAGGCTTCACACTGAAGCATCGTTGGTCTAGTGGTCAGCACGATGAGTACTATCCACGAGATCCCGAGTTCGAATTCCGGGTCAGGCCGAAAGTGTTGGGTTTTTCTGTCTTGAAATAACTCAGACACAGCTCCACAGTCAGGAAGTTGGTGGTGTTAACACCTTCGTGCCTCGGAAAGCACGTTAAGCCGTTGGTACTGCGCCTGATCTCTCTACGGTCATGTCGGACTGCCGTCTCACCGAATTATAAGAGTGAAGGAACAAAGAGTGCACCTGTGTATTGCGCACACACTTGTGCACTATAATATCTCCCGCGCAGTCGGCTAATCTCGGTTGAGATTGGCCACTGTAGTCGAAATTTGTCTAGGAGGACAGTGTGAAAAACAGTGTGAGGCACGTTAAGTTGCCTATTTTAACTACGAGAGCTTTTATTACGTAGGGAATAGAGACGCGTAGTCTTACGGGCGGCCGTGTTGCATTGGAGAATATCAGAATACCTATAGCATTTATGGAGACGAAGACGTCGAGTGATTTACTACACACCGGTTTTCAAGGTGTCGCCATCTTTGAGGTCTCGTGGCTGGGTATTGTAGTACCACCAAGTGATTTAGCTGATACTTACTTCGGGATCAAAGCAATGTGTATTACGCTGTCCAATATTTCATACAAGTGCTTCCCCGCGACTTCGCCCGCAAGAGTTGTATTTTCCATATAAACTTTCATCCCCCATTTCACCTCTTAATGTTTTTATATCACGACAAAATGTAGCCTATGTCCTTTCCAGGCTCTCGAACTATCTCCATACCAAATTTCATCTCAATCGGTTCAGTGGTTTAAGCGTCAAGAGCTAACAGACAGACAGACAGACACACTTTCGCATTTATAATATTAGTATGGATTTTTTATTAATTCACTATTATTGTTGTATTACTGTTTTTTATTTACTCAAAATTTCTTCTCCCTTTCCAGAAACCAACGCAAACCAAAACACAAGACTGATACAAGCTATGTAGATAATTATTTGACGAAACAACGCACATTCCAAAGTGGCAGCCGTCCGCCTTCTTGTCGTCGCGCGGGAATCAATATGGCGTCGTCGCCAATCCGGTCGGTGATAGAAGAGAAGGAGGGGCAGGATGAGGCGGAAGAGAAGCTTCTAGAAGGAAACCAAGTGTTGATTGTGCCTACTTCGGGGCAGGAGGAGACCGGATTGCTGTCTGTCAAGTCGTCTAAGAAAGGTGAGATTTTAAATTAAGAAAATATTAAAATAAGTAGATACCTACTATTTATTGTACAGTGGGCCACACTAGCGATTGGCGATTGTTCGAAAAAAATAATCGAATGAATCGACAATCGACCATTCGAACTATCGAATGTCGATTTAGTAATTCGGAAAAAAAATGAATAATAATCGACAATCGAATGATAATCTATACTCGGCCCTTCGATGCATTCGATTGAATTTCCGCGACTGTGCGCACAGGACAGGCAGCGAACGAATGATTAATCGTCGCGAAGAATGACGATTAATTCGTTAGTAGTACGGCCTGCGCATCGCACGCTCCGGTATTGTTCGTCGCATAATCGAAGGATAATCGAATGACTGCGGTTGCTTATCGAATTCATGAAAATAGGAGGCCTGAATTCTATTCCCAGGTAGGACACATAACAGTTAAAATCGTATTTGAGACTAGCGACCTGTTCTGGCTGCGCACGGGTCCAGTTAAGTTTTAAAAAATAAATATTTGTAACATACATGTTGAAAAATATATTTTTAACATTTGTGACTAAGGAATTAATGTAGCTATACTGGTGAACCTATTTTTAAAATCGGTTTTGTTTTTCCAGATATTACCTTCTACAAACATACTTACAAACCTTTCCTCTTTATATTATAGTATTAGTATAGATTTGGTTCTCCTTTATCATAATATTAGTATAGATTTAATTCTCTAATTGGCTAGGACTATTTTTCTCTTTGTACCAAAACTTATCTAAATTCGTTCAGCAGTTGTTGTGCGAAAATGTATCGAACAGAAAATCAAACCTGGTTTTGTATTTTAATATTAGTTTAGATTAGACTGCCTCGTTGGTCTAGTGGTCAGCACGCGCGCTGGGTACTATCCACGAGGTCCCGGGTTCGAATCCCGGGTCGGGCCGAGAGTGTTTGGGTTATTCTGTCTTGAAATTACTCAGTCACAGCTCCGGAGTCAGAAAGTTGGTGGTGTTAACACCCCCGTGCCTCGTAAAGCCGTTAGTCCTGCGCCTGATCTCTCTACGGTCATGTCGGACTGCCGTCTCACCGAATTATGAGAGTGAAGGAACAGAGAGTGCACCTGCGTATTGCGCACACAGTTGTGCACTTTAGTATGTCCCGCGCAGTTGGCTAATCTCTGTTGAGATAGGCCGCCGTAGTCGGAATTCGGCTAGGAGGACATTATTTATTAGTTTAGATTTTCACAAGTAGGTATGTAGTTTCGTTTTCTGCCGCCTCACAAAATATGTTGGTCACTCTGGTTGTTTCATGCAAAAAAGTCAAGGTTTTTGCGGGTACAATAAAAAAAATATCATTCACTCACTTAGTGACACTATAAAAATGATTGAGTATTATGTCAGTCAGAAGATTTGTTTCCATGTGAAGTGCGTGAATTGTGTAAAACAATTAAATCATGAAGGAAGTTAAATACAAAAAGTTGAGATGTAAGTACCTGCGTCAAATTATTTTTAAGTTTTCGTTAAGTAAAAGTGATCAACTGACCTATCAAACGAAAATAACAATTTGTTTTGTCAGGGCTGAAAATGTTACACTGTAATCCATACTCATATTATAAATGCAAGTGTGCCTGTTCTGTCTGCTAGCTATTCGCTCTCACGCTTCACCGCTGAACCGATTTAGTTGAAATTTTGACAATATAATTAACTTGTTGCTACAATCACACCAATAAGTAATAATAAAAATAAATTCTTTCAACAAATACACCAATTACCTAGCCCCAAATTAAGCGCGAGCTCGTGCTATGGCGACTAGGGTAACGGATAGACATACTTATATACGTTTATACATCCATGACATAGGTACAAATGCTCGTGCTCATCACACAAACATTTTCTTCTTGCGGGATTCGAACCCGCAACCTCTGATCTTGTAGTCCGGAGCGCAAAGTACTAACACCAAGACAGTCGTCAAATACTAATATAAAGTGGAAAGATTTGATTGTTTGTATTGAATAGGCTCCGAAACTACTGGACCGATTCAAATGCACACACATTCAAATGCACAGATGCACTCTTTGGCCTTCACTCTCATAGGGACGACAATCTGCCATGACCGGAAAAAAAATACGACGGGCGTGGCTTATATTGTCACACGATCATAATAACACAACACACTATGCAATTTAATTGTGTTGTATTAATTAAAGACGTACCACATAGCATAAGACGTGCCGTTTTGTATTTTATTATTGTAACAGTTAGGATGAAAATTGATTATACGAGTGGGTCAGTTTCATACAGTCGTTTTACTATGCCGATGTGATAAGAATAAATGAATAGAGATAACGGTATAATCTACATACATCAGTTTGTGGTTTGTTATTTTATTAATTACTAGCAACTTTGACTTTGACTGCCTCGTTGGTCTAGTGGCCAGCACGCTGGGTACTATCCACGAGGCGGGACCTCGTCGGGTTCAAAAGTCGGGCCGAGAGTGTTTGGGTTTTTCTGTCTTGAAATTACTCAGACACAGCTCAGGAGTCAGGAAGTTGGTGGTGTTATCACCCCCGTGCCTTGGAAAGCACGTTAAGCCGTTGGTCCTGCGCCTGATCTCTCTACGGTCATGTCGGAGTGCCGTCTCACCGAATTATGAGAGTGAAGGAACAGAGAGTGCACCTGTGTATTGAGCACACACGTGTGCACTATAATATGTCCCGCGCAGTTGGCTAATCTCTGTTGAGATAGGCCGCCGTGTTCGAAATCGGCTAGGAGGACATTATTAATCAATTACTAGCAGTTCCCCGCGACTTCGCCCGCGCCTAAAGTCGGATTTTCCATACAAACTTTCATCCCCCATTTCACCCCCTGATGATTTTATATCGCGACAAAAAGTAGCCTATGTCCTTCACAGGGTCTCAAACTATCTCCGAACCAAATTTCTTTTGAATCGGTCCAGTAGTTTCGGAGCCTATTCAATACAAACAGACAATCAAATCTTTCCTCTTTATAATATTAGTATAATCTATCATTGTTTTGATGAAACAAGATGGGCAGATGTGGTCAAGGAAGACCTGAGACTGCAATGTCTCCGTAGACGATGCGTCCGATAGGGCTAAGTGGAAAAGAAAATTGAGAAGGCAGACCCCACCATCAGATGAGATTTATAATGCACAGGAGAGAGAGAGAGAGAGAGAGAGAGACACTATCATTGTTTTGATCTCAAAAAACAAGATCTGTTTAAAATAATTAACGTAACAGTCACCACAAAAGAAAGCCCAATTTAGATACACGAAGTAGGGCGCATCAGAATATGTGTCAACCTTTTGTATAGGGAAAATAACAAGATAAATAAAACATGATTCATACATACATGAGAGTTTAATGATAGGGATTTTGTGGTATGGTAAAAAGTGGGCCAAGTTTTTGTTAAGGAAAGTTTTAATATTTAAAAAAATATATACAGTGTGTCCGGTTATTGGAGCCATAATTAAGGGGCCATCAATTTGTCAAATGTCATCGACAAAAACCCCCATGTTGGTGTTTAACTGCCCCCCTCTCGAAATAGCAGCCATTTTGATTATTTAAAAAAAAAAAACGAATTTTATGGATCTGGCTGGAGGTCCTTCAAGTTATGAAAATTATTAATCTAATTTTGGAACGTAATTCTATCGCCTGTCAAGTAAAATAAAGATCGATTCAAAATTACTAACTATCATAGAGAAAAAAATATATATAAGAAATCTTGCGAAAAAAAATTTAAACAGTTAAATAGTTGTCAAAACCTATTACAAAACTATACCCAAAAATTTATTATTAAAAAAAAAGGACATAGTATAGTATCTAATGCAGTATTTCATATGCTTGTATATAGATAATAACATTATTAGTATAGTAAGTAACTCTACTACACCATTTAATCACTAATAATTAACTTTGCATTTTAAGTAAGTTAGAAAATATTTATCTGACCAATGAAGTGATACATGTAGACCATAATCGTTCACGCATATTTGCACTTAATTTTTACCGACGCAAGAATTATATTTGCTTGTGTTATTTTTTCACAAAAAAGGGGCTCGCTTACCGGTGATTATAATCGACCTTAATTCTAAAGTAATTAGATCTAAAATTGATTGTTTGGATAATTACCGGACCGCCGGCCAGAATTTTCCTTATTTTTAGTATCACGCGATTTTTCATACGATATGAACGAATATTTGTTAAAAATTGTTTTGTATTGTGTTCAATAATGGCAGATGTGCATAAAAACAAAGAGGATAAAAAAGGTATAAACAAATCTATTTTTTTAATTCAATTTTCAATAACTATATCGTATTTCGACTATGGTGGTCAATCTCCAGAGATCAAGCTGATACGCAAGAGATATATTGCACAAGCGTGTGCGCAATACACAGATGCACTCTTTGTTCCTTCACTCTCATAGTTCAGTGATTTCCGTCACCGATGGACATAATGAGGAGAGAGATCAGGCCCAAGACCAACATTTGTCTTTTCTAAGGCACGTTAATATAACCAACCCCCAGGGCCGCGTCTGCGTTAGCCGGGATTCGAACCCGGCTCGCCTATTAGAACAATGAGGCATATAATAATGATGTCCTCCTGGCCGAATTTTCGACTACAGCAGGCAATCTCAACCAGGATTAGCCAACTGTGCGGGAGATATTATATTGCACAAGTTTGTGCGCAATACTCAGGTGCACTCTCATAATTAGGTGAGACGGTAGTCCGATATGACCGTAGAGAGATCAGGCGCAAGACCAACGGCTTAACGTGCTTAGGAAGGCAGGGGGATGTTAACACCACCAACTTTCTGGCTCTGGAGCTGTGTCCGAGTTATTTCAAGACAGAAAAACCCAACACTTTCGGCCCCACTAGGGATTCGACCCCGGGACCTCGTGGATAGTACCCAGCGTGCTGACCACTGGACCAACGCGAACGAGGCATATAATTCTCATGATGTAGATTGTACATCTTCGCAATTGCGTATGATGCAATGTAACAATGATTCTATTATTATGAATTCTTCGTAACTAAAAAGAACTGCTATTTTTATGAAGATAGAAGTCTGAAAGAGTTTCTTTGACCTAATTTGTTTATAAAGAAACGCATCGGAATTATAGGTTTTGACCTAATTTGTTTTTAAGGAAACGCATCGGAATTGTAGGTAAAAATTATTATCGCTAGTTTTGGTGGCGAGAAACATATTATGATACTTGGAGGTATGATACAATTTTGACTAATTTTATAAAGAGGAAATATTTGATTGTTTGTTTGTATTGAATAGGCTCCGAAACTACTGGACCTATTCAAATCAAATTTGGTACAGAGATAGTTTGAGACCCTAGGAAGGACATAGGCTACTTTTTGTTGCGATATAAAATCACCAATGGGGGATGAAAGTTCTTACGGAAAATACGACTTTTGGCGCGGGCAAATTCACGGGGAACTGCTAGTTACAAATAAATACGATTCCTTGTTTGATTACACAATGGAAATTAAAAATAATTCGATTTATGTAATGCTGTTAGGAATAAGATGCAGTTAAAGCCATTTTATTTATATTTCCGAAATACAGGATGTCAAAAAAATGAAGGATAGGTAGTTATAGGATTATCCTTATAATATAATATATAATAAAAGTCAGCCTATTAGATCCCACTGCTGGGAAAAGGCCTCACCTCAACTATGAGGAGGAACGAGCCATACTTCACCACGCGGGCTCAGTGCGGATTGGTGGAGGGGTGTATGTAAGGCAAGTGACAAACCTTACTGTCAGAAGTTATCAAGCCGCCCTAGGGCCTCTGACTAGGCTTAACGACTAATACCACAGATATTAGCCGGGACCAACTGCTTAACGTGCCTTCCGAAGCACGGAGATGCTTGTCATGGACGTCACTTAAATGGTCGGAATGGTCACCCATCCAATCACGACCGCGCCGTGGGTTGCTTAACTTTTGGTATCACTACCAAAGCGCTGCCGCCACTGCGCCACAAGCACCTCAAGAAAAATAAAATAAAATCGAATGTGATGTGATCGATGATTTTCAAGGGTGAAATATCGATTCACTGA
This sequence comes from Pyrausta nigrata, assembly GCA_949316185.1. NCBI lineage: Eukaryota > Metazoa > Arthropoda > Insecta > Lepidoptera > Crambidae > Pyrausta > Pyrausta nigrata. The sequence continues at coordinate 4,565,868 of OX438964.1, read as the reverse complement.
ATCGATACAGTACTACATATCGATTTAAAAAATCGATCTTTTTGGCTACAAAAATTGATTCTTCGATTAATCGATCTCAGATCGCCATCCTTACCGACCGAGAAATACCGGTTTGTGTCGGTCGTAGCTTTTAAATTAGATAACAATGTAAGATTTTGTTAAGTTGAATACTATATTAAACTGATTTCTAAAAGCAATCAAGGTGTTCTTACAATGACGCCCAACTCGCGGCAGAATCTGTGCAGAAAGAGTGCCGGCGAGCTAAGTACCTACGCGTGCCTACGTGACGCGCAATCAACCGTTTTTTCACCCGGCGTGAAACAAGTACCTACTTTTGGATCTCTGAAGGAAGGACTCGAGTGACGATGGCTTCAGGAACGCGGTCGAAAGCCGGATTATCCTGGGATCGCGACGACATCGGCGATCACTCGGCGGGAACTTTCTCGGCAGTCGCGGGTGACGATGACGCCACCCAGTACGACGCCGAACGAGCGGCGGCACCAGCGGGGCCGAGCGCGGCCGACGACGTACCCGGCGTGGTACCCGGCACGTTCATGACCGGCGCGCAGGTGTCTTCTATGCTAGAGGCCTTCGCGAAATCGCAGCGAGAGGCCAACCGCATCCTCTTCGAGACAATACTTACGACGGTAAACCGCACGACGAACACGACGGGAGGATCCGTAGGGGTCCCACCACCATCGCCACCGATGTCGACGTACGAGACGCAGAACCGCGGCGGGTCGTTTGCGAAGTGCACGGCACGCTTTGACGGACGAGCGGACGACGCCGACAAGCTAGAAGCATTCTTACACGCCGTTATTACCTACAAAGAGTGCCTGGGCGTAAGCGATGAACATGCGCTACGCGGGCTCCCCATCCTTTTGGTAGAAGATGCGGCAGTGTGGTGGCGCGGTATCAAGAACTCTGTCCATACATGGGACGACGCGGTCGCCCGCCTACGAGGAGGGATGTACGGCGCGGCGCGACCTGTCTACTAAATTCTTCGCGAGATCTCCGCGCAAGAGCAAGGACAACAACGCTGCGATGTGTTTACATCAAGAACGAGAGCGCTAATCGCTAAACTTCCGTATGAACTGGACGAGTGCATTCAGATAGACATTGTGTACGGGCTGCTCGACCGCAGAGTGCGTAAACGTGTGACGCGCGAAAGTGTAGTGTCGTTAGATCAGCTGGTGGATAGGGCTCGCGAGTTCGAGGAGTCGCTCGCAGAGGTGACGCACGAGGACGCAGGTAAAGGTCCACGCGGCACCACAGGTACCAATCCGAAACCGAAGCCAACTGTAAGTAGCACTTTACATGACTCGCCCACACACTCGCCCTCTAGTTCAAACGACGTAAAAGGCGTTCGTAACCGCACGCGATGTTCTTACTGTAGAAGGTTTGGACATGAAGTACAAAATTGTCGTAACTTACAAGATAAAGATAAGAGTATAGAAAATGGTACTAACTATAATAAAATTGTTAAGCGTAATAGTTCAATACGGTGTTATGGATGTGGCCAACAAGGCGTGATTAAATCTAAGTGTGAGACTTGTAGTCCGAGATCGCAAGTAGACTTCCACACGTTAGGTACCCCTCGGAGACGTGAATGCAACCGTCAGAAGCCTTCCGTAACATCTTCCCCGTCTCGTAAGACGAGAAAAACGCGTTATAAACGTTATCACCAAAATCGTGTTATACAGGGTGAAAACCGTAATTTTTCCGGTATACAGGGTGAAAACCGGGAAATGTTGGGTAGAGACCGGATAGGGCCCCCAGACATTAGAAACACCTCAGGTTCGAGTGAAATCGTTCAAATACCCACAGAATATGTTTTTTCCGCAATTTTCGACAAATTGCTGATTTTGAAGCGAAATGTGACTTAGGTGATTGGAGTGAGTTTAATTCCACCCAAGTGAAGGGTGAGACTCACGGCTATTGTTTTTTGCCTGATTTGACTCTGTACACAGCGGGAGTTGACCTTGACCTATACAAACCGGGGATCAACGTCAGGATATTGGGCCGCAACGGTGTTGCCGTGATGGATACGGGTGCCACCAACTGCCTCGCCAGTCCGTTGCTGTACCGCATGCTGGTAGATAGCGGCGTACGCTTCATGGAGACGCAACGAGAACGGAACACGACAGGTACGTGAGGTGCTTACAGGAGACGCGACTTTCGAGCTGCATGGTCGAAAGGTATTCACTACATTCCTAGTAATACCCGGAGCGAACACAAGGACGCTCCTGGGGCATGATTTCATCAGAGACGCAGGTATAATTATAGATATCCAGCGAGCTTCGTGGAGTTTTGCCGACACACCAGACCGGCGGTATGGATTTGTACAGGACTACGTACTTACCCCAGCTGCTGACGCAAAGCTGATGCGTGTCGAGGCCACCGAGCTGAAGCTGAGGGACGATGAAGGTGTGAACTTGAGTGATGAGCAGCGCGAGAGGCTCGACGAGCTGATAGTGAGGAATGCTGACCGCTTCGCTCCTGAAGGCGAGCCTACTGATTTCGCGACGCACCACATCAAGGTCGACGAAAAGCAGGAGCCCATCGCTTCTCCACCTTACCGCATTTCACCCGGTAAGAAGCAGCTCCTAGAGGTGGAGTTGGACAAGCTGTTGCGAGCAGACATCATTGAGGAGTGCGAGTCGCCCTGGGCGTCTAACGTTGTTTTGGTCACGAAGAAAGACGGCGGCATACGTCTCTGCGTCGATTACCGGAGGCTTAATGCCGTGACGGAACCAGACCGCTACCCTCTTCCAAGGATGGACGATGTTCTTCACGCCGCACAGACCAGCAACTTTATGAGCACACTCGATTTGCGATCAGGCTACTTCCAAGTTGGCGTCGGGAGGAGGATCGCGACAAGACCGCGTTTATTACCCCTCTAGGTACGTACCGATTTAAAAGGATGCCAATGGGTTGACGTAACTCTTGGGCTACTTTTCAAAGGCTTATGGACAGATTCAAGTCGAACATCCAGGGCGAAGTGTCCGTCCTGTGCTACTTGGATGATCTGATCCTGCTTTCGGATACGTATGAGAAACACCTGGAAGACCTGGAAGCGGTATTCGAAAGGCTTGCGCTGTTTAACCTGCGAATATACCGCGAAAAGAGTGTTTTCGCCAGAAATTCGGTGAAGTTTTTAGGTCACCTGATAGTTCCAGGTGGGATCCAGGTAGATCCTGCCAAGACCACGGCTATAACGACCCTGCCACCCCCGAGAAACCTAAAACATCTGAAATGTTTCCTGCAGACGACGAGTTGGTTCCGGCGGTTTACCCTAATTATGCAGAGTTCGCGCGGCCGTTGACGATGCTGTTAAAGAAGGACTTCAGCTGGAAATGGACCGCGGAGCAGCAGACAGCATTTGAGCAACTGAAAGAGCTCCTTGTTTCAGCGCCAATATTACGACAAGCCGATGAGACCCAACCGTATAAGCTTAGAACCGATAGTAGTGGCTATTGCCTCGGGGCAGTTCTAATGCAGGGGGAGGGGCCGGACGAGCGACCTATTGAGTACGCCAGCCGCCTCCTGACTGCCGCCGAGAGAAACTATACGACGACAGAGCGTGAAGCCCTTGCTGTTGTGTGGGCTGTCACGAAGTTTCGAGGGTACATCGAAGGTTCTGAGGTGATTGTCGTTTCAGATCACCAGCCCCTGCGATGGCTGATGAGTGTTAAGTCGCCAAGCGGTAGACTCGCTAGGTGGGCGCTAACACTTCAAGAATATAACTTGCGCATAGATTACGCGCCAGGTAAATGTAATGTCGTAGCTGACACACTTTCGCGGCCTGCGTGTGCTGAAGAGGTAAATTGTGACCTTTGTCTAACCGTAGTCGATCTCCCGACACAGAGCGCATCCGATCTGTGTAAACAGCAGCTTCTGGACCCTGATGTCAAGAGGATTATAGACGACTTAGAGGCGGAAGACGAACCCTTTAGGCCCTAAAGGGTTCTAAAGTTTAGGGGGAGACAGTGGGCAAACCGCGGCTTCGTGATGTCAGACGGGATCCTGTTCAGGTGTGGTCCCGAATCGGATGATAATGACGATGCATGCTTGGTCGTTCCAGCGGACGGGAGAGCAAAGATCCTCGCCGATTTTCATGATGCGCCGACGGCCGGCCACATGGGCGTTGAACGAACGCTGCATCGGATCAGTTCAAGGTTTTACTGGCCTGGTATGAGAGCGACGGTGACCGAGTATGTGAAAAATTGCGTGCCATGTCAGCGGTACAAGGCTGACAACCGCAAACCAGCCGGTCTTCTTCAGTCCCCTGCCGGTGCCCGCCGTTTTGAGGTAATGTCTGTCGACCTGTTTGGTCCCTTGCCGGAGACCCCCGCAGGAAATCGATGGATCCTGATTGTCGAAGAAGTTTGCAGTAGATGGGTCGAACTCTTCGCACTTAAGAACGCCACCAGTGTAGAGTGTGCCAAAACCCTCATTGAGGAAGTCTTCCTTAGGTTCGGTATCATCCAGAGGCCAATCCCGTGGAGAGGAAGAACCGGGATTTGAAACCCCAGTTGGCGATCCTGGTAGGCAGAGATCATTCGTCATGGGACGAGTACCTAGCATCCGTGAGGTTCGCGATGAATTCGGCGTTGTGCTCTAGTACAGGGTACTCACCCGCGTTTCTTACCTTCGGTCGTGAGATGCGCGCACCCGCCGACGCGCTAACGGATATGCGAGAGATCGTGGAGAATGACAAGTTCGTAGCTAACATAAGTACTTACCTTAGAAAGCTGTCCTCCGCGCTCCTCGACGCTAGAGATTCTCAGGAGAAAGCACAGGCGATCCAGAAGAAGTATGCCGATGAAGGGCGTAGGCCGCAGCCGGACTATAAGGTAGGCGATCTGGTATTGCTGAAAACTCAGGGTTTGAATGATACTGGTCGAGGTCAAACCCCGAAATTTAACCCCAGGCGAGATGGCCCGTACAAAATTTCGAGGGTCTTAAGTGAGACCACTTACCTTCTTGATGGAGAGTCCGGTTCGTTGGGAAAGTATCATGATTCTCAACTTACTCCGTTTGTTGGTCACATCCAGCCGCCTGTTAGGGAGAAACGCCGCCGAGGTAGGCCGCGTAAATCTTAGGCTAGTCCAGACTTTGCGTCGCGCCGTCTGAACTAGAGGGTGAGGCTGTAACGCGGCAAAACTTTTAAATACGCGCGCTACGGCTAGCAACAATTGCTTCGATGTCTGAGGTGTCGCGTGACCTTGCCGACCAATAGGCGCGAGCGTCCCTCCCCGCGCCGGGGTGGTCCGCCATGTTTTTTTTTCGTCCCGTGCGTGCCGACCGAGAAATACCGGTTTGTGTCGGTCGTAGCTTTTAAATTAGATAACAATGTAAGATTTTGTTAAGTTGAATACTATATTAAACTGATTTCTAAAAGCAATCAAGGTGTTCTTCTTACATAGTTATTTTAATTTTAGTGCACAAAAGTCGTATTTGTGCTAAAATATAATAAAAGTTTTTCAAGCAAATCTGTTTTGCCGGTTTCTATGGTGTGGTAAATGAAATACGAAATGAAGAAAAAATAAATATTTTCGTAAATAGGACAAGTGCGAGTCGGCCTCAGGCCCTGTGGGTTCCGACGTCATAATTAAAGGTTTTTTTTCTATGATGTTACCATAAATTTGCGGTTTTCAGATTTATTCCTGAATTCGTACTATCAGATTGCTAAATTTCAGACAGACAGACGGAACAGTTAGGTTGACGGACAGACAAAAGTGACAGACAAAGAACTCGATCTGTTAACATTTCACATCTGTAGTACACATACACCTTTATTTGTGAGCGTCACTCGAATGTAATTTTCAAATTTTCTTTAAGCACCTTTTCTTTGTCTAATGCATTACCATCCCGTTTGTACAGACGACTACACCAAGGTAATCACTGCTGCACCCTATTCAGTCGTAATAAGGGCAATGTTACACCAAAATGTGTAGTCTTGTGCCGGCCACTGTACCCAGTCCAGCTCCAAAAATTGGCCAAGTGCCAGTATGCATGAGGTTCGCTCTATTAATAAAGTTTAAAAGCAGTTATCTTGAAGCGATTGCAATTAAACAAGATGGAACGTTTTTAAATTGATCTCTTCTCTTCAAAATTCACGTTTCTCTTGCGTACGGCTAGAGAGTGGAATGGAATCAGCTGTCGGCTAAAGTAAATAAATAAATCTAGCCCCAAACTAAGCGTGAGCTTGTGCTGTGGTGACTAGGATAACGAATAGACATAGATATATACATTTATAAACATCTACGACTTAGGTTCAAATGCTCGTGCTCATCACACAAATATTTGCCCCTTGCGGGATTCGAACCCCCAACGGCCTTGCGGCCGAGGATGGGTCATGTCGCTTATATCAGGTGAATTGTCCCACTTCCCACTTATATTATAAATGCGAAAGTTTGTGAGTGTGTGAGTGTGTATGTTTGTTACTTCTTCACGCAAAAACTACTGAACGGATATGGATGAAATTTGGCACAGAGATAGATTATAGTCTGGAATAACATATAGGCTACTTTTTATACCGGAAAAAAACAGTTCCTGTAGGATACAGAAATAGTAGTTTACGCGGGCGAAGTCGCGGGCAACAGCTAGTTTGCCTATCAATTTAAAAAATCTGAAGTCAAGCTTTGAATATATTTAATTCATTGCGCGTCTATTTACCCGACTACGGAAGGAGGGTAATGTTTTTCGAGAGTATGTATGTATGTATAATTGTTTGGCACGCCCTACAGCCCAAACGGCTGGACAGTTTTTGACATAGGTGTCGTTGAGTTGACAAAATTGTGGTAGTGACATAGGCTATTTACCTTTAAAAAAAATGACGCTTACAAATGGAAACAAAAGGGGAAGGGGGAATTGATTTTTTCAATAATTATGTTTGCTTGTTTGACAACTAACGGTCGTACTCAGAGACTTCAATTAAAGTTAATCCGTCATTAAGTCTTATGCCGTCCTTTTCTATTTCATTGACAAAGAAAGTGACAGAATGAGACTTAATTATAGATTGAATTTAATTGACGTCTTTGAGTGCGGTAGTTAGGCTCCGCGCAGATGAGGCACCGACTACTACTAGATAACATAGCTACAAGTGGTCGTGCTCATCACTCATTGCCCCTTGCGGATTCGTACCCGCAATCGCTTTGAAGACAAAGCGCGAACTACTATATTCCGACAAGCTTATGAGCGAGCATCTTGCGCAATACGTGCGGGGGGGTGAGGAAGCGCCATTTGCACGTCATAATAAAAAACCCCCTTCCCCGCAACACCTCCAATCCCCGCTGACATCTAGCATGCCTCGCCCCCTCAGTGACCACAGGAAGGTCGCGCGTGAACCTGTCGGACTATACAGGGTGTCCCGTTAATGAAGGATAGGTAATCCTTTAGGTACAGATTAGTCATATCTCTTCTATATGCCAACAATTTTTTTGTTCAATTCACCCATTCTGGGTAGGCAAAGGATCAAGTCCATACAGCCTCGTCTTCGGTATTTTATTGTTTCTTTTCTTTATTTTATTCATTACATATACCTCTTCATAAACACTTACAACCAAACTACGTGAGGATGGTTCACATTTCAATGCTCTCGAGGAAATTTTGAGCAGGAAATCGAACCGGATCAGATAGGAGCGCCTTACTTTGTTTCATACTTTTACTTTATTAATTCTCCACTGCAGCACATTATTAAGATTATTCCACCACACAATCAAAACAATGACCACGAAAAACTAATTTAGAAAATTAAGAAACGAAGCCCAGCCAATACGGTTCGTTTCCCGCCAAAATTTTAAAAAAAAGTTGAAGTAAAAGTGTTGCCATTTTTGAGATTTTGGCTTTGAGTTTTTATTATTTTTGAGAGTCTTACTAACATTTTTTGTAAAAAGTTACTATTGATTTCAGTGTTTGTAATATTCAAGAGTATTAAAATAGAAACACGCATTTTAAAGAGTCATTAATTGTAGAAGTAGCCATACAACAATTAAATATTTATATCTCGAAAATGGAAATACTTTTACTTGAAAAATTTTTTGGCATATAATAGGGCATGATGTAACTCAGTACCTAAGAGATTATCCTTAATCAACAGGACACCCTGTATGTTTTTTTCTTATAATATGCGCAGACGAAACAGCCGGATATTGCTAGTTAATCATAATTATAACTTGTGGAATGCCAAGGAGAAGTTACGCATAGCAAGAACCATAACAATTGATTCACAGAACGCGGAAAAAAGTATTACTTTTTTGTAATAAATGGTTATATTTTGAGATTGAAAGAAACAGGAAAATAGACTTTTTATTATTGGCTTATACGTGAATACATAAGCGTTCTGTTACATAATAATAATAATGTCCTCCTAGCCGAATTTTGGCTACAGTGGCCAATCACAACAGAGATTAGCCGACTGCGCGGGACATATTATAGTGCACAAGTGTGTGCGCAATACACAGGTGCACTCTCTGTTCCTTCACTCTCATAATTCGGTGAGACGGCAGTCCGACATGACCGTAGAGAGATCAGGCGCAAGACTAACGGCTTAACGTGCTTTCCGAGGCACGGGGGTGTTAACACCACCAACTTCCTGACTCCGGAGCTATGTCTGAATTAATTCAAGACAGAAAAACCCAACACTCTCGGCCCGACCCGGGATTCGAACCCGGGACCGCGTGGATAGTACCCAGCGTGCTGACCACTAGACCAACGAGGCAGTCAATGATATACAGGGTGTGGCGTAAATAGTGGTCCAAAGCAAAGGTGTGGATACACTGTACACTGAAGCACCACATACCAGTATTTAAAAAAAAATTATGTACAGGGTTTTCAAAAAAAAAAATTTTTTAAATTTTTTTTAGAAATCGTTACCTTGCCTTACAAATTTGGTTATAATTTCCAAAAATGACGGTTTTTTTTATCCATTTTTTTATTATTATTGCTGATCACTTGTACTTAGTACTCCATTCGTTTTTTTTTTTTACAAACTGAATTTAATAAAAAAAATTAAGTTTCTTTCAAAATTCAATACTCACTGCTAGCAAATCGTTTGACTTTCAATGCTTTTGGTGCAAAAAAAATGTACCACACTGTCAGTGCCCATTGTTTAAAAAAAATGCCCATCTTTTGCAGATTCTAAAATGGTGCAACAATAAGTGTTACGACTTACAGGAAAAAAGTTATTGCTTTTCGAAACAAAAAGGAGCCCAATTCAGAAAAACAATTTATTTGAAGTTCAAGGGTTTACAAGGGTTGTAATTTTTTTCTGTGTGGTCCAAAGCAAAGGTGTGGATACACTGTACACTGAAGCACCACATACCAGTATTTAAAAAAAAATTATGTACAGGGTTTTCAAAAAAAAAATTTTTTTTTATTTTTTTAGAAATCGTTACCTTGCCTTACAAATTTGGTTATAATTTCCTAAAATGACGGTTTTTTTTTTTATCCATTTTTTTTATTATTATTGCTGATCACTTGTACTTAGTACTCCATTCGTTTTTTTTTACAAACTGAATTTACTAAAAAAAAACCCTGAAAACCCTGTACATATTTTTTTTTTAAATACTGGTATGTGGTGCTTCAGTGTACAGTGTATCCACACCTTTGCTTTGGACCACACAGAAAAAAATTACAACCCTTGTAAACCCTTGAACTTCAAATAAATTGTTTTTCTGAATTGGGCTCCTTTTTGTTTCGAAAAGCAATAACTTTTTTCCTGTAAGTCGTAACACTTATTGTTGCACCATTTTAGAATCTGCAAAAGATGGGCATTTTTTTTAAACAATGGGCACTGACAGTGTGGTACATTTTTTTTGCACCAAAAGCATTGAAAGTCAAACGATTTGCTAGCAGTGAGTATTGAATTTTGAAAGAAACTTATTTTTTTTTATTAAATTCAGTTTGTAAAAAAAAAAACGAATGGAGTACTAAGTACAAGTGATCAGCAATAATAATAAAAAAAATGGATAAAAAAAAACCGTCATTTTTGGAAATTATAACCAAATTTGTAAGGCAAGGTAACGATTTCTAAAAAAATTAAAAAAAATTTTTTTTTTGAAAACCCTGTACATAATTTTTTTTTAAATACTGGTATGTGGTGCTTCAGTGTAGAGTGTATCCACACCTTTGCTTTGGACCACTATTTACGCCACACCCTGTATATTGATAATTCATATACAGTGTGTCCCGTCACCGTTGTCGGAGCCTTCAAGAGGTGATAGATGAGTTCCCCTGCAACATTTTTCTCTATAACAGAAGAAAACAGACCAAAAATTATCACCTTTCCATACAAATTTAAAAATAATGTGGGATTTTTACAAAGTTGATCCCATTAAGTAAGTGGTAGCAATTTTGCTTCTTAGTCACCACATGAAGGCTCCGACACCGGTGCCGGGACACATTGTATACAATCCATCCATACTAATATTATAAATGCGAAAGTGTGTCTGTTTGTCTGTCTGTCTGTCTGTTATCTCTTGACGCTTAAACCACTGAACCGATTGAGATGATATTTAATATAGAGACAGTTCGAGACCCTGCAAAGGACATAGGCTACATTTTGTCGCGTTATAAAAACATTAAAGGGATGAAATGGGGGATGAAAGTTTACATGGAAAATCCTTGCGGGCGAAGTCGCGGGGAACCACTAGTGTTACTATTAACAGCAGAAAGTTGAATTATTCATTGATTTTTAAAATCTCATGGAAATCTGTTAAGAAGTTTTTAAGTTCATTATAATGTTATATAGGTAGAGAGATAATGATAATTAACTACTATAATTAAATGACTTATATTATAAGTCAGCCTATTAGATCCCACTGCTGGGAAAAGGCCTCACCTCAACTATGAGGAGGAACGAGCCATACTTCACTACGCGGGCTCAGTGCGGATTGGTGGAGGGGTGTATGTAAGGCAAGTGACAAACCTTACTGTCAGAAGTTATCAAGCCGCCCTAGGGCCTCTGACTAGGCTTAACGACTAATACCACAGATATTAGCCGGGACCAACTGCTTAACGTGCCTTCCGAAGCACGGAGATGCTTGTCATGGACGTCACCTAAATGGTCGGAATGGTCACCCATCCAATCACGACCGCGCCGTGGGTTGCTTAACTTTTGGTATCACTACCAAAGCGCTGCCGCCACTGCGCCACAAGCACCTCAATGACTTATATTATCATTAGATAATGATAGCTTACCATGTCACTAATGATTTTAGAAAGTTAATTATATTTCTTACTTATCTACTAACTAGCAGTTCCTCGCGACTTCGCCCGCGCCAAAAGTCGGATTTTCCATACAAATTTTCATCCCCCATTTCACCCCCCTGATGATTTTATATGGCGACAAAAAGTAGCCTATGTCCTTCCCAGTGTCCCAAACTATCTCTGTGCCAAATTTCATTTGATTCGGTCCCGTAGTTACGGAGCCTATTCGATGCAAATAAACAAACAAACCTTTCCTCTTTATAATATTAGTATAGATGATATATTATTATCTACTAATGATATGTTTACTAATGATAATATTTGTCTATGGTTAGGGAAAAAAGGAGATTGATGGAAACAATAGAGTGTAGGAGGGGACGAATGTTAGGCCACCTGATTCGACACGACAATTTTATTAAAACGATAATAGAAGGAAGAGAAGGAAAAAGGAAGCGAGGAAGACCCAAGAATAAGCTACATGCAGCAAATAAAAGAAAAGATAAATGTCGGGTCGTATCAGGAGGTTAAGAGAAGGGCGGAAAGCAGAGAGGAATGGAAGAAACTCCACCGACAAGAGCCTATCTCTTAAATTTGATGATGACTAATGATATATTATTATGTCCCTAAATCTATTGCCAAGATATTTAATGTCATTTCTCAGAAGACATGTCTGCAAGTAAATATAACTTCTTATTGTTCTTATAGTGTGGACTAGTAATGCGTACCGAGTTACTTATAATCGTGTTTCTTTGGAAAAATATGTACTCGAGTAAAATATGACCAAAGCCGGGCCCAGATTGCGTCTTTGTAGTTTATATTTTAAAAAATCTTGTTTTGAATTATAATTGCACTGGTATTTTTGAAATAATCTAACGAATATCGAATTTAAAAGTAACACTTAATTACAAAATTCTTCAATTAATCACATAATTTATTCTGCAATCACAAAACATAACCTCAAAGTGCCTAATCTGCCATTAAATTCCTCGTAAACCCCTAAATATTTTTCAAAAATATTTTTTGTGTGTATTCTTTCAAATATTTATATATTTTATCCGAACATTTTGTAACGACACATGCTGACGCAAAGTGGGCCGAGTTTCTATTGAGTTTTGGTATAGATCCTTTCAAATTCACACCCACTGTCACTCACTCGCACTGGATTCTCACAAACAGATTTACACGCAGTGTTGCCAATGCTACCGAGAAATGTATATTTTAAGCGCTTTTTGTTACAATCTACCACTACATCTCACAATCGCGGTAAAGTCTACCGATTTTCATAGAATTCCACAACACGACATTTCAGTTTAATTATACTATACTCGTATTCCCGTTTGGGGCTCAAAGGCTACTTGTCAGAGCCGTAAAGCGCTAGTAAAAAATTACATATTTCCAAATCAGTCATAGACAAGGCAAAACGACGAATGCTGTTAAACAGTTGCGGTCTCTGTTATGCTTTGCATATTTGTATTAGGGTATCTCTGTTTTACATATTCGGTACTTCAATATATTATGTATGTTTGCGAAAATTTTGTTTTAACAGTTAGTCGCTTAAACTTTTATTAACTTTTACTTGCTGAAAAGGACTTGTCCATTAATGGTTTTTTATTCGTCAATATTTCTAACCAGAATAAATTTTCTGCCTTTTTGCATACATTTAAGGCCTCCGATCTAGAGAAAAATGGGAATTAATTTTACTGTTTGTCTGTACATAAATCGCACCATTGGCTATAATAATTAACACATGAAAAAAAACTGTCAACAAAATTGTCATTCCAGGAATGAATGATTGAATGAAGAATCAAAAAGAAACAAAAATACGTTTTAATCAATTCACCAATTCTGAGTAGGCCAAGGGTTGAGCCCAAACAGCTAGGAAATATAAGGGTGTGATCAATGGATGATGCCACATTACAAAACATATTTTTTCTCAAAAACGGAGGCGTTTAAAATTATGATTTCTATGGTTACGTGTTTCATATTTTTGTAGCTTAAAGATAAATATAGTTTATTGGTGGTTGGTGATATCTTGGAATAAAAAACCAGCCTCCATACAAAAAGTGGACATGTCTTCTGTTTACATAAGTGTCTGATTTCAACAACATGGAAAAAGTACATGCAACCAATGATCAACAGTTAGCGGAAATTTAAAGCAAAATTATTTTGTTTTATTCTTCCCCATCTAATAATGGAGTTCCGCAAAGTAACGCCCGATTCCATCAATTATATTAAATCAGCAAGAATGATCAACAGCTACAAAATATAGGTTAAATACCGTTTTTATTTCAATATACCGATTTTTCGGATTATTTCTACCGAATTATAATTATTTTTTATAACTTAAGCAATTATTTTGCAAGTATTGATGACATCGAACGCCGGCTCACTGGCGTAGCAAGCACTTACAAAAATTCGTCGACTGACTAACGTCCTCCGTAGCTCAGTTGGTAAGAGCACGCGCCCGGATAGCGAAGGGACGTCCCTTCGCTCGAGTGCTCCCGTGCTCCCCTCGTGCTCGAGTCCCACCGGATGACACAGTCGATTAATTTTTGTGAGCGAAATTAAATTCAATTTCTACCGAATCCTGATTTTTATGTTCGGCAACACTGTTTACACGCAACTGGCGTATGTGTCCACATGTCTAAGTATGAGTTGTGTAATGAGTGCGTTATCTATTTATTTATCTTTATTATTTTATCTTTACAAGCTGCCATCTTATATTCGTACCTAGAACATCCAACCACGGAAGTAATCAGTTATACACGCGCATTTCTAGTTTCCAACGTTAACTATTACAATCACTTTTAATAGCGTAAAAATAATCAACTGTTTTGATGAATCTATACATTCTATAAAACTGTGGAAGGTCGATTCTGTACATTGATTTTAAAAAAAACTAAAGTATCTTCCAGGCCTTAGTTTAGGGAGTAAAGTACAAAAACCGGCCAAGTGCGAGTCGGACTCGCTCACGAAGGGTTGCGTACCATAGGTTACATACGAAAAAAAAATTTATGGGAGCCCCCCTTAAATATTGATTATATTCTGATTTTAGTATTTGTTGTTATAGCGGCAACAGAAATACGTCGTCTGAAAAATTTCAACTGTCTAGCTATCACGGTTCATGAGATAAAGCCTGGTGACAGACAGACAGACAAATAGACATACAGACAGACGGCGAAGGCTTAGTAATAGAGTCCCGTTTTTACCCTTTGGGTACGGAACCCTAAAAATGTAGTTTTTGAAATTTTTGTCTGTATGTTATACCTATCTGATGAACCAATATTGATGTACCTACCACAGTTTAAATATGTATATTCCTGGTGGTAATCTAGGGTATGTTTCATCTCGATAGTGGTAGTACATCCAGAGATACAGGTTGACCTCTTGCGCTCTACTTCACGGGACAAACAAGAGGTCATGATGACTGGACGGTTATTACGGTACAGTAATTACTTTATTATTTAACTATATAGTCCACAATAAAATATAGGTATACATATTTAGTGATACAGGGTGACCTCCCTTCACCATACGACAGAGAACAAATTAGAGACCACGATTACTGGACGGCGATAAGAGTATGAGCAGGCCTGTGTATCTTCCCGCGTAGGTAGCAAAAACGTACCTACGCGCGGCGACCCCTTGGTAAGGGACTAAACAAGTTGTGTGTCGCTAGCCGGCAGCGACACGCTCGCGCGTTTTATTCACCGGCGGTGCGCGACACTAGGTTGCTGGTTGGACGAGCGTGAATAAAGTCCTAGAAAGATGCGCTAGATGGCGTAAGTAGCTTCTTGTGGCAGTCAACCCTATCGCGTTGCGTGATAGTACGTCACTGAATAGGTTTAGTATATTATGAATCATATTCCAGAGTTATAAGAATGAAATTATCTTGCAGTGTATTTCTGTAGGTGTCTACACGAAAATGTGCTAGAGTCTGAGGCGAACTGAATTACTACATATCGTTGACAACATTGAGTAGATATTTCTTTGAATTTAATTGTAAGTCATACTTCTGTACGGAGTACTAGTACTTATTCTGTGGCCATACTACAGAGTACAAATTGGAGACCACGATTACTGGATGGCGATAAGAGTATGAGTCAATTTGTATCATCGAGTCAAAGCAGACAAAGTCACGGGCAACCGCTAGTGCTTATTAAACTTAAAGTAATCAAACACTTCCCCGTTATTACAAACTTAGTACCGGGTTTAAGCCAGGACTAAGCTATTAGCTAGCCAATTAGAAAATCGTTTCTCTATTAGATTATGTCACAAATGTGTCATTCATTCCTCTGTTGTCGGCTAATATTTAGACCTATTTTAAACCGGGTCTATTTTTTTGATTTTTTTTTTGAAATGGGTTTGCTCTTGACTCTAGACTAAGCCAGACCGACTAGACTAATAAAACCGATGTAGGTTTTTTTCTTGTTTAAAATGAGCCAAGTTACCATGACTTCAGAATCCATTTTAGTGAAATTGTAAAATGAACCGAATCGAGTGGAAACTCTTCGATTCGCATCACAACACATTGTGGACTTTACAACCAATGACACTTAATGAACATCAGTAGGCGTTGGCTTAACATGGTTGGCTCGTCTTAACGCAATATACCCTCCGGAGCAGGGAGTCATGTTTCATATCATGGTTGCCAATTATCCAATGCCGTTGTCAACTGCCAGACAGAACCATCACAAATTTATACAGGATTATCTTGTAAAACACCAACAACCTCTTATGAGCCAATTCTGGTGTCTAAATACGACAAATTTATCTATGGGACCAATATCGAAATCAACTAATACATAATTATTTGAAAAATCAATAAACCCGTCTGTATGCAGCACCTAATGACGCCATCAGAAGAGCTCTTGCCAGCATTAACGTTCCTTCCACTTTAGAACCTCGTGGGTTGGTCCGTGATGATGGCAAGAGACCTGATGGCCTCACGCTCATTCCCTGGGAGCGGGGACGAACCTTAGTATGGGACGCAACTTGTGTTGATACTTTGGCCCCTTCTCATCTCAGGGAATCAGCTCTTAAAGCTGGGTCTGCCGCTGAGTCGGCAGAAAACGCCAAGCGGCGCAAATACGAGTCTCTTGCAGGTGATTATGTGTTTGCATCGTTTGGTGTTGAAACTTTTGGACCGTGGGGACCTAACGCCAAATTACTTTTTAGAAAAATAGCCCCTAAAATATAAACAATTCTGGAAAACAAAAAAGCTGGCTCGTTTCTCGCTCAGAGGCTAAGTATGGCTATCCAACGCGGAAACGTAGCCAACATTCTCGCTTCCTTGCCTCATTGACACGGTTACATTTTTGAATAAGTAGATTTTTAAGTTTTGTTAAGTGTACATATTTAGTTAATTGATTATTCGTCTGTAATATTTAGTATACTGTTTAAATTGGACTTTTTACAAATTGATGCTTACCCATATTGCTATGGTAAGAACAAAAACGACCCCTATTTGTATTTGAAGGCTTCATTTTCAAAATGTATATAGCCTATGTCACTAGGTACCACAATCCCGCCAAATCCAACGACACCTCAATATGTCAAAAACGTCCAGCCGTTTGGGCTGTATGGCGTGCCAAAGAAATAGGCGTATGTTCATACATAAGTTTATAGAAAATAATTTTTCTTTCGTGCCGATGCCGATCGATGCCGCGTGGAGTGGCGAAACCCGTCGAGGTATTTTGCATGTTGGTGCTGGTAACTAACAACTGCATTCGTGCATGCGTATTGAGGGAGGGAGGGCGGTGCATTCTGCATTTGCCTGAACTGGTACTCAACGCGGTTGCGGTTGTTGTGGTTTTGGTGCCTGCGCTAGCATCTCTTAGCGGAAATTTAAACCAAAAAAAATATATTTTATTTTTCCCATTTTTCTTTCCTTCTGCTGACGCAGTCATTTTATACAAACAGATACATATGTACAGTACAGGTGATAGGCCATGAAGAACGGGAAAGATTTGTTTACGATTTCGACCTCGGAATACCATAAACCGAATTCGGATTTTGTTGGTTTCGATAAGGTACAATTTTGTCTAATTGCAAGCAAATCGATTTATATTCCAAGAACTAGAAATTTCGCAAACTTGGCCTACCATGTCGTGTGCCCAAAAAAATATTTCTCGCTAAACATGAGTAATGTCATATTTTTTTCTCCAACACACAATTAGCTGCTATCACCGTCCACACTTGCCAATGTCAGTTTAAGTGACGTAAATGTAGATGTGTAAATATGCGCGTGCGATGACCTATGTGTCGTTGCCATTATGTGTACAGGCGTCAGATGTTAGACTAAACACCGCGTAGTCTTATGCTTATTGAAATACGAGCCATTTTGCTACAACAATGGTTGTTGGTGTGCTGTACCAGTAGGTTTTACTCCTATGGAGGTGGTTCAACTGTCAGTCTTGGATGGAAACAAAAAAAAAACTTTCTTGTTCAATAATTGTTTATAAGCCGATTCCGGCAATTGTCGTATTTCCCATACAAACTTTCACTCCTCTTTTCATCCCGTTAGAGGTTGACTTTTAAAAAATCCTGAAATACGTCAGTCGTGATTTGCAACCAAATAGCTAAATAACAATTTTTATCGATTCAGTTTCAAAATTGACGGAGTGTCACACAGCTTCCCCTCTCCCTTTTTACCCCCTTAAGGGGTGAATGTTCTTAAATCCTATCTTAGTGCTTACCTACATACACTACGTCTAAAAGGAAACGTGGGGCATTTCAAGTTTCTAATCCTACTAGTTTGGACTTCTATCATTTATTAAGTACAAGTGGTTCCCCGCGACTTCGCCCGCAAGAGTTGGATCTTTTATATAAACTTTCATCCCCCATTTCACCCCCTTAATATTTTTGTATCGCGACAAAATGCAGCCTATGTCCTTTCCAGGGTCTCGAACTGTCTCCATACAAAATTTCATCTCAATCGGTTCAGTGGTTTAAGCGTCAAGAGGTAACTGACAGACAGACATACACACTTTCATATTTATAATATTAGTATGGATTAGTATGGACACCTTAATGACAAAAGGTTATTATAAAGTAGAGGATTATTTGAATGATGTAAACATGTGGACCAGGTCGCACCAGCACAATTTCTGTATTTAAACATTCTTTTTAAAAGAAGCTTTGACAATAGTGACTGAGTTTCTTGCGCTGCTTCTTCTCAGCACTAGTCCACGATTTGTCCCGAAGCAGTGGTAGGGCTTAAAATATATGTGTCCCCTGTGTACATGCATAAATAAATGACTTTCTCTCACTTATATATTGTTTTCTATCGTTTCAGTAAAACTCCCTGAAGATGAGGGCCCCGTGGCTGGCCGGTTCACCATCGGACCGGCCCCGGAACGGGATTGGGAGATGGTCCCGCCGGACGGAAAGTGGGGATGGTGTGTCCTCGTAGGTAATTTATTTATATATTTAAGCTGCGTATTTAAAAATTTGTACAGGTGGATTTGATGCCAGCAATTCGCTACCGATCGTACCTTTGGGCAGGCCTGTGTATCTTCCCGCGTAGGTAGCAAAATGTACCTACGCGCGGCGACCCTTTGTAAGTGGCTAAACAAGTTGGGTATTGCTATAGCCGGCAGCGACACGCTCGCGCGTTTTATTCACCGGCGGTGCGCGGACTAGGTTGCTGGTTGGAAAAGCATGAATAAAGTCCTAGAAAGATGCGCTAAATGGCGTAAGTACCTTCTTGTGGCAGTCAACCCTATCGCGTTGCGTGATAGTACGTCACTGAATAGGTTTAGTGTATTATGAATCATATTCCAGAGTTATAAGAATGAAATTATCTTGCAGTGTATTTCTGTAGGTGTCAACACGAAAATGTGCTTGAGTCTGAGGCGAACTGAATTACACCATATTGTTGACAACATTATGTAGATATTTCTTTGAATTTCATTGCAAAGTCATATTTCTGTACGGAGTACTAGTACTTATTGTGTGCTTTAGGCTATGCAGAAATTTCATGTTGGCGGCGGTTAATATTTATAATTTAAGGTTTTGGGGTGGTGAAGGATCTGCCTCCTAGTGATCCACTCCGGGCAACGACGTACAATCCTAACAGTGGTGCTAGGCTCCGTTATGTGCCGCCTGGTGACTACCACCCTCCCACCGGAGCCCGGTGCCAAGCAGCTTGCTGTTTTTCGTCGGTGAGTGGGAGTGCCAGAACCTCCTGGGTTAGCTCGCCTATCACCGAATCAGGCCATGTGTACTAGCATACATTACCGAATCTAGTTATAGTCCGACCGTCTAACTGAGTACTCGCCTGCGGGGTACAGGGGAGCGGGGGTAGTCCAGAACGGGGATAGTGAGCGGCGCTAGTGATTTAAATTTAGACAAGGGGCAATGTGGCCAGCCTTTTGGGTACTTTTCCGCAAGAGGGTGATCTAAGTCAGATATTCTATTTAAACTCATACGGTGTTATTACAAAAAAATAGACCAGGTTTAAAATAGGTCTAAATATTAGCCGACAACAGAGGAATGAATGACATATTGTGACATAACCTAATAGAGAAACGCTTTTCTAATTGGCTAGCTAATTAATAGCTTAGTCCTGGCTTAAACCCGGTGCTAAGTTTTTGTAATAACGGGGATAGTGGTGAATAGAATATCTGTCTTAATGTGTATAATTTAAGTTTGTAGGTCTTTGTCTATATATTTGTAAGTTTTTAATAATGTAGTAAAATAAATATTTATTCTTTAGAAAAGCTTTTTAAAAAGCCATTTAGACAAGTAAACATAATTATTGAATAACAATACACCCGACTGCAAAAATTATTATATTCTTGAAATGATATTTTCAATGGCTTTTATTTGATACCCATATTGCTATGGTGATGAAAAAAGGAATCCCCCTACTCCCTTTGTTTCCGTTTGTCGGCGCCATTTTTAAAATGTATATAGCCTATGTCACTACCACAATTCTGAGTTGTCGTTGAAACACCTCATATGTCAAAAACTGTCCAGCCGTTTGGGCTGTAAGGCGTGCCAAACAATTATACATACATACTCTCGAAAAACATAACCCTCCTTCCGCAGTCAGGTAAAAATAATGCTAATTTCGAATTTTAGAATTTCAAAATTTAAATTACTCTATCAAATCAAGCGCCAAGACTCAGTAAGGCGGTCGACCTATAGCAGAGTGGTCAAATAGAATTGTGTTACAACAAAATGATGACAGTGCTACACAATATACATTGTGAATCACCAATGCTTGTTTTCATTCGTCACAGCCTTGACCTCTCAATGACTATAATAAAACTAATAGACTGTCAGTATTCTTTGGTACTTTTCATTTCACTATATTTTATTATGTACTAGTGGTTCTCCGCGACTTCGCCCGCAAGAGTTGGATTTTCCATATAAACTTTCACCCCCTTAATGTTTTTATATCGCGACAAAATGTAGCCTATGTAAGCCTTTCCAGGGTCTCGAACTGTCTGCATACCAAATTTCATCTCCATCGGTTCAGTGGTTTAAGCGTCAAGAGGTAACAGACAGACAGACAGATAGACACACTTTCGCATTTATAATATAGTATCTATTGTTTGTAAATAATAGTACATAATGTTGCGTAACACTTTTGTATGAGTCTTAAGTGGTTAATATCACAATGATGACATCATTAACCCCTTTAGGATCATAAGACCGCTTCTATTGTGTCTGGAAACTTGATCTCTGAATGGATGGTTCGCATCGGTACATAGTTTTGTAAGTCATCATCATCCTCCTAGCGTTATCCCGGTTGTGCACTCGCACGCGAGGGCCCAGGGTCCGCTGACTATGATCCAGGATGTGGCAGATCAGGTAATTACAGTAGAGCGAATGCCATCCGACCTCCGTGACTCTGTTACCCGGGGAACCTGACCAGTTTTGGATCACGGTTACACATGCAGTCGCCTGAATGTGCAGGTTTCTTCACGATGTTTTCCCTCACCTATAAGTCTTAAGTGGTTAATGTCACAAAATGATTACATCATTAATGAGTTCTGTACGCATCTGTACATATTTTGTAGTACGATCATTTATAATGTCTTAGCCGAATTTCGACTACGAACAGGCCAGTGTATCTTTCCGCGTAGGTAGCAAAAACGTACCTACGCGCGGCGACCCTTTGTAAGTGGCTAAACAAGTTGGGAGTTGCTAGCCGGCAGCGACACGCTCGCGCGTTTTATTCACCGGCGGTGCGCGGCACTAAGTTGCTGGTTGGACGAGCATGAATAAAGTCTTGGAAAGATGCGCTAGATAGCGTAAGTAGCTTCTTGTGGCAGTAAACCCTATCGCGTTGCGTGATAGTACGTCACTGAATAGGTTTAGTGTATTATTAATCATATTCCAGAGTTATAAGAATGAAATTATCTTGCAATGTATTTCTGTAGGTGTCTACACGAAAATGTGCTCGAGTCTGAGGCGAACTGAATTACACCATATTGATGACTAAATTGAGTAGATATTTCTTTGAATTTCATTGCTAAGTCATACTTCTGTACGGAGTACTAGTACTTATTCTGTGCTACGGTGGCCAATGTCAACAGAGATTAGCCAACTGCGCGGGAGATATTACAGTGCACAAGTATGTGCGAAATGCACTCTCTGTTCCTTCACCCTTATAGTTCGTCGAGACGGCAGTCCGACATGACCGGAGAGAGATCAGGCGCAGGACCAACTGCTTAACGTGCTTTCCGAGGGGTGTCAACACACACAATAAAAAAAGTTTTAGCGGCAATGCACACGCATTAGATGCAAGTTCACCTCGGGTTTGGTGACATGGAAATATGCCGTGACTGTCAATTTGATGTATTACGCGAAAATCTACCGTCTTGTAATACGATAAGGTCCAAATTCCTAGTGCTTACTTCGTCTCTTATGGGCATTTTTATAACAAATCTTCATTTATGTTCCAGGAGCAACGCTAGTGAACATCTTAATACCTGGCACCATTAAATCCTTCGGTGTACTTCTGGTGGAGTTCAACGATGTGTTCCAAACCAGCGCCTCGGCGTCGTCGGGGATCGTCGCGCTGTGCTACTTCCTCTACAGCAGTTTAGGTGAGACATAAGACATTCCAGCTCAACTTTAACCAGAATCCTTTCATTTTTGTCGGACTAGTTCATTCAGACATTTAATCCACTTACGATCGATTCAATTAATATTATTAATAAATATTTTTATAACTTAAGCAATTATTTTGCAAGTTTTTACGAATTCAAATTGAATTTCGCTCACAAAAATTAATCTGAAAACAAAAAACTGGCGTAGCAAGCACTTACGAAAATTCGTCGGCTGACTAACGTCCTCCGTAGCTTAGTTGGTAAGAGCACTCGCCCGGATAGCGAAGGGACGTGGGTTCGAGTCCCACCGGATGACACAGTCGATTAATTTATGTGAGCGAAATTCAATTTGAATGTTAATAATTACAAAATATTTCACGTTCATTTTATTTCATGAGTGTATTTAAGAACAACGTTCTATAAACCACAAATAAAATTTAGTATTCAAACTCATTTGCATACTGAAAATGATTTGTGTTCAATACCACGACGACCATCTTGGTGTAGTGGTTTGCGCCACGGACTTCTAAACCAGGCGGTTGCGGGTTCGAATCCCGCAAGGGGCAAATGTTTGTGTGATGAGCACGAGCATTTGTACCTAAGTCATGGATGTTTATAAAAGTATTTAAGTATGTCTATCCGTTATCCTAGTCACCATAGCACAAGCTCACGCTTAGTATGAGGCTAGGTAATTGGTGTGTTTGTTGGAACAATTTATTTATTGTTTATTATTACCAACCGATGAATCGATAAATCAGTATCTTTGTAACGAGTAAAAAAACGAGAACATGCCTTATGTTTTATGACGTCCGTAAGCAGTAAAGTAAATCTCGATTTATTTACACTTTATTTAGAAAATATAAACTAAAATGTGTCGCGTTACATACTTTTAAGTCATTGCTATCCATTTTTACCCGTCTGCGAAAGGAGGGTTATGTTTTTCGAGAGTATGTATGTATGTAAGTATGTATGTATGTATGTATAATTGTTTGGACAGTGGACTTGACAGTTTTTGACACATGAGGTGTCGTTTAATTTGTCAAAATTGTGGGAGTGACTCCCACACTGCTACAATCCAGACTGCTACAATTTTTAATATGGGTACCAATTTAACCCGGGTATGACCTCTATCTTGTTTTAGGGTTTTTAATTTCCTATTACACAGAAACAGTCGGGTTTCTTAGTTTTTTTAAATTACCGTTTTTTTCTTATTCTTTATCAATAGCATTTTACTTTCATTGTTTTATGTGTTGTCTATGGAAACCGTTCGCATACACGGCCTTTTAGATTATTCAGACTATAGTCACTAGAAACGGGTGGGCGAGTTGTCGCTCAGCTATTAAAATTAAAGCGAATGTTATTGGGCGACTGGCGGTTTGAATTTAGAATAACTTTGGGCTCAATTCAAATGCGTCCTGTCTAAGATTAAATTTAGGTTCACTCTCTCTCTTTCTCTGCCAAACAAACGAAAAGAGACAGACCATATTAATTTAGAAACGTCAGACTAAACAGCTGTCCGTTGCTAAGGAAATGAGAGATTCAAAAATCTAATTCAAAATTATTTATTTCTTCTCCACAATCAAAGTAAAGACAAAAGATAGGCAAGGTTACAATTTTAAGGGACAGAAATTTGATTGTGAGAGACTGGCATCTGAGCTAGGCTTCATGCCTGTGTTACAGAGAACCAGTACTCTCCTCTCTAGATGTGATCAGATATAAATATTAACACAAAATACAGTGAGTTAAAAAGCAAAGCACAATAATGGAGAATTAAGCAAAAATAATAATAGCACAAACTATAACTTGTATGCGTGTGTGTAAGTGTGTGTGTGTGTGTGTGTGTGTGTGTGTGAGTGTGTGTGTGTGTAAGTGTGTGTGTGTATTTGTGTGTGTGTGTGTGTGTGTGTTTGTTTGTGAGTGTGTGTGTGTGTAGGTGTGTGTGTGTTTATGTCAGTATTTGATGCCGTTTACGGTAACATGAGATTTTCTGTGGTAGAGTAGTCCAAATTTTAAGGGTAATTGACCACCCATCTCTTGCAGTGAAATGAGGTTAGGGGGTAAATGTGTAACTCGCGATGGAGTCTGTTATATAGGAAGGGGCCTAGGAAGCAGAAAAAACGATAGACAATTCAATAGGGATGTCATTTGATGACGACTATAGTTCGACGAAAACACGCAATAACTTGTACAAGTACGTTAGAAATCGCATCACTTAATTTGACATTTCTAAATTATTGTTGGCTGTCTCTTTTCGTTTGTTTGATAGAGAAAGAAAGAGACTTAACCAAAATTTAATCTTAGACGGGGCGCATTGGAATTGAGCCCATTGATTGCAAGACTCATTTTTATCTTTGCCCACAGGTCCTCTATCCTCAATTCTGTCAGTGAAATGGTCGTACCGGACGGTGACACTCATAGGCGGCAGTTTTGCCGCATTCGGAATGATATTCAGCAGCTGTGCCTTCTCTATTTCATATTTGTACTTTAGGTGAGCGATCTTGTACCTTAATCCATACATTTAGTCCATGTCCATACTAATACGGATCTAATAATGTCCTCCTAGCCGAATTTCGACTACGGCGGCCTATCTCAACAGAGATTAGCCAACTGCGCGGGACATATTATAGTGCACAAGTGTGTGCGCAATACACAGGTGCACTCTCTATTCCTTCACTCTCATAATTCGGTGAGACGGCAGTCCGACATGACCGTAGAGAGATCAGGCGCAAGACCAACGGTTTAACGTGCTTTCTGAGCCACGGGGGTGTTAACACCATCAACTTCCTGACTCCGGAGCTGTGTCTTGAGTTATTTCAAGACAGTAAAACCCCACCCCCGTGGATAGTACCCAGCGTGCTGATCACTAGACCAACGAGGCTACTGATCTACACTAATGCTATAAAGAGGAAAGATTTGATTTTTTGTTTGTATTGAACAGGCTACGAATGAACGAACGAACTACTGTACCGATTCGAATGAAGTTTGGTACAGAGATAGTTTGAGACCCTAGGAAGGACTTTTTGTCGCGATATAAAATCATCAGGGAGTGAAATGAGGAAAATGTAAGTTTTTGTGGAAAATCCTACTTTTGGCGCGGGTGAAGTCGCGGGGAACTACTGGTATATTATAAACGCAGAAGTAACTCTGTCTGTCTGTTGAGCCTAAATCGCTGAGCTAGTTTGAGACCCTAGTAAAAACATGGGCTACTTTTTTTTTGTTAACAGTCGAACCGATTTAGATAAAACTTGGTACAGACCGAGACTTCAACACTGGAAAGAAATCATGCTTGAATGGGGTGAAAAGGGGTATAAACCGCAGCTTTCTAATCTCTGTTATGATTGGCCGCTGTAGTCGATGTTCAGCTAGGAGGACATTATTGTTATTTATTACTTGAGCGATTTATTACTGACATGTGTTTTACCTGACTGCGGAAGGAGGGTTATGTTTTTCGAGAGTATGTATGTATGTACAATACATACATACTCTCGAATACGGCCCTACAGCCCACATGGCTGGACGGTTTTTGACCTATGAGGTGTCGTTTAAATTGTCAAAATTGTGGAGTGACATAGGCTATATACATTTACAAAATGGCGTCCGCAAATGGAAATAAAGGGGGGAGGGGCGATTGATTTTTTCCTTACCATAGCAATACTGGTATCAAATAAAGGCAGTAAAAAGACCATTTCAAAAATATTATCATATTTGCAGGCGGGTGTATTGTTTTTTCAATAATTATGTTTGTTTTTTCTCCCCAGTTTTGGAGCGATGGTGGGTACCGGCGCGGGATTAGCGTTTCCGCCAACGGTGTACATAGTGACGTCATACTTCGTGCGGCTGCGAGGGCTGGCCAACGGGATATGTATGTCTGGATCTGCTTTCGGCAGCATCATACTGCCGCCTGTGCTTCGGTACCTCTTGGAGACTTATGGCTACAAGTGAGTTTATTTCTTTTTCTCTTGCATTTTTTGTCTTTTTTAGAAGATAGAAGATCTGTGTCTCTTCCTGTGTCTCAGTTTCGCTTTGTCCCTGTTCTCACTCATCTCTTTTTAATATTGTCGTCTCCTTTCTCTCAACATTTGCTGGCTCTTTCTAAGTTTGTTTGCTGTATCTTTCTCATTTGATGTTTTTTGTTCTTCCATCAGTTGCTGTATCTTTCTCTCCTAATTTAGTATTTTTATCTTCCTAAATCTAGTTTCTTTCTCCTCTTGGGATCTCTTTCGTTCGTTATTTGCTGTTTCTCCTGGTCTAGTGTATATCTCTGACGTCTGTTCCTATTATTCGCTTAATCAAATTTCTTTCTGCATTTGTTATCGTCTATCCCTCTTATCATTTGCTGGCCTTTTATCCTTGACTCCTAGTTACTTTCTTTGTCTCCATCTCTTTCTTTCATAATTTTGTCCTCGTCTATTTATTACCTGTCTTTATCCTTCTCAAGTGTCGTCTCTCTATCATTCCCCAAATTCAGTTTCTTCTCGTGGTGCCTTTCTCTTTCTTTCCTGTCATTTGCTGTCTCTGTCCCTCTCGCATCATCTGCCTCGCTGCCTCGTCTCTGCCCTGTTTCCGCCGACGCGACGGTGTACATGTGACGTCATACTTCGTGCGGCTGCGAGGGCTGGCCAACGGGATATGTATATCTGGATCTGCTTTCTTGCTGTGCTTCGGTATCTAATTGAGACGTACGGATACAAGTGAGTCACTTTTATCTCTGTCTTTCTAACAGTTATTTATCGAATTTTATTTTACTCCTACTCTATACTATTTGCGATGTAGCATGGTGCGGGTGACAGTTGTCTATGTGACGTTGACATCTGTCAGTGCCCCATGACTAGGGATGGACTTTATGCAATCCTTTTTATAGGTACCTGAAGATATTTACTTGCACCATAAATTTAGTTCTCTTTAATATTGTAATGAAAATCAGTGTGTTATTCAGTTGTACAGTGTAACTACATGTATAAACATAACAATATAAATATTTTATGGACATGTCTTTGTGATTATATTACAAAATTATTTAAATCTGGTTTATGTTTTTTTTCGTGACAACATTATTGCTCTATGGCGAAGGCGGCCATTTTGATTACTCGTTGAATTCTGTCAGTATGAGTGCTAGCGCCTTATAAGTGAAACTTATTTTCGTATTTCTGTTACTTTGATTGTTATATTTTTGGTTAATTTGTTATAGTTTGTTGTGTTGTTTGTTAAAGTTTATTGTTTTATTTCTTTAGTTTGTCATTATAACTATGCCTAAGCATACTAAAAAAACTGTTTTGGATAGTTAGGCCAGAGAGCTTGTTGTTCGCCTCCGAGATTATTTTGAAAGAGAACAACAAAATAATGGTCCGTTGTTACCACTGAATCAAATTGTGGAACGAGTAGCCGATGCTCTTGATATTGGCCGCAATCATCGAGGACATATCCCACTAGAGGGGAAATGGTATTAATTTTGTTCCAGAAAAATTCCGCCAAATCCGAAAGATTCCGAATGAACCGACTGAATGTCAAACACCGTATTAGTGATGGTCAATAAGAAATTAGTATCGATAGTCGATGTTATTGTTCAGTTTAATGGGAACAATATTTTATTACACCTAAGGTTAAACTTTTCACTAATGTGCAATATACTATATATAATATCTGATTTTTGTTCCTAAGAAATTTAAGTTAGTCATCAAATTAACCATTTAAAGTATGAATCATCAAAATTGTTATCAATCTATCCCTTGGTCACGCCATCACGCGTGAACGGCTGGACCTATTTCACTAATTCTTTTTTTGTTGTTTGTTATTGTCAGAAGAAGGTTCTTATGAAAGAAAAAAATATGAAAATTGCGCGGAAAATTATTAAATTCAGGAATACTTAACCACCATATAAAATTATTTCTAATCAAACCTTAGCGCTTTGGACGTTAAAACATTTTGAATGTAACCTTATGACGTTCGACCACTGACCTCCTTAATACAAATACGCTGGACTGCATACTGTCAACCTAACAATGAAGCCATTTAATTATCGCAATTTTGGCGCTGACGGCTATAGTGAGCGTGTGGTGACCATCCACGGAACTAATTTGACATAAACATATGATAGTTACTCTATCTTAGTTTCCTGTACACTCGGTGGGGACGCTTTGATTTGGCACAAAATTATGTGTTATTTCTTAGAATGTTTAGTCCAGCGTGCTTGTACTATAGAGGTCAGTGCGTTCGACATAGAATTGACAGATATCGTCAAAGAGGATTAAAAAAAACTAAATAACAGGACAAAGTCTGTCGGGTCAGCTAGTATATAATAAAAAATAAACTTTTGTTTGTAAAACAAATTAACTTCGATTATAACTAGCAAACAAATTGCTTAAATTATAAAAACATGAATTTAAAAGCCAAGCACAGAGAAATTACATTGAAATCTAAATACAGTAAGTATTTTTATTAAAATGCGTTTATTGTTTTCTAATTTCTATAAATTAAGAATAAGGCTCATACTTTATATACGACAGGAAACAAGTTTCTTAAAATCATGTTTTCCGATATTTATCTACCTTATTACCTAAGAACAGAGGCATCACTTTCAAAGTTTTAAAGCCCGGACAAGGTTTTTTTTTTTGAAAAAACAGGCTAAGTGCGAACTCGCACACGAAATTATACCATTATCTACTTCATAGTCACTTAGTCACTTCAGGTTTTTCAGTGAATGAGAATGTAGGTAAATACGGTAGGTATTTTGTCTAGAAGGGATCGTTTTAACAATAAAACAACCTACATTAAACATATTTCTGTGTAAATTGAATTATTTATTTTATTGATATATAATATATTCTTATTTATTTTATTGCCGTAAAGATTTTCTATCTATTTGAAGGCTCCAATTCCTCATTCGCTTCTCATTACATCCATTCATCACCTTTATTATCGTCACACACCTTACAGTAATAGAATAGATACACATATATTTACACACGCAAACATCCATACTCTTTGCTTTCACTACGCATCTCATTGTTCATAATCCATTAAACCAAGAAAACTATCAAACGTCATGTCAAGTGTCAGCGTTTTGTTATTTGCAAGAAAATCAATAATTCTAACAAAACCTTCCTCGGTATAGGCAGGTTAATGTCATTTTTGCATAGGTATTGATTCTAGTGCGCGAGTGTAAATATTTGTGTTATCGATTATATCACTATACCTCCGTGCTGCCAAAGTACTAAAATAATTATTTTGTAATGTAAACTGTGCACATAAATGTCGATAAGTCGTATAACCAATTCAGCGCAACACTAGTAACGAGTGTTAACGAATAGAATGAGAGGACATTATGGGCTAACCACTTAGTGGGAGCAAGATGAGACTTAAACGTCAGTACGCTTGACCGATTTATCTTGAGCCGTAGGAAAATTTTATGAACTTTTTAAAATTGCATAATTACTATTACTTACCAATGAAATGACATCACATCCGTTTTAAAATTCGATGTTTTGGTTTTTTTCTTACAACACAGTATAGAAAAATACGACATTATGTTAATTATTTCTCAAATCTCATTTTTTCGTAACAATTCATGTATTCACGTTGACATACCACACAGATCAATTGGTTTTTGACATACGGTTTTGACAGAACTGACACCTTCTATTGCGGTTGTCAGAGCAGATAAAGTTTCGGAGTAAAATAGTTTTTACTTCGCCTCTAGTAGGATATGTCCTCGATGGCCGCAATACTGTTTCGCGTATAACACGTGAAAAATATAAGGTGGGACATCTGAAAATAAATTATCGACCCCCAACAAGAAGCGGACCAAGGTGAAGCCAATTACAAATTTAGATGATTTTGCAAAGGATGCTATAAGAAATCATATTTATGGTTATTATAGTTGATTGGAGTTACCCACATTACGCAAGCTCCTAAAATCATCAAAAGAAGCAGACTTATTCAAAGGAGGTATAACTTCGTTGCGGCAAGTCATAAAAGATATTGGCTTTGTTTACAAAAAACTTAATAAAAGAAAAAATATTATGGAGAGGACTGACATTGCTCTGGCAAGATGTACATTTTCAAGGAAGGCCAAAAACATAAATGATTGGAGCAAAGTCGTCTTTTTGGATGAAACATGGCTTAACGCCAACCACACAGTTGGTAAAATGTTGGACCGATGATACGGCACAATCGTGTACCAAAGTGCCGGAGGGAAAAGGCGAACGCCTTATTTTTTGTTACGCAGGTACAGCAGGTGGATTCGTACCTAATTGTTTGCTGGCTTTTAAGTCAAAAAAAACAACGGAGTATCATGAGGAGATGAACTACGAAAAATTTAAAGATTGGTTCATTGGGCTACTTAATAATTTAAAGGAGCCTATGACCATTATAATGGACAACGCACCCTACCATTCGGTGCAAGTTAATAAACCCCCATACCGATCCCAACGCAAAAGCGAGTTCGTGAAGTGGCTCAGTGATAACGGAGTTACAGCTGATATGAAAATGTTAAAGACGGAGCTTATTGCCTTAGTCCGGCGTCACAAGCCAGCAACTCCTACCTATGCTCTAGACGAGATGGCAAAAGAAAAAGGCCACCAGGTCCTTCGACTGACACCCTACCATTGCCAATATAATGCTATTGAGATGATTTGGGCCCAAATTAAAGTATGCTTTTAATTTTAATTTCCTTTCAATAAATTCAATAAAGTAAAAGTATGTTATATACTTTTACTATTACTTACTTACTGGTTTTTGACATAAGTTTGTTTATTTTTAGGTTATGCTGCAAGGAATAACACTGCACCGCCATTTACGGCAAATAAGATGTTGGTGCTATTACAAGAAGCCATCAACAACGTACAACCAGAAGACTGGTCAAAGGTCGTCAATAAGGCAAAAACGGACATCATGTCTGATTGGGATCGTGACATCCATATTTTATTATCTGTTAATCTCCCTTACAGATGATGAATCTGGTGAAAATTCAGATGTTCCTGACTCTGATATGAGTATAGACGAATAAAATCTTATTATTCCTCATACTTTCAAGAAATCTTACAATGTTCTATTGTATCATTAATATAAATAAAGTTTTGAACAATAATAAATTAACTACAGACAACATATGTTTTTTATTATTTTAAAATATCGATAATTTAGCACAGCACTGCATCCCAACACTAAACACGCAATACGCGGTACGTTACATGCATAACATTTTTCATATTTTTTGTTTCAATTACCTTTTATTTGTAGACTAGAACTATCTGGTTGGGTTTAATTAAATATTCTACAATTATTAATGATTTCATATTTTACGAATGTGGTACAGCTAAAAAACTAAATCATAATTTGTAAATCTTGACAACTTTCAAGAGCGAAATGGAACGTTACTGCAAGTGTCACCCGCACCATGCTACGTCGCAAATAGTATAGTATGTTTCAATCTTAACACAATTTCCTGTCTGTGTCTGTCGTTTGTCATCCCATTCTTTTTTCTCACCCATATTATCTTTCATCTCTTTTCCTCCTATAATTTGCTATCTCTTTCTTTTGTCATCTCGTCTCTAACACCGTCTTATAATATATTTCTCTATTTAGTTCTTGTCCTTCTCTCGTCTTTTGTTATCTCTTTCTTGTCTAAACTAGTATTTTTCTCTGTCTATCGTCTTCCATCTCTGTCCCCAAGACTTCTGCACCCTCTTTATCTTCATAAATATATTTCTCTTATAATTTGCTGTTACTTTATTCCCTATACTAAGTCGCCAATCGCGCGACATCTGTTGTATGAAAAAATTATATTCTTCTCGAGATTTCGATGTTCGTTCCATAGAGATAGTTTTTGTATTTGAGCACAAGAATTGACAGAAAAGACAAAAAAAAAGAAAAGAAAGAAGAATACAGGTTAACCTGTAAAACCCCGTACCCCGACCCGCGGGCGGGTTAATAACAATTAATTGTCATTTGTGTCTGGAAACATGATATGTGAAAGTTTAAGAGGTTATTAGTAATAATAATAAATTGTTTCAGCAATCACTCCTACCTAGCCCCAAACTAAGGGTGAGATTGTGCTATGGTGACTAGGATAGACATATACTTTTCTAAACATCCATGACTTAGATACAAATACTTGTGCTCATCACACAAACATTTGCCCCTTGCGGGATTTGAATACGCAACCGCTGGTTTTGTAGTCCGGGGCGCGAACCACCACACTAAGACGGTCTTCAGTGTTTTTGAAATAAACCCTTATAACTTTTTGTTTGTTTCCAGAGGTGCAGTGCTGCTTCTAGGCGGCATTATGCTCAACGTGTGGGCTGCAGCTCTGCTGTTCCAACCGGTTGAGGAACACATGATCAGGAAGTACAAAGATCCCGAAGAGGACGAAGAGGGGCCCCA
This sequence comes from Pyrausta nigrata, assembly GCA_949316185.1. Classification (NCBI taxonomy): domain Eukaryota; kingdom Metazoa; phylum Arthropoda; class Insecta; order Lepidoptera; family Crambidae; genus Pyrausta; species Pyrausta nigrata. Next base: position 4,533,208 of record OX438964.1, on the reverse strand, counting down.
GGTAAGCACCTTGTGGAAGTCCCTCAGAGCATAGAAAGATAAGATGTGTAGGGGTAAGCGCGATCGCGACATTGTCAAAATGAACTATCTGTCTCCGCAGCGGATTTGTCAAAGATGTTTAATTTTGTATGGAGACAATGCCAACACCTTGTACATAATACTGAAAAATAGCACATGAAAAGCTGAATCTTTTTCGAAATGATATTCGCCAAATAAATATACGGTTTTCATGTATAGAGAAATCAAAATAATAAAATATTTTATGATGTCCAATAAATCTATCAAGTTAGTCAATCAGCTGTTTTTACTTATTGGTTATTTCTTTATAAATTTCAAAAGTGTTCTATAAGCTTACAAGACTTCTAGTTGTTGTAACTAACACACAATTTTGGCGACAGTTTCGCGAAGGATTACCGAGATATTACACATCTCTTCTTTCTATGATCTGAGACTAGTCCCGATGTAACAGCTATATGTTCATAAAATGCTTTAGATTCGGTATGTAAAGTTGTTATGTAACGTATAATTATTTTTATAACTTAAGCAATTATTTTGCAAGTTCTTACGAAATTAAATCAAATTTCGCTCACAAAAATTAATCGATTGTGTCCCGCCGGATGAGACAGTCGATTAATTTTTGTGAGCGAAAATTGATTTAATTTTGTTATGTAACGGTTAGACGAGTGATTAGAAGCCGAATTTCTCTTGTGTATTGCGCACATACTTCAGCACTATATTTTTTTCACGCTGTTGGCTAACTTCGGGTAAGATTGGCCGCGTGTCGTGGTCTAAAATTGGCTAGGAAGACTATTTAGGAGTCAGTTTAATATTTTTGTTAAAGACAAATTTTCAATTGTTTGAAACGTTCGATTTTACATTTCGTTTCACGTTGTTTAGAAGCTCCGAATAGTTATTTCTTTACATACCGAATTTCGCCTTTAATTAAGTAACTGTAAGTATTGTTAAAAATTTATGAGAATTATTTACTTAAAGACGGCTTTAACAGGAGTTCAGTTTTCAACTTAAATCGAAATAATAATAAAATACCACATACAGTTGGAAAACATTAATTTTTAAGGCCCACTTTTACGAAACTCGATAAATACACTTAGCGCTTAACATATTTTAAAACACCATTCTGTCTTTGTCAGTCATTCGACGTTGGCAGAAACGGGATGATATTTTAAACATAATTACCGTTAAACGTATTTAACGAGTTTCGTAAAAGTGGGCCTAAGACAATAAATTGGAATCACGAAAAAAAATCACAAGCATGGTGGAAGTTTGTGTTACAATTACAAAATAATACCACACATTACGCACTATTAAAACGGGTGTTTGAAATATCAATGTTTCGTTATTTTTTATTTAAACGTTACAACGAGTAACGTTATTATAACAATATTTTAACGAGTGTTTTTGAAAATGAAACGACACCATTGCGCATTGGGACAAACATCGCATAAAGTAAGCGAGAACATTTTTTATATGTATTTATTTTGCTGTATATCTGTCTGTCTTGTCCATGTTGTTTCTGTATCATAGACTAACGTTTCCATTTTACAGATTTGACACTTGTTTTATGCAATTTTGTGATATTGACGTGAATTTTACGTGCTTATGCAGTTAAATATATGTAAGACAGTTTAATATACGTCGTTTGTACCTACTAGGTGATTTAAAAATATTTTTATGACATTTATTAATATTTATAATATCATTATGTCAAGTGTCAAATCTGTACTGTTATTGTTGTGTGATGTCTTTGACTGTCTGTATGTTAGCTAGATTAACACATCTTTTCATTTACTACCTTACTTATGTATGAATACGGATAAAAATCATACGGAAACCCCTCATTTGACGGAGGGTGAATATTCAAATTGCTTATTGTTGCATCTCAAAGTAAGTGTTTAAATACCCATGTACAAATTCTACTTTATCAACTAAACAAAAGACATTTAAAATGACAATGTTGCTTGGGATCTTTAAGGCTTAGACTGCCACTGAACTAGACATAATAGAATTATAATGTTTGGGGTCTCCGGTGACCACCATAGCGCTCAATGTGTTAAATAAATATTATCAGTGAAAACATGTTATTTAGAGAAATCAGGGTTTTTAAACGTTTTATTTAACGCAGAAAACCTACATACATATTAGAAAAAAATGTTCAGTGTATAGATTTCTTGGTTGAAATGTTTTATTTCCCAGCACGAAGTTCTTTTTAATCATTCACCAACATACTTTTAACAAAAACTAACAACTCCCACTTCACTATAATCACTTTCCTTAACTGCAGCGCCGCCTAATGGGTGATAGTTTCATTTTCAAAACGCACTGTATAATAACGGTATTTGTAACGGTATTTTATTCGTTTCAACAAAGAAAGTGGTTATAACGTTGTGCATATTATTTTGTTTTAATCTGTCTAGTGTTTAAATAAGAAATCGAAAATTCGCACACGGGCAGGATTTGAACCCACGACTGTCTCGTGTTTTTTTTAAATTTCATTATATTCAGCTTATCAGTATTTTTTACGAAGCTTACCCGATTTTTACTCGATTCACTTAAAAGGGACTTATAGGGTTATTTTACTTCGTAAAGACACCAAATTTGTAGTTCTTTCTTAAAAATGTTATTTCATCAAAGACAGATTGAAACATATATTTCATGTATTTTCTGATGCTTTAGTTGACTGTTTACTATAGTTTTAGTAGAAATAATAAAACGTAGTGGTTACTGACTATTTTATAAGCCTATTTTAGACTGACTCATAACGAATGTTAGATTTAGACGGGACACGCATGAAAAAAGTTTGTGATATCTAAAAAATATAAAATATAATATTTGTAAAACTTAACTGTAACTGAAAAATATTGTTTTCTATTCTAATTCTTCAGTCTTATTTCAGATTACAGAATTAAAATCTAAAACGAGGAAAAAGATAATTATTTGATGTACCGTACGAAACTGAACTAAACTGATAACAAACTTTTGTGATGTGTGTACTTTAGTAAACGCTATATTTTTAAAAGTATAACGTAGCCTAGGGAGCGATTCTGCTACCGAGACTGATATTGGACACTTTACATCGCGTTAAGCTGCTTTCCTACCAGAGATATGTCTTCGCACATCTCCCAAGCGTGGCTAGTTTTTTTTTATCAATTTCTTTGTAGACAGAGTCGGTAGCACAGTGGCTAGCGTGTTGCCTCTTATGCGGGAGGTACCGGTTCGATCCCACGTGCCGCCATGTACCAATGACTTTTTCTGAGTTATGTACATTAGTTGTTTCACTAACCGATGCTCTCACGGTGAGGGAAAACATCGTGAGGAAACCTGCACATTCAGGCGACTGAATGTGTAACCATGATCCAAACTGGTCAGGTTCCCCTGTTAACAGGGTCACGGAGGTCAGATGGCAGTCGCTCCACTGTAATTATCTGATCTGCCATATCCTGGATCATGGTCTAAAGCGGACTCTTAGCCCTCGCATGCAAGTGCACAACCGGGATAGCGCTAGGATGATGATGAATCGATTTCTTTGTAAGTTTATTTCGAAAGTAAAATAACACAAAGCACAAAAACTACTTTCGTGAGAATGTATTTATTAAAAAATTGCGAGTGATTTCATGGGCCCAACTGACTGATGTCACTGACCGCAGCTATAGGTATAACACTTTTATGGTACTTTTTGTAATATATAAACGACTTTTGTTGCTGTCTATTGTTATCTTGTGAATTTAGTACCAATCACTTGTCAATCAAGATACATAATATGATTTGTATTTTCTTTAAGCTACATATATGTGAAAACCATAGGCTAAATGTTCATTGTTTTGTAACTTATATTGCATTGTTAAAAGCTGTTTGTTTTCCAATAAAATAAAATAAAATAAAAATAAAAAGCCATCCGCTAAGCAGAAGATGGGCTAAGCGAGGCTAGGTATTTACTTAATGAAGCAATTCTATTGTTTCTTACAAACATAACTCTGGTGGAATCACCTATAATCCGAAAAGTTCCGTGCGCCACCGTCCTGCGGAGCGATCAAGACGGCTCGATACGCTAGATGTCAGCAGGGACGGGTTTTGTTGCGGGGAAGGGGATTCCCTATGACAGTCGCGTGCGATGCAAATACACGAACTATTCGGACTATAATGCCATCGCGCTATTTTGTTCCATGTTTCAGTACCAGAATCGTTCTCTTAAAACATGTGCTGTATCTTTCAATGTTTTAAAATGACATACACTAACCGTTTCTGGGCAAAGCGCTCTGATTTTCTTCCAAATTTACGTATTTCATTTTAGTACATATTGCCTTTTGTTAGTAGTATATTTAACTGTGTTCTTCCTATGTTCTTCTTCCAATTACGTTCAAAATTACTGAACACATCCATCTCTTTCAGGACGACATACTCTTCGAAGAGGAGGAACCGATCGAAACGTACAATATGACGTCGCAACTGCCAAGGAATCCGACCAGCGAGAAAATGAACGGACATCCAGAGATACAGAAGAATCTGTCACAGACTCAGATGCACAACAGCCAACATTGCATGCCGTCCCTTTCTTCGCAAAGCCAGTTGAAACACAACTTGTCAAAACGGAAGCTGTCATACACTAGACCCATGTCAAAAACTAGGCTGAGCTCTGCGTCTATAGCTTTAGATGGAGTGCCAGATATAAGGAAGTTGGGGTCACAGGAAACTTTTGGTAGAAGACTTAGCACTGCTGGCCCTAAAAGGAATATGTCCACATCGAGTTTTGCTTACGTTTCGACCCCATTTCACGGGTCGACACTATCCGCTTTCGATCGACCCAACGAATTCGCGTCTCAATTCTCTTTGAAATCTGTGACGGAGAGCGTTGCTGACGTAGCGTATTGCTGCTTCTGTTGCAAGAAGAAGCAAAGGAAAGAACCCAACAAATTCTTCGATTTGAGTCTCCTAACTGATCCGACATATTTAGTTATTCTAATATCGTCCAGTACAGTCGCGATTTCGTGCACAAACTTCATTATACTCCTACCGTCCCACGCGCAAAATGTTGGCTTCGAAAAATCACAGGGGGCGCTACTGCTCAGTACAGTTTCAGCTCTTGACTTGGTCGGACGTATCGGCGGTTCTGCATTGTCAGATTTGAATTTAATTCCTAAGACTTTTTACTTCGTCGGCGGGCTTTTGTTTTCGGGGGTAACTTTAGTTATCTTACCGTTTTTGAAGTCGTATATCGGGATAAGTGTGTGTTGCGCATTTTTCGGCCTGGCGTCAGGCATTAACAACGGTGTCACGACACTAGTTATGGCCGAAATTTTGGGCGTCGAACGTCTGATGTCAACGTATGGAATTAGTTTGTTCGTCAACGGTCTACTACAATTGATCGGGCCGCCCATCTGTGGTCTGTGGTTCGAGAGAGACCATAACTTCACGAATATGTTCATTACTTTTGGTTTTATATTCATCGCGGGCGCGTCTCTATGGTTGTTTATGCCGATCATAAACAGGAGAAAGAGAGCCAAAGCTGAGAGGGAGGCGGGAAACCAAAAAGCGTAGGTATTATTAGTGTAAGGATCAAGCTATAGACAAGAGGCTAACCCTCAATTTTCTGTACATTGGTTGAGCAATGGTCTTGTCAAAACTCAAATGAAAATATAACACTGAGTGTTTTATCGTCTACCCTACTACAGTCTTAACTATGATGTTTTAACCGTAGATTTTTAGTTTTTTTCTTTTTGTCCCTCAATTTTATTGTTCTTTCGTTGGGGCCATCTTTGACACCATACAAATATTATTTCTATAGCTTCGAAGAGTTCGCAACACTTGACAACCATATAGCGGTTGATACGACGTGAGAAGTCAATTATGTATTCAACTTAGGGCAAAATGGACATAAAAGTTATGAAGTTTTAGTCTTTTTGAGACGATTTTAGGTGTTAAAAATGTTATATTGGCGATACCTATACTATTGCTATATCTGCTTAATTAGGACGTCCTGTTATTTGAAACGTAAAAAACATTTTAAATGTAGTTGATTAAACTAGGCAAGATTCTTCTAATTGACTGCCAAAGCTAGGCCAAAATATATTTGAAATATAGGAAAAAAAGTGATTTCTTATAAAGATTATATGAATGTTTTAAGTCTTTTGAGCACTTAGCCGAATTGTAAGTGAAAATATTTAGTAGGTATATTTTATGTAACTAACAAAATACATTAATTATTCGATGAAATCTATTTAACCCAATATCCATCCATTAATAAATCAATACGTTTTTCTTTCAATTAAAATATTTTTATGTAACTACTACAGTATCACAATACTGCTACAAAATCAAAGCCAAAATCCCTTTGAAATATTTTTATTTTTGTATAATTCATACTAATATTGTAAATGCGAAAGTGCGTCTATCTGTCTGTCTGTTACCTCTTGACGCTTAACCCACTAAAGACAGTTCGAGACCCTGGAAAGGACATAGGCTACTTTTTGTCGCGACATAAAAATTATGAGGGGGTGAAATGGGGGATGAAAGTTTATATGGAAAAATCCAACTCTTGCGGGCGAAGTCGCGGGGAACCACTAGTAAATAATATAATGCACAACAAATTAGTTAAAATGTGATTTGAGCAAAAATCAACGTTTTAGTTAATAAGTATTTCTAATCGTACTTGATAGTAAAATTATACACTAACCATTATTTTTTTTCTTCGTGTACATATAGTAAATAAGTTTAATTATTATTACCGAGGTAACGGTATTTATAAAGGAAAATAACTTGCGTTAAACCGGGTCTGCTACAACTAAGTTCTTGTTTGTTTTTGTATAATCTTCACACAACTTTTCAGATTATTTTCTTCCTAATTTTTTTTTTCATTTTTGAGTAGGAGACTTGGTTTTAATTCTCAATATTTTTTATACCTATGTAAGTTTTAATAAAATTTTATATTTTTGTATTTTATTTTATTGAGCGTCGGTGGCGTAGTGGCTAGCAGATTGCCTCTCATATGGGAGGTACCGAGTAAGATCTTACGTGCCGTCATGTACCAATGACTTTTTCAGTTATGTACATTAGTAGTTTCACTAACCGACGCTCTTACGGTGAGGGAAACATCGTGAGGAAACCAGCACATTCGACCGACTGAATGTGTAACCGTGATCCAAGCTGGTCAGGTTCCCCCGTTAACAGGGTCACGGAGGTCAGATGGCAGTCGCTCCACTGTAATTACCTGATCTGCCACATCCTGGATCATGGTCCAAAGCGGACCCTGGGCCATCGTGCGCGAGTGCACAACCGGGATAATGCTAAGATGAAGACTATTGTATTTTATTAAGGAAGGTTTTATTTATTTATATATGTTTAATAATAAAAATAATAGTTACCGATGAGGCTCTCAAGTTTTGTAATAATGAATACAAAACGCACTGGTAGTATAAACGAAAAAAAAAACAATCGATTTTATTATAATTCTTGCCAAATCATGTATTTTTGTATTTAAAAAAGTTTCTTTTTTAATTCTTGAGACTTAGACAAGTGTCAGTGTTGCCAGGTGACGGTTTTGACACCCCCCCCCCCCCCCCCCCCAAACCTCACGCAGAATCCTCCTGAATGTTATATGAAAAGACGATTTATTTTCCCCCTAAACACATATTCTGTTGCTGCTGTTTGTTGTGTAAAGCTAATATGTTAAGGCCCTCTGAAGGATGAAAAAACACAAAAGGGGAGGGGGGGATTCCCCCTAATCTGACATCACTGACAATTATCAACTGTGCTTATGATATGTAATACAAAAAGATTTTGTGATAATTATACATATAAATATTATATTTAGTGTAATTTCTGTAATTTTAAGACCATTCCAGTGTCATTCCTAAATTTTCCAAATCAATAATTTTACCTAATTAAGATTTATTCGTATTTTTAACAATCTTATTATTAGTATTGTAATAATGACTATTATTTTAATTGATAATTTTTCTTAATAATTAGCTGCAATCATTGTATAAGAATAAGAACGGTACAAGTATGAGTTACCAAGTGTCAAAACTAAGCTTGGTTTTGACATTTGGCACATACTAAAACTGACAAATTTTGCTATTCATTACGATTCTATTACAACTTAACCAGAGGAATTAAAGTCGTGTTGGTATGGGAAAATGGTTTCGTTTTCTTCAACGCTGATCCCATAGAGAAAGTTGTATTAAGACACCAGAATCGACCCTTACATGTTAGTGTTTTACAAATAACCTAGTATAGGCTTCTATCCTTTTATTTGGTATTTTTATCTTGTATAATGTGTTTTTGATCTGTGTACCGTTGCGAATTATTAATCATATTGTTACTTAATTTTTAATTTACTTAAATACTATTTTTATATTAAAATAAAGTATCGTGATTTTGAAGCTTGTTGTTTTAATCCACCTTAAATAATTTAATAATCTCCTCCTTGTCGAATTTCGACTACAGCGCCCAATCTCAATAGAGATTAGCTAGTGCACATGTGTGTGCACAAAACACAAGTGCACTCTCTGTTCCTTCACTTCCATAGTTCGGTGAGTCGGCAGTCCGACATGACCGTGTTAACGTTCATTCCGAGGCACGAGGGTGTTAATGATATCAACAGCCAAATTCTGACTCCGGAGCTGTATCAGAGTTATTTTAAGACAGAAAAACTGAGAAACCAATTTCGGCCCGACCCGGGATTCGAACCCGGGACCTCTCGGTGTGCCGCTCACGGCAGCACGTTGGTATCCAATACTTAATAATAATAATAATCATTTATTTCAGGCAACAAATTTTTACACAAAATTTTGGCCCATATAATAAATACCGTAAAGACTAACATACATATAAAATATAAATACATTTCAATAAATTACGAATAACACGCGTCAGCGACTTAGTTGTAGGCGCGCGGTGTCGGCTGGCAGCCGTCCTCGGAACTTCCGGAACACGACTCCCTGCGGCCAAAAGTCCTCCTTCATGAATGGTACTCTTACCACAAACGAACTAAAATTCACCTTGTGGCGAGATTCCAACCGTTCGACCCTCAGGGTGAAGTTGGACTTCATCCGTACATAGTCTACGACCTCCTCTACCTTCGTAGACCAGTGCAGGCGGGACACATACAGCTGCGTTGAGCGTATTTCGGGACGCAGCGGATGTTCGGGTCCGGTCGGTGCGGTGCCGTGGTGGTTCCGGCTGGCGGGCTTTCTCCTCCTTCTTTCAACTTTCGAAAAGCCCTGCTCATCGTCCACCGAGGTATCGTTGCCTCGGTGGACACGGTGCCGGTGTCGACTTCTTAGTAGATTTCCCCGATAGTTTGGTCTGCCGTAGTGTGGCAGCAGCGGCTGCGTAGGCACGGGGCGGGGGGCTCGTGACAACGCTTTTCATCGGCTCCGCGAGAGCGGGGCGGGTGGCGAGGGGCGGCGGGGCGCTGCGGTCAGCAACAGCCGGCGGCGACTCTACACTGCTGACCGATGCGTTTTGCGCACCTCGACGACGCGTGTTGACGTAAGAGGCCACGTCTTCAAGGACATTATGTCCTTCAGAAGCCTGGTGACGTCGTCAAAAGTGACAGGGGGCAGCTTGTGTAGCTCCCTCGCCACGAACGCAGGCACGTCGTCCAGGTCGGTCTCCTTAAGTAGCGTGATGATGTCTTGGAGACTTCTTTCACCTCTTTCGTCCCTCCTGCGAGACGGCATTCGGTCAGTCTTGCCGAGCGTCTGGTAGAGCAACACCTTGCCACTGCGAATATCCTCTTCGGTGAACTTGGACTTGTACTAGTAACTACAATATTATGTGAAAAAATGGGATTCTTCCCCCCCCCCCCCCCCCCCCCCCCGGTCTACTCCCGCCCGCTACCCTGTCTAGCGATGGGCGATTAGTACTAAATTAATCGAATTATTCGAATGTTCTCGGTAATCGAATGTATTCGATAAGCAAGTCACGGCACTCACTGTGTTCTGAGCGCACAGTCACAACAATTCGATCGAATACATCGAAGGCCGTGTTTTGAGCGTAGGTATGTAATAGTTGTTATAGATTATCATTCGAATATCGATTATTTTTCGATTACTTTTTTCGAATTACTAAATCGACAATCGATAGTTTGAATGATTGATTGTCAATTCATTCGATAATTTTTTTCGAACAATCGCCCATCGTTACCCTGTACCCCGCAAGCCGTCTCGGAGTAAGTCAAGCGGTCGTTCCATAGCTATCACGGTTCATGAGATACAGCCTGGTAACCGACAGACGTACAATGGAGTCTTAGTCCTAGTCACCAAGCACAAGCTCACGCTTAGTTTGTTTGGGGCTAGGTAATTGGTGTGTTTGTTGAAACAATTTGTGTTTGTTGAAACAATTTAGTAATAGGGTCCCGTTTTCACACTTTGATACGGAACCCTAAAAAAGGTAAAATATTCTCGTTAAAGTTATCATTCAATCCTCTTCCCAGCTCGAGCCGTTTGCCGAAGAGGAAACAGGCGAGGGCGACACGGAAGTCAACCCGAAACTGGTCCTCACGCCTGAGGACATCACGCCATCCTGCGACAAACACCCCAACGGATCTCCCCCCATCTTCAAAAACCACTCGAACGCCAACATCGATGAGAAATCCTCACCGAACAGGCAAGAGAACTTCGCCAGATCAGCTAGCGCGGCTCTGGTAGTCTCCAGAAACGAGGATCGTTTAAAAAAAACTACGCCAGTGTCTTCGAAACACGGCCTCCAAAATATATCCAGCAAAAACCATCTGCCTAGCAACCCGTCGTTGTTGGAGTCCGTACCAGAGGGCAAGGCCAGCCGTGTGAACTCCACAGACGCGTTTGGCAAGAAACTAGCGGTTCCGAAGACGCCAAAACGAAGCCCTTCAACGTCGAGCTTCCAATACATGTCGACTCCATTCCATGGCTCCACGTTGTCAGCTTTTGAAAAACCAAGCGAATTCGCCTCTCAATTTAGTCTGAAATCGGTGACAGACAGTCTTGCGCCTATAAGTTACTGCTGTGGATGCAAAAAAAGACCTAAAGATGACGAAACTAAAAAGGAACCTAGTAAGTATTTCGATGTGCAACTTTTAAAAGACCCGATTTACTTGGTCATTCTTATATCGAACTGCACATGCGCGATTTCGTATACGAATTTTATCATACTAGTGCCGTCCTATGCCAAGGAGTGCGGATTCGATAAGTCGTTAGGAGCGTATCTGTTATCGATAATATCTGCTCTCGATTTGGTAGGTCGTATCGGTGGATCAGCATTGTCGGACGTAGTGTTGACACCGAAACGTTATTTCTTCATTTTCGGTCTTCTATTATCCGGTATCAGTCTCGCAATGATACCGTTGGTGTCGAGTTATTCGGCGATTAGTGCTTTCTGTTCGATTTTCGGTATCGCATCTGGTATCAATGTTGGTGTGACCGCGTTGGTGATGACTGAAATGCTTGGTACCGAAAGACTGATGTCGTCTTATGGTATCAGTTTGTTTATGAATGGTATTCTGCAGTTGATAGGGCCCCCTATATGTGGGTTTTGGTTTGAATATACCAAGTCTTACAAGTCGTTATTTGTCACTCTTGGTTTTATTCTAATAGGGGGAGCGGCCTTATGGGGATTTGTACCAATAATAAATAGAAGGCGAAGGCTAGCGGAGAGGAGAAAAGATACTATAGATAAGGCGTAACTGTTAAGATATAGGACCGTATGTCTATGTGCGCATGGTTGGAAATCGTTTGTTAATAGAAGGTTAAGGAGTATTGTTTTTTACCGGGTTGCTATCTGAACTGTGTAGTGAGTATTAAAGCAGAATTTATATTGCATAAATCATATTTTTATTTTCTTAGCCAACCATCTGGTAAATACGACCTCGTCTCGCGACTTGTGATAGAAAAACACTCATACTCATACCTGTACGGTCACCAGATTTTAAGACGTACTCACATACAGACAAAGTGCATACCTACAATTTTGTACTCCACTGACCTAAACTTAGGCCTGTATCAAATGCCCTGTATATTAGATTTTTTTAAAGCAACGTACAGAATTTGTACAGTTAAAACTAAATTATAAATACTGTAAATATTTTAATAACAATATCAAATATTTAAAATGCATTTTACAAAATCAGAAGTTTTTTTTTAAATTATTGCCAGTAGTCATGTAGCAATCCTGGTGAAAATCAAATTATATCGATTCAAAGAATTTATGGGAAAAGCTATGAGCAAAAGAGATCAAATACGTTTGTAGACTGATGTTATCGCTTGCACCGTCGCATTTTAACGAATTATTGAAGCCATTATGTTACGATACAGTGTGCTGAAAAAAGTGCAAGTCAAAAAGGGGTGGTTTAAAAGCAACTTAAGTATGCAGGAAGAAACATTTTAGCAAACAATGCGAATATTAAAAAGCCTATCTGAGAGTAATCTAATTCATATTATTGAATAACAATTTTAACGTCCGTAATGTCGGTCGACTCGATTGATATTTTCCATATGAACTAAGTTCGTAATTGGATGTTTTTCATATGAAATAAATTCGTTTTCGATAGGCTTTTTTTTATTTATTTTTTCAAAGATTTTTCCGGTATTTCAAAGTGAACCTGAACCATCTCCGTAAATTTGGCTCATGCTTTTTTAGCATCCTATTATATTATAGTAGTATGCTACTAATTTTTTCTATATTTCATGAATTATTATTAGTTCTAAATCATATTTTGTAAGTTATTAATACGATTTATATTACTGATCAAGTTATTAATAACCTCCAATACATCATTAAGTCAGTTTCATCTGACAGATACCGGATTATGGTATCGATACCAGTTTTCGTCATCACTAGTTACCAGATATTTGTAACTGTCATATTGGATTTGAAATAGTATCTCACTTCTTTATTAGATTTTATAAAATGCATTCGACAGATTCAGAGGGATACATAAAATATAAGAATGTTTTTTAACTATCTACTAGCCCAAGTTTATATAAAACAGAAACAAAGTTGGGTTAGTTACATCATTCATAACTGAGGAACGGCTGGACCGATTTTCATGATCTTTGATTTGTTTGCTAGTTTCTAGTTTTTAGCGTCCCTCTAAATTTGTCTCCGAGTGTAGTATTTTTGTTTCATAATCGTACCATTTTCAAGTTCCTGTTACCTATGTTATATTTAGCATAACAAGATAATCAAAGTATGATTCATTATGACAGTTTCAAATCAATATAAATACGACTTCTTAATTCTTACATTTTATTGTATAAAATATATTTTTGGATTTAAATGGGTTGGGTTAATAGATATTAATTAATGTCTTAGAATCTTTATCAATAAGAATTTATGTAAAAAATATAAATATCAGTTGATGAGCGAATTTTTTTATTATTTCTGTCATTACTGTTTATAACGGAAACTTTTTATAAAATTCGTACAAAATTAACGTACACACGGTCGCACGTTAGGTTACCCCATTTTGACCTTGAAGCCGCCTCTATTACCTACGTAATAAAAGCTGATTTCGTGTCCACATTGGTAATCCGACGTGCTGCCAACGGTACGAACGCATCTTCCTGTAAAGTAGATATTAATAACTCATTATGTAATAAACAATTGAATTATTATTACTAACGCTGGTAGATTTAATTATAGATGTGCGTGTCTCGTGAGGTGCTTGTGGCGCAGTGGCGGCAGCGCTTTGGTAGTGATACCAAAAGTTAAGCAACCCACGGCGCGGTCGTGATTGGATGGGTGACCATTCCGACCATTTAAGTGACGTCCATGACAAGCATCTCGGAAGGCACGTTAAGCAGTTGGTACCGGCTAATATCTGTGGTATTAGTCGTTAAGCCTAGTCAGAGGCCCTAGGGCGGCTTGATAACTTCTGACAGTAAGGTTTGTCACTTGCCTTACATACACCCCTCCACCAATCCGCACTGAGCCCGCGTGGTGAAGTATGGCTCGTTCCTCCTCATATTTGAGGTGAGGCCTTTTCCCAGCAGTGGGATCTAAAAGGCTGACTTATTTAGTGCGTGTCTGGGACATGGGTAGTGGATTATGTAACTTTTAATGAAATTATTTTGTTCAAAGTTTCGTTGCTAAAGTTGGCCATTCACGGCCAGTTACACTAATTAGTCGGTCTGAGGTACGACCAAAATTTTACGTTTTCAATATCGGTGATAAAAATATAGGCATAAGTACTAGAAAGTAACTTAACGTATTTTTTTTTCACAATTGCCCATATTTAACCGGTTCTAAGACCTTGTCGCCCACTTTACCTACTAATTTAAAAAAGTAAAAGTCCCCTTTACGTGGGGAATTGCCCCACGTTCTAACAGCACTGAATGAACGTCAGTTTTCAGATTATTTTTATGTTAGTGAGTTGTCATTTTTTGAACTGACCGTGAATGGCCAGCTTAACAGAGTAACTGAAGTTATCAAATGTGACATTTTCAAGCGATTTCAATCCTAAATTGTTAGCAACAGAGTTACGTAATTAGCCCCATGGGCGTATGGGACGAGAAATATCGGAAAAAACACAGTCTGGTCGTAAATAATATTTTCTATATTGTTTCGGATCTGGGTGTTGTGGTGCCATCGTAGTTTCTGATTACCAGACCACAAGTGCTCAGAACAATGTCTGTGATGGTGTCCAATATTTTATTTATTATCACTGTTTGAATGTCTTCGGGTTCTTAGCTCAACTTATGATGGTTTTTGCCAATAATAACAGATGGCGTGCACATCTATAATTAAATTTAAAATATGAAAGCGCTTAATAGTCAATTGGAGACCAGTGCCATTTTAAATAGAACGAAATATGTGAACCGTATGCCTTAATAACGAAATATTAAATAGATATTCCACAGCAATAGTATTATTATTAGTATATCTAAATAAGTGAGACGCGGTGTGGGTGACGTAACTTGGGGCGAAAAATAAGGGTCTGTTTCACCACCTCTAAGTCAGTTTTGACCGATCAAGAAGAAATAGCTACCGATTTCTTAGGTGCGCTTACTCGGGCACTTAAAATTGCTCAATTCCTGTCAGCACTCGTCAACTCTATAGTAATTCTGTAATGTAATAGTAACTCTGTAGTAATTTTATTTTAGTTGCCATGACTCTGGAAATGGGCGAAGTTTTGCTAGTTCACAAACTATATTCGGCAACTCGTATCCGTGACATTGGCTAGCGATGGGCGATTGTTCGAAAAAAATAATTTAATGAATCGACAATCGACCATACGGACTATCGAATTCGGAAAAAAAATAATCGAATAATAATCGACAATCGAATGATAATCTATACTCGGCTCTTCGATGCATTCGATTGAATTGCCGTGACAGGACAGGCAGCGAACGAATGACTGTTCATTCGTTAGTAGTTAATAGTACGGCCTGCGCACCGCACGCTCCGGTATTGCTCGTCGCGTAATCAAAGGATAATCGAATAACTGCGGTTGCTTATTGAATACATTCGATTACAGGGACCATTCGTATAATTTAGTAATAATCGCCCATCGCTAACATTGGCCAATGTAGAAATTGTGGAATGGTGGAACGGCAGTGCAATGCAGAGGTGGTGGAATAGGCCCTAACGCGCGCTTATACAGTGTTATTTTATTTCGACAATCGTCAAAAATCTGTAAACGTGAATCATGATCAGGGAATATAAACAACAACATTATCTATGGTTACGATTAGCCTGGAGTTCACCAACACATTTTTATGTTTTAATCAGCCGATTAAGCAATATTTGACATATTTTGTATGGGAATTCTGTCAAATTAACCGTCAATGGAGGTTTACCTGCTGTTTAAACATTGGTGCACTCGTTTATTAGGCTGCGTTTTCACCATGTGCCATCTTCGCACATTCGATTGACACCCTATACAATGTGTTTGGGAACCGACCCGACAAACTTTAAGGGCTTTTTCTACAGTGAATTTTAATGATAAAATGTCCTATATAAGTGGGGTGAAAATTCAACCCTTTTGGAATAGCAGCATTTTAATAATTTGGTCATCGTGTAGGAAACATATTGTCAGATAACTCAAAGAGAGTGGCAATTCAATAAATATCACTTAAGTATTGAAAACAATATTGTAGACTGTTAAAAAAAATTTTTTACCCAAAAATATAGGTCAAAATTAAAGTTGCTGTAATTAATCTCAAAAATTTTAAGTTGATTTGTCACCCCACATGTATGGGACATTTTATGATTAAAATTGAATGTAGAAGAAGCCCTTTAAGTTTATCGGGTTGGTTACCTAACACATTGTATATTATTGATCCATATAAGGCTCGAATTCTCAAAGTTACGTCATTCACAACAGTTTTCTGCGAATTTTTTGATGTTAAGTTTTGCATCAGCTGAATGTATGGTCGTTTCCTCGTATGTATGGAGTTTGAACAAAGTCAATTCCTATTTTACCATCTCATGTGCGATTAAATTGTATCAAGCGTGTCTCTCTTCACAGTTTTGGTATGAAGCTACATGTATATGCGCGGCCCTGACCGTCGGGTGGGCTGTTTCCACGGACCTTTATTATACAAGTACGCTGGACTAAAGGTTTCTAAGAATAACATAATTTTTGTGCCTAAAAAAAGCGCCCCCACTGAGTTGTCCAGGGAACTAAAATAAAGTAACTTACATAAGTTTATGTCAACTCTTTAGTTCCGTGAACGCTCACCACACGTTCACTACAGCTGTCAGCGCCAAAATGGCGGTTGACAGTATGCAGTCCAGCGTACTTGTATTATAGAGGTCAGTGGCTGTTTCAGACCAGTATCGTTACCATGAGTTTACGGCGGTTTTACTCGCTAGCGACGACGTAAGTGTATAGAAAATTGCACAGCGCCTCTAGCGGTTACGTGAAGAACTAAAATTTTCCATACACTTATTTTACGTCGTCGCTAGCGAGTAAAACCACCGTAAACTCATGGTAACGGTACAGAAAGCACGTATGATTGATGAATTACGCGCGCGGACTTCGTCGCATCTGTCAAACCTATGCGTTCAGGGCTCTGAGGCACAGATGAGCGCGTAGATGAGCCACCGACCACAGTTTTTTGTAATAAGCCCGATTTTGTTTTAACATTAAAATCTCTTATTTAAGGAGTATTTTACCGCTTGTGAATATACATGTTATAGGTACTATACTGTGCTGTTTTTATACTATTATAATCAGTCTGAAAGACACCGCAAATGTAACATAGCACTTTGTAAAATAAATATTTTTATTCATACATATTGGATGTTTCTATTGCATTTCAAAGAAAAACGTAAGGGATTTTGTACACTGGCAAGCTTAAATTTTTGTGTCTAAAGGTAAGGTATACAAAACCTATTATTTTTTTGAATTAAAAACCGCGCAAATGACATTTTGAAAAGTCCTAACCAATATAATGAAAAAAATACACATCAATACGAATACAAGCAATGCGAAAGTGTCTCTGTTATCTCTTCAAGCTTAAATTGCTGAATAGATTTAGATGAAATTTGGTATAGAGTTATTTGAGACCCTGGAAAGTTAGGCTAATGACGCATTATAAAAACATTTAGGGGATGAAGTAAGTAAAAAAAAAAGGTTTTCAAATTCCATCATTTATTTGTAAACTTATCGATATAGATCACAAGTTTAAAGATATGTGCTTCTGTGTTATGTATAGCTTGGAAAGTGGTTTTAATCACAACGTAACTTACAAACTAAAAGAGTAAATAAATTGCCAATAAATACGATAAATTATAATTTAGAGATCTTTTTCAATCGAGCCGATCTTTACATGTATAAAAATACACGCTGTTACTTTGCATCCTTGCCATATTTACAGAGGTAACTATATTTCGGACACTGAACTCAAATCATTAAAAAAATTGTGACCTAAAATTTAGATTTTTATCTTTGTGAATATGGCAAGGATGTAAAGTAACACTGTGTATATGAGAAATGGCTTAAAATAAGCAAAAAACAGACACTGCATTTATGACAAAAACAATTACCTCCTTACATTGATTTATTATATATATTTATAATAAATCAATGCCTCCTCATTACAAAAAAAATTGTACCAGGTTCAACTCAGGACAAAATATTAGCCGACCAATCAGAAAAGTATTTTTGTATTAGGTAAATGTCACGAATGTGTCATTCATTTTTAATTTGTCTGCTAATATTTAGTCTTAGTTTGAACCTGGTACTAAGTTTTTTGTAATAAGTCTGATAACGTTTTTTTTGTAGGTATTTCAATGTAAAATTATGGAAATATGTTTGAGAATCGGCACGAAATGGATTAGTGCAGTGGAATGACAGATATTGGGCTCAATTGCAATGCGCCCTGTCTAAGATTAAATTCAGGTTCAGTTTCTCTCTTGCTCTATCAAACAAACGAAAAGAGACAGACTACAATAATTTAGAAACGTCAAATTAAGTGATGCGATTTCTAACGTATCTGTACAAGTTTTTGCTTGTTTTCGTTTAACTTTAGTCGTCATTGAGTGACATCCCTACTAAATTGTCTATGGATTCTCTAATTTCTTTAGCAACGGGCAGCTGTTTAGTCTGACGTTTCTAAATTAATATAGTCTGTCTCTTTTCGTTTGTTTGGCAGAGAAAGAGACAGACTGAACCTAAATTTAATTTTTGACAGGGCGCATTGGAATTGAGCCCAATGTACAGTAAAAATAGTGTATTTCTTTGAAACTGTATCAATAATCTTTAGATTATTTCCAATACGCCACGTGAAATTAGTTTTTATTTCAAGAAAAATACACAATTTTTTCTTGATTTAAAAAAAAAAATCCAAAAAAAAACACAAATTTTAAAGAACCAATATTGAAATTATAAATAAGAATTACAAATTGACGATACATAACTTAGATGTAAATATTACAAGTCTTATAAATAAAACGATATAATAAATTCGTGTCTAAAATATGACTGACACATAAACAATAATTATTATTCATTATTATCACAATTGAGATTGCTCTGAGTTACATCATAAGGAGACTCGACAAGATTGTGTAAAGTATACGCAAAATAATTAAATAGAACATACAATGTGTTTTTTTTATTCATTGATACTTGGCACCTAAATTCGAAAAACAAAATTAGATTGACAGATTGTCAAATGTCTGTGTTCAAAATTACACCGTGTAGGTAAAATAAGTTTAAATAAGAAACCAAAAATTCGCATACGGGTAGGACTTGCACCCACGACCTTTGGCTAACCGGGCCAACGCTCTTACAAACTGAGCTACCGTGCAGTCTATCCACCCGTGCGAAATTCTTGGTCTCTTCTGAATACGTCATTGCGTGACGTCAGCGACATCTACCCGAGTATTGCAACAGCAGTGAGCCACGTAGGTATTCTTTACAGAATAAATTCAACTTGAATGATGACGCTTTTGCTATTCAATAGTTTTTAACTTGATTTACTTGTAGGTAACTACTAGGGGTCAAAACTGAATGATAATGCACCATGTTTTAAAATCCTTTGTACGTGATAGGAATCATGACAATTTTTAAGTCAATTATTTTTTTTTCGAATATAGAAACCGTACATTATAATTTGATATCAAATGATAGTTTTGGTCAATCATATTGTACAAGTAAATAACATTTATTTAATTAGCTGCTTAATTAATAATGGGCTTAAGTGATATTAAAAAAATCCTGCATTTCTTCAGTGATAGACTAGCAAGCTTTTGCTGCAATCATGCCCAAGTAAGACCACAGATGGCGGGAGCGACTTTCTTATACCATGAAGAAGATACACATATAAAAATCACTTTGAGAAGTCAACTTCTGCGATTGGTAATTTTTCTGTCACCTAATTTCTTAAGGTTTGTAAAAATAAAATGGGCCCAATTTCAATGCGCCTTCTATTTCTCTGTTGAAAAAACGAAGAGACATTTACAATAATTTAGAAAAGTCACTTTAAGTTAAAATTACGTGATGCCATTTCTTGCGTCTTTTTACAAGTTTTTATTATTTTGTTTATATTATCGTATTTTCGTCTAACTTTAGTAGTCATCGAACATCGAGCACGAAACCTTGGTTACCTTTTTTTTTTTTTTTTCATTTATTTAGCATTTAAAAAACTTAAACTAATAAAACATTTTAATAGACATTGACAAAAACCACTGAGGTTTGTCTGCAATGCCGCATCAGTCTTACATCTCTAAAAAAAATATTTAATACATTATATAGCTTACACAAATTGACATTATTCATCAAATAACTAATGTCAGCATTAGGTAACTCACATTAAAATTAATAACAGAAATATTGCAGGTGCATTCTCTTATATTAGGTAAAAAGATTTAAGTTTCGTTTTGATATTTTTTTTTGTTAAGTTTTGCTTGTAATCGGGGGGCATCTCGTTAATAAAGCGCGGTACCAGATAACGCGTGGTTCGTTCCCCGTACATGTTGTTTGCTGGTGACGTGCATAAGCGTTAAGGTTATGTGGTCGGTGTCATCGAATGACATCTCAACTAAATTGTCTATGGATCCTCTAATTTCCATGGACAGCTGTTTAGTCTGAAGTTTCTAAATTAAGACAGTCTGTCCCTTTCTGTTTGTTTGGCAGAGAAAGAGAGACTGAACTTAAATTTAATTTTGAACATGGCGCATTGGAATTGAGCATAATGTTGTCCTTATCACACTTATTGGGTTAGAAAAAGACTGTAATTCTGTTCTATTAGTTAAAAGTTAAAATGAAAGCTACCTAGTTTTCAAGGACATTTTGGAAGTAAAAACTTTGAAATTTATACAGCAGGGTTACCTCGTCCACGTAATCAGTAATAGAACAAAGAAAAATGATTATTTGTTGTTGTTTGAAAAAATCACACAAAACACATCTATATCTTATTTTTACGGTCCTAAGCCCGTTTATGTATGAGCCCGTGCATAATGGGTATTATTTCTTGTCTTAACGTACTAAGGTGTCAGACTTTTTCCAAGTGAATTTTAATGTTTTTGTTAGAAGTATGGTAAAAACATATCTTTTTATTTTTAATCGTCTTTACATGTGTACCGACTGCATATTCAGGCGACTGAATGTGTAACCATGATCCAAAACTGGTCAGGTTCCCCTGGTAACAGGGTCACGGAGGTCAGATGGCAGTCGCTCCATTGTAATTACCTGATCTGCCACAACCTGGATCATGGTCAGCGGACCCTGAACCCTCGCATAAGAGAGCACAATCGGGATAACGCTAGGAGGATGATGACATGTGTACCTTTCAATTTGTGCACTGACTATGAGGTAGCCCTGTATAGATATAACCGAGATATAACAGATAAGCTGAGAATTAATTCATTCTTCGAAATTTACAGATTTACTTTGATAATTTAATACTTTTATTATGAATTTCACAAGTCAGTAGTTCTTTTGCGGATTTGATAAATATGGACGGCTTCTGTCGGACGAGTGATTATAATTTGAATTTTAATTAATATCACGAAGTTGAAACATTTCCAAATGACAATTCTCAGCAAATCTGTGACAAACAGTACGAGTGTGAAACAAAATGTCATAAAACACAACGAAAATACACATTAAATAGTAAGTATTAAAAAAAAAAACTATTCCTGAGTCTTGACCATTTTTAAAAAAAAAAAAATTATTTTTTTTAAATATTTTTCCGAAATATTTATTTTTTTCGCAAATATTACTACGTTTCTAGACATTTGTAACAAATATCCTTCGAAAATTGTTTCCCATTAAATAGTAAAAAATGTACTATAAAAATTACGCTAAAAATTTACAACTGTGTAAAATTTCTCTAAAATCTTACATACTAATGTTTTGGGCGTCATTTATAGAATCAATATTCTATTTAAAATACATTTTTGAAAATAGTTTTTTTAATCGGCCATATCTTAAAGTCAAAGCTGTCAAATCGAGTATTATAAAATTTCTATTACTATCTTGTTCCAAATACATATATTTTTTTTAGCTTCTCATGGGTAATTTAAAGCGAAAACGTTCTGCCATTTTATTTCAACGTTAAAATGTACTATTTACGGAATCTTAAGACATAAGCTTTTAATAAAAAAATTAATATGTTTTCTTGAAGGTAAAATTGATCAGACTACCCTACATTGACTTTGAGACCGCCTCTATTCCTTGCGTAATAAAATCTGTTTTCGTATTTTAAATGGGCAACCTGACGTGCTGCCTACTGTACATATGTAGATTGGCAAGTAAACATTCGTTTTTGTGTTCACTTTCATATAAATTAAAAAACCTGTTAAGTCGCATACTTGACGTGGAACGTTTTTCAAAATTGGACTTTACCTCATCGTCACAAGGTGCTTATTAGCTTTGATCGCGGCGCGCAGTTTCTTGACTAGAGCGGATGGTTGTATTAGTACTGACACTTCCGTGCCGTGGAGACTCAGCCTGTTCATTTCTTCGTCACCACCCTGAAATATAAGTAATTTTTATAAACTGGCGATCCACACTGGCTTCTAGGAAGGGAAGGGGGGGGATGGGGGCGGGGGCATGTTGAGTGGTATATTGTTTGTTGGCAGATGAGATAAAAACAGAGCTAAAGAAGTGGGAGAAAATTGATTTAGACCTTAACCTTAACCTTTTTTTATATGTGTGTGTGTGTAGGTCTTGTTACACTATGCCCGAAGGCTCCCGCTAAAAAAATGTGTCGTGACAAAACCTGTTTTTGTCACGACTTATACCGAGCGGGGACCTCTTTAGTACACTTTCTTATATTTATAAGTTTTGTTTAATTTTTGTTATTATTTTCGTCAGTTGTTCTTTTTTATTTACTCTGTCTTGTGTGTTGTGGCAAAAAAATGTTTCTATTTCTATAAAAAAAAATCGGGCGGGAAAGTTACACCCTTTATAAGGCGTTCGCAAGCGCGTTATAACCGACCGGTCGGTTGGTTGCCTCTGTGACGGCCCAGCCAGTGGGGCAGCAGGTCTGCGTATCCTTGCCCATATTATTATACAGGCTCTCCGGGTTTCGACTAGCGATAATTTCAGGGCCTTTTTTTATCAAATTTTAGAGACATAATCCTAATAAAAAATATATATTTCTGAAAAATTGCATTTTTGTGTTTAGTTTTGTAATAGGCTTAAAAAAGTATTTAACTATTTAAAATTTTTAGAAAGATTTCTTAAAAAACAAATTTCCTCTATGACGGGTAATAATTTATTATGATAGGGTTACCTTTAAAATGAATCATTTTCATAACTTGTAGGACCTTCAGATCCACAGAAATAGTTTCTTTTATTAATAATTAAAATGGCTGCCATTTCAAGAGTTCGAATCCAACATGGGGGTTTTTTGTCGATAACATTTGATGAACTAATAGCTCATAAATTATCGCTAGTCAAAACCCGGACACATTGTATATTGACTTAGTATCACTATATTGAGATATTTGAGATATTTGATCGAAATATGAGTGAGTACCAAATTGACGGTATACTCATTTGGCGATCTTGCAAATGAAAATGCCAAATTCAAATTCTTTATTCAGTATCAGGGTTGTTACATTTCTGGGTTGCGATTGAGGATTTCTTTTAAGTAAAAATTTACTTGTGTCAGTAAATCCTCGCTCTTCATTACAGTATAAAAATTACAAAAAATGATAACCCAATAACTATCTTATAAAATGCTCAGGATGCATGCTACAAAGAGCAAACCAAAATAATTAATTAATAACAATTAAGTACTTAGGGTATGCACTACACAAAAATGATGTGTGTGTGTATGTCTGTGAAAGTGTGTGTGTGTGTGTGTGTGTGTGTGTGTGTGTGTGTGTGTGTGTGTGTGTGTGTGTGTGTGTGTGTGTATGTGAATCTTTGACTAAAACTTTAAATGTGGAAATTTGTTTATTTATAATTTGCCAGCTTTCACACAAAAAGTTTCAAACCCCTTTGGCAACTGACTGACAAGTAACCTTGTTTGTGTTACACGCTATATATTTCCCCTTGAGAAGGTTAAGTAATCGGTTGTTAACGTCTGTAACAGCCTCGCGGCAGTTTATGAGATCCTGTGCATAAAACACCGGTTTCGTAAGGTTCCCCTGTTAACAGCATGGCAGAGGTCAGACGGCAGTCGCTTCACTGTTATTACCTGATCTGCCACATCCTGGATCATGGTCAAAGCTGATAATGCTAGTATGATGATGACGCTTAAGACACCACACTAGATCTTATTTAATTTTTTTTGACAATTGACTGAATAGTAACCTAAATAATAATAATAATGTCCTCCTAGCCGATTTCGACTACGGCGGCCTATCTCAACAGAGATTAGCCAACTGCGCAGGACATATAATAGTGTACAAGTGTGTGCGCAGTACACAGGTGCACTCTCTGTTCCTCCACTCTCATAATTCGGTGAGACGGCAGTCCGACATGACCGTAGAAAGATCAGGCGCAGGACCAACGGCTTAACGTGCTTTCAAAGGCACGGGGGTGATAACACCACCAACTTCCTGACTCCGGAACTGTGTCTGAGTAATTTCAAGGCAGAAAAACCCAAACACTCACGGCCCGACCCGGGATTCGAACCCGGGACCTCGTAGGTAGTACCCAGCGTGCTGACCACTAGACCAACGAGGCAGTCAGAAATAGTAACATAAACAAGTTTTTTTCACTAACCGATGCTCTTACGGTGAGGGAAAACATCGTGAGGAAACCTGCACAAGCACATTTAGGAGACTGATTGTGTAACCAAGATCCAAACTGGTCAGGTTCCCTTGTTAACAGGGTCACGGAGGTCAGACGGCAGTCGCTCCACTGTAATAACCTGATCTGCCACATCCTGGATCATGTTCAGCGGACCCTGGGCCCTCGTGTGCGAGTGCACAACCGGGATAACGCTAGAATGATGATGATGATGCGTAAAACACCACCCTAGGTCTAATTAAAAAACTTGGCAACTGACTGAATAGTAACCTTGTATGTGTGACACCTTACACCTACCTTGAGCAAGTTGAGCGTGCGGTTGTTGACCTCCGTGACGGCCCAGTCCCCGCGGGGGGGCAGGCCTGCGCGGGCGGCGGGGGAACCGCTCTCGACAGATACTATGTTGCATTCACCGTCTAGTTTCATGCCTGGGAGAAATTGAAAATTAGTAGGAATATTTTATTAAAATATACAAGTTTTTTTTTGGTAATGCAAAACCACTCAGAGCCTGATTCTAATGTTGACGAATGACGACCGTCTCGGTGTAGTGGTTCGCGCCTAAAACAGGCGGTTGCGGGTTCGAATCCCACAAGGGGCAAATGTTTGTGTGATGAGCACGAGCATTTGTACCTAAGTCATGGATGTTTATAAGTATGTCTATCCGTTATCCTAGTCATTATAGCACAAGATCACGCTTAGTAAAATTCACCTCCCCATACAAAATCGCCGATCAGCTGACATCGCAATACAAACTGTATTGCGATTTCTATGTTGGTCCCATATTAAAAGTTATTATATTTGAGCACCAGAATTAGCCTCCTAGACATTTAGGGCCCTTAAAGGTGAGGAGGGGTGGGGGGGGGGGGGGGGGCAAGTTTCTATGAAACTACGTGAAGTTTTGAAGCTAAATTAATAAAATGGGTATGGAATATTGTATGGGAAATACGACATTTTCACAGACAAAGTCGATTCTAAATACTAGATTTAACACTTGTTGTAAACTCTTATAGATACCTAGCGCCATCTGAGGTCAATAAACACTAACTTTTATTTATTGCAAAGCGCCATCTATGGGCTTTTGAAATAACTAGCTTGTACAGCACTGCTGGCTCCTCTAGCTTCTATTACTATCACCTGTTAAAGGAAAGAAAGTGCTGTTTGGAAAGTTCCGTGCTGTTTCAGACAGTTTTTAGACTGCTTTAGAAAGAAAGAAACTCATATCAGCCTATTGCAGTCCACTGCTGGACATAGGCCTCTCCAAGACGGCGCCAACTTTCACGGTCCTCCGCTTCTCGCATCCAGCCACCACCGGCCACCTTCCTCAGGTCATCGGTCCACCTAGCAGGGGGGCGTCCAACACTACGTTTCCCGAGACGTGGTCTCGGGAAACGTAGTGTAAAGAAAGAAAGAAGCATACAAAATTACGAAAAATACAAAATTACAAAGATAACAAAGAAAATAAAAACAATACAAAATAAAAACCACACAAACAAATCAGTAACTGACAAAGTTAGCCAGACAGTGCCTTTGTGTGTCTGTGATGTCCAAATCAAGGGAACCTCACTCAGCTTAAGCCATTTAATGCCAGCCAAATGTCAATAACACCGTATGTATTTTTATTTCGAAGAAGACTTACTTACCTATACTCTCACGGTCCCTTTTGTTCAGCACGTATATCTTGGCCAGAGGCACCCGGTGGAATAGAAAGTCAACCTGTAACAAAGCGCCAAGTTGAAAACATGTCAGAAGTGGTCAAGTCAGGTTCGCGCATGAACTTGTCGAACCGTAATAAAAAATAAATTGCTTCAACATCATCCTCCTCGTTATCCCGGTTGTGCACTCGCACGCGAGGGCCCAGGGTCCGCTTTGGACTATGATACAGGTGTGGCAGATCAGGTAATTACAGTGGAGCGACTGCCATCTGACCTCCGTGACCCTGTTACCAGGGTCCATCACTAATCGATGCTCTTACGGTGAGGGAAAACATCGTTAGGCGACTGAATGTGTAACCATGATCCAAAAACTGGTCAGGTTCCCCTGTTAACAGGGTCACGTAGGTTAAATGGCAGTCGCTCCACTGTGATTACCAAATCCTGGATCATGGTCAGCGGACCCTGATGAGTTTTAAATATATTTGTTTATTCCACTTGCATTTTACCAAGTATTTCGTAACATAGTATAAAACCAAAGTCACTATGTCGTACACTACTGTTTGGACTACCATAAAAACCGACCAAGTGCGAGTCGGACTCGCACTTGGCCGGTCGAAAACTTAAAACATTAGACAGTATAGGCAAAAAAGTATATATTTTTATTTTATTTATAATTTCAAAAGTATTCATCACAGGATACCCAAAACAATTTTAAATAAGAGTTTCCCCGGCTGTTTCTTTACGTGAGGGATTATAAGTTTATAGGTCCAAGACTTTAGAAATTACAGGGGGACACACACCGTGTAAACGACTTTGGCGGGCTATATCTCGCAAATGGTAAAGCTGATAAAAAAGTGTTTTATGGAAACCCTATCTTATTTTCATAGTCCTTTTTAACGATACCCCACACAAGGGGGTGCACTTAAAAAAATAATTCACCCCCCCCTTTTACATGTATGGGGAGGTACCCTTAAAAAGGGGTAATTTTAATTTCTTGTATTTTTAAAAATGAGATCTATATGTGAAGTATCCTCGAACCAAGTTACATGCAAATCAGTCCATAAACGTAGAAGATATTCTGCTGTGATAGACTAGGACGGACGGAACGGACGGACTGTACGATCTTATAAGGGTTCCTTGTCGGACTACGGAACCCTAAAAACATCAATCGCTCCATTATTGAGGCCTAATGGCACACAACGCCGGCACTCCACCCTGTATACCAGGGGTAGACAACTTGGTTAGACCCAAGATCTACTGTTCACTGACGACACCCTGTGCGATCTACTAGGGATGCAGCGTATTTACACGACCAGGTTTTAAAACCAGGTTTCTGCTCCGAAGCACGTAAACAAGGTTCAAGCCCCGAAATACTTGCAAGACTTTTTGACGACCGTCTTGGTGTAGTCGTTCGCGCACCGGACTTCTAAACCAGGCGGTTGCGGGTTCGAATCCCGCAAGGGGCAAATGTTTGTGTGATGAGCACGAGCATTTGTACCTAAGTCATATAAATGTATATAAGTATGTCTATCCGTTATCCTAGTCACCATAGCACAAGCTCACGCTTAGTTTGGGGCTAGGTAATTGGTGTGTTTGTTGAAACAATTTATAAAAAAAAAAAAAAAAAAAGACCTTCAAGGTGTTGCACTTCGTACGCACTCGCACCGTCTCCATCGGGCAGGCGCACCCGCCCCGTGTAAGAAAAAAGTTTTTGGGCTCTTGATACTTAGCTGCCTGAGAATAAGGAACTTAATCGTTTAATCTAAGAAAATACTTTTAAGCCTTCCAAGTTTTGTCCAACCAAATACCTTGAAGGATTTTACTGCTAAACCCGAGTTCGTCTCGTTCAGGCAAAACGTCATGCTTGGAGTAAGTAGTTCGTAAAAAAATAACTAGATGTCGCTTAAATAGCCAAGCAAAATAAAAATTACTCTGATGGGAAAAATAAAATACAATTATTTGCTTTAAATTTCCGCTAAGACACGCTAGCGCAGGCACAAAAACCACACCAACCGCAACCGCGTTGAGTACCAGTTCAGGCAAATGCAGAATGCACCGCCCTCCCTCCCTCAA
Organism: Pyrausta nigrata; assembly: GCA_949316185.1. Taxonomy (NCBI): domain Eukaryota; kingdom Metazoa; phylum Arthropoda; class Insecta; order Lepidoptera; family Crambidae; genus Pyrausta; species Pyrausta nigrata. The sequence continues at coordinate 4,504,828 of OX438964.1, read as the reverse complement.
TACGCATGCACTACAGCTAATGCAGTTGTTAGTTACCAACACCAACGTGCAAAAAACCTCGACGCGTTTTGCCACTCCACGCGGCATCCTCAGGAGATGTTGTCGCCTCGACTGAGCACGAACGACTGAAATGAGTCGCTGGCGAACAGGTCTTTTACACCTTTTTTGGTGTCTGCGCTAGCGTCCCTTAGCGGAAATTTAAAGCAAAATAATTGTATTTTATTTTTCCCATCTAATAATATGTTGGGACGTGTATAAGTGCCCCCTGTGGGCCTACATACATAAATAAATGACTTTTATTTTTGCCTTGCCACGATCGACTGGTCAAGTAGTCGCGATCGGTTAGTGAAACAACTAATGTAAATAGCTCAGAAAAGTCATAGGTACATGGCGACGTGTGGGATCGAACCGGCACCTCCCGCATGAGAGGCAACCCGCTAGCCACTGCGCCACCGACGCTCCTTATTATACACCCCTGTTATTATCTATCCGAGTTAGGTCACCGATGCGACGGAAGTAAGTAAGTAGTTTTTGTTGAACTTTTAAATATCTAACCAGAATGACAAGAAATTATGAAGAGCATCGGTGGCGCAGTGGCTAGCGGGTTGCTTTTATGTTGGAGGAGCAAGGTTCGATCCCACGTGCCACCGTGTACTAATGACTTTTTCTGAGTTATAAAAATAAATAAAATACCATTTATTTCAGGCATCTTGGCCCATAATCCCACATAAAAATTAAAATACATATAAAAAACATTTACAAATCATTTATACCTAATCGAATGAGTACATCAAGAGCCCACCGCCGCCACACCCGTAGATACGGCAACATGTCTGATGCAGCAGTTCCGGATGCAGGGGCAGTCGACTCTATCAGCGATCATCTTCAGGACCGTATTGGGGCTGCCCCGAACCCTGCGCACCAACGACCAGCACCGCTTGCGCATAGTCGTGTGGAAACAGTCCGTGCGCGCCATTATGTATGTACATTAGACTACACTAAACCCTATATACTTACAACAGGCGCGGGACACGTCTTGAACAGCTGCCTCGCGTGGTGTATGTCGCGAGGCTGAGTGCCGCGCACCGCGGCCAGCCGGTCGCCCGGGCGACCGTTGCATTGGGACCCTCCGGCCGGCCACCATGCTATCCTGAGAGATAACCAACGATGCAAAAGTGTTAAATTAAAAATCAGGAATAAAGCAAGAGTTGGGTGAGAATTCACCCGGATAGCGAAGGGTCGTGGGCTCGAGTATACTGATTATGTAGCGTTGAATAAAATTATACCAATCAATGATGTGTTTCTAAAAGTGGCCTTGGCTTGTCAGACTGACGTACGTTCATCGAATCCAGAGTTCAATAGGCAATTTATATTAATAATATTTTTTTTTTTCAGAAATTGCTTTCCATATGGGTTAGTAGTTACAGAAAATACTTACAAGCTAGGATTAGTTAGTGGATTCAAATTTAAAAAATAACTTAAAATTACCTACTTAATATTAACTAGAACAGGTCTCGAGCCGACATGGACGTTGTTCCAGTGCCTCAATATAGGACAGCAAAAGCGACTCCCTATCGCCGACAGGAGACTGTTGAACTTATGTCAAAGACTATCTAAATGACAGCAGTCACTCATCCCATATGTAATACATTCCAATGATAAAACTGCCAGCAGTCACCTATCCAATTTTGGACACTCTTTGTAAAAAGGATATATCGTTCGTAGTTCGTAGCTCCAAACTAAGCGTGAGCTAGTGCTATGGTGACTAGGATAACTGATAGAAATACTTAAATACATATAAACATCCATGACTTAGGTACAAATGCTCGTGCTCATCACACAAACATTTGCCCCTTGCGGTATTCGAACCCGCAATTTACCTTGTTTCATTGTCCGTAAAAAGAACTGTGCATCTTTAGAAAGTAACAAAAGTATTTATGCTTCAAAAAAAACACAGACATATCGCGAGTTAAGCTACAAGCAACGCCATCTACCGGCGTACTCACCAGACGTGTTAGTCGTGCACGGCGACAATAGAAGCAGCAATAAATAATGACCTAGGGTTGACAAACAACTACTACTATTACCACTACAATGATTTCATTCCATTTGAGACACTAACCCCGTTATTCTAAAAACTTAGTACCGGGTTTAAGCCAGGACTAAGCTATTAGCTAGCCAATGAGAAAAGCGTTTTTTTTGCCTGCTCAACTGCCTCGTTGGTCTAGTGGTCAGCACGCTGGGTACTATCCACGAGGTCCCGGGTTCGAATACCGGGTCGGGCCGAGAGTGTTTGGGTTTTTCTGTCTTGAAATTACTCAGACATAGCTCCGGAGTTAGGAAATTGGTGGTGTTAACACCCCCATGCCTCGGAAAGCACGTTAAGCCGTTGGTCCTGCGCCTGATCTCTCTCCGGTCATGTCGGACTGCCGACTCACCGAATTATGAAAGTGAAGGAATAGAGAGTGCACCTGTGCATTGCGCACACACTTGTGCACTATAATATGTCCCGAGCAGTTGGCTAATCTCTCTTGAGATACACCGCCGTAGTAGAAATTCGGCTAGAATGACATTATTATTATAGTTTTGAAAAAACACAGACATATCGCGAGTCAAGCCACAACCAGCGCCATCTATCGACAGACTCACCAGACGTGTGTGTCGTGCGCGGCGAGTATAGGCGGGCGTGCGTGCGGCGCGGCGGCGGGCAAGGCACAACGACGACGCTGCTCCGCCTGCAAGCTGCGCGCCTGCCTCACGCGGAGCGGGACTAGCGCGGGGGGCGCGGTAGGGGGGGACTGGCCTAGTGGGCAAAAACATTATGCTTCATATAGGAAAATAAAATATTACTAAAATTATCAGATCTCAGTTCCTGGGGCTAATTACGTAACTCTATTGCTGACAATTCAGGATTGAAATCGGTTGAAAATGTCACATTTGACTCCTTCACTTACTCTGTTAAGCTGGCCATTCACGGTCAGTTCGAAAAATTACTCTACTTACTACCATAAAAATAATCTGAAACCTGAATTTCATTCGTTGAGGCCGAACGTGGGCATTTCTACACGCAAAGGGTACTTTTAGTTTTTTAATTTAGTGGGTAAACTGGGCGGTAAGGTCTAAGAATTTCCAGTAAAATATGGGCAATTGCGAAAAAAATATATAAGGTTAAGTTACTTTTTTAGTACTTATGCCTATAGCCAAGATTTTAATTACCGATATGGAAAACGTCAAATTTTGGTCGTACCTCCGACTATGACTAATTAGTTTGACTGGCCGTGAGTGGCCAACTTTAGCAACAAAACTTTGATTGAAATAATTTCATTCAAAGTTACTTAATGCACTACCCTATCTCAGTATCTTTTCCAAATAATTTTTTAATAGTTTTTAAAAATTTTAACACTCACAATGTTCTTTCCAGAATTTAAACCAAATACATTTCAAAATATGTTGTCCATTTCAACCAATACAACATTTCATTGTTATAAAGGTACTAAAATTCGAAGACCATTTCGAGGTTTGGCGATGCTTAACACGTTAAAAATATTTAAATATTTTTTTACGCAATAAATTCAGAGATATTTGAAACAATCTGAAAGGTACTATGATCAAGGCATTCTATGGGCACATGCCTTTGCTTGGCTTTATGGTCTGACGTAAAAAAGTATTTCCCTATACATGCAAGCTAGTTGTCATTTTGACATTGACACTAACTCTATGATGAGTGAGTGAGAGGATAGATAATGGTAGTGTTGTTCTATAGAAGTACAGGTCGATAAAAATCGATAGTTAAGGTATAGTAAATTTAGGATTGCAAAAATTTTTGCTACCTACGCAGGGAGTTACAAGGGCCTGGCTGAATAAAAAATCAATGATTGCAGTAAGTCAAAAATATCAATAATCGTGTGATTAAAATGTGCTCCTAATCAATCCCCCTCCTCCCTTTGTTTCCATTTGTGGGCGCCATTTTTTAAATGTATATAGCCTACGTCACTACCACAATTTTGACTACTTCAACGACACCTCATATGTCAAAAACAGTCCAGCCGTTTGGGCTGTAGGGCGTGCCACACAATTATGCACACATACTCTCGAAAAACATAACCCTCCTTCTGCAGGCGGGTAAAAATAAAACTCCTCTTGTTGTATGGTATTGATAGCATGTATTTTTTTATTTGTATGTACTATAATAATAATACATTTTTTCAACAGACTCCAAGTACCTAGCCCCAAACTAAGCGTGAGCTTGTGCTATTGCGACAAGGATAACGGATAGACATACTTACATACGTTTACAAACATCCATGACCTTGGTACTAGGGCTAGGGCTCGTGCTCGTCACACAAACATTTGCCCCTTGCGGGATTCGAACCCGCAACCGCTGGTTTAATAGTCCGGAGCGCGAACTACTACACCAAGACGGTCTTGAAGTTGAGTCAATAAGCCACCGTGTATAATATATATCACTCACCATTGCTGAGCGAGCTGCTTCTCCGCCTAGTGCTGTCCACTCTCGCTTCTGGTCTTGACCGATGCACCACTTTGACTGGGACTGTTGCACTTCTGCAAGAAAATAGTTTTACATATAGGGTGTGCGTCTCGTAATTGTATGATAATAACAATAATAACTTGCACTCACTGACCTCTATAGTACAAGTACGCTGGACTAAACATTCTCTAAGAAATGGCAGATAATTTTTGTGCCGAATCAAAGCGCCCCGACCGAGTGTACAGGAAACTAAATTAGAGCAACTTCCATATGTTTATGTCAATTCTCTTTGGTTCCGTGGACGGTTACACGTTCACTACAGCCGTCAGCGCCAAAATGGCGATAATCAAACGGCTTCATTGTTAGGTTGACAGTATGCAGTCCAGCGTACTTGTATTATAGAGGTCAGTGCTTGAACTACATATTGGTCACATAATGCAATTTTTTAAGTAAAGTTCTACTTTTTTTAATTTAAACTACTACTCCAATGGCTCAGTCACCCTAAGGGTGTCTTGGCTTCCGATTGGATACGCCGCTAATTTTTAATTTTAATACTTAAATATTACACGCACCGGAAACAACAATCCCTCTTTACTTAAAATGTAATGAAAGCTCACAAAAATAATAAAAAATTAAGATAATATTCTCAAAATTGGACAGAACTTCACTTTTAATTCGTAATTAAAGGATCATCCTTAATTACTGGATAGACTATATTCTATATAATACATATATACACACACAATATTATTCCCATGTCTATAAGTCATAAAATTTATTTTTAACTTTTTAATTACAAAACACCACTGTCTACCTGTGACCACGGACGCTGTAAAGTGTTCGAAACGTCGGGTTTTAAATGTAATGTAAATACTTTCCTTTTATGACAATGTTAAACTTGTTATTGTTTTGTGATATCTACGGACGGGGCCTGGTGACCTGTAAAACCAGTTATCAGGCACCAGCCTCACGCACCTTAGGTAAATAAAAAAAATAAATAATAAAAAAAATATATAAATTAAAAAATATAAATAAAAAATAAAAAAATATATAAATTTACTTAAAAATATTATGTGCCTACTGTGTTGAAGAAAACAAATAAATAAAGTATTATTATAATCTATAAATAATATTTTTTTAACACAGTGTTTTTCTTATTTATATAAGTTTCAATAAGATACCAAAAATTCGCACACAGGTAGGATTTGAACCTAGTTGCAATGCAGCTCGGGTAGATGTCGCTGCCGTCACGCAATGACGTAAGACAAAAGAGACCAAGAATTTCACACGGTTGGATGAATTGCACAGTAGCTCAGTTGGTAATAGCGTTGGCCCGGTTAGCCAAAGGTCGTAGGTTCAAACCCTCCCTGTGTTTTGGTTTCTGATTTCAACTTATATTATTATAATCTGAATAATCCGTGAAATTGTGTTTTAATAGTGAGTCATACCACCCCTCTATTTGCGTCGATGGTTAATCTCATAAAGAAAATCTTCCATCTCGCTTGCTCCTATACCTGTCATTATCCTGGTCATGCCCCGAAGGGCTGTGTCGCCTCTGGCCAATGCCTCGCAGCCTCGTCAGCAGTGACAACTCAGTCAAACCGCGCTTCCATATTGGTTTCGCTTGATTTGACTCTGATTTATCTGTGGAGGAATTACAAAATATTAGGTACAGTCGCCGGCACAATAGATTGGACATTTTCTGTTGCAAAAACGCCTCTATTACAATTCGCGCTGAACTTCTATAGTCCGAAAAATTTAATCTGACAGCTTGACAGCTCAGAATGCGTAGCAGTGTATGCGGAGGGAATCGATAGACAACACATAAAACAATAAAAATAAAATGCTATTGATTTTAAATAAGAAAAATGGAAAGCACTGATTTAAAAAAAAAAGTAATGCGACACGTTTATATTTTCTACATAAAGTGTAAAATGAATTGAAATTCTTTACTGCTGACAGACGTCCTAAAACGGCCATCTTCTGTTGTGTTTTTTTCTTTATTTTAGTGTTGTGACCTTTTTACGAAATAGAATTCAATTTCGTCACAACGTAATTATTTTTATAACTTATGCAATTATTTTGCAAGTTTTTACGAAATAGAATTCAATTTCGCTCACATAAATTGTTTATAAAAATATTTTAAATTAAAGTTATAAAAATATTTTTAAGTTAAGCTGATTTCATCTTAACTGATGGTTAAATATTTGTAAAAATATTTCCATCGGATACATGCGGGTACATTCCCCAAGTATTGATGAAATCGAACGCCGGCTTACTGGCATAGCAAGCACTTACAAAAATTCGTCGGCTGACTAACGTCCTCCGTAGCTCAGTTGGTAAGAGCACTCGCCCGGATAGCGAAGGGACGTGGGTTTGAGTCCCACCGGATGACACAGTCTATTAATTTTTGTAAGTGAAATTTGATTTAATTTCGTAAAAACTTGCAAAATATTTGCTTAAGTTATAAAAATAATAATACTACATAGTCATGAAATAAGAAGCAACTAAAACGTTAAATATTTTGTAACGATTAACAATATTGTTTTGTATCGATCGTAAATCGATTATTCTACCTACCGGTTCGTTAACCCGAACCTTTATGTCAACTGTCAAGTTGAACCAATTAAATTATTTAGACTATAGGTACAATCGCCGGCACAATGGATTAAACATTTTCTGTTGCAAAACGCTCTTATTACAGACCGCTCTGAAATTGTTCTTGATTACAAGATTTTATCTACACTAATATTATAAAGAGGAAAGATTAGATTTTTTTTGCTTGTATTGAATATGTTTGCTCCAAAACTACTGGGCCGATTCAAATGAAATTTGGTATAGAGATTGTTTGAGAGCCTGAGTGAAGGACATAGGATACTTTTTGTTGCAATATAAAATCATCAGGGGGTGAAATGGGGGGTGAAAGTTTGTATGGGAATACGATAAATTATTGTTTTTAAGTGATAAGCATTCGCTATGCAATCTAAATATATTTTTGCACTTAAAAATGACTACCAGAGGCGGGAATCGAACCTGCGTTCCTCGCATACCAAGCGATTGCCTAACCTCTCGGCCACCCTGGCGTTGGCAGAGCCGAAAGCAGAGTCGAAATTTTCAAGTGCTTCTTAACGCTGTAATGCCGCTGGGTTCGATTCCCGCCTCTGGTAGTAATTTTTTCAAGTGCAAAAATATATTTGTATGGGAAATTTGCCTTTTGGCGTGGGCGAAGTCACGGGGAACTGCTAGTATGGAAATAAAAAGATGTGGATTAATATTTTATGTTTATTTAACTAGCTGATTCCCGAAAATTCATCCGCGCAAATGTAGAATTTCCCTAATAAACTTACACCCCCCTTTTCACCCCTTAAAGGTTGAATTGTCAAAAACTCTGACATACGTCATTCTTAATTTCATACCAAAAAGTTTAATACAAATTTTTTAGCTCAAAACTGACGGTGCTTCATACAAACTTATCCCCCCTCCTCCTTCCAAATATCTTTTTAGTGCACACTATTATTTGAATATCTGGTATTATTCAAATTGTAACAAAAAAAAATACTCACCATTTCTTCCATCCCTTTTCGGACTAAGATTTTGTACTCTTCTTATGCAATCTCTTCGCGGCGAGCTATCGCACGCGTTTTGACTGTGCGACCGTTCTACATTCGACCTTACCGCCCTAGTATTAAAGCTGACATTCCCGCCCACTGTCACTGCACTGTCATTGCCATTGCCATTCGAATTCACTTCTACCCTCCCGTTTTGAGAGTTGTCCCTTCTCCCATTTAGAGTGACCGTAGTCCTATCTCCATCTTGGTTTTGACTAGGGTACAAATATTCGTACGTCGATTCCGATACATCCAAATTGGGCAGCGATGATTTTCTCACTCTTTCCAACTTTTTCAACTTCGAAACCGCTTCGTTCGACGTCGACGCCATGCACAACCTTTCGTAGACGCCATTTTTGTCTGTCACTGTCACTTCGTCTGTCAAATTGACAGTTGTCGTCAAACTCAAGTGGCCGTATTCCGAGTCGTTTGAAAACACAGTGCCGTAACCGTTTTCCGGTTGGGTGACGTTGACTTCAGTGTTAACGATGTTGACGAATGACGTTTCTGCGTCATTATTGACGTTTGGCGTGAAGTTGAAGTTGAATACGTCAGTTTCGGGACCGAGAACCGGGATGGCTGTGTGTGGAGGCTTGTTGGAGACTTGTATCACTGTTACGTTGGTCGCTTGCCGTTCGCTGAGCAATGTAAAAATAAGAAAACAATTATAAACTAATAAATTAAATGTTTTAACAAACACACCAATTACCTAGCCCCAAACTAAGCGTGAGCTTGCGCTATGGTGACTAGGATAACGTATAGACATACATACTTATATACTTTTATACATCCACGACTTAGGTACAAATGCTCGTGCTCATCACACAAACATTTGCCCCTTGCGGGATTCGAACCCGCAACCTCTGAATATAGGCAAATTTAAAAACGAACCGTTGGCCCAGCTTTTAAAGTTCGTTTATTTATTTAAGCTTTAATGCACAACTAAAACTTTGTACAAAAGGCGGACTTAATGCCTAGTGGCATTCTCTACCAGTCATACCACGTATCTGCTTTTTTCATTAGGAGATAACAAGACTAAATATTGCATGCAGTACAGCTCATTAAAATTGTCATTATTGATCATTTTACCCAAAGACAAATGTTGTATATACAATTACTAGTGGTTCCCCGCGACTTCGCCCGCAAGAGTTGGATTTTCCATATAAACTTTCATCCCCCATTTCACCCCCTTAATGTTTTTATATCGCGACAAAATGTACCCTATGTCCTTTCCAGGGTCTCGAACTATCTCCATACCAAATTTCATTTCAATCGGTTCAGTGTTTTAAGCGTCAAGAGGTAACAGACAGACAGACAGACACACTTTCGTATTTATAATATTAGTATGGATATCAGCAGAAAACCATACAAAGAGCATGTCAAACCTCTGACTTTTTTGTCATTTTTAATTTCATGATTTATTAAAAGACTTTCTTGATGACATTTTCATACAAAAGTGGGTAAAGTACCGTAACGTCCGCTCCCTGTACCTATAGTAAAATAGGTTGATTAATTCAATTTATTTATTTAATTTAAAACCAAGTTCACCAATTTTAAACAGTCGATTGACACTTCATTTAACAGAATTTCCATACAAAATATGTCAAATAATTTGTGGGGAACCCGTTAGGCGAATCTTCCCACATGACATTCGGCGATCTAGCACGCCGAATAGATAACAGAAGGAAAGAAGTTTACTAGAAACGCGAAATGAGGTTTAGTTAATAAGGTTTATTTAGAACATGAACAATAAAAAGTATATTAGAATTCAAGTAATTTACGGAAATCTCAAAAACGCAATATCATTCAGCATACGAAAAACCGAGAGAGAGCTGTCAGACAAGACAGACCAAAATCTTCTTTTTTCTTGCCGGCCAGCTTTACGCACGCAGTCCAGAGGCCGTAGCCAAGTGGCAATTTATTCTCAAGCGAAGTTCGTCATCGCTAACAATACGTATGAAACTGACATAAGCCATCGAAACATCACGTGACTTTTGCTTACATATTTTGACATTTCGTTGGCGATAGCGAATATCGCTCCAAAAAGATTGCCATTTGGCTACGGGCCCAGATCGCGGCGGCCGATCAAGAAGTTTGTGCTCGCCACAAATTCTTAACCAACTGATTAAATCCACCGGATGACACAGTCGATAAATTTTTGTAAGTGAAATTTGATTAACTGATTAAAAATTACACATGTGTTGGTGAACTCCAGGCTTAATGTAAAGTCACCCAATGTCAATGTCACACATTTAAAAAAAATACAAAATAGGCTTAGGCGATGACCTCAATAATACAAGTACGCTGGACTGCATACTGTGAACCTGAAAATGAAGCGATTTGACTATCGCCATTTTGGCGCTGACGGCTGTAGTAAGCGTGCGGTGACCATCCACGGAACTAATAAGAGTTGACATAAACATATGCAAGTTACTCTATTTTAGTTCCCTAGACACTCAGTGGGGGCGCTTTGATTCGACACAAAAATGACATTTCTTAGAAAATTTTTAGTCCAGTGTACTTGTATCATGGAGGATTCAGTGCTTAGAGCCCACTTACTTCTGCGTCTCAGCAACCGAAGACCCAGCTTCATTGGCCACTACCACAGTTTGCTTGTAACCGTTCTCAAAGTCAATATTCTCCACTGAATCACTTATCCGGTCAATCTCATTGAAGAATTCCTCATCGCTGTCAGTTGTGTTAGTCCGCTTGAGTATCGAGTCATCGAGGCATATGTTCTGTCCGCAGATCTTTGCCACACTTTTTTTTGGTTCGGTCGCTTGGCTCGTACTTGGTAGGGATGGGGTCTCGTCCCAACTTGATATATCTGTGAAAAAATAATATCCCTCTTAGGTAGATAATATTGTGTTGTGTAATTAATTATTGAAAATGTAAACTTGTGACATCACAAGTATGCCTATGACGACTTTCTCTCATATTTACAGGATTGTCTGATGAAAAAATTTGATTTTGAAGCAAATTTTTTCTCGATTTGAAACTCTCACACATGCAAATAATAACGTCATATGTCGGTTTCCGGTGCGTTTAGAGGGCATATGAAGGATAAACTATACTCCGTATTTCCGTAAAAATAAACCCCAACATTCAATTTTAGGTGGCATAAGTAAATGTATAGTGATTATGGGCATAAAATCTTTAAATGGATTTGAAATTACCATAGGTGGTTTTATACTTTAATACCGAATTCTGTGACACATTTATAATAATGTCCTCCTAGCCGAATTTCGATTACAGCGGCCAATCTCAACAGAGATTAGCCAACTGCGCGGGAGATATTATAGTGCACAAATGTGTCCGCAATACACAGGTGCACTCTCTGTTCCTTCACTCTCATAATTCGATGAGACGGCAGTCCGACATGACCGTAGAGAGATCAGGCGCAGGACCAACGGCTTAACGTGCTTTTCGAGGCACGGGGGTGTTAACACTACCAACTTCCTGACTCCGGAACTGTGTCTGAGTAATTTCACCCGAAATTCGAACCCGGGCTCTCGTGGGTACCTAGCGTGCTGACCAATAGACCAACGAGGCAGTTTTTTTTTTGTCGTATTATACCTATGGGTGCTGGCGGGTCAGGCGCCGGCGGCTGCGGGGGGGCGGGGGGCGCGTCGGCGGGCGGCGCGCGCGGGGGACTCGTCAGCTCTATGCCTGGCACCCTATAATAATAATAATAATAAAGATTCTTTATTTTCCGCTCCACAATCTAAGGTACAGGATGAGAAACATATTACAGGTGACAGTTTTAGATTGGGAGAGACTGGCGTCTCTACTAGGTAAAAACCTGTAAAAAAATAGCAAGGGAACAAAAGAGCACGTATACAGTTGGATATTTGTCTGAGTGTGTGTATGTGTGTGTGTGTGTGTATGGGTGTGTGTGTGTGATGTGTCTGTGTGTGTAGTGTATGTGTGAGTGTGAGTGTAGGTGTGTGAGTGTGTGTGTGTGTGTGGGTGTGTGTGTGTGTGTATGAGTATATGCGGATCACCTTGGAGGGATAAGAAGATTTTCAGTATCAAAAAAAGTCAAGCTTTGTAGATAGGTCGACACTTTGGGTTTACAGTGAAAGCATAAGCTGTATAAATGAACATACTTATTAATACTAAATGTAATTAAAAGGACATTATTTAACCCGTTTTTGTCTGCGATAGAAGGAGGATTATGTTTTTCAAGAGTTTGTATGTATGTATGTATATTTCTTTAGCACGCACTACAGCCAAAACGGCTGGACGGATTTTAACGTGTGTGGTGTCGTTGAATTTGTAAAGATTGTAATAGTGACATAATCTACATACATTTTTAAAATGGCGGCCGCAAACGACGAAGGTTAGGTAAAACAGGTGTTGAAACGTAGCCTTAAGGAGGGTTAAAGCACAGTCCAAAGGGGGGTTAAAACGCAACTTCAAGGGGGTTCAAAACGCAGCCTAAAGGGGTGTTGAAACGCAGCCTAAATGGGGGTTGAAACGCAACTTATAGGGGGTTAAAACGCAGCCTAAAGGGGGGTTGAAACGCAGCCTAAATTGGGGTTGAAACGCAGTATAAATGGGGGTCGAAACAGCCTAAAGGAGGTTTTAAACACAGTCTAAAGGGAGTTGAAACTCAGCCTAAAGGGGGGTTAAAGCGCAGTCAAAATAGGGTTGAAACGCATCTAATAGGGGTTCAACAGCTTAAAGGGGGGTTGAATCCCAGCTTAAAGGGGGTTGAATCTTACCTATCCGGCGGCACCGGCGGCGTGGGCGGCAGCAGGCTGGCGGGATCCCTCGCGGCTGCGCGGGGGGAGTGGAAACAGAGGCTCTACTGTTGACGATGTCCGTATTTAAGCCATAACCCACGTTCGCGTTGTCATTTTGTCGTGAGTGAAAGGGACGGTACGGACGATACGGTACATTGGAAAATACGGACATCGTCAACTGGAGTAAGGCCTCAGGCTAAAGGGGAGTTGAAACGCAGTTTAAAGGAGAATCGAAACAGCCTAAAAGGAGATTGAAACACAGCCTAAAGTAGTATTGAAACGCAGTCTAAAGGGGGGTTAAAACGTAGCCTAAAGGAGGGTTGAAACGCAGTCTAAAGGAGGGTTTAAACGCAGCCTAAAAGAGGTTGAAACGCATTTTAAAGGCGGGTCGAAACAGCCTAAAGAATAGTTGAACCACAGTCTAAAGGGGGTTGAAACGCAGTCTAAAGACGGGTTGAAATGCGGCCTAAAGTAGTATTGAAACGCAGTCTAAAGGGGTGTTAAAACGTAGCCTAAAGGAGGGTTGAAACGCAGCCTAAAGGAGGGTTTAAACGCAGCCTAAAAGAGGTTGAAACGCATTTTAAAGGCGGGTCGAAACAGCCTAAAGAATAGTTGAACCACAGTCTAAAGGGGGTTGAAACGCAGTCTAAAGATGGGTTGAAACGCAGCCAAAAGGGGGGGTTGAAACGCAGTCTAAAAGGGGGTTGAAACACAGTCTAAAAGGGATTAAAACAGCCAAAACGGGGGTTGAAACGCAGTCTAAAGGTGAGTGGAAACAGCGTAAAGGGGGGTTGAAACGCAACCTAAAGGACGGTTTGAAACGCAGCCTAAAGGGAAGTTCAAACGCAACCTAAAGGAGGGTTGGAACTTACCTATCAGGCGGCACCGGCGGCGTGGGCGGCAGCGGGCTGGTGGGGTCCCTGGCGGCCGCGCGGGGGGGAGGCGCGGCGGGCGCGGCACAGTACACGTTTTCACCTTTAGACAGTATGCGGAGCTCGTGGAGCTTGTTGCGGAGGGTAGTCACCCAGTCTTGCATCGATTCCCTGTTAAATTCATTGATTCGTTCACACAGGTGGTAACAAAATTGATGGACAAGATACGTAATATACTGCCTTCATGATGCGCCACTGAGGGCACACGAAGAGTACAAATTTGATGTCCATGCGAGTTTAATATTATAAAGAATAACAATAAAATTAGCATGTCAACAAACTGAAACTTTAATAAAAATTTTATCAATAACATTAAAATATGTAATTACAAGTCAAAATTCATTATCACAACAATATTTGTCTACGTTAAAATATCATTTTTCTACAAGTCTTTGTTTACAAAAGATTTCTTTATAACTTTACCTAAATTACAATGTTTTATGGTTTCAGGAAACTGGAGATATATGAAATGAAAATGAAATAAAACAAGACATGGTTACAAGGTTTTTTAACACCATTTGTTAGTACTTTACCTCAAAAGCATAAATTCCTTATAGCGATTTACCGAATCGCATTTCACCTCGATCGTATATTTAATTATCGCGTCGTGTTTCAATAGTTTATTTTTTTAGTCGCTATCGGCTATATACAAAAAACTTAATACCGGGTTTAAGACTATATATTAGCTGACTAACTAAAAACGAATGACACATTCGTTACATTACCTAATAGGGAAACGCTTTTCTGATTGGTCGGCTAATATTTAGTCCTGGTTTAAAACTGGTAATAAGTTTTTTGTAATAAGGGGGTATAAGTTTGAGTCGCAATTCTCTCGCGTTTAACTATAGCGTTGTGTCTCAACCGTAAATTTGTTTACTCGCTATTATTATTAAATATACAATTAATTAGAGTAAAAAATATGCTACATAAGTAAATATACTAATGTAAACAGCTATTCGAAAAATTGCGTCAAGTACATGATTTTATTTAAATTTCGTTAATAAGTGTAATGCTATTCAGTAAATAGCTACAAGGAATTTGTGATTTTAGGTAAAAGACTAACAAATCGCTCGTATCAGGCATTTCGTAGATGAGTAGAGTTGTCTCGACTCATCTACGAAATGCCTGGCTTAGTCTAGAGCCAAGAGCAAACTAACAAAATTTACTTTAAAGTAGCTATAGGTATAGGGTATGTGTTGCTTTGCCACATATAAATATGATAAAATCTGGCCAAGTGCGAGTGAAGAGTTCCACACTATTATCTATACAACATACCTAGTCACCTTTTTTCGTTTTTAAAAAAGGCAAAAAAATTGAGGCAATCAATCAAACAAAATCTATAAATTGAATTGACCAAATCTCTGTTTTTACCGTATGCTGGCTTACGTTTACGAAATCTAAATCCTTTTTTCTAAATCTAAATAAAAAAACATTGATTCCATTCAAATAGCCATTTTTCAACTCACCAGTCTGGTGCAATCATCCTCACCGGTCCATGGTCGGTGTCCACCAAGAAATCATACTCCAATCCAGAGTGCGGCTTCACGCTGGCCGTCACATGCCTAGCCGTCCTCAGACAGGCTCTCCACACCGGCTTGTGTGACAGCGTGGCTGGACTCTCAGCCAGCGGGTACTGTTCCAGATATGGTGAACGGCCGTTGTGAACGCAGAATAACGTCCACATCGGTTTTAATTGTGGTTTCTGGAATTAAAAATAATAACAAATAATTACTTTATTGATTAAAAATAACAAAGACTTATCCTGAAGCTTATTCTTTAGCAAGTGAGGATTTACTTTTATTTGAACTTTAGTAATTAAAACTGCAAAAATATATTTTTTTGTATGGGAGCAACCTTGATTAATATAATTGTGTATTTTACAAATTGTAATGTGGGTAACCAAATAATAAATCAGTTAAGCTTCGACCTGAGTTGGTGTTGTATCTTTTATTGGCGACTGAGTAAAATAAATTTATTGTTGTGGATAATGGCGACTAATTACGGAAATGTGATATTTCCCGGACAATTTGACCCCAAAAGTGACAAGTGGAGTGAATACAAGGAACGTTTGTTGTGTGCACTTGAGGTAGCAGGGATTTCCGACAATGACCTTGATAGGGCGCGTTCATTATTTCTATCTCAATGCGGCAAAGACACTTATTCGCTTATCGTGTCGTTGTTAGTGCCACTTCGACCTACCTGTGTCCCTTTTAGAGACATTTTAGCAGTGTTGGAAAAGTTTTATGAGCCTGAAGTGAATGAAATATTACAAGCCGCGAAATTTCATAAACGCATACAATCAAAGGACGAAAGTGTGCAAGAATTCGTGGCAGCTATTGGTTTATTAGGCGCAATTTTACGGACTTAAAACGTCAACTACGCGACAGACTAGTGTTAGGTGTGCGTGACGAGCGCCTGCGTCGTGATTTGTTGAAGGCAAAAAACCTCACTTATGAGTCAGCTGTGCAGCAGTGCCTCAACTACCAGGCGACGTTCCATGATATGTACCCCGATGCTAGCGTCGACTCGAAGCTAACTCCGTCCACGTCAAGCGAACCGATGGATATCAGCAAAATTCAGTCAAACGACTGTCGACATTGTGCGAGACGTCATAAAGTAAATGAGCAATGCCCGTTTGTCAAGGCCAGATGTTTCTATTGCAAGAAATATGGTCATATTACGACTGCTTGTTCAAAAAAGAACGCTAAAAATCAGAATCAGAATCAGAATGTTTATTGCAAGTCACATGAGTAAAAGGTGTTACAAATAATGTCAAAGTACAGTGACGCCCGGCAAGGGCACAGCAATCTTAGAAAGGCAAACATTTCCTATTCACTTAAAACTTAGGAAAAATATTAACATTACATTAGAAATATAAATTATAATAAAAATTAACACTATGGGCATATTAAATAAAATAAAATCACTGGTAGAAAGTAATATGTGCTTACAATACTATACAATGCCCAAATATTCGCTAATGCTGTAGAAACATTTTTGAGTCAAATAATCTTTCAAAGTTTTACAAAATTCGGTATCTTTATTTATTGTTTTAATGTGTGATGGTAATTTATTATAAACTATTACTGACATGTGTGGGGCAACAGAACTTACTATCTGTAATCTTGTAAATGGTCGGACTAAACGATTTCGCTGACGGAGGTTGCGGGATTTTGGCAGTAGATCATCAATTTGGGGGTAAAGGGTACTATTTTTTCTGACAAACATACAAAGTTCAAATATGTACCATCATCATCATCATTCGCTTGCCGTGTTCCCATTATATTTGGGGTCGGCGCAGTATGTTTTTCTCTTCCATACAATCCTATCACTCGTCATTGACTCATCCACTCCTTTCACAATCATATCATGCTTTATACAGTCCATCCATCTCTTTCTAGGTCGGCCTCTTCCCTTCCATCCACTAACATTCATACTCATCACTCTTTTTGTCACATGATTCTCCTCTCTTCTCATCACGTGTCCATACCAAGATAAACGGTTGCCCGTCATCTTTTCTGTCACAGGCGCCACTTGCAAACTTCCCCTTATATATTCATTTCTTACTTTGTCCATTCTTGTCACTCCACACATCCATCGCAACATTCTCATCTCCGCTACATGCAGTCGTTTTTCATCCATCTTTTTAACGGCCCAGCATTCCGATCCGTACAGTAAGGCAGGTCTTATGATTGTCTTGTAAATTTTGCCCTTCAACCTTAAGGGCATCCGTGGATCGCATGTTGTAGCTGTGACCTGCCTCCATTTCATCCAACCTGCGTTGATTCAATGTTTAATGTCCCTGTCAATATCGCCGTCATTTTGCACGATAGACCCGAGGTACCGAAAGTCGGAACAGACTGGTAAGGGCATTCCTGCAAGGGTTATAGGTAAAGGAATGGAGAGACCGCCAAAGTCACAGAAAAGATACTCGGTTTTGGTTCTGCTGACTTTAAGGCCAACGTTCTCCAGTCTTTGTCGCCATTCCTCCAGTCTGCTCTGGACTTCAAGAGAGTCTTCGGCAACGAGCACAATGTCGTCGGCAAACAACATGCACCAAGGGGCCTCTTTCTGTATGTCCGATGTCAGGGCATCCAATATCATAAGAAAGAGGTAGGGGCTTAGCGCTGATCCTTGATGCAAGCCTACAGCCACATTGAAACTCGTGGTCGTGCCGACAGCGGACCGGACTTGGGTACTGTATCTGTGGTACATTGCCTTGATCAAACGCAGGTATTTTCCAGGCACTCCTTTCATCTTAAGAGCCCACCACAGGACCTCACGAGGTATTCGGACATAGGCCTTTTCGAGGTCAACAAACACCATGTGGAGGTTTTTATGCGCACTTCTGTATTTTTCACACATTTGGCGAATGGCGAATATGGCGTCCGTTGTTCCTCGACCAGGCATAAAACCAAATTGGTTCTGTGAAATGACGCTCTCCTCTCTCACTCGTCTCTCAATTACTTTTTCCCACAGTTTCATACTATGTGACATTAGCTTTATTCCCCGATAGTTGTTGCACTCCTGCACGTCTCCTTTATTTTTAAAGATTGGTACCAATAGGCTGTTGCACCAATCATCGGGTATTTTTTCCTCATGCAACAACTTATTGAAGAATAAAGCCAACCACTTCCATCCATCTACTCTTAGCAACTTCCATACTTAGACTGGTATGCCATCAGGCCCCACTGCTTTCCCTCTCTTCATACTATTAACTGCCATTTCCACTTCGTCTACACTCACTTCTCTTACTAATCCAACGTTCTCTAGCCTTAGCAATACGGTAAAGTTGGTTTTGACCTGTAGGGCTATCTAGTGCACGGTAAAGTCCATCTTGCGCTCTCGCCCTTGTTATTGCAACGGCTTTTTTGGCTTTTTTCTTCCATTCTACATATTCGTTCTTCTTTTCTGTTTTTAGAATTTCATTTAAAGTTTTATTTAAAGTTCAAATATGTACAAGGATGTTAAAGTTAATATTTTTAAATTTTGGAAGTAGGGCCTGCATGATTCCATGTCAGTGATGTTTACTATTGTGCGAATACATTTTTTTGTAATAAGAGCAGTCTTTCCGCCTCTATACTGTTTCTCCATAAAATAACCCCATAACTTAGCCACGCATGGGCATAAGCATAATAGGCACTTAATGCAGTTTTAGAGTTTGTGCATCTTTTCAGTTGATATAGGGCATACACAAATCTAGATAGTTTTCCCTCTAATTTATCAATGTGTCTTTTCCATGTGATATTTGTATCAAATTCTATACCTAAAAGAGATAATGATTTTTGGAAATCTATGGGGCTGTTTTTGTATTTAATATTTTCGTTAATTGGGATTTTTTGTCTTGGGTTAAGTCAGCCTATTAGATCCCACTGCTGGGAAAAGGCCTCACCTCAACTATGAGGAGGAACGAGCCATACTCCACCACGCGGGCTCAGTGCGGATTGGTGGAGGGGTGTATGTAAGGCAAGTGACAAACCTTACTGTCAGATGTTATCAAGCCGCCCTAGGGCCTCTGACTAGGCTTAACGACTAATACCAAGAGATATTAGCCGGGACCAACTGCTTAACGTTGTCTTGGGTAAATTGTATTAATTTGGTTTTATTTATGTTTATCTCCAAATTGTGATCATTTAGCCATTTCGATATTTGTGTCATTAACGTGTCTATTTGATGTTCGAGGTCTTCGCCTTTTTTAGATGGAAAAACAATTGTTATATCGTCAGCATATAAAAAGATTTTGCAACATCGTTTATGTAAATAATGAACAAGATACATCCGAGCACACTGCCTTGAGGAATTGAGCAATCTAGTGGTAATTTTTGTGATCTAATTAAATTTTGAGAGTTATTATTTGTATTACTTATTTATTTAACATATATTACTAAGTGTACAATGTTTAGCTTTCTGCCAAACTGTGCAACAGTTTGTCGGCAGTAGTTCACGTGGCTAGTAATAGTTTTTAACAAATGCTACACTTATACAGGACTTGGAAATAAACAGTTAATAAATTACCAAACTCAGTTAATAACATTTATCCTTTTTTTAAATAAATTTATATCCAAACATATACCTACATATACTCCCTCACCAATGAAAACATCAGACTACAACAGACGGGGTTAATCAACCAAGCAATCTTAACTATTTAACGTGACATTTCATTAGACACATTGTGTTAATGGTAGCGACTTTACTTGGTTGTTTATACTCCACGCACGGCCCATGTTCGTAGGTACATGTTACTAGTAAGGGGTAGGCATGGAAGATTTCATGAATAGCAGATGAACATCATATGAAATGAATTTCATTGTTCTAACCTGCTATTTTTTTTCATATAGACTGCTACAAATCGCACTCTGCGAAATCATAAATCATGCTCATTTCATTTCATTGCATGTAGCAGAGCGAGTCGCGAGCGAGCGAGTAGGAATGATTTGCCCTAGGTGCGTGTTAGAAAAAGACAAACACATAAAGTTTAGATTCGTTTGCCATGATTTTTATGACAACCTAAATATGACATTTCATATAAGTAGCAAATTAGCAACCGTTCACAATAATTCATATTTCATTATAAGTAGCAAATAGCAACAAGTGTTACATTATGACACTGCGAAAAAAAATCATTGCCAGTGAAATTTCACATGTGATTTCATATGAAAAAAAATCATCATTTCATGAAATGAAAATGAATTAAAAGAAGCAATCATTTCCATGCCTAGTAAGGGGTACCGTGGAAAAAGTAGAATTATATTAGCCTAGGTATATATTATTAGCCTTTAATCGTGTCTGTGGACATAAAGACCGGTAGTGTCCTTTTAGCAAAGCCTTCAGATGTTTCTTACTTTGCACTGTATGCAGCAAATCGTGTGGTAACTCATTACTATAGACAGGAGTCAGCCAGCGCCTAGTGCGCTTACCATAATAGTTTTTGGTCTTAGGGAAGATCAACTTTGGCTGTTTTGATGCGCGTGTCTGATTCCTTTCATGTTTATGGTCAGTTTTGCCAAACTGTTCCATTAGGATGGCCATTCTTAATTTATATTCTACCTCCTAAAGATTTTTTTACGTTATAGTCTACGAGCAGTTTAAGAATTCTAATTTGTAGTGACTTAATTTTATTTAAATGTACAGGAAAGGTTAAACCGTACGCTCCTAGTCCATACGATATGACCGCATCAGCCAACGAGTGATAAACTAGATACATAGTTCCTCTTGTAGCCACATATTTTAAATAGTGCAATTTGCCGAGGATTGATCTTAACTTGCTACATCAGAGTCTACATGGGGAATCCAGCTAAATCGGTCATCTACTGTCAATCCTAGATATTTATAAGATTGTACCATTTCAATATGCACACAGTTACAGTTTGCGTATCAGCTGTCATACCGATTATGTAATGGTCAGCGACCTTGTGCGTAACGGCAAATGTGTGGAGCGCACCTGCCGCGCCAGTTCGCAGGAAGACGTGATCGACGCAAGACGGCACTCTTCGCCCAGCAACTACACACTCACGCGTAACGTCCTGTATCCCACACTGCATTCCTTGATCGCTTAACACATTGAGGTATCTTCGGGAAACTGCGTTTAATTCATTTTTTAATATCTCCTATTATTATTAAGTTTTCACGCTTTGGTACACGCTGTAGTAGTGCTTCCAGCTCAGTTATGTAGCATGTTTTGTTGTTGTCAGGCGGCTTGTATATGATAAATATAGTAACTTTATAATTATTGATCAGCACCTCGCCTAAAAGAATCTCACTGTGTAACACTGGCGATTTTTTCGGCGTGAACAAGTAGACAGATTTCACATACAACAGGATTCCTCCACCTGTCCTCTCTTCTCTAGTCCAGGTATAAACATTGAAACCATCTAATCGATATTTATAGGTCTCGTCCTTTTTTATATTTATCTCTGTCAGACATATCACATTAAGATTATGTAAACACTCCTTCAGCACTGCTATTAATTCTTCAAAATGCTTCCTTAAGGAACACACGTTAATATGTACAATCTGTAGTTGACCTTTTTGCTTTTTTATTGTATTATACCACGTTTGTAAGTTAGTATACTTACAGTAATTAATATCCTCTAGGTTTTGTTCTGATATAGTTATAGTTGGCATGATATTTATTTAATAATCTGATGAAATAGTTCTAAAAACTTAGACTTTAGGGAAAATATTTTACTACTGGACTACTCCTCTGGTTTCTTTTGCAATAGATTTTGTATATCGCTTCTAAAGCGTATCTGGTGAATTTTTTTATCTGTATCATCTTTTTTAACCAGAATCCTAGCATTCTGTATCCATATATATTTATATGTCTCCTTTAATTTCATCTTTGTTTCCCAGAATAGTTGACGTAGATGGTGGGTCACGTGCTCATTTATATATATTTTACTATTATTATTGTTTTTAAATACGGCATGATTAGTGACAATATTTTTTCGGGACTTTAACCACTCCATGCGAGCCTCTTAGGTAGATAATGTAACGACTATGGGCCGATTATCTCTGTTTTCCTTCGCTTTCCCTACTCGCCAAGCTTTCTCAATCCTTTCAGGGTTCAGTTTTAATTCTTTTGATATTCTTTTAACTACTTCTATTGTAATTTCTTCCTGTGAATATTGCACGTTTACAAGTTCTATAATTAAATTAAGTTCTTTTTGTTCTAGTATACACACACGCTCTTCTAAAACCTTGTTGCACTTCTCCAAGTGTATGTTCCTTTGGAAGAGATCGGTCATTTTATTTTCTTGTTTTTTTAGTTTTTCTATACATTCTCTATCGTAGTCTTCCAGCTCTTCATATTTCTTGCCAAGGTAGTCTAACGACTTTTCTATCTCCTCGTTGGTTTTGTTCAATTGTCTAATAGTAATTTTAACGTCGGTCATATCTTTCTGAAAGCTCGAGAAACGGCGATCTTGTTGTTCTTGCATATTCTTTAGCGCATCAAGCACAGATCTCATATTATCACGGAGCGAGTTTACAGATTCGCTTAAGGAATCCGCAGCACAGCAGGTGGTTTTCGATTTACTTGTAGGTTGCGTGATAAACGAATCACTATCAGAATCATTTACTGCTCGCTTTTTAGCTTGCCTTGCATTCACCCAATCGCTAAGAGATCCTTGCCTTTCCTTCATCCCAGGTATATTAGAATCCGACCCGTACATTTCCTTTGCGCGGTTTGCCGACGGCAGCCGGTTCAATTAGGCCTAGATAGTAACACGCAGCCGCTCCCGCAGATGTAGTGATCCTCACCGCTCGGCTAGTGGGCAGAACGTTACGCCCACACAGTGTAGGTAATTAACAGGTGATAGTTATCCTGGTCACTCACAGCACTTTTTCCGTTTGTTGTTCTTTTTTAATTTATATTTAAACCAATTAGCACTTGTTAGCAGTGAACACGTCCGTGCGCTCGCGCAGCCCACGAGAACTGCACACTTGCATTGTGCCAGACTATTTCTACAAATTGAGATCTATCTTTAAGATAAGATGTGAACCAGCGATGTGCTACTCCCCGCACTCCCACGTTATAGAGTTTACTGAGTAGGATTTTATGAGAAACTCTATCGTAGGCCTTAGTCATGTCTAGCAGTATTGCAAGAGCGTATTCCTGTTCATTTATAATATTTAAAATCTCATTAACAATGTCATAAAGTGCGGTAACAGTAGATTTATTCTTTCGAAAACCATGTTGACTATTATTTATTATATTATATTTTTCACAAAAGGAGACTAGACGATTAGCCATGGCTGTTTCAAATACTTTTGAAAAGGTTGAGAGTAGTGCGATTCGTCGGAAATGTTTGGGTTCATTTGCTCGTTTTATTTTAGGAATGGGTTTTATTATGGAGATCTTTAATAAATCTGGAAAAGTTGCTTCTTCGAAAGATTGGTTTATTAACAGTGCTAAAGTGGTAGAAAGTTCTTCTCTACATGATTTTAATAAAGTTGGTGGGATCTCGTCAATACCTGAGCTATTTTTGTTATTTAAAGTTTTAATTATATTGTTAACTTCGCTAACAGTAACTGTGCTCAAGAAAATCGTATTGTTAATTTGTTCATTAACCGGGCGGCCCTTTGGTTCTTCTGCCTGATCAATCTTTCCCACTGACACAAAGTAACGGTTTAATAAGTTAGCGATTATGGTAGGTTCTGTGATTATTTTATTTTCATGTTTTATTGTTATGTTATTTGTTTTTTTTATGATTTGTTTTATTTGTATTTTCTTTTATTATTTGCCACATAGTTTTAGTAACATTTTTAGTTTTTTGTATTCGCTTTATATACTTATTCTTTTTAGATCTGATAACTGTCTTTTTTAATATTAGAGCATACTTTTTGTAGTATTCATTAAAAATTTCGCTATGAATATTTGATTTTAAAATTTTTAGGTAACGTTTATTTTGACATGATGTTTTAATACCTTTGGTTAGCCATTTTTTATTTCTATTTTGGTTTTTAATTTTAATTTTAATCTTTGGTATACAAGTATTTAAAATCTCTGTAACTTTTTCATGGAACGCGTGGTAATTACTATTTATGTTTTTTTGTGGATTTATTATTTCTTGCCAATTCGTATTTTGTAGGTATGATCTGAATGAATTAATTTTTTTTTCATTAAATAATCTTTTTTTGTGTATAATAATGGTTTTTGCTATCTGATTTCAGGGGGGTAAGTAATGCAATTGAAGTTCCCTTATGATCAGAAATTCCGTATTCATGTACGTCAACGATTAAGGAAGGATCATCAAAATTTGTAAAAATTACATCTATACATCTAGCGGATGTGGGGGTAATTCGCGTGGGTTCTTTTACAAGTTGTTTAAAATTATAACTTCAAAATAAACTTACATAGTTTATGGTTTGTGGTTTTGTACTTAAAAAATCTATATTAAGATCTCCACCCAGTATAATTTGCCTATCTTTGTATTTTTTGACTAATAATTTTAATAACTTTTCTATTTGTAACTTGAAAACTTTCTCTTTTCTATTACTATCAGGCCAATAAACAACAACTACTAAAATATTTAACAAAGGAATATCAGTAGCACACATTTCAACAATGAACTCAACCGATAGGTCTCTTATATCTTCACATTCATTTAAATCTATGCTTTCTTTTAGAAATATACACACTCCTCCTCCATCATGAAACTCTCTACAGAAACTGCTCGCGAGGGTGTATCCTTCCACTTTAAGTACCTAGGTCGATTTGCTTCGGTGAAACCCAGGTTTCGCTGACACAGAGTGCAGTTATATCGTGTTCTTCTACTAATGCTTCTACTAAGTGAAATTTGTTTTTTATACTACTCATATTTTGGTACAGGAATGTTACTGTATTATGAGCGAAAGGAACGCATATTATGTTGGGGTTCACGTGCAGGTCTTTTAATTCTGTCTTGACTATGTTTTTGGTTGTTCTCTCTAGTATCCATTGGCGTGTTCTCATGATGTGTATTGTCATTATTTATGTACCTTCTCTCTGAAAATATTCTTGCATTGCATTCACCAGGTGGAGAGTGACAGCACAGAAACTACGACCGACCCTCCTGAAAAGATGATGGGTGTATATAAATGCTTGGAAAGCTACCAGTCACCAATTATGGCCGCTATTTCGATCGACGACGCTCCTATTAGTGTGGAGGTAGATTCCGGTGCATCGCGAACCATCATGTCTGAAGAAACGTACAAGAAGCTTTGGCACTCACCTCCTCCTCTGAAGTCGACTGATATTAAATTAGTGACGTGGACTCGTGATCCTTTAACGGTTTTAAGAGCCACACATGTTCGTGCTAGACTTGGTAATAAAGAAGCTCAGTGTGAACTCTTGGTAGTGTCTGGAAAAGGCCCTAGTCTTTTAGGCCGGAACTGGTTTGATGCCTTGGGCATAGAAATATCTGGAATTTGTTGGAATGGCCTAGAGGTCAATGAATTGGTTCGACAATTTCCAGATTTGTTTAAAGAAACTCTCGGTAAATATAACGGTCCAGCGATATCGTTGCATGTTCGCGCTGATGCAGCTCCTCGGTACTTGAAGGCGCGCCCAGTGCCATTTCCATTGAAGCAGCAGGTTGAAGAAGAGTTGAGGCGCATGATCGATGCTGGAATCCTCACTCCTGTTAGGCACTCTGATTGGGCAACTCCTTTAAGATTGGTTAAGAAGGACGATGGGTCGCTCAGGATTTGCGGTGATTATCGTTCAACAGTCAACCCGGCGATCGAAGTTGATACGTACCCATTACCGGCTGCAGTCGAGTCATTCGTGAAGCTGAGTGGAGGCCGCGTTTTCAGCAAATTGGACCTAAAATTAGCCTACCTCCAACTTAAAAGTTGATGACAAGACTGCTAAGCTCTTGACACTTAATACGCCGCTGGGATTAATGAAAATGAATCAATTGGCTTTTGGTGTAAATGCGGCACCTGGGATTTTCCAAAGAGTAATGGCCAATGCATTGTCGGGCCTAGAGGGAGTAGCTTGCCTCCTTGATGATGTAGCCGTAAGTGAAAGAAACATGACCGAACACAATGACCGTTTATTTAAAGTTCTGAAGGTACTGAATGACTTAGGGTTCCATCTCAACCCGAAAAAATGTGTTTTCGCCTCGAAATCGATTCATTTTTTAGGCCATATGATTGACGCTGAAGGCCTACACCCTTCACCCCTAAAAGTGAAAGAGATAAAAGAAAAACCGGCTCCGACAAATAAAGAATCCTTACGAGCATTTCTAGGCCTGTACAATTTCTATGAAAAGTTCATACCCGATAAATCGACCATTTTGGAACCTTTGTACCGGTTATTGGAGGCAAAGAGGCCGTGGTTTTGGGGCGACGACAAAAATAGGGCATTTGAACAAGCTAAGGAACTACTGTCTTCCGATTTGACTCTAGTAAGCTATGAACTTGACAGAGAGCTACTGCTTATTTGTGACTCTTCCAGTTATGGCGTTGGGGCAATAATTGCACACGTCATGGATTACGGTTCGGAAAGACCTATAATGATGGCTTCTAGAACACTCCAGCCGCATGAGAGGAAATACGGGCAAATTGATAAGGAGGCCCTAGCTATTGTTTTTGGGATCACTAAATTTCATGAGTTTTTGGCTGGTCGCAAATTTTGTATCATAACCGACCATAAGCCGTTAGTCGGACTGTTCAACCCGAAGAAACCTATTCCTGATCAGATTTCCCCAAGAATGTTACGCTGGGCGTTGAAATTGAGTGCGTATGACTATGATATTAAATACAGACCGGGCACATCATTAGGGAATGCTGATGCTTTGAGTAGGTGGACAGTTGATACGACATCAGTAGTTGTTGAAGAGCCGATCAGAGAAGTTCTATTGCTTGAAGACCAACCCGAAGGATGGAATCTAGATGTCACAAAGATCTCTAATGAAACGAAAGGATACACTTTTGCAGAAGGTGTTGTTCCACGTACTTCATGGATGGCCCCGGTCTAATAATGACCCTGCCTTGCAGCCATTTTGGACAAGAAGGGAGGCTCTTTCACAGAGTAAGGGCTGCTTACTGTGGTGTAATAGAGTGATCAAAGTGAGTACTGAAATTACTGCACGCCCCGCATGCTGGAATAGTTCAAACTAAGGCTTATGCAAGAGGATACGTGTGGTGGCCTGGAATGGATCGTCAAATTGAGCAACATGTCGCGGAATGTGAACAGTGTCAGTCTGTCAGGAATAATCCTCCACGAGATCCCCAAACATGGATTTCATCTGCAAAGCCCTGGAGTCGCCTTCATGCAGATTTTGCGGGCCCATTTCAGGGTAAGACTTTTTTAGTTTTGATCGACAGCTATAGCAAGTGGTTTGAAGCTGAAATTATGCCATCGATGACCAGTGAAGCAGTAACTGCGAGTATGCGAAAGATTTTTGCGTCGCAAGGGCTACCTGATGTATTGGTCACTGACAATGGTAGGAATTTCCCATCTAGAGAATTCAATATGTTTTTAAAGAATAATGGCATCAGACACTTGTATTCCCCTCCTTACCATCCAGCCTCAAATGGCCAAATTGAAAGGGCCATACAAACATTTAAAAACAAACTAAGGAAGATTGCTGATGAAAATAGGCCATGGTCTGAAAAATTACCTAAAACCTTATATGCACTTAAAACCGTGCCTAACAGTTGCACAAATAGGACACCGGCTGAGATGTTAAATTCCTGTCGCTATAGAACCGCTGTGTCTTCATTACACCCTCAGACATCACCAAGTGAGACTGACGTGCAACTTGAAGCAGTGTCACACCACACTCCATCTCGAACCTTCGTAGTAGATCAGCCAGTTCTGGCTCATATTTATGGACCAGGAGAGAAATGGCAAAGAGCCGTGGTCGAGATGGTAGAAGGGCCTAGTGCATATATGGTAAGGACGGAAGATGGCGAGCTATACCATCGTCATGTGGACCAATTAGTAAGTTGAGCACCAGCACCACCATCAATACCTGGTGCTTCAGGACAAACTGACGCCCAGTTCTAGATCGTCATCTCCTGACCCGCCTATTGTTATACCCCCACCTGAACAGTGGCCTGATACTATTGGCATTCCTGATGCTGATTAATTTGTTATTGTGTGCGAAAATTATGATAACCATTATTTAAATTTGTTAATTTTGATGATTGTTTTGACTTACGAATATGGTGTAAAGGTATATTGTGTATTTTACAAATTGTAATGTGGGTAACCAAATAATAAATCAGTTAAGCTTTAACCTGAGTTGGTGTTGTATCTTTTAAATATTATGTCAACTTTTTATTTTTAAATGATTATACAACCTTATATTCTGTGAATATATCAGACGCCTACCTGTTGCTGTTATGAATATAGAGCCAAACATGACAAAAAAAACATGTTTGTTTAATGTGGCCCGACTTAAATATTTATTTTATTTCGTTTTCAGAATTTGTTGTTTTAATGGCAACAGAAATACATCATCTGTAAAAATTTCAACTGTGTAGCTATCATGGTCCAAAAGATACAGCCTGGTGAGAGGCAGACAGATAGGCAGCAGTCATAATAATAGAGTTACGTTCTTACCCTTTGGGTACAGAACCATAAAAATCACCTTGAGTCAAACAAAAACAATAATGTCCTAGTAGTCAAATTTCGACTACAGTGGTCAATATCAACAGAGATTAGCTGACTGTGCAGGAGATATAATAGTGCGCAACACACAGGTGCACTCTGTTCCCTCACTCTCATAATTCAGTGTGATGGCAGTCCGATATGACCATAGAGAGATCAGGCTCAGGACCAACCAAGGTCAAATAAATAATGAAGTTATGATAATAATAAATACCTTATGCCCTAAAGGCCTGAGCTTGCTGCCTCCAGTCTCATTCGGTATGCGTTTGAGGTATGCATTCTTCTGTATCTCCCGGTAATAGACCGGGCCTTCGTCATGTCCGTACGACATTATGCTGTCTGAACGTAGTCATCCAGTTGTACTGAAATTGAAGTAGTTAATTTAAAGAAGTAAACAAAATATTTAAAATATTACTACACTGTGCACAAGACAGAAAAACATCAATAAAATCCTATCTTTGATAAAATCGTTGTTATACAATGCAAAAAGGACAGAAAACAACAAATACTAATATAATTTCCAGTGGCATTCTGTGTCTTTTATTTCTAAGAAAGTTAAGCTAAAAGTATCTTATCTGTTAAATAAAATATATAAAGAGAAAGACAGGGAGGATATCAAGCTGTTACCTACCTATTTAGCGCACATACACTTTCCATTTAATTCTTGTCAGCTCACATTGCCTTTAATAAGGACTCATAACAGTAGACCGAGTTAATTAACAATTCCAAGACGACCTGTGAGTCAATTTATAAGTATGCAACAACATCCTTTTCGGGACGGCGTATTATAAGGAAGTATGAACATAACACCAAAATTTTCGAATTTCAGGTTAATTTCGCACTTTCCGAGTGAACACAAGGCAGAAAAACTCACAATAATGCGTCTAGGAAGAGCTTAAAGACAATTGTTTATGTAATTACGATAGAAACAGCACGGAAATGCACTTAATAAAAACTTACCTTGAATAGCAGCTTGTACACACTTTCTCCACCAAAACATAAACAGTATCAGCTTGTAATCTTTGTATGAATAGGCCGCATATTATATTAATCGCTTTAGTCGTTAATTTATGGTCAAACTACATTCTTTAGAACCATAAAACAATTAATTTACAAAGCGACACACAACAATGAACACAGTCACAGTGCTCGCTCCAGCGCCATGTTTAATTTGATGACATTTTGTTTTTTTAATTAGCAAAGAATTTGTATAGGATACGGCCTTTAAATATAGACGCGCGCGGGGAGTTTTGGCGGGAAACAAACTGTGATGGCTGGGCTTCGTTTCTTAATTTTCTAAATTAGTTTTTCGTGGTCATTGTTGTGATTGTGTGGTGGAATAATCTTAATAATGTGCTGCAGTGGAGAACTAATGAAGTTAAAGTAAGAAACAAAGTAAGGCGCTCCTATCTGATCCGGTTCGATTTCCTGCTCAAAATTTCCTTGAGAGCATTGAAATGTGAACCAGCCTCACATTTCAATGAGTTAGGTTAGGTTAGGTTAGTTTGTAGTTTAGTTGTGTAAGTGTTTATGAAGAAGTACATATACTGACGAAAATAAAGAAAAGATACAAATAAATACTGAAGACGAGGCTGTATGGACTTGGTCCTTTGCCTACCCAGAATGGGTGAATCGAATAAAAAAACGCGCGCGCCGTTCTTTAATTTAATAATCTTGACTTAAAATTAATTAAAATCAATATAATACGATTATTATAACTTCTGTCAGTCAGGAGTCTCAAACTGAGGTGTTGGAGGTATAGAAACTAAACTTTAGTACGGATGGAATAACTTAGTTATGTAACTATTTTGTTTGAATTCTCATGATGCTACTATTTAGTAAGTTTATTTTCCAGAAACTAATAAGATTAAGTAGCCAAAACAAGTTTCGGAAAAAAATTGTTTAAGTATAAAGAATGTCGGGGTCAAAACGGTTCCTTTGGAAAGCCCATATTTGTTTACAGGCGAGGCGACAGGTGTAAT
Source organism: Pyrausta nigrata (assembly GCA_949316185.1). NCBI lineage: Eukaryota > Metazoa > Arthropoda > Insecta > Lepidoptera > Crambidae > Pyrausta > Pyrausta nigrata. The sequence goes on along the minus strand of OX438964.1, from coordinate 4,473,960 downwards.
TCTTGGAATGATTTCAAACAGAGTAAGTGCAAGGAGGTATTGAAAGGAGTTTGCCTGATTCTAGCATTCACTCACTCGCTTACGAATATTTACTCTCTCAACTTTAAGAACGCGTTTAAAAATCTTCCTTACTGGACTGGTCTAGCTATTTTCTTCCTCAGAATTACGTTCATTAACCGATGCTCTTACGGTGAGGGAAAACATGGTGACAAAAGCTGCACATTCAGGCGACTGCATGTGTAACCATGATCCAAACTGGTCAGGTTCCCCTGGCAACAGGGTCACGGAAGTCAGATGGCAGTCGCTCCACTGTAATTACCTGATCTGCCACAACCTGGATCATGTTCAGCGGACACTAGGCCCTCGCATGCGAGAGCACAACCGGGATAATGGTGATGATTACGATTATTAAGTACAATGAGGGCAGAAAATTGTAATCTTATTTACACCACGGATAGTTTTAAAATGAAATGATGGTAATTGATAGAATGACGCGTGCTAGGCGGTATGTTAATAAACCCCCGCAACCGTCATCCCAGGCTGGTCATGGCTTGCTCCATACTGATAAGGATTGATAGATACTCTTTATTGCACCTTGCCAGGCCTGTGTATCTCCCCGCGTAGGTAGCAAAACTTACTTACTTAGGGGCTAAAACAAGTTGCGTGTCGCTACCGGCCAGCGACACGCTCGCGCGTTTTATTCACCGGCGGCCGCGCGGCTACGTTGCTGGTTGGACGAGAATGAATGAAGTACTAGAAGGAGGCGCTAGATGGCGTTAGAAGCTTCTCGTAGCAGTCAACCCTATCGCGTTGCGTGATATTACGTCGCTGAATAGGTTTAGTGTATTATGAATCATATTCCAGAGCAATAAGTATGAAATTATCTTGCAATGGATTTTTGTAGGTGTCTACACGAAAATGTGCTTGACTCTGAGGCGAACTAAATTACGCCATATTGTTGACGACATTGAGTAGGCATTTCTTTGAATACAATTGCTAAGTCATACTTCTGTACGAAGTAAGTACTAGTACTTATTCTGTGACCTTGCACCAAAAACACAGACACATTTCAGAGCATATAAGCACAATGTAGGGGGTCTTATCACTGGGAGCGATCTCTTCCAGAAAACCTTTGGGTAAAGAAAAATACTGATTTTAAGAAAAAGGAGGTTAACGTGCAAGATCGGGGTACTAACAGATTAAAATTCAATTCTATCTACCTGTGGCGGCCATTTTGCGCAAATCTGCGCATCTGTGGTAAACGACGTGGGTGGTCCCGCGAATTATCAGCGCGTGTCATATCTATACCGATTAAGAAATTACATTGAATACTTACATGATAATCATAGGTAGGTAATAGGTGGATGAAATACATTGTAATACTCATTAAAACACAATTATACGGATTACTTCGCGATTTATTTACATTTTATTTAAAACCTGACGTTCTGAACACTTAACAGCGTTCGTGGTCACAGGGAGTTGATCACACACCTTAGACAAACCCAACCACTTCATTCGTTGCGACCAACCTAAAATACTCGCAAAAGAACGGCGTTTTATTCATTGACTGCTATTGATCCAAATTTCAATAGAAAAGATGGTTAGAAAGTTCCACCGGTATGGGATCCTACTCTAGCAAAAACCAAAACAACACCTTGCACTGCAAGATATCTCAATACACGGTTAGCTCTTTCTCAGTGAATAGGAACGTTAATTAAAATTTATGAGTACCTAACGGTAGTTTAATTTTTCAAAACTTTGTGATGACAAATAATACCTCAGTCCTCTGTGACCCTTAGAATAATCTGTGACCACGAATCCTGTAGTGTTAGAAACGTAAGGTTTTAAATAAAATGTAATTAGATCGCGAAGTAATCCGTAAAATTGTGTTTTACTGAGTTCAACAATTCGCGTAAACGTAAGAAACAAATATACATTGTAATAATATAGCCTATTCCGAATGCTGAGTAAGGTAAGGTCACCAATTAAGGCCTACCTTTATTTTAACATGTCATAGCTAGAAGATTAATGACAATAATACACAATTTTTTTCGAATACTTATTCTTATTTTATTAAACTTTTTGATAAAATTAACAAAAATGGCTTAGAAAAAAAAACTCGCACATCTGTGTGAAAAAACACTTAATTTGTCATTCAGGCCTTATCAAGAACCCTATGTCCCAATAAAGCCCTAAGAAAAACAACGAACTATTAACCTTCTTAACTACTACAGAATGAATTTAATAAAAAAAATAAAACGAGATTCTTTAAAACTATTATTGGTTATTTAAGAAAGAACGGTTTATTAATGTTAATCAGCCATTCATACTTTTACTAAGTTCTAGAAGTTTCAATTTGTTTGTTGAACATAGTCAATGCGGGGAAGTCCGTCAGAGGGCAACTTCGTCCACCCTTGCTTTTTGGTCTCATAAGAACAGCTTACGTTTATAAAACATCGGTAGATTAAACGGCGCTACTACCTAATTGAAGTGCTTGTGGCGCAGTGGCGGCAGCGCTTTGGTAGTGATACCAAAGTTAAGCAACCCATGGCGCGGTGGTGATTGGATGGGTGACCATTCCGACCATTTAAGTGACGCCCATGACAAGCATCTCCATGCTTCGGAAGGCACGTTAAGCAGTTGGTCCCGGCTAATACAGTGGTATTAGTCGTTAAGCCTAGTCAGAGGCCCTAGGGCGGCTTGATAACTTCTGACAGTAAGGTTTGTCACTTACCTTGCAGACACCCCTCCACCAATCCGCACTGAGCCCGCGTGGTGGAGTATGGCTCGTAGCTCCTCATAGTTGAGGTGAGGCCTTTTCCCAGCAGTGGGATATATATGGGCTGACTTTTTTTTTACTACCTAATTTGTTTAACTGTCGAACTTATTATTTATTCAAGTTATTTGTAGCTTTGCTCAAGTTACATATAGATTTTTATTGTTTTCAGACAAGTTTTTAAAACGAAAATTTTAGTAAAAGTTTGATGAGATATCATATTTCGATTAGGGTGTCGCAAAAGGGGTGTAGGAACTGCAGGACACAGCTAAATTTTTGGCGGCATGAAGTTAAAAAATTCACTCATAAGTATGAAAAACCTAAAAAATCGTTGTTTTTACCTATATACAATCTTTGGTATTTACAAGGAGTTGGGAGCCTACGGGGGGAGTCAAAATGTCATTATTTCTGCGCTAGCACCTTAGACTAGAGGCAGGCCTGTGTATCTTCCCGCGTAGATAGCAAAAACGTACCTACGCGCGGCGACCCCTAGGTAAGGGACTAAACAAGTCGGGTATCGCTAGCCGGCAGCGACATGCTCCCGCATTTTATTCACCGGCGGTGCGCGACACTAGGTTGCTGGTTGGACGAGCGTGAATAAAGTCCTAGAAAGATGCACTAGATGGCGTAAGTAGCTTCTTGTGGCGGTCAACCCTATCGCGTTGCGTGATAGTACGTCACTGTATAGGTTTAGTGTATTATAAATCATATTCCAGAGGTACCTATAAGAATGAAATTATCTTGCAATGTATTTCTGTAGGTGCCTACACAAAAATGTGCTTGAGTCAGAGGCGAACTGAATTACACCATATCCTTAACAACATTAAGTAGATATTTCTTTGACTTTCATTGCAAAGTCATACTTCTGTACGTAGTACTAGTACTTATTCTGTGCTAGAGGCTAGCACGCACTGTTTTCCAGATACAAGTTTGAGATAATATATCTCGTACCTCCACATTCAAGCCCCATTAGACCCGCGGGCGGATTGATAACAATTTATTTTTCTATTGTGTCTGGAAACATGATACGTGAAGGTATGTATAACATTTACCTATATTGATCATGTGAATAAGATTAACGCTTTCGATTTTCCAGGCTTCCGACTGTTCAGAAAATAAAAACCGTTTTTAGCCTAATTTGTTATAACTAGGTACTGCATTTACCGATTTACCGACAGTTACACGCCAAGCAAGTGAAATACAACCAGGCCTGTCTAACTCCCCGCATAGGTAGCAAAATCGTACCCACCGTGGTGGGCTAATTAAGTTGGAACTCGCGAGTGAGTACTGACACACACGCGCGTTTTCACCGGCGGCGCGTGGCAATACGTTGCTGGTTGGGTGAGCATAAATAAAGTACTAGCAAGGTGCGCTAGATGGCGATAGTAGCTTTTTGTAGCAGTCAACCCTAGCGCGCCGCATGATATGACGTCTCTAAGCATGTTAAGTGTATTGTGAATCGTTGTATTACAATATTGTTATCTTGTGAATTTAGTACCTATCACTTGTCAATCGAGATACATAATATGATTTGTATTTTCTTTAAGCTACATATATGTGAAAACTATAGGCTAAATGTTCATTGTTTTGTAACTTATATTGCATTGTTAAAAGCTGTTTGTTTTCCAATAAAATAAAATAAAAATAAAAATAAAATAAAAATACATTTGTTGTATTTATAAGAATTAAATTCGCTTGCAATGGATTTTGGTAGGTGCTTGACTCCTAGGCTTACACCATAGTGTTTAAGTCATTGAAAAGACATTTCTGTGAATACTATTGCGAAGTCATGCCTCTGTACATAGTACCTATCTACTAGTATTTATTCTGTGATACAACATAAAAATATAATACTTACCTAATACCTACATAGCTCTTTCATAAAAACTATTTTGAACTAGGTATTTTGTCACTTGGGGCAAATGTCAAAGTTCAAACAAACCACCATTCTACATTAACTGTAGTGAGAAAAAAAGGAGATTTCTTTACTTACTTCTTAGCTTTTTATCTACTGCGCATACGGGACATCTTACTTGGCTAGGAAAACACGTTCGCGCGCACTCGCTTTCCTGCCGGCAACCTACTGAATTTCTGTCGTGGCCGATACAGTGGCGCGTAGGAGAATAGCACGCTCAAGTACATGGAGTGAAAGAGGTCTGCCTTGTGACCGCCTTTATTCCATACGTAATAAAAGCTGTTTTCCTTGTGCTAAACAAAAAGAAACAGAAGACGAGTTGCGGAAAATGTATGATTTTATTATTTCCTGTATCTCGCCAAGTCAGCCGTAGGCATGTGGGACGAGTTGATGAATTACTCAATTCTCCATCCAAAACGAAATGAGGGACGACTCGAATCGGATAAAGATATAAATTTTCTGCATCTTGTCGCAAATGGGTCGGAGGCATGTTGGACAAGTTGAAAAATTAATCTGAGTAAGATGATACTCTAGTCTAGTACCCAACTGAAATTAGTCACACTTAAACTAAGAAGTAATAATTAATACATTTTCCTTTATCGGCGAACTAGTTACCTACGTGAATACGTATTGAAATAACAAGGCATAAGCTTTTGTTATACAGAGGCATTTTTACTATATTAGTATTTGTATTCCTATAAAAAGAGCGAAGTGTGGTTACCCTAATAATTCAATGTAAGAAAATAATTAAAATGCTTATAACTTTTGTTTGCCGGCACATAGAGCCGTAACATAACGAAATTCGTATTCACCATCGCCGTTACTAAGGATAAAATGATATTCCAGCTACGTAGAACACCTGAAAGTAGTAGAACTGGCTGGCTCAGACAGCCAGCATCTAGCCGTCTAAGCCATCATTTTAGAATAGCTCCTAAACGCGTGGGTTTTGGTGGTTCAAATCTTGAGGGCCGTCACATAACGCGTCACATTAGTATAATCCATAAAGATTAGTCCAAAATGTGTTATTTCGTGAAATATTAAGGAAAACAAGTTGGTTCAGACGGCCGGATATCAGGCTGACCACACACTTTTAAATATTTCTCGAAAACTGTTGCACCAAAATGGATGAAACTACTTTAGATGCCGTCACATATTGCGTCATTAAACTTTTACAAAAAACGGGGCTCTGAAACCCTCTGGAAGATGAGATCCAGAGTGTCCGCAAAGGTGAATTTCTGGCTGTCTGAGCCAGGTTTTTTAAATTTTCAAAGAAACTATTGCGTCACAAACGATGAAACCTTGGTATATTGCCGTCACCTATGATTCGTTATCAGCCTAGATATGCAAGATATCTCTAGGACTGTGGCTCAGACGGCCGGATGTACACAAAAAACGAAATCCACGAATAAAAAATATTATTATTAATAAAAAATACTAATCGAGCAAAGTTCGGTCGCGCAGGTACATTAAAGTTTAAATAAGGAAGTTAATTTCGAATGTGTGTAATGTAATTTAAATTTTTTTATCTGCCTATTGTTCAAAAATTCTTGCAAAGAGCCTACTGCAATATTAATTGACTAACTGCAAACATATTTTTAGTAAATCAAGCTGTTTAAACACTATATATTAAATTTAATACCTATATTACGTTGCTATCTAAGGTTATTAAAAGAAGTACCTAAACTTAATTTTGGCAGAGCACTAAATATATAACTTTTTAAATGTATTTTAGGATGTACGGACGACAGCACCTTAACTTTCTGGTATTCTTAAAATACAGCTGTTAAGGCGCGATTTCGCTACGCAAATAGGCAAACGCAAATTTTGCACTAAACTTTTTTAAATGAAGACCGTCTTGGTGTAGTAGTTCGCGCCCCGGACTTCTAAACCAAGCGGTTGCGGGCTCGAATCCCACAAGGGGCAAATGTTTGTGTGATGAGCACGAGCATTTGTACCTAAGTCATAGATGTATATAAGTATGTCTTTTCGTTAATCTAGTCACCATAGCACAAGCTCACGCTTAGTTTGGGGCTAGGTAATTGGTGTGTTTGTTGAAACAATTTATTTAAGTAATAAGCAGAAGGCGACCTATTCTCTATTTCTACCTATAATTCGCGGTTACTACTATTTATTGTTCCATTAATATAGTCAAATGTTAGACATACGAGGGTCAAACTGAAAGTTCTTAGAAAATCAAAAACTGATTACATTAGCCAGTTATTAGTTTTATTATATCTTTTCAAAATATTGTCCATTGACGTCAATACACCGCTGCATGCGATGGAACCACTGGGAAAAGCACTTTGCCCACTCGTCCTTAGGGGTCTCTTCAATGGCATCGCGATACGCAGCCACCGCTTCTTCAGCATTCATAACCGCTTTCCTTTAAGTTTTTCTTTAATTTTTGGAAATAAATAAAAATCACAAGGCGCGAGGTCGGGGCTATACGGCGGGTGACCCAGTAATTCAACGTTTGATGTCGCCAAATAGTCGATCGTTCGCTTGGCGGTGTGCGACGAGGCGTTGTCGTGGTGAAGGAGGATCCTACTGCGAGGTCGTTTCTCTCGAACTTTTTCCAAGACAAGTGGCAAACAATTGGTAGTGTACCATTCTGCAGAAACTGTTTTTTGATCCTCTAACACAATTGTTGCGAAATGACCTATCCTTCCAAAGAACGAGGCCACCATTTTTTTTCCCGCACTTCGATCTCTCTTCACTTTAGTTGGCAACTCCTCGAAAGGAAACACCCACTGAGCAGATTGTCTTTTGGTTTCAGGATCATAACAGTAAATCCAGCTTTCGTCACCTGTTAGTATGTCGAACACAGCATTTGAGTCACCTCCGTTAAATCTTTCAATCATTTTACGGCACCAATCCACACGATGGAGTTTTTGAGCCTTAGTCAAATTATGAGGTATCCACCGGGCGCAAAGCTTCCTGACCGCTAAATGTTCGTGGAGGATTTTGTGCACTTGACTCATACCGATGCCTAAGCTTGTCCGAATCTGCTGATAGGTCACTCTTTTGTCAGTCTCTATCATACGCCGCACAACACAGATGTTATTTTCAGTCGTCGCCGTAGAAGGCCGTCCCTCACGTACATCATCAGTGAGATTAGTGCGACCACGTTTAAACTCATTAAACCAGTTGTAAACAGTCGCACGAGATGGGGCTTCATCGTGAAAGGCCAATCGTAGTCTATCATAACTTTCTTGTTGACTTAAATGACACCGAAAGTCATAAAAAATCATTGCACGAAAATTTTCTCGTGTTAAATTCATTTTGACGTGACACAGACAATTTTCAATTTGCCGCCAAGTCGTAAAACAAATGACAAATGAATGAAATATATACTCAGTAATATTGGCAAAGAGTTCTATTTTCAAATTTTAGAATATTTTTTTTATTATATTGTTTATAAGTGGCCAGTTCTAAGAACTTTCAGTTTGACCCTCGTACTTACGAGAAATATATTATCTCAACAATTTTCTTTTCAAACTTATCTAAAAACAATAAAAACAAAAATATATTTTAAAATTGAATTAATACAAAAGTAAATATCTACTTCATGTGATCGAGCGTCATTTTAACCTTAGTTTTTTTTTTTATTTGAAATGGGTTTGCTCTTCACTCTAGACTAAGCCAGACGTGGCACAGACAAAATCGATGATGGAGCGAGCTTACCCAGAAGAAGCCTGTTCACTCTGAGTTTGAAGGTCTTTGGGTTGTAATCCGTTGGAAACACTAAAGCGGGTAATGAGTTCCACAACGAGTTAGAGTTATATTACTATCAGTCAGTCTAATCCACTTGACGACAACGCTCATGCTTAACGGTAAATGATACATGCCGAATCATCACGGACTGTCTGAAACCAACTCCTGTTGGTATGCTGTACCCGCTGGCTGGTGTTGCTCCCGCGGACGTCCGCAGAGACGTGGCTAGCTCCTTGGAGCGCCTAAAAAAGAGACAAACGCTCGGCATCCCCAGCACCAACATATTCCGGTAGTCCACCGACTAAAGAGTCGGCATAGCTTCATCAAAGAGGTGTCCCCCCTTGATGGCGACGTTAATCAGGCTCGCTTAAGACTTTGGAAAGAGAGATACCCCAATACATCACACATTCCTCTGGCAGAGCAGTTCCCCCCTGGGCATGATCTACCTTGGCAAACTTGGAAGTCTTTAAATAGACTTCGGACACAAGTCAGCCGAAGCAAGGAGAACATGCACCGATGGGGTTACGCTGCGGACAGCGAATGTATGTCTGGTGTCTCTCCCCAGACAATAGCACACCTACTGTCATGCCCTACGTGCCCCTACACCTGCACCCGTGACGACCTGTACAACGCTACTGATAATGCTTTGTTAGTCGCTGAGTATTGGTCCTCAACAATATAACGCCGGTGTCGACACGACAAGAAGATGCTTAACGGTGTGAAATTAGCGACCGCATATTCTGCGTCAAACAATGCGTAAGAAAAACGCACGAAAACACACGTTTTCCTAAACATAAGACTAATCTAGATCGATTTTTCAACCCCGATACGTACAACATTTCAGCGAGATCTTTAGAGCCGTTTCCGAGATTATAAATATACAGGGTGTAATACAGGTTTTCGACTAGCGATAATTTAAGGGCCTTTTGTTTATCAAATAAAGATATAATCCTAATGATTTTTTTATTCTAGGAAACAAGGTTCAAATCCGGGTACCGACGAATCTTTTTGCATTCTTTTTTATTTGTTATTTTGATTTTTTGAACATTAAATACGAGAACAAGGCAAAATGAAGCCGAATTGTCTGAAATGCAAACTGAAAATTACTGATAGGCGATGTTTAAATTGTTCAAACTGCAAAAACACTTTCCACGTAGCATGCATAAACAAATCGGAAAAACTGTTCAACTTAATGACACCTGAGATAAAATCACTCTGGAAATGTTTGAAATGTTCCAAGGATTTGCAGAAGAGAGCTCATACGACAGTGTCGACAGTATCATCGCCTCAGCTTTCCCAAAATACAATAACATTTCGTAAAAAATGTGTAGTAAACGTATCCACTGAAAACTCATTCGAGTCATTACCATTTGAAGAAGATTTAGAAACACTGTCTTCAACAGTAAGACCCGATTCAGACTTGAATAGAAGCTGCCCGAACATAAGGGCAGACAATTTTGAGAAAATAATTGATTTGGAACAAAAACTTTCATGTGTTACAGAAAAGTTAGAAATAGCCGAAAATGAGATCACTAACTTGGTTCATTAAAACACAATTTTATGTAGGTCACAGGGAGACTGAACCACGATCGCTGTAAAGTGTTCGAAACGTCAGGTTTAAAATAAAATGTAAATAAATTGCGAAGTAATCCGTAAAATTGTGTTTTAATGAGTTCAACAATTCGCGTTAAAGTAAGAAACAAATACTAACTTAGTTTCCGAAAATTTTGAACTTAAAAAACAACTTGCCTTATGTGACATGAAATTAAAACAGCTTAAGGATATTTACAAAAGAACGCCAAAAACCCTATCTCACCTAATTTGCCAGAAGAAAAACAAAAGTCTTCGCCAGTTAAGCATATTAATTAAGGAGAAACAAATCACGAGAACAGAAAAACATCGAAATATATATATAATTGTCAAAGTTGGTGAAAAGGTTATGGTTAGAGATTATAGAAAAGGGTTTAAGCCTTGGATCATAGGTACTATAATAGATGAGTTCATACCCAATGTGACCTACTATGTTGATGTAAATGGTAGTAAATGGAAAAGGCATGTTAACCAATTATTAAAATGTTGTGAAACGTTAGAAGATGAGACTGTTAGTATTAAATAATAATTAAGAACTGTTACTTAATTTAAGTATTTTTGGATGGCAAAGAGTTTATGCCTATCTTTTTTTTCTTTGTGCGGGAAAGAGTGTCATGTATTGGAACGTAATTTATGTTACATACTCTGTGGGGAGGGGGATATCCGGGTTGTCTCTGGCCGGCTGGCCGGCTGGCTTGTAGTAGCTTGTGGACTTGCAATATACCTTTATTAATTAATTAAAGCGTATCATTTCTAATATATGTCAGATAGCCGGGTGGGAAATAGCTTTTTCCTCCTACTTTATACTCCTACTATTGAATAAAAGGCCACTATCGAGAGTGTCGATAGTTATTGCAATAGTCAGAGCTGTATCAGTATCGATAGTAATTTTAATATTGAACTTTGACACTATCATTACTATCGATAGACTATCGATACTATCGATATTTTATCGATATTTTTGCTTTTGCCTCAACTGTCGATAGTCTATATATACTATCGATATTTCATCGATACTATTGCTTTTGCCTCAACTATCGATAGTCTATCGATACTATCGATATTTTATCGATACTATTGCTTTTGCCTCAACTATCGATATTCTATTGATATTTTTTATCGATACTATTGCTTTTGCCTCAACTATTGATAGTCTATCGATACTATTGCTTTTGTTCAACTATTGTAGTCTATCGATACTATTGCTTTTGCCTCAACTATCCATAGTCTTTCGATAGTCTATCGACACTATCGATATTTTGTCGATACTATTGCTTTTGCCTCAACTATCGATAGTCTATCGAGACTATCGATATTTTATCGATACTATTGCTTTTGCCTCAACTATCGATAGTCTATCTATACTATCGATATTTTATCGATAATATTTATTTTACCTCGACTATCGATATTTTATCGATACTATTGCTATTGCTTCAACTATCGATAGTCTGTCGATATTCTATCGATACTTTCCTCACAGTCGAAATGAAAAATAGTATGTTTAACTTGGGTGAAAGCACCCATTCCGCTCTCGAGCTATTGGCGCTCTCACTTCGTTCGAGCGTCAGAAACTTCTCGAGTGGAATGGTCACTTTCGCCCCTTGTATAATAACAATCTACTATTGTTTCAGAAAAATCCGTCAAAATCCCTTGGAAATTAATGCCTCTGTTTTTTTTTCAACGCATTTTGTTAAAGAAATTCACTTATTTCTTTACATATTTTAATTAAAGGTGCTGTTTAAAAGATTGTTATATACGATCACAACCGAAATATCTCATATTTAATAATATCGGTGTGAAAATATATGCTTTTAAATTGATAAGTTTCGGAGAAAAATCGCACTTCGCCTCGAAGAGCAAACCCATTCCAGAAATATAAAAACCGGCCAAGTGCGAGTCGGACTCGCGCACTTAGAGTTTCGTGCCAACTTTAACTGAATTAGGATCCACTTACTTCCACTTAGCCAAAATATCTCAATATTTTGTTGATAGCAATAACTATGTTTTTCATAGTGTTTGTATGAAGAACAAAGTTATGTTTGCGGTTGTTGAAAATATGCTATATCTCAAAAACTAGTAGTTCAATCTCGTTCAAACCAATTTTCGTTGAAAGACATTTGTTACAATCTACATTATGTATTTTTTTCTAAATTTACACTTGTTAATTCAAAAGTTAGATAGACGCCCATTTTACCATTTTGAAAGCGTCTATGTCTCAAACGTTAGACTTTTAGAGAAAATGGTTTAAGGAACCTCGATGTCATTTTAAAAGACCTATCCATAGACCCCACACGCATAGGTTTGACAAAAAATTTTTTTTGGTTTTAACTCCAGTTTCATGTATGGGAGCCGCCCCCCCTTAAATATCATAATTTTTTGTATGAGAATCGTAAAGCGGTTAACAGAATACATCTACCTACCAAGTTTCAACTGAGTAACGCTAATAGTTTCAGAAAAAAAAGTTAAGTGGCTGTGACATACGGACGGACGGACAGACAGACAGACTTGACGAATCTATAAGGGTTCCGGTTTTGCCATTCGGCTACGGAACCCTAAAAACTATGTTACACACGGAGTACTAGTACTTACTCTGTAGTTACACTTACGAGTAGGTTGGGTAAGGGGGGGCACAGTAAACCCGGGGCAGAGTGAAACACAGGCAATAACTCTGTCCTTTTCTAATATTCTGATTAGTTTTATTTGACTGCATAATCACGTGGTCAAACGGCTATATTAATTCAGTTGTCAAAGTTAATTTGTGTGGGTCGTGTGTTAAATAATTTGGAAAATCGTTTTTCAGACATCAACTTCTTTAAAATTTACGTGTAAGGTACTTGCGGTAAACAAGGGCCACCTAACTTCAGAATTACATATTTTGTATTAAAAATATATTGAAATAAAAAAATGGATCACTTAAAGAATATTTATACTTTTAGCAACGTAAATATGTAACATTTTTTCTTTAGCTTGTAGAATTTCGCTTGAAAATAATCAATTTTTAAAACCCCTTCTGTGGCCCTCATTAAACATACGTTGTTTAATAGGGCCCAGGATCTGGAGCCAATACCTAATAGGAAAAACAGAATAAGCACAATATGTTTTCGTTTTGTATTTATTATATTACCATTTAGCATAATATCACACCTATGAATGCACATAAATCAAAGAGAAAAATAATAATGGACCTTATTAAACTGAAGTAACAAAAATTAGTGGAAAAGCATATTTCCAGACAACATTTTGATCTAATTATTTTACCTTTCAACAAAGCATCCTTAACTCTAAATGAAACTTTGACAGTAAAAAAAATAACGCTATAAAATAAAATTAAGCAAATTCTGCGGACCTTATTAAGCTTATAGTTTTTTTATCTGGTTTTACTTAACACCGAAGTGTAAAAAAATGTCTCGATTTTATAATTACTAATGCCGTAATCAACAAATAATTTAATATCTATAAAAATCACATGGATAACAGCGTGATTTTAGCAGGTGCTTCCATAACTGCAATCTAAAAACTTAATAAGAAATATAAAAAAATACGTTTTTAAGAAATAAAAAACATTACAGTACAATAAACATTCAAATTCTGTAACAATTATCGCAATAGTTAAAAATGAAGTAAACTTTGGATTAATTAAATCACAAGTTCGACGGTTTAATAACGGCCGGCCCTTTAACCCGCCTTTGATCTGGCCCTTATTAGGCATTGGTACTCACTTTACTTGATTTGATCTAAAATACACTTAAATAAAAAATACATTGTTACTTTACCCTGCTTTAGCATCAATATACTGTAAAGTTTACTTCGAAACAGCAAGATTTAAAAGGAACAAATTATTTCAACCACAATTTCGTTTTTTTTCGGAAGAAAAAAATACTATCAAGTGACGCAGATCAACACCCTGAACGGCTTCTTAGCTACTGGCACGATGGAGTTTCGTGCGTGACTGCGCTGACGTATATTAGCTTTTTAATTGGTCCTTTATATGTGTGCGTAACAAGAATAAAATAAAACCGTTGGAAGTGCATTTTTGTAGTAGTGGCCCTCGATAAACACCGGCTCTTGATACCCGCAGGTACCTTAGTGTTTTCTAATTTATGCAAAAACCGTAGCTCAGGTAAGTAACATTTTATACTGTCTATTTAAGTACGTAATTGGTGATATATAAAGAAACATAACATAACCTAAAAAGGTAACCTTAAAATTATAACGATTTTTGCTTTCATAAAATCAGATGAGAGGCACAGTAGAACGGGGCACACTGGAACATGTTTCATTGTGCCTCTAGTCACATGTTTTATATGGAATAGTATTATAAGGGCCATGAGGAGGTCTTAGCCTAAAAGTGGGCCAATTAAATACTTTATTGGACAAATTTTAACTGACTGTGACATTAAAAAGAACGAATATGATATCAGCTACCTAAAAAAAGTGGCAAGTTTATCGGATTTCACTTTCCTCTAGAACCATATACGGCAGTTGTGTCCAAAAATGACATAGTACTTAAAGTGTTACCATGATAAGGAAAACATCAACTAAAAGACAGGCCAACCTATTCTACTTTCCACAACGTATCCATAAAATGTTTAATTTCAATTAGTTTATTTATTGATTTCTAGATTTATTTCGTTTGTTCTACTGTGCCCCTAGGTCTGTTCCACTCAACCCCAGACCTGGGGCACAGTGAAACAAAATTTTGATCTCGAAAAATTGCCAATAAATATTATAATAATAGGTTTTTATAACATTTTCTGTTGGGAAATGATAGAGCAAAGACTGCTTAATATACAAGTGATATTTCAATTATGATTCAATAAAAGTTGATTTTTCTAAAAATCTAAATGCGTTTTTCGTTCCACTGTGCCCCCCCCTACCCTACACGTATAAATTTTAGTCCCCACGATCACGTGGAGGCTCAATTCAGCATGAATGAAAAAAGTGTGTGTGCACATCTATGTTCTGAGTCCGCACTTATGTAAATGTCATTAGTTATTATTTCAATTACGTGACTTAGAATTTGGAGGCTATTTTAAAATGTTGTTGTTGTACCTACTGTTTGGTGTTAGCGTAATCTTACTTAAGATAAATTTGCGTTGGGCTTCGCGGATTCTGCAATTTTTCAAATTATATACAGTAGGTACTAGTAGTTCCCCGCGACTTCGCCCGCAAGAGTTGGATTTTCTATATATAACTTTCATCCCCCATTTCACCCCCTTAATGTTTTTTTATCGCGACGAAATATAGCCTTTGTCCTTTCCAGGGTCTCGAACTGTCTCTATACCAAATTTCATCTCAATCGGTTCAGTGGTTTAAGCGTCAAGAGGTAACAGACAGACAGACACACTTTCGCATTTATAATATTAGTATGGAAGTATGGATGGATAGTATGGAGCCATACGAAATTATCGATTGGCACTTGTTTGGCATAGAGCAAGTTACAATGATTTGAAAAGCTTCGGCAGACCTCAATAATCTCTTACTCTAACAAGGTAATTAAGTATAGTTTTGACTCGCGTAAGATATCAGCTTTTTAAGTCGTGATACTTTGACAGCACAGCACAATCACTTTTGTATATTAACTTATTATTATTATGGTTATCAGGCCGGCACTTGGTGCTTGTGGCGCAGTGGCGGCAGCGCTTTGGTAGTGATACCAAAAGTTAAGCAACCCACGGCGCGGTGGATGGGTGTCCATTCCGACCATTAAAGTGACGACCATGACAAGCATCTCCGTGCTTCGGAAGGCACGTTAAGCAGTTGGTTCCGGCTAATATCTCTTGGTATTAGTCGTTAAGCCTAGTCAGAGGCCCTAGGGCGGCTTGATAACATCTGACAGTAAGGTTTGTTACTTGCCTTACAGACACCCCTCCACCAATCCGCACTGAGCCCGCGTGGTGGAGTATGGCTCGTTCCTCCTCATAGTTGAGGTGAGGCCTTTTCCCAGCAGTGGGATCTAATACAGGCCGGCAGTTGAGACCTTCAGGGTCGGCCTTTCAGGACCCTTCCAGTACTATGGGCCAAGGCAGCGGTTTTGTAGTTTGCCAGAAATTTTGTTTTGGTGGTATTTCGTAATAATAATATATTCATATTCATTTATTCACTTTATAATATAACAGCAGACAATACATACAGGCAAAAAGATGGTTAATTAAGTTACATTATGACCTCAACGAGGTATTTGGGAATGATATAGGTAGTTATTAAATTTTACAAATTAAATTCATTAAATTATTTAATAATATAAATGGAATTATAATATGTTAGTTGTTGTTTCGCTTGTTTTTTGTTACTAAGTAATGTCTGCATTTTGGTGATCTGCTTCCCAAGATGCACCGTGGAATATGATAGCTAGTATCATCAGCATAGCATTTAATTTCCGTATTTTTGAGCACTAGTAGAGTGATGTCATTATTATAGGCTAGGAACCAAGTAGGCCCCAGCATACCTCCTTGGGGGACACCAAAACCAAGGCAAGGATTGGTTAGTGTATAGCCCGACAAGTTCGTGCGGGACCCTTCTGCACCCACCAAGATGAGGAAGCACGTATTAATAAATCGATTGATTGATAAAAAGTTAGTTTTTTTTATCGCCAGGTGGAAGAAACGAGGACAGAAGAAGTGTATGTCGTGAATACTTATGTTGTGACGTGTACGTCTATGCTGGCACCGACTTCCTTTTACGTATGCTTTAGGGTTCCGCAGTCCTGACAAGGAACCCTTATAGTTTCGTCATGTCCGTCCGTCTTTCTGTCCGTGGTTCTGATAAGAGACCGTTAGTACTAAAAAGCTGTAATTTTGTAGATGTACCCGTACACCAATTACGCCGACCAAGTGGTAGAAAAAAAAATAGGAAAATATTTTTTTAGGGCAGCTACATGTGAAGTGGGGATGATTTATTTTTTCGTCTTCTATACCCCATCGTGTGGGGTATTGTTGTGTAGGTCTTTTACAAACAATTTTTCAATTTATTGCTCCATTAACGAAATAATAAACTTTAAAGTGCATTTTTGGTCCAGGTAGCGATCTGAAGAAGAAGAGGGGGCCAGGGGACCCTCCCAGCTTAACTGCTGGCTTAACAAAACTTAAAAATCTACTTATTCAAAAATGTAACCGTGTCTATGAGGCAAGGAAGCGAGAATGCTGGCTGCGTTTCCGCGTTGGATAGCCATACTTAGCCTCTAAGCGAGAAACGAGCCAGCTTTTTTGTTTTCCAGAATTGTATTTAATTTAGGGGCTATTTTTCTAAAAAGTAATTTGGCGTTAGGTCCCCACGGTCCAAAAGTTTCAACGCCAAACGGTGCAAACACATAATCACCTGCGAGAGACTCGTATTTGCGCCGCTTGCTGCTGGCTTGAAAACTAAAAAAAATGATAGTGCATTTCATAAATTTTAAAGGAAAACTATAGCTGTTAATATAACTTTATTAGTTAAGCAGTTACAGTCTTTAAACTTGGTTGTTGGATAATTTGTACCAAATACGAAATCCTTAGAATAAATTCTTTATAGTGACTAAGATGAAGGGTAATGGTACGGAACCCTTCATGCGCGAGTCAGACGCGCCCTTGGCCGGTTTTTTTATTATTAGGCAGACATTTGACCGCAATCTCAACTGATGGTAAGAGACGATGCAGAATCCGTCCGCGCAGAAGCTGTTGAACATTATCTACACTAATATTATAAAGAGGAAAGATTTGATTGTTTGTTTGTATTGAATAGGCGGAGCCCATTAGAACAACTAGCCCCGATTCAAATGAAATTTGGTACAGAGCTAGTTTGAGACCCTGGGAAGGACATAGGCTAGGACATAGGCTTTTTGTCGCGATATAAAATCATCAGGAGGGTGAAATGGGGCATGAAAGTTTGTATGGAGAATCCGACTTTGACCGGAAAATCGGCGCGGGCGATGTCGCGGGGAACTGCTGGTTTTTAATACGTCGCCATAAATATGAAGTGAGTGGCGACTACTCGCGACTCAGTTTTCGCGACACGCCACCGGTGGCGACCACTTGCCATTTTGACAAAACATTTGTCAAATAATCTAGCAGATGAGTGTTAATTGTAGCAGCCACCATCTTTTGCGCGGGATTAAGGGCATGGCGCGCGATTGCCGCCGCGCCGGCACAGAATAAGTACTAGTACTCCGTACAGAAGTATGACTTTGCAATGAAATTCAAAGAAATATCTACTCAATGTTGTTAACGATATGGTGTAATTCAGTTCGCCTCTGACTCAAGACCATTTTCGTGTAGACACCTACAGAAATACATTGCAAGATAATTTCATTCTTATAACTCTGGAATATGATTCATAATACACTAAACCTATTCAGTGACGTACTATCACGCAACGCGATAGGGTTGACTGCCACAAGAAGCTACTTACGCCATCTAGCGCATCTTTCTAGGACTTTATTCACGCTCGTCCAACCAGCAACCTAGTGTCGCGCACCGCCGGTGAATAAAACGCGCGAGCGTGTCGCTGCCGACTAGCGACACCCAACTTGTTTAGTCCCTTACCTACGGGTCGCCGCGCGTAGGTACGTTTTTGCTACCTACGCAGTAAGATACACAGGCCTGACCCTGGGAAAGGCATAGGCTATTTTTTGTCGCGATATAAAATCAGGGGGGTGAAATGGGGGAGGAAAGTTTTTATGGAAAATCCTACTTTGACAGGAAAATCGGCGCGGGCGATGTCGCGGAAAAATGCTGGTTGTCATTACGTCACCGCACACATGAAGCGATTGGCGGCCACAATGGCGGCCACTCGCGACTCAGTTTTCGCGACACGCCACCGGACCACTTGCCATTTTGACAAAACATCTGACAAAATAATCTAGCAGATGAGTGTCAATTGTAGCAGCCACCATCTTTTGCGTGGGACCAAAGGGCGTGGCGCGCGATTGTCACCGATGGCGGTGCCGCCGGTGGCGGTGGTCGGTGGCTCATCTGCGCGGAGCCTAAACACTTGTATAGATTTGAAGATAATAAGTTATTTCAAAATATTTTTTGAAGGCGGTTCGTCTTTTCTCAAGGCTCATCCAAAAATTCCAAACGCGAGCAAAGAAAACGGAAGGAGAGGGGGATTTTTATGACTCGTTTATTGATATTTGTACAAATGTTTTAATTCTTCAATATTTTCATTATTTGCTTTCATCGACGCATTGGCCATTTATTATCATATTACACCCGAAAAATGTTATTGAGCGAATCGTGAATCGACATCTGTGTACATGTTGCAGTTTAATGTTGAAATAGCCATCTTTAATAAATGACTATAAATTAAGTAGGTAGGTACCTCTAACAGAGATTATCCAATACGTAGGATAAAAGTGCCGCAGAATTACATAGAGCGCACATCATTCTCAAAAAATACGATAGTCGTAAATGAAGGATTTTTGTCTTGCTTTGAGTTGTTTTGAAAATTAGGAAAATATTTTAATCATTTAATAAAAATTAAATGAAAAAAATAGTGTTTTTCGAATCGTTCTCTAAACATTATTAATTTAAAAAAAACTTTACTTTGAAATGGTGATACTTTTACCGTATAATTATTTTTATAAATTAAGCAATTATTTTGCAAGTTTTTACGAAAACAAATCGAATTTCGCTTACAAAAACCTATCGACTGTGCCATCCGGTGGGACCCGAACCCACGTCCCCCCGCCATCCGGGCGAGCGCTCCCACCAACCAAGCCACGGAGGACGTCAGTCAGCCGACGAATTTTTGCAAGTGCTTGCTACGCCAGTGAGCCGGCGTTCGATTTCATCAATACTTTTTCGCTTACAAAAATTAATCGACTGTGTCATCCGGTGGGACCCAAACCCACGTCCCCTCGCTATCCAACTATCGATAGGTATACGCTATCGATAGGTTTTTGTAAGCGAAATTCAATTTACTTTTACCGTAGTTTTTTTTATGTTTCGAAGGCACTAATGAGTTTGGTGCATCTTCATCTCAACTGCGTAAGTGGTGAGTTTGCAACAAAAAAGTATAGCGATGTGCCGGTTAAATGACACGAACAACATTGAACTTTAGTTGA
Source organism: Pyrausta nigrata (assembly GCA_949316185.1). Classification (NCBI taxonomy): domain Eukaryota; kingdom Metazoa; phylum Arthropoda; class Insecta; order Lepidoptera; family Crambidae; genus Pyrausta; species Pyrausta nigrata. The sequence goes on along the minus strand of OX438964.1, from coordinate 4,453,917 downwards.
ACAAACTTATATAGAAATGGACGGATTTTATATTATCCAAATTAATGAATTGACTGTAACATGAATTTGTATTTGCTCGATTTTTTGGGGGGGAATTTTGTATCATCAGTATAAATAGTTAGACATTTTAGAAAAAAACCACACTCGGTTGTCACTAATAAGATGGTTGCCCTGAAAGTAATTACTATTGTGTGCTTGGTAAGTTATGATTTAAATTATTATTTAATAAATTAGGTACTCGTACCACCGCACAATCGCAACTTTGTCCGCGTAGCCACAATGAAATACAAAATATTTTGACTATCCCTCATTCCCTAGTCATTTTAGGGTCTTTCAAAGACTCCACTGTCTGTCTGTCTGTCGCTAGGATTTTTCACTTTAACCGTGATAGTTTGACATTTGAAATTTTCAGATTATGTAAGTATTTCTGCTTGCCGCTACAACTACAAAGTTTACTTCATATGATAGAATATTCATTAAAAATCACATCATTTACTTTTTACCAGGCACTTTTTACATCGTGGCAACCCCCAGAAACCGATACGGTGCTGCCACTCCGTAATAAAGAGGATAATGTTCATTTAATTGTAATTCATTTTTTTTCGGACTACTAAGAAATAATGTAATAAGTAGATAATGTTGTCCCAGCCGAGTTATTCGTCAACTTGAGTGAATTGGCATTGGCACCTTCTGATTTTACCAATTTTTTCAAACAGTTTTGTCCGTTTCAACCACTTGTCAGACAATTAAGTTCTGGCCAGTGTTGGGTTTTTTTTATATAACTCAGACCTAGCTCCAGAGTCAGGCAATTGGTTGAGTTAACACCCCCGTGCCTCGGAAAGCACGTAAAGCCTTCGGTTCTGCGCCTAATCTCTCTACGGTCATGTCGGACTGCCGTCTCACCGAATTATGAGAGTGAAGGAACAGAGAGTGCCTTCCACATGAGAGGCAACCCGCTAGCTACTGCGCCACCGACGTTCATGTGCGGTGTCACAGGGCTGTTGCTCGACTGTTATTGATAAAAATGTGTTTTTCCAGATCGCTGCGGCGTTTGCGACTCCCGCTGCTCCCGCTGCTCCTGCTGTCCCCGCTGCGACAGTCCAGGGTACAGTCCAGGGTACCACTCAAGTTAAAAGTATGAATTTCCGTTTGTAATATTTTCTGTCTGCAAAGTCAAGTTTTTGACCTGAGTTTACTAATTTTAAAAATGACCAGGGCCTATAGCCAAATGGCAATCTTTCTGAAGCGAACTTCGCTATCGCCAACGAAATGTCAAAATATGTATGCAAAAGTCACGTGATGTTTCGATGGCTTGTGTCAGTTTCATACATTTGTTAGCGATAACGAACTTCGCTTAAGAATAAATTATCCTTTGGCTACGGGCCCTACACAGCCTATTCACTCTCTTCATATAGGAGTCCAGATCATCAATAATTGATGCTTATAAAAAGTGACCACCAGAGGCGGGAATCCAACCGCATACCGGGGAGGAACGCGGTTTCGATTCCCGCCTCTGGTGGTCATTTTTTTTACAAAGGCATTACCTAAGTAGGTAGTTCTCTTTTTTTCGAATACATTTTCGTTGCCTATGTATTTATAAAATAATGATTTTGTTTAATGTAAATAACAAAAACATATCGTTAATTTAAATAAAATATAAGTATTAAAGTTTGGTGTGAGCTAAATTCTGTATATGTTTTGCTCACTAGATTTTTTACAATAAGACTTACTAGAAGGTGACTAGAAATCGCATTTTTGAGCTAAATTCACATAGGTACGACCATTAAATTTTTTTTCCTATTCGATTTACTTTACTTGTTTTTGTATATTTAATACTATACCAATCACCATACCATGTTTTTATACTGTATCGCACCCATACATTACCTACCTTTAAATATTATATTAAGCTATGAGCTTCATCACATACGTTCCTTTACTGATTCTTAGCATTTATAGTCCGGGACCGGGGGCAGTAAGAATCGTGCAGCGGGGGCAGGGGGGCAAAGACTGCGACCACCCAGCATATTAAAAAAACTAATACGTGTCCAGCTGGCTACTAGGGCAAATCTGGTATCATTTTTACCCGACTGCGGAAAGAGGGTTATGTTTTTCGAAAGTATACATGTATGTATGTATGTATGTGCTTATGTATGGCACGCCCTACAGCCCAAACGGCTGGACAGTTTTTGACATATAAGGTGTCGTTGAATTCGTCAAAATTTTAATAGTGACATAGGCTATATACATTAAAACTGGCCTGCCTCGTTGGTCTAGTGGTCAGCACGCTGGGTACTATCCACGAGGTCCTGGGTTCGAATCACGAGTCGGGCCGAGAACGTTTGGGGTTTTCTGTCTTGAAATTACTCGGACACATCTCCGGAGTCAGGAAGTTGGTGGTGTTAACACCCACGTGCCTCGGAAAGCACGTTAAGCCGTTGGTCCTACGCCTGATCTCTCTTCGGTCATGTCGGACTTCCGTCTCACCGAATTACGAGTATGAGAGTGAAGGAACAGAGAGTGCACCTGTGTATTGCGCACAATAATATGTCCCGCGCAGTTGGCTAATCTCTGTTAAGATAGGCCGCCGTAGTCGAAATTCGGCTAGGAGGACATTATTACATGTTAAAAATGGCGCTCCCAAACGAAAACAAAGGGGGGCGGGAGATGTATTTTTTCCCATAACAATACGGGTGTATTGTTATGGGAAAAATAAATCGAGAGCCAGTAACATTTTAAAAATATAATAACACCTACTTGCAGTCGGGTGTTTTAGTTTTATAGTAATTTTCAAGAAAAGCGTAAAAAAGCGATAATCTCCGTTGAAAAAAGTTCATTTTGTAATAAAAAACAAAATATTGTTTTATTTGGTGGTATGGTACTTTTGATCAATTACTATTTTTCAAGCAGATTGGTTTAGTTATTATTTACCTACTTGCACTAGATTGAGACCGTAAAATAGGAATTAATCGGCTTACTATTTAACCATGGCCAAATTATAATTCCATGGTGAGTGATTCTTCGGAAAGCATTCTCCGCGTCACCTTCGTGGCGATTTTTAGTTTAAGTTTTTTTGACAAGAAAAAAATACTACACTAAAGAAGGCCTAAAATTATAATGAATCCTGTTGGAATCAAACAAATCGGTTTGTTATTCCCTCTGATATTTAATTCTGAAATTTGGGTACCCACGAAAGTTATTTCTGATTCCACGAAAGTTACGAAACGTATTTTTCATAGCGAAGTTCTATTTTATTACATAAAAATATTTCAAATAAAACCTAAATAACTAAAATTATACCTACTTTTAATAAAATTATTAGTTTTTTTGTAGTAAAAAGCATGAAAAGCATTAATTAATAAATCTCTTAACCTTTTATATAGTAAAAGGTTCCGATTTAACGATGAAGTAGAAATTAATGTTTTGTTAGCAGATAACTATAGCTAAAGTTAATATAAACATAAAACAACTTAACACATAAAATAATTTCATGTATCAGCAGGCAAATGACTGATAATATAATATCTGCTAGCTGCTGTTTTACTGTGGGCCAGATCAGTTTGTCTTTTGTTCATTTGGTCGGCTGTTCCTGTTACATGACTTTGTCAATGATTGTTCACCATGTAGCCAGCAGTCTCTTTTATAGTCTTGAAAAGTCTTTCTTTTTTATTTCTTCGTTACACATGCCCTGTCTATCTCAGTTAGCTTTGATTTGAGCCATCTTTTTCGCAAAGCAGCCGCTTTGAAAATGACTGGTTCACTCTTAACGTCATTTAACGAGTCAGATCACTTTTGCTGCTCACCGCAGCACCTTTATCTTAATTATTCTTCTATAATGTTATGGGTTATAAGATGTTTCCTTTTAATTTAATATGAGATACAAAAAGCCATTGTATTAACACTGTGATAGCGATTCTTGTTTCAACTTATGCGCTGACAGCTGACTAGTCATTATGGTCTTTACATTAATTCAAAACAATTCATTGTTTAGATATTTAATTTTGCTGCGGATTTTTCTAACAACAACAATAGAGACAAATAAACACACTTAGGCGAGGCCATTTCCCAGCTATCGGACAGTAACGGCATAAAATGTATAATATTTTAAAAACAACTAGTAGATAGAAAATAAATTTTCTCTAGTCCAGTACAAAAAATAAGGTTTATTTTTGTTAGCTTATGTACTAAATGCACACATGCATATCAATAACATAATCAGATGCAGGACGTCCACTGATAAACATAGGCCTACCCCAAAGACTTCCAACGTGACTGGTTACATGCGGCCTGCCTCCAGTGCGATCATGCAACTTTTGCAGGGTCGTCTGTCAATCTTGCTGGTGAACGCCCTACGCTACGCTCTTGACCAAATGGAATCCAATTAAGAACCTTTTTGTACTGCACCCTGCCCACTGCCACTTGAGATTAGTGATCTATAGGATAGCCCATTAGATCACTCAGACATAGGTCTGTTACCTAAGTTCTTCTACGTATCTCTTCAATTAAATCCCGTAGAGAAACACTAAACATAGCTCGTTGTGTCCTTAAACTTTTTTTATTACGCCCATAGAAAGAGACCATGTTTCGGATTGGTTGTAGACATTCGTTTTTTGGGCACCGAAGTATTTGGGTCAAAACGATGCCCTCGCGTAGTTTTTCGGACTCTGTCCAGCCAAGGTGAACCTACCTAATTAAATCACTTGTCTCAGGTAAACGTACTCCTGTCGTCTAAAACAGTAGATCATAGTTTTCATTTCCAATAGATACAGTGAGAGAGGGCCACTTGAACATAGGAATTTGACTAAAATTCGTCTGGCCCAAGTTAATTTTAAGGCTCACTTGTTGGGAGACACTCATAGTGTCAAGACCCTCCAGCTTCTTTGCCCCAACTGTGATACTATTAATCAAAGGTGTGTGATGTATTGGTTATGCCAAATCCTTTTTATTCTACATGTGCACACATTCAATCAAAGACAGTGTTTTATCAACTTATTCGTATCTGAATTTTATGGACAACTTTTCTTATTGACGTCGATAAATTAATAAGGCAACCATTTATTTAGTTAGTAGAACATCAGGGTTCAATCAAATAAGCATATCCACCATATTTGACTAAAATAGATAAATACAAGAAAAACTCATGCTTCTACCTACACAAACTATCGTTTGCCTTACATACCTTTGGGAGAAAGATATAAACATGGTTATTTAAAAACATCTATAGACCGATAGAGAAGTAAATTAAGATTGCATAAATAGACCTTCGTAACCTCACGTGGAGTGAAAGATAACCTTCGTGGTCAAATGTCCACGAAAACCATGTCACGAAAGTTACGATAATTTTACATTTTCAAAAATTTACTAGTTGTTTCTTGACAAATATAAAAACTAAATAGAGGACAAAGAAATTGAAAAGGGGTTTTTATACTGAATATTCAATACTTACATCTAAATCATTCTATTATCTTTAAAATTTTACCATGAAGGGTTTCTTTAAAAGGTTACCAGAAAAAAGTTGATTAATTTGTGTGCCTATATTTTCTGTATCAAAGCGATGAGAAAGGCATTTGTCCTCCAATGATGCTGTAATAGAAATAAAGTTTCCGTAGGGCCATTAAGCTTGTCAGAAAGTTGAGGCTCTTTGAAGCTATGAGGCTTTATATGTCGCGTTCACGAATCTACCACAATCGTGTGACCGAGACAAAATATTTTCTAACTCTTTCTGTGTAAGCGATATCAACATTGTTTTAATAAAAAATGAATCTTAACTTATTTACAAATTTTTTGACATATAGTATGTGTACATAACACCACAAACAACAAAGGTATTAGTGGTTGAACTGAGCGCGAGGTCGTTCGGTCGCGCGGAGAACACCAGTTTTGCTCCCGTTTTTGGCAGTAAAATATTATTTAAAAATAACTGTAAGCCCTATTTTATGTTCAAAACTATGTTTGTGTAGGTGAATAAACAGAAAATCATTTAAAGTTAATTCCGAAGCTGTTTATTGAATGGGTTGGGAATTAAGAACGTGTGACCGCCAAAAACCGGCCCTCGGAGAATCACTCTTATAACTCTGTTACGATATAAATTACATTTCAAGGGATATTATAGCTCTAAGGTGATACTTCCTGCGACATATATAGGTACTTATTACTTATCTGTGGATTAAGGATAGGCACCAAAGGTATCAAAAAAGGCACCCTTTTGACCACTTACATTAAAAGAAGATACCTGCTGTGTTGCATTCTGTCGAGGCATGAAATATTGGCTGTACACACGGCTCCAAATCAACCCTGATCTGTCAAATTTCCGCAACCTTATATTGATCACATAGAGTTCCATATCATTTGAGATATATGTTGACAGATTTGTGAAGATTGATACAGGGCCCACTGTACCTATCTATAGTCCGTGCCATTTAACGGTGCATAAAAAGTCATTGACCCGTCACCCCTGCAGACCGTCACCCGTGTACCACTGCACGCCAGTATGCGAAGCGCGGCGACCCTAACTATAAGCTGTAGCGATACGTATCTGTCTAACAAATGAACCTCGGTACGGGTCGACCTTGAACCCAAAAATCAAAAGTCGTAATATTCGCTAGTCAGAAAAACAAATGATGCGTGTCACAAGGTTTTAGCTGAACAACCTTTTATGCACGTTTATCTGGCACGTACTATACATGTATAAATAATGTATTGATAAATAGGTTTTAAACAACAACTTACTAATCCTTCATTAAGTCTCATGCCGTCCTTTTCTGTTTCACTGACAAAGGAAGTGACAGACCGAGACTTAATCATAGATCAAATTTAATTGACGTGTCTGAGTGCGGCAGTTAGTTAAGACGCCGAATTCAGAAATCTTACTTTAAAAAAATCACTCAGGTGGTGGATTGGGCGGTGCCTTAAACAACGCATTGGGAACAGTTGGCAACGTCGTCGGAGGAACTGTAAAATGGGCTGGCAACGTTGTTAACGGAGTTGCCAATACAGCTGGCAACGTTGTTAACGGAGCTACCAATACAGTTGGCAACGTTGTTAACGGAGCTACCAATACAGTTGGCAACGTTATCACTGGAGTCGTAGGCGGCGGCGTCAACGGTCAGGTAAGAAAATCGGACAAAAAAAGCAGACCGAAGGTTCTGTACCGTTACCATGAGTTTACGGTGGTTTTACTCGCTAGCGACGACGTAAAAAAAGTGTATGGAAAATTGTAGTTCTCCAAGTAACCGCTAGAGGCGCTGTGCAATTTTCCACACACTTTTTTTACGTCGTCGCTAGCGAGTAAAACCGCCGTAAACTCATGGTAATGGAACACACTTGTTAAGTTAAGGCCACAACGGTGGCTAATGGTGGCGCACTGGCCGTTGTTTTAAAAGTATTATAGGTAGCTTTTTATCTCTCTCACTCTTCGGTAGGTCTCCCGATAAATACAGGTGAATATACCTACTTGTGCTAGAAGGACTAGCCTTCTACAACAGCTATAGTAGCTATGAAATTAGTAAAATTCTAACAATATTATAAAAATACTAAGGATTAATAAAATTAAATAAAAATATATTATATTATAAATAGTCAATAGTAGATTGTTATACAAGAGACGAAAGTGACTATTCCACTCGAGAAGTTTTTGTTGTAGTTTCGATAGTCTATCGATACTATCTATATTTTATCAATACCTACTATTGCTTTTGCCTCAACTATCGATGGTCTATCGATACTTTCCGTGAGGAAAACTGTGAAGTCGAAATGAAAAATAGTATGTTTAACTCAGGTGAAAGCACCCATTCCACTCTCGAGCTATTGGCGCTCTCACTTCGTTCAAGCGCCGAAAACTTCTCGAGTGGAATGCAAATGGTCACTTTCACCCCTTGTATAACAATCTACTATAATACCTACTTTTTTTTAAAGAATTGGATACCGTAGACTTAATTATTTTTTTATTTATTTACTAAAATACAGTTTTATACACATAAAATAAAAAAAAGCTATTTACATGTCAGTATGTCTGATATTTTAAAAATAGGAAAAAACCTATAAATAAAATACCTGACCTAGGTTGCTGTCCCATTTATTTATTTATCCTATTTTTCATTTTATTGACAGATATTGCAAATGAATATCTTTACAGGTTGGAGCCAATGCTAGTCTCGCACTCGGCGGAGTATTTAGTAAGTCATAGTGTATAATATATTTCTATTTCTGTCGCCTCAGAGTTAAAATTCAATTATTTTTTGCCCAAGGTCCGAATAGGGAAACTTAATATACTTCTCAATCGTCTGGCCGAGAGTGTTTTTTATTTTTCTGTCTTGAAACAACTCAGACACAGCTCTGTCAGGAAATTTGTGGTTTTACACCCCCGTGCCGCGAAGAGCGCGTTAAGCCGTTGGTCCTGCGCCTGACCTCTCTACGGTCATGTCGGACTGCCGTCTCACCGAATTATGAGAGTGAAGGAACAGAGAGTGGACTGTGTATTGCGCACACACTTGTGGACTATATTATCTCCCGCGCAGTCGGCTAATCTCTGTTGAGCTTGGCCGCTGTAGTCGAAATTCGGCTTGGAAGATATATTAACCTAACCACTGCCGAGAAGAAACAAAGCAAAAACTCAGTTAAAACTATTGCTATGGGCCTCTTTTCAAAGTTTTACAATTAATAGTTAAGTAGGTATGTATTGATGATGATGATAAACCATTATTTTGTAAAGAATATAGGTACAACTGATTTAAATTAGTAAAACACCTTTTTTATATTAATTAAATTTATTTGTTTTTACTTTCAGAGCCTCTTATTGGTGCCCTTACCCGTAAGTTTGATATGTATTTTTAAACGATTTGTGTTAAAAAATACCTGTAATTATATATTTTTTTGACTCAGTAGCTTTTGTAAACTAAATGTAAATGTAAGACGTAAATACATTATACCAATTTTGTATTTTTATTTGGCCCTTCAATTTAGTTTAAGTACATTTCTTTGTAAATATTTTTTTATGATATTTTGTGAGCAACAGAATTACTTTCATTTGTTTCTATATAGTTGGCATCTTAAACGGGTAATTCTTGATAAATATTTGTTTTACAGCATTGGCGGATAATGCCGGCTCCATCCTCAGCAACTTGTTTAACTTGAGTAAGTATTACAATTAATCGACTGTGTCATCCGGTGGGACACAGTGGTCCCACCGGATGACACAGTCGATTAATTTTTGTGAGCAAAATTCAATTTGATTTCGTAAAAGCTTGCAAAATAATTGCTTAAGTTATAAAAATAATTATTTTGAGTAAGTATGCAATAATTATTATTTTCGTTCATTTTTCTATAGAATAGATAAAGAAGGATCATACTTTTATCTCTTCTCTGTACATCTCTTATATCGTGACTGCAACCAATGCCGCCAGAGAAGCGGCTGTGTAAACGCACCATATTACTACTTTTACTTATAATATGTGTGTCCGGGTTTGGACTAGCTATATTTTATGGGTAATTATTTTTTAAATTTTATTCACAAAAAAACCCCATGTTTGGTTCTTATTCCCTCTTGAAATGGCAGCCATTTTAATTATTTAAAAAAAATACATTTTCTATGGATCTGGATCTGAGAGGAAATAAATTAATCAAGTGAAATAAAGATCAATTCAAAATTATTAACTGTCATCATAAAAGAAAAAAAAAACTTTTTTTTCTAGTTTTTAAACCTATTACAAAAATAAACTCAAAAATTTTTTTTTTTTTAAATAACAAAAACCTCTAAAATTTGATAAATAAAATACCCCTGAATTATCGCTAGTCGAATCACGGACACTCTGTAGGTATATTCCTAAACACGTATCTTTTGATGAGCAGTGTCACATCAAACACAACGTAAGGGACACCAAGATATGTAATTATGTTAATAAAAAATAATAATAAATAAAAACATAATTATACTAATAGGTTTAGCTGACCCTGGGCCCTCGCGTGCGAGTGCCCAACCGGGATAACGCTAGAAGGATGATGATATACTAATAGGTTCAACAATAATTTAATTTCCTTTTACAGATATCTCTGGAACCATTGATGATGCTCTCAATGCCTTGATTACTGGTAATTATTATAGTTTTTAGTAAGATAAAATACTATTTCAATTTAAACTAAAATTATTTCAATTATTATTGACGACCATCTTATCGTCTTGACCACACAAAACCAGAGTTTGTGTAATGAGCATTTGTACATAAATCATGGATCACGCGTATATAAGTATGTCTATCCATTATCCTAGTCACCATAGCACAAGCTCACGCTTAGTTTGGGGCTATTACCTAGGTAATTAGTGTGTTTGTTGAAACAATTTATTTATTTATTTCTTTTATCCTATTTAGTTGCGGCTGGACTTGGTCAAATCATTAACGCTGTACTCCCAGGAGGTAAGTCTAGCCCTAACATTGCGTACCGAAGATACATATGAAGCTAAACATAGCAGTATCTAATTCAGTTACAACTGAATTAGATACTGCTATGTTTAGCTATCTTTATGCAGTTCTTTTTGATATCTTTCCTATTACAATAGGAAAGATATCGAAAAGAACTGCATTGATCCCGGAGTCACTATGGAATATCAAAAAAAATATTTGCTGCCATAAAATCGATTTGACGATGGCAGGAACGGATGATAATCTGTAATAATTTAATTTTGAACTGTCAAAAAAATAATATCTCAAAAGGAAATTCATTAAATTTAAAATATTTAAGTAGAATAATATTTACATAAAATGAATGTTTACCAGAATTGTATCAAATATTACTTTTATTTTAATGACGACTAAATTTATGTATAATCATTTATTTAAGCACAAAGTACATACTATAAGTGTTATTAAGATACTAATGCTTTTATATTTATTTACAGTTGGAACCCTTTTTGCTAATTGTAAGTACTCTCCTATTTAAATGTTTTTTACTTTTTTCAATCGTTTGTTAAAGACTTTTTTATTAACTTATATTATTATTTTCAGTGGTCGTCGGAGTATTGAAGATCCTCATCTGCGTCCTTGGATCACCAGGACTTACTGGTCAAGTTCTCGGAAACGGTCCAGGTACATTTTGCATTTTTTAAAATTCATTCCTAAACAAACTGGTTAAAAATATAACAGTTCATGAAGATATAGGTGATCTATATGGTAGGATGAGGCAGGAGGCCTTATATAGTTCAAAAAATTTACTTCATAAACAGATGTACCTACTGCCAACTATAACCTTGTTAACGAAATAACCTAGTTTTTGCTTTTGGTGTACTCTGCCAAGATTCAGAAGCCGCTATAACCTTCTCAGACTTGGATATGAATGACCTATGTGTTATTTTTCTTGCTCAGGAAACTACAATTCAAACGACATCCCAGCTATCTGCAGCTCAGGATCTGACTTCTACGGCGTCAAAGGTTACATTGGCCAAAACAACGCTACTGCAATCTACATCTACTACAACCTTGGAGACATCGATGCTCAAGTTAGGGCTGCCGTAAACAAGTACACCAACGGTCAAGGTGTTGACGGTTTAACTGGTTCCTTGAAATTGATCGTTCAATGGATTCTGCAGCTTACTGGACTCGTTAATGCACGTAAGTATTATTTTCTTACTAAAATAAGCACTACTTTCTTAGAAAGAAACTTAACGTGCATTGCCGTATTTTAAACTACCTTTCAAACTAATAGGTTTTCCTTTTGCGTTTCAGATCCAAATGGCGACTTCTCTGTTAGCGACATCAACACTTTGGCTACTCTTGGTAAGTTTGAATTGTTATTTATATAATTAAAAGATTAGTTATGAACCAGAACACATCGCACAATATCGGGATTTATAAACAAGGTGTTAAGTTACAATATTAAAAAACGACACTGGTCGCTGAAATATTCGTTTCAAGCAATTCGGGGTTACAGCTAAGATTTATGGGTAAAGTTTAGACAGTGGGGAAAATTAAGGTTAACTGATGAAAGTACGATTTGCGGGGAAATCCCCGGAAACGTTCTTATTAGCAACAAAATATATAATCTATGTTTTGACTTTTAATTTTATTTTCAGTGGTACAAATTGCTGGAGGCATCGGAAACTCATACCAAGCTGGACGTGAGTATTTTTGTCATCTCTGACATATTCTTTGTGCTGTGACAGTAGTAGAGACTTTATTACACCATCACAAATGACGATAGGGGTGAAACCAATACATCATTGAGCAAAAAACGTATCATTTCAATGTACATCTTTCTCAGCTCCTAAAGTTTGCTTCTGTTTTATCGATGATGAAGTAATAATGAAATTGTTTTTTCCAGTTGGTGACCAGATTGCCGCAAGTAAGTTTAAACTCATGTCCTACTTCCTCTTTTAAGAATAATTATTAACAACAATGAATATTAATATTAAACTAGTCTGGTCGTTCTGTCTTACGGCTGCGGTTGTGATCACTATGTGAAACGATTCACTTAGTTTTGTTAAGTTTGGCTGTTAAGCCGTGAATGTTTTTACGATATTTTTGTACATTTAAGTTAGGACCCAGATTCGTATTTTTATATTAAAACTTACTTATTTCTTTTTCAGAATTGGTGGCCTACCTTAAAGCTAGTACGCAAGGAGCAAACGTCGTCATTAGTAAGTAACGTAAATTAATTTAAAACAACAACAATTTGTCTCCTCACACTTCGATATGGGGAAGAAATTAAATCAAACCTGTAAAGAAATTTAACTTTAGGTTTTATATGAGGCTACTTCACCTGTAATTTCTAACACCTCCTATTTGGTCAGAACCAACAAACTTATTGAATATTTTGTGATTTTTCTTTCAGATTTGGACGCCCAGCTGTCAGCCATCTATGCACAAATTGATAAATGCACTCCATACAACTTCGGAGGAGCCATCACTGGAAACACCAACACTAATACCAATACTAACACTAACAACCAAAACACAAACACTAACAACCAAAACACGAACACAAATACCAACACTAACAACCAAAACACGAACACAAATACCAACACTAACACTAACAACCAAGCTAACACAAATACCAACACTAACACTCAGGTTAGAAGATTTTTTTATGTTTTATATATTTATTCCGTTATTTGTGTTAGATAATTAAATACAAATTATTATTCAAAATATAATTTGTTGACTTTGCAAATGTTTTAAAAAAATATATATATTTACAGGTCGGAGGCAATGTTGGTCTCGCACTTGGTGGAGTATTTAGTAAGTTATAATGTATTTATTTCTATTAATGTCTAGTCTGTTGCCTCAGTTTACGAGTATAGGCAATCATAGGTTCAGACGCGAGCAATGAAAAGTTAAAATTCAATTTGTTTTTTCGTATATCCAAAACCAAACAAAAGCATTTATACGAGTACACTTAACACTGTTTTAAACACAGTTGTTTATAAAATGGACCTTGCTTCTGAATTTTTATTTGAATTCATGGCACATATCATGGTCATCTCGAAGGCTTCCAGTTTCTCTCTGTCTCTTTGTCAATGTCCACGCTTCACATCCATAGAGTGCTATACTCCAAATGTACACTTTAACAAGTTTTTTGCGAACTTTGCTTGATATTCTGGCCTTGAGCAGGTGCTTTTTTGCATTATAAGCTTGTCTCGCCATCGCTAGCCTTATCTTGCTTTTATATCTGGTGTACATCTGGAGTCACTAGTTATCAAGCTACCTAGATATTTGAAGGTTTTAACCTGTTCTATTTTTTTGTTATTTATTGAGATAGGGCTATATTTTTCCTTTTTAGAAGCAATTAGTGTTTTTGTTTTATTTATGTTAATTTTGAGACCAAATTCTTTAAAAATAGTGTCCATTTCTGTAACCAGTTCTTCCAACTCCAATCTGTTTTCTGCAATGGCTGCAATATCGTCGGCAAAACGAATGAATTTAAATACGTCCCCATTAATTTTGACGCCCCCCTTTTTTGATTCCGTTATTCTGCGTATCGCACATTCTATGAATAAATTTTAAATTAAAAATTAGCGGTGAAAGTGGACATCCCTGCCTAACTCCCTGTCTTATTTTTGCCTTTCCGTTTTCTTCTCCTACTTCTATTACCGTTTCTTGGTTTTTATATAATTCATAAATAATCCTTCTGTCTCTATAACCCAATCTAGCTTCTTTGAGTACTTCCATCATTATTTTCCAATTGACCTTATCGAACGCCTTTTCTAAGTCGATAAAAGCTATATGTGTGTCCATGTCAAAATCCAGTCTCCTGTCTATTACCAATCTCAAAGCTAGTATCGCTTCTCTGGTTCCCTTCTCTTGCCGAAACCCATATTGATCCGGTCCCAAAAAGCACTCTGTTGACGGTCTTATTCTGTTCTGAATTATTTTTATTAAAATTTTACTTGCCTGTGAAATAATACTTAGTGTTCTATGTTCTTCGCATTTGAGTGTGTTTGCTTTTTTCGGTAGTGTTACAGTCTTGCTTAAATTAAAATCTTGAGTTATTTTGCCTGTTTTATACATTTCTTGAATTAAATTAAAAATTTCCTCTTTCAACTGATTGCAAGCTGCATATTTAACCATCTCAATATAAATATTATCAACTCCTGCTGTTTTCCCGTTTTGAATACATTTCAAAGCTGTTTCGAATTCTTCTTTCAATATCAGAGGTCCCAGTTCTAAAATATCTACATCTTCTTCTTTTTCCATATAGCTTTCTGACATCCCTTCTCCTGAATAAAGCTCTTCTATATACTCTATCCATCTTTTAACAATTTTTTTAGAGTCCATTAGTATTTTCCCTTCTTTATCTAATATAGCTGTACTTCGTCTCTTATGTTTCTTGTCCATTTGTTTAATTATATTGAAGACTTTTTCCATTTTCCCCCGTTTCATCATAAACTCTATTTTATTGCATTTCTCTTCCGTATGTTTTTCTTTCGCTTCCCTGCACAGTCGTGTTATTTTGTTTGTTAATATTCTGTACTCCTTTGCCTTGACATCATCCGTCTTGTTTCTTAATTCTCTTCTCTCAAGCATTAGCGCTATAATTTCTGGGCTAAGCCAGTTTTTCCTCGGAATCAGCTTCTCTTTCTTTATCGTCTCTTCTGCGGAGCGTATAAGTTGGACGGAGAAGAAAACAAATGAAGAAGTTTTGTCTATGGTTAGGGAAAAAAGGAGATTGATGGAAACAATAGAGTGTAGGAGGGGACGAATGTTAGGCCACCTGATTCGACACGACAATTTTATTAAAACGATAATAGAAGGAAGAATAGAAGGAAAAAGGAAGCGAGGAAGATCAAGAATAAGCTACATGCAGCAAATAAAAGAAAAGATAAATGTCGGGTCGTATCAGGAGGTTAAGAGAAGGGCGGAATATTTTCTTAAGAATTTATATTTTATTCGTGTATATTAAAAAGATGGGGACCTGCGTAATGTGAATACAATCATTTTTATGTATAAATTATTGTTTCATGCGTAAAAATCACCAAGTTTTCGAAAAAAAATGCTCTTAGATATCCTTAGCTAAAAGTCATGGTTATTATATCATAAAGAATTTGTTTCAAATTTCAACAAGACCAGGATTTTGTGCAATGATTAGGCTGACGTAAGTAAGTTGTTTTAATGTGTTTAACTAATTCAGCTCATCGTACAAGTGATTTAGATATACGTTACTTTCGCCTTTAGTTAAGTATTGTTTCCTTAGCAGTAAGATCCCACATTATTACAAAGAAATTTCAAAATATACATTATTGTTTTACAAATATTTTTATATGTTTAAACAATTATTTTGTAATTTAATATTATTATCAACTGACTTATAAGTAATTCACAGTGTATTTTACTATCGAATTTCACTCTCAAAAATTAATCGACTCGGTCATACGGTGGAACACAGTCGATTAATTTTTGAGAGCAAAATTTGATTTGATTTCGTGAAAACTTGCAAAATAATTGCTTAAGTTATAAAAATAATTATATGTATTTTACTATAATATTAAATGTATTTTGTTTTTACTTTCAGAGCCACTTATTGGTGCCCTTACTCGTAAGTTTTATTCAAACAATTTGGTTTCAATAAATTACCTGATTAATTATTTTTTCTAAGTAACTAATAGAAATCATTTCAATTATGTAGTAACGGCCAATCTTTGACAAATAAGTATTTATTTTACAGCACTGGCGGGTGGTGCTGGGTCCATCCTCAACAACTTGCTTAACTTGAGTAAGTATTCAATAATGATTATTTTATTTATCTATCCACAGAAAATAAAACATCTTCCACTTATATTGGGACTGCAACCTATGCCGCCAGAAAAACGGCTGTGTAAATTCACCACTGTAATACATTATAATCCATGCATCTAATTAGAAAAACCAAGTCGCTATTGTATTACTTATTTCCTAAAGGACTGTGAACACGTAACTTTGAATCAGTAGTAACTCAACAAACACAACGTTAGGTAACACCAAGTAATGTAACTATGTGTTACCAAAAAAACAATGTAAATTTAAAAAATACGTACTAAATATACATTTTTTTTTTCAGACGTCTCTGGAACCGTCGATGATGCTCTTAATGCCTTGATTATTGGTAATTATTTCGTTATTAATTTTAATTTAAATACTATTATAAAATACCATTATTGAATAAAAAATGCTAAATCGTTTATTTTACCCCTACAGTTGCCTCTGGACTCGGTGGAATCATCAACAATGTCCTCCCAGGAGGTAAGTTTAGCCTGCCGTCGTGTAGATCTCCTACAGGAGACATCACATTAATCTCATCACTGTGTAATATTATGTAGTAATAATGGGGGTAATTTCTAAACAAATTTATACAGTCTGAATTGATTCCGTAATAGTTTTTTATCATGAAAGCAATCTGCTCTGATTAGCTCGGTGGCAGCTCATCAACTAATAAATTATATAAGAGTAGGTATATCTATACTATAATAAAACTGTAAAACCGACGCGTCTGTACATTGAGTATTTTTACCAAAAACTAATTGAGGGTGATGTTAAAATAGTAACAGAATAATAATCTACAACTTTTATTTTTTTTGTCTGTTTGTCAGTTTGTCTGTTTGTCTGTTTGTACACGCTAATCTCTGAAACTACTGAACGGATATGAATGATTTTTTTTACTGTAGTATTTTATCCTAGTATTTGCCCATACTCAATAGCTACCTATTGAGTCTGGGCAAATACTAGGCTAAAACTTATTTTGAAGATCGAAGTACCTGACGTGGAACCTTAGCAGTACACCTAAACTAAGAGAGATATGAAAGCAGCGCCTTAAGAAAAGTTAGTTAGCACGATGAGCATTTTCTATTGACGTACACAAATTGAAGGTCTGGAGCAACTGATATGGGACCCTAGCAGTTCAGCTCAACTATAAGAGATAGAGTGCCTTAAAGAAAATTGTTCAGCGTGATAAGCACTTTCTATTAACGTACACAAATTGAAGGTCTGGAGCAACTGATATAGAACCCTAGCAGCTCGGCTCAACTATAAGAGATATGAACAGAGCGCCTTAAGGAACATTGTTCAACGTGATGAGCATTTTCTATTAACGTACACATATTGAAAGTCTGGAGCAACTGATATAGAACCCTAGCAGCTCGGCTCAACTATAAGAGATATAAATAGAGCGCCTTAGAGAACATTGTTCAGCGTGATGAGCACTTTCTATTGACGTACACAAATTGAAGGTCTGGAGCAACTGATATAGAACCCTAGCAGCTCGGCTCAACTATAAGAGACATAAATAGAGCGCCTTAGGGAACATTGTGAAGCGTGATGAGCATTTTCTATTGACGTACACAAATTGACGTTCTTGAGCAACTGATATAGAACCCTAGCAGCTCAGCTCAACTATAAGAGATATGAATTGATTGCCGCAGGGAACATTGTTCAGCGTGATGAGCATTTTCTATTGACTTACACAAATTGCAGGTCTGGAGCAATTAAATTATTATTTTTTTTTTTTTATTTATTCAATAGGCAGACATTTGACCTCAATCTCACCTGATGGTAAGCGACGATGCGGCCGATGATGGGACATGTCTGTCTAGAAGCAGCCTATTCACTCTTTTCTTAAAGGAATCCAAATCGTAGTGTTTAGGGAACACTTCAGCTGGCAACGAATTCCACTCTCTAGCTACGGCTAGAGTAGGTACTACGGTACCCAAGAGGAACGAAGATTTAAAACGTTTGGTGCGTACTAGTGGTATGTCAAAGACATAAGGGTGGAACCCCCGCCTGCGTCTTATGTCCCGATAGTAGAAAGGGGCCGGTGGAATAAATTCGTGCAATTCCTTCGCACACTCGCTGAAATGTAGCCTGTAGAACACTGAAAGGCACGGCACCTTACGCCTATGTTCGAAATCTTTTATTTTGGACCATATATCCATATTGGTGTGTAACAATTTGCCTATAAACTATGTTAGTAAAATTGATCCTTCTGTCTCCAAGTTACGATCTGGTGACGGAAACCTGGAGAAATCGAGAGTATCCTTCAGATATTATAGGCATGTATACCTTATATGCTACAGCATTAATTTAGGTATTTAAGCGTTCACATTCAGGAGTCATAATTTGATGGTGCTGACATTAACGCTAAGCAGTTCGTGGATACTTTCACCACAGACAGTTTGTCGAAATCTAAATAGTCTTACCTACTTACTTTAAGATAGTAGTAACTTACAAACCGACCCTTGAGTAGGCTAAGGCCACCACAGGAACACAAAAATTAGATGCTAAACCACATCCATCTATTGTGGTAGGGAAGTTTGAGTCTGACTTTTTCTGAACACTAAAACCTAAACTTACACTGCCTTCAATAAAGTAAACTAAAAAGTAAAAAACAACCCTTTCCACTTTTACTAAGAAAGATATCCGACACAATTTAGTTTTGAAGTCGGTGTCACTGCCATGCAAAATTTTCTTATCAGAGGAGGATGGCGAGGTGATAGTACTTATCAAAAAGAAAGTGCCCATTGACCCTGATTTTTAATTCCTCTCATCTCCTTACGACATGGTAAACTAAGAGATCATGATAGCTGGATGGTGGAGTATAAAATATTTTGTATCATGGAGTCCACGCGTACGAAGTCGCGGGCAACATCTAGTTTATAATAAAGTAAATTATAAAATGTCACAATAATAATGTTTCATAATAAAGAAGTTTGTTGAACTTTACAGTAGAATTGTATCTAAAAATATTTGTAGAAGCATGATATGTGGTCTTCATTACACAAGAAAAAAAAATACAAGCAACAGAAATTAAACAAAGAGATTACTATATTAATAATGCGGATTTAAGGAGCGGCATTGTTTCATTATCAGTTTTTAGACGAGGATTCAAACTCCTCCATTACTAGATTTTATACCTAAAACATTAAATACTAATGCTTTTTTTACTTACTTACAGTTGGAACCTATTTTGCTCAGGGTAAGTACTTCCCTATTTAACTAGTTTTATAATAATAATAGTATTAAATATGTACTTTTCTCAATTGTTTCTAAAACACTTTGTCTAATAACTTACTTTATTACTTTTTTTTAGCGGTCGTCGCATTATTAAAGATCCTCATCTGCGTCCTTGGATCACCAGGACTTACTGGTCAAATTCTTGGAAACGGTCCAGGTACATTTTGCAGATTTTTACATAAATTTCTAAATAAACGGCGGTTTTGAATTGAAACAAAACTACAGCAATATTGACGATGTATAGCGTTATTCACTAGACTTACTTCATAAGCTGACGTACCGCCAACTATAACGGAATAACCTAGTTTTGGCTTTTGGTGTGCTCTGCAAAGATTTATAACGCGCCATAGGCTTCTCAGACTTGTGTATGTATATGACAAAAGTGTTATTTTGTTTTTTGTAGGATACTACAACTCAAACGACATCCCAGCTATCTGCAGCTCAGGGTCTGACTTCTATGGCGTCAAAGGTTACACTGGCCAAAACAACGCTACTGCAATCTACATCTACTACAACCTTGGAGACATCGATGCTCAAGTTAGGGCTGCCGTTAACAAGTACACCAATGGTCAAGGTGTTGACGGTTTAACTGGTTCCTTGAAATTGATTGTTCAATGGATTCTGCAGCTAACTGGACTCATTAATGCACGTAAGTACTTTTTCTTACTAAAATAAGCAAGCAAAAGTAAGAAACTTTACATGCAAAGCCGTATTTTTAACTATTTATTTTGCGTTTCAGATCCAAATGGCGACTTCTCTATTAGCGACATCAACACTTTGGCTACTCTTTGTAAGTTTGAATGTTTATGTATTATTTCATTTAGATCACTGAAACACATAATCTAGAAGACATCGTACGATATTGTGGTTTATAAACAAGTTGGCAAGTTCCAATGTTAAGAAATTACTATGGTCAATATGGTTTCAAGCAATCAAGGGTTAGAGCTAAGATTTAGGTGTTAAGTTAAGATATGGGTAAAATTATGATCAAATGGTAGAAGTAAGATTTGGGGGCAAATAGAAAATGATAAACGACCTATATATTTTGACATTTGATTTTATTTTCAGTGGTACAAATTGCTGGAGGCATCGGAAACTCGTACCAAGCTGGACGTGAGTGATTATGTCATCTCTAGCATAGCTTTTGTGCTGTGATGATAGTAAAGACAGTTTTAGATAATCGAAAATGTGACATGTAACACACGTTGAAACGAACACATGATTGAGCAAAACGCTCATTATTTTGTACAACAACTTATTTCAACACTAACAGCTCCTTAAATTTTCGTATGTTTTCTTTTGCTAAACGTTTAAGATTGGAAATAATGAATATTGTTTTCTTTTTAGTTGGTGACCAGATTGCCGCAAGTAAGTTCAAATGCATGTCCTACTTCCTATTTTAATAATTATTATAAAAAGCAATGAATAGTTTTCTAATTCATTTCAGTAACTAAGCATTTAGAATTATACCTAGAACATTATACTCATTCTTATGACTGCAGATCGTTGTTATTATTTGAAACAATACACACTTTTTTGTTAAGTGGTTGGCCTTTGCCTTTTCTATTTACAGAGCCAAGAACAAACCGTGAAGGTTTTTTTACTATATTTTCTTCATTTGCTTTATGACCTAGTTTCATAATTAAACTAACTAATTTTTTTTTTCAGAATTGGTGGCCTACCTTAAAGCCAGTACGCAAGGAGCTAACGTCGTCATTGGTAAGTTACGTAAATTATGTAAAACAACACTAATTTGTCTCCCGGTACTCCGATTTGGGGAAGAAATCATAATATCTACCTGTATAGAAACTATATTAGTCGTTATTAGAGGCTGATTCAATTAATTTCGAATAGGTACTACCTATTTGTTCAGAACCAACTAAATTCTTAAATATTTTGCTATTTTTCTTTCAGATTTGGACGCCCAGCTGTCAGCCATCTATGCACAAATTGATAAATGCACTCCATACAACTTCGGAGGAGCCATCACTGGAAACACCAACACTAATACCAATACTAACACTAACAACCAAAACACAAACACTAACAACCAAAACACGAACACAAACACCAACACTAACACTAACAACCAAAACACGAACACAAATACCAACACTAACAACCAAAACACGAACACAAATACCAACACTAACACTAACAACCAAGCTAACACAAATACCAACACTAACACTCAGGTTAGAAGATTTTTTTATGTTTTATATATTTATTCCGTTATTTGTGTTAGATAATTAAATACAAATTATTATTCAAAATATAATTTGTTGACTTTGCAAATGTTTTAAAAAATATATATATTTACAGGTCGGAGGCAATGTTGGTCTCGCACTTGGTGGAGTATTTAGTAAGTTATAATGTATTTATTTCTATTAATATCTAGTCTGTTGCCTCAGTTTACGAGTATAGGCAATCATAGGTTCAGACGCGAGCAATGAAAAGTTAAAATTCAATTTTTATTTTTTCGTATATCCAAAACCAAACAAAAGCATTTATACGAGTACACTCAACACTGTTTTAAACACAGTTGTTTATAAAATGGACCTTGCTTCTGAATTTTTATTCGAAATCATGGCACATATCATGGTCATATTCTTTATTTACTCTAATTTACCTAACTACTACGTTGGGACAGTTGTGGGCAAATGCTGAGAAAAATCAACCCAACATACTCGGTAATTATTTTCATGTGCCTCTTTTTTAAGTTTACAATTATTAAGGGGGTGCAGCGCGAAGCAAGCCGAGTAAGTCTAAACGATCTTCAAACAGAATCGAACTTATTAATATTAGTAAATAGATCCATTAGCCTTAAAGTTTTACACTTACTGATTTAACTAGAACAATTGTAGCAAACGCATCACACACAAGAAAAATACGATTGATGGCTCCTTGCTACACCTGGATCAGATTAAAAAATCCGCCAACAAGATCTCGATGTTCAGATACGATAGGCACGCGGAAACAAAATATAATGCACTCACGTACCTTTAAGAAGATCGATGACCGGCACCTTAGATTGGGCAAACCAGCTAGTTCTAGCACATCACTTCAAGTCCTTCTCAAGATAGTAGCTGATGATGGTTCACGAGCACGCGGTGGCGATTTCAGAGGTTAGGGGTTCGCGCGCGGTCAGCTCGGCGTGCTAATTGCAACTGCTCTCAACTCAAGTGTCAAAATCAAAAATCAACTCTCGAGCAGTGAGCGCATAGCAACCGTTTTAGGGTTGCGTTTTGTTACTGCATGGACCAACCATACAGAACACCGATATATTGCGTTTAATTAGATTACAATAAAGTTACGATAAAATACGAAGACGGAACATCCCGCCCACCAAAATAGCTATGGTATTTTCTGGTTAACTTACGATTAAATAGCGAAGAACGGTGCGATTTATAAAACTAAAGAATTACGAACTAAACACTACTTAAATTAACAAAGGATATGGTTAAACTATGCGATTGTTCCAGTGGAAGCTAGTCCTCGATTGGTAAAGGACATAGCTTAACCAAAGGCCGTTGAATTACGTTATTGGTTGCAGTTTTAACCATGGCGATTCGGACAATTCCAAGGACCCAAAGACAAGGGTCCAATGTAATGGAGCACGGTTATCATCTTTAATGATGACCATTGATCCTATGGATAATGGTTTCGAGTCCTTGGTCCATTTGGCGCGTTGCGTTAATGAATTTAGATATTCGTGTTTCCATCTGGACCAAAAATTCTGATGAAATGCTTGTAACAGCTGCCATCGATGAAGCCGATTAATATTGATAGAAGATAGATCCTCATCTGGGGCAGCCGTCAACGGTTCTAAAGTCAGAAAATGACCTGGAGTTAGTGCTGATAAATCGTTAGGGTCAGTACTCACGGGACACAGTGGTCGCGAATTTAAGACAGCTTCGATTTGAGCGAATAGCGTCGTCAGCTCTTCAAAAGTTAACACCTGATCACCAATAACGCGATACAAGTGATTTTTTGCCGCCTTTATCTGAATCTCCCAGATGCCCCCGAAGTGAGCCCCTGACGGAGGATTGAATTTGAATTCAATCTTCTCTGAAATTGATGCGTTTTCCATAAGGGAAGAAAGTTGATTACGAGCACCAACAAAATTGGTTCCGCAATCCGCGTGAATCGTATTGCAGCGACCGCGTCGAGCAACGAAACGCCGAAGAGCTGCGATGAATCCGTCCGTTGAAAGTGTGGAAACAACTTCCAAATGAACTGCCTTCGTAGCGAGGCAAACAAACAAACATAGGTATGCTTTGTCGATTTTAGCGCCACGATGTGGGCCCAGTTTTATGCGGAACGGTCCACCGAAATCCACACCCACCACAGAAAAAGGTTTAACCTGGTTTACACGATACGCAGGTAGATCGCTCATGAACGGTTGCAATGGTTGAGGATGCAAACGAAAACACTTTATGCATTTTGACAGAACGCGACGAACTGTCCGTTTCGCGGAAACAACCCAAAATTGCTGCAATAGCAAGTAATTTGTTGTATTTACGCCGGTGTGGCAGTAGCTTTGATGTATAAATTCGATTATTAGATAAGTTAACGGATGATCAGATGGCAACAGAGCAGGATGCTTGTGCTCAAACTCCAGCCCTGAGCGAGAAAGCCTGCCGCCCACCCTAAGGACACCGCTAGGGTCGATAAACGGATTGAGTTTACGAAAGGGTTTTACCAACGGTTTTTTAGTTTGTA
This sequence comes from Pyrausta nigrata, assembly GCA_949316185.1. NCBI lineage: Eukaryota > Metazoa > Arthropoda > Insecta > Lepidoptera > Crambidae > Pyrausta > Pyrausta nigrata. The sequence continues at coordinate 4,429,726 of OX438964.1, read as the reverse complement.
AGTTCAAGATCTCAGCAGAAAATGTTTCACTTTGCACGTATTTTACTAACTGCATCAATGCGTTATGACGTTCTACGTTGTTTATAAAAATGGTGCTACTTATTGTACGTTTTCGAAGCGAATTGATAAAACGGGTAATATACGATAAAACGTTTAAAAGCTTTGTTAAAGACGAAAACCGATGTATCAGACTGGTTAAAATGTTAGAATTTTCGTTATTATGACTTTGCTCCGTTACCAAAACAACTGACTTGCAGGCCTCAGCTTCTACAAGTTTACGATCCTCCTGTGATATGACCATGGGATGCGATGGCCATGAATCCTTGCTATGGGAAAGCCAACGGGGTCCCGCCCACCATAGAGTGTTATTCACGATTTCACTGGGAAAGAGCCCGCGAGAGCAAATGTCAGCTGGGTTATCTGCAGAAGAGACATGATGCCAACTTTCAGGATTTGTAATTTCTTGGATATGACTTACGCGGTTTGCTACAAAGGTAGTCCAACGTGACGAGTGCGATCGTAACCAAGAGAGAACGATGGTAGCATCTGACCATAGGAAAACAGAATCGATTGGAATGTGTGTTAGGTAAGTTTCACGAACATACGTGTATAGATCAGCCAAGAGGACTGCAGCGCATAGCTCTAGCCTCGGCAGCGAAATACGTTTTAACGGAACAACTCGAGCCTTAGAACAAACGAAGAAAACTTGAATGTTACCAGCATCATCGATAACGCGTAAATATATCACAGCACCGTACGCAGTTTCAGAACTGTCACAGAACCCGTGTAATTCGTAGTTTGAATTAAGACAGGTAAGTTTACGAGGAATCCGAAGTTGAGCCAACTGAGGTAGTTGATCCGAATAAGAAGTCCATGTTTGGACGACTTCGATGGGCGGCGTTTCATCCCAATTCACTCCGAGAATCCAGAGCTTCTGGATCAAGCATTTAGCTTGGATTGTGATTGGCGAAAGAAAGCCTAATGGATCAAAAATCCGAGTAAGTTCGCTGAGGATCGAGCGTTTTGTGCACGTTTGGTTAGAAGGCTTAACTGCAAAGAGAAATGAATCCGATGAGGGGTCCCATTTGAGACCGAGAACCTTCAGAGGTAAAGGCTCGGTGTTGTCAAGTGATAGACGTTGATGTCCTTGTAGACGTTGGTCGATGGGTAAATCCGATAAAAGTTGTGGATCATTGCTGACCCATTTTCTGAGTTCGAAACGTCCTAAATTAAAAAGTTTCACGAGTTGAGATTTAGCCTCTTGGGCAACGTTAAAATCATTAAAACCACAGACCACGTCATCGACATATACGTCAGACAATATGACTTGTTTCGCCAGCGGATATGCATCCCCCTCGTCATCAGCAAGCTGTCGCAACGTACGGCAAGCGAGAAAGGGAGACGAAGCTACACCATAGGTAACCGTATTTAAACGATACTCTCTGATGGCATCGCGAGGCGAGGGTCGCCAGAGAATACGTTGATACTCGCGGTGTTCAGGCGAAACTAAAATCTGCCTGTACATTTGACGCACATCTGCCATAAAAACGATTTCATGCTCGCGAAAATGTAAAAGAATTTTAAAAATGTCAGGCTGCAATTTAGGACCGATTAATTGAGAACCGTTCAATGAATTAGCGTTAAGATCCTTAGCCGACGCATCGAACACAACGCGAAGACGAGTCGTTGTGGAATCAGGACGTAAAACACAATGATGTGGGATATAATATTTACCCATACCCATTTGATCGAGGGGCACAAGCGACATGTGATCAGATTCGATGTAATCGGACATGAATTCGCAATACTGAGTGGATAATTCATTGTCTTGTGCTAGTCTACGTTCAATCGCATGAAACCGACGGAGTGCTACCTCGCGCGAGCCGTAAAAGGTAGGTTCAGAATCGTCTTTAAACGGATATTTCACAACATATCTACCAGAAGTATCGCGATAATGTTCTGCAACAAATTTTTGTTCACAAAGTTGTTCCTCCGGGGTCAATAAAGTCGCTTTCGGTACAGTATCTAATTCCCAGAAACGAGTGACCAGCGAATTTAGATCGGTATCTATACTGGACGGTATAGAAGATGTGAGTAACGCCGCACTAGAATTTAAGTAAGTTTTACCCAGGAGAAGCCAACCGAATATCGAATTAAAAGCAGTAGGTTGATTTTGGCTACCCTTGAGTTTCTGATCTAACAACGATTCGGCGAAAACATCAGCAGAAAACAGTATATCAACCGGTCCGGGAATATCGAAGCTGGGATCAGCTAACGGTAAAGATTTTACGTGTGACCATTGAGACGAATTTAATTTAGCTATAGGTTGGTCACTACATATTTTAGGAATGACGTGCATGTTCAATTTATAGATAACTTTGTTTTGTGTGCCTACGCAACAAACTACGTCACCGCAAATGGAAGCAGAAGCTTCTCCGAGTCCGCTTACGCTAGTCGAAGTTTGAGTAGGTGTTAAATGCAACCGATTTACTGCCGATTTTGTAATGAAATTACTCTGGCTACCGGTATCGAAAATGGCTCGAAAAGATTGCATAGTACCATGAGCATCTTGAACCTGTACTAAAGCCGTAGCAAGTAATACAGTACACCGCGGTTGTGTTTGAGTAAACAGCGCTGCTGCGTTCACACTCTGTTGTGGCCGATCACGATGCAACAAGCTGTGATGTTTCCGTTTACAATTCCGACAGGTAAAGAAACTAGTACAATTCTTTAATTGATGTGATGGTTTTAAGCAATTGTAACACCATTTTTTATCTTCGGCTATTTTTATACGTTCGTCTATTGATTTTTTAAGGAACTCGGAACATGATGAGATTGAGTGCGGTTCATTACAGTAAGAACACCTTTTCGTATAAACAGTCTTTTCGATTTTAGATGTAGTCGATGACGATTGATTACTTGCAGCGACTAAGGTATGCGACACACTAGCGCGTTTACCTGTGAATGAGCTTTGAAACGGTTTGTTTGGTTTCACTACATCTGAGAAGTGCGTATCACGCATTAAAGCTTCACATTTAGATTGTAAGAATAGTTTCAACTGATGATAAGTTGGAAACTCGATATCGGAATGTTTTTCTTCAAAACTGCGACGCAATTCAGTATTTAACTTTGATAAAATATGATACACTAAGACGAAATTCCAGTTTTGAACCGGAAGATTAATTGTTTTCAAAATACTCAAATTTTCATCAATAGTGTCAAGTGATTTACGGAATTCCTTAGCATCTTAGCATTTAAATTCAATATTAAGGATTTCACGCCAACATGTAAAGGCGAGATCGCGTTTGTTTTGATATCTACTACATAAGGCTTGATACGCATCTACGTAATACTCATGAGTTAAAGGGAATGCTTTAACTACGGATAATGCATCGCCGCTAAGAGATGATATCAAATAATGAAATCTTTCTGTATCGGTTAATGAAGACGAGTTATGAATTAAAGCGTTAAACGTATCAAAATACTCCGGCCATTGTTTGATATTGCCAGAAAAACTCGGTAGTGTAATTTTTGGCAACCGAATATTAAACGATGACGTAACGCCTTTCGATTTTGGTGATGGTGAATCTTCACTCCGGGTTAAGCTACGGTAAATGGATTCGATTTTAAAATAAGTTTCATCGAATTGCTCCTGCATAGAATCATCGACGCTGTTGTCGTCATTAAGAATGTCAACAATACTTAAATGAGCATCCTCAAAAGCATCCGCTATTTGTTGTATCTTTTCATGATAGGAAAAAAATAAGTCAAGTTGAGAGTGGTCACTGAGTGCTAGTTGACCGATTTCTAAGGCTTTATTTAATCGATTTACAGCAATAGTTCGCTTTCTACGCAATGACGGCAAGTCTTGAGCTGTGTAGTCTATGTCCATAGATTTCGATTTAGATTTCTTAAAAGCACTAGCTTTTCGCAAACGTTTACTTAAAAGTGACATTTTGTATTAAATAAGTCCGTTAATAAAAATAACAACAAAATATAAAACGTAAAATAACAGCCTCAGTGTGTTACCACCCTAACGCTTATCAGATGGAATGCGGGCAAAAACTACGATAATGCGTACGATCGCTGCAGGCAGCGCCGATAGGTAAATTAATGATTTGTATGTTTACGCACAATGATGAATGCAAATAAACTTATTATGCAGGTTTGCAATAAACACGAAAGATTAATGAATTTAATAAAAGTTTTTTGCAAAGATACTAAGTTATAAATGATGAAGTATGTAATTGTTATTTAACGTATTTACGTTACGATATGTTTTATCTAAACGAAAACTTGTTAGTTGCGAGTTACGTTATTGAAGTAAGTAGATTTACTTAGCCGGTGCGTTGAGTACGCGGAGATCACCGGCCGGTAGGTAACACGAAACTACCCGAAAGTAAAATTAAAAAATATTGTTTGAATTGCAATTAGTTATTGGATATTACAATGTATTTTAGTACATTGTACGATTTTAAACGATTAACGATTGTAAAGTGATGTACATAAATGATTCATTTGAACAAGTTATGTCTTTAAAATAAATTAATGCAAGCCGTTAGGTAAATTAAGCACCGATAAATGAATGAGATGATAGCTTAATTTTGATCTTACAGTAATTTAAGACAAAACTAGACGATGGTTTACGATATTAACTGGTTAGCCCGTAAGTACTGACACTGAACGATTTTACGATTAGTATTTTCTGATTAAATGTATAACTCTGCAACCAATAACGAATTGAGAAATGATGAATATGATTTACAAAGAATTTAACCAGAAACACCATAGGATTTGGAATGCGGTACAGTACGCGTGATAGGCGCCGATCCCGGGTTTCGGCACCAAAAAGGATGTAGCAAACGCATCACACACAAGAAAAATACGATTGATGGCTCCTTGCTACACCTGGATCAGATTAAAAAATCCGCCAACAAGATATCGATGTTCAGATACGATAGGCACGCGGAAACAAAATATAATGCACTCACGTACCTTTAAGAAGATCGATGACCGGCACCTTAGATTGGGCAAACCAGCTGGTTCTAGCACATCACTTCAAGTCCTTCTCAAGATAGTAGCTGATGATGGTTCACGAGCACGCGGTGGCGATTTCAGAGGTTAGGGGTTCGCGCGCGGTCAGCTCGGCGTGCTAATTGCAACTGCTCTCAACTCAAGTGTCAAAATCAAAAATCAACTCTCGAGCAGTGAGCGCATAGCAACCGTTTTAGGGTTGCGTTTTGTTACTGCATGGACCAACCATACAGAACACCGATATATTGCGTTTAATTAGATTACAATAAAGTTACGATAAAATACGAAGACGGAACAACAATCGTTTTTTGTGCACAATGCGCAAAACCATCAGACATTTGTGTTAAGAACAAAAAAGTTTTCATATTTTCTTAAGTATTTATATTTTATTCGTGTATATTAAAAGGATGGGGACCTGCGGAATATGAATATAATTATTTTCATGTACAAATTATTGTTTCATGCGTAAAAATCACCAAGTTTTCGAAAAAAAATGCTCTTAGATATCCTTAGCTAAAGTCATGGTTATTATATCATAAAGAATTTGTTTCAAATTTCAACAAGACCAGGATCTTGTGCAATGATTAGGCTGACGTAAATAAGTTGTTTTAATGTATTTAACTAATTCAGCTTTTCGTACAAGTGAATTAGATATACGTTACTTTCGCCTTTAGTTAAGTATTGTTTCCTTAGCAGTAAGATCCCACATTATTACAAAGAAATTTCAAAATATACATTATTGTTTTACAAATATTTTTATATGTTTAAACAATTATTTTGTAATTTAATATTATTATCAACTGACTTATAAGTAATTCACAGTGTATTTTACTATCGAATTTCACTCTCAAAAATTAATCGACTCGGTCATACGGTGGAACACAGTCGATTAATTTTTGAGAGCAAAATTTGATTTGATTTCGTGAAAACTTGCAAAATAATTGCTTAAGTTATAAAAATAATTATATGTATTTTACTATAATATTAAATGTATTTTGTTTTTACTTTCAGAGCCACTTATTGGTGCCCTTACTCGTAAGTTTTATTCAAACAATTTGGTTTCAATAAATTACCTGATTAATTATTTTTTCTAACTAACTAATAGAAATCATTTCAATTATGTATTAACGGCCAATCTTTGACAAATAAGTATTTATTTTACAGCACTGGCGGGTGGTGCTGGGTCCATCCTCAACAACTTGCTTAACTTGAGTAAGTATTCAATAATGATTATTATATTTATCTATCCACAGAAAATAAAACATCTTCCACTTATATTGGGACTGCAACCTATGCCGCCAGAAAAACGGCTGTGTAAATTAACCACTGTAATACATTATAATCCATGCATCTAATTAGAAAAACCAAGCCGCTATTGTATTACTTATTTCCTAAAGGACTGTGAACACGTAACTTTGAATCAGTAGTAACTCAACAAACACAACGTTAGGTAACACCAAGTAATGTAACTATGTGTTACCAAAAAACAATGTAAATTTAAAAAATACGTACTAAATATACAATTTTTTTTTCAGACGTCTCTGGAACCGTCGATGATGCTCTTAATGCCTTGATTATTGGTAATTATTTCGTTATTAATTTTAATTTAAATACTATTATAAAATACTATTATTGAATAAAAAATGCTAAATCGTTTATTTTACCCCTACAGTTGCCTCTGGACTCGGTGGAATCATCAACAATGTCCTCCCAGGAGGTAAGTTTAGCCTGCCGTCGTGTAGATCTCCTACAGGAGACATCACATTAATCTCATCACTGTGTAATATTATGTAGTAATAATGGGGGTAATTTCTTAACAAATTTATACAGTCTGAATTGATTCCGTAATAGTTTTTTATCATGAAAGCAATCTGCTCTGATTAGCTCGGTGGCAGCTCATCAACTAATAAATTATATAAGAGTAGGTATATCTATACTATAATAAAACTGTAAAACCGACGCGTCTGTACATTGAGTATTTTTACCAAAAACTAATTGAGGGTGATGTTAAAATAGTAACAGAATAATAATCTACAACTTTTAATTTTTTTGTCTGTTTGTCCGTTTGTCTGTTTGTCTGTTTGTACACGCTAATCTCTGAAACTACTGAACGGATATGAATGATTTTTTTTACTGTAGTATTTTATCCTAGTATTTGCCCATACTCAATAGCTACCTATTGAGTCTGGGCAAATACTAGGCTAAAACTTATTTTGAAGATCGAAGTACCTGACGTGGAACCTTAGCAGTACACCTAAACTAAGAGAGATATGAAAGCAGCGCCTTAAGAAAAGTTAGTTAGCACGATGAGCATTTTCTATTGACGTACACAAATTGAAGGTCTGGAGCAACTGATATGGGACCCTAGCAGTTCAGCTCAACTATAAGAGATAGAGTGCCTTAAAGAAAATTGTTCAGCGTGATAAGCACTTTCTATTAACGTACACAAATTGAAGGTCTGGAGCAACTGATATAGAACCCTAGCAGCTCGGCTCAACTATAAGAGATATGAACAGAGCGTCTTAAGGAACAGTGTTCAACGTGATGAGCATTTTCTATAGACGTACACATATTGAAGGTCTGGAGCAACTGATATAGAACCCTAGCAGCTCGGCTCAACTATAAGAGATATAAATAGAGCGCCTTAGAGAACATTGTTCAGCGTGATGAGCACTTTCTATTGACGTACACAAATTGAAGGTCTGGAGCAACTGATATAGAACCCTAGCAGCTCGGCTCAACTATAAGAGACATAAATAGAGCGCCTTAGGGAACATTGTGAAGCGTGATGAGCATTTTCTATTGACGTACACAAATTGACGTTCTTGAGCAACTGATATAGAACCCTAGCAGCTCAGCTCAACTATAAGAGATATGAATTGATAGCCGTAGGGAACATTGTTCAGTGTGATGAGCATTTTCTATTGACTTACACAAATTGCAGGTCTGGAGCAATTAAATAAAAAAAAAATATATTTATTTATTCAATAGGCAGACATTTGACCTCAATCTCACCTGATGGTAAGCGACGATGCGGCCGATGATGGGACATGTCTGTCTAGAAGCAGCCTATTCACTCTTTTCTTAAAGGAATCCAAATCGTAGTGTTTAGGGAACACTTCAGCTGGCAACGAATTCCACTCTCTAGCCGTAGTACGCAAGAGGAACGAAGATTTAAAACGTTTGGTGCGTACTAGTGGTATGTCAAAGACATAAGGGTGGAACCCCCGCCTGCGTCTTATGTCCCGATAGTAGAAAGGGGCCGGTGGAATAAATTCGTGCAATTCCTTCGCACACTCGCTGAAATGTAGCCTGTAGAACACTGAAAGGCACGCCACCTTACGCCTATGTTCGAAATCTTTTATTTTGGACCATATATCCATATTGGTGTGTAACAATTTGCCTATAAACTATGTTAGTAAAATTGATATGCTAAATTACTTCAGACTGATTTTCAAACTCCCAGTGTAATCCTTCTGTCTCCAAGTTACGATCTGGTGACGGAAACCTGGAGAAATCGAGAGTATCCTTCAGATTTTATAGGCATGTATACCTTATATGCTACAGCATTAATTTAGGTATTGAAGCGTTCACATTCAGGAGTCATAATTTGATGGTGCTGACATTAACGCTAAGCAGTTCGTGGATACTTTCACCACAGACAGTTTGTCGAAATCTAAATAGTCTTACCTAGTTACTTTACGATAGAAGTAACTTACAAACCGACCCTTGAGTAGGCTAAGGACACCACAGGAACACAAAAATTAGATGCTAAACCACATCCATCTATTGTGGTAGGGAAGTTTGAGTCTGACTTTTTCTGAACACTAAAACCTAAACTTACATATATTTTATTACAAACGAATAAAACTGCCTTCAATAAAGTAAACTAAAAAGTAAAAAACAACCCTTTCCACTTTTACTAAGAAAGATATCCGACACAATTTAGTTTTGGAGTCGGTGTCACTGCCATGCAATTTCTTACCAGAGGAGGATGGCGAGGTGATAGTACCTATCAAAAAGAAAGTGCCCATTGACCCTGATTTTTAATTCCTCTCATCTCCTTACGACATGTTTAACTAAGAGATCATGATAGCTGGATGGTGGAGTATAAAATATTTTGTATCATGGAGTCCACGCGTACGAAGTCGCGGGCAACATCTAGTTTATAATAAAGTAAATTATAAAATGTCACAATAATAATGTTTCATAATAAAGAAGTTTGTTGAACTTTACAGTAGAATTGTATCTAAAAATATTTGTAGAAGCGTGAATATTTTATGTAGGTAGGTAGGTAGGTATATAGATATGTGGTCTTCATTACACAAGAAAAAAAAATACAAGCAACAGAAATTAAACAAAGAGATTACTATATTAATTATGCGGATTTAAGGAGCGGCATTGTTTCATTATCAGTTTTTAGACGAGGATTCAAACTCCTCCATTACTAGATTTTTATACCTAAAACATTAAATACTAATGCTTTTTTTACTTACTTACAGTTGGAACCTATCTTGCTCAGGGTTAGTACTTCCCTATTTAACTAGTTTTATAATAATAATAGTATTAAATATGTACTTTTCTCAATTGTTTCTAAAACACTTTGTCTAAATACTTACTTTATTACTTTTTTTTTAGCGGTCGTCGGATCATTAAAGATCCTCACCTGCGTCCTTGGATCACCAGGACTTACTGGTCAAATTCTTGGAAACGGTCCAGGTACATTTTGCAGATTTTTACATAAATTTCTAAATAAACGGCGGTTTTGAATTGAAACAAAACTACAGCAATATTGACGATATACTTAGAGCGTTATTCACTAGACTTACTTCATAAGCTGACGTACCGCCAACTATAACGGAATAACCTAGTTTTGGCTTTTGGTGTGCTCTGCAAAGATTTATAAAGCGCCATAGGCTTCTCAGACTTGTGTTTGTATATGACCAAAGTGTTATTTTGTTTTTTGTAGGATACTACAATTCAAACGACATCCCCGCTATCTGCAGCTCAGGGTCTGACTTCTATGGCGTCAAAGGTTACACTGGCCAAAACAACGCTACTGCAATCTACATCTACTACAACCTTGGAGACATCGATGCTCAAGTTAGGGCTGCCGTTAACAAGTACACCAACGGTCAAGGTGTTGACGGTTTAACTGGTTCCTTGAAATTGATTGTTCAATGGATTCTGCAGCTAACTGGACTCATTAATGCACGTAAGTACTTTTTCTTACTAAAATAAGCAAGCAAAAGTAAGAAACTTTACATGCATAGCCGTATTTTCAACTATTTATTTTGCGTTTCAGATCCAAATGGCGACTTCTCTATTAGCGACATCAACACTTTGGCTACTCTTTGTAAGTTTGAATGTTTATGTATTATTTAATTTAGATCACTCAAACACATAATCTAGAAGACATCGTACGATATTGTGGTTTATAAACAAGTTGGCAAGTTCCAATGTTAAAATATTACTATGATCAATATGGTTTCAAGCAATCAAGGGTTAGAGCTAAGATTTAGGTGTTAAGTTAAGATATGGGTAAAATTATGATCAAATGGTAGAAGTAAGATTTGGGGGCAAATAGAAAATGATAAACGACCTATATATTTTGACATTTGATTTTATTTTCAGTGGTACAAATTGCTGGAGGCATCGGAAACTCGTACCAAGCTGGACGTGAGTAATTATGTCATCTCTAGCATAGCTTTTGTGCTGTGATGATAGTAAAGACAGTTTTAGATAATCGAAAATGTGACATGTAACACACGTTGAAACGAACACATGATTGAGCAAAACGCTCATTATTTTGTACAACAACTTATTTCAACACTAACAGCTCCTTAAATTTTCGTATGTTGTCTTTTGCTAAACGTTTAAGATTGGAAATAATGAATATTGTTTTCTTTTTAGTTGGTGACCAGATTGCCGCAAGTAAGTTCAAATGCATGTCCTACTTCCAATTTTAATAATTATTATTAAAAGCAATGAATAGTAGTCTAATTCATTTTAATAACTAAGCATTTAGAATTATACCTAGAACATTATACTCATTCTTATGACTGCAGATCGTTGTTATTATTTGAAACAATCCACACTTTTTTGTTAAGTGGTTGGCCTTTGCCTTTTCTATTTACAGAGCCAAGAACAAACCGTGAAGGTTTTTTACTATATTTTCTTCATTTGCTTTATGACCTAGTTTCATATTCAAACTAACTAAAATTTTTTTTTCAGAATTGGTGGCCTACCTTAAAGCCAGTACGCAAGGAGCTAACGTCGTCATTGGCAAGTTACGTAAATTATGTAAAATAACACTAATTTGTCTCCCGGTACTCCGATTTGGGGAAGAAATCATAATATCTACCTGTATAGAAACTATATTAGTCGTTATTAGAGGCTGATTCAATTAATTTCGAATAGGTACTACCTATTTGTTCAGAACCAACTAAATTCTTAAATATTTTTTTAAATATTTTGCTATTTTTCTTTCAGATTTGGACGCCCAGCTGTCAGCCATCTATGCACAAATTGATAAATGCACTCCATACAACTTCGGAGGAGCCATCACTGGAAACACCAACACTAATACCAATACTAACACTAACAACCAAAACACGAACACTAACAACCAAAACACGAACACAAACACCAACACTAACACTAACAACCAAAACACGAACACAAATACCAACACTAACACTAACAACCAAAACACGAACACAAATACCAACACTAACACTCAGGTTAGAAGATTTTTTTATGTTTTATATATTTATTCCGTTATTTGTGTTAGATAATTAAATACAAATTATTATTCAAAATATAATTTGTTGACTTTGCAAATGTTCTAAAAAATATATATATTTACAGGTCGGAGGCAATGTTGGTCTCGCACTTGGTGGAGTATTTAGTAAGTTATAATGTATTTATTTCTATTAATGTCTAGTCTGTTGCCTCAGTTTACGAGTATAGGCAATCATAGGTTCAGACGCGAGCAATGAAAAGTTAAAATTCAATTTTTTTTTCGTTTATCCAAAACCTAACAAAAGCATTTATACGAGTACACTTAACACTTTTTTAAACGCTGCTATTTATAAAATGGACTTCGCTTCTGAATTTGTTATTCTAATTCATGGCAAATATTATGGTCATATTCTTAATTCACTCTAATTTATCAGTCCAACATACTCGGTCACTATTTTCATGTCCTTCTTTTTAAATATTACAATTATTAAGTTACACATTATTACATAGAAATTACAAAATATACATTTCATTTTACAAATATTTTTGATTGTTTAAACAAATATTTTATAATTTAATATAATATCAACTGACTATAATATAAATATTTCACAATTTATTTTATTATATTAATCAATGTATTTTTTTATTACTTTCAGAGCCACTTATTGGTGCCCTTACCCGTAAGTTTTATCTACAAATTTGAAACAACTTGTGTTAATAAATAACCAGATTAACTAAGTTTTTTTTAAGTAGCTTTTGTAAACTAAATCTTAAATGTAAAATGAAATCATTTCTGTTATGTTTAATTTTCTTTAAATTTTTATTTTGGTTTGTTTTAAAATTATTTATTTAAAACGGCCAATTCATGACAAATATTTTTTTAACAGAACTGGCGGGTAATGCCGGCTCCATCCTCAACAACTTGCTTAACTTGAGTAAGTATGAGTACATAATTATTATCATTTCATTCCTACAGAATAGAAAAGAAGGATAATACTTTTTTCTCTGTTCTGTACATTTTCCCTCTTATATCGGGACCGCCACAGCAGAGTAGCTTCTTCACTATGCTTCTTTTAATCTATGCTGCCAATTAGATTTACTACGACACATGTATTCTATATTTATTTCTAAACACGTAACCTTAGATAAGCAGTGTCTCAACAAACACAACGTTTTACACTAAGAAATGTAATTATTATTATTATTATAAAAAAAAATAGCTGAAAAAAAAGTATTAAATATAAAATAATTTCCTTTTTCAGATGTCTCTGGAACCTTCGATGATGCTCTCAATGCCTTGATTACTAGTAATTATTATTATTATTGTTTTTATTGAGATCAAATTCTATTTATGTATGTAAATGCTAAAAATATTTATTTTCCTTTATTTAGTTGCCGCTGGAGTTGGTCAAATCCTTAACGCTATCCTCCCAGGAGGTAAGTTTAGCCCTAACATTTCGTTCACTGGCAGTAACAGACAACAATCTGTAAAAAAATAATTTTGAAATGTAAAAAAAAACATATATCTCAAAAAGAAATACATTAAATGTACAATTTTGATTGTGAAAGGGTATATGTTTAACGAAAGTAGAAGAATTGGTTGTCTGTTAGATTTTTGAAAGTTAACTTTACTTTTGCACCAAGCACGTGGTATTTAAGAGCAAAAACATGAAATACTAATGCTTTTTCATTTATTTACAGTTGGAACCAGTCTTGCTCAATGTAAGTACTTACCTATTTGACTGTTTTTTTTATTTTTCTCAATCGTTCTTTGAAGTCTTTTTCTATTAACTAATATTATTATTTTCAGTGGTCGTTGCATTATTGAAGATCATCATCTGCGTCGCTGGATCTCCAGGACTGACTGGTCAAATCCTTGGAAACGGTCCAGGTATATAATGCAGATTTTTTTGATAAATTCCTAAATATACGGGCAATTTAGTTGGAGAAAACTATAGCAGTTACTGACGATATAAAGTGATATATTATGTGGTAGGATGAGGCAAGCCTTTCAGTTCAAATGACTTAGATACTTGATGACCTGATGTACCGCCAACTATAACGAAATAACCTAGTTTCCGCTTTTAGTGTGCTCTGCCATCATTAATAAGCCGCCATAGGCTTCTCAGACTTGGACATGACCTGTATTTTATTTTGCTTTTCCCAGGAAACTACAATTCACAGGACATCCCAGCTATCTGCAGTTCAGGGTCTGACTTCTATGGCGTCAAAGGTTACACAGGCCAAAACAACGCTACTGCAATCTACATTTACTACAACCTTGGAGACATCGATGCTCAAATTAAGGCTGCCGTCAACGCGTACACCAACGGACAAGGCGTTGCTGGTTTGACGGGTTCCGTGAAACTGATTGTCCAATGGATTCTTCAGCTTACCGGACTCGTTAACAGCCGTAAGTATTGCGTTATATAGTTTTCTTACTTACATTATCACTAGCGTCGGTGACGCAGTGGCTAGTGGGTTTCCTCTTATACTGGTACATTAGCTGTTCCACTAACCGATGCTCTCACGGTGCGGGAAAACATCGTCAGGTTCCTTGTTAACAGGGTCACGGAGGTCAGATGGCAGTCGCTCCACTCTGCCACATCCTGGATCATGGTCCAAAGCGGACCCTGGTCCCTCGACCCGGTACGCAACTGGGATAATGCTAGGACGATGACTTACATCAACACACTTGGCTTAGTTAGCCCCTTAACATGCATTGCCTCTTTTTTCAAGCGACTTTAGTAAGACACTGAATCAATAAAAATAATGAATATTATATTTCAGATCCAAATGGTGACTTCTCAGTTGGCGACATCAATGTTTTGGCTACTCTTTGTAAGTTTAAATTTATTTACTACCCCTAAATATATTGATACACCCGAATACAATACAGTATTACGAGCTCTTAGCAGTGGTATCATGGTGGTAAAGTCGAGATGTAGGGTCATGTAGATTGAGATGTTCAAGGGTAAAGTTAAGATTAAGGGTAAATTTAAGATACAAGGGTAAAGCTAGGATAACGGGGTATAGAAATATTCAGGGGTAGATTTAGAGCAAAGAGAAATTATTCTTCTTAGCAATAAAATAATTTATTGCTATCTGTGTTTGACATTTGATTTTATTTCCAGTGGTCCAAATCGCCGGTGGCATCGGAAACTCATACCAAACTGGACGTAAGTACTTAACCAAAATCTCCCACTGCTTTGACTATGAAGTCTTATACCTCCTTAATTTTACTATCGTTTGAGTCTTTTACCAAACCTTTAATAGAATCTATTTTCTTTGTTTACTAATTGTTTTTTATTATTGCAGTTGGAGACCAGATTGCTGCAAGTAAGTAAAAAAACACGTTACGTTATACCTTAAATTTAATCGATAAGGAAAGAGAAGGTATGATCCAAATATCACCGATTTAAAAATAGGCCCATTCAACAACTCTGCGTTACTTAGCAACCGGGTCCGATAAAGGCAAACTAAATTAAAAACTGGATCGGACCATTTATAGGGCGCTAACCATGTCGTGTCTTGCCTTTTTGATTTAACGCAATCACTCTACTATTTCTTTAAAATTATAATAATATCGTATTTCATTTCATTAACTACTTAGACAAACAGCACAATCATATTATTATTTTTACGTACATATCATACAAATCATAGCACCTAGGCACAGATATTATAATACCTAGGTATCCCATGACTGAGATTCGCCTGGATCGATCATCATGTAAATGAAAAGCACACAACTGCTTTTAAGCCAGTTTGGATGGATTCGAACTACCAGAGTGCAGGTTTTCTTACAACGATTTTCTTCACCGAAAGCATCCTTAAAAGGACTGTTCCGACTTAAGTTAGAATATAGGTCATTAAAATTAACTTTTTTTCAGAATTAGTGGCCTACCTGAAAGCCAGTACGCAAGGAGCTAACGTTGTCATAGGTTAGTAACGTACATCATTTAATACAAGACCTATCTTCTCGTAATTCGGTTTGGAAGAAATTATATCTACTTCTGGCAACAGAACTTTAATATTATGCTGCTTCACCTCCAATTTCAACGGTGACGGGTTTAGCCTTTGACCTACTATGTGAACGTAGTTACGTTTCACGGACCAGTTTTTAAATATTTCGACGTATTTCTTTCAGACTTGGATTCTCAACTATCGGCCATCGATGCAGAGATTGATAAATGCACTCCAAACACCTTTGGAGGAGCCATCACTGGCACGAACACCAACACAAACACTAACACCAATAACCAGAACACCACCACAAACAATAACACAAACACGCAGGTTAGTAGAATATATTTGTATTTTTTTGTTTTTAGGGTTCCGTACCCAAAGGGTAAAAACGGGACCCGATTACTAAGACTTCGCTATCTGTCACCAGGCTGCATCTCATGAACCGTGATAGCTAAACAGTTGAAACTTTCACAGATGATGTATTTCTGTTGCCGCTATAATAGCAAATACTAAAACCAGAATAAAAGTAATATTTAAGCCCCCCCCCCCCCCCCCCTTCCTTCCATACAGCAAACGTGACTTTTTGCCATTTTTGCTCGATATTGATAATGGCAACAGGTAGATGCTTGAAACTCTCACGGAATACTTAATTGTATATTTACTTTTAGAAAAAATACTTAAATTAAAAACATATTTAAGGGGGGCTTCCATGCAAAAAACATGATGTTTTTGCCGATTATTGCTTAATGTTGTAGACATAATGGTACGGAACCCTTCGTGCGCGAGTCCGACTCGTATTTGACCGGGTTTTTTCTACTTATTTTGATACAAGTGCGGTGGGCAGAAAATCTACAAATCAAATATCATGAAAATCTCTACCTACAGCCTTTCGTGATTTATAAATGGTGTTAACTAACCGTTGTTTTTAGATAGATAACTCTTTATTGCACACCATAAAAGTAACAAAAATACAATTCACACAGAAAGATGTAAAAACTAGGTGGTCTCATCGCTAAGAGCGATGTCTTCCAGACAACCTTTGGGTATAGGAAATACTTAATGATAGGAAATGTATATGGTACAAATGTTTTAAAAGCGGTATCTTTACAGGTCGGAGGCAATCTTGCCCTTGCTCTTGGTGGAGTATTCAGTAAGTAATAGTTATAAAATAAATTTTAAGTTAGCTATACAGATCGATGACTGTCTAAGATGTCGATGCTGCCGCCTAAGGTTATATTAAGGTTATATTATAACAATCTTTTGTAATAAAGTTATTCTTTAAATTAAGCTTTATTCAATTTGTGACCTGAGGTCTCAAACGTACTCGGACGTAGAATTATCATATTTTTTATAATTTTCTTTCAATTATATATTTTCATATTTAATATTAATGAAATTTATTTTGTTTTACTTTCAGAGCCACTTATTGGTGCCCTTACCAGTAAGTTTTATCTAATAATATGTAATTCAAACTATTTGTTTAAAAAAATATATGATTATGTTTTTTTAAGTAGCATTTTATCAGTATTTTTTCAATGATTTTTTACTTTTATATTTTGTGTGTTTGAATTCCACTTGTTTGAATTTATTTATTAAATAAACGGCCGATTCTTTACAAACATTCATTTTACAGATGTGGCGGGTAGTGCAGGCTCCATCCTCAGTAATCTGTTTAATTTGAGTAAGTATACAATACATAATAATATTAATGACAATGCACATTTTTTCCACGGAATAGATAAAGAAGGAAAGTCCTTTATTCCCTTTTATAATTAATATCTGGGCCACAATTAAACTCATCAGGGCCCGTAGCCAAGTGGCAATTTATCCTCAAGCGAAGTTCGTTACCGCTAACAAAACGTTTGAAACTGACATACGCCATCGAAACATCACGTGACGCATACATATTTTGACATTTCGTTGGTGATAGCGGAGTTCGCTCCAGAAAGATTGCCATTTGGCTACGGGCCCTGAGAAGAGGCTGTGTGGATCCACTATGTTTCGTAATGAGAATCCCGCCATGAAAGTCAGGGCTTCGTCACTTATTCTGTTATTTAATTTTTCAGATGTCGCTGGAACCGTTGATGATGCTCTCAATGCTTTGATTACTAGTAAGTACCTGGGCGACCGAGCTTTGCACGGTTACTAATATTTAATAAAGCTTAATTATTCGTAAGTCTTGTTTAAAAAACAAAATAAGCTATAAATTTGAGTATTTCACAAAAAAAATTTTTTTTGGCACTAATTGAGATTCGCACCCACGTCTTCTACAGATCTTCAGTCCGACGTGTTACGCACTACACCAAGATTCCCATGGTCGCCGGCACGAAATTAACGATCTAAAGGACTTGTCCATTAATGGTTTTTTATTCGTCGATATTTCTAACCAGAATAAACTAAATATTATATGAAAAAGTTCACAAAAACTAGCCTTTCTGCATAATTAATATATATTAAGGCCACCGATTTAGAGGAAAATTGATTTTTTTTTTCTCTTTGTCTGTACGTAAACCGCACCTTCGCCTATATCTATTAACGTATAAAAAAAAATTGCCAGCAAAATTGACATTCCATTGACAGTAGTACCTATTATATAATCTGTGGTAGTACCTAGTAGTGTTTATCCACCAGTGGAAAGGCAATGGTACATAGCCATACAGCCAGGAAATACAAGTAAGGCATCAATGGATGATGTCTGTTACAAAACATATTTTTTCTCAAAAATGGAGGCGTTTAAAATTCTGATTTCTATGGTAACGTGTTTCGTATTTTTGTAGCTTAAAGATAAATAACGGTTATTGGTGGTTGGTGATATCTTGGAATAAAAAACCAGCCTCCATACAAAAAGAGGACAAGTCCTTTGCGTCGAACAATTACTAAAGAAAAACGCATGGAAACTCGAAAAAACGCGTTTTCCCAAACATAGAACTAATCTAGATCGACTTTTTAACCCCGATGACCCCTACATACCAAATTTTAGAGAGATCTTTAGAGCCGAGCCGATAAATAAATAAATATACAAGCATTGCTCGTGTATATGTATAAGTATTTTTATTATTATTTTATCTCAAAAATTAATTTTAAGCACAAAAATGCTAATGTCGTTTATTTTTCTTTCTTTAGTCGCCTCTGGAGTGGGACAAATTCTCAACGCTCTTCTTCCAGGAGGTAAGTTTAGCCCCAGTATTTCGTACAGACGACAAAACCCTTCAAACTAATAATTGGTAATACTTAATTTTGTAATGTCAAAATCATGTCTCAAAAATAAATAGAATGAGCCTGGAGTTCACCATGTTTAGTTTCTAATCAGCCGGTTTAGCGTTATTTGACATATTTTAAACTAGTGGTTCCCTGCGACCTCGCCCGCAAGAGTTGGATTTTCAATATAAACTTTCATCACCCTTCACCCCCTTAATGTTTTTATATTATCTGTCTCCAATCCAAATTTCATCTCAATCGGTTCAGTGGTTGAAGCGTCAAGAGGTAACAGACAGACAGACACACTTTCGCATTTATAATATTCAATCGAGGTTTACCGGATCTTTAAAAAAAAGTGAACTCCTTGTCTTAACCTAACAACATTTTAGAAGATAGACATACACTTCTGGACACATCTATTGGCCCACCTTAGAGTTTAGGTTTCGATGGCCCCTACCGAAATATGATTGCTAGATTGAACAAAAACTGTTGATGCAGTTTTAAACCTGATACATTTTACCATCTTTTTCGATCGTATTGTTTTAAATTTAAATTCAGAATACCATACGACATGGAGCTACGCCTAACAAGTCGGATATGCGCCTTGTTAAAGGCAATTGATTTTTGAATAAAAAACATGTTTTATCAAATAAAGGTTTAATTTAATAACGCGTGTTGCCTCCATGGACATCTACCACAACTCTCATACGATTAGGCATAGAGTTTATCAACCGCTCTATGAAATTTTGAGGGATCATCTCCCATTCCTCTTCTATGGCAGTGTTCAACTCCTGCATCGTCTGGGTAACTGGCTGACGAGCCCTAACACGTCTTTTTAGCTCGTCCCACATGTGCTCAATGGGGTTCATGTCTGGGCTTCTGGCTGGCCAGTCCATAACTGTGATATTCACATCCCGAAGATTTCATGCATAAAATTTCATTTCATTTCATTATCATGCATAAAAAGGAAATTTGGGCCCACATAGTCCACGTATGGTATCACGTGAGGTTCTAAGCACTCACGAATGTACCTTTCAGCATTTAATGTTGGCAGCCGTGGTCCTGTAACAACCTCAAGTTGAGTTTTGCCGCTCGCGGATATACCGCCCCAGACAGTCCATGAGCCACCGCCATAAGCAACCCTCTCTTCAAAGCAGCATTGTGCGAAACGCTCTCCCTTACGTCGGTAGACCTTCTTCCTTCCATCATTGCCATGTAACACAATTTTAGACTCATCAGAAAAGAGTACACGGGCTCCAATCTTGCTGTGTCCAATTTAAATGACTGTGTGCGAAATAAAGGCGCGCTGTTCGGTGGGCTCGCGTTAGCTTGGGCCCATTAGCTGGCTTGTGTGGTACCATATCGCGTTTTTTTAACCTTCTCCGAACAGTTCGAGCGCTCACAGATACTCCGTGGAAGTCGCGAAGTTGGTTTTGTATCTCAATGGAGGTAAGGTGATGATTTCTCAAGCTGGTCGTCACGATGAATCGATCCTGCCTTTTAGTTGTGACCCGAGATCGTGGCCTTCCTTGGCGACGAACAAAGCCACCAGTCTCTAGGTACCTCTGATAAACATTTCGGACCGCAGATCGACTTAAATTAAGTTGAGCACTTACGTTTCTTTGGCTGTGTCCGGCCTGAATAAGTGCCACAGCTTGGGCGCCGACTTCAGGTGAAGTATCCATAGATTATTGATAGAACCTCACCTTAATGTTAAGAATAAGTAATGTTTGTTGCAAAACCAAAGATATCAATCACTTTTTCAAGAATTAAATTCAAGTTAACCAATAAAATCAAGTTTTCTTAGTATTCGATTGTTTGATATCAACAAACAGGCTCCAAATTGTCGTTTGTTTCTTTAAATTCTGTGTTCGAAATTCAAAAAAAGACTATTGAATGAAATTGTGAATGTGCCAGGTTCAAAACTGCATAAAATTTTTTCGCTCGACCTAATATAAGGTAAGAGCGCCTAATAAGGGCATAGTTTTTTGAAATCGTTATAAATCAATTTTGAGAAGTGCGATAGTTTGTAACACACTATGATCATATTAAATGTTTATTTAAAAATGCGACATATGGTACAAAATCGAGGCATTAATGGCCATTTCCTTCCAAAATATGGATTTTTAAAAGCTAGTCTACGGTCCTTATTGGGCACTAGGGTTCCAAATAAAGTCCATTATTGAACTACGAGTTTAAAGTGTTTGTTTACTAAAAAAATCACATCTTTTAAAAGTAACGGCTTTAAAATACTATTAAGTTCGTGGTCTCGAACGATGTAACAAAAAAATCTTGTAAATTTGTGTCGTGGCCCTTATAAAGTCTAAGGAAATGTATATATACTATAATTCATATATTATGTAGTAATAAATAAAAAAAGAAAGTATATAAATGCAGTGTTTTATTATCTCTTGTAAAGTTAATCACAAAATGTTACTAATCAGTATTTTTTTCATTCTTAGCTCTTGGACCTTATTAGGTATAATACTTATTTATGAAGAGTCTGGTCCTTATTAAGTATATGAAAGCAAAAGAAGAGCAACCATTGCAGCTTAAGTAAATGAGATCAGTATGCACGTATATTCCAAGTGTGTTTTATTTGCTTGTCCTTATTATACGTAATATATTTCTTTTTATTCAATAAACAACATAACGAAATACTAAGTTAACTTGTGGGAGAACGTTTTAACAAAGAATAAAAATTCAAATGACTAACAACTTTAAACAAAGAATGTATCGCCTAATAATGAGATAGTATACGATAATAGTTACTACAAATCAATTAAGGAAAACTAAGTCAACATTCATTGCGAATGTTACACACAATCAGGACAAAAATATATAACTTAAATATCAGTCTTTGCTGGGATCTACTTATTATTCGTGATACCAGAAGTTGCAAGTTCTTACTTATCGTTATTATTATTTTTTCGTCAACATAAATGTTTAAATCAAAATACACGAATGTAAATTTAAACAATGGCACAATTTCACCTTATAATTCGTTGATCTTATTACTTCGTAGCTGTAATAAGGACCGGCTCTTATTTGAAGACAACATAGTGGACCTTATTAGGCACTTAGATATGTTCTGAGAAAACCAAACAAAACGATATAAAAAAGCAATAATTGTGGTAACTTACCCCGTCAGTTCACACTCAGAAAGTATTATAACACTGCTATTACCGAATTACTACAAAACGGGCGGGATGTATCACTTAACAAAGCAAAAATGAATATTCGGATTTTGTAAATTGCGTCACGTCGACCGTCCTTAAGGAAGACACGGAGCCACTGACAAAATGGCCGGCGCGAAAGCTATGAATGTTGTTGAACTTTTGTGATTGGTCACTGGGGAGGGGCGATAACCGTTTTGGTTTAAGTATTAAGTGCGGGAAGTTTGAAGCGGTGACCCTTATTTGGGGTCGGCTCTTATTAGGCGCACCTACCTTAACATTTTAGCTAGGACCAAACGAAACTGAAAATACAAGGTGGGCTAATAGATGTGTCCAGAAGTGTAGATATAATACTTATGTCAATTTCTATATTGCACAAAAATAACAGAGATACAAAACTTATGAATAAAAATTACTGAGAGAATTGTTTCATTATATGACTGCCTTGTTGATCTAGTGGTCAGCACGCTGGGTACTATCCACGAGGTCCCAGGCTCGAATCCCGGGTCGGGCCAAAAATGTTTGGGATTTTTTTGTCTTGAAATAACTCAGACACAGCTCCGGAGTCTGGAAGATGGTGGTGTTAACACCTCGTGTCTCGGAAAGCACGTTAAGCCGTTGGTCCTGCGACTGATCTCTCTACTGTCATGTCGGACTGCCGTTTCTCCAAATTATGAGAGTGAAGGAACAGAGAGTGCAACTGTATATTGCGCACACACTTGTGCACTATAATATCTCCCGTGCAGTCGGCTAAACTCTGTTGAGATTGGCCGCTGAAGTCGACATTCTATAGGATAGGATTATCAGCTTCGAAGTGAGCAATCAAACTCCTCGGCTACTAGATTTATGTTGCCAAATTATGTTTTCATCAATTGCAAGTACAGGAAACTCAAATACTAATATTTTAATTTATTCTATTTACAGTTGGAACCGATCTTGCTACTTGTAAGTACTGTACTATTTGACTGTTTATTTTACTTTTCTCAATCGTTTTGCAAAGAAGTATTTTTGTTTTAACTGATATAATTATTTTCAGTGGTCGTCGGATTATTGAAGATCACCATCTGCGTCCTTGGATCACCAGGACTTACTGGTCAAGTTCTCGGAAACGGTCCAGGTACATTATGCAGTTTTTTTTACGTAATTGAATTAAATTTCGCTCACAAAAAAATAATCTACTGTGTCATCAGGTGGGACACGAAACCACGTCCTTTCGCTATCCGGGCGAATGCTCTTACCAACTGAGCTACGGAGGACGTTAGTCAGCCGACGATTTTTTGTAAGTGCTTGCTACGCCAGTGAGCTGGCGTTCGATTTCGTCAATACTTGGGGAATGTACCCGCATGTATCCGATGGAAATATTTTTACAAACATTTGACTATCAGTTAAGATGAAATCAGCTTAACTCATAATTATATTTATTACTTAAGCCCACCGGATGACACAGTCGATTAATTTTTGTAAGCGGAATTTAATTCAATTTCGTAAAAACTTGCTTTGTTAGTCGGCAGTACAGCAAACGTTCAGCACATCTGTACAAGCTTATTAATAGGGAATTAGATTTATATAGTAAACCTTTTTATGAATGTAAGAAAACTTTAAGTAACTGGTTACAAACTAAAAATTACAACGAAATAGAGGCACTTCTTGAACTGTAAACCCTTAGAAAAAACTGTTTATATTATTATTATTTCGTACATATGAATATACTAAGAACAGGTAGTCTTAAATTACCTGTTCTTTATATTCATATGTACGAAAGTGTAACTAAAGAGCGGTGCTTCCTGTCACAGGCTTCTGCAAGCTTAAAAGGAGGCATCAGCCACTGATATTGTACACGATTTTTGTTTTTTACAATAAATGATTTATTATTTAAAAAAAAAGAGAAAATCAGTCGATAGATTGTAGTTATTACAATAATTTCTTAAACTTTTGTTGAAAGCAGCCAATTGAACTTTAGCTTCTTATATTTAAGTGTCATTTTCCTTTAAACACTTCAATTAGCGTAACTCTAATACCAAATTTAGTGTTTCTTACATTAACACAAGCAAATTTTATAAGGACTTAATCTCATTTTTTCATTTTCATAAAAAAATAGTGTAAGTGACATTTAAAACAATAAAAATAACGTAAGGTACAGTCTATTTTTAAAACTTTAAAGATTAGAACATTTTGAGCAAACTCATGTAATAGAGCTTTAAATGTAAAGAAACTTTGCTGTAGTTGTCATTTCAATAGCATTACAAACTCAAAAAATATAACACATTAAAAAAAAAAGAGATCGTTTTTTGGCTCTCCTGAAAATTAGTGGTTCGTCCTTTACAGCAATTCATATTTCCGGTGACGAAATGTATTTTCTTTCGAAATATAACGAAATAACCTTGTTTCCGGAGCTCTGCCACGATCTATAAGCCGCCATAGCTTAGACTTGTGTATTAGTATGACCGTTATTTTGCTTTTCCCAGGAAACTACAATTCACCGGACATCCCAGCTATCTGCAGCTCAGGGTCTGGTTACTACGGTGTCAAGGGTTACACTGGCCAAAACAACGGCAATGCCATCTACACCTATTACGACCTTGGCGATATCGATGCTAATGTTAAGGCTGCCGTCAACGCGTACACCAACGGACAAGGCGTTGCTGGTTTGACGGGTTCCGTGAAACTGATTGTCCAATGGATCCTTCAGCTTACCGGTCTTGTTAATGCCCGTGAGTATATCCCTGGCCACTTAGATCAGCAGTGTTCTCTACCGCCTTAAGCACACTTCTCCTTTTTTACCCGACTGCGCAAGGAAGGTTATGTTTTTCGATACTATATTTGTATAATTGTTTGGCACGCCCGCCGTTTGTAGTGCCCAAGGTATCGTTGAATTCATCAGAATTGTAGTAGTGACATAGACTATATTTTTTTTTTAAATGGCGCCCGCAAATGAAAACAAATTGGCAGGGGGGTTTTTATTTTTCTTACTATAGCAATATGGGTATCAAATAAAAGCCAGTGAAAATACTTTTTCAAAAATATAATATTTTTTGCAGTCGGGTGTTTTCTTTTTCAATAATTATGTTTGCTTGTTTAAGTCACTGAATCAATGAAATTTTTGTATTGTATTTCAGATCCAAATGGTGACTTCTCAATTGATGACGTCAACACTTTGGCTACTCTTTGTAAGTTCAGATGTTTATTCGTTACCTATAAAAAGATAAACATAAACCCGAACACATAATACGATATTGGAGCCTATGACCAAGCTAATAAGTATTAAAATTGAATAATCCCATTTGTCGCATTAAATTTCATTAGGAACATTTGTAGAGTTCATCAACTTTACAACAACAACAACCCACTCGGGTTAAGACTTGATTTTGGGCTTGAGATTCAGATTCAGGCAGACAAAGATTCAGGGGTAAAATTAAGGTTCAAGGGTAAGGCTAAGATTAAGGGTAAAATTGAGATTGTCTGGTAACTACCGCAAACATTCAAGGGTAAAGTTAAGATGCAAAATTAAATTTAGGTTTCAAGGGTAAAGTTAAGATTCGGGAGTAAACAAAAATTGAGTACAACCTGAGTTTGACATTTAATTTTATTTCCAGTGGTCCAAATCGCCGGTGGCATCGGGAACTCATACCAAACTGGACGTAAGTACATATTAGCTGTCAATCATCTCCTATTAATGTTGTGTCAGTACAGTGGGCGTTGCACAGGCCGCTGGAGGGGACGCTTTGCTCTCCTCCTGCCGCCTCCCTGAAGGACCCCGGGTGTACTCGGTGCGGGGGTACCGATACGCCCACACGGGGTCGCAGCGGCGCGTGTGTGTTCCCGCGCGTCGTTGCTTGTACCGAGGAGGGGGCTGCTCTCCCCTCCTCGAAGCCGGGCGGGGCCCTGTCATATTCGTGGGCCGCAGCTGGGAGCGAGTGCGTGGTGGCATAGCGTCGGCTGAAACCCATGCACTCGCACCGACAACAGCACCGGAGGACACCGTCAGGTTTTTAGTGGGTTGGAGCCCCACATAACCCCCTCTACCATCCCCGCTGGCGAGGGGGTATGCACCGCATTTTCCTGACGCTAAAAAAAAAAAAAAAAAAAAAAAAAAAAAAAAAAAAAAAAAAAAAGTACAGTGGGCGTTGTTCAACCTTTCCAAATCTGTCAAAATATCTCAGATTATATGGAACTCTATGTCATCAACATAAGGTTGAAATATGGTGGCGAAAATTTGACATATCAGGCTAGGTTGACGTGGGCCCACTGTATGTACTATCGGGGACAAGTGCGCCTTACCAGTCTTAAAGGCCAAAATCGTTGTTAATCACATTTTAGTTGTGGATAAATAAAACCAAATACCTACCTTTTGATGGTTCTACGACGTAACAATAAAATTCAAACTAGGTCGCAGTTACACTGAAATATATTTTTTAAGTTTTTCACCGTTTGAACTTTGAAATCGTCTGAGGACTGCCAAGCCCATGTTCACACGGATCATCTTAAATCTAGTATCGTGTTTTTAAAAATCACGAATCGTCAAAATACACGAATCGTGAATTTATTGTGATGGATCCGCTGATGCCACTAATTCGGATATTTTGACGAATCGTGAAAAAACACGATTCCGTATGCAATGTGAACGTCCATCCGCAGTGTATTTTGACGAATCGTCAATGACGGATCCCGTGTGAATAAGCCCTTAATTATCTTACTAAAATCTGTAATGATTAATATAATTATATAAGTCAGCCTATTAGATCCCACTGCTGGGAAAAGGCCTCACCTCAACTATGAGGAGGAACGAGCCATACTTCACCACGCGGGCTCAGTGCGGATTGGTGGAGGGGTGTCTGTAAGGCAAGTAACAAACCTTACTGTCAGATGTTATCAAGCCGCCCTAGGGCCTCTGACTAGGCTTAACGACTAATACCAAGAGATATTAGCCGGGACCAACTGCTTAACGTGCCTTCCGAAGCACGGAGATGCTTGTCATGGACGTCACTTAAATGGTCGGAATGGTCACCCATCCAATCACGACCGCGCCGTGGGTTGCTTAACTTTTGGTATCACTACCAAAGCGCTGCCGCCACTGCGCCACAAGCACCTCAATGATAGCAATTTACTAATTATTGTTATTTTTTTACAGTTGGAGACAAGATTGCCGCAAGTGAGTAAAAAACCACGTCACTTTCTCTTGCAATAATATTGTTTTTCATCAACTTTTTTGATTTACTTTTTTTTTACCTTACCTTACAAACGTTCCGGTGGTTTTGAATTTTTAGGGTTCCGTCCCTCAAAAGGAAAAAAGGAACCCTTATAGGATCACTTTGTTGTCCTTCTCTCCGTCTGTCAAGACACTTTTTCTCAGGAACGCGTATAAGGTTGATATTAATATCAAATACTTATGTCTATGGTCCCTTAAAGTTGTAAAAGAATCAAGCTTTTAAGTTAACGCAAACAAAAGATACGGCCAATTAAGTCCTATTTTTGATAATGGTTAAGTATCTTGTCTAGGGTGGAGTTTAAAATGCAAAATGCACAATGCCATTCCAATATCTTTGCTTAAGTGTAGCTTAGCTAAAAATCAAGAATAAAATGTCCTATAATACATATTTCAATAATTGTCGAGATTTAAAAAAATGAAAAATCTAATTTTCTTCACTTCAGAACACATCTCAACTGAGAAACGCTGTAATTGGCAACCGTCTTGGTGTAGTGGTTCGCGCCCCGGACTTCTAAACCAGGCAGATGCGGGTTCGAATTCCGCAAGGGGCAAATGCTTGTATTGTGAGCACGAGCATTTGTACCTAAGTCATGAATGTTTATTAATGTATATCAGTATGTCTATCCGT
This sequence comes from Pyrausta nigrata, assembly GCA_949316185.1. Lineage (NCBI taxonomy): Eukaryota > Metazoa > Arthropoda > Insecta > Lepidoptera > Crambidae > Pyrausta > Pyrausta nigrata. The sequence continues at coordinate 4,401,768 of OX438964.1, read as the reverse complement.
TATCCTAGTCACCATAGCACAAGCTCACTCTTAGTTTGAGGCTAGATAATTGGTGTGTTTGTTGAAACAATTTATTTATTTATTTATAATTCAGTTACACCTTAGTCCAGGAAAAAAATATTAGAATAAAATTTGTAGAGATGTTTATTATAACCTCGAAGGTATTTTTTTCTAGCGCAGAGGGAGTGGAATTGTGCATTTTTCATTTTTAACACTCTCAAACTATCTAGACAACGTATCAAATATTCGAAACTATCGGACCGTTTACGCGTTTGTGAGGGAATCAGGTTTCCTCACGATGTATTCCTTCACTTAAAAATAATGTTATGTCAGAATGTAGCTAATCAAACTAACTTTCATTTTCAGAATTGGTGACTTACCTTAAAACTAGCACGCAAGGCAGTAATGTCGTCATTGGTAAGTAACATGTAACATCGATTGTATCGTCTATCTTATTACACCATCCTATTTGTAGATTCCTTACTAGGATCCTACTTAGGATCCTAACTAGGAAGGAAGGATAGATAGGCAGGTGCTCTAATCTGATAACGCATTTTCTGTATTTTCGCGTCCAGCGGTCGCGCTCGCTCGCACTGACATGCTGGCATTAGTGACAGGGACGGCTACAGCCACAACTAAAGATATCGTTCTACAGAGTTCACACCTTCCTCGATAGGACGCGAGCTTCCTAACTAGGAACGTAAGAACCTAAGTAGTGAACTGCGATTACATCTTCCTATTTCCTAAGAAGGATGCTACACAAAATAATGGGATGGTGTAATAAGTGTTTTACTAAATAAAATAAAACATTGATAAGAAACTACGTCACCTCGGCTTTGAGGAAGCGCAACCTAAAGCAATTATTACACTATCCTACTAACTAGGATCCTACTTAGGATCCTAAGTAGGAAGCGACCTTCCTTGTCGTGTCTAACTAGGAAGGTACTAATTACGCGTTTCCTTCAAGTTGGCCGTCGTCGACCGTTACAAGAAGTGTAAAAATAACATTAAAAAGAATGCTACTTTCGAAATTCAAAATTCAAATCACAACCCGCTCCGCACAGGACCCCTGATATTGTCTACCTTTGCACTCTTATACCTAGCAGGCGAGGTCTCAGATAAGCGGTCGTATAGTTCTACTTGCTTCTCGCTCACGTTGCCAGTCGGACTTCTGCCAGCATGACCAGCACCTTTATTCAAAAACGTCGGAAACTACAGATTCCGAATCCGAGAGGCAGGTTTCCGAAGACGTCGAAAAAATTGCGATTCTAAAACGTCAGAATCGAAAACTTTGACGTGTCCATTAGGCACAAATGACATTAGCTTTCAAAAACTCCGTTCGAAAAGAATGTTTGTCATTCGAATTCGGAAAGGATCCGACACGGAATCTTTCCGAGTGTTTGTGAATCAGGGTGCTGGTCTTCCCCGGGATCAGTGGGTATGCGTAGTTCATATGCCAGTCGTCAAAAAATGTGCGTTGCCGGAGACCTCTAGTTCAAAACAAGTGACAACGGAAACTTTCCGATTGTTTGTGAAGGGTGCAGTTTTTAATATTTTTTGTTATTTGTTTCAGATTTACAAGCTCAGCTGCCAGCGATCTACACAGAGATCGACAAGTGCACCCCAAACACTTTCGGAGGAGCCATCACTGTTACCGTTAACAGCAACTAATGCAACAACAACTTTTACAACAGCAACAACACAAACGACTGTTTTCCAAACATTTTCGGTGGAGCCATCACTGTTACCGTTAACAGCAACTAATGCAACAACAACAAAAACAACAACTTTTACTACAGCAACAACACAACAACAAAAATTTACGATGGTAATTCTGGAAAATGGAAAACTGAGTTGAGATTTTTAATGGATAATAGAAGCATTGTTTTAGTGATGTTATTATAGTAATAAATATTGCACGTGAATTTGTGTTTAATTCTGATTCATACTAATAAACCATACCTGTAGATCTCCGCTAATATTAAGTATAAAGAGGAAAGACTTAATTGTTTGTTTTGAAAAGGCTCCGAAAGTACTTGACCGATTCAAATGAAATTTGGTACAGAGATAGTTTGAGGCCCTGGGCACACAGGCTACTTTTTTGTCGCGATATAAAATCACCAGGGTAGTGAAATGAGGGATGAAAGTTTGAATAGAAAATCCGACTTATGACGCGGACTAAGTCGCGGGGAACTGCTAGTATTTTATAAAACTGACATCAAAATGATCAAACATCCTCCAAATGAAGATATTTACAATCAAACTGTGAGGTTTGGAGTCCCTCAAGGGAGTGTTCTAGGACCATTGCTATTTCTAACTTATATTAATGACTTGCCTTTTGCATCAAACTACAAATTACTTAAATGAATCCATTAGAATCAAAATTATTAGTTTAGATAAAACAAAAATTATGAACTACTTAATTATGCTGAGAAAGAGAGAGATTGAACTTAGGTAAATTAATTCTTAGACGCCCTGTCTACATTAGAATCGAGACCGTATTATTCAACCAACATCTACAAGTGTGGAATCGAAGATACTGTACAACAATATAAGTAACAAGACCTAAAGAATGTGACTAAGTACTCTACGCATCGTCCAAGCTACTAAGACCCATCAGCTCAGTTTTTCCTTCAGTCGCCGGGAGGCATAGTGGGCCAACATAAGCTGGCCGGCCAACGCACACTGTTTTGACGTCATGCCGAGCCCCCACACACACCTCCGTTGATTTTTACAATAAAGCGCTTCAAGTGCTGCAAGATAATTAATACAGGCTGTGTGGTGCATCGTGTGCCAAATTAAATATGGTGCTAGCTTAGATCATCAAAATACCTAAGGGTGCCATTTAGTTAGAGTCCTTAGCCTATGACAGATATTATAATAATAACAAACACGTTGGTTGCTGAATAACGACTGTCCTTTTTTACCCGACTGCGGAAGGAGGGTTATGTTTTTCGAGAGTATGTATGTATGTATGAATAATTGTTTGGCACGCCCTCCAGCCCAAACGGCTGGACAGTTTTTGACATATGAGGTGTCGTTGACTTTGTAAAAATTGTGAGAGTAACATAGGCTATATACATTTAAAAAATGGCGCCCGCAAATGGAAATAAAGGGGAGAGGAGGGATTAATTTTTTCCTTGGAATAACAATATGGGTATCAAATGAAAGCCAGTAAAGAGACCATTTCAAAAATTTAAAAAAAAATTGCAATCTGGTGTTTTGTTTTGAATAATAAAACTAAAAATAATAAAATAAAAAACGGTAATTTAAAAAACTAAAAGACCCGGCTGCGTTTCTGTGTAATTGATTGATTCTGTGTAATTGACTTTCTAACATGAGACCCGACTGCTACAGTCTCCTCAGTAGATTGGAGTAATCTGCAATGTAATATTATAAAGGTAGGTATGCGTTCCAAATTCACTAAGCCTGCTATACAATTTTTAATATGGGTACTAATTTAACCCGGGTATGACCTCTTTCTTGTTTTAGCGTTTCTTAATTTCCAATTACACAGAACCGCAGTCGGGTCTTTTAGTTTTTTAAATTACCGTTTTTTATTTAAACAATGACACTTGACATTACGAATTCAGTTCACATAACTGACACAGATATCGCTCTACTAAGTAGATACTATTTTGATATCATTCTTTTCAACAGATATCTTTTTATTATAAGAAAGATTTAGTAAATATTAAGTAATATAAGATTGTGTCATCTACTTAGATTTGTTTTTTATAATTATTATGATTTGTCACGATTACAATAACGATAATAAAAAAATATGATTAAGCACTTCCTATATTTACTAAATTAATTATAGATAGATAGATCTTTATTGCAAACTATAGTTTTAGCGAATGCGAATGTTTCCCTGTACCGTTATTTATTTTATTCTTTATTGCACAAACAAAGAAGTACAAATGGCGGACTTAATGCCTTAAGGCATTCTCTACCAGTCAACCATTGGGCGAGGAAGAAATAGTCGTGGCGGCGTAAAAAGAACAACACAAGGATAAATAAACTTAAATATAAATATATGTATATTTTAAGCAATAAACTTACATAAACATTATAGTAATAAATCCATACATACTTGAGTAAAATGTAGCTGTACTAACGTTGACGAAAAAAAAATGATAAGTAGATAGCAATTCGTTGATCAAACTAGTAATGAGCGTCACAAAATTGAATCATTCAGGAAAAGTTCTCGAACAGACTGTATGAAGGTGAATTTGGATGTAGATGTTTTGATCGCATCAGGAAGGGAGTTCCAGAGCCTTATGGCACAAATGGTGAAAGAGTTAGAGACATAAGAGGTCTTGTGGGAAGTTTAAGAGCAGTTACCATGAGTTTACAGTGGTTTTACTCGCTAGAGACGACGTAAAAGAATTGTATGGCAAATTTTAGTTCTCCCAGTAACCGCTAGAGGCGCTGTGCAATTTTCCATACACTTTTTTTATGTCGTCGCTAGCGAGTAAAACCGCCGTAAACTCATGGTAACGGTCTGTCGCCATGGATGTGGGGGGCGAGCGATTAGCGCTTCCTCATCCCCCCCCCCCCCCGCACGTCTTGCGGGGCGAAGAAGGTCAGCCAGCAGGCATCATAATATTGTCAGACTGTAGACAAAAGGTTTCCGACACCGTCCTTAAGTAAGTAATTTTAAAAATTATATTAAATTTAGCTCACAAAAATTAATCGACTATGTCATCCGGTGGGACACGAACCCACATCACACGTCACTTCACTATCCAGCGAATGCTCTAACCAACTGAGCTAGCTACGGAGGACGTTAGTCAGTCGTCGAATTTTTGTAAAAGCTTGCTACCAGTGTTGCCAATTTAGTGGGGTTTCCAATAAAACTGGTGGTTTTCACATTTTTATAGTGGGTAAATTTTCAATCTTTTTAATAAAATAAATGAATCTAGTGGCTTTAAAAGCTCCATCTAGTAGGTTACAAAAGTTTTTTTAAATACAAAATAAGTAAATCTGGTGGTTTTAACAGATCTAATTAGAGATTTTACAAAAACATTGTTGGCAACACTGCTTGCTACGCCAGTGAGCCGGCGTTCGATTTCATCAATACTTGGGAAATGTACCCGCATGTATCCGATGGAAATATTTTTACAAATATTTGACCATCAGTTAACATAAAACCAGCTTTACTTATAACTATTTTTCTAACTTAAAAGCAATAATTTTGCAAGTTTTTTTAAATTGTATTAAATTTCGCTCACAAAAATTAATTATAATGGAGAATGCCACTATAAAGCGCTGCCGTAACAAAACGCCTCCAAGTACCGGTTTCATAATGACGTCACATACCACCACGCTATCCAACTCGCGGCAGCGTGTAAAATTATTCGAATTTCGAATCACTTCGTATTCAAAACTGGAGCGCGCCGGTACGCGACACCCGACAATTATTTTTTTCTTCGCCGGTTATTTTTTTACGCATGAATGATAATAGTGACGTGCCAAATTGAATGAGTTTTTATTTTTGGCCAGTGCTTAAAAAGTTTCGTAACGTTTTCACTGTGTTTCGTAAATATTTTTGTGTGTGACGCAAGCTTTCAAAGTTTGTGGGTGGCTGCCAAGTGCTTTTGTTTGGGTTCGCCGAAATATCCCCACGCGCCGGGATTCAACAGGATGGCGGTAAACTTTTTGTTTAATTTTTTACTGGCTTTTTTTTTTTTTTTAGTGACTTTCACTTAGGCCAACGACGACCGAACTCTACCAAAGAGTTTTCAATTCCTTTTTTAATGCGTAGGTGTATTAACTTGGCATCTTTTTTAGATGTGTTGGTTTTCTATCTCTACCTTCTACTATTTCCTTTTGCCTCGTGCGCTAGGTGTTGTAACGTAAATCTTTTTGTATACTTAACTTTTTACCTATATAAATTAGAACCTGTTTGATGCACTTCTATTACATAGATGGAAAGCTATGGAAATAAATATCGATGTTGTATATAGAAAAGTAATATACGAGAAAAATATTTCAAAGGATACGTGAAGGTATTGTTTTGTATAATAATATGCGTTGATACTTTCAAGTTGATATTGACCTTGGACAAAGATCAACACGCCGATTGTGTATAGTTTAGCATTTATACTAAGTTATTCATATAACTATACCTACTAATATTTTTCTGTCTCGTTGGTCGTGTCGGCAAGCTGGCTTACATCCACGAGGTCCCGGGTTCGAATCCCAGGTCGGACCGCTTTTTGGGTTTTATACTAAAAACAATGCTTACATACCTACTTGTCTATATATGCCACCTTTTTAAATAACAATGGGCAAATTTGTATTTTCACGTTCAAAATGGCTTGTCGTTTTCGAAGGACCGAGGTATCTCCAAACCGTAGACAAAACATTTTTTTTTAATCAAACCAAAAAATCCGGTTCTAGTCGGTAGCTTTATATCTGAATATATGCCCGTAATACCTATAAATATTAGTTTTTTTTATAGATAACTAGAAAAACCAGCTTTCCTATTTAATATAAACCTATCGACCGTCTTGGTGTAGTCGTTCGCGCACCGGACTACTAAACCAGGCGGTTGCGGGTTCGAATCCCGCAAGGGGCAAATGTTTGTGTGATGACCACGAGCCTTTGTACTTTAGTCATGGATGTTTATATGTATTTACGTATTTCTATCCGTTATCCTAGTCACCATAGCACAAGCTCACGCTTAGTTTGGGGCTAGGTAATTGGTGTGTTTGTTGAAACAATTTATTTATTATTATTTATTTATCTAGACAGTCACCTACCTACTTGGTGAATGGGTATTATTAAGACTTGAAATCTTGTAGAGAAAGTGCGTAGTTATAGACCGATCACCTAAATATCTATTAATTTATTCTTTATTGCATAAACAAAGAATCAAAATGGTGAACTTAGTGCCTTAAAGGCATTCTCTACCAGTCAAGCATTGGGCGAGGCAGAAATAGTCGTGGCGTCGAAACTTTAAAACATACAGTATATTTAAAGAATAAACTTACATAAATATGATAACAATAAAGCCATACCTACTTACTCGAGTCAAAAATAGATACGGTGTAAGGTTAACGAGGAAAAAGTAATGAAAATTAGTAGGGTACCTAATTAATATTACACATTTAATAGATACACATATTTATAGTCATCATAACATATCAGCCTATTGCAGTCCACTGCTGGACATAGGACTCCAAGACGGCGCCAACTTGCACGGTCCTCCGTTTGTCGCGTCCAGCCACCACCGGCCACCTTCCTCAGGTCGTCGGTCCACCTAGCAAGGGGGCGTCCAACACTACGTTTCCCGAGACGTGGTCATATTTATAGTATTTCTTTAAAAAGTCATGAAAAGGTTGTTTACAACGTTTAACTTTGGGCCTTTAGGCCTTTGCCTTATTTGGGCTATGGCAGGCGGAGCTACTGCCCCTTGAGAAAAAGAGAGAGGAGGGAGGTAAAAAATATCTGAATTCGATGACGGGTCTATCCACTACTTCTTTGGGGCCTTCGCTTGTTTTGTTGAATTAGGGGTCTACCTACGGCACCGCACATTTTACGGCTAGAATACGAACTACGCATACCCACGGATCCCATAGGAGACCAGCACCCTGATTCGGAAAGTTTCCGTGTCGGATCTTTTCGGAATTCGAATGTCAAACATTCTTTCCGAACGGAGTTTTCGAAAGCTTATGTCATTTGTGACTAATGAAAACGACGAATAAGTATTTTGTTTCCGACGCTTGAGCATCGCATTTTTTGACGTCTTCGGAAACATGCCTCCCGGATTCGAAATCTTTAGTTTCCGACGTTTGTGAATAAGGGTGCAGGGATTGTGTGGGACTCTTCCATCCCAGAATGGGCGGGTATACTCATTAAAACTTACAAAAAAACCTAACCCACATAATTTAAGAAATAAACATAAACTTATTCTAAATAAGGCTCGAACTAACTACGGGAAAAAGACTTTATTGTTTGAAGGTGTTCAGACGTATAACAAATTACCCAACAAAATAAAAGAATGCATTAACCTTAACATATTTAAGAATAAAATGAAAAAATATGTACATACGTTATTATAAAGTCTACCACTCTCACAGTATAACTATTTACATTAACAATAATAATCATAACTCCTACATACCCAATTGCTAAGCTCCACGGGTATTTATTACTAAGATTTAGATTTCGACGACCTCCGTGGTCGAGTGGTGTACACACCGGTTTTCATGGTGTCGCCAGCTCTGAGGTCCCGGGTTCGATTCCCGGTCAGGTCAATGTAGAAAAATATTTTTCTATATTGTCTTGGGTCTGGTTGTTTGTGCTACCTTCGTTGTTTCGGATTCCCATAACACAAGTGCTTTAGCTACTTACTTTGGGATCAGAACAATGTATGTGATGTTGTCCACATTAATTTATTTATTATTTATTATTATTTAGTTTTAGTAACTCTCATTGTAAGTGAATTGTATGTTTTTATGAGAATAAATATCTTTAAACCTAAAACCAGACAGTTAGTGAGGACTGAGGAAGGAACTGCGGGTTATCGCCCTGGGCATTTGCCCTAAGCATTCTTCCACAGACCAGCACCGCACCTTAGTTGACCTGGGGCCTCCTGGCCCTGAGTGTGTGTAAATATCCATAGGTACTTAAAGCGAGTTTTAGCATCTGTGTGATGTTAAGTAGGTGCTAATTTAATTGTATGACGTGACAGGAAATCTGTGATGACTTCACATTACTGACCTCTATAATCCAAGTACGCTGGACTAAACGTTCTCTAAGAAAATACAGACAATTTTAGTGCCGAATCAAAGCACCCCATCGACTATCTAGGGAATTAAAATAGAGTAACTTGCATATGTTTATGTTAACTCTCATTAGTTCCGTGGACGTGGACGTGGACGTACTGGGAAAAGGACAAGCAAATGATGACAATAAGGATTAGTGCTTGACAGAGGGTGGCCTAAAATGATATGTGGTCAAGAAATGGTCAAGAACGACCGATATGGTAAAGTGGAAACTTAGACATAATTCATCCAAGAGTTTAAAAGAAGAACTAAGAAGGCAAACCACACCTACAGATTATACAATTAATGACGATTGTAATGGTGCAGTGGTTCGCGCTTCGGACTTCGAAACCAAAGGTTGCGGGTTCGAATCCCGCAAGGAGCAATATTATGGGCATATTTGTGTGATGAGCACGTGCATTTGTCTGAGTCATGAATATCTATAAAAGTATATACGAGGGTCAAACTGAAAGTTCTTAGAAAATCAAAAACTGATTACATTAGCCAGTTATTAGTTTTATTATATCTTTTCAAAATATTGTCCATTGACGTCAATACACCGCTGCATGCGATGGAACCACTGGGAAAAGCACTTTGCCCACTCGTCCTTAGGGGTCTCTTCAATGGCATCGCGATACGCAGCCACCGCTTCTTCAGCATTCATAAACCGCTTTCCTTTAAGTTTTTCTTTAATTTTTGGAAATAAATAAAAATCACAAGGCGCGAGGTCGGGGCTATACGGCGGGTGACCCAGTAATTCAACGTTTGATGTCGCCAAATAGTCGATCGTTCGCTTGGCGGTGTGCGACGAGGCGTTGTCGTGGTGAAGGAGGATCCTACTGCGAGGTCGTTTCTCTCGAACTTTTTCCAAGACAAGTGGCAAACAATTGGTAGTGTACCATTCTGCAGAAACTGTTTTTTGATCCTCTAACACAATTGTTGCGAAATGACCTATCCTTCCAAAGAACGAGGCCACCATTTTTTTTCCCGCACTTCGATCTCTCTTCACTTTAGTTGGCAACTCCTCGAAAGGAAACACCCACTGAGCAGATTGTCTTTTGGTTTCAGGATCATAACAGTAAATCCAGCTTTCGTCACCTGTTAGTATGTCGAACACAGCATTTGAGTCACCTCCGTTAAATCTTTCAATCATTTTACGGCACCAATCCACACGATGGAGTTTTTGAGCCTTAGTCAAATTATGAGGTATCCACCGGGCGCAAAGCTTCCTGACCGCTAAATGTTCGTGGAGGATTTTGTGCACTTGACTCATACCGATGCCTAAGCTTGTCCGAATCTGCTGATAGGTCACTCTTTTGTCAGTCTCTATCATACGCCGCACAACACAGATGTTATTTTCAGTCGTCGCCGTAGAAGGCCGTCCCTCACGTACATCATCAGTGAGATTAGTGAGACCACGTTTAAACTCATTAAACCAGTTGTAAACAGTCGCACGAGATGGGGCTTCATCGTGAAAGGCCAATCGTAGTCTATCATAACTTTCTTGTTGACTTAAATGACATCGAAAGTCATAAAAAATCATTGCACGAAAATTTTCTCGTGTTAAATTCATTTTGACGTGACACAGACAATTTTCAATTTGCCGCCAAGTCGTAAAACAAATGACAAATGAATGAAATATATACTCAGTAATATTGGCAAAGAGTTCTATTTTCAAATTTTAGAATATTTTTTTTATTATATTGTTTATAAGTGGCCAGTTCTAAGAACTTTCAGTTTGACCCTCGTAAGTATGTTAATATGTTATCCTAGTCACCATAGCACAAGCTCATGCTTAGTTTGGGTTTGGGGCTAGGTAATTGGTGTGTTTGTCGAAACAATTTAATAATAATGTCCTCTTAGCCGAATTTCGACTACAGTGGCCAATCTCAACAGATATTAACCGACTGCGCGGGAGATATTATAGTGCACAAGTGTGTACGCACTACACAGATGCACTCTCTTAAAACTCTCATAGTTCGGTAAGTTGGCAGTCCGACATGACCGTAGAGAGATCAGGCGCAGGACCGCTGGCTTAACGTGCTTTCCGAGGTACGGGGGTGTTAACACTATCAACTTCCTGACTCCGGAGCTGAGTCGAAACAGTTTATTGTTACTATTTAATTTATTAAGGAGAAAGAAAGCGAGAGTATGACTTATCATTTTAGTGATTTAACCAGTTTTGACTATCATAAAGTTTCGATCGAAGGCGAAATGACATTGGCTATGCAAATAGCATCGCATGCTGCGGGCGATGACCTCACTAACTATAATTAAACGTATCGGTTTAAATAATCGTAAATACACTAGTAAACTGTGATTGAGTATAGTTCGACTCTTTCTAACACTAAAACAAAAGAAAGAAAGAAAATACATTTATTCAGTAAACACACACACACACACACACACACACACACACGTCAGTTTACAAACACGGAAAAAACAACACACACACACTGCGACTTTTTACACCGAAACTTATGATGGCCGTCCCCCCTACATTGTTAAAATCGCAAATAATTTAATGCAGTGATGATGTCCTTCTAGCCGTACATAATTATTGCACGCACAACATCATAAAAGAAAAAATACTTTTAAAAAAACACTTTCTGTGTTTTATGTACTTTACAGAAAACACAGATAGATGTACAACGTAGGCGGTGTTATAGCCATAAGCGCACAATCTTTAGGTAAAGAAACATACTTGTTTACTACAATATTTTGATTTGTTTGTGTACCCTATTGATACTACGCCGCGCGCACTCGCGCGCCTGCCTGCCTTATTTTTATTTGTTTAAAACGTACCGTGAGAACCCCGGAGCCCCCAGTCGACACCGAGACGTCACCTATGACACATGTAATAGACCGACCAGAGCGCTTTCGCCGCGTGTGTATCCTGTGAAGCTCCTTACAGACATTTCGAGTGATTGTGGCCTGTGAAGTGTGTGAAGTGACCCCAAAAACCCCGGAAAACTGATGCAGCAGGTGCCTGGCTGTAAGTGCTAAGACAGACCGATTTTCCACCTATCATTGTCGCCCTCCACGTGTAATCCACTGCCTAAACTCTCAAACAATACTCATTCACAGGAAGAGGATAATTTGTAACATTTGACCCCCAAATAATTTTAAAGGGGAACTTGATATTGTGACGTAGCTGTCATTTTCATGCAATATCTAGTAAAACTGAGAAATTTGGTCGAACTGTAACAATTTTTCGGTTATTGTGGTTGATTTTTATTACTTTTGTTTAATTAAACTTTAGAACCGTAACACGAAATAACATTTCTAGAATCATAGTCAAAAATAATGACACGATTGCCCCAAGTTTCCAAGAGTTAAGAAAGACTGTCTTGGCTAGTGACATCAAAAGTTGGCGCATTTTATCAGGATTGTAAAATGGTACAATACTTGTTAGTTTCATACTAAAAAAACGAGTAAAAAAATAATACAAGTAACCCAGTTTACTAACAGACAGACAGACAGCGAATGCTTAGTACTTAATAGGGTCCCGTTTTTACCCTTAGGGTACGGAACCCTAAAAATGGACATGTACCTATCACAAAACAAATAACCCGTGAAACGTTCTTGACCATTGATCTATATTTGCTAACCCATTTTACTCAGTTAAAATGGTTTTTTATTCGCACAAGCTCTTGCTTAGATTTTTTTCTGTACCGTTACCACGAGTTTACGGTGGTTTTACTCGCTAGCGACGACGTAAAAAAGTGTATAGAAAATTTTAGTTCTCCAAGTAACCGCTAGAGGCGCCGTGCAATTTTCCATACACTTTTTTTACGTCGTCGCTAGCGAGTAAAACCGCCTTAAACTCATGGTAACGGTACTGATTTTTCTAGTGATGGTTACAATCAATCCTGTCATATGTCACCCCGTATCGACTTGACGTTGAGTTCTGGGACACCCTGTATATAGGAAACGGGCATTTTCCTAATTCAAGGCGCGGGAAATGGCTTGCATAAAATAAATTATTCTAATTAATAATAATAATAATCATTTATTTCTCACCATAAGAAAATACAAAATGAAAATAAACAATTTGTGGTAGGTACATATAGATTATAGTGGGCTGATACCTGAACTAGGATGATTCCTGTATCTCAGGTTATCACCCCTTCACCCCATCCAGTGATCTTATATTGGTAATTGGCAACATAGTGAGCAATGATTTAAAGGTAAGTAAGTTTATACATTAAAAGGGAGGGTAGTTGTAATCGCGCCAGCAACCGTGCGCTAAGCAAGCCGCCGGACAGTTAACAATCACAAATAGATACTTGGTGTGTGGTACAAGCTACCGTCAAACAAAAAGTAATCACATAAAACTTCACGGTCGAAAGCCTCCGTTGTGTGCATTCAACTTATTAATATTAATGAGAATCGCGTATTTACAAACAATACTCATTTGGATGCTTAAAAAAGAACTGTGTTGGGCACTTTTAAAATGAATGTTCCAGTACTTTATAAAGGACAAACCTTTCTTTATTCTTTTAAAGTCATACACGGAATTCATAATGTTGTGAAATATGTAGTAAGTAATATAGTGGTCATGCTTTGTCTTAGCGATGGGCGATTATTACTAAATCAATCGAATTATTCGAATGGTCTCTGTAATCCCGCAGTCATTCGATTATTCTTCGATTATGCAGCACGGTGCGCAGGCCCGACTACTAACTACTAACGAATGAATCGTCATTCGTCGCGTCGATTAATCATTCGGTCGCTACCTGTCCTGTGCGCAAAGTCGCGGCAATTTGATCAAATGCATCGAAGGGCCCAGTATAGATTATCATTCGATTGTCTATTATTATTCGATTTTTTTTTACGAATTACTAAATCGACTTTTTACTAGATAGCTGGAATGGTCGATTATCGATACGTTCGATTATTTTTTTTCGAATAATCGCCCATTGCTATTGTCTATTTATAAGACGGCTAATTTGACGAAAATTAATGACATATGAAATTCATAAAATTCATTTATTTCTGTACATAGGCTCGCAAGGAGCACTTATACACGTCCCAATATAAAAGAACCCAACCACTGCTTCGGGACAATTGTGGGCTAGTGCTGAGAAGAAGCAGCGAAGAAACTCAGTCACTATTGTCATATAGCCTCTTTTCAAAGTTATACAAGATTTGTGTTCCTTAAAACTATTATTCATTTAAAGAATCATCTTATGGTTGACATTACATAATTTAATATTCACATTTCCATTTCCTTGCTCAGCGTATAAGCATCGCTATCCAGCGCGGTAATGCTGCCAGCATCCTGGGAACTTTACCACAAGGACTCTTTATAATTTTTGTTTTTCTATTGTATTAAATAATTTATCTTAATTTTTATTAATAAGTTGTATATACACGATGTTAGTTTGCATCCTTGCCATATTTACAGAGGTAACTATATTACGGACACTGAACTCATTAAAAAATTGTGACCTAAAATTGTGATTTTTAATGTTGATTATTTAATTTTATCGACAATTTGTTACGCACACCATTAACTATCGTAGCGCATACACATCACTGTTGGCTGTTCATCGGCACAAAAGAGCTGCGGCGATTGCTCTCTTTCGAACATCATAAACGCCGCCCCTTCTAATTCTTCTTTTTTTTCTTCTTTTTTTCCCTTCTTTTATTTCTGAGAATATGGCAAGGATGCAAAGTAACACCGTGTATATAACTATTATAGTTAAGTTACTATTGTCCTTATTTTGATTGAAACTTAGATTGTTTGTAGCACCTATACGACTATTACTTATATTGGTTGTCAACAGTTCCTGTGCCTAAACTCTCTATGATGTCAGCAATCCTTCTGCAAAAAATAAATATAAATTAATAAAATATTTACGCACAAACATTTCAAGGGTTTTGTGATAGGTACATGTCCAATTTTAGGGTTCCATACCCTAAGGGTAAAAACGGGACTCTGTTACTAAGCCTTCGCTGTCTGTCTGTCTGTCACCACGCTGTATCTCATGAACCGTAATAGCTAGATAGTTGACATTTTCACAGATGATGTATTTCTGTTGCCGCTACAACAACAAATACTAAAACCAGAATAAAAATACAAAGTATTTGAGGGGGGCTCCCATACAACAAACGTGTTTTTTTGGCGGTTTTTGCTCCGTACTAATAACGTCAACAGGTAGACTCTTGAAATTTACACAGAATATAAATATGTATATAAACTTTAAAAATAAGTAAATAAATTAAAATAATATAAATATTTAAGGGTGTTTTTTTGGCGGTTTTTAGCTCGGTATTAATAAGGGCAACAGGCAGACGCTTGAAATATTTACATAATATTGATTCGTATTTAAACTTAAAATACACATTAAAATAAAAATAATATTAAAGGTGGTTCCGATACAAATGTGATTTTTACCGTTTTAAAGCTAAAATAAGATCATATTATAGTGTCTAATGTTTTATAGGTACGGAACCCATCGTGCGCTAGTCCGACTCGCACTTGGCCAGTTTTTTAAATAAATGTATCGTTTGTTTGATAGTGAAAGAGAGAGACTGAACCTAAATTTAATCTTAGACAAGGCGCATTGGAATTGAGCCCATTGTCACCTTATCTGTGATTTCCTTCCGTTAATTAAATGGGACAATCTATTTTAGTTTTTGGATGATACTTCGTCATCCGTCGACCGACTGGTGTAGTGGTTCGCGCTCCGGACTACAAAACCAGAGGTTGCAAGTTCAACTCCTGAAAGAGGCAAAGGTTTGTGGGATGAGCACGAGCATTTGTACCAAAGTCACAAATTTTTCTATTTGCTTTTGGTACACATTGGTTACACCATATGCAAATTCTTTTTCAAGTACTTAAAAGTGTTGCCATTTTTGAGATTTTAGTTTTGAGTTTTTTTTTTCGGAGCCTTACTAACATTTTAAGTAAAAAGTAAATATTGATTTTGGTGTTTGGAATATTCAAGAATACAGAATAGAAACAGGCTTTTAAAAAGTCATTAATTGTAGAAGTAGCCATACAACAATTAAATATTTATATCTTGAAAATGGTAACACTTTTATTAAAAAAATATTGGCATATAGAGCATTCTGTAACTAATTTGTACCTAAAGGATTAGGTATCCTTCATTAACGAGACATCATGTACATAATAATACATTATTATTTATTAACACTACCGCGAAAAATAATGTTCATACTATAAATTGAAGGTCATAAGGTAATTACATATGTTACTACGTATAGTGACGATAATATAATTATTATTGTTGTAATATTAGTAGCCTACACCACAGAATAAGTACTAGTACTCCGTACAGAAGTATGACTGCAATGAAATTCAAAGAAATATCTACTCAATGTTGTTAACGATATGGTGTAATTCAGTTCGCCTCTGACTCAAGCACATTTTCGTGTAGACACCTACAGAAATACATTGCAAGATAATTTTATTCTTATAACTCTGGAATATGATTCATAATACACTAAACTTATTCAGTGACGTACTATCACGCAACGCGATTGGGTTGACTGCCACAAGAAGTTACTTACGCCATCTAGCGAATCTTTCTAGGACTTTATTTACGCTCGTCCAATCAGCAACGTAGTGCCGCGCACCGCCGGTGAATAAAACGCGGGAGCGTGTCGCTGCCGGCTAGCGACACCCAACTTGTTTAGCCCCCTAACCAAGCGGTCGCCGCGCGTAGGTACGTTTTGCTACCTACGCGGGAAGATACACAGGCCTGGTATTAGTGACGATAATATAATTATAATTATAGTAATATTAGTAGCCTACACCTACCGATAAGCGAGTAAAGTCCGTATTTCATTGCTTGTCCAACATTGTAAATAATCTTGACATTCCTTTTTGCGAAATTATTCATTTAAAAATAGGAAAGACACAAAAATTACATCTTTATATGGTAGTTTATCATTTAATATTATGCAGCTTTTTAGAGCTATTAAAACGTAAAACGTAATGTTGGACGCCCCCCTGCTAGATGGACCGATGACCTGATATGATAAAGGTGGCCGGTGGTGGCTGGATGCGAGAAGCGGAGGACCGTGAAAGTTGGCGCCGTCTTGGAGAGGCATATGTCCAGCAGTGGACTGCAATAGGCTGATATGATGATAGCTCTATCATCATTTTATTAGTATTTTTTTTCACCAGTATTAGTTTTAAAAGTCATGAAAAGATTGTTTACAATGTTTGACACGCAAAGAAAAACTGACTTAACTACTTACAACTACGAGTAGTGACAGCGAGTGAGTAGCGAGAGTACTTATCCATACTAATATTCTAAATGCGAAAGTGTGTCTGTCTGTTACCTCTTGACGCTTGAACCACTGAACCGATTGAGATGAAATTTGGTGTGGAGACAGTTCGAGACCCTGAAAAGGACATGGGCGAAGTCGCGGGGAACCACTAGTACAATTATAACTTGTTGCATTGTTTATTAGGGTTTTGTTGTTTTGTCACAGCTTCAATCGGTTTTCGATAAATAATACACAAGTTTGAAAAAATTAAAATTTGACTCATTTTTATCGGACAATATTTCTTGAGTTATTTTATTATGTATACACATTCGATTAATTTTTGTGAGCGAAATTTAATTTAATTTCGTAAAAACTTGCTTAAGTTATAAAAATAATTATTTATTGTGTCTTTTAAAACGCAGCAACTTATAATGCAGATTATTTTTGTCATGGATAGCGGTGGGCGATTGTTCGAAAAGAATTAATCGAATGAATCGATTATCGACCATTCGAACTATCGAATGTCGATTAAGTAATTGGAAAAAAAAATATGAAATAATAATTGACAATCGAATGATAATCTATACTGGGCCCTTCGATGCATTCGATCTAATTGCCGCGACTGTGCGCACAGGACAGGTAGCGACCGAATGATTAATCGATGCGACGAATTACGATTCATTCGTCAGTAGTTAGTAGTACGGCCTGCGCACCGCGCGCTCCGGTATTGCTCGCCGCATAATCGAAGAATAATCGAATGACTGTGGTTGCTTGCTAATCGAATACATTCGATTACAGAGACCATTCAAATAATTCGATTAATTTAGTTATAATCGCCCATCGCTATCATAGACAGGTTTTATAATCTCCAACAGTTTCAGGGAAAAAAAATCAAAAACCGCAGGTCGGGACACATACGTACAAGTAGGTATATTATATGGTGAAAAGGGAAGTTGGCGCTAAAGGTGTCAACAGATTCATTAAAACACAATTTTACGGATTACTTCGCGATTTATTTACATTTTATTTAAAACCTGGCGTTTCGAACACTTTACAGCGTTCGTGGTCACAGGAAGACTAAGGTACCTACCTATTATTTGTCAATAGCAAAGTTTTAAAAATTAAACTACCGTCACTCATTAATATTAATTTACGGTCCTATTTACGCAGAAAGAGCTAACCGTGTCTTGAGATCTTGCAGTGCGAGGTGTTGTTTTGGTATTTTCTAGGATAGGATTCCATGCCGGTGGAACTTTCCAACTATCTTCCCTATTGAAATTTGGATGTTTTCTAATTTCAATGGCTTCATGTTGCATTCGAGGAATAAAACGCCGTTCTTTAGCAAGTATTTTTGGTTGGTCGAAACGAATGAAGTGGTTGGGTTTGTCTAAGGCATGTTCACACACTGCAGATTTCGTGTTCCGTCTACGTTTAACGTCAGCTATATGTTCTTTTATCCGCACGCCTATACTTCATACATATAGCTGACGTTAAACATAAACGTAAGAAACAAATTTGACAATAGATAACAAAAAACTGGCCAAATGCGAAACTTTTTAAAATATTCTGTGAACATTTCAATCTACCTGTTGCTATTATTAATATCGAGCAAAAAACAGCAAAAAATCACGTTTGTTGTTTGGGAGCCCCCCTTAAATATTTACTTTATTCTGTTTTTGTTGTTATAGCGGCAACAGGAATACATTATCTGTGAAAATTCCAAGTGTCTAGCTATCACGGTTTATGAGACACAGCCTGGTGACAGACAGAGAGCGGAGGCTTAGTAATAGAGTCCCGTTTTTACCCTTCGGGTACGGAACCCTAAAAGCCGCAGGTCGGGGTACATTACTACTTGTATGTATGTACCCCGACCTGCGGTTGGTATATTATATGGTGAAAGGGGAAGGGAGTGGCGCAAACTTAGCCGCAAAAGGTGTCAAAAGCGAAGTTCACACAGATTACAAAAAGGGTTATACAACTGAAATTGCGCCGATTCTTAATTTGGAGTTTCAGATAGGTTCAGAAATTTAAATTTTCTTTAGACTTTCGAAACTCCAAAGGGTGGTAATGGAAGGATCCGCACAATTTTAGTTTCATTAAGCACCTACACACATCAACACTGTCTAGGGATATACAAATCATAGTATTATTATATCCATAATATCCCTAGACAGTGTTGAATACCTACGTAGACTATTAATTTTCAATTTTTTATATTTTGAAGACTGGAATAACCCTGAGTAGGTATGTATTTACAAAAAAACACAATTTTTAAGTAACCTAACCTATACATTCGTATTTGAGAGAATTTTATAATAATAATGATAATAAAGGCGCAGGGTCAGCATGTGGCGTGCTGTAGGTGAGGGCGACACCTCGTACCCTGACTCCCGAGGGCCCGGCTTAACTTATTTGGCCCTCGCCTCTTGTGCTTGCCTTAACCGGCCGGCCAAGAGTGGAGATCGCAAGAGCAGAACCTATGCTCCAGGTTGGAAGTGTAAAATGTCATAACGCCGGGGGCCTGCTGGCTGGTGCGCTCAGCACTGGCCACCTGCACCCTGCAGACTCACCTCTCTAAAACCTTAGCCGCTCACACCAATGTTGCTGCCTTGCTACCCACCTGGTAGCTATTATAGGCGGCCCATTTAGTGAGCGGCGAGTCACCGCCTGCCGTGATTATCGAGATGAGACATTAGATATGGCAGGCGTCCCGTTGTCTCATCAATATCCCGGCAACCAGTCCAGCAATTTCCCATCCATAGAACCAGTATTAGTTCCCATCTTCTTCGCAATAGTCCTTGCACCTAGATAGTGCTGTCTTTGGTTGTAAGCTGCTTCTTAATAGTGCTGGCAAAGATAGTATCCACTAGGTGTACATATCCCAACTCATTATCGTATCTCAAAGGGGCCTCTTCGTGTTGGATCCATATCCCCACGTACGCCTTCCAAAAGGACCGGCCTCGTGCCGTGATTTCCCGCAGGAGAGATACAAATAATAATAATAATCTTTATTGCTTCAATCTTTAAAATAATAACAACAGTAATAACTATATTTAAAATCAAGACAGCAAAGCAATTGGACGTAGCTCAGCTTATGCTGGCTTGGGATGTGATCCCAGACAGCGCTGGTTTTCAGCCACATGGAGAGATCTCCATAGATGTTGGATGAGAGGTAGGTCCTGAGGGCTTCCGGCCTACTAACTAAGTCAGGAATTTAAGACAATGGATACAAATTTTAAAGATATGGAAAAGAGAAACAAAAAAATAATAAAAATCAACGTTACAGTGTGCAAAAAAAAGAGAAAAAGTTGAGAATTTATTGAGGAATATATTGTTTGCCATATAAATTTAAGGATAGCTGCAAAAAAATTATACATTGACAAGACACCCTATTGTTTATCTATCACTTAGTACCATTTTAATAACTGGGTACTATCTAAGAGGTCCCTAGTTGAAGATAGCGAAATTCGCAATAAAAAAGGTTGCATTTTAGGTTAATTAGGGTAGGAGACAAATCCAACAAATAAAAAACCTTGAAAATCGGTCCGCTGTTCTTGATTGTAACGACTTGTGACATTTAGCTCCAATTGTGCAACTCCAGATTAGCTAATCCGGACTTGTTCAAGGCCTATTTGTCTTTTTTGACTGCCTCGTTGGTCTAGTGGTCAGCACGCTGGGTACTATCTACGAGATGGGTCTTGAAATAACACAGACACAGCTCCAGAATCAGGAAGTTGGTGGTGTTAACACCACCGTGCCTCGGAAAGCACTTTAAGCCGTTGGTCCTGCGCCTGATCTCTCTACGGTATTGTCGGACTGCCGTCTCACCGAATTTTTGAGAGTGAAGGAACAGAGAGTGTACCTGTGTATTGCGCACACACTTGAGATAGGCCGCCGAGGTCGAAATTCGGCTAGGAGGACATTATTATTATCTGAGTTGAAAGCCTACTTGCACAAGACCGGATAGTTTAACCGGAATATCCACTAGGCCAGTCCGGATTAGCTGATCCGGACTAGCACAACACCTATGATCTGAGTTAAAATCCATTTGCGCAAGTCAGGACTCGCTGATCCAGGTGCAAGTAGACCTTGCACCTTGATCAGCGAGTCCTGGCTAGGCTAAAATGTAGAAAAACCTTCAAAATGTTTTCCACCAATTCTTTTCAGGCGTACTTATATTAAAAATTGCCTAACATAGCCCAAATGTGTCTTATATTAATCCTCTAATATCATAGGCAAATATTTGCAAGCTGATACATTTGTAGGGTGACCAAATTCGGAGGCATTAGATCAAAGTCCGGCCAGCCAAGAGTATTTTAGTTCTTTATGAAGATTTTAGATATTTTTTAAGGGGTTTTGGATACTTAGATACTTAAATCTACTCTTTATTACACGTCATACTGCACCAGCAGACAATTAGACTTAAAATTTTCATATTAGTCTTTTGCAAAAGACAATTTTTACCGACAACCTGCGGGTAGGGTTAGAAGACAGTCTAAAAAGTGAACTTGAGACGGCGGTGAAAACTATAAATAAAATAAAAATGGGTATTTTAATAAAATTAGGAGCCTGTCGTGTCCCACTGCATGGCAAATGTTTCCCTACCCTTTTCCACTTTCCATTGGTGCATACTTTGGCCCAGAGGTCTTTTGACATGCGGCACACATGTCCGGTCCAGTCCCACTATAAAAGACATGCTAGAAATAAAAATAAAACCTAATATTCAAAAATAAATCCGTGTTCTTGTAGCAAGAAGGACCTTCCCTTCTTGTCGTGTTCTTGTGGCAAGAAGGACCTCTCCTTCTTGCCACAAGAACACGGATTTGGACTGCTTAACCGCGTTGGTTATAGTAAAAGTGGTTCTATTAGAGGAGCAGAATTACCCCCTGGCTCTAAAAGAACCAATTTAATTAATTAATAGAACCAACTAAAGGAGTACAATTGATTTTGCTGGACCCTGTATAATATATATAAATAGGTACTAGCAGTTCTCCGCGACTTCGCCCGCGCCAAAAGTCGGATTTTCCATACAAATTTTCATCCTCCATTTCACCCCCCTTATGATTTTATATCGCGACAAAAAGTAGCCTATGTCCTTCCCAGTGTCTCAATCTATCTCTGTGCAAAATTTCATTTGATTCGGTCCAGTAGTTTCGGAGCCTATTTGATGCAAATAAACAACAAGCAAACAAATCTTTCCTCTTTATAATATTAGTATAGATAACAATTTATCCGTCAAAAAAACATAGTTTCTTACTGCTTAGTTTAAAAGTTATCCCAACTTTTTACCCATTAATTATGGCTATCATACAAGGAACGGTCTCGTCTAAAATAATATTTGTTTGTCGTGGTTGCTGGTTTGCTGTTATTACCTTGGCCTATTATTAGGTCAAGTAAGTATTTTGCGTATGATCAAGTATATATCTTAGAGCAACTTTATAACGCCGGCGTCGGTTTTGGTTTTTAGGGTTCCGTGCCCAAGAGGAAGGCCATGAAACCTAGAGA
This sequence comes from Pyrausta nigrata, assembly GCA_949316185.1. Lineage (NCBI taxonomy): Eukaryota > Metazoa > Arthropoda > Insecta > Lepidoptera > Crambidae > Pyrausta > Pyrausta nigrata. Next base: position 4,379,239 of record OX438964.1, on the reverse strand, counting down.
CCAATGGACCAAATAAAGGAAAAGTTAGGTGTCGTGTCGTACCAAGCAGTCAAGGAATTGACACTGAATAGAGAGGAATAGAAAAGACTTCACCGACAAGAGCTTAAATTAAAGATAGACCCAAAGGGTAAATATGGGTCCCAATTAGTAAGACTGCGCTGTCTGGATGTCACCAGGCTGTAATCTCATGAACCGTGATAGCTAGAGAGTAGAAATTTACACAGATGACGTATTTCTGCTTAGCTTAACTGCTGGCCTGCCTCAATAAAATTATAACGATAGTGCATTTCATAAACTTTAAATAGAAGAAAAACTATAGCGTTAAATATATTTATATCAGTTTAGCAGTATTATTCGTTGAACTTGGGAATAATTTTGAAAATAACTACTATTTGGAAGGCTGGAATCCTGAATTGGTAATTACAAAAAAAACACTATTATGTTGATTTTTAGGGCTCCGTACCTAAAGGGTAAAAACGGGACCCTATTACTTAGCCTCCGCTGTCTGTCTGTCTGTCTGTCAGAATAAAAATAATATCTCCCAAATAAAAAAATAATGACTCCCATAAAACAAACCTGATTTTTGGTGGTTTTGGCTCTACATTAATAACGGCAACAGGTAGACACTGGAAATTTTTACACAGAATATCAATATAAATATAAAATTAAAAAAATATATATATTAATAATAATAATATTTATCCCATACAACAAATGTGTTTTTTAACAGTTTTTTTGCTCTATATTAATAAACGGCAATACGCAGACGCTTGAAATATTCAGAATATTGAGTTGTATATAAACATTAAAAATAAATTATTAATTTAAAAAAATATATATATAAGGGGGCTCCCATACAACAAACATGTTTTTTTGCTAACTAAAAGAAAGGTTATAATTTCTTATGTCATGGCATGGATAATGGTACAGAACGCTTCTTGCGCGAGTCCGACTCGCACTTAGCCGGTTTTTTATGTTTTTTGCCAGATAAATTTAAGGGCATGTAGCTTATATTCAGTTACAAGATGGAACAACCTGTACAATATGAACTTAACTACGTACATAATAACATGTGCTGAAGTCACGGTTCTTATAAGAAAATGAATGACGTAATATCTAACAAAAAACAGATGTATCTGTTTCCTATGGATATGTCATTTATTATCACTCATCATAACTGTTACTGCGAGCGACGTTATCGCATAGTTATTTTTAACTGACTTTAATAAGCTGCTTATAGAGGGTGTCCCAAAAAGTATGGTAAAGCGGAAGTCAAGAAATAGAGCACATTTTGAGGTAGCCGAATTACCCTCATGTATGTTTCCATTTTTCATAGATCCATACTAATATTATAAATAGAAAAGTGTGTCTGTCTGTCTGTTACCGCGTCAAGAACGCTTAAACCACTTAACCGATTGAGATGAAATTTGGTGTGGTGACAGTTCGGCTACATTTTGTCGCGATATAAAAACATTAAGGGGGTGAAATGGGGAATGAAAGTTTATATGGAAAATCCAACTCTTGCAGGCGAAGTCGCGGGTACCCACTAGTATTTCATAAAACTACGAAAATTGAGTTAGTTATAACTCGAAAACTATGAAAAATCGCGAAACATACATGGGGGTAATTCGGCTACCCCAAGAGGTGTATCTCTGGACTTCCGCTTTACCATACTTTCATGTTTTGTTTCTGAATTTTAAAACAAATTTCAACTTGTAATGGTATTCTCTACAGAGTTATAGATGACAGTTTAGTACTTCGTTTCTACCACGAATTTCGACATGAAAAAGTTGTAATAACGTGACATAAGATCGTCAATATGTCAAGTTTGCGATTTTCGGTACTTTCTACAAACACATTTTGACAGAACTATTTGCTGTCTTGACATAAATACCGTTAGCGTGCGACTGAATCGCTATTATCGAGGATATTTGGAAGCTCTATAAGCTAAGCGGCAATTATAAAATTCACAAATAATACGCGTAAACGTGGGCAATTTGTTTAAAATAATAATAATTTTCATGTCATGTTTTTTTACACAAACAAAGACTACATTTACAGGACAGCCATCAACATTAAATTATTGTTTTCATTGTTCTCAGGACATGAACCTACGGCTTGCTTTCGCCATTTTGTCATCAGCCTGCTGGTCGGCCTTCCAGCATGGATACCATACAGGAGTCATGAACGCACCACAAAAAGTAAGTTGGGACAGTGTCAGGCTGTCTCGCTCTCAGTATTGGTACTAAAAACGTATACCTACGCACGGCGTACTGCCGCGGCAGTATAATCCAGTAGATATTCGCGAGCAGGCAGTGACACACGAGCGCGTTTTATTCACCGGCGGCGCGCAACACTGCGTTGCTGGCTGGACGAACATGAGTGAAGTGCTCGTGAGGTGCGCTAGATGGCGATAGTAGCTTTGTGTAGCTGTCAACCCTATCGCACTGCATGTTCTGACGTCCTTGAATAGGTTTAGTGTATTATGTATCGTTATCCAGAGTTATAGGAATTAAATTCGCCTGCAAAGTATTTCGGTAAGCGTGTAAGCAAAAAGGTGCTCGACTCGGAGGCGAACTAAATTACACCATATTTTCTATGACATTGTGTAGGTAGACGTTTCTTTGAATACCATTGCAGAGTTATACTTCTGTACGTAGTAATAGTATTTATTCTGTGGCAGTGTTCAGCTCAATGGACTAAACAGGCTGCTTGGTGCATCGTGTGTCAAATTAAATATGGTCACAGAATAAATAATATACAAGTGCAGAAGGACCACTCCGCAAAGTTATTTTTGTAAATAGCGACTCTTACTACGATACAATAAAGTGTAAATTGAGATCGCGGCACGCCAATAGCTCACCACTACAAGCACCTACATATTGGCCTCTCTTTCTCCCGCGTAACCTCATCTCACCTGATAGCGTAGGGTCGACCGACGCGTAGCCAAACGCGCGCGTGACTCGTAGATATTTCATGCGATGCGGCCGGCTTGTCACATCCATTAGAACCAAACCCCGCGGGTCGATCCGCGCTTGTACTTTTAGCTATAAGCTAAATTGCAGAGTGAACCAGGCCTGGTATGATGCTAGATAAAAGGGTTCTTAGCATTAGTTTGTTACTCCACCCCTGGGCACACGGATATTTGGTTTTTACCCGACTGCGTAAGGTGGATTATGTTTTTTGAGAGTATGTATGTATGTATAATTGTTTGGCACGCCCTACATCCCAAACTAGACAGTTTTTGACATATAAGGTGTCGTTGAATTTGCCAAAATTGTGAGAGTGACATAGGCTATATACATTTTAAAAATGGCGCCCGCAAATTGAAATAAAGGGGGCAAGGGGGATTGATTTTTTTTTCTTATAGCAATATGGGTATCAAATGAAAGCCAGTAAAATACCATTTCAAAAATATAATTATTTTTACAGCCGGGTGTTTTGTTTTTTTAATAATTACGTTTGCTTGTTTTTCACTTTTTTTCAACATCCGTGTGGTCAAGAGTAGTTTTAAGGTGAAAAATGATTTCTTTAGACATTCTGGCACCATTTTTAATTTGGCACACGGTGCACCAAACATCTTGTATGTATTTTTGTCGCAAATATCGCGTGTACTACAACTGCTATTAGCAGCTATCTCCAATGTAATAGTCTGGCCCGCTCTTTACGGAACACCCTGTATTTTGTCTTTCTTTTTTATGTTGTAGGGCGTACTATCACAGAATAAGTACTAGTACTCCGTACAGAAGTTTGACTTTGCAATGAAATTCAATGAAATATCTACTCAATGTTGTCAACGATATGGTGTAATTCAGTTTGCCTCAGACTCGAGCACATTTTCATGTAGACACCTACAGAAATACATTGCAAGATAATTTCATTCTTACTGCTGGAATATAATTGATAATACACTAAAACTATTTAGTAACTTACTATCATGCAACGCGATAGGGTTGACTGCTACAAGATGCTACTACGCGCATCTTTCTAGGACTTTATACAAGCTCGTCCAGCCAGCAACGTGCCGCGTGCCGGCCGTTGAATAAAAAACGCGCAAGCGTGTCGCTGCCGGCTAGCGATATCCAACTTGTTTAGCCCCTTACAAGGGGTCGCCGTGCGTAGGTACGTTTTTGCTACGGGGAGTTAGTAGGACACAGGCCTGGTACTATATCCTAGTGTACTTTATCTAAGCTAGTCTGCAAAAGATTTAGGTATGATTATTGTGTCTCTTGTCTATTCATGTTTGTACCTCGTCAACAGTATTAATGAACCACTGGTGAAAACCTGTTAGGCTTCAGCACTAAACATTATCATTCTGTAAACTAGATACCACCAAAAACATTCTCTAAAAAACTAGCCAAGCCTCGATGAAGCTGCTTGTTTATCGCTTAAATGTAATGAGATCTATACAAAGTCGTGCCAAGTCTAAGGTTCCTTACTGCGATTTCTTTATTATTGGCCTGTGTGACTTTTGTGCAAAGGCTAGATAAAATTAGAAAGATGTGTCCCACTACGCTGGATTTTTGCAATGACAATCGATTTTGTACCAATAGTAGAAGGGGGCATTACCATATCTCTTATACAGCTGAGACCAGGTGAGAGTTCTTCATCAGATACTTTAGACCTTCGATTTTTTGACATCAAATGAAGCGGCCCACCAAGTTGAAGACTTTAACGGTATGTAGATCTTTAATAGTTTGGTTGGGCTCTTGTGTTTTCTAATCAGGGTCGCCGGGTACTCCAGATCTTCGATTATCCTAGTTTTTATAGTTTTCCCTTTATGTGGTCATTAAACCCTAACTCTGTACCAAATTTCAGCTCTCTGAGTTTATGGGAAGTACTAGTTCTATTCTGATTCTGATGATCATGAGTGAATAAGTGAGTGAGTGTCACAAATGCGAATTTTTGCTTTCGCTTAACTTCGGAACTATATGACCTACAGACTTGAAATTTTGGATTTTAAGTACTATGTTATTATAGCTGACTGGATGACGAAAATTTCTGCATTTTAGTCTTATCCAGAGGTTCTCAAATAGGGCCTGAAAAGGCGACGAAATGTTTTCAGTAAAGGATGGTACGGCAGTGTTTGCTTCGCGCTCGACTTGGCGGGGGCTCGAATGTATGATTAACAGCTGTTTGTTTCCCTTATAAAGATCATCATCATCGTCCTAGCGTTATCCCGGTTGTGCACTCGCAAGCGAGAGCCTAGAGTCCGCTTTAGACCATGATCCAGGATATGGCAGATCAGAATTACAGTGGAGCGACTGCCATCTGACCTCCGTGACCTTGTTAACAGGGGAACCTGACCAGTTTGGACCATGGTTACACATTCAGTCGCCTGAATGTGCAGGTTTCCTCACGATGTTTTTCCTCACCGTAAGAGCATCGGTTAGTGAGACAACTAATGTACATTACTTAGGAAAAGTCATTGGTACATGGCGGCACGTAGGATCGAACCGGTACCTCCCGCACGAGAGGCAACACGCTTGTCACTGCCCCACTGAAATTTTTCCCTTCCCTAATAAAGATGAGTAAATAAATAAACTAAATGAATTTTCTGTTCCAGATAATGTCAAAATGGCTCCAAATGGAGGCTCTCTCAGGCACAAATACGACTTTGGAAGACGCGGCAGATGACCCAAAAGTGACCAATATATGGTCGATAGTTGTGTCAATTTACTGCGTTGGTGGCATGATAGGTGGTCTCGTCACTGGCTTTGTGGCTGATAGGTAAGTTGCTCCAAGATAAGAACAAATTTTAAACCTTATAAATAAATAAAATAATAAAGTTAGCCTGTATAGAACCCACTGCTGGGCAAAAGCCTCACCTCAACTATAAGGAAGTACGAGCCAAACTCCACGCAGGCTCGTACCTCCTCATAGTTGAGGTGAGCAATGCCAAACGTGTTTTCGCTCAAATGAAAATATAGCAAATGAAAAAAAGGATTAACGATTTCGGTAAAATGAAATTCGCCCTAGTAAATTTCGGAATTAAAATAGGTAACCCTTGGTACAAATGCTCGTGCTTTTCACACAAATATTTGTCCCTTGCGGGATCCGAAACCAATACCTCTGGTACACATAAAAAAAGGTAAATATTTGGTAACCTGATTTTCTACAGATAAAAATAAACCTCTTTGTTTACAGATTCGGGAGAAAACGTGGGCTACTTCTGAACAACGTATTTGTCTTCCTTGCCGCCATTTTGGAAGCTGGCTCCAAGTTTGCCAACTCGGCTGAGATGTTAATCATTGGACGGTTAGTAATTTAGTCAATCATTTAAAAATCTTTAATTATTTTTTTCATTATCAAACTAAATCAAAATCGGTTCATCCGTTCGGGAGCTACGATGCCACAGACAGACAGTCACACACACACACAAAAACACGCTTTTTATCGCGATTTCATATGACGTAGGCAAACTATACTTAATACTTGCAAAAGTATTTCTTTCGAGTGTTGAGGGTGTAATCCCAATAACATTGATAAAAGCAACGCGGCATTACAGCGTTAAGAAGCACTTGAAAATTTCGACAGGCTCTGCCAACGCCAGGGTGGCCGAGAGGTTAGGCAATCGCCCGGTGTGCGAGAAACGCGGGTTCGATTCCCGCCTTTCAAGTGCCATTATATATTTAGATTGCAAAGTGAATGCTTATCACTTAAAAAAAACAATAATTTATGACGTAGGCAATTATAGGGCCGGCTCACGGACTATTAATTACAAAGCCCTTAGACATCATCATAATCCTAGCGTTATCCCGGTAGTGCACTCACACAGAATACTAGTACTTCGTACAGAAGTATGACTTAGCAATTATATTCAAAGAAATGTCTACTCAATGTCGTCAACAATATGGCGTAATTTAGTTCGCCTCAGAGTCAAGCACATTTTCGTGTAGACACCTACAAAAATCCATTGCAAGATAATTTCATACTTATTGCTCTGGAATATGATTCATAATACACTAAACCTATTCAGTGACGTAATATCACGCGACGCGATAGGGTTGACTGCTACGAGAAGCTTCTAACGCCATGTAGCGCCTCTTTCTAGTACTTAATTCATTCTCGTCCAGCCAGCAACGTAGCCGCGCGGCCGCCGGTGAATAAAACGCGCGAGCGTGGCTCTGGCCGGTAGCGACACGCAACTTGTTTTAGCACCTACGTAGGTGCGCCGCGCGTAGGTACGTTTTTGCTACCTCCGCGGGGAGATACACAGGCCTGCCATGACCCAGGTTATGGCAGTAGTAGTAGGTAATTACAGTGGAGCGACTGCCATCTGACCTCTGTGACCCTGTGAACAGGGGAACCTGACCAGTTTGGATCATGGTTACACATTCACTCGCCTGAATGTGCAGGTTTCCTCACGATGTTTTGTTTGTGTTGTATTTTTTAATACCTACTTACCTAGGCATAAAGCAATCTCTTCTACATCGAAGTTCGCAATCGCTAACGAAAAGTGTGAAACTGATATATGCCATCGAAAAATCATGTGACTTTTGCATACATACCTAGGTGTTTTGACATATATTCGGCGATAGCAAAGTTCACTGTAGAATAGATTGCGTTTTGTCTTGGGGCCTAGATTATAGCTCATGGCGAAATTATAAGGGTTCCTTGAGGATTACGGAGCCCTAAAACTTTGGGGACGTGTTCATTAAAATTTCCAACAGGCCAAAAAATATTCATCTGCCCTATCTTGCACGGTTCAATCGCGTTAGTTACATTGTCAACAACACCTGAAGGCAGGTAAACATTGTGGCATCATATGCAGTGTTGGCGCCGTCTTGAAGAGGCCTATGTCCAGCAGTGGACTGCAATAGGCTGATATGATTATGATTGATGCAGTGTTAAGGAGAAATATATCTCCTTAATTCACGATGTCTTGCAAATGTAAAAGATCGGTCAGAAAATAGCACGATGAAAAATCTATTTATATGATAAAAATCTTAGTTAATTATCAAAGCTAAAAGTTCAGGTGATTTTACGTGTAACAATAAGAAAATTTAAGGCAAATCTCACAAAGATGTACAATGAAGAGCCAAGCTTCGGGAGCAATACAGGGAGTTGTTATGGTCAGCGCCCCCTGACGCAGGGATGGTGGTATGAGAAATAAAATTTCTTCAAATGACATTTAAGGGGGTGCAGCGCGAAGCAAGTCGAGTAAGTCTAAACGATCTTCAAACAGAATCGAACTTATTAATATTAATAATTAGATCCATTTTGCTTTAAAATTTTTAAGTTACTTAATGATTTAATCAGAACAATAGTTTTATTATGCGCAATGCGCAAAACCATCAGACATTTGTGTAAAAAACTGAAAAATGGTTCATATTTTCTTATTTATATTTTATTCGTGTTTATTAAAAAGACGGGGACCTGCGGAATATCAATACAATCATTTTCATGTACAAATTATTGTTTCATGCGTAAAAATCGCCAAGTTTTGGAAAAAAAATGCTCTTACTTATCATTCGCTAAAAGTCATGTTTATTAATTCATAAAGAATTTGTTACAAACTTCAACAAGACCAGCAGGACCTTGTGCAATGATTAGGCTAACTTAAAACAATTGGTTTAATGTATTTAACTAATTCAGCTCATCGTACCTATAAGTGATTTAGAAATACGTTAATTTTCTCAATTTCGTGCAGGACCGCCTTAAGTTTTTTTTAAAGAAAACCTCTTTACAACATGTCTAAAATTTCACAACGAATTTCACTCGCGCCCTCGCGCGTAGCTACGCAACGCTACGACCGTAGCTAGAAAGCTACGCCGTAGCTATCGATAGGGATCGCAATAATAAATTTTGTAGTTTTTCTCATGAAAAATTAAGGATTTTTTAAAATATTTTTTGGCATTAGTATCGTTTACAACCACCCCTGAGTGAGTAAGGGGGCTCACCAAAACTACTTACCAAAACAATAGCCGGAATCTAGCTGTTGCCCGCCATTAGTTTATCATTTGACCAAATGGCCCATGGTCTCAATAATTATTATAAACTAGTGGTTCCCCGCGACTTCGCCCGCAAGAGTTGGATTTTCCATATAAACTTTCATACCAGCGGGGCGACCGCCTAACTTTACAGGTATCAAAATAGGTATAGGTATAGGCTTGGTACAGACTTCAGAAGGAATGACAGCTGTCAAATAACAAATTTTGAAACCTATTATTGACTTCAAATGGGCATGACAAAATTGAATGCAATGAACGAATGGTTTCCCGCAAAGGACCGCCTTTATTAAGCGCCTTTTAAACGATCAAAATTGTTTTTCATAGTCTTTCAAGCTTTTTGTTAGTGTGCAGCAGTTTGACGCGTTTGTCAAATATAATTTATATAAGAACGTGAGCTTGACAAACTAATCTGTCAAACTAATTTGATCGCTTACAGAGGGCTTTAGTCTGAAGCTTTGATTACTACGGCAACGTCAGCCGTTATTTTATTTACCATATACTCAATTACATTTTGGGGAAAAGATTGTGAAACAAACTAGGAGTACCTACTAGCTAACTAGGAAATAGCTATGTCAGCTGCGAGAAGACCGCATAGGCATGCTTCTTCCGGAAGACACCTTCATCAGAACATTATGCCTCAGAAAAGATCTATATTTGCCGCAAGCTAAGATTGCAAGGATTTGTCCTTGTAAACACCATGATAAAGAACATCGCATTGCGCTAGTAAGTCTGAGATCAACGTATTTTTCAATCGAATTATTGTTCTGATGATGTGTGTAAACTTTTTTATAATGCTATTTCTGTGATGTTGTAGATCCTAACTGCGTTCGTTTTTTGTAAGTGGGTCTTATCAGAAGATCTTTCGGTCTTAGTCGTCAACATGGGATTGTTATCATACAACGTAATGAACACCGATTGCAATTACGAATATAACAGTGTTTGTCTGAAAAAATCTTAACCCTATCGATAAGCTACAGAAACCTAGAGACACTACAGTTATATAAGAAGAAATGAAGTCAAGTCACACATAAAGTAAAGTTATTTGTTTTTTTGTTAATACATAAGTTAGGTATAAATAAACGGCATTAAAAGTACCAGTCTCTTTTTTATTTTTTTCTAGTTTCAAGCTTATAATGAATGGGTAACATAATAAATTAGAAGCAGCATGCTCTCTGTTATTATTCCCTATTCATTAGTTGTTAAAAGTAATTGAATTTGAATCGTTGAAACTCGTTATTTACAAATCTTTGACATAGGTAACTGACAACTGTCAGCAATACAAGCATAGCACACAGACACAAATTCGTAGAGATTAAATAAATCTATGGCGTGCATAGAGTAGAAATAAAAAAGTTTGTATATTTATCACAAATTCATTATGCACATCTATTACAGGAATTCGATCTGCTTGCCTAAAATTGCATATGTCCTATGGCGTTGTATACCTATCATTTTTAAAGTATTGTCGTCTTACAAAACCTTACTCAGTTGGTATATAAATTTAATGGAAGTGAACATAGTGTTCGTTTTCCTGACGTATATCTGAACGTTATTTCCAATTCGCTTCTAAAACTTCAACTCTTTTAACGATACCTACTTATGTAATGTAGGTACCTACCTAACTAATAAGAAACATAAACGCCTTTTATTTATTTCAGATATAAATAATGCTATATCATGTTTGCTCTTCATAAGCGCCTGCCGCTCTTCGATCCAACGCCAGTCGCCGCTCCTCCACCACCGCCAATCTCCATTTCTTAGTCTCCAGTTGCACTGCTCATTGCGATTCCGACGATCAAAATGCATGGTCCACTGCAGGGGCCTACTGTAATAAATAAATTAGTATATCTATTAGCGAATACTTTTAAAATGCTCTATTAAGATGGATTTATTCCAAGCCGAGTATTCGTTTAGTTCGTTACTTTCATGATATGCTTTAAGCTGAAATAAATTTATGTAGGTATTTCAAATAAACCAAAATGCATTCCTATTTGCATGATGACTTGTTTGGTGAACCGAAACATTTTAGTATTATAACACATGCAGTAGTAGGCGAAGGATACTTAAAAAATAAAAGTATCCAATGCTTTGTAAGCTAGTTTATCACCGTAAACTTACTTGCCTTTATCTTGGTCAGTTTTGGATACACCGTCACCCACTGCATTAGGCCTGGAGGTTAATCGTGTGAGGTCAGCTTGCTTGGTCTAGGAAATTTTGGAAAAGGTTCCCCTGGCTCTCAATGAGTGTGTCTTCATCCACGTCCAAAGTTCTTTAATATTTTCTTGGTGCCAGTATTTCGATGTACAATACAGGGTTAGAAAATGTAATTAAGCACCAATACACAATACATTTTGTATGAATGTGATCACTGACTTAATAATCACTATGAATGTAATTTTCTAGTTTGTTTTTATAAGACGTCAATCTGTCTTATTTTTGACGTAATCATAATTCACGTAACCCTGACAATGCCTTTTTGTGTTACGCTACTTTAATTTTTTCAAATGTAAATAATACGTATTTATATCAAATAAGCGAATAATACTAGCAAAAATAATAAAAATATTATAATATATTCCAAATAACGGTCATTAAAAATATTTAAATTATCGTATAAATTAAAAAATATATATATTATTATATAATAACTTCAAAATGGGTGAATAATACGCAAAATTTTCATTCACTCGGTTCTCATAGCCTTCAAAAATCAAAGCAATTTCAATTCTTATGTTCATTCAGTTGAATTGAATTGTAATAGGTATAGGTATAGGTTTTCAAGTTTGGCGGTAGGCCTGCCGATTTTACCCCGATTTTTATTTATTTTTTTCAATGTTTTTATATCGCGACAAAATGTAGCCTATGTCCTTTCCAGAGGCTCGAACTGTCTCCATACCAAATTTCATCTCAATCGGTTCCGTGGTGTAATCGTCAAGAGGTAACAGACAGACAGACACACTTTCACATTTATGATATAATTAGAAGAACATAAATGTACATTAGTAATATATATACAACTTATTAATAAAACAAAATTTATATGAAAATATATTTATGATATTAGTATGGATAATAATGTCCTCCTAGCTGAATTTCGACTACAGTAACCAATCTCAACAGAGATTAGCCGACTATGCGGGAGATATTATAGTGCACAAGTGTGTGCGCAATACACAGGTGCACTCCTTCCTTCACTCCCATAATTCGGTGAGACGGCAGTCCGACATGACCGTAGAGAGATCAGGCGCAGGACCAACGGCTTAACGTGCTTTCCGAGGCACGAGGCTGTCAACACCACCAACTTCCTGACTTCGGAGCGGTCTCAATAAGTCTGTGCATATGAACAGCATAAATGAGAAGGCTCGCTAATGTCAGCACCAGTAAGCACCAGTGCTAAAATTACGGAGCCTTCTCATTTCTCCTGTCCTTCAGCTGTACACAAAAACGAAAACTATTGGAATAACTATATTTTTGTTTTGTTACATTCATTTTAATAACGAAATACCCATTTTCATGTGTGAAATCTGAACAGCGACGAAACAATGAGACAGTTGGTTAAGTTAAAGTCTGTTGTCCTGGCCATGTGGCTGTTCAGTCGGCAGCACGCCAGGCTACCCATAAACTACAAAACAGCTTTTATTACGTAAGGAATAGGGGCGGTCTCAGTGTCAGAGTGGGGTAGTCTGATGTGCAGCTATGTGTACATTCTTTGTAATCCAATGCAAAACATTGTTTCAGGTTAGTGATCGGTATCAACAATGGATTGAATGCTGGCCTTACGCCGATGTACTTGGCTGAGATATCACCTGTGTCACTTAGAGGATCGGTGAGTTTTTAACTGACTTAAAAAACGCCAAGTGCGAGTCAGATTCGCGTACGAAGGGTACAGTCAATAAACAGAAAGCAAACCCATTCCAAATAAAAATTGGCAAAGCATATTGCCATACGTAAAGATGAAACATTTATAATATTTGTGAATTGTTATTCTATCCTGTTTTACTTTACTTTACCCCCTTACTAAATGGGGTGGGGGGGGGGGGGGGCTTTTTTATTTGTGTGTGCCATTTTCAAAATTTACCAGGCGGTCCCATAATGACTTGGCCTGATATATTTCTTAACATGTTTAAACATATTACACTGCGGTATAGGAATCTTTCACTTTTAAGTAATCTGCTGTGAAACTTGTATCGACCTGCAATTGTTAGATGAAATAGGACAGCCAATTAAATAGGACGTGTAGAGAGTTTTTTGGCAATGTCGAAAATCGAGTACCGGAGTGTGATTAAATTCCTTTATAATGAAGGTTATTTCCCTGCTTTAATCAAACAACGTTTGGATGGCGTGTATGGCGAGTCTTCCCCTTCCTATAGCACAGTAAAAAACTGGGTTAAGGAATTTCGTTTTGAACGACAGTCGGTTAAAGACGCTGGTCATAAAGGCCGACCGGTGGAGGTGCTTACCCCGAAAACAATCGCCAATATCTAGGAGGAGGTTTTGAGAGATCGCCGATTAAAAATTAGGGAAATTGCAGCTAGACTGGGGCTTTCGAATAGTACCGTTCATCGTGCAATTCACGACCATCTTCATATGAGTAAGGTGAGCGCAAGGTGGGTGCTGAAACTTCTCTCAGCTGTTCAAAGAGAGGAAAAAGTGCGATGCGCTTCTGCATTTTAGGAACTGTGTGGCGAAAACCCTGAACGAACGATTCATCGGATGATTACTGGTGATGAAAACATGGTGCTTTATTATGATCCTGAGAGTAAACGCGAGTCCATGGAGTGGCGTTATAAGGGAGAAAAGCCGCCGAGGAAAGCAAGAGTGCAACAGTCCACCAAAAACTTGATGTTCCCGGTTTTCTGGGATGCACAAGGTCTGCTGATGGTTGATTTCAAGGAACGAAATACTGTTATAAATGGGCAATATTATGCTAATCTTATGCATAAGTTGAGGGACATTATTAAAGAAAAGCGTAGAGGAAAACTGCATAAAGGTGTCCTTCTGTTGCACGATAATGCACCTGTGTACACGGCTGCTGTTGCGAAGGCTGCAAACCGGGACTGTGGGTTCACAGAACTTGAACACCCACCTTACAGCCCGGACTTGGCCCCAAGCGATTACTTCTTATTTCCGAATTTAAAGAAAGATCTACGTGGAAGAAAATTTGCCAATGATGAAGAGTTGCAATCAGCTGTTTTAGGCCATTTTGAAGACAAAAGTTCAGACTATCATCAATACTTGGGGAATGTACCCGCATGTATCCGATGGAAATATTTTTACAAATATTTAACCATCAGTTAAGATGAAATCAGGGCAAACCGCATGTATCCGGGTACATTCCCCAAGCATATAAGTAATTAATATAGTAATTATAAGTTAAGCTGATTACATCTTAACTGATGGTTATATATTTGTAAAAATATTTCCATCGGGTACATGCGGGTACATTCCCCAAGTATTGATGAAATCGAACGCCGGCTCACTGGCGTAGCACGCACTTACAAGAATTCGTCGGCTGACTAACGTCCTCCGTAGCTTAGTTAGTAAGAGCACTCGCCCGGATAGTGAAGGGACGTGGGTTCGAGTCCCACCGGATGACACAGTCGATTAATTTTTGTGTCTGTCTGTCTGTTACCTCTTGACGCTTAAACCACTGAACTGATTGAGCTGAAATTTGGTAAGGAGACAGTTCGAGACCCTGGAAAGAACATAGGCTACATTTTGTCACGATATAAAAATATTAAGGGGTTGAAATGGGGGATGAAAGTTTATATGAAAAACCCAACTCTTGCGGGCCAAGTCGCGGGGAACCACTAGTAATAAATATTTGTTACTCGATAAACTCTTCATTTCAGATAGGAACCGTCTACCAACTGGTGATAACCATTACCATCCTGCTGTCCCAAGTGCTGGGGCTATCATCAGTCCTCGGCACCGAGTCTAGCTGGCCGTGGCTGCTGGCTGTGTCTGTCATACCTGGTTTCATTCAGTGTATCACATTACCCATGTGCCCGGAGTCGCCCAAGTATCTGCTGCTGAACCAGGGACAGGAGCTGCAGGCTCAGAGAGGTGAGGGACTTGCTCACAGAACTAAATATTTTTTTGCTCTGTGCACTTGCTTTTACAATTGCCTCTTTGGTATAGTGGTCAGAAGGCTGGGTACTATCCACGAGGTTCCAGGTCGGGCTGAGAGTGTTGGGTTTTTCTGTCTTGAAATAACTGAGACACAGCTCCGAAGTCAGGAGGTTGGTGGTGTTAACACCCTCTTGCCTCGAAAAGCACGTTAAGCCGTGGGTCCTAAGCCTGATCTCTCTACGTTCATGTCGGACTGCCGTCTCGCCAAATTATGAAAGTGAAGGAATAGAGAGTACACCTATGTATTGCGCACACACTTGTGCACTATAATATCTCCCGCGTAGTTGGCTAATCTATGTTGAGATTGGCCGCTATAGTCGAAATTCGGCTAGGAGGTACTATTAGTTTTACAAACACAGCTGGCGATATTCTACTCAAACAATCATCGAACGTCTTCAGGATTCAAACCCACGACCCTTCGCTATCGGGGCAAATGCTCTTTAAACTGAGCTACCGAGGACGCTGGCTCACTGGCGACGCAGCAAGCATTTACAAAAAAATCTTCCGAGTGTCTAAAGAGCATTTGCCCCATAGCAAAGGGTCGTAGGTTTGAGTCCTGTAGACGATCGATGATTTTTAAGTAGAATAACTAAGTTTAAATAAGAAACCAATAATTCGCACACGAGAAGGATTTGAACCTATGACCTTTGGCTAATTAGAATAACTAATTTCACTGCTTCACTGTAAGCTTTACTCAACAATATACGTATAGTCTTACTCAACATTTTTTTTTGACGCTAGTCGTACTAACTTATTTAATAAAAGAAAAAAAAAACAAAGACATGCATGAGACAAAAATAAATTAACTTAAAACCTACTTAACCAAAAATAAACCCGTGTCCTTGAGGCAAGGAGGCGAGGATGCTGGCTGCGTTACCGCGTTGGATAATATAATAGATAGGTATTAACAATTAGATATTTAATAATAAATAAAGGTTACTTTAGTATTTTTTTCCTTTACTTGCAGCTCTCAACTGGCTCCGTGGTGATGTAGCCGTCCATGGTGAAATGGAGGAAATGCATCAGGTATGTTATAAAGAGTAATAAATGTAAGAAAAGGCCCAGAATAAGTACTAGTACTTCGTACAGAAGTATGACTTAGCAATTGTATTTAAAGAAATGTCTACTCAATGTCGTCAACAATATGGCGTAATTTAGTTCGCCTCAGAGTCAAGCACATTTTCGTGTAGACACCTACAAAAATCCATTGCAAGATAATTTCATACTTATTGCTCTGGAATATGATTCATAATACACTAAACCTATTCAGTGACGTAATATCTTGCGACGCGATAGGGTTGACTGCTACGAGAAGCTTTTAACGCCATCTAGCGCCTCTTTCTAGTACTTTATTCATTCTCGTCCAGCCAGCAACGTAGCCGCGCGGCCGCCGGTAAATAAAACGCGCGAGCGTGTCGCTGGCCGGTAGCGACACGCAACTTGTTTTAGCCCCTAAGTAAGGGTCGCCGCGCGTAGGTACGTTTTTGCTACCTACGCGGGGAGATACACAGGTCTGCCTCAAGCCAGTTCTTAACTGATAGATACATTAAAAAAACAAGGTGCTTGCGGCGAAGTGATTGGATGGGTGACCATTCCGACCAATTAAGTGACGTCCAAGACAAGCATCTCCGTGCTTCGTTTGTCCCGCACAAGGTCATCATAACAATAACAACGCCGCGCCAATATAACTACGGTAACCACGTTTTTTTTTTATAATTGGATCGGTAAAAAAAAGAAAACTTGACCTTTAAATTTTTTTTTTTAAAATTGCAAAAAAAAAATTGGATAGCTACTAATACAAAATCCACAACAGAACAAAAAACTGTTTTGTAAATTCACCATGTATATTTTTTATTATTATTTATTTATCAGATTAAACAGTGGCATATATATATATATGCCACTGTTTAATATATATATATATATATATATCCACACCTTTGCTTTGGACCACTATTTACGCCACACCCTGTATATATATATATATATATATATATATATATATATATATACAGGGTGTGGCGTAAATAGTGGTCCAAAGCAAAGGTGTGGATACACTGTACACTGAAGCACTACATACCAGTATTTAAAAAAAAATTATGTACAGGGTTTTCAAAAAAAAAATTTTTTTTTTAATTTTTTTAGAAATCGTTACCTTGCCTTACAAATTTGGTTATAATTTCCAAAAATGACGGTTTTTTCTTATCCATTTTTTTTATTATTATTGCTGATCACTTGTACTTAGTACTCCATTCGTTTTTTTTTTTTTACAAACTGAATTTAATAAAAAAAAATAAGTTTTTTTCAAAATTCAATACTCACTGCTAGCAAATCGTTTGACTTTCAATGCTTTTGGTGCAAAAAAATGTACCACACTGTCAGTGCCCATTGTTTAAAAAAAATGCCCATCTTTTGCAGATTCTAAAATGGTGCAACAATAAGTGTTACGACTTACAGGAAAAAAGTTATTGCTTTTCGAAACAAAAAGGAGCCCAATTCAGAAAAACAATTTATTTGAAGTTCAAGGGTTTACAAGGGTTGTAATTTTTTTCTAACCAATCATTTAGTTTTTCTTTAATTTTGGTTATTCAAACGGCGTTTAAAATTTTTAGAACGTGGATCCATAAAAATGTTCTAAGCATTTTCAAAATTACCACGACGACTTGTGTCAGGTTATGAAATTTTTGTGGTAATTTGTCGTCGCGTGGTAATTTTTCCTTTCATTTAAAGTAAAAGGAATGCGACGGGACCTTACAGTTCAATTCAAGGTCGAGTTTAAAAAGGAAAGAGACAGCAACTCAAACAATAAAAGCAGTACCGTCGTCTCAGTCGGGTTAGGGTCATAAATTCATAGCGAGTGTTTCTGTCTCGCTTCCGCTTATTGCTCTTGTTCCGTGAGTCTTCACATTGATGAGTCATGTTGATAGAAAACGACTGCTGACATGCGAGCGCGTGAAGCAGTTATTTTACTATCCGAGTGTACCACCGGATGATTGATTGGTGTGCCGGCGCTGCTTACACCCCGAATTGAACTGTAAGGTCCCGTCGCATTCCTTTTACTTTAAATGAAAGGAAAAATTACCACGCGACGACAAATTACCACAAAAATTTCATAACCTGACACAAGTCGTCGTGGTAATTTTGAAAATGCTTAGAACATTTTTATGGATCCACGTTCTAAAAATTTTAAACGCCGTTTGAATAACCAAAATTAAAGAAAAACTAAATGATTGGTTAGAAAAAAATTACAACCCTTGTAAACCCTTGAACTTCAAATAAATTGTTTTTCTGAATTGGGCTCCTTTTTGTTTCGAAAAGCAATAACTTTTTTCCTGTAAGTCGTAACACTTATTGTTGCACCATTTTAGAATCTGCAAAAGATGGGCATTTTTTTTAAACAATGGGCACTGACAGTGTGGTACATTTTTTTTGCACCAAAAGCATTGAAAGTCAAACGATTTGCTAGCAGTGAGTATTGAATTTTGAAAGAAACTTATTTTTTTTTATTAAATTCAGTTTGTAAAAAAAAAAACGAATGGAGTACTAAGTACAAGTGATCAGCAATAATAATAAAAAAAATGGATTAAAAAAAACCGTCATTTTTGGAAATTATATCTAAATTTGTAAGGCAAGGTAACGATTTCTAAAAAAATTAAAAAAATTTTTTTTTTTTTGAAAACCCTGTACATAATTTTTTTTTAATACTGGTATGTGGTGCTTCAGGGTACAGTGTATCCACACCTTTGCTTTGGACCACTATTTACGCCACACCCTGTATAGGTATATGTAACAGAAGGTAGGTATGGGAGGCCAAATCACACTACGAAGAACTTGATAAGTATTTATTCGGGCAGCTTTCTTCATCTTGCTTTTATATCAAACTAGTGGTTCCCCGCGACTTCGCCCGCAAGAGTTGGATTTTCCATACAAACTTTCATTCCCCATTTTACCCCCTTAATTTATTTATTTATTTATTTAGGAACAGCAACCGAACACAAATTGAAACTTACATACTAATTACACAATTTAACAAACACTGCGGTAAATTTGCATTCCGGTTACAGCTGAACACGACATTTTCTTAAAATAAGTTACGTGCTTGAGAACTTAAGCAGAAATATATATATATATATATATATATATATATATATATATATATATATATATATATATATATATCATTTATAGAATTAAAGAATACAGAAGAAGAAGAAAACAGTGGATCACTATAATTTATCTTTGCATGACTTTATGTATGACGAGTGAGACAAAGAAAACAAGTCCAACACTCTTAATGTTTTTATATCACGACAAAATGTAGCCTATGTCCTCTCCAGGGTCTCGAACTGTCTCCAGACAGACACACTTTCGCATTTATAATATTAGTATGGATTCAACGCACAACTAAGACAGTCAAAATAGTAACTTCTAACCATTACAATTTTAAATAGAATAAATAAATTAAAAAGGGGGCGCTAGTGTCGAGTGGAGTTTCCGGTAGCGTTGTTAATAAACGATATTCCCCGGTTGTGACGTAACGGTGCCTGAAGCGGACGTAACATATATTTAACATCTAAAAACCGGTCAAGAGTCGGACTCGCGCGCGAAGGGTTCCGTACCATTAACTTAAAACATTAATACAGTATAATAGACAGTATAAGTAGGCAAAAAAGGTATATATTTTTATTTTATTTATAATTTCAAAAGTATTCATCACTGGATACCGGAAACAATTTTAAATAAGATTTTTACCCGTCTGTTTCTTTATGTTAGTGATTTGAAGCTTATAGGTCCAAGACTTTAGAAATTACAGGGGGGGGGGGACACCGTGTAAACGACTTTGGCGGGCTATATCTCGCAAAGTGTTGTATGGAAACCCTACGTGAAGTATCCTCGAACCAAGTTACATGCAAATCAGTCCATAAACGTAGAAGATATTCTGCTATGACAGACTAGGACGGACGGACTGAACGATCTTATAAGGGTTCCTTGTCGGACTACGGAATCCTAAAAACCACGGAGGTTTGACTTGATGCTAAATAATTAAGTTCAAGTCAGCATAAGTAAGTTGTTAGGTAAAATATTGTGATTAGACAGTAAGTATAGTAACAATACATCAGCGACTATGGTAGTTAACTGATTAGGAAGTATAGTAAGAAAACACATTTACACCCTCCTCTTTCTTGCAGGAAGCAGAAAAGAACAAAGTAAGCAAGAAGGTGACTCTACGGGAGCTGTTCAGAAACAGGCAGCTCCGGCAGCCGCTGCTCATCGCCATGGTCGTGATGGTGGCCCAGCAGCTGTCTGGCATCAACGCTGTCATATTTTTCTCCACTGACATCTTTACCAAGGCCAATTTGGACCAGTCCCAGTCGCAGTACGCTACTTTGGGTAAGATATGTCCACCTTCCGCCCAGAATAAGTTTATAGTACAGTCGACTGCCTCGTTGGTCGAGTGGTCAGTACGCTGGGTACTATCCACGAGGTCCCGGGTTCGAATCCCGGGTCGAGCCGAGAGTGTTGGATTTTTCTTCAACCAAGTGTTCTCCCTGCTTAAAAATCAATTTTAAGTTGGACAATTTTTTATTGTTCCTATTTGCAGCTACTGTACTCGAGCCAGTACAGTGTTGAAAATCATGTTTTTTGTAAATTTCTTAATAAATGTGAGTAGGTTAACTATCTCGTACTTTGCTAAAAATGTGAATATCAAGAGCTAAATAATGAGTAATTACTGTTTTCTGCCCTACGATTGCCAGAATTTTAATAAAATACTGATTTGTATAAAAATATAGTATTTCATAAAAACATCTTTTTGTTTTATAATTAAGCTCTCTGTCTTCATTTTAAGTTCGAGTCTTAATGCATTGTTATTACTTAGTTTCGCGTTGGGTGTTAATGGGTTAAAAACACCAATTTACTTACCTAGCCCCAAACTAAGCGTGAACTTGTGCTATAGCGACTAGGATAATGAATAGAAAAACATACGTTTGTAGGGACAACTCAGAAAAGACTCCAACAATCTAAATTTAACGATAATTTATTCTGTCACTTTTGCAATAACACCAGTTAACAAACAAGATCTTTATTTTATAGCCAACCGTTACTATTTGAACATCTAATATAGACTTCACAATTTTTAACCGTTCGTTACCGCTCCCCGACGAAGAATGCCCAGCGCTCTCGAGTCGGCCCCACTCCTTGCCGCCGTTCCGTGAACCCACGAACGAACCGACGGAAGGAGTGTTGCCACTTGCAAAAATCAAAATAACTATTTGAAAATTAGCGAACCTTACACGTTTATGATATTATTCATGACTTTGGTACGAATGCTCGTGCTCATCACACAAACATTTTCCAATCGTTATTTGAACCCACAACCACAGGCTTTGTAGTTCGTAGCGCGAACCACTACACCAAGACGATCGTCTTTATCTGTTTCAGGAATGGGAGCCATGAATGTGGTGATGACAATCGTCAGTCTATTCTTGGTAGAGATCGCGGGCAGGAAGACTCTCTTGCTCACCGGATTCAGTGGAATGTTTATCTCCACTATCCTGCTGTGTGTCTCCAATATGTATGTAAGTAAATTGCACCACTTTGGTATCTTCTACTCGACCAAGTTAAATATACAACTGTCAAACGAATTAGTACGACGAATACAACGAAATTACCGAAGGAACGGAACGGTACGGAAGCAACACCTCGCACTGCAAGATCTCAAGATACGGTTAGCTCTTTCTGCGTAAATAGGAACGTAAATTAATATTAATGAGTGACGGTAGTTTAATTTTTCAAAACTTTTAATGACAAATAATACCTTAGTTTCCTGTGACCACGATAGCTGTAAAGTGTTCGAAACGTCAGGTTTTAAATAAAATGTAAATAAATCGCAAAGTAATCCGTAAAATTGTGTTGTAATGAGCTCAACAATTCGCGTAAACGTAAGAAACAAATATGATACCGAAGGTAAATAAAAAACAATATTGTTACAATTTAGATGAATTGCCTAAGTTTATTTTAACACCATTGCTTTTTAATTTCCATCGGTACTATTTTCGTTGTATAAGGCTTCGTTCACACGGCATTGTTCTGCACATTTTTTTCGTATTCGTGTTTTTAACGTACAATCACCCGGGTCTTCACACGGTAAATTTTCATTCGTGTAAAAGACGATCTTCACACAGTTGTCACAGTGAGTAGCTATTCGATAAAAAACGTATATGACGTCGTGCCGTGTGAAGGAGACAAACCTATACCATGTGCCACTGCGAACCGAATACGTCAAAGTTCATTCGATTTGCTCGACAAGTCCGTTGGGTATGCGTTTAAACGTATAAGCGTACACGGTTTTTTGCAGTACAATCGACGTGTGAATGGATCTATGTACGTTGTATGGTCACTATCTATACGTTAAGATGTATACTGCAAAAAAAACGTGCAGGACAATGCCGTGTGAACGAAGCCTTAGTCGTCGAAAGTCGTTCGAAATGTGTCTAGTTGACTTGGTCGGGTGGTAGACACTCGGCCGTGTGCCAGCCAAGTTCGCGGAGCAAGATGTGTTAATAACACGTCGAACGTTTACTAGCCACTTTTGACACCTTATTTAAGTACTTATACAAATATAAGAGTAAAAGTAATAAAAATTACAAAAAAAAAACAGGTTCTTTAAAGGTAAATACAAAAAGGCGATTAAGGTGACATACTTAATTGTGCACCACACCCATGACACACACTTAGTAAAGGTTTTTTAATCATTATAATAATTAATAATAATTATTATTATTTATTTCAGATTTGAATCCATTCAATTTCGTTAGTAACAATAAAATAAAAACTTAAATATCTATGTTAGTACCTACTAAAATATCTATACCGTACCGCCACAGATTTGAATAAGTACCTATTTGTGGTATCGTATCAGTAATTTTGTCTTTGGTTGTTCATTCAACTAAGACACATTTAGACCTGCCTCGTTGGTCTAGTAGTCAGCACAATAACCTTTATACACCAGCTCCCGGGTTCGAATCCCAGGCCGGGCCGAAAGTTTCGGGGATTTTCAGTCTTGAAATAACTCGGAAACATAAAGCCGAACGTAAAGCCGTTGGTCCTGCGCCTGATCTCTCTCCTGGCACGTCGGATTACAGTCCGAACTATGAGAGGTAAAAGAAGAGACCTGTGTATTGCGCACACACTTGTGCATCTCTATTTGGATTGGCGGTAGCCAATAAATTTGTTAGAAGGATAATACTTTTTAGGTATAGTTTAGTAGTGCTTGTGGTGCAATGGAGACAGAGCTTTGGTAGCGATACCAAAGTTAAGCAATCCATGGCGTGGTCGTGATTGGATGGGTGACCATTCCGGCCATTTAAATGACGTCCATGACAAGCATCTCCTTTGGAACTATTCGGATGGCACGTTAAGCAGTTGGTCCCGGCTAATATCTGTTGATACGGATCAATACCATCAATACTATCTTTATCTTACATTATGGACATCAATACCATCTTTATCTTACAGATGAGCCATTCGTGCTATTTACAAACTGAGTCCGTGCGAATCCCTGAGAGAACTCTTTAAGGAAATTAATATACTTACTGTGGCCTCTCAATACATTTTTGATAATATAATGTACGTACGCAAAAATTTGGATCTTTTCACGAAAAAAAGTGATATTCATTCTTATAATACAAGAAACAAAAACAAACTTGTCGTTCCAGACTTTAGATTGGCCAAAACAATTAATTCATTTTTGGGAAATTGTAATAAATTTTTTAACAATATACCACACAATATTGTCGAACTACCTATTAATAGGTTTAAGTCGTATGCTAAAACTACCCTCATGTCTAAAGGGTATTATAAAATTCAAGACTATCTTGATGACGACAATGTATGGACAGTCCAGCCTGCAGCAAACTGTTGAACCTACCTTTTAATTGTATTTTTTTTTACTTTTTTATGGCAGCTAGTGGTGACTGAGTTTGTTCCGGTGCTTCTTTTCAGCACTTGCCTGATTGTCTGTGTTTTGAAATTGAAAATTGAAATTTTTGACGTTCATAAGTGGCATTTTCTGTCCTAAATTGAATAAATAATTTTTGACTTTTGACTTTTGATATTAGTCGTTAAGTCAGAGGCCCTAGGGCGGCTTGATAACATCTGACAGTAAGGTTGGTCACTTGCCTTACAGACACCCCCCTCCACCAATCCGCACTGAGCCCACGTGGTACTTATAAGTTTTTTTTAATAAGAAACCAAAAATTAGCACACGGGCAGAATTTTGTGTGCGAATTTTTGGTTTCTCAACAAAAAGCTATAGTTATTAATCTACCTTCTCTTTTCTTATTCCAGACGCATCTGATATGGGTGTCGTACGTGTGCATAGCGCTGGTCATCCTCTTCGTGGTGATGTTTGCAGTTGGACCCGGGTCCATACCCTGGTTCCTAGTCACTGGTAAGCTTTCCTAGGCGCAACTTTTAGGGTCCCGTACCCAAAGGGTAAAAACGGAACACTATTACTAAGACTGTCCATCTGTCTGTTTGTCACCAGGCTGTATTTTTATTATTTATGTTGGTCCGTTTCCTATCTCAGGACCATGGGGTCCCGGCCCTTTGGAAGGCGTACATGGGGCCGAAGCCAACACTATTTATTTATTTAAAAGTTGCAAGTGAGCTTACAGAATATTTCAAAGTGCTCAGATTGCTAATTTTGATACATAATTTGTTTGTAGACTAAAAATTGACATTAGTTAGTAGACAAAAACAATCTTACATTTACAAAAACATTCAGTGAATTTGAAAAAACGTCGACTTCTTGAACAGATTGAGTTAGATTATTAAGCAGAGATAGAGCCCTGGGAGTTGGGGTGTGGTTCGCATGCTAAGTGCGCAGCCCCACCGGAGCGCCGAATATATATTATTATTAATATTTTAATTTAATGATTTTTTTTATTCTGTTTTTGGGGTTACGTTTTATCTTTTGGGTACGAAATCCCAAAAACTGAATTAAAAAAATATATATCTAAGGGGGGCTCCCACACAACAAACGTTTTTTTTTCTTTCGTTTTTTGCCGCAAATAGCGGATTTCCTACACGAATTCCTTCTCTTTCCACCAAATTGAACAATGATTTCTAAAAACGATTGTTCGGCCTTTCCCGGGAATCAAACCATACTAAATTTTCTCAATCTAAATTGATTCAGCGCTTTAAGCTTGAAAGGGTAACGAACACACATTTTCGAATTTTTAATTTATGTACCTATGGATGGATTATTGTTAGGTAAAGTCCACCATATCCACGTAACTAGAACTTTCTAATTGTATAAGTACAGCGGCAGCACGTAAGGTTACCCATGTGAAGTACGAAAACAGCTTTTATTACGTGGGGAATAGAGGTGGTCTCAAGTACAAATTGAAGTAGTCTGACGTGGCCGGGACCTCACTAACCAAATTTCAAGCTGAGTTGATGTGGAAGAAAAACAAATGCTTCAGCATTTGTTATTTGACTGTTTTTGTATATTTTTTTTTATTAATAAGCAGACATTTGTAAGTAGGTAAGCGACGATACGCCGAAGATAGGTCATGTCTGACTAGTAAAAGCCTATTCACTTTTTTCTTAAGTACCAGATCATAATGTTTAGGCACAGAATAAGTACTAGTACTTCGTAGAGAAGTATGACTTAGCAATTGTATTCAACGAAATGTCTACTCAATGTCGTGAACAATATGGCGTAATTTAGTTCGCCCCAGAGACAAGCACATTTTCGTGTAGACACCTACAAAATTCCATTGCAAGATAATTTCATACTTATTGCTCTGGAATATGATTCATAATACACTAAACCTATTCAGTGACGTAATATCACGCGACGCGATAGGGTTGACTGCTACGAGAAGCTTCTAACGCCATCTA
Organism: Pyrausta nigrata; assembly: GCA_949316185.1. Classification (NCBI taxonomy): domain Eukaryota; kingdom Metazoa; phylum Arthropoda; class Insecta; order Lepidoptera; family Crambidae; genus Pyrausta; species Pyrausta nigrata. Next base: position 4,353,245 of record OX438964.1, on the reverse strand, counting down.
GCGCCTCTTTCTAGTACTTTATTCATTCTCGTCCAGCCAGTAACGTAGCCGCGCGGCCGCCGGTGAAGAAAACGTGCGAGCGTGTCGCTGGCCGGTAGCGACACGCAACTTGTTTAAGCCCCTAAGTAAGGGTCGCCGCGCGTAGGTACGTTTTTGCTACCTACGCGGGGAGGTACACAGGCCTGGTTTAGGGAAAACTTCAGCCGGCAACGAATTCTACGGCTATAACACCGAACAGAATTATTGGGCTCCCGAGTCATCCGCCTGCACTCTGCTTGCTAACTTACGCTATTTCATTATTTTTCAGAACTCTTCAACCAGTCTTCAAGGCCGGCTGCCTCGTCAGTAGCTGTGACTGTCAACTGGGCAGCCAACTTCATAGTCAGCCTCAGCTTTTTGCCAGTTTCGGTACGTAGAGTCATTATCGTCCATCCATACCTGCCATGTCTACTCTAAGGATGGCTTACTTCATCTTACTGTTACTATTTTAAATTAAATCAAATTAAAAATATTTTATATCGGATCATAAATAACAAAAACAATTTGCAAAACTATGCTAGTAACAAAATTTTAAAAGAGTCAAATATCTATCAAACCGGTTCGTTACGGTTTAAGAATAGATATATTGAACATCAAAAATAGACCACCTGAAGCTGGGATTTAACCCGCAATGGTTAGGCAATCGTCCGGTATTTGAGGAACGCGGGTTCGATTCCCGCCTCAGGAGGAAAAAATTTCAAGTGCAATATCTACCTAATCTTGTAGTATAGAACTTGCTGTATTGATAGAAGTGGTAAGTAATTTAGTTACGGTTAAACTAAGGTAGTACAACTCGGCCTTAGTTTTAACAGGACTTCAATTATGAATCGAGAAAAGGTTGGTACGGCCGTGCCTTTTTTTCTTTTGCTCGACTTGGCGAGGTCACACTACCGTGCCCCCAGATTCAGTGTACTTATTCAAAGAGAGCTTTTCGAACAGTTCAAAATTTTAGTTCTATTTTATATTGATTGATTGCGCTGTTCATCTAAGTTAATGTAAAATATTGTAGGGCTCGATGATTGATAACCATTGTAGGTAATATGTGTACAGCAGACATCTTGTGGAAGTATTTTTTACGTCAAAAATTTGCGACTTTCATAATGCAGTTACAAACTCTTTTTTTTTCATTTATTACCATATAAAAAGAAAAACTAATGGTTACAATAAACAAACAGCACGAGTAAACCACTAAGGTTTGAGATAATGCTGCTGCAACTTACATCGATAATGATAATAAAATATTGGTTAACTATTTACAATTAAAGCGAGGAAGACCAAGAATAAGCTACATGCAGCAAATAAAAGAAAAGATAAATGTCGGGTCGTATCAGGAGGTTAAGAGAAGGGCGGAAAGCAGAGAGGAATGGAAAAAACTCCACCGACAAGAGCCTAGCTCTTAAATTTGATGATGATGATATTTACAATCATTAAACGGATTAAATCCTATTTGATCACTAAATTGATAAAAAAAATACCTGTCAGTATGCGTAAATCTAAAACATGCTAAACATAAATATTACCAAAGCTAAAACGAGACTTTTTCATTAAATATATAAATCTACCTGACTTATGTTGGTCCACGCCATCTAGCGGATTTTTAAGTACTGATTTTTGACACTAGGAAAATCGTTCATTATTATAAACTTTTTTTTCATTTATCTTTCAGTTGGCGCTCGGATCGTACGTGTTCATAATATTCGCCGTCCTACAATTAATATTCATCCTGTTCATACTATTCAAGGTTCCCGAAACGAAGAACAAAACTGTTGAAGAAATCACAGCGATGTTCAGGCAACAAATGTAGACCTATAGAGCCAGTTTTGCCGTTTTTCAACAATTATAGTTCGACAAGTTCGAGCGCGACCTTACTACTCTCGCCCCCGACCTCGACCTCGCCCCCCGCAACTCCTGCGGTCGCTAAAGTCACGCTAGACGTCAGAGGGTGTCGGGTGATGTTGCGGGGAAGATTGCTTAGACGGGCTCAATTCTAAAGCGCCCTGTCTAATATTAAATTTAGGCTCAATCTCTCTCTTTCTTTGCCAAGCAAAAGAAAAGAGACAGACTATATTAATTTAGAAACGTCAGACTAAACAGCTGTACGTTGCTAAGGAAATTACATTTTAGTAGGGATGTCATTCGATGACAACTAAAGTTAGACGAAAACAACACGCAAAAACTTGTACAAATACGTTAGAAATCGCATCACTTAATTTGACGTTTCTAAATTATTGTAGTCTGCCTCTTTCCGTTTGTTTGATAGAGAAAGAGAGAGACTGAACCTAAATTTAATCTTAGACAGGGCGCATTGGAATTGAGCCCAATAGCGTGTGATTGGCGCTTCCTCGCCCCCCGAGACAAGAACTTGTCGTCTTATAGACGCGAAAGAATCTATTGTTATGGTATAGGTACCAATGTGACGCGGTGCATACGCGCCTCAAGCACTTATTACCTACACCATCGTATTTCCTAACTTCCTAATTAGTGTAAAATAGGATCCTAACTTGTATTACATTGTGCCTTTTTCCTAACTAGGAAAAAATATGATGGTGTACCTATTAAGTGCTTTAAAGTTAGGGTAACCCTAACCCTAGAACGTAACTTAAGTTAAGTAAACAGTGAAGTTGGATCTAAGTTTTTAGATTATGTTTAAATTATGACAATCATACTTACATTAGATAAGTTGAACGACTCAAGTGATCTTAAGCGAAAATCGTCACAATTGACAACATTTCATTTTTATAAAGGTACTAAATTCAAAAACCGTTTCGAGATTTGGCGATGCTTAACACGTTAAAAATATTTTAATAATTTTTACGCTATAAATTCTGAGATATTTGAAAACTGATAGGTGCTATGATACAGGCATTATAAGGGGACATGCCTTTGCTTGGTTATCTGGTCTGACTTAAAAAGTATTTTACCATACATGCAAGCTAGCTGTCATTTTGACATTTAAATATGACACTGACACTATTATGAGTGAGTGAAAGAAGAGATAATCATAGTGTTGTTCCATAGAAGCGAAGTCCATCTAGCTAGCGATATTCTTAGGATAGTATACAGGATTGCTAAAAATAAATACACATGCATTTTAATGATTATCTAGTTTGGTGACAGAATCATAAAAAATCCTTGAATCATAATAATTATTGACGTTTGATTTCATTTTAGAAACCATACAAATTTAAGTAAGGAAAATGGCAACGTACGAGTAAGCTTTTGTTAGTAAAGTTGTGTTTGATTATTAAAAAGATTATTTATCTACTTATTTATTTAGACTTTCGTATTATGATATACGTGCTGAGTAAGATTGTGTTTGGATAAACATACTCACTAAGATTATTTATCTACTTTTTCATTTGGACTTTTTGTATTTTGATATACGGTCTTAGTAAAGTTGTGTTTGGATAAACATAGTCACTAAGATTATTTATCTACTTCTTCATTTAGACGTATTGTATTTTGATATACGTGCTTACTGTCAATATCGATATCTTACTGCCACAACATACAAAACTATAGACGTCAGTTATTTTTTAAATTTAAGGCGTGAAGTCGTCACATCCTTACTCTTGTACTTACGCTCTTTTAGAATTGAAAACTTTTAAAGAATTTTAATTCAAGGGGAATAAATGGAAAGAAATGCAAAGAAAAAATACGTATGTCTTCTTTTTCGATGTAAGAAAAAAAAATGTGTATATAATTTTTTTGAAATGTTGTCAATTAGTAACGGTAATTTTGTCTGATAAAAATAAGTTAACCTATTTTATAAGAAAATCCAGTTTACGACTTTTAGATATTTACCTAAGGACATAGGTATACAATAATTTATGGGATCGATTATACCCCAAAATAATGTTAAGTGAAACAAATGAAGGTTTGCTATGTAATCAAACACTGTGGGAAATTAATAACCTTGAGCGCCTTGGAAATTTGGTCAGTGCCCCTAGCGTCACCTTTACGAAACTTATTTTTTTTCTATAGACATTTCGTACACTCGTCGATCGTGAGCGTGTGAGACTGACAAATGAAAACTTGAACTGAGCCCTCACTTGATTAGGTTTGTTGATATGGCAGGACCCAAGCTGATATAATAATTACATCAATGACGTCATCCGCAGAGCTATTGTCGCCTCCAATGTGCCGGCTGTGCTAGAGCCACCTGGCATTTTTCGTGATGACGGCAAGAGACTCAGGTCTCTTGCCGTCATCACGAAAAATGCCGTCAGCGGCATGACGCTCATTCCCTGGAAGCGGGGACTTTCCCTTGTATGGGATGCCACATGCGTGGATACGCTCGCGCCGTCCCATGTAAGTGGTACTTCTTCCGCTGCTGGCGCGGCGGCAGGCTCTGCAGAATCCTTAATAAGGCGCAAATATGCAGCCCTCAATGACAGCTACATATTTGTGCCTTTTGGCGTAGAGACCATGGGCTCTTGGGGTCCCTGTGCCCTTAGTTTTTACAAAGATCTCTGCAAAAGGCTAACTGATTCTACTGGTGATCAAAAGGCTGGCAGCTACCTTGGGCAAAGAATCAGTATTGCTATCCAGAGGGGCAATGCTGCCAGCCTTTTGGGCACCATTCCTTTCGGCACTGCTGGGGCTGATGCTTTTTATATTTTGTAAATATATATATATATATTTTTACATTACTTTTAGTTAAGTTTTAGGTTATTGTATTAGTTTTAATATTTGTATATTATTTAATATTCATTTGTATTATTTTGTATCTTATGTATTAAATTAACCGTGGATCTAAAAAAAAAAAAACATTATTTAAGTAGGTACTCGGAATATCATTACAAATCCGTAGGCCTAGTACGAGGTTTCATTTGTTACTCACACGCGCTCACAATCGACTGAGTGTCATAGATAAAAACAGGTTTCGCAAACGTGCCGCTAGAGGCGCTGACCAAATTTCCATACAAATTATCGTCACACGGACGAAGGTGAGAGCATGAAAAAAATGTTAAAAAGGTGTTGTTATCTGTCGAGCTACTCTACTAAGGGTTACTCTTTTCCTATCGTGTATTATAGTAATGGTGATTAAGTAGGAATTGTTTGTAATACTCCAATGAACGAAATATTTTATTTTATTAAGTAAGTAGATAAGTCCTTAATGAATTGCCAAGCTTGAAAATAAATGGAATTTAAACTTCATTCCTGAAGTGAAAAGTTTATTTTCTGAAATGAATGTATTTTTATAACAATTTGTCCTATTTATTCTAGCATAACATGAAGAAATCTCCAGGTGTAGTTTTATCTACTTTTGAAAGAGAAATAAAAAAAATATATGAAAATCGTTAATTTTTATTTTGTGTTACTACATACGACACGAAAGACAACATATCACGGTACACAAAAGCCGTGACAAGTGGTAGTAATTAAAAAAAAATTAATGCAGTCTAAATAAATAAATGAATTGTTTACTCTTATAAACATCCGTGACGTAGGCTCGTGGTCATCAACAAACATTTGCCCCAGTTTGCCCCTAGCGGGATATGAACCCACAATCTCTTGTTTTGTAGTCAGGAGCGCAAACCACTACACCAAAACTTGGTCGTCAAGTGGTTCGTCAGTGGCACAGATTAAAATAATAATAGTTACTACGTACAGTGGTTCGTCAAGTATACTTAGGTCTGTACCTACTTACTTTTAAAAATAAAATAAACTCATTTCAGCAAAATATCATACCTGTCTAGAATTTATGCTACATACTTCCCCTTCGTGTCGCATAGTCATGAGACGCCCTGTATACGTACGCGAGTATTTTTAATCGATCGCATATTAAAGAAAAAATATGAAAAACAAACATGACTTCTATCTTAAGAGAATTTACTAGGCTGCACAGAAGTGTCAGCTTGTGCTAATGATATTTAAAAGTATTTTTTGACATAAACTGTCAAACTTCTTTAGTGTTGTAGGAAGTATCATCGTGATATATCGATTGATTACTAATTGATTTTTACAATTAAAATAGAATCCTTTTTTTTAAATGACTTTAGAGGGCTTATTGCAAGTATTTTCACATGTATATTATGAACTGTTAAGCCATTATATCAACGTCGTACGTCATTCTTCATCATATTACTATTTAGCTGTCTATCGATATTTCCATATCGATGTAAGTATTTTACCTCACTATGTTTTTAATACTGACAGCCAGCTGTTTCATATGTCAAATCGATCTTTATAACTGTCATCTCGTCTCGTTTCATTTCCTTCTGTTTTTATAATTTTATATAAAAGGACAACAAAAATGTGAATTTTGGAAAATAAATTATAAAAAATAGGTACATATGTACACAAAATTACCAAAAAAGTGGCCGCAACCCCTTGCAACTGTAAAATGGACGAATACTTTAGTTCAACTTTGGATAAATTGGTAAGCTTCTCGTAACCTTTTTTATTCTTTAGTTTTTATTAACTATATCAAAGATGACCTCAAACACTGCGTTGGTTTATCCTAAAAATACCATGATTATACTGACGCGAAATTAGCAGTTAGGTGTTTAACCAATGATCCCTAACTTGGCCATATACCTACCAAGCAGAAGACCTCTTTAGTTGATCTATTTCTATTTATTTAAACTTTTCGCACACAGCTTATTGTACAAATAGCGGACTTAATGCTTAAAGCATTAACCTGGACTATATTTGGACCTATAGTTGACTGGTAGATTCTCTACCAGTCAACTATAGGTCCCAACAGAGAAATACAGGCAGTGCAAGATATCATTAGGAAAATGATAGTACTGAGAAAACCAATGCAAAATGTTTAAGCTCTTGTGTGTATGGAGGTTAGGTTGAGAATTAATCTAGTTGTAGATCTGTTTTATTAAAAAGTTTTCTTAAATTTTTTCAATCAAATCCAGTAGTGATTATTATTTCATTCATTAATGCATAAATCCTATCCTCTCTGTTAACTAGTAGATGCGATGGTTGACTAGTAGAAATAGCTCAGGCAGCTATTTGTACAACTGTTTAATTGTACTAAAAGTTGACCTAAATATAAATACCTTAAGCCTATGAGAAAAGAAAGTTATAAACTTATAAAATTAACAGTTGCACTCAGGGACGACAATTTTTAATTTTCCCTTATGTCTCGTTCTGTCACTTTCTTTGTCAATAAAATAGACAAGGACTACATGAGACTAAATGAAAGATTAACTTTAATTAATGTCTCAGAGTCTTTAATTGATGGCAGTTAAAATGTCTGGTGGTCATTTTTTCAAGAGCAATAATATCTAACATTTAAAATGGTGAAAAACGGTTTTATTTTGTTTATTTAACTAAGCTATATATAATGCACAACTAGTTATTGTACAAAGGTCGGCTTAACCCCGTGTGGCATTCTCTACCAGTCATACCTTGATTACTAGCTAAATATATTAACGTTTAATTTTTTTTTTATTATTAAAACCTTGAATAAAAGTGTGTGGTTTGGCTAAAACCTTCAATAAATGTATGTGGTTAGGCTTATAATTAAATGTAATCATTTATGATACGATACAATACAATACAATCAGAGTCCTAATTATAACTGCTTTCGTCACAGTAAAATTTTCTTATTGAACTGTAACTATTTTGTTCTATGCTCCCATGACTACAGTCTTGAAATTGTTTTTTTTAATACCTATCAGAAAAAAATAAAGAAAGAAAATACATTTATTAGCATACTAATTTAAAAATGCAGCATTATTTAGAAATTGTAATTTTCTTTTATGGTCTAAGTACAAATTTATTTCTTTAATTAAAAAAATAGAAAAAATTCAATGAAAATAGTAAAATAAAAAACGAAGACATGTGCCAACTTGCCAACAAGGCTCCGGTCAGCTTTAGTCATGGCAGAAAAAAATATGTCACCATGACACCGATTTTCAGGGGCAAGCAACCTTCAGGGCACATAAAAAAATCACATCAAATAAACTATCTCAGCTCATGAGATATACAGCCAAGATAGACTCTATTCTAATGTGTCTAAGATTAAATTTAAGTTCAGTCTTTCTCTTTCTCTGCCAAACAAACGAAAAGAGACAGACTATATTAATTTAGAAACGTCAGACTAAACAGCTGTCCGTTGCTAAGGAAATTAAAGAACCCATAGACAATTTAGTAGGGATGTCATTCGATGACAACTAAAGTTAGACGAAAACACGCAAAAACTTCTAAAAATACGTAACAAATCGCATGACTTAATTTGACGTTTCTAAATTATTGTAGTCTGTCTTTTTTCGTTTTTTTGGTAGAGAAAGAGAGAGCCTGAACCTAAATTTAGTCTTAGACAGGGCGCATTGGAATTGAGCCCTATGTACCATAATTTAGAAAAGTTTTTTTTTCTAGAAATCAGACAACTACGGAGATCTAACCCTGGTTCTTGGTAATGAGAGTTGCGACCTAGATTCTGCTGTGAGCGCTCTAGTCTACGCCATATTTTTGCACTGGCAATACCAGCAGATAAAGTGCAAAGTCTGCACCAAAACGAACAGGGATGAAACCATGTATAAAGACGATATTTTCGTCTCAATATTGAATGTTGACAGGGAAGATTATGAGCTAAAGACCGAGGTGGCATATTTCTTTAAAGAACATGGTGTAACTGCTGAAAAATTAATATTTAGGTGAGTGTTGCCATCATCATACAATCAGGACAAGACATTTTGTCATAATGAGGTTAAAAGTCTAGAGTCAAGAGCATTTCGAACCATTTCGAATAAAAATAAAATGAAAAAATAGTCTGCTGCGCAGGAGATATAATGCACATGTGTGTGCGCAATACACGGGTGCACTCTCTGTTCCCTCACTCTCAAGTTAGGTGAGACAGTAAACCGACAAGACCAGAGAGAGATCAGGCGCATGACCAGCGGCTTGGCGGCAACTCTCTGATTCTGAGCTTTTTCTGAGTTATTTCAAAGCAGATTCCAGCCCACCATAAAATTATAAGTCCCACATGTAAGCGCTTGAATAACCAAAGATTCTGCAGCAATTAAAAACGGTATACATGCTTATAAAATTATAAGAGTTACCTCAATTTCTTCAAAATCCCATCGTTAGATCCTGACTTGGTTACTATGGGACCAGCTTAAGAGTATGTTTTTCATTAAAAAAATAATTAAATCGGTGAATATACATAAAACATAATTACTTACATAGAACCAGTATTAGTGCATTTAAAAAGTGGATGGATCATTAGCGCGCGGGAATCAATCGCCACAAATTGTAGTATTTGCTCAATTTTGTATTCAAATATGTTCTTTTACGTGTCACGTAAAAGAACGTGTGCTCGGAGCATCAAATTTGAATCGCCGCACAGTACGAGAAGACAGGTCTTTTTCTATTTAGGGTTGACAACCGTACCCGAAGGGTAAAAACGGGACCCTATTACTAAGCCTCCGCTGTCTGTATGTCTGTCTGTCAGTCTGTATCTCATGAAACGTGATAGCTAGACTGTTTAAATTTTCACAGATGATGTATTTCTGTTGTCGCTATAACAACAAATACTAAAAACAGAATAAAATAAACATTTAAGGGGGGCTCCCATACAGCAAACGTGATTTTTTTGATTTTTTTTGCTCTATATTTATAATGGCAACAGGCTGACGCTTAAAATATTCACAGAATATAATGTTGTACTTCAATTTAAAAATAAATAGATAAATTTAAATTAAAAAAATAAAATTAAGGGGCTCCTATACAAACGCGTTTTTTTACACTTTTTTAAAAATAAACACACTTTCAGTGCATAGAACTTAGTAGTCGAACATAGAACCTCCTCTTTTTTTAAGTCAGTTATAAAGGCATAAATACGTATTTTTATTTTATTTCAGAAACGACTTAGACCTAAAACAGCTGGTGCCTTCAAAACGAGCGAAAATCGTCTTAGTAGACCATCACACATTATCTTCCAACGACAAGTTTCTTGCTCCGTATGTTACAGAAATAATAGACCATCGGCCCATAGACAAAAGCTCCTGGAGCTACAGAGAGGATACTAGGTAGTGACCATTAACTTCTATAATACAAGTACACTGGACTTACATACTGTAAACCTAAAAATGAAGCCATTTGATTATCGCTATTTTGGCGCTGACGGCTGTAGAGAGTGTTTGGTGACCGTCCACGGAACTAATGAGAGTTCACATAAACAAATGCAAGTTACTCTATTTTAGTTCCCTAGACACTCGGTGGGGGTGCTTGGATTCGGCGCAAAAAAATTCTGTCATTTCTTAGATAATCTTTAGTCCAGCGTACTTGTATTATAGAGGTCAGTGGTAGTGATGGATTAGCAATAGCATTAATAATTAGCATGCGAATTTGTGATTCGCAGTTGTCGAGTTTCGTAAATGGTAAAATTTTAAAATAGCGCGCGCTGTGTGCGAGCTTACCAGCAGATTGCTTTCACAGACTCGCAGGCACGGCTAGGCTAGCTATGGCCTGAATAATCTTATAGGTTCAATTTGACAAGTCAGAGTTATCACAGAACGTAGCAGTGTATGCGGAAGGATTTCATAGACAACTAATAAAACAATGAAAATAAAATGCTTTTTGATTTTAAAAGTCTAACTTAAAAGTATGTAATGCGACACATTTTAGTTTACGAGGGTCAAACTGAAAGTTCTTAGAACTGGCCACTTATAAACAATATAATAAAAAAAACATTCTAAAATTTGAAAATAGAACTCTTTGCCAATATTACTGAGTATATATTTCATTCATTTGTCATTTGTTTTACGACTTGGCGGCAAATTGAAAATTGTCTGTGTCAAGTCAAAATGAATTTAACACGAGAAAATTTTCGTGCAATGATTTTTTATGACTTTCGATGTCATTTAAGTCAACAAGAAAGTTATGATAGACTACGATTGGCCTTTCACGATGAAGCCCCATCTCGTGCGACTGTTTACAACTGGTTTAATGAGTTTAAACGTGGTCGCACTAATCTCACTGATGATGTACGTGAGGGACGGCCTTCTACGGCGACGACTGAAAATAACATCTGTGTTGTGCGGCGTATGATAGAGACTGACAAAAGAGTGACCTATCAGCAGATTCGGACAAGCTTAGGCATCGGTATGAGTCAAGTGCACAAAATCCTCCACGAACATTTAGCGGTCAGGAAGCTTTGCGCCCGGTGGATACCTCATAATTTGACTAAGGCTCAAAAACTCCATCGTGTGGATTGGTGCCGTAAAATGATTGAAAGATTTAACGGAGGTGACTCAAATGCTGTGTTCGACATACTAACAGGTGACGAAAGCTGGATTTACTGTTATGATCCTGAAACCAAAAGACAATCTGCTCAGTGGGTGTTTCCTTTCGAGGAGTTGCCAACTAAAGTGAAGAGAGATCGAAGTGCGGGAAAAAAAATGGTGGCCTCGTTCTTTGGAAGGATAGGTCATTTCGCAACAATTGTGTTAGAGGATCAAAAAACAGTTTCTGCAGAATGGTACACTACCAATTGTTTGCCACTTGTCTTGGAAAAAGTTCGAGAGAAACGACCTCGCAGTAGGATCCTCCTTCACCACGACAACGCCTCGTCGCACACCGCCAAGCGAACGATCGACTATTTGGCGACATCAAACGTTGAATTACTGGGTCACCCGCCGTATAGCCCCGACCTCGCGCCTTGTGATTTTTATTTATTTCCAAAAATTAAAGAAAAACTTAAAGGAAAGCGGTTTATGAATGCTGAAGAAGCGGTGGCTGCGTATCGCGATGCCATTGAAGAGACCCCTAAGAAGAGTGGGCAAAGTGCTTTTCCCAGTGGTTCCATCGCATGCAGCGGTGTATTGACGTCAATGGACAATATTTTGAAAAGATATAATAAAACTAATAACTGGCTAATGTAATCAGTTTTTGATTTTCTAAGAACTTTCAGTTTGACCCTCGTATACTTTCTACGTAAAGCGTAAAATGAGTTAAAAATCTTTACTGTTCTATTCAGCTTTTTTCCTTATTTTAGTGTTGTCACCGTTCTACTCGTTACGATGGTACAGATTTATCGATTCATCGGTGGATATTGAACAAATAACATTATCAGTATGCAATTTTGACTTTGAAGACTTAATTTTATTTGTCGTTTCTAGAATGTAATTCTAAAACATACTTATGATTATATGCATTTGCATGTTTGCATATACAAATGCATAAAACTCTCTAATTACGGCGTTAGTGCATATTTTAGCCTTTTTCCCCAATCGTGCATATTTCGTTAAGTAGGTAGCGGGAGCGGGAGGCATGTGTTGTGACAATGACGTGTAAGCGCGAGCGCAGTGGCTGACTAACTGACAGTGCGGCTCGCGAGTCGCGCCCTTCCTAATTAAATATCAGAAAAGGTTCGCACAAAGTTGGACGAAGTTTTGCGCAAAAACCCAAGTCTTTAAGACCTGAAGAACATTAATGCCTACATCAAAGGCACAGGTGGTGCCCTGCCTGAACAGGTTACTCCAGAAATGGCGCCAAATTTTAAATATTGTCCAATGACATCAGTTGATGTGGAGAGGTCGTTCCCGGCGTACAAATTGATACTGGGTGACAAACGTCACAAATTTGCGCTCGAAAATTTGGAAAAATGCTTAATTGTATATTGCCACAGAAACTATACTTAATTTTAAGAGAATTTTGCTGTTTTTGATTAAAATATATAAGAATAATAAAGGTTTTTTTATTTTGTATTGTGCATATTTTAGGCATATTAGTCGTTTTAGTGCATATTTTGTCCTTTTTTAATGCATATTTGCATGCATATTTTGTCATTTTGTTAGTGCATATAATCCGATGTCTACTTATGATATACTAGTAGTTCCCCGCGACTTCGCCCGCGCCAAAAGTCGGATTTCCCATACAAATTTTCATCCCCCATTTCACCCCCCTGATGATTTTATATCGCGACAAAAAGCCTATGTCCTTCCCAGTGTCTCCAACTATCTCTGTGCCAAATTTCATTTGATTCGGTCCAGTAGTTTCGGAGCCTATTCGATGCAAATAAACAAACAAACAAACAAATCTTTCTTTTTTATAATATTAGTATAGAAATAGTAAAAGACGTTAAGTATTTTGTGATAGTTAACAATGTTTTGAATCAATCGTAAATCGATCTAATGTCTGAATCGATCATTTTATCTACCGATTCGTAAACACCCGACCCTATATGTCAACTGTCAAATTGAACCTATTAAGTTATTTAGAGTATAGGCTAGCTAGCATGCTATTTTTATTTAGCATGCTAAGTGAATCGGGTGCGATCGGGCGATCTTGGTTTTCCGAGCGTAACTCGAGCCGTAAACGAATGAATTAGATTATCTGCAATTATTTATATATGTAGCAAGCAATGCATTTACGATTTCGCAATATAACTAAACAGGGGTCTGGGTTTCGACTAGCGATAAATTAAGGGCCTTATTATCCTCTATTACGGTTAACAATTTTGAATTGATCTTTATTTCACTTGATAGGCGATAGCGTTACCTTTCAAATGAACCATTCTCATAAATTGTAGGCCCGCCAGATCTATAGAAATAGTGTTTAAAAAAAAATTGGCTGCTGTTTCAAAAAGGGGGGGGGGGAGTTAAGAACCCAACCTGGGTGTTTTTTTATGATAACATTTGATGAACTAATTGTCTTTATAGCGCTTTAACAAGCTACGTACCTAATTATGTATTTGCATGCTATAAGTTATAACGATTCCACTCAGTGACAGACGTCGAATCGCAGTGTGTGGTAAAACCAATATTAGTTTATAATCACACTGGTATTAATGTACCTAGATTAAGTTTTTTTTCTGTATGATTGAATAAAATATGAATAAATAAAATAAAATTATTATCGCTAGTCCAAACCCGGACACACTGTATACTATTTCTCATTGTCAATTAAAAAACATATTAGCATAGCAATAGCACTTAGCTTGCTATCACATGAAATTTCGCATGCTTACTTAACTAATAAAATTAGCAATAATTACCATTACTAATACTAGGAGCACCATAGAGACTGTTGGGTCGTGTTGTACGCTCATCGCTCAGAGGGTCAAGGATCTGGCAGCATTAGTCGCGAAGGATGTGGACTTTTTCAACGCGTTCCCGGCTTGCAGTGATATGTTGCATAGTGAGTTTTTAATATCGGATATAGCCCGGGACTTTGTCAACGTAGAAAGGTGATAGAACAAGCTACATAATTATTGAGTACACAAGAACCCGACTGTTATAAATACTGGTCTATTTACTAGCTTTTGTTCGATACCCATATTGCTATGGTAAGAAAAAAAGCTCTTAAGAGTCCCAATATTGCCTAAAAACTCAGTGTTTGTCTACAGACTAAAAGTTGCCTAGAGACTCAGAATTTCTTAGGGTCTCAAAGTTTCCTAAAGACAAAAAGTTTCCCAGAGACTCAAGACTAAAAGTTTCCTAGAGACCCGAAACTAAAAGTTTCCTAGAGACTCGAGACTCAAAGTTTCCTAGAGAATCGAGACTAAAAGTTTCCTAGAGACTCGAGACTCAAAGTTTTCTAGATACTCGAGTGTAAAAGTTTCATAGAGACTCAAAGTTTCTTAGGCCCACTTGCGCAAGTCTGGATTAGCTAATCCGGACTTGTTCAAGGCCTATTATAGTAGTTGAAGTCCCACTTGCCCAAGTCTGAATTAGCTTATCCGGATTCCGGAAGGCCCACTTGCGCCAGTCCGGATTAGCCAATCTGGACTAGGGCAAGGCCTATGATCTGAGTTAAAAGCATAAAGTTAATATTCCTAAGGGAATAGAGGAACAAACACGACCTGTCAAACGAGCCCGAAATAGGATGACATTTGTGTGCGTAAAGTTGTTCATGAATGTGTATCAGTGATGTATGTCATGTCACTTGTTACATTAGTATCGATATCGATAAAATTAATTAGTAAAATTAATAGTAGGTATTAATTAAACAAAAATAGGATAGGATAGAATTTTTCATGGCTGAAACTATGCTTCTGGAGTGAAGCAAAACATTTAGGAAAAACTCAGAAGATACGGTTGTTTCAAAAATAATAAGTGAAATGAAAAATGTTGTTGTTTAAATCGTTTATTTAAAAAACAAACTTATAGATATCCAACTTAGTGCATTTATATTAGACATAAAGCTACTTTTTCCTTGGCATCAAATCTAGTTGAAGAGAGGTTGATGGTGTGGACTGTTGCAATAGCGGCGGTGTCGATCTAGACTGCGATGACGATGATTCACATGTGAATGCCTCTGGTACAATTTCTTTGAAAACATAGGACAAAACTGTGCGTCTAGGCTTTATCTTGACCCTGTGAAAAAGAAATATAGAACAAATGATCTAGTCCCAAACTAAGCAAACCATATAATATGTAGACATAAGTAGACATTACTATCCAATGAAACATAAGCAGAAGAATAGTATTATTTTTATTTTGCTCCCCGCGTCTTGAAATATTTTTGTTTGAAGTGCTTACTGCACTTGAATTTTTAACACTTAAATTATTGTTTGGAACCCAGTTTGGACGATTTATAAATTTTAGGCATGTATTTTTTTATTCAAGTTATTCGGAAATCTGAAAGATACATTTATTACTAATGTTAGTAACTATTCTAACAGGTAAAAACTGCATGGATCGGCTAAGTGTATCTTAAATAGTAATTACATTCCCAGCTGATTCATATTTAAACGTCATATAGGTACCTAAACAACAGTAATACATATTATTCGTTTATTAAGTAATAGACAGTGGAAACGAAATATCGATAACTTGATACAGCCCTAGTGTAAAACGAAATTTATTTCTTTACACAAAATATTCGTAAATTCTGCATTATGTGTATTGGATCTTTGCCTTTTACATTAATAAATGTTTAAAGAAGAGAATTATTACACTAAGTACTTAAAATTCGAAACGCATTGGCATAAATAAACCTAAAATAGGTGTATTATTGCACTTGAAAAAAACGACCACCAGAGGCGGGAATCGAACCCGCGTTCCTCGCATACAGGGCGATTGCCTAACCTCTCGGCCACCCTGGCGTTGGCAGAGCCTGTCGAAATTTTCAAGTGCTTCTTAACGCTGTAATGCCGCGTTGCTTTCATCAATGTTATTGGGATTATACCCTCAACACTCGAAAGAAATACTATTGCAAGTATTTAACAATCGAAAGATGAAGCTTGCAAATAAGATAATTATTGTTTTTAAGTGATAAGCATTCACTATGCAATCTAAATATATTATTGCACTTGAAAAAAAAAAAACATTGATCCCAATAACATTGATGAAAGCAACGCGGCATTACAGCGTTAAGAAGCACTTGAAAATTTCGACAGGCTCTGCCAACGCCAGGGTGGCCGAGAGGTTAGGCAATCGCCCGGTATGCGAGGAACGGGGGTTCGATTCCCGCCTCTGGTGGTCGTTTTTTTTCAAGTGCAATAATATATTTAGATTGCATAGTGAATGCTTATCACTTAAAAACAATAATTATCTAAAATAGGTGGTGAACATTTGGAACAATTTACCTGTGAAATGAAAATTTTTCGGGGTTTTTCCGCAGTGTCGTATAACAATTATTTACTGAACAAGTCACCATGTTTCACCGAAAAATATTAAAAAAATATATCCTCGATTTCATGTAATATTTGTAAAGTTAAAATAGCTGAAATTCTCAGCGTGCCGATAAGTGCCGACAAACTGTTTGACAGTTTCAAAAACGGTTCTGTTACATCGCATCACACATCTCTTTTTATCATACAGTGTTGCTGCTAGAGACATCTCGCTCGCTCAGCCCCTTGTTCCTCTAGTCCGCTAGGAATATTAACTTTATGGTTGAAAGCCAGCCATGGTTAGATTCTGAAAATTTCCTAGAAACTCATCGTTTACCTAGTCTCAAATTTTACTAGAGACTGCAGAGTTACCTAGAGTTTTAAGGATTCCTAGGGACTAAAAGTTTTCCAGAAACTCCAGAGTTTCCTAGACACTCATTGTTGCCTAATGCCTACAGCTTCTTAATTTGTACTTTATAGATGTCTGATTTCAGGTACAATAATATTGGACACCGTCAACTTTTCTAAAGATCTTAACAAAGGGACACCTCATGATGAGGAAATAATACTCTTTTTGGAAACCCTGCTTAAACCCGCTAACTACGAACTAGAAAGGTAAAATTACTTATATTTTTTTTCCCAAAAAAAATTGCCTTAAAAAATGCTAAAAACTTGGAAATAACTTTTAAGATTACTTAAAGGGAAGTCTCAACAATATGCTGTAACAAAGATTACTGCAATAAACATATTTTTACTTTATTTATTTTATACTTCATCTCTCCTGTTCAAAAAGTTAAAATTTCATGTGTCAGATAGCCGGGTGGATAAAAAGCTTATCCCTCGATAGGTGTAAAGTAATTTGGTTTTAACTGCTACGATCAGTCACGGATTTCAGTCAGAATTGAGTTACATCCAAATCATCTTCTTCTTCTCTTCTTCTTCAACCCGTTGCCACCCAATGCTGAGTGTAGGTCTCCTCCAATGATTTTCACTTCTGACGGTCAAGGGCTTGTCTCCTCCAGTTCAACTTAGAAACTTTGACGATGTCGTCTGTCCATCTTGCCGGCTGTCGTCCCACGTTTCGTCGTCCCTCTCTCGGTCGCCACTCCAGCACCTTCCTTCCCCACCTGCCATCCGTTCTTCGGCATATGTGACCCGCCCACTTCCATTTTCTACCTGCTATCACTTTGGCTATGTCGGTTAACCTGGTCCTTCTGCGTATTTCGGTATTTCTTACCCTATCGCAAAGGGGAATTCCCAACATAGCCCGCTCCATGGCTCTCTGGGCGACTTGTAAGCGGTGGATTGTTTGTTGACATCCAAATCATATTCCATACTAACAAAAAAACATACATTTCATTTCGTACATACATCACATTCGTCGATATAAAAAACATACAATTGACGACCGTCTTGGTGTAGTGGTTCGCGCCACGGACTTCTAAACCAGGCGGTTGCGGGTTCGAATCTCGCAAGGGGCAAATGTTTGTGTGATGAGCACGAGCATTTGTACCTAAGTCATGGATGTTTATAAATGTATATAAGTAGGTCTATCCGTTATCCTAGTCACCATAGCACAAGCTAACGCTTAGTTTGGGGCTAGGTAATAGGTGTGTTTGTTAAAATAATTTATTTATTATTATATTTTTATAATTGGTCTAATTTATTGCCATTACCAAAAATCTACATTTCTAAAATTGGGCTTGTATAACAATCTACTAATATTGTTCTAAAAAAGTTTTTTTTTTTTCATCCTAGGAAAAACAAGTTAGACCGCCTCTCCAGAGCTAAAAGTGACGTTTCCTCGTTGACTCCTGCGCAGCTCTTAAAGAAAGACGTCAAGATATTCGGCAAAGTGCTCGTTCCCAGCTTCCCTATACTTGTTCAGGTAAGGTTTTGGTATTACCATAGAATAAAAAGCACACGTACAAAAGAATCACTCCGCAAAATCATTTTAACCGGGTAGCCCCACAAAGTTAGGCGCTCGGTGGGGACCGTAAAAGCAATCGCAGCGCACGATGTGGCAGAAATGGGAATTAACTCTGGATTGTCATGTGATAAATTGCTATATTTTCAAAGAATTCCATACAAATGTTACGTATGTATTTTTAAGTAAAATCTTAAAAATTCGCGATATAAGTTGTGTTATAAAGTGTAGAAACAACAGGAAAAACATTCCGTACAAGTTTTATTCGATTCCAACATCAAAATAGAACTATAATAATATCCTCCTAGCTGAATTTCGACTACAGTGGCCAATCTCAACAGAGAGTAGCCGACTGCGTGGTAGTGCACAAGTGTGTGCGGAATACACAGGTGCACTCTATGTTCCTTCACTCTCATAATTCGGTGAGACGGCAGTCCGACATGACCGTAGAGCCCTTTTCGGCCCGACCCGGGATTCGAACCCGGGACCTCGTGAATAGTACCCAGCGTGCTGACGACTAGACCAACGAAGCAATCAAAATAGAAATAGAAATTGCAGCAAAGAAATGAATGGATACCTAGTTGCTGTGGAGAGAAAAAAGTAAGCAACTTGTCCTACTAAGATGGTACATAATATATGTTACTTTTACTATCCTGCGTGCAAAAATTACAACTCTATTTTAATGATTTTAGTGCTAATGGGTCCCCATGGCACCTAAAACCTCAACAGACAATATGCATACAACATTTTATTGGAGGCAGAAGTCTGATGCATTAGGCGAGCACCAGCTAGGTTCAATATTCCCTTCAAAGTTACTTATTACAATAATTTCCACAATTTTTTTATAATATTTTCATTTAATTTCGTTAGTAAACAAAAATTTTGAAAAAACAAAACACCCGATTTCAAAAAATATTACATTTTTGAGTGGTCTTCTTACTGGCTTTCATTTGATACCCATATTACTATCGTAAGGAAAAAATCAATCCCCCCCCCTTTATTTCCATTTGCGGGCGCCATTTTTAAAATGTTTATAGCCTATGTCACTCACAATTTTGACAAATTCAACGACACCTCATATGTCAAAAACTGTTCAGCCGTTTGGGCTGTAGGGCGTGCCAAACAATTATACATACATACTCTCGAAAAACATGACCCCCTTCCGCAGTCGGGTAAAAAATAATCCGAAAGTAGTTATCAAACCATCCAGTTGCAATAATTTCACAGATCTAAAGTCCCAAAGTAATTGTGGTCACTAGGGGCGCTGTTATCGCGCACACAGCGAATAAGAAGTTCCAATGGCCCCCAATCGGGCATCACATCACGACACACGACATTTTAAACGTAAATTTAAAAAATCATAGACTGAATATTGGCTAAATTTTTGCTAGTTTTGCCACAGAATAAGTACTAGTACTCCGTAAAGAAGTATGACTTAGCAATTGTATTCAAAGAAATGTCTACTCAATGTTGCCAACGATATGGTGTAAATTAGTTCGCCTCAGACTCAAGCACATTTTCGTGTAGACACCTACAGAAATAGATTGCAAGATAATTTCATTCTTATAACTCTGGAATATGATTCATTATACACTGCACCTATTCAGTAAATAACTATCACGCAACGCGATAGGCTTGACTACTACAAGAAGCTACTAACGCTATCTAGCGCATCTTTCTAGGAATTTATCATGCTCGTCCAGCTAGCCACCTAGTGCCTCACACCACCCGCGCACCGCCTTCAGTAAATAAATCGCACGAGCGTGTCGCTGCCGGCTAGCGACACTCAACTTGTTTAGCCCCTTACAGGGGGTCCCCGCTCGTAGGTACGTTTTTGCTACCTACGCGGGGAGTTACACAGGCCTGGTATTGCTCAGTGTTTAATTATTATAATTGATTTTATTATGGACGGGTCGTAATTAATGGCGGAGGCCATTAAGAAATTGCGACTCTTGCTACGACTGAATAGAGTGCAATTCAAATCGCGGAGCTCTAATTTCTTACCTATTAACTCAGATATTTGCTTCTCTTTCTATCACGTAACGTTATCTCACACTAAGCACTGCCCCCGGTGGCTATCGCGCGCCACGTTAGTCTCGCCAGTATTGGTCGGTGGCCCCCAGCAATGTCCCTTGGCGTTTTGTCAAAATGGCAAGTAGCGAGTGGTTGCCATCGGTGGCATGAACAGGATATGGCACCGCTGACCATGATCCAGGATATGGCAGATCAGGGAATCACAGAAGAGCGACTGCCATCTGTTTTCGATCATGGTTACACATGTAGTCGCCTGAATGTGCAGGTTTCCTCACGATGTTTTCCCTCACCGTAGGAGCATCGGTTAGTGAAACAACTAATGTACAGTCACAAGCAATGAAATTTATACAAATAAGTTTTCATTGTAATAAGGTCTCAAATCGAATGCAGATGTATACATATTGATGCTCGTGAGTGTACATAACTCAGAAAAGTCATTAGTACATGGCGGCACGTGGGATCGCACCCGGCCCCTCCCGCTTGAGAGGCAAGCCACTGCGCCACAGACGCTCCTCAAACTTTTTTCAGACAATAATAATAATGTACTTCTAGCCGAATTTCGACTACAGTGGCCCATCTCAACAGAGATAAGCCGACTGCGCGGGAGATATTATAGTGCACAAGTGTGTGCGCAATACACAGGTGCACTCTCTGTTTCTTCACTCTCATAATTCGGTGAGACGGCAGTCCATGTCGGACTGCCGTACCGTAGACCGTAGAATGATCAAGCGCAGACCAATGGCTTAACGTGCTTTCCGAGGCACGGGGGTGTTAACACCACCAACTTCCTGACTTCGGAGCTGTTTGAGTTTATTCAAGACAGAAAAACTCAACACTTTCGGCCCGACCCGGGACCTCGTGGATAGTACCCAGCGTGCTGACTACTAGACCAGAGTCAGTCTAACTATAATCTTGTCGAACTATAAAGAAAACTATTCCACTAGGAATTCCTTCAAAAGCCAGGGGCGCAGCTAGCTCTTTCAGAGGCGTTGTCTCAAAGGGGGTGCTCAGTAGCACTGCTTCTAGGCATGGACTACAAGGAGGGCATGAAGAGGGACACAGCAGTATACTCTGACGAGCCAGATAGGGCTCAACAGGTATGCAGTACAGGCACAGAATAATAAACAGAGATCGGAGTAGGTAGATCGATTTTGGGGTCAATGACCGCTTACCACTGACCTCTATAATACAAGTACGCTGGACTAAACGTTCTCTAAGAAATGATAGATAATTTTTGTGCCGAATCAAAGCGCCCCCACCGAGTGTACACGGACCTAAAATGGAGTAATTTTCATATGTTTATGTCAACTCTCATTAGTTCCGTGGACGGTCACCTTGGACATGCCTCCAATATTCCGTAATCTCAAAAGTATAAGACATGGTATTCTAGTTGTAAAAATAAAAACAACAAAGTTGTGTAAAGTATTAAACAAAGTAATTATCGATGACATTATGTTATAAACTGGAGCATTGCGTTATCGGTTCTCCAAAAAAATGGCATATCCATTAGAGATGGGTCGTCGACGTTTTTACAGTCGACGTAACTAGACCGTTAAATTTCGTTCATGGACTGGTCGATAAACTAGTTAAATTCGTCGACTATTACCGTTGAATTAAACTTTAGATTTGACGATTAAACTAGACTAGATGGATGACACTTTGCGGTTGGCTTAAGTTTTAGAAATTTTATTTTAATAATTTAAGATCTTATTCCTCTTAGTTTAGAGTTTACTTAAGATTGTTTCAACTGGAACGAATGACTCGTCGCGTCGACCCGTTTATTAGTTGTAATAACGTGCCTATTGCGTTATAGTTTACTTTGGTTTGTTTCAACGAGAAGTAACGTAATAAGCGGCCACTTTAAAGAGTCGACGTTGCGTTGCGCATTGATAAGAACGTGGGGACTACACGTTTAGTCGTTTACGAATTTAACTAGTCGATCAGAGAACGGTAGACCGTCGAAGCGTTGATTGCACGTCGACGGGTTATTTTAACTAGTCCGACTATTTAACGCTCATGCCTAAAATCCATACTATTCCAGCTCTTTCCAAGTACAGTCGGAAGCACGTCAGGTTACCCATGTGAACAACGAAAATTGCTTTTATTACGTAGGAAATAGGGGCGCTCTCAAGGTCAAAGTGGGGTAGTCTGTCGTGCGGCTGCGTGTCCATCAAACTAATCACCCTACTCCAATCTCTGATAATTATGATAATAATTAATTGTCACTACAATCACACAAATTACCTAGCCCCAAACTAAGCGTGAGCTTGTGCTATAGCGACTAGGATAACTGATAGACATACTTATATACGTTTATACATCCATGACGTAGGCACAGATGCTCGTGCTCATCACACAAACATTAGCCCCTTGCGGGATTCGAACCCGCACCTTTTTTTGTGATTTCGATGTTGGTCCCATAGTAAAAGTTGATGTGTAAGAACAGCAGAATCAACCCCTAAAAATATAGTTGATATTTTAGACTCTGTTTTAATTTATTAATTCATCTAAGTTTAGAAGGAATTAATTACATACGAAGATCACACATAAAGAAAATTGGCATAAATCGACCCAATAGAGACACCGTACTAAGTGAGTCACAGTAAATATAAATATCACTTTATTAGCGGGCTTTTGTATGATTTTATGGTAATTTAAAAAGCAGGGAATTAAAATTGGAAATATTTTCAGAATGTACAAATTAGTAACTACTAAACGTCTTCAAGGATGCAAAAACAAAACGAACGACGTGAACTTTGACGTGTCAGTCAAAAATGAAGTATATGTTTTATATCAAACGTCAATGTTGACCGGATCATACATTGTTTAAATGTCAATCCGACATAATACACCAAATAAAATGTCGTTCAATGTCAGTTATATTATTTTTTCCTCTATACAGTTTTAGGGTTTTCACCAAAGACTAAAAAATGCCAGCATTTGGGGCTGAGCATCAAAAACTTTTGCCGTTCTTCTTTTTGTACTAAAAAAATATTTATTTTCATTCTGGTTATTTCAGCTCAGTTCATTTATAGAGAAATGGACGTCCCCACCTCTACAGCTGACCTCCCAAACGCCTCCTTCTGGGACCCCCTGCTATTACTTCAAGCAAATGAATTTGACGGCTACAAGAAAACAGTACATACCTATATTGAATGAATATTCAACCAATAAAAGCTTTATTTAGAATTTTTGACTTTTATTTAGGCCCTAGATTTGCTAATCCAGGCTTGCGCAAATGGGCCATCAACTCAGATCATAGCCTTGCGCTAGTCCGATTTTGGTAAACCGGACTGGTGCAAGTGGTCCTTCGGAATTAGCAAATCCAGACTTTCGCAAATGGGTTTAAATATAGATAATAGGACTTGAACAAATCCAGATTAGCTGATCAAGACTTGCGCAAGTGGGCCTACGTGTTAGTTTAGAACTTTAGAGCTAGAATGTGAGCTAACTAATCAAAGAAAAACGTGTCACATTGCCCACAAACATCACTTAGCTCAATACAAATTTACCGTGTTGGCAAAACAACACACACGTGTCGAAAATAAAAATATTTTTAAAAACATACTTTCAAAAACTTGAGCACTGATGCAACAAAAAATCCGTATATAACTTATAATTAGTACTTTGAAAACAGGAACCCGACAAACCTAAGTCACAGAATAAGTACTAGTAGCACAGAATAAGTTCTAGTACTCCGTACAGAAGTTTGAGTTTACAATGAAATTCAAAGAAATATCTACCTACTCAATGTCGTCAACGATATGGTGTAATTTTGTTCGCCTCAAAATCAAGCACATTTTTGTTTAGACACCTAATGAAATTCATTGCAAGATAATTTCATTCATATAACTCTGGAATATAATTCATAATCATATACACTAAACCTATCATGCGACGCGATAGGGTTGACTGCAAAAAGAAGCTACTAACGCCATCTGGCGCAAAATTCTAGCCTCAGATCAATATTCATTCATCTGAGATTCTTGCACTTTATTCATGCTCGTCCTGCCAGCAACGTAGTGCCTCGTGCCGCCGATGAATAAAACGCGCGAGCGTGTCGCTGCTCGTTAGCGACACTGCGATGCCCAAGTCCATTAGCCCACCGTGTGGGGTCGCTGCGCGTAGGTACGCGCAGCGACCCCACACGGTAGCCTACCTAGGCTACCTAACACTGAGAGTTACACTGGCCTGTTAGTAGCTACTCCGCCTAAGTCCAAACAATAAAAGTGACTTGCCACAGATTTCCACTTTAAAAATCTGTGAACCTTATCTCGATGCAACAAACCTTTATTAAAATTAATTCAACGTTTGTGTCAGACAATTTTGTTTAAGTATACTGAAGCAGGACACCCTTCCAATTCACAGTATGATTGAAACTTGGTAAGTCCACATGATTGAAAAGTCATAAAACCATTGATGCATAACTGCTTTTGGTAGTAAAATACGAATAAAGAAGCTAGTAACAACACAATCTTGAAATATGAAACTTATTTATTTGCTATGCGGTATGTATTTTATTTTCATTTGATTTTGAAAGACATGGCATGTTAAGATAAATGATTAAAAAGATATACAGCGTCCCAAAAAGAGCGTCCAGACTGACACCGGAGATAGCTTAGATAATATATAATTTATAAATGAAACACACGACTAATAACATTCTCATTGTTTGGGAGATAATGCCACTTTCTCGTAGTTTCCTTGTACGAATATTTTAAGCAAGTGGGTTATCTCCCAAACCATGACAATTATAGTCATATCATAGGTATTATTATTAATTAAAATAAATAATAATAAATTGTTTCAACAAACACACCAATTACCTAGCCCCAAACTAAGCTTGAGAGCTTGTGCTATGGTGACTAGCATAACGGATAAACATACTTATATACATTTATAAACATCCATGACTTAGGTACAAATGCCCGTGCTCATTACACAAACATTTGCCCCTTGCGGGATTCGAACCCGCAACCGCCTGGTTTAGAAGTCCGGGGCGCGAACCACTACACCGACGGTCGTTAAAGGTCTATTTCTAAGCCATCTACACTTCTACAGTGTCAGTCTGGACTCTGGTGTGCTATTTTTGGACAAAAAGTGGCATTATATCCCAAACCAAAAGACTTTTTAGAGTTTATCTGAAAGGTCTGGCTGAGCTATCTCCAGTGTCGGTCTGGCGTGCCATTTTTGTGATGTGACACCCTGTATACGGAGAGTGACTGCCTCGTTGGTCTAGTGATCAGCACGCTGGGTACTATCCACGAGGTCCCAGGTTCGAATCCCGGGTCGGGCCGCGAGTGTTTGGGTTTTTCTGTCTTGAAATTACTCAGACACAGCTCCGGAGTCAGGAAGTTGGTGGTGTTAACACCCCCGTACCTTGGAAAGCACGTTAAGCCGTTGGTCCTGCGCCTGATCTCTCTACGGTCATGTTGGACTGCCGTCTCACCGAATTATGAGAGTGAAGAAACAGAGAGTGCACCTGTGTATTGCGCACACACTTGTGCACTATAATATGTCCCGCGCAGTTGGCTAATCTCTGTTGAGATAGGCCGCCGTAGTCGAAATTCGGCTAGGAGGATATTATTTATTATACGGAGAGTAAAGGGGCTTAGCCACCGCAGTATCAGCTGTATCAATGATATAGGGCCCCCGATAAATATGGATACAAGAGGACCCTGGACGAGATGCCATTTATTCTACAGCGAATAATGTGTATGCAATAACCACATGATGTTTCGATGACTTAAATAGTAGAATAGATTGTATGTTACCTAGGGGCCCAAAGGGGGCCCTCGAATGCTTCCGAGGGCCTACTACGCCACTGGAACGTAGTCGAAAAATGTCTTAGTTAAACATTAAAAAAATCGATTCAAAAATTTGCGTAATCATTACTACAAATTAGCCAAAAACCCTGGCTGGTTTAATACCACACAAATTACGCGTAGATACGTAATGAATCGGTCAACCTTCGACAAACCTGTGTCGCTCTAAAGTTTCTTTGACTGAAATCACTTTTTCCCCATTTTGAAGACTTGCAAGCTTAGGGAACACAGTTATTCATTCACTCATTCAGCCATTAATTCATTAATCATTCATTCATTGGCGCATTGCACGCGCACAAATGACTGATATGTGAATGACCGATAGATCGATAGTTCCTTTTACCCATGTCGCGTTCGGGTGACGCTCCCATTTCATATCTTATTTCTTTTAAATAATATATGAACTACATAGTAATATAGTCCATGACAAGCATCTCCGTGCTTCGGAAGGCACGTTAAGCAGTTGGTCCCGGCTAATATCTGTTGATATTAGTCGTTAAGCCTAGCCAGAGGCCCTACGGCTTGATAACATCTGACAGTAAGGTAGTCACTTGCCTTACAGACACCCCTACATCAATCCGCACTGAGACCGCGTGGTAGAGTATGGCTCGTACCTCCTCATAGTTGAGGTGAGGCCTTTGCCCAGCAGTGGGATCTATATAGGCTAACTTTCCTTTTTTACTTTACTTTTATTAACTAAATTTTTTTAGCACTAAGTATACTATAATTTTTAGTATAGTGTAACTTATATAAATAAGAAAAAACACTGTGAGTGTTAAAAAATATTAAAAACTATTGGATAGCGAAAGCGTCATCATTCAAGTTGAATTTATTCTGTAAAGAATAACTACTTGGCCCACTGCTGTTGCAATGCAGCTCGGGTAGATGTCGCTGCCGTCACGCAATGACGTAAGACAAAAGAGACCAAGAATTTCACACGGTTGGATGAACACAGTAGCTCAGTTGGTAAGAGCGTTGGCCCGGTTAGCCAAAGGTCGTAGGTTCAAAGCCTACCTGTGTGCGAATTTTTGGTTTCTTATTTAAACTTATCTAAGTATACATTTTTTGGTAGATTTAAGTTGTTACTTCAATTTTATTATTAGCACAAACTTTTAGCGCTGCCAATTCTGACCCACTCCGAAAATAAAACAGGCAAATGGAAAAAGAAGGCCTTTAGTAAATCTTATATAGATTGTAAGAATATTACTTGTCCTGCTATCGAAGACCCTGTGTGTGTCAAGATGAAGTTCAAAAATGCTAACATTACGAGCAAACCGACATACATATTGATGATAAACAAGTGTGAACTAAAGTACATGAAATGTCATCAACGTACGTATCTACTGAAGTAAAACTATTACTATTTAGCGATGGGCGTTTATTACTAAATTAATCGAATTATTCGAATGGTCTCTGTAATGGAATGTATTCGATAAGCAACAAACACAACCAAACAACACGCAACAACAACCAACAAGCAAAACCAAAGCGCGCGGTACGCAGGCCGTACTACTAACTACTAAAATGGACGAAATATATATATATTTATTTATATATATTTCGTCCATGCTACTAACGAATGAATCGTCATTCGTCGCGTCGATTTATCATTCGTTCGCTGCCTGTCTTGTGGGCACAGTCGCGGCAATTCGATCGAATGTATCTAAAGGCAGAGTATAGATTATCATTCGATTGACGATTTTTTTTTTCGAATTACTAAATCGATATTTTGAATGGTCGATTGTTGATTCATTCGATTTTTTTTCGAATCATCGCCCATTGCTCTTACTATTATTTACATAGTTGTAGGGGGTGTCCAGTAATTGGGGGATTAGGTTTTGAGATTGTTTTTTTAAAGTTTTATATATATTTTTAGTAAAAAATGATTATTAATTTTGATGTGAATATTTAGGAGTATTACAACAAAACCATAAATATACTTATATATAATATTTGTAAAAATGACCATACAAAATATATATAATTCATTTTATATCTCGAAAATGGTAAGACTTTCACTTCAAAGAAATTGGCATAACATGTAGGGCAAGATGATTGGACTGGACACCCTGTATTTTTTCAAAGCAATAAATTTTTATATAATTTTAATTTTTTTTATAGATGTTGACGGAGCTGTTGTTCAAATGAAATACTGCGACCACAATCATTTTACGAAAAGTGGTAAATAAAACAATTTAAATATATTTATAACTAACGCAATAAGATACTACTAAATGAAGTATTTTTATTTTTTATTATGCGACACTGGACTCGGGTCCAACTCGCCAAAGACACCAAAGTTAATTATAGTAATTATTTAATTTAATTTAATTTTACTAACATAGTTTTTAAGAGTAAATTGTTACTAACACCTATGGACATGTTTCCTAAATAAATACATTTTGTTTTATTTTTACAAGTTTTTCTATCGTTCCAGATAAACCAAAATTGTCTACTAACAAACGACCCAAGAGAAGTGCAGTTTATGGTAAAATTTACATTTACAATAAATATATAACTACTAAATTTTAATAAAATAATCTTTTATTCAATAATACTTTAAACCATTGCGAAATTGACTAAAACCCTTTTTTTAAATTAGGTCTTATTAGTTAATCCAATATTTCAACATGATTTTTTTCTTTTAATTTTTACACTATTTTTCTTCATATCTATACTAATATTATAAAGAGGAAAGATTTGTTTGTTTGTTTGTTTATTTGCATCGAATAGGCTCCGAAACTACTAGACCGAATCAAACGAAATTTGGCACAGAGATAGTTTGAGACACTGGGAAGGACATAGGCTACTTTTTGTCGCGACATACAATCATCAAGGGGGTGAAATGGCGGATGAAAATTTTGGTTGGAAAATCCGACTTTTGGCGCGGGTGAAGTCGCGGGGAACTGCTAGTATTTTATAATTTTTAGATTCAAAAAATGAGCAAACTAAAAAAGCGAAAAGTAAAGTCTCCTCTAACTCCAAAAAACTGCGTAAAGGCAATAGCCAAGCAAAATTAGATTATAAAGCCAGACCCCTGACGCCGGCAAAAGTGAAATATCTAAGGAAAGAAAAATCGGACCCAGCGACGAATGTAAATGATGAAACACGGTATGAAGAAGTTGATGAGACGCACGAGAACCAAGAGAATAATGGACAAATGAACCAAGGTACTAAATCTAATAATAATAATAATGTGCTCCTAGCCGAATTTCGACTATAGTGGCCAATCTCTGCAGTGATTAGACGCGGGAGATTTTTTAGTGCACAAGCAAGTGTGATTGCAATACACAGGTGCACTCTGTTCTTTCACTCTCATAATCCGGTGAGACGGCAGTCCGACATGACCGGAGTGTGATCAGGCGCAGGACCAACGGCTTAACGTGCTCTCCGAGGCACGGCGGTGCAAACACCACCAACTTTCTTGCTCCGGAGCTGTGTCTGAGTTATGTAAGACAGAAAAACCCAACACTTTCGGCCGACCCGGGACCTCGTGGATAGTACCTAGCGTGCTGACCACTAGACCAACGATCTATACATAAAATAAATCTGTAAAGGTCAAATTCTGTACATTGATTAATCATCCTCCTAGCGTTATCCCGGTTGAGCACTCGCAAGCGAGGACCCAGGGTCCGCTGACCATGATCCAGGATGTGGCAGATCAGGTAATTACAGTGGAGCGACTGCCATCTGACCTCCGTGACCCTGTTACCAGGGGAACCTGACCAGTTTTGTATCATGGTTACACATGCAGTTGCCTGTACATTGATTGATTTAAAAAAAAACAGGCCCAGGCCTCAGTTTAGGTCAGTAGAGTACTAAAATATAGTTTTTGAAATTTTTGCCTGTATGTATGTATGAGGTCTTGAACGTTATACTAATCTTGATGCACCTACCACAGTTTAAACATGTTGTATATTGTTGTATGTTTCATATCAATAGTACCTAATAGTACATCAAGGGTTAAAAGTTGACCCCTCTGTGCCAACTTCACGGGACATGATGGGAGGTCATGATGACTGGACGGTTACGGGTGTACAATTTATTTCACTTAAAATAAATTACAGGTGGCGGTACATTGATTTGTTTTTTGTATGTAACAATAATAAACTTTATATTTTAGGAAACATGTTTGCACAAAATATGTTCGGAAAAAATATGTTTGGAAGCCTCGAAAAAATGTTTAAAATCGCTCAGAAAGAGGCGAGATCAGATAATAATGATGAAGAAGCGAATGATAGTGGTAACAAGGAAAAACTGCAGAATAGTAACGGTAACAACTAGATATAATCTTGCTTGACCCATCCATACTAATATCATAAATGCGAATGTGTGTCTGTAGCCTGTTACAAGGGTGCGGGGTAGATGAGAAAGGGGGTTGTGATTTGATTGGGTGGTTTGAATTTTGAATGAAATGCTAATTTCGAATTTTAGAATTTCACAATTCAAATCACTCATTTATCTAATATACCCAATAATTATAGTCATCCTAGCGTAATCCCGGTTGTGCACTCGCACGCGAGGGCCCAGGGTCCGCTGACCATGATTCAGGATGTGGCAGATTGGGTTATTACAGTGGAGCGACTGAGGTTTCCTCATGATGTTTTCCCTCACCGTAAGATCATCGGTTTACATAACTCGGAAAAAGTCATTGGTACATGGCGGCACGTGGGATTGAAACCGGCACCTCCCGCATGAGAGGCACTACCTACGCCACCGACGATCTAAATCACCCAGTGAAATCACAAATATTGAGCCAATTGGCTCAACTTTGCATTCAAATTTTGTACACGCATGACGCTTTTCACAATGAAATCACATATATTGTGCCAATTGGCTCAATTTTGCATTCAAATTTTGTACACACATGACATTTAACACGTATGCATGCATGTCCGCTCGGTGCATCTCGAATCTTTACGCAGTAGGAGATACATATTATCGACCTCTTTTTTAATACATTATCATTGCCATTATGTATCATCATCATCATCATCATTCGCTTGCCCTGTTCCCATTATATTTGGGGTCGGCGCAGTATGTTTTTCTCTTCCATACAATCCTATCACTCGTCATTGACTCATCCACTCCTTCATAATCATATCATGCTTTATACAGTCCATCTATCTCTTTCTAGGTCTTTCCATTATGTATGTAAATTGAAAATATAGCAAGCTTAACAGATTTTAGGGGTCCGTACCCAACGGTTGAAAACGGGACCCAATTACTAAGCGTCAGCTGTCTGTCTGTCACCAGACTGTATCTCATGAACCGTAATAGCTAGACAGTTGAAATTTTTACAGATTTCTGTTTTCGCTATAACAACACATACTAAAAACAGAATAAAAATAATATTTAAGGGATGACCCATACAACAATAGTAGATTGTTATACAAGGGCCGAAAGTGAACATTCCACTCGAGAAGTTTCTGGCGCTCGAACGAAGTGAGAGCGCCAATAGCTCGAGAGTGGAATGGGTGTTTTCAACCGAGTTAAACATACTATTTTTCATTTCGACTGTAAGGATAGAAATAGTGTATCGATAGATTCGATAGTTGAGGCAAAAGCAATAGTATCCATAGAATATCAATAGTATCGATAGTCCTTTGATAGTTGAGGCAAAAGCAATAGTACCGATAAAATATCGATAGTATTGATAGAGTATCGATAGTTGAGACAAAAGCAATCGTATCGATAAGATATCGATAGTTGAGGCAAAGGCAATAGTATCGATAAAATATCGATAGTATCGATAGTCTACCGATAGTAATGGTAGTATCGATAGTAGTGAAAGTATCGATAGTATCGATAGCTCCGTTAGTATAAATACTAATATTAATATTAAATATCTACACTATCGATAGCTGATACAGCTCTGACTATTGCAATAACTATCGATGCTCTCGATAGTGGCCTTTTATTCAATAGTAGGAGTATAAAATAGGAGGGAAAAGCTATTTCCCACCCGGCTATCTACACACAAAAGTTCAACTTTCCGAACAGGTGAGATAAAAATTACTTTTTTTTGTATTGTAGGTAAAGAGTCCAAAAAACAAAAATTATTCAAAGGCACCATGTATGATGAGAAAATGCTTAACGACGATATTTTACAATTAAAAGCGAAGAAAGGCAAGGAAACGTCTGAAAACGGTACGTAACCTACCGTCAAACTCCGCAACCGAATTTCAACCTAATGTCAATCACATAGAATTCATTTTTTTAATAGACTTTGATAAGGTTAAAGGTGCTTGTGGCGCAGTGGCGGCAGCGCTTTGGTAGTGATACCAAAAGTTAAGGAACCCACGGCGCGGTCGTGATTGGATGGGTGACCATTCCGACCATTAAAGAGACGACCATGACAAGCATCTCCGTGCTTCGGAAGGCACGTTAAGCAGTTGGTCCCGGCTAATATCTGTTGGTATTAGTCGTTAAGCCTAGTCAGAGGCCCTAGGGCGGCTTGATAACTTCTGACAGTAAGGTTTGTCACTTGCCGTACAGACACCCCTCCACCAATCCGCACTGAGCCCGCGTGGTGGAGTATGGCTCGTTCCTCCTCATAGTTGAGGTGAGGCCTTTTCCCAGCAGTGGGATCTAATAGGCTGACTTTACTTACTTTACTTTTTTGATAAGGTTGATGTTATTGTTTATTCTTGTTTTATTATTCTAAATCCTACATACTGCGGAGAGGCTATAACATTATATTTAATATATAATATATACAGTGTGTCCGGGTTTGAACTAGCGATAATTTAGGTACATTTAATTCATCAAATATTATCGACAAACGACCCCCCTATTGGGTTGTAACTCCCCTCCCTCTTTAAATGGCAGCCATTTTAATTATTAAAAAAAAACTATTTCTATAGATCTCGAGGCCCTAAAAGTTATGAAAATTATTAATTTAAAAGGTAACGCTATCGCCTACCAAGTGGAATAAAGATCAATTCAAAAATTTTAACCATATTAGTCATGGAGGAAAAAAAAATATTTATAAAAAATCTTGCAAAAAGATTTATAACAGTTAAATAGTTTTATTAAACGTTTTACAAAACTAAACCCAAAAATGCAGTTTTTTTTTAAATGTATTTTTCATTAGGATTATGTCTCTAAAATGAGATAAATAGAAGGCCCTTAAATTATCGCTAATCGAAATCTGGACACACTGTATAAATAATAAATTGTTTCAACAAACACACCAATTACCTAGCCCCAAACTAAGCGTGAGCTTGTGCTATGGTGACTAGGATAACGGATAGACATACTTATATACATATAACCATCCATGACTTAGGTACAAATGCTCGTGCTCATCACACAAACATTTGCCCCTTGCGGGATTCGAACCCGCAACCGCCTGTTACATCATGCTCTACTATGTGCCAAGAGTTTTTCAAGTTAAATTGTTGCTATTTTCGAATTTTGGTTTTGAATTTTTATTATTTTTGAGAGCCTTACTAACATCCATACTAATATTATAAATGTGAAAGTGTGTCTGTCTGTCTGTCTGTTACCTCTTGACGCTTAAACCCCTAAACCGATTGAGATGAAATTTGGTATGAAGACAGTTCGAGACCCTGGAAAGGACATATAAAATCATTAAGTGAAATGGGGGATAAAAGTTTATGTGGAAAATCCAACTCTTGCGGGGCCTAGGCGCGGGGAACCACTAGTTTTAAATAAAATATAATATTGATTTGGTGCTTGGAATATTTAAGAGTATTGAGTAGTTGCTCGATTTTATTAACGGCAACACGCAGACGCTTGAAATATTCACAGAATATTAAGTTATTAAACATTAAAAAAATATATTAAATTAATTATATATAGATATTTAAGGGGGGCTCCCATACAATCGTAATTATTTTACCATTTAAAAACTAAAAAAGGTTATATAGGTACGGATCCCTTCGTGCGCGAGTCCGACTCGCACTTGGCCATTTTTTTTCAATACTTAATTCTGTTTTTTTTTCAAATGTTTTAGATAATAATGAGGAAAAAGAAACACAATCCAATGGAAAAGGTGGAAGCAAAGAGATCGTCATGTTTAACGATAAAAAAATTATGGACCGTCCTATGTTTGATGCCAACAAAGATTTCAGCGCACCGATGTTCGGATCACCGGAAGTCAAGAATGACGCTGAAAATGGTAACTACACTCGCTAGTACTTCCATATTCAATTCAATTCAATTCAATATATATTTATTTCAGACAAAGTCCATAGTGTTAGTAACAATAATCTTATGCTAATGTTAGTAAGGGTTAAAAGTAACAAAAGACTAAAATAAATTAAAAACACATGACTCACTTCAGCGCAAGTCCATGAGACATTGCGCTGCAGCGATTCATGTACGCACAGTCCATCCTGTCCGCAATCATGTTCAGGATACTGTTGGTGCTGGCCCGCACCTGGCGCACTAGGGATGCACATCTTTTACGCATTGTCGCATAGAAGCAGTCTATGCGTGCTTCTGCAATCATCCCTGAGGCACTACAGAAGCGGGGCAGCCCCAACAGCACCCTGAGGGCGTTGTTGTATTGCACTCGTAGGGCGCTGTAGGCTCGTTGGGTATAGATGTTCCACAGGCTACATGTGTAGAAAGAGGTGCAGTATGCTATGAAGAGTGTAAGTTTAACTTGGTGAGAGCAGCGTGCAAACCTGCGGGCAATCATATAATCTTCTTTTTTTACGTCAGGAAATGCCTTACGCACCGTACCTTACTGTCGGGAAACGGAAAGGCGTGTGTGGGACTCCCCCGGACCCGGGTATACTCACTAAAACCTGACGACGCCCGCCGCATGTGTTGGATGTGACAGCAGGGGCCGCGGTACCTCGTCAGTCCCGCGACTCTGCCAGCGGCAACGTCCGCCCTCTGAATCAGAGGGCGGTTCTCCACAGAGGGTAGCGATGGGTGATTATTACTAAATTAATCGAATTATTCGAATGGTCTCTGTAATCGAATGTATTCGATAAGCAACCGCAGTCATTCGATTATTCTTTGATTATGCGGCGAGCAATACTACTAACGAATGAATCGTCATTCACCGCGTCGATTAATCATTCGGTCGCTGCCTGTCCTGTGCGCGCAGTTGCGCATTATTATTCGATTATTTTTTTTACGAATTACTAAATCGACATTCGATAGCTCGAATGGTCGATTATCGATTCATTCGATTATTTTTTTTCGAACAATCGCCCATCGCTAACAGAGGGGAGCGGATATGGTATCCGGTACCCCCACTCCAGACGGCGCACTGAGCGTACAGTGCACCGTCTCTCAGGAGGGTCCCTGGTGATTGGGCAGAGGTTTCCCCACACCGTCTGCCCCAGACCCTCCCGTCGGAGCGCCGCTCGTTCTGGCACCGCAGCCCGAGCGCGCGCCCCGCGGGACTTTCATATAGTCTGACCCAACTTCCTGACTCCGGAGCTGTGTCTGAGTTATTTCAAGACAGAAAAAATCAATTTTAAACACTCTGAAATTCCGGTCACCAATATTACCAAAAATGTTTACTAAAAACGCTGCAAAAAATAAAACAAAATCTTAATCTCAATAACGGTAAATTTTGTATATGCATGAGGGAGGGTGCGCATGGATTTGTCGAACTATTTACGAGCTGGATTGTAAAACTTTCATACCGTATTATATTTTTATAACTTAAGCAATTATTTTTAAGAAATTAAATGAAATTTCACTTACAAAAATTATTAGCAAGCACTTGCAAAAATTCGTTGACTGACTAACGTCCTCCGTAGCTTAGTTAGTAAGAGCACTCGCCCGGATAGCGAAGGGACGTGGGTTCGAGTCCCACCGGATGACACAGTAATTCAATTTACTTTATATACCGAATTTGTGATTTATTAACGAATGATTGATCGAAAAATCAGCACTAAATAAATAAAAACTTATCCTAGACGATAATCGAGCGCAACTGAGCGGATCGAAGAATGACAAAAACCAACTGGCGGGCAGCCGAGGCACCGAATTGAAAGATGTAACAAGCGCGGAAAATGGAGAAGGGGTGGTCCTAGAGGGTGGACCCAAGCCAGAGAATCGTGAAAGTAAGTAATAATTTACCTATAAAATTCATAGAAATACATTTATTTCTGTACATCGGCTCGCAAGGAGCACTTATACACGTCCCAACGTATAAAGAACCCTACCACTAATTCGGGACACTTATGGGCTAGTGCTGAGAAGAAGCAGCAAAGAAACTCAGTCCCTATTGTCATAGCCTCTTTTCAGTTTTACAAGATTTGTGTTACTTATAACTATTACATACATTTTTATCATTGTCATTTTAAAATACATTTATTTTGTAATATATTTTTTATATTTTGTAATATAAAAAATAAAATACATTTAACAATTGTTTTAAATTTATGTATAGGTAATTGAACAATATTATCAGGTAGCTTTTTAGCTATACATATACATAGGTATATTAAAACTGTAGAAGGTTGAATTCTGTGCATTGATTTAAAAAAAAAAACACCTCCCAGGTCTTAGTTTAGGACAGTAGAGTACAAAATAGTTTTTGATTTTTTTGTCTGTATGTTAGTTATGTGGGTCTTGGACGTTATATACTGGAAATCTGCTTAACTAATCTTAATGTACTTACTACAGTTTAAAGATGTATACTCCTGGTTGTAATCTAGGATAGGTTTCATCTCGATAGTAATAGTAGATCCCGAGATACAGATTGACCCCTCTGCGCCATACTTCACGGGACAAACAGGAGGTCATGATGACTGGACGTTTACGGGTGTTCCATTCTTTTCACTCGAAATAAATGACAGGGCCCTATTTCACGAAACTTATTAGACTAATAATATGAGTCCATGAACTAATATTTTTTACAAGTTTTGTTTACTACAATATTTTGATTTGTTTGTGTACCCTATTGATACTACGCCGCGCGCACTCACACGCATACCTGCCTTATTTTTATTTGTTTAAAACGTACCGTGAGAACCCCGAAGATCGAGTCGACATCAAGATGTTCCCTATGACACATGTACTAGACTGACCAGAGTGCTTTCGCCGCGTGTGTATCCTGTGAAGCTCCTTACAGACATTTTGAGTGATTGTGGCCTGTGAAGTGATACCTGAACCCTGAAAGCGAGATGCGGCAAGTACCTAGCTATAAGTGCTCAGACCTGACTGATTTTCCACTTATCATTATCGCCCTCCACGTGTAATCCACTGCCTAAACTCTCAAACAAGTTTACAAGTGTGCGTTTCTCGAAGCTACGGTAGTAAAATATTAGTTACTAGTTGCCAGCTAATAAATATTAGCAAAAATTACTAGAGTAAATTCGGTTTGGTTTCTCGAAAAGAAATGTTTTAAATACACTTGTAAATTACACTGATAAAGCTATTAGTCTCAGAAGGCTTGTAAAATATATTAGCTCAAACTATTAGACTTACATTTACAAGTTTCTTTTTATAAAATATGGGTTTTTAACCGAACACAAAATATGTCAATTACCTACTTTTTAAATTTGGCATATAATAGTTCAAGGAGTAAGTAATCTGTACCTTAAGGATTATCCTTCATTAACGGGTCATCCTGTATATTCTGAGTATAATAGAGTTGACTGCCTCGTTGGTCTAGTGGTCAGCACGCTGGGTACTATCCACGAGGTCCCGGGTTCGAATCCCAGGTCGGGCCGAGAGTGTTTGGGTTTTTTCTGTCTTGAAACAACTCAGATACAGCTCCGGAGTCAGGAAGTTGGTGGTGTTAACACCCCCGTGCCTCGGAAAGCACGTTAAGCCGTTGGTCCTGCGCCTGATCTCTCTACGGTCATGTCGAACTGCCGTCTCACCGAATTATGAGAGTGAAGTAACAGAGAGTGCACCTGTGTATTGCGCACACTTATAGTGCACAAGGCACTATAAGTAATATCTCCCGCGCAGTTGGCTAATCTCTGTTGAGACTGGCCGCTGTAGCCGAAATTCGGCTAGGTGCTAGGAGGACATCATCATATTCTGAGTATTTTTATGTTTCAGCCTTCGACGATGACAAGTCTCCGCCGACAGATGGAAGTGAACCCGAACTTGAAAATACAGACAATAACAGGTCTGAAGAAGAAAAAGAACAAGAAGAACTTACTAACGCTAGCAAAATGGCTGCCGATGAAGACAGTAAGTATGTCGTAGGCTGGCCCGTAGCCAAATGGCAATCTTTTTGGAGCGAACTTCGCTATCGCCAGTGAAATGTCAAAATATGTATGCAAAAGTCACGTGATGTTTCGATGGCTTATGTCAGTTTCATACATTTTGTTAGCGATAACGAACTTGCTTGACAATAAATTTCCATTTGGGTACGGGCCAAGCCAGCAGTCAAAGACGCAATGGGCTCAACCAATATGCTTAATGCTAAATGTCTAAAACTAAATTTACGGTCAGTCTCTCTTTCTCTTCCAAGCAAAAAGAGACAGACTATTTTAATTTAGAAACGTCAGACTAAACAGCTGTACGTTGCTAAGGAAATCAGAGAACCCATAGACAATTTAGTAGGGATGTCTTTCGATGACGACTAAAGTTAGATGAAAACACGCAAAAACTTGTTTTGTTGTACGTAAGAAATCGCAATTAAAAATGACGTGTACAAATTATAAAATGTGTCTCATTTCGTTTGTTTGGCAGAGAAAGAGAGAGACTGTATATAAATTTCTGACACTCCCACTCACCGACGGAACACAGCAAGCTGCTTGGCGCCGGGCTCCGGTGGGAGGGTGGTAGCTACCAGGCGGCATACAAACTTCCACCCCCTTCTCACCCCCTTAAAGGATGTAACGGAGCCTACCACCGCTGTAAGGATCGTTCAGCCGCCATCACAAACTGGAGTTTGTGGTCTCGTTGCCCGGGGGGACCACTAGAAAGTAGATCTATCCCCACCCCATAATCATGCTTGTGTGATTCATCTAAGACTATGAAAGATTCCCAACATTATTTTGTCTATCGCCCACTTTGAAAATAGTTTTATAGCGCATTTCTTTACATTTTCTTATTTAAGTGAGCAGCTTTGTAACAGCACAGCACTAAAGTCGTTCACTCAAATATGGCGATGGAAATGCTATCAAAAATCGTTTGACATCGACCAAAATACAGGGGAAAATTGACAATATTTCATTTTTATAAAGATACTAAAATTCGAAAACCATTTCGAGATTTGGCGATGCTTAACACGTTAAAATATTTTAATATTTTTTACGCGAAATATTCAGAGATATTTTAAAAAAAAAACTGAAAGGTACTATGATATAGGCATTCTAAGGGTACATGCCTTTGCTTAGTTATCTGGTCTGACGTAAAAAGTATTTTACCATACATTAAATTTAACTGTCATTTTGACATTGACTTTTGACACTGACACTATGATGAGTGAGTGAGAGGAGAGATAATGGTGTGTTGTTCTTTAAAAGTATCAGTTCGATAGGAAGTCTATCTAGTTATCAATAGTTTCAGTGTAATAATTAAGGATTTCTTAAAAAATACACTGCATTCAAATAATTATATAGTTTGGTAAATAAGTCATAACAGTTTCTATATTTATATCATTTTTGCACTTGAAAAAATGACCACCAGAGGCGGGAATTGAACTCGCGTTCGTCGCATGCCGGGCGATTGCCTAACCTCTCGGCCACCCTGGCGTTGGCAGAGCCTGTCGAAATTATTATTATTATATTATATTATATCATATCATTGATGTTTCCCACGCCCACTTTGGTAAAGACTGATCTAAGAGATGATGATGATGATAACTCTAGGGTTGCCTCTTTCAGGTGAGGCCGATGACTACGAATCGGAGTGCCCTGACCGGTGCCCCACTAGGGCTGTCATGATCTGTGGCAGGTGCGAGCATGGAGTCTACAGGACTTTCCTTAGCATATGCCATATGAGGATGTTCAGTTGCCGGCATGCCAATGAGAGTGAGTTTTTTATGCCAATTCTTCATCTTATACTTTTAAACAATTCTTGTATATTTATTTATTTATATGTATATATTTGTGATCACGGAAACGGCTCTAACGATTTCGCTGAAATTTAGTATGTGGAGGTTATCGGGAGTGAAAAATCAAACTAGACTGGTCTTATGTTTGGGAAACGCGTGTTTTCAAGTTTCATGCGTGATCCTTACGCATTGTCCGACGCAGAATATGGTCGCTAATTTCGTTCCTGTAAGCATGAGCATCGTGGCGGAGTGCATAGGACGTTGAACTGAAGAAGTGGTGAAGACGTGGGCTCGAATCTCGCTCGGTGACGCATTTTTTTAAATAGGTCCAGTAGTTTCGACCCCTTTTCAATACAAACTAACAATTTAATCTTTTCTCTTATAATATTAGTGTAGATTTTTGTTGTGGTTACACGTTAAACAAAAAGTTTCGATTACAGAAATGGATTTGATCTCGCGGCATCCCTGCGTGGCTTCCGCCCCGTATCTTTCCTCCAATAAAGACATGAATTTGGACCCTAAAGGCAGGGTGGATCTGCCGGACGACCATGATAAGGTGAATAAAACATTATTATATATTTACCACCATAATGTCAGTAACGTAGATTGGAGATTTAGTGTTTTATTTAGTGTAGTAGATTTTTTAACACTTACATTGGTAATTTTATTTTTAATATGTTAAATAAAAATAAAATAACACTGAGTGTTTAAAAATATTTTAAAAAGCTAGTGATTTAAATATTAATGATATTTTCATTCTTTTCAAGATACTGAGATTCATCTACTGTCGGAGTAAAGGAATGGTCGGGGATGCCAATACGGCAAATGACAACAATAATGCGAACTACTGTAAGTACCTAACTTATTTACCGACATGTGCGAGTCGGACCCGCGCACTGAAGGTCCCGTAGGAAACAAAGTGTTTTTCTACGCGCGGTTTTTGTAATGTTTTTTTTACTTTACTTGTGGCCTATTATCTATGGCCACGCAGTTTCAATTTTTTCATACCTGATAATATAGTACATTCTCACGATCGAATTCCTTACACAAAAATAAACATTTTCAACGCGCTCCTTCTTGACAGAGCTTTTCATACATTTGCAAGGCATCAAGCGAATTTCGTTTTAAGGCTCATGTTCGTTTTAAGGTTTTGACTACGAAATATATGTTTGAAGAGGGGCTTGCGGAAGGGTGAGCCAACAAAGAATATTAGTGGTGGTGATAAATATACATATATTATTATAGCCCTCTTTTTTTATTCGTGATGGGTTTGCTCTTTTACGTGGTGCAGACAGAGTCGGGCTTACCTTTTAGAAGCCTGTTCACTCTGACTTTGAAGGTTTTTGGATTATAAATTACAAGCCAACGGATTACAACTATTAATCCTACGAAAACTCTGAAGCGGGTAGTGAGTTCTACAGGTTAGCTGTGCGCATTATAAATGTCGATGAGAAGCACTTAGTTTGTATTGTTGGAGCTCTAGTGAAAACGGTTCCATAAGAAAATATGGTGAGTGATATCCGTGATAAATATATTTCGTAGTCAAAATTGAGCTTTAAGACCTATGTCGTTCGTTAGGTCGATAGAAATGACTCAGAGGGCCTAGTGCGAGTCTTCATTTGTTACTTACACGCGCTCACGATCGACTGAGTGTCATAGAAAAAAACAGGTTTCGCAAACGTGCCGCTAGGGGCGCTGACCAAATTTCCATACAAATTTTCGTCACACGGGCGAAGGTGAGAGCATGAAAAAGCCCTCAGAGGCCTTACTCCAGTTGACGATGTCCGTATTTTCGAATGTAGCTGTCCCTTTCACTCACGACATAATGACAAAACGAACGAGCGTGATAGCTAGACTCGGAAATACGAAGATCGTCAACAAGAGTAGGGCACCAGAGCCGGTAGACAACATGCAATCTAGTCTAAAGCGAAGTTCGTTATCGCTAACAAAATGTATGAAACTGACATAAGCCATCAAAATATCACGTGACTTTTGCATACATTTTGTTGGCGATAGCGAAGTTCGCTATAGAAAGATTACATCTTGTCTAAGGGCCCAGGTCGGACGGATCGCACGTAAGAGGGACAACTTTCGCGCGCGTTCGGCATCGCGTCGGTCGATCCTACGCAATCGAGTGAAATAAGGTTACGCGACAGAAAGAGAGGCAAATATCCAGGTGTTTATATCGGTAGGCGGTCGAGGTTCCGTGAACTGAATTTGCACTTTATTGGGTCGAAGTAAGAGTCGCTTTTCACCCGACTGCGGAAGGAGGATTATGTTTTTTGAGAGATTTGTATGCGTGTATGTATGTGTAATTGTTAGGCACGCTCTATAGCCCAAACGGCTGAAAAGTTTTTGACATATGAGTTTTCGTTGAATTATCAGTATCAGTGATTTAGGCTATATACATTTTAAAAATGGCGCCCGCAAATGTAAACAAAGGGTGATGGGGGGGTTATTTTTTCCTTATCATAGCAATATCAAATGAAAGCCAGTGAAAAAGGACATAGGCTCCTTTTTGTCGTGATATAAAATCATCAGGGGGGTGAAATGGGGGATGAAATTTGTATCGAAAATCCGACTTTTGGCGCGGGCGAAGTCGCGGTGAACTGCTAGTTTTTTCAATTGAAATGTTTGCTTGTACTACTATTTATTATGAGGCTTTGTGCGCTGTTGACCGTAGCCAGGCCTGTGTATCTCCCCGCGTAGGTAGCAAAACGTACCTACGCGCGGCGACCCTTACTTAGGGGCTAAAACAAGTTGCGTGTCGCTACCGGCCAGCGACACGCTCGCGCGTTTTATTCACCGGCGGCCGCGCGGCTACGTTGCTGGCTGGACGAGAATGAATAAAGTACTAGAAAGAGGCGCTAGATGGCGTTAAAAGCTTCTCGTAGCAGTCAACCCTATCGCGTCGCGTGATATTACGTCACTGAATAGGTTTAGTGTATTATTATGAATCATATTCCAGAGCAATAAGTATGAAATTATCTTGCAATGGATTTTTGTAGGTGTCTACACGAAAATGTGCTT
This sequence comes from Pyrausta nigrata, assembly GCA_949316185.1. NCBI lineage: Eukaryota > Metazoa > Arthropoda > Insecta > Lepidoptera > Crambidae > Pyrausta > Pyrausta nigrata. The sequence continues at coordinate 4,309,911 of OX438964.1, read as the reverse complement.
GACTCTGAGGCGATCTAATTACGCCATATTGATGACGACATTGAGTAGACATTTCTTTGAATACAATTGCTAAGTCATACTTCTGTACGAAGTACTAGTACTTATTCTGTGCCGTAGGTTAACTTACCTCAGAAACCAGTTACTGTAATAATAATAATAGGCCGCAAAGCTTTCGAAAGGCAACCCTTGGAATGAAATGAAATTGGACCCAACAAGCACTTGGAATTTTCGCAAATTTAAAATCAAATATTTACCTGCCTGAGCACTTGGTATTTTTTATTCGGAATTTTTTTCTCTGTTTCAGTTCAAAGGAAATGTCATTACAATTCGAAGAAAGAGTTAAAATTAGATTACTTTAGCTATGGATATAAATAAATAAAAATAAGTTTTATTGGAGTTTTTATTGAATTTTTTTTAACGAAATGGTCAAGATGGGTTTAAACCCATTAAAAATCGACTGTTGCTTATTATTTATGATTTAGAAAAAAAAAAAATTTATTTTATTTGGAACATTACACATAAAAAGAAGCACATTTACTGTATATATTTTAAGCCATAGCTATCTATATGTGGAAACACGTAAATTGTTATTATTTTTGTAGTTAGCAATCAATTTATTTAAATAAGTCAGTTTTATCAGTATTTTTGTGCATGTCGTGGCAGCCTATAACTAAGGCAACACTTTAAAATGTATTTCATCGAAAATTGTGTACTGTGTGTGGTGTATGCTTTGTTGGTTGTCCTTAATCCATACTAATATTATAAATGCGAAAGTGTGTCTGTCTGTTTCGGTCTTTTACCTCTTGACGCTTAAACTACGGAACCGATTGAGATAAAATTTGGTATGGAGACAGTTCGAGACCCTGGAAAGGATATAGGCTCCATTTTGTCGCAATATTTAGGGGGTGAAATGGGGGATGAAAGTTTATATGGAAAATCTAACTCTTGCGGGCGAAGTCGCGGGGAACCACTAGTAAATAAATAAATTAAGCTTTTGATACTGTAGTGTTTGCCTAATAAAATAAAATAAAAATATAGTTAAACTAACAACCAGCCCCCGCTTTGCTCGACTCAAATTTAAAATATTAAATGTAGCCTATGTCACTCAGATTTTTTTTTGCATTCTGATTTTGAGATATTTTTTTAGTCTTGTAGCCTCAGACCAAATAAAAAAAGGATGACGGAGCGCGCCCAAACAATTCACTGAAGTGACACTTTAGTGTGTACAGTAGTTAAGCCTTTGACTGCTACGGAACTAGACACAATAGAATTATATTGTTTGGGGGTCACCGGTGACCACCATGGCGCTCAATGTGTTAAGTGATCCAGTACCTGAAAATAATTAACTCACAAATGAATGAAAATAATAAGTCTAGTACGAAGCTCTTTATTTCACTTGTATTTCAAATTAATAAGGATTTTCAAATAAATTTTGCACAATTTTTATTTAAAGATAATTTATTTTATTTATTTAAGGAAATAAACAGCACGACTGCATTTTAAATTATTTTGTGACCGAATGATGGCGCGACTATCACGTCAAAGGTTTGACAGGGCACTGGCGCGCGGTCGGCTTCCTATTTCGAAACTGGCTTCCTATTGCCGGCTTCACTTCTTTAGTACGCGAGGCTACGTCTACCTGATTTTATTTGGTCTGAGCCTGTAGCTTTTAAGGTTATTCGTTACAAACATACATAAATACAAATCTTTATTTTTAAAGATTTATAGGAGACGATTCTTATGTGCATTGTTTAAGGTTAAATTTAAGTTCAGTGCCTCTCTTTCTTTGTTAAGCAAACGAAAAGAGACAGGCTACAATCAATTAGAAACGTCAAACAGCTGGCCGTTGCTGAGAACATCACAGAATCCATAGACAATTTAGTAGGGATGTCATTTGTATAAAAATAAAATTAAAACACGCAAAAAATTGTAAATATACGTAAGAAATCACATCACTTAATTCGACGTTCTAAATTATTGTGTGAAAAATGTAATTTTATAAAAAAATGCCTAAAATTATAAAAATAATCATTGCCTTTTCGGTAGATCGCTCATAGAATGTGCCATGCCATTTTAACTTAGACCTTAACTTTGATCGCTGAATAAATATGTTTTCTTTCTTTTCTTTCTTTCATTGTAGTCTGTCTCTTTTCGTTTGTCGATCAGAGAAAGAGAGAGCCTGAACTTATCACATCTTATCACTCATCCCACTAATATTATAAATGCGAAAGTTTGTGAGTGTGTGAGTGTGTATGTTTGTTACTTCTTCACGCAAAAACTACTGAACGGATATGAATGAAATTTGGCACAGAGATAGATTATAGTCTGGAATAACATATAGGCTACTTTTTATCCCAGAAAAACACAGTTCCTGTAGGATATAGAAATAGTAGTTTACGCGGGCGAAGTCGCGGGCAACAGCTAGTCATTATATAATCTTGGACAGTCGAATCGAGTCCATTGATGTAGATTACACCCTCTATAAACAAAACAAAATAAATTGTACCATTCTCTATGAACAATTATTTAAATTGATAATGTGTGTGGTGTGCAATAAAGAGTATCTATCTATCTGACTGCCTCATTGGTCTAGTGGTTAGCACGCTGGGTACTATCCACGAGGTCCCGGGTTCGAATCCCGGGTCGGGCCGAGAGTGTTTGAGTTTTTCTGTCTTGAAATTACTCAGACACAGCTCCGGAGTCAGGAAGTTGGTGGTGTAAACCCCTGTGCCTCGGAAAGCACGTTAAGCCGTTGGTCCTGCGTCTGATCTCTCTACGGTCATGTCGGACTGCCGTCTCACCGAATTATGAGAGTGAAGGAACAGAGAGTGCACCTGTGTATTGCGCACACACTTGTGCACTATAATATGTCCCGCGCAGTTGGCTAATCTCTCTCTGTTGAGATAGGCCGCCGTATTATTATATTATCTATCTACCCTCAGTCGCACTGTGCAATTCCGACTCGCACTTGCCGGTTTGTAGAGTTCCGTACCTCTAATGCAGTTATTACACCATCCTATTAGTGTAGCATTCTACTTAGGAAATAGCATAATCGCAGTTCACTACTTAGGTTCCTACCTTCCTAGTTAGGAAGCTCGCGTCCTAGCTAGGAAGGTGTCTGGTGCCCCACTCTGTAAGACAATATTCGTAGTCTGTAGCCGTCTCTGTCACTAATGCCACCATGACAGTGCGAGCGAGCGCAACGGCTAGACGTGAAAATACGGACAATGCGTTATCAGAGTAGAGCACTGTCTATCCATCCTTCCGTCCTAGTTAGGATCCTAAGTAGGACGCGACCTTTCTAGTTAGGATCCTAACTACGATGATGCCTTCCTAGTTAGGAATCTACACAAATAGGAAGGTGTAATAAGTGCTTAAAGAAAAAGCTTATAATTTTTTGTTTCAGTCAAAAACAAGTGCAAATACGAAAGTAAAACTAAATTGAAACTAAACGCCGACTATTCCACGTATGGATATTAATAAAAGTACCTACGTGAATAAATTACATAATTATAGTGAAGTGATGGAGTTTTTATTATAATCCCGATGCTAGTAACACCAAAAATGCACTTAAATAAATAGCAACTCTAGCTATGCCACAATAAAGTGCAAATTCAGATCGTCGAATGCCAATAACCAACCGATATAAACTGCTATATTTGCCTCTCGTTCTGATGCGTAACCATCTCATCTGACAGCGTAGGGTCGACCGACGCGACGCCGAACACGCGCATGATTCGTTGATCATAGAGGCACGGGGTCTCATCACGAAGAAAAATTTTTTGATTTCAAAAATTTTTACTAGATGGCGATACGTGTATCATCTGGTTATTGATGTTGTTTATAAACTTAAAATAACAAGGAAAAAGGCCCTTAAAATATTAAAACAAAATTTTTTTAGCCCCTAAAATACCAAAAAACATAATATTATGTAAAATTTCCTGGAATTTCAATTTAATTAAACATGTCTAGCACCTCTTACGGAATAAAATGGTACCACATTGCAGACAGGATATTTGGCGGGAAAAGCAGGTGGATAGATGGCGCAGGTGTTTTGCTAGTTGAGTAATTTCACCCTAGAACCTAGAACGCACCTATTGCATAAATCGATTGATATTTTCGCCTAGGTGGTCGATAGTCGGCGTAGCGCAGCGCGCAGCCGATAGCTACTCAATGGCCGATAGTTATTAAGAGACATAAATCTGATAAAAGCCGATACGAAATCTCCGTCATTTTCAAAAGTCTGATGCCTGTGCGTTCTATTTTTTTTAACCACTTACCTAATTCATCAAATAATATTTTTGTTCATTGTAATAAGTAGGTACTTAGACCCTGTGCCTGCGCGCCTTCTGAAGCACACTTAAAATTTTCAATTTAATGTATAGTGGCCAGCACATCAGATTAATAATTTCTGTTCCGATCTATACTCGATTACAACTGCATAAAAAGCTGCAGTATTATTCTTGGCGTGCTGTCGTATCGACCTAAGTAGGTAGGTAAATAATATGGCCCGCATATTATGTTGCATGAAATGAAACAGCTATTATTTTTGTCCGTTGTTTTTTTTCTTTACTCTGTCTTGTGTGTTGTGCCAAATAAATGTTTTCTATTTTTATTATTTGAGTACCTACAACCTACAGTACCTTAGACACTCAACGCCCGCAGGATTGAAATAACAATAGAAAAAAATACATTGTATGGTAGTGTCCGTAAATGTACTCAAATAATTGCATTCCTTAACCAAAGAACCGAAAAAACGGTCTTAAAAATGTCGATTACAGTAATGTAACTGTAAAGTTGGTAGCACGTCAAGTTATACATTGAAACCATAAAAATAGCTTTTATTAAGTACCTACGTAAGAAATAGAGGCGGTCTCAATACCATTAAGTAAAGAGTCTGACTTGCGACTGTGTTTCTTTCTCTAAAAACAACTCTCGCTCGTAGGTACTTAAATCATAAACTGCATGATTATTCAGGATATTATCCGTCTCGCTTGCACATCAGTTCTCTCACTCATACCACAGATATTATAATGCTCATCATAAACTGAAATCCTTCTAATCAGACTAAAGGCCCTTAACTTAAAATAGGCTTTAGTTCCCAAGGAAATGTGTTGAATATTGCATAATAAGCCAATAGCGATAAGGGCCAAAACTTGCATGTTGCACTAGATTCATATTTTCGTCCAAATCGTTCAACGTCGTCGTAGCGCAGCACAGGAAGCAATGGTTTAAGTCGACTGATCAAGACTCGTAGATTCTGTTTTTGTTTTGGCAAGCTTAGACAGTGTATATGCTCGAAGTGTTTTTTTTTTACTTTTCCTATTAATTTCATTAATGCTTACCTAATTCATAATGATTATGGTGTGAATATAAATGTTTTTGTTCAATGTAATAGATTTTGTATCTTTTTTTCTTCGGTACGGGATAACTAGAAAGCGCCATCTTTTGAAAAATATGACAGTACTAGGTGAGAGTTACTTTGCTAACAAAGCATCCAACAACTTGCTGTTTTAAGCACGTCCGAGAGTAATAGAGGGGCGCAGAATTGCTAGCTAGCTAGCGCCACCGTTGGATGAATATAGGAGTACGATTTTGCCCGTACGGCCCCGCGAGTTACGGCGGTCCCGTTTCCATATGGGTGATGAGGCATCTGTACTCATGTATTATAATATCTGTGATAGAGGTCATTCACACAAGGACGATTCGTATTTTTTTACGGCTCGTCTTTTTTCACGATTCGTTTTTTTAACGGCGGCAATGCTTTTTTAATGCTCATGTGACGAATACGTCTTAATTATAGTATCGTGTTCTAAAAATCACGTTCGTCAAAGTACACGGATTTTTGACCAAATTCAATTCGAATATTTTGACGAATCGTGAAAAAACACGATTCCGTATGCAATGTGAACGTCCATCCGTCATGACGTCCTGTATTTTGACGAATTGTCAGTGACGGATCCCGTATAAATGAGATCTAACGTGTGATCCGGCCCGTGTGTGACATCCCTAACGACATACTAGGTATACCACGTACTCAATTACATTCCTTTTAGGGGGTGATTCTGCTTCTCTACTAGAACAACTTTTACTATGGGACCAACAGTAAAATCACATCTTGAATATTTTATAGAAATATGGGGGTGCGGCAGCCGTAACTGACTTAAATCAATTGCAGAGGACGCAAAATAAAATAATTAAAGTTCTTTTCCATTATCACTACCTCACTCCAACAAAAGAATTGTATCAAAAAACGAAAATATGAAATATTGCGCAATTGTATAACTACTACACTTGTATTTTAATTCGGAACATTAGTACTAAATCTATACAATCTAACTTACAATTTCATAAAAAAGTATATCAGCATGATTTTAGAAATAAGGATAAATTACAACTTACGAGTGCGCGCACGAACTATGGAAAGAAAACGATATTGTTTGAGGGAGTGCAGCTGTACAATAAATTACCAAATGATATCAAAAAATGTGAAAGTTTGACTATGTACAAGGCTAAATTAAGAGAATTTGTAAGCACACTGTGAGTGATTATGTTCGAGGCAATTATTGTTAAAATATTATATTTATAAATGTATCTCATTTTAAGTTAACTGTAATAGTTTTTATGAGAATAAAGTCTTTAAACCTTAAATCACAAAAAAACAGCTTTTGAGGTTTTGTAGGTAAACTATCAGTATTTTGATGATAAACCCTCGATAAAAGTTGTTGCTTTTGATAAATAATAAATAAATAAATTATTTCAACAAACACACCAATTACCTAGCCCCAAACTAAGCGTGAGCTTGTGCTATGGTGACTAGGATAACGGATAGACATACTTATATACATTTGTAAACATCCATGACTTAGGTACAAATGCTCGCATCACACAAACATTTGCCCCTTGCGGGATTCGAACCCGCAACCGCCTGGTTTAGAAGTCCGTGGCGCGAACCACTACACCAAGACGGTCGTCAAAATGTTGATGAATACAAGCTCCTTCAAAAAATCTGCGAAAATACACCTTCTTTATTTTAAACCACTGATCAGCTGTTACAGTGTTGTTTTATTATAGCAGTAGAATCATCCCCTGAGCGTCGGTGGCGCAGTGGCTAGCGGGTTGCTTCTCATGCGGGAGGTGCCGGTTCGATCCCACATGCCGCCATGTACTAATGACTTTTTCTGAGTTATGTACATTCGTTGTTTCACTAACCGATGCTCTTACGGTGAGGGAAAACATCGTGAGGAAACCTGCACATTTAAGCGACTAAATGTGTTACCATGATACAAACTGGTCAGGTTCCCCTGGTAACAGGGTCACGGAGGTCAGATGGCAGTCGCTCCATTGTAATTACCTGATCTGCCACAACCTGGATCATGGTCAGCGGACCCTGGGCTCTCGCATAAGAGAGCAAAACCGGGAAAACGCTAGGAGGATGAAAGACCCTATATAGTATTTTCTGTTTTTAGGCAGTTGTTTCACTGCCAACCGAATAAACGAGTAACTATCGGCGATTTTTATTGCCCAAGAAACGTACAATAGATATGCATTCCGTGTAAACAAAAGGGATGCATACAGTAAATTAGTTGATCGCTGACTCTACACACTGCCGGCGACAACTCGCTTTACTAGTTTGTAGTTGAGCGACAGAGCTAACAAAGATGACACTCGCTTGGCGATGCTCGCGTTGGTGAACATCTAGTAGTAAATTTAATAAAATGGGAAACATAAAATTATTTTGCTTTAAATTTCCACGCCAACCGCAACCGCGTTGAGTATTAGTTCAGGTAAATGCAGAATGCACCGCCCGCCCTCCCTCAATACATACCTACGCATACGCATACCTACGCATGCACTACACTACAGCTAATGCAGAATGCACCGCCCGCCCTCCCTCAATACATACCTACGCATACGCATACCTACGCATGCACTACACTACAGCTAATGCAGAATGCACCGCCCGCCCTCTCTCAATACATACCTACGCATACGCATACCTACGCATGCACTACACTACAGCTAATGCAGAATGCACCGCCCGCCCTCCCTCAATACATACCTACGCATACGCATACCTACGCATGCACTACACTACAGCTAATGCAGAATGCACCGCCCGCCCTCCCTCAATACATACCTACGCATACGCATACCTACGCATGCACTACACTACAGCTACTGCAGTCGGCTGAGCACGGACGACATGGCCAAGGCAACAACATTTCCTGCGTAATGCTAGAACTACGAGTAATACTCAACGTGGTTAAGGTTGGTGTGGTTTGGTGCCTGCGCGCTGCGCCAGCGTCTCTTAGCGGAAATTTAAAGCAAAATAATGTTATTTTCCCCATTTAATAATTGGTTTCCGGAAAGTAACGCCTGATGCCATCATAGACAATTTTATTCCAAATTCAAATCGCCGATCGCCCGAATACTCGCTTTAATAGCCGAGTGACAACTCGCCAACTCGTTTCTAGCTCCACTCGCTTCTCGCCCATCGTTGCTGGTTGGACAACTGCCTAATTGTTACTAATATAGCTTCAAATTTTTTTTTACTAACAAGATGAACCTGCGTTGTCTGACCTCATACAATAAGTAAAAAATAAAAATATGTATTAGGCCTTAAGGTCTGTGCCCACTACAACGTGCCATACCATGACCGTGCTAGAACCGTATAACATACAAATTCGATTTTCAACCCTAAGCAAAGGCATTAAAGTTCTAAGCATACTGTACAGGATGTCCGGGTTTCGACTAGCGATAATTTAAGGGCCTTTTATTAACCAAATTTCAATGATATAATCCTTATGAAATGTTTTTCTTTGTCAACTTTTTTTGAGAAAAATAAAATTTTTTAGGTTTAGTTTTGTTATGGATTAAAAAACTATTTAACTGTTTTAAAGTTTTAGCAATATTTATTAAAAATACTTTTTTCCTCTATGACGGTTACGGTTCATAATTTTGAATGGTTCTTTATTTCACTTGATAGGCCATAGCGTTACCTTCCAAAAGAATCATTTTCATAACTTTTAGGACCTCTAGAAATAGCATTTTTTAAATAAATAAAATAGATTCATAGAAATAGCATTTTTTAAATAAATAAAATGGCTGCCATTTCAAGGGGGGGGGGGGGGGGGAGCGAGACCCTCAACATGGGGGTTTTTTGTCGATAACATTTGATGCTCTAATAGCCCATAAATTATCGCCAGTCGAAAACCCGAACACAGTGTATATGCGCGGTGTTCGTTTTAGCAGTGCCAGAACTGTGCATGTCGAACACTGAGCTTTTACATTTTAAACTTTAACTTTTCACGCTAAGGTCCAAAATCAAATGTGTCGTAAACTTTAGTTGAAATTGATTAATTATTATTTTTTGTTGCAGTCACAAACAAGTGTAAATACAATTCTAAAACCGCATTGAAACCAATAGTCGACTATGCTACGTATTGGTATTAACATGGACGAATTCTTAGTAGTTACTTAACAGCCTATGTCACTGACCTCTATGATACAAGTATGCTGGACTAAACATTCTTTAAAAAATAAGATAACAGATAATTTTTGTGCCGAATCGAAGCGCCCCCACCGAGTGTACAGGGAACTAAAATAGAGTAACTTGCATAAGTTTATGGCATCTGTCATTAGTTCCGTGGACGGTCACCACACGCTCACTATAGCCGTCAGCGCCAAAATGGCGATAATCAATGGGCTCAATTCCAATGCGCCCTGTCTAAGATTAACTTGAGGTTCAGTCTCTCTCTTTCACTGCCAATCAAACGGAAAGAGACAGACTATATTAATTTAGAAACGTCAGACTAAACAGTTGTCCGTTGCTAAGGAAATTAGAGAACCCATAGACAATTTAGTAGGGATGTCATTCGATGACGACTAAAGTTATACGAAAACACGCTAAAACTTGTACAAATACGTTAGAAATCACATCACTTAATTTGACGTTTCTAAACTATTGTAGTCTGTCTCTTTTCGTTTGTTTGATAGACAAAGAGAGAGACTGAACCTGAATTTAATCTTAGACGGGGCGCATTGGAATTGAGCCCAATGGCTTCATTTTTAGGTTGACAGTATGCAGTCCAGCGTACTTGTATTATAGAGGTCAGTGCCCTATGTAAACAAATTACATACATAATGTAGTAAGAGTGATGAAGTTTTTTTTAAAGATCCCGATGACTATTTAGATTATAAGATAGTATTAAAGATCCCGATATATTATCTTTATATTTATTTTGTAAGAAAGCTCAGTTCAAACACATTTTAATGAATAAATCACATTAATTCAAAAGAAATATGACGCCGCGTACAGAGAGAATCGTGCGAGAGAGAGGGAAGATACCTGTCAAACATTTGGAGGGAACGCGCGCGCACAGCAGCAATGGATTGCGTTCGGAAATCCCTTACAATTTTAATATATATTTGTGATCTCGTAAACGGCTCTAAAGATGTCGCTAAAATTTGGCTAAAGTCTTATGTTTGGGTAAACGCGTGTTTTTAATCATGCGTGTTTCTTTCGTAACTGTTCGACACAGATTTCGATCACAATTTCGTCCCGGTGACCATAGGCGTCTTTATGACGTCGGACTGAAGAAACGTATAAGACGAGTGAGTTCGAATCTCGCACGGTGACGAAACATTTTTTCCTTTGTTCTTTTTTGTGCATTTATTCAAGTTTGTAGGTTTTTTAGTTTTTTAAACAAGTCTTAAGGATTGCAAAGCTTTTTTTTATCGGCGTATCTATACCGTCACCAGTCGGATCCATATTGCGTTGGTATGAGGGCGGTTGATCCTAAAACTAAGCACGGAATAATCCAATCTACACTGGCTCTTTAATTTAGGATTAAAGCAAAATAAGACTGCCTCGTTGGTCCAGTGGTCAGCACGCTGGGTACTATCCACGAGGTCCCGGGTTCGAATCCCGGGTCGGAAATTTTCTGTCTTGAAATTACTCAGACACAGCTCCGGAGTCAGGAAGTTGGTGGTGTTAACACCCCTGTGCCTCGGAAAGCACGTTAAGCCGTTGGTCCTGCGCCTGATGTCTCTACCGTCTCACCGAATTATGAGAGTGAAGGAACAGAAAGTGCACCTGTGTATTGCACACACACTTGTGCACTATAATATGTCCCGCTCAGTTGGCTAATCTCTGTTGAGATAGCCTGCCGTAGTCGAAATCGGCTAGGAGGACATTATTATTAATTTAAGATTACTAATTAACGTTCATTAAATGTAATATCTGGTGGGATCACATTAAATAGAACCATCAGCGATCCGTCTACAACTAAGAGTTTATAGAAGTACCTTTTTGTACTTGTTTGTTTGTTGTTGTGTTTTGTGTGTAGTATTTTCTGGAAACAGTACAACGCGCAGCTCCCGTCACGTACGATCAAAAAGTGCGCGCGCAACTAAATGACTGCTCGTTTGACGTTCCGCCAGAGTGACAGGCGTCACTCTCGTTTAGACAGGCAGCAAATTCGTGCCGATATAATAATAGTACGAATAGTAACCGATCAAAGCTCGGTCGCCCAGGTACTTTTGGCGCAACTGAGTTAGGAAAGCAAAGGGAAGCGACGGGAGAAGGCACCGGGAGAAGGCGACGATGATGATGACGACGGTGAGGCTCCATGCTCCAGGGTTGATCACGTCGGGGTCACCATTTTGGCGCAACTGTGTAAGGAAGGCAAAGGGAAGCGCTTCCTACCGACCGGTTGTTATGGTCGGGGACCAATGTTCCTGGGTGCTGTTGGCAAGGGAGAAGGCGACGATGATGATGACGACGGTGAGGCTCCATGCTCCAGGGTTGATCACGTCGGGGTCACCATTTTGGCGCAACTGTGTTAGGAAGGCAAAGGGAAGCGCTTCCTACCGACCGGTTGTTATGGTCGGGGACCAAGGTCCGATGGTCACCGTCTTGGTTTATCTATATGTAGTCAAGCTCGTGCTGAATCTTACATATCGCGGTTTGTGTTGTATGGAGCGGGCTAACAGCGCCATCTAGCCTGTAGGAGCCGAGTCAGAGCGTCGCGTCTTGAAGTTGCTTGCTATTGTGTGGGGACAGTGGTACGATGTCGCCACATACTATTTATGTGATATACTTACTATTACTTACTAGGTTTAAACCGCTGCACTGCAAACGAAGCTACCACTAAGTGTAGTTAAAGTTTGTAGTGTCCATAATGGCGTCAAATCTAATGTGCCCTGTCTAAGATTAAAGGACTTGTCCATTAATGGTTTTTTATTCGTCAATATTTCTAACCAGAATAAACTAAATATTATATGAAAGAGTTTACAAAAACTAGCCTTTCTGCATAATTAATATATTTTTAAAGGCCTCCAATTTAGAGAAAAAATAAATTAATTTTTATCTTTGTCAGTACATAAACCGCACCTTCGCCTATACCAATTAACGCATGAAAAACAAAATTACAGCAAAATTGACATTACATCAAAGACATTGTACTTAAGTACAATGTCTTTGCATTCCATTGACAGTAGTACCTATTATATAATCTGTGGTAGTACCTAGTAGTATTTATCCACCAGTGAAAAGGCAATGGTACATAACCATACAGCCAGGAAATCCAAGTAATGATCAATGGATGATGCCTCATTACAAAACATATTTTTTCTCAAAAATGGAGGTGTTTAAAATTCAGATTTTTATGGTTACGTGTTTCATATTTTTGTAGCTTAAAGATAACTATAGGTTATTGAAGGTTGGTGATATCTTGAAATAAAAAACCAGCCTCCATACAAAAAGAGGACAAGTCCTTTAAGGTCAATCTCTTTCTCTGCTTAACAATAAAAAAGGGACAGCAGGCTACAATAATTAACAAACGTCAAATTTATGCGTATTCTTCGTATTTTACAGGTTCTTGCATGTTTTTGTCTAACTTTAGTCATCATCGAATGACATCCCTACTAAATATTCTATGGATTCTCTAATTTCCTTAGCAACTGACAGCTATTTAGTCTGACGTTGCTAGATTAATTTATTCTGTCGCTTTTAGTTTTTTTTTGCAGAGAAAGAGTGAGACCGAACTTAAATTTACTCTTCTAAAACACATTAGAATCGAGCCCATCTAATTACATATTCATCTCTTATTTACATTAAGAGCATTTTTACGACTTTTGACTTTTGTTAGTTTTAGCTTTGGAGAATTAATTCCTTTAAATTCGATATCATTTCTACGAACGTAAATTCACTACATTGGGCTCACTGTTCCTCCAACGTCACATGTGCAGTGCAGTGCAGTGAATTTAAGTTAATTTTAAAGAAATCAGAACAAAACTTATCCACTTAAAACAAAATGGACAAGACAAATTAAGACAGCACACCAAACATGTATTTATTACAAAATCAAATCAATTTATTGGAAATTAAGTGTTACATTGGTCTTAAATAATAACAGTGAACTTTCAACTTAATTACCCTTTCAGGGTATTGCAATTCTAGTACTTATAAACTAGTTAATAGCTATTTATTAGGTAGGTATTATTTTTAAGCAATTAAAAAGCAATTTTGTTACAATTTAGATGAATTGCCTAAGTTTATTTTAACACTAGGTGCTGTTTAATTTCCATCGGTATTTTTGTTGTATTCGTCCTCAAAAGCCGTTCGACTATTGTCTACGAGTAGTGAGCTTGGTCGAGTAGTAGGTACGAGTTTATTTGTGACATTAGTGTAGTAACAGCTTCGTAAAAACAAAAAAGCTCCTCTGCCCTACCACCCTTACCCTACCGTATAAAACTTATACGGTGTTATTACAAAAAAAATAGACAAGCTTTAAACTAGGTCTAAATATTAAGCCGACAACAGAGGAATGAATGACACATTCCTGACATAACCTAATAGAGAAACACTTTTCTAATTGGCTAGCTAATAGCTTAGTCCTGGCTTAAACCCGGTACAGTAACTATTATACAGGGTGTGGCGTAAATAGTGGTCCAAAGCAAAGGTGTGGATACACTGTACACTGAAGCACCACATACCAGTATTTAAAAAAAAAATATGTACAGGGTTTTCAAAAAAAAAAAAAAATTTTAATTTTTTTAGAAATCGTTACCTTGCCTTACAAATTTGGTTATAATTTCCAAAAATTACGGTTTTTTTTTATCCATTTTTTTTATTATTATTGCTGATCACTTGTACTTAGTACTCCATTCGTTTTTTTTTTTTACAAACTGAATTTAATAAAAAAAATTAAGTTTCTTTCAAAATTCAATACTCACTGCTAGCAAATCGTTTGACTTTCAATGCTTTTGGTGCAAAAAAAATGTACCACACTGTCAGTGCCCATTGTTTAAAAAAAATGCCCATCTTTTGCAGATTCTAAAATGGTGCAACAATAAGTGTTACGACTTACAGGAAAAAAGTTATTGCTTTTCGAAACAAAAAGGAGCCCAATTCAGAAAAACAATTTATTTGAAGTTCAAGGGTTTACAAGGGTTGTAATTTTTTTCTGTGTGGTCCAAAGCAAAGGTGTGGATACACTGTACACTGAAGCACCACATACCAGTATTTAAAAAAAAATTATGTACAGGGTTTTCAAAAAAAAATTTTTTTTTTAATTTTTTTAGAAATCGTTACCTTGCCTTACAAATTTGGTTATAATTTCCAAAAATGACCATTCCAATTCAATTCGGGGTGTAAGCAGCGCCGGCGCACCAAAAGCATTGAAAGTCAAACGATTTGCTAGCAGTGAGTATTGAATTTTGAAAGAAACTTAATTTTTTTTATTAAATTCAGTTTGTAAAAAAAAAAAGGAATGGAGTACTAAGTACAAGTGATCAGCAATAATAATAAAAAAAATGGATACAAAAAAACCGTCATTTTTGGAAATTATAACCAAATTTGTAAGGCAAGGTAACGATTTCTAAAGAAATTAAAAAATTTTTTTTTTTTGAAAACCCTGTACATATTTTTTTTTTAAATACTGGTATGTGGTGCTTCAGTGTACAGTGTATCCACACCTTTGCTTTGGACCACACAGAAAAAAATTACAACCCTTGTAAACCCTTGAACTTCAAATAAATTGTTTTTCTGAATTGGGCTCCTTTCTGTTTCGAAAAGCAATAACTTTTTTCCTGTAAGTCGTAACACTTATTGTTGCACCATTTTAGAATCTGCAAAAGATGGGCATTTTTTTTAAACAATGGGCACTGACAGTGTGGTACATTTTTTTTGCACCAAAAGCATTGAAAGTCAAACGATTTGCTAGCAGTGAGTATTGAATTTTGAAAGAAACTTATTTTTTTTTATTAAATTCAGTTTGTAAAAAAAAAAACGAATGGAGTACTAAGTACAAGTGATCAGCAATAATAATAAAAAAAATGGATAAAAAAAAACCGTCATTTTTGGAAATTATAACCAAATTTGTAAGGCAAGGTAACGATTTCTAAAAAAATTAAAAAAAATTTTTTTTTTTGAAAACCCTGTACATAATTTTTTTTTTAATACTGGTATGTGGTGCTTCAGTGTACAGTGTATCCACACCTTTGCTTTGGACCACTATTTACGCCACACCCTGTATAATCTGTTGCCCTACTCCTGTTGACGATCGTATTTTCGAGTCTAGCCATCACACTCGTTCGCGTTGTCGTTCTGTCGTGACTGAAAGGGACGGCTACATTCGAATATACGGACATCGTCAACCGCAATAATGCCTCTGTGCCGGTACTAAGTTTTTGTAATAACGGGCCTAGGGCTTAATTTTTAATAGTCGGCTAAAGAAATATTCGACGAGTAAAATCAGCATAACAGATCTTAAAACGTTATCATCTACTTTTCATCTTTTAATAGAACTTAAATTCATATTTTCAAACGCTGTATAATAATTCTACTAATAAAATTTATCTGAAAATTAAAAATTGGCCCTTCAACAATAAAAATCAGTCGTTTCGATGATTATTGTCCTCAGTGACGACTTCATAATATCTTCCGTTAATTTTTTTCTTTTTATGTTCAACCCTAGGTTTTGTTACTTGGTCGTCGCTCAGCTGATCGTTATATTCAACACCATATTTAAGGTTGTCCCCATCGTCGTCGGAGACATTGTCTATGACTAAGTCGTCTTCGGGATGGTACGGGTTGTTGTAAGCTCTCGATAACCTCTTTGTGGAATCAGGGTTGCCAAAAGTGAGGCATGTGGCCGGTAGAAACACTGAAACAAAAATTTTAACTGTTCTAAATAGGAGCCCGAGAGAACTAAATTTGAGTTTTATTCGTTCTCATCATATTCAGCCTATTGCAGTACACTGCTGGACATGGACTGCGCCAACTTTCACGGTCCTCCGCTTCTCGCATCCAGCCACCACAGGCTACCTTCTTCAGGTCATCGGTCCACCTAGCAGGGGGGCGTCCAACACTACGTTTCCCGTGACGTGGCCTCCATTCGAGAACCTTCCTACGCCAACGCCCGTCGGTTCTGCGATAGACATGACCAGCCCACTGCCACTTCAGCTTCGTGCACCTCTATACGATATCTATGACTTTCGTCTTTTGGCGGATGATCTCGTTCCGGATTCTATTCCTTAGCGAGATCCCCAGCATAGACCGTTCATATTCGTTCTAATTATTGTACTATATTTAAGCAATTTCATTGCAATTTTTGACTAAAGTAAGTTAAAAAAATAAAAGTACACACGGCCACGTCAACCTACCTTGATCTGTCAAATTTCGGCAACCATATTTCAACCTAATTAACCTAATTACGTAACTCTCTTGCTAACAATTCAGGATTGAAATCGCTTGAAAATGTCACATTTGACAACTTCAGTTACTCTGTTAAGCTGACGGTCAGTTCAAAAAATGACTCCAAATATGCCAAAATATCTCAAATGATATGGAACTCTCGGTCAACACAAGGTAGAGATTATGTAACTTTGAATGTAATTATTTCAATCAAAGTTTTGTTGCTAAAGTTGGCCATTTACGGCCAGTTTAATTTAATTAGTTTAATTTAATTAGTCGGTCTGAGGTACGACCAAAATTGTATGTTTTCAATATCGGTAGTAAAAATCTTGGCTATAGGCAAAAGAACTAAAAACGTGAATGAAAGTCAGTTTTCAGATTATTTTTATGTTAGTGAGTGGAGTCATTTTTTGAACTGACCGTGAATGGCCAGCTTAACTGAGTAGCTGAAGTTGTCAAATGTTACATTTTCAAGCGATTTCAATCCTGAATTGTTAGCAACAGAGTTACGTAATTAGCGCCAAGGTCAACATGGTGTATTCTGAAGTGCGGCCGTGTGTACACACGGGTTCAAATGGTCATCGTTAAACATCATGAAGACTTAAGGTCCTGGCACACTATACCGGCTTCACAACAGCACGGCTGCAGCACGGCGTCGCCTCGAATTTACAAAATATATTGTACGACTCACAACTTAATGCTCTAATTTGAATGGCAAGTTATTGCTGGGTTGAGGCGGTGCCGCTACGATGCCGGTATAGTGTGCCATGACCTTAATTCAGCAGATTTTGACTCCTTAACTCCTCAACGCCCCAACAACATTTTGACAAAAAATAATTTCTATACACTTTCAAATCCACCGGGAAGACAAGAGCGTGCTGAGAACATTTATTACTTCTCACCCGGGAGACAAGAGTGCGCTGAGAATATTTATTACTTCCTACCGGGAAGACGAGTGTGCTGAGAACTTTTATTACTTCTCACCGGGGACACAAGAGTGTGCTGAGAACATTTATTACTTCCTACCGGGAAGATGAGAGTGTGCTGAGAACATTTATTACTTCCTACCGGGAAGACGAGAGTGTGATGAGAACTTATATTACTTCCTACCGGGAAGACGAGAGTGTGCTGAGAACATTTATTACTTCCTACCGGGAAGACGAGAGTGTGCTGAGAACATTTATTACTTCCTACCGGGAAGACGAGAGTGTGCTGAGAACATTTATTACTTCCTACCGGGATGACGAGAGTGTGCTGAGAACATTAATTACTTCCTACCGGGAAGACGAGAGTGTGCTGAGAACATTTATTACTTCTCACCCGGGAGACAAGAGCGTGCTGAGAACATTTATTACTTTCTACCGGGGAGACAAGAGAGTGCTGAAAACATTTATTACTTCTCACCGGGGAGACAAGAGTGTGCTGAGAACATTTATTACTTCTCACCCGGGAGACAAGAGCGTGCTGAGAACATTTATTACTTCCTACCGGGGAGACAAGAGTGTGCTGAGAACATTTACTACTTCTCACCGGGGAGACAATTTATTACTTCCTACCGGGAAGACGAGAGTGTGCTGAGAACATTTATTACTTCCTACCGGGAAGACGAGAGTGTGATGAGAACTTTTATTACTTCCTACCGGGAAGACGAGAGTGTGCTGAGAACATTTATTACTTCTCACCGGGGAGTCAAGAGTGTGCTGAGAACTTTTATTACTTCTCACCGGGGGGATTGCGGGCATCGAGACATTGAATACCTAAGTTAATTTTTAAAAAACCTAGTACTCGACCAAGCCAACTAGACAACTGTCAATCGACTTACGACGGCGAATACAAACCGAAATTACCAGAGGCAATAAAATGCAGAGCAATATTGTTAGGTTTGCCTTCCACACAGATATCCGTGTGGTACTGATGTCAGCCCTTTGGGACATCACGGACTCTTCTGTACTAAAAGTGCAGGCCGCTTTTCGCGCCATGCCAGCATCAACGACATCATCCGTCGGTCTCTTGCCTCTATCAACGTGCCGGCTTTATTCGAGCCGGACGGTATCGCGAGTGATGATGGCAAGAGACCGGACGGGATGTCACTTGTACCTTGGCGGATGGGTCGGGCTCTTGTCTGGGACTCTACCTGTGTCGACACACTTGCAGCCTCTTATCTGCCCGGGACAAGCCGTGATGCTAGTTTGGCTGCGTCAAGTACCGAAAACTTTAAAAAAAACAAGTACAGGCAGATCGACTCCCGGTACCACTTTGTACCGTTTGGAGTTGTGTTTCAACTGGGTCCGTGGGGTCCCAACGCTATCTCTTTTTTCAAAAAGATTTCCAAGAAGATGTTTGACATCAGTGGTGACCCAAGAGCTGGCAGCTACCTTGCTCAGCGTGTAAGCATCGCTATCCAGCGTGGTAATGCTGTCAGCATCCTGGAAACCTTACCACAAGGACCCTTATTATAATTTTTGTTTTACTTTTGTTTTAAATAATTTATCTTAATTTTTATTAATAAGCTGTATACAGGGTTCATTTAAATTAGCTGAACACCTCTTGCAGGCAGCTTCTCCACAACAATCTCAACAAAATTTGTTCTACGACTTTTCAAAATTAATAGTTTTTAAAATTTTAGTTTTTCCATACAATGATTATTTATTGACTCTAAACTTGCGTTTCTCTACTTACGCAACTTGCGTAGACAAAATAATCGCCACGTGCAGCGGGACGCGGGGTGGCGGGGTGATGCAGCGGCGCGGCGACGCACATGTTAGTACAGAAACGTTGAATGAATGCAGGAGGGGCGAGGTAGGGGCGCCTCGGCGTTGTTATTTTAGGTACATCATACAGAGAAGTAAATAACAGAGGGAACAACTTTTTTTGTTTTTCTTTTTTTGTGTTATTTATCAAGATTTGTAAAAAGTCGTAGAACAAATGTTGTTGGGATTGATGTTGAGAGGCTGCCTGCAAGAGGTGTCCAGCTAATTACAATTAACCCTGTATACATAATTATTATAGTTTAGTTACCAGTGTTTTTGATATTTTTACAGTGTAGATAAATTGCATATTTTTTTAACACCATTGCTTTTTGATTTCCGGTGTTTTCGTTGTATTCGTCGTCGAAAGTCGTTTGACATTGTCTTGTTGGGTTGGTCGAGTAGTATGTATTTGTTGATTTTGTAAAATCGACAACTAAATTCGACTAGCAATATTTTAGAAAAACGTAATAAAATAAAACTTACTGATAAAACTGCATACAACGAAATACATAATATTTTCACTGCTACATTTTAACTACTTTCCAGTGCAACTTACAAACGGAATGTTTTCTTGATTTTTTCCTCATTTCGACAAGCAACGAAGCGGTTAATAATGAAATGGCAATTAATTTTCAGTTTAATTAGTAAGTACATACTTATTTGTTTCTTTTTTTTTAAATTTAATAGGCAGACATTTGGCCGCAATCTTACCTGATGGTAAGCGACGATGCGGCCGATGATGGGACATGTCTGTCTAGAAGCAGCCTATTCACTCTTTTCTTAAAGAATCGTAGTGTTTAGGGAACACTTCAGCTGGCAACGAATTCCACTCTCTAGCCGTACGCAAGAGGAACGAAGATTTAAAACGTTTGGTGCGTATTAGTGGTATGTCAACAACATAAGGGTGGAGCCCCAGCCTGCGTCTTATGTCCCGATAATAGAAAGGGGCTTTCCGTGAACGTTATGTGTTTTGACTGTAAAAGCTTTTTATCATAAGTTTGAAATAGGTAGATACAGGTAACGTAGTGTTGCAATAGTTGTATCAAATCAATACTAGGTATATCAGTAGTAAATTAATTGCCAGATATTATAATAGGTATTGCTACAAAATATCGATAGTATTGCTAAAAATATCGATAGTATTGTTAAAAAATATCGATAGCATTTTAAAAAAAATATCGACAGTAGTTACTATCGATAGTATTGATAGTCATTGATAATTTTAATGAATAGGATTTGTTTGTATTAAAGTATATTGCTAAAAAAGTAAAAATATTATCGATAGAAATTATTTTTATAACTTCAGCAATTATTTTGCAAGTTTTTACGAAATTAAATTCAATTATCGATAGTACTAAGACAACGCTGGTCTCACCTATGATGATCAATTAGTACACCTGTGGATGTGGCATAAATGTGCCACAAGTGCCTACACAAAGAGGCGTTTTGAAGCTGTTTCTTGCATTTTTATTTTTATTTCTATTTTTTTTTCTCTGTGTTGTGTTGATCCGTTTCCCAAGGCATCTGCTGAAAATCAGTTTTTTATCTCTCCTGTTCGGCAAGCTGAACTTTCATGTGTAGACAGCCGGGTGAAAATTAGCTTTTCCCTCCCTAATACTATTGAATAAAAGGGGGCGATAGGGCAAAACTATAGGTATCGATAATTGTTGCAACAGTCAGAGCCGATGCTATCGATAGTGATTTTAATATTGAACTTTGATACTATCGATCTGTGTGTCGATAGTATTTACATTAACGGAGCTATCTATTTATATTGTCTATCAGTACTATTGATTTTGCCTCAACTATCGATATTCTATAAAAAAACTATCGATAGTGGACTATCCAGCAGCAACGATACCCACTTTGGCGCCGCGTTTGCGGACCAAGTGAAACGCCAAAATGTGCCGGTCGGACGCGTGCCGCGAATATCAAATGGAACTCCCTTCACCACTACAAAAAAAAACACTATTACACTAGCACTATTTCTTTCCTCACAGTCCAAATGAAAAATAGTATGTTTAACTCGGGTGAAAGCACCTATTTGACTTTCGTGAAATTATTGAGTAGATAGAAGAGGGGAAGCCCGTCTATGCTCTCTCCATTCTAACTACTCAATGAGTGAAATGGGTCACTTCTTTTCCTTGTATAACAACCTACTATTTCCGTCGTCCTCTGAAGGTTAAAGAGGGAACTTTGTATGAGAAATACGACATTAACGCGGACGATTATCATATTTTCAGTGACCCAAGTTCGAACCGAGAATCAAAATGAGACGGATACAAGTAGCAAAGTTAGGCAAGACAAGGATAAACATATTCTTCGTGATGAAACTACTATTGACACTAAACAACTTATGGTCACACAAATGATAAAATCCACGGCTAAGACGAAGAAACCTAAAAAAAAAATTAGCGGGGGCAAAAGATTCGTGAATTTCCTACAAATATTGTCCGGAGGTCCAAAGACATTTTCGGGAGTTGTATTGAGCTCCAAAAATGTTGCCTTGGCCAAATTACAAGAGTACCTAATAAATGAAGTCACGGGATACATATATTACAAGTAATTATTTAATCTTTTACACTTACTTACATTACTATTGTATCATTAAGCACCTGGGCGACCAAGCTTTGCCCGGTTACTACTATTTTATAAAAAAGGCTTTATATTTCGTAAATCTTCTTTAAAAAAACCAAAACAAGTAAACATAATTTTCAAAAAAAAAACACCCGACTGCAAAAGTTTTAATATTTTTGAAATGGACTTTTTACTGGCTTTCATTTGATACCCATATTGCTATAGTAAGGAAAAAATCAATCCCTCCTCCCCCCTTTATTTCCATTTGCGAGCGCCATTTTTAAAATTTATATAGCCTATGTCACTCTCACAATTTTGACAAATTCAACGACACCTCATATGTCAAAAACTGTCCAGCCGTTTGGGCTGTAGGGCGTGCCAAACAATTACACATACATACATACATACTCTCGACATAACCCTCCTTCCGCAGTCGGGTAAAAAAAGCTATAAACTTAAATAAAGCTAAAAACAAAACAATTGGAAAATATTTTTCATCACCGAGCTAGATATGTACCCACGTCTTCTAGATGTCGTCAGTCCTACTACGTCTTACGCACTGCGCCACGACCCTCATGTTCACCGCGACGAAATTAGCGACCTAAATCTGCGTTGAATAATTGCGAAAGAAAAACACATGAAAACTTAAAACACGCGTGATCCCAAACGTAAGACTAATCTAGATCGATTTTTCACCCGTGATGGCCACCACTTACTAAACTTTTGCGAAATCGTTAGAGCTGTTTTTTTTGTTATTTAAAAAAGACAAGAATTATAAAGCTTCTATAACGAAATCAAATTGAATTTCGCTCACAAAAATTATTCGACTGGGTCATCCGGTGGGACTCGAACCCACGTCCCTTCGCTATCCGGGCGAATGCTCTTACCAACTGAGCTACGGAGGACGTTAAGTCAGCCGACGAATTTTTGTAGGTGCTTGCTACGCCAGTGAGCCGGCGTTCGATTTCATCAATACTTGCGGCATGTACCCGCATGTATCCGATGGAAATATTTTTAGAAATATTTTGACCATCAGTTAAGATGAAATCAGCTTAACTTATAATTAATTTTATAACTTAAGCAATTATTTTGCAAGTTTTTTACGAAATCAAATTAAATTTCGCTCACAAAAATTATTATTCAGACAAATCAGTTGATAAGAGCATTCGCCCGGATAGCGAAGGGACGTGGGTTCGAGTCCCACCGGATGACACAGTCGAATAATTTAGTAAGCGAAATTCGATTTGATTTCGTAAAAAACTTGCAAAATAATTTGTTAAGTTATAAAAATAATTATATATTTTTTTAGTTAAATAGTAGCAAAACTCGGTCGCCCAGAGGGCCTAGTGCAAGTTTTCATTTGTTACTTACACTCACTCTCGATCGACTGAGTGTCATAAAAAAAATCAGGTTTCGCAAACGTGCCGGTAGGGGCGCTGACCCAATTTCCATACTCGTCACACGGACGAAAGTGAGAGCATTAAAAAAACTCTCACTCAGCCCTCGTGCATATTTTAAAATACGTCGTATGAATAGTCCCTAAGCCGTGACCTAATAGTACACTTATAGTGTTCCAGGTGCAAGTTATTTTTTAAACAAGCCAAAAATTGCGCGAATACGCAACTGAATTGCCGCCTGCATGCAACAGATAATATTGATGGACAAAACGAAAAAAGATGCAATCATATTTACTCAAGGTCAACAAAAAGGTATAAATTAATTTGGCAATGATTTCCTGAGCATTTATCAAGTTAGTTTGAGGTTTAAACACTGGCCTTTTTAGGGTTCCCTAGTCCTCAAGGAACCCTTATAGTTTTGTGATGTCCCTCTGTCTGGTGTCTGTATACCAACTACACCAACAAAGTGGTAAAATAAAATTTTGTAAAATATTTTTTAAACGTAACTTTTGGTTTTATTTGAAGTTCAGAACTGACTCAATCATGTTCTCCTTGGCTTTGGAGACGGTGACCATTCTAAATGGAGATAGTAGAGAGAGAGAGTGCACCTGTGTATTGCGCGCACACTTGTGCACTATAATATGTCCCGCGCAGTTGGCTAATCTCTGTTGAGATAGGCCGCCGTAGTCGAAATTCGGCTAGGAGGACATTATTATTATAAATGGAGATTAACTAACGCAGGAGATATTAACAACAGCGAACAAGTGTGTGCGCAATACACTAGTGATCTCCATGTTTCTTTACTCTTATAGACGGCAATCCGACATGCACCGGAGAGAGATAAGGCTCAGGACTAAAGGCCTTATGTGGTTTCCAACTTTCCTAACTCCACATGTGAAGTGGGGATGATTTTTTTCGCAGTCTAACGCACACGATCGTTGAGTAGGTCTTTTAAAATGACTTAGGGGGTTCTAAGACAATTTTCGAACAATTTACGAAATATTAAACTTTAAAGTGCATTTTTTGTCCCCTTTAAAAGCTAGTGCTGGCCTGAAAATAGTGCCTTTCATAAACTTTAAAGGAAAACTACATAGCGGTTAAGATAACTTGATTGGTTAAGTAGTAATAGCCGTTGAACTAGGGTGTGGTATAATTTTACCCATAATTTCTGTACTAATAAGTACAAAAACCTTAGAACATTATAATTATTTTATCACTTAAGTAATTATTTTGCATTTATTTTTAATTATCACTGGCGTAGCTAGCTCTTACAAAAATTCGTCGGCTGACTAAAGTCCTCCGTAGCTCAGTTGGTAAGAGCACTCGCCCGGATAGCGAGGGGGCGTGGGTTCGAGTCCCACCGGATGACACAGTCTATTAATTTTTGTGAGCGAATTTTAATTTAAAATCCTTAGAACAATTTCTTTTAAGTGACTAAGATAATATAGTGTCTAATGTTGTATATAGGCAATGGTGAACTCTTCGTGCGCGAGTTCAAATCGCACTTGGCCTGCTTTTTTGATGTGATCAGCAATACACTGCAAACTACATAGTGATAATACAGTCATGATGCGATTTAGACAAGTAGGTATATAAAGTCCGTGAGCCAGCGAAAGATTTCTTGACAAAGTTCCTCTCAAACGATAATTGGTGAGTCGCATGAGACAACTGTAATATAGCCTCGTGAGCGTCAGCTGCCGCTCCGTGTGGGAGGGGATGAGTATTGACAAAAACCGGCCAAGTGCGCGTCGGAACTCGCACATGAAGGGTTCCGTACTATTATGTATACAATTAGACAATACAGTATAACCTATTTTTTATATATTTTTTTATTTAAAAACGCTCACTGACTCGTTTGTTGTATGACAGCCCCACTTAAATATTAATTTTATTGTTTTTAGTACGTACCTATTTTTTATACAGCGGCAACAGAAATACCTATAAATAACATCTGTAAAAATTTCAACTCTCCAGCATGGTTCATGAGATACAGAGTGACAGACAGACGAGTCATAGCAATAGCTTAGGTCCCGTTTTTAAACTTTGGGTACGGAACCCTAAAAAAAATTATACGAAAATATATTTTTATTAATTAATTAAAACACAATATGGAAAAAGATCATAAGGCCTAATATACAGAGTGTCCCGTTAATAAAGGATAATCCTTTAGGTACAGACACAGAATAAGTACTAGTACTCCATACAGAAGTATGACTTAGCAATTGTATTCAAAGAAATGTCTACTCAATGTCGTCAACAATATGGCGTAATTTAGTTCGCCTCAGAGTCAAGCTCATTTTCGTGTAGACACCTACAAAAATCCATTGCAAGATAATTTCATACTTATTACTCTGTAATATGAATCCTAATACACTAAACCTAGTCAGTGAAGTACTATCATGCGACGCGATAGGGTTGACTGCTACTAAAAGCTACTTACGCCATCTAGTGCACCTTTCTAGCACTTTATTCATGCTTGTCCCGCCAGCAAAGTAATTCACACATCGATGGCTTAGAGCACACATGTTCTAATTACAAAAAGTTGATTTTTCAGTAGAGCATTTTAAAGTTGAAGCATGAATAATACAAAAACTGTCTATGATATGGAATTCGAATTTCGTTTATTCATAAGACTTATTCTTTAGTTCTACGAATAAGTAAATTTTAAAACGAAATTACGTCGAATTGATTACAAAATCAGTTGAATTCCTAGCTAACCCCCCTCACTTAGTGCATTTGAACCCTTAAATTTTGACATTTGAATGCACGTATGTACTAAGTGCTAAGGGGCTAGTATTCTAGTAGAGAAACATGTATAAAAATGTTATACTCGTATAAATTTATACAGCGTGTGGCCTGTAATAGGAGCCTGGTAGGGTGGGTCAGCCCAAGTCACAGTATTAGCACCGAAACCACTTCGGTGTTTCCGCTGCCTTGATGGCGGCCACATAGGAGCGCAGTGCCAGGCTGAAGTTGACTGCAGCGATCTTTGTTACCGCTGCGTTCAGTTTGGCCACACTCGTCGCGGTTGCACTTCTGCGCCGCACTGCCTACTGTGCACGGCAACCGTTAAGCAAGCAGATCACATGCTGGGTAGCATGCACTGCTATCAACAGAAGGGGAGCAATCGTGCCGGCATTAGGAGCCCAGCAAGTCAGCAACAGCCGAGTGAAAACACGGTAGAGAAGGACTCTAGCACCTTTGTGGGCTAAGATGGCTCTTCGTGTTATTCAGGCGAATGTGAACCATTGTATAGCTGCTCAGGACATGCTACTACAACACATGACATGCTACTCGTCGTAGCGATTGGGTAGCTGACCGCAAGGGGCTGGTGGCCATTGTCGTATTTGGCGGGCTCCAACTAGAGCTGAAGGCCAAGGTAGACGGAAACGTAGTAGCTCAGTGTGGGGGCTGTTGCTGGTAGGGATGTACTGCCCTCCCAGCCGAAATGCTGCTACACTCGAAGCCAATCTGGACAGACCAGATGCCGTTCTGCAGCAAGCTCGCTCTTACTGCTTTAATCTGCGGAGGCTTCAACGCGAAGTTGACAGCAGATGCAAGAGGCGGAATCGTATTAGAGTGGGCAACACCACTAGGACATGTGATTCTAAACCACGGAATAGTAGCTATATGTGTGCGGCCGCAGGGTGAATCAATTTTGGACCTATCGTTCGCAAGCCCTGCTGTCGCCGCTCACATTAGCGGCTGGGCAGTACGTGCAGATACAGAAGCAATGTCAGACCACCGCTACATAACATTTGATGTTGCATCAACGCATTCCACAGCCACACCGAGAACGCCTAACCCAACTCTTTTTCCACGCTGGAAAGTCAAATGCCTTGATAGAGAAATGGTTGAAGAAAGCTGCTTTAGTTAAATCCTGGCTGCCCATACCTGCAGGTTCGGTCAATGTAGACGAAAAGGCTCAGTGGTGGAACGAGGCCATGTCTCACATATGTGACGCAGCCATGCTCCGGTCTAAGCCCATGCCACCGAAACGCGCCGTCTACTGGTGGTCAGAGGAGATTCCACGGCTACGGTGAGCATGCATAGCAGCGAAACGTGAAGTTTTACGGCATCGCCGTAGGCACCAGCGCGATATAGCTCTTGATATCCCACTCTACGAAGCGTACGGACAGGCAAAAAAGCCCTTCACTACCACGGTGTTCCATGCTACCTCCAGCAGCTCGTTTCTGACTATCTGGCTGAGCGTGAGGTCATGTGCGTTGACCGGGACGGCACACTCTTACGCCAAAGTGCTACCTGCGGTGTTCCACAGGGGTTCGTCCTAGGACCACTCCTGTGGAACATTGGCTACGATTGGGTCCTCCGCGGGCGGCTGGAAGGTGGCGTCAGCTTGACGTGCTACGCAGATGACACACTAGTAACAGCGCGCGGCGCCAATCTAGCGGAAGCTTCTACCCGCGCAACTGTGGGCGTCGCAACTGTAGTTCAGGCACTCGAAAAATCTGAGGCCTTGTGTTTCCACGGGCCTCGACGAGCACCGCCCGCAGAGTCTCACATCACGGTCGGAGGAGTCCAGATAGAAATCGGAAAGACCCTCAAATATCTAGGGCTGGTTTTGGACGGACGGTGGCGCTTTGTGGCACATTTCGAACGCCTAGTGCCTAAACTTTTGGCCACGGCAGGAGCCCTCAGCTTTCTTCTGCCGAATCTAGGAGGGTCCTCCGCGCTGTATCGGCGACTATACATGGGTGTCATCCGGTCCATGGCTCTGTACGGGGCTCCGGTATGGTTCGATACTATGTCGCCACCCAACACCACACAGCTGCGGAGGGCACAAAGGGGCATGGCGGTGCGAGTGATTCGCGGATATCGCACGATCTCAACCGATGCAGCCATAGCGCTAGACGGGTGTCTGCCTTGGGACCTCGACGCTGTAGTAGTTTGGCGAGAAGACCAAAGGGCCCAAAAGCAACGACCCGCACCGCGTGAGATTGAGGCGGAGAGGCTTGCCCTTGAGGAGACCGCAATAAGAGCCTGATCAAGGAGAGTGGCCGGTAACCAAGCTGGGTGCCGAACGCTCGAGGCTACCGGCGCGCGGAGCTAGTCCAGTACTGTCAGTGCTGTCAATGGCAAGATACTACGTACCCTCCCCGCGCTTGCCAATGGCCGCGAGAGTCAGAGAACGAACATACATACACACTCGCTAATTGGCTTCCAGACCGGATCCACGTCGTCCGATCACTCCGGCCGGCCCGTACAGAAATTACGCGCCAAAACGATTATTGAAACCACACCTAACTTAACATGACGTTAGTATACTTGAGCATTTCAAGAATCAAAACCCAAAATAAAATGTGATTTTCGATAATTTTGTAAACATAGTTATTTTTTGTATCATAGCGACTTTTTTGTTATAACGTCTAGAAGGTGGAAGGGGTTGATATTTAATAAACCACATGCTGTTACATGATTGTGTCGGATTTGAGCAAATCGGGGACAGTCTTCTACGAGATGTTTAAAGCTTTGCACTGAGGTGTCGTCACAGGGACAGGTATCTACAGGAGAAATTTTAAAGCGGTAAAGGTATTCGCGGTGGTATCCGTGGTTTGTCAGATACTGTGTAACTGCAAACTTCGGGGTGACCAATTTGAGGGATTTCTGGAGGTCTATGAAATTGGGTAGTAAGGTCTTAGTGTACTGACATTTGTCGGGGATAGAATATAATAAATTGGCTGCTTCATCACATTTTACTCGGTTGTGGAGTTTTACAAAACTTATGGGTGATTGGAAGAAGTCAGGGCTCTTGTGGAGGTTAGCTGCCAATTTAGCTGCTTCATCTGCTTCTTCGTTGCCGAAAATTCCAGTATGGGCCTTCACCCATATGAATTCAATAGCAAGACCCGCTCTTTGAACTTGAGAGATTGTCTTATGGGTGTCAACAACGAGACGGTTACATTTGTGCACTTAAAAGGGTTGCAATCATTACATTTGTTTTTGTAATAACTGCACTTACAACATTTGGATTGTCTGTAATATGTAAGATTACATGTCATTGTCTGTAATATGTAAGATTACATGTCGTAAATGTACTTAATATTCCTGAGCGCTAAAATGACTGCGTGAGGGAATGTTTAAAAATCACTTATGGAGTTTTTGTACCAGATTAGTAAAAATAAAGGATTTTAATACTTTTGGTCATAACCGAATGTTACTTGATACAACAGTGACACAGGGTTTTTGATAGAAAGAGATGGAATATCGACACGTGGGTAAGTGCAAACGGTAGAGCACGTCAGTTAATACAGTTGTCAGTAAAAAAGTAAAAATCGCAATTTTTGTAATTAGTACATGTGTGCTCTAAGCCATCGACATAGTCCCGTGCGCCGCCGGTGAATAAAGCGCGCGGACGTCTCGTTGCTCGCTCGCAACACCCAACCTGTTTAGCCGCTCGAAGACTAGACGCGTAAACAAAAAATGGCGCTAATTTCTTATCTGCATGACGTCACCTGGCGCGCGTCGGTCCCTAGTCGTAAATACTATTTTTATGACCGCTACTCAGAAATGTTATGAATGAAGTGCTGTTTTTATAATAGCAGATGAATAGAGCTTTCAAACAGTGTTGTTATCGTTGTTTTTATGTACATGGTTAATTTACAATGAACTGTGAAATTCGAAGCTAGTTTTAGAAACGTATAAACGGCTAATACTCGAGCTAAAATATGTTTTATTTCCGTAATTAGATCGATAACCTGCTTATTTTATTTATACAATAGTTCAATTGGTTCATGTGTTGTACGATAAAAATATTAAAACTACCTATTATTGTTAAAAAACACTTTTTTTCAATTACGATAAAGTTTGACAGTGCGGATTTTTCATTTTGTTCAATTTTAACATTTTTTCACATCGCTCACAAAACGTTTACAAATTAAAAAAATATAACAGATAACGCTAAATGTATCAACGTTGATGTCAAAAGTAGCAAATCCCCATACATGTAAAGGAACACGCCCAAATTTACCTTTAAACACAAATAAAAAATCTGGGGACAAAACACCCCAAGAGTCTACTACTATCAAAAATTTCTGGGGAGTTTTGTCCCCAAGAGTCGACAAGCGGTTAGCCTCTTCCAAGGGGTCGCCGCGCGTAGGTACTGTAGAACTTCCTTTGGATGCGAAGTCCTCTCTATATCCTATGAAAGTATCTGTGTACTAGAGAAATTGTATTTAACTATATAATACAAAAATAACTTATCTTCTTTCCAGTTGTTTATTTCTTCATTTTACTTTTACAGATAAAATCTTTATCAACGTAACATTTTTTGACATCCACTTGATCTTTTCCAAACAATTCCAAAATCTAACTTTTTCTCTAAACTCTCATTCTCTCTGACTTATTTCAAAATTGACGTACGAAGTAACTTTCTTTTTATTTATATATCGAATAGTCGAACGAGCGAGACATAGAGGTTTAACGCGTAGCTCCAAACCTCTACATCCCCCCCGGTCAATAAAATTTCAAAGCATAGCTGTGAAATTTACCTATCAGTCCATTACTTACAAAACCTTCCTATGTGGGAACATAATTTACAATACAACAATGTCTCATATGGTTGCAGCTAGCAACTAGTTGGAACGATATAAAAATAAACATTAATTAATTAATAAGTAAAACTAAATTATTTACAAGTTAAAATCGTTCAAACTTTAGGTTGAAAAAACCCACATAAAAATCAAACTACACAATCAACATTGTTGTCTACTACTTTAACCAGATCAGACATAATAGTATAAATTTTGAAAAATTCAATTATTTACCTATCATTAAATTAAATAATTCAACCAGTCAGACTTGATATTACACATTGACAACTCGTGACACCAGTAAATCTGATCACACAACAAACTGTTTGAATATCCAAGACCTGTGATGAAAAATTCCCTAACTAAACTCTTCCCCCTCTTCTTCTTCTTACTGAAAATACAATCACCCTTCACTCCTTATCTAAAATCTCCCCAAAACTTGTAATCATTTATAATGTATAGTATCCAACATAGACACCACCCAAACGCTATGCGAATCAATGGGTTTACACATAAATAACCACTAGCTCTCTATCCTAACTACCTCTCTATCTTTACTTAACATCCCAATATTACACAAATTTACCCCAAAAATATCACACCTATATCTTCCCTACATTTCTGTTCATCCATTGGATGGTGTTTGGGCCATCCTTCATCATCAATTGATATACTGAAACAATACAACAATGAAAAACTGTTCACATAGTTATATCACTAACTAACAGTTCACCACTATATTCATTTATTATTTACACACCTATTTGATAATACAATTCATAATTATTGTAACTATTTCTAATATTTAAAACAACAAACAAAATAATTTGTTTACATTAAAACACAGATTAGTAAGAGTATGTCTAAAGACAGATAGGAAATTAACGTTATCGTTATTGAATAGGTATTTAATAACGGTACTTACTATACAGTTATATTATTTTTGGCTCAGGAAAAGGGTTTGTCACACTGGATGCGTTCTGCGATCAGGTCAAAGTAATTTCAGCCCACACTAAGAATGAGCAACATTGACCTGACCGCAGAACGCATCTAGTGTGACAAATCCTGAAAATAAAACAGTTAGAAACACTGGAAAAACTTGTATTGTTAAAAGATACAATAAAAATATAATGCAGAACGAAATCGCTAAGACGTATCATAAATATTCAAAGTTTACAATAATTATGTATACGTAGAGTGCAATTGGAGAACTATAATAACTAACCTACATTAAATAAGACTAAAACTACATTTAGTAGAGTGACGACTGACATAATTACTGTACACTCACACCTAACACAAACCGTTACAGATTTCATCATAAGTTCCAAAGTTTTAATTTTATAGCTTACCGTTTAATTGTGAGAAAAAATGTACAATGTAGTTTTATTTATCCCTCGCAACGTTGTTTACAAACAATCAATTGCTATCTCGATTGGATTCAACTGATAACTGTATCTGAAGTATTATAAAAACAAACCATACAACGACTAAACTTCGGTAGAGTTCTCTCGCACTCTTGTCTACCTACTAACCACTTTAAAGCATAAAATACTAACACAACAACGGGCGTATTTTTAAATAAAAGACGACGCTAGGTGAAAAACATTTTTGCTCTTTTAAGGTGCGAGAGACCTCGACAGTACATAGATCTAAGATTAAGAGACAGACAGACACACTTTGCATTTATAATATTATTGTGAATAGAGACCTATTTGTTCAATATTGTACAATTTATTAACTTACTAAAAATATTAACTATTTTAGCCAAATAAATTATACAGACTGTCTCAAAAAATAGTGTCAAGCTAAGCCAAGAATTTAGTTACAGTCGAGCCGAATCCTATAGTTACGTATGACGTTTGTCAATTTTTTATTTTCAATTTTCTAGCATTAAAAATGATAATAATATTAGGAAACAATTTGTGTAGGTTAGAGTTGTTATAATGTATATCTTTTGTTTGTAATTAGTTGGTATTTCTGAATTTTGATTTGAAAAGATGGCGACGTAACAAGGTTTTAGCGACCTGTGGTTGAGCTGTCATACGTAACTTTAGGATTCGGCTCGACTGTTATAAACTTAAATCAGTATCAACATTAAAGAAAACTATTTGCAACAAAAAATACATAAAGGTTTAATTAAAACTATAGGCTAATAACAATGCCAAAATCACACAGTACACCATACTAGTAATTTTAGAATACTTCGATGTATGTATATTCGATACAAGTATATTGCACACTGATTATGATTAACTGGCATGGAAGAGAAATTATTATAAAAACGAACATAAGTTTGAAAAAATATAAAACAAACATGCCATACAACAACAAACATGCATTAGCTAAACTCCTATTAATTTATACATGCGGAATACATACAAATGAGTAACGAGACGAAAAGGATATTATGATAATGATGAGTCCGAGAATCATGTGTATGTATATATATATATATATATGCATCATCATAATATCCTTCAGGTTTTGTGAAAGTTACAATAAGTGTACAATGAACATCAAATAGTGACAGTTGTTACAGAATCATTAAGCATTTGACGACTAAGTTTGCCTAACTAACGTTATAAAAATAGGCACTCAAATACACAACTTAATTAAGTAACAAGTAAAGAAGAAAACATAAATAATAATAACATAGTAAGGCACCGGTAATCTTTGTTAATATTTACCACACATACTTTAATATCCGTTACGATTGATGATAATATTTATTTTGTTTTCAATTCATTGACCTTGTATTTGTTTGAAATTAATGCTACAATCTATTGCTTACCAACACAAATATCTTAAACCTCACCTTGTCTGCTTTGACCTAAATATGTTAGATTATATACTACTAATACTAAGGCTAATTTTTTTTTGGAAATTCTTGTGTCTATTGAAAATTTTCTTCCTACAACTAGCATACAAAACCACCCTGTATAAAATACAACTACATGTTTAGAATTGAACAACCAAATTCTACAATTATTACCCAAACAATAGTTGTGGTCACGGGTGATTGTGATCACCTTCCTGATCACATCTGCAAGACATTGGATAATTCAACACCACAAAATCAAAAATGACCAAGACTAGTTAAATTATTCATGAAAATTAAGAAAAATATATACCGTCAGGGCCAGAATTTCTTGTATAACAAGGTGATGCATATGAATGATCATTTCTCACATCTGCAAAGATTCATTTTATTTGTTCAATCTTTAGAACTTTCTATTTTATTATGATTATTTCAGATCAAGCGGGCAAGTATGGCATGTTTCACACAATATGAAAAGTAATTTGATGAATAAATTTATGGCAGCACATTACACCTCTGTAGCTTCTTTAGTATGTGTAGATAAGTTAGCTTACATTATTTGTATTGGTACCTTTTTCATACTATTTCACTGAATATAAAAAGTTCTTGAACTACTCACATAGTGAAGGAAATGGTTTGGTTGGCTGCCTCGAAAGAATTTCTGCTGGTGTAAACAATGTTGGACCACAAATCAATAGCCTTCTGTTGTTCTGTATATATTTTTCTTCAAAATGAAGTTGGCAAACCTATAAAATAAACATACACAGGATGTGAGTGCTATGACTGTAAAATAGTGAATAGAGAATAACAAGATGATCTTCTGTTCATCAGGATTATTGAAAAAGCTTTCTTAGTATAATTTACTAGGTGTGTTATGATACTACACAGGATCTTTCTTCGCTTTAGAGGCAGGTGTATCAATTTCTAGGTATTTCAGAGATATCATGTGTATCGATAAATGTAAACTTTAGAACTAACCTTGCAGTGAATAAGCTGATCTTTAGTGAGTGATGCTAGTTCGGGAACAATAGGAATAAGATATTCCATCCAAATTGCTCGCAATCGATCAGTACGAGGCAACCGAAACGTCCTGATGGACTTCCTCTTGTTGGATGGGCACTCCGGAATCACGCAGAATCTCGGCATATCTGAAAGATAAAAGATCAAACAAAAGAGATTTGGTTAATAACAATTAAAACAATTTGCAAGAACTTAATAGAAAATGCAAATAAATAAACGGCCGAATTCGAAAACTCAATGTCAGATAGGGCTGCCAACAACTAAATATGTTTTTCCCTAAGCATTCAAAAATATACCGCTCCAGAGTAACCAAAGTCATCTAAAAGATGATGAAATTGTATGTATTGTCTTCTTAATAGTGCATTAAGGGTCATTAAATAATAAAATAAAATAGTCAAAGCTTGTTTTTGATGTAATACACCAGCATTTGCAAGCAGTTCAATGATGATACCGACAGTTGAGTTAAGTATGTCAAAAGTTACTATAATTATCTTAAAATTGTTGTGTTTTACATTTTTATTTACAAAATTCATATTATTCCTTAAATATTTTCTCTACTAAATTCCCCTTCCACCGTTATAATTACCCTAATATTCAGGGAGATTATACCTAAAGTGGTAACCCTCATTGAAAATAGTTTTTTAGGTCTGAACTTTATCACCAGATGTCGTATCGCTACATAGTCTGTGCGAAATAGTGGATCCTGATTTTTGCATAGATTATAATGCGCTGCCCACTAACTCTATGTCATCTCTATGGCCGTTTCCACCCCGTGGTCCTGATGGACTTCCTCTTGTTGGATGGGCACTCCGGAATCACGCAGAATCTCGGCATATCTGAAAGATAAAAGATCAAACAAAAGAGATTTGGTTAATAACAATTAAAACAATTTGCAAGAACTTAATAGAAAATGCAAATAAATAAACGGCCGAATTCGAAAACTCAATGTCAGATAGGGCTGCCAACAACTAAATATGTTTTTCCCTAAGCATTCAAAAATATACCGCTCCAGAGTAACCAAAGTCATCTAAAAGATGATGAAATTGTATGTATTGTCTTCTTAATAGTGCATTAAGGGTCATTAAATAATAAAATAAAATAGTCAAAGCTTGTTTTTGATGTAATACACCAGCATTTGCAAGCAGTTCAATGATGATACCGACAGTTGAGTTAAGTATGTCAAAAGTTACTATAATTATCTTAAAATTGTTGTGTTTTACATTTTTATTTACAAAATTCATATTATTCCTTAAATATTTTCTCTACTAAATTCCCCTTCCACCGTTATAATTACCCTAATATTCAGGGAGATTATACCTAAAGTGGTAACCCTCATTGAAAATAGTTTTTTAGGTCTGAACTTTATCACCAGATGTCGTATCGCTACATAGTCTGTGCGAAATAGTGGATCCTGATTTTTGCATAGATTATAATGCGCTGCCCACTAACTCTATGTCATCTCTATGGCCGTTTCCACCCCGTGGTCCTGATGGACTTCCTCTTGTTGGATGGGCACTCCGGAATCACGCAGAATCTCGGCATATCTGAAAGATAAAAGATCAAACAAAAGAGATTTGGTTAATAACAATTAAAACAATTTGCAAGAACTTAATAGAAAATGCAAATAAATAAACGGCCGAATTCGAAAACTCAATGTCAGATAGGGCTGCCAACAACTAAATATGTTTTTCCCTAAGCATTCAAAAATATACCGCTCCAGAGTAACCAAAGTCATCTAAAAGATGATGAAATTGTATGTATTGTCTTCTTAATAGTGCATTAAGGGTCATTAAATAATAAAATAAAATAGTCAAAGCTTGTTTTTGATGTAATACACCAGCATTTGCAAGCAGTTCAATGATGATACCGACAGTTGAGTTAAGTATGTCAAAAGTTACTATAATTATCTTAAAATTGTTGTGTTTTACATTTTTATTTACAAAATTCATATTATTCCTTAAATATTTTCTCTACTAAATTCCCCTTCCACCGTTATAATTACCCTAATATTCAGGGAGATTATACCTAAAGTGGTAACCCTCATTGAAAATAGTTTTTTAGGTCTGAACTTTATCACCAGATGTCGTATCGCTACATAGTCTGTGCGAAATAGTGGATCCTGATTTTTGCATAGATTATAATGCGCTGCCCACTAACTCTATGTCATCTCTATGGCCGTTTCCACCCCGTGCATTAAAATAAAACTGACACTTGACAATAACATTCAATGTCGATGTCAATTGACACTTGACAAATATGAATCAAAATCAATCTATGGACAACTTATTTTTTTTTAATTACTTTTACGGTCTGTGACTCATTTATTTAGCCATACTACTAACAAAGTGTAAAGTGAGTATTCACAAAATCAAAAACTATTTTAACCGACAACGAAAAAAAAAAGGTAACTTAACAAAATGTTTTTCCTACAATATTACATTACACTTCCTACCAAAATTATGTAACAAAAAATAAAATTAATAAAGTTATATTATTATGAATGATTCCTAAATTTAACTTTACGACCAAAATTTATTTTTTTATTTTCTGGTACTTTACCTACATTGCAAAATTTTTCTAAAATAAATGATCTATTCAGTTTCTTACATAAATCAATAAAATTATCAACGTGTCTGTTCAAACCAACTTGATAACATTTTTCCTCAGACAATGTATCAATTTCATTTGTATATTTATATTTATTTTTAAAGCAATCAATTTTATTAACATATTTCTTATTATCTACAAATATTTTATTCATTTCTTCATTTTTCTTACGAAGTTTCAATATTTCATTGAATTTCTTACTCTTCCCGTCGAACATCATATCTTCTTTCTTGTTCTTGCATTTCAATTTTCTTTTCATTGCTAGTTTTTCTTCAAATAACTGCTTATTATCATCTACTTTTCTTTTTTCATCATCAGTTTCTCTTTTCCTATCCATTTCTCTTTTTTCATCCGTTTCTCTTCCTTCATACATTTCTATTTCTTCATCCGTTTCTATTTCTTCATCCGTTTCTATTTCTTCATCCGATTCTATTTCTTCATCCGTTTCTATTTCTTCATCCGTTTCCCATTCTGCATCCGTATCATTCTCGACTGTTTTTATTTTATTGTTTTCAACAATTACATCTTCACATACCTCTTCGATAGATTCACCCAAGTTTTGATGTTCTTGTAGAAATTTCTCGTCAGTGTGCACCTCTTCTTGCAAAACCAAATTATCAATACTTTCATCTTCGTTTTGTTTTTTATTTATTTCCACATCATGACACAATTCTTCATTCCTGGTAAATCCACAAAAATAAATATAATTCTGTTCAGATAACTGGTCTGATCCTCCTTGTTGATCCTCCTGTCCATCAACAAATTGCGAAGTATTTGATGCTACCTGAGAACTTTCTTCCAATAGTATGGCTTGGTTCATCGTTGATTCGTAATATTGTTTTTCTACATATCTTGGGCTGTTTCTTAAATTATATCTAGGTCGGTAATTCTGGTTTAATAATCTTCTATATGTTGGTTGACCTCTTGTAATGGGAGGGCTGGAGGGCGGTTGTCCTCTCGTAGTGGGAGTGACAGAGTACGGTTGTCCTCTCGCAGTGGGAGGGACAGAGTGCGGTTGTCCTCTCATAGTGGGAGTGACGGAGTGCGGTTGTCCTCTCATAGTGGGAGGGACGGAGTGCGGTTGTCCTCTCGTAGTGGGAGGGACGCAGGGAGATCTCCACTCTTGTTTAGCACTCCACTCCGCTCTGAACGTAGCATCACCAAATGACGGTCTTGTAGGTTGATAATATGGCGATGCACAAGGTGTCTGAAATAATTCGCGAGGCATAGGGCAATCCTCAGCCGATTGTGTGTTATTCAACGAACCGGTCAGTTTAATAGGCAAATTGAATGTCAAATCATGATTTTTATTAAATAATTGCTCTGACTGTACAAGAGCTTTTTTCAATTCTTTTAGGGATGTAAAAGTGTGGAAGCTAAGTTTATTTTTATAGAAATTTGATAGGTTTCGTAAGAATTGATTAATAATGATTCTATCTTCTATTATTTCCGCTTTTGAGGCTAGTTCTTCGAGTCTATAGAGGTAATTTATAATAGATTCGTTATAATTTTGTTTGGCATTGTAAAAATTTGCGATATGGTCTTCTTCTTCAGAGAATTCGGACACAAACTTAGCTTTTATTTCCGTAAAACTTAATGAAGACTTATTTGTTATTTTTCTATAAAATGAAAGAGCAGCGCCCGATAAATAGGCTCTCAATACACTGGTCTTGGTCTCGTCTGACCAACCATTAAGGGACGCTATTGTTTCAAATTGTTCTAAAAACTCATGTACATATCCTAAGCTTCCATCAAAAGTTGATGCCATGTTGGCTGTTATAAATCTAGTACTTAGCTTTGTATCCTGGAGATAGCGGAGTTACAATTCCTCTCGCTCTTGTATCCGGTTATGGCTTTTTCTTTATTATTGATTTTCTTTAGTCATTCAAGCTTCCATTAGTTATGTATTCTCCGATTTTGATCGTCTCTGAAATTATATAAAATTGTATATTTGTCCCTTTTTTTATGTAATTTACCACTCTTGTTTCTTGATTGGGGTGCGGGATCGGAACGGAGCCTCCACCATGTAGAACTTCCTTTGGATGCGAAGTCCTCTCTATATCCTATGAAAGTATCTGTGTACTAGAGAAATTGTATTTAACTATATAATACAAAAATAACTTATCTTCTTTCCAGTTGTTTATTTCTTCATTTTACTTTTACAGATAAAATCTTTATCAACGTAACATTTTTTGACATCCACTTGATCTTTTCCAAACAATTCCAAAATCTAACTTTTTCTCTAAACTCTCATTCTCTCTGACTTATTTCAAAATTGACGTACGAAGTAACTTTCTTTTTATTTATATATCGAATAGTCGAACGAGCGAGACATAGAGGTTTAACGCGTAGCTCCAAACCTCTACAGTACAGTCGACCAAATTGAATCATGACCCACCTTATGGTCATTTTTCTACTGTCATTCTATACAAGTAGGTTGAAATTAGCTTGAACATACATTTCCTAGAAACGAACTGTTATCATTTTATTAGACACTGACAGTTACTGACAAGGCTAGGATCGCTATCTGTACGAATAAGTTTGTATGAAAATCGGCGAGAACTTAGGTAAGGGTTGCAATGCAACACACAGGTAGGTAGGTAGATATTCGGCATTCGGCACAGCCGGGCGCCAAGTCTGTATCGGGAACCAGTTTCTTCATAAAAGTTCCACTGGAACTTGTGTTAGCCATGATGAAATAAAACAGTATACTTAGTTGAAGAATATAATATTTATTTTAGTTATATATTTAACAAGTGGCATTAAATTGGTAAAGTGAAAAGTGACCCGATTAGACGACTACAAATGTCACTTCCCCAATCCAAACCCCACAAATTTTCTATTGGATTAAGATCTGGAGACCTAGACGGCCATGGTATACGAGTGAATTCATCTTCATGCTGGGTAAACCAATTCGCAACAATTCTGGCAGTATGCACTGGACAGTTATCATGAACAAAGGAGAATACTGGCACTTCTTCACGCAAGTAAACTGTTCGCAAAGTCGGTAACATTAATTCTTCCAATAAATTGACATAGTTTATAGTGTTCTGACGAGGAGAAATTTGAACAAGTTCTCCGACACTTCCGGCGTCCATCCAGGCACACATGTTAGCTGAAATTCAGCCGGATAATTGGTTGGGCACTACGTGATCCTCTGTGTATCGCGTGTTATGGTAACGCCACGAAGTTAACCGACCATGTTGAGAAGAGCGAAATGATTTCTCGTCTGTAAAGATATTATTCGTAATAGTGTTGCATTTCCGCTCTCTGTTGGTTCGTGATTCAACGAACGCCATGATTATGTCGTCGTTTGTCTTCGAGGGTACCCTCTTTAGCATGCCGTCTGATCCAGGTTCTGACTGTGTTCCGACTTATTCTTAGCTCTTTGTTCTGCCGAATTGGCCATTATACGATTTGTTTGTAGATATTGACTTAGATTTTTATAAAATTTCAGACTTACTAGATATACTTGACATCTGACACACGACGTTTTTTATTTTTAAAATTATAATACATTTTTCTTCGTAGTGAAAAGAGTTTGGATTATGGACTTATTTTAAATTCGTATTAAGACTGGTTTATCTAAATCATGTCTAGTGCAGTGATAATAAAGGTTAAACTTGCATAGATCTCTGACCCGTAATGACGCATTTTTATTCATATTTAAAACGTACTATGTGCAACATGCATG
Organism: Pyrausta nigrata; assembly: GCA_949316185.1. Classification (NCBI taxonomy): domain Eukaryota; kingdom Metazoa; phylum Arthropoda; class Insecta; order Lepidoptera; family Crambidae; genus Pyrausta; species Pyrausta nigrata. Next base: position 4,268,793 of record OX438964.1, on the reverse strand, counting down.
ACAGCGAAGAAAACCTGACTACATTAATGAATACAAAGGAATAATCGGCAAAGTGGGTCATGACAGGCCTGTGTATCTCCCCGCGGAGGTAGCAAAAACGTACCTACGCGCGGCGCACCTACGTAGGTGCTAAAACAAGTTGCGTGTCGCTACCGGTCAGTGACACGCTCGCGGGTTTTATTCACCGGCGGCCGCGCGGCTACGTTGCTGGCTGGACGAGAATGAATAAAGTACTAGAAAGAGGCGCTAGATGGCGTTAGAAGCTTCTCGTAGCAGTCAACCCTATCGCGTCGCGTGATATTACGTCACTGAATAGGTTTAGTGTATTATGAATCATATTCCAGAGCAATAAGTATGAAATTATCTTGCAATGGATTTTTGTAGGTGTCTACACGAAAATGTGCTTGACTCTGAGGCGAACTAAATTACGCCATATTGTTGACGACATTGAGTAGACATTTCTTTGAATACAATTGCTAAGTCATACTTCTGTACGAAGTACTAGTATTCTGTGGTCATGATTCAATTTTGTCGACTGTACGTTTTTGCTTCCTACGCGGGGAGTTACACAGGCCTGGTACAGATTAGGTTCATCATGCTCTACTATATGCCAATTTTTTTTTTTCAAGTATAAGTGGCGCCATTTTGGCGATTTTGGTTTTGAGTTTTTTTTTACCCTTACCACAGAATAAGTACTAGTACTCCGTACAGAAGTATGACTTTGCAATAAAATTCAAAGCAATATCTACTCAATGTTGTTAACGGTAAGGTGTAATTCAGTTTTCCTCAGAAACACATTTCAGGATTTCATTCTTATAACTCTGGAATATGATTCATAATACACTAAACCTATTCAGTGACGTACTATCACGCAACGCGATGCTACCTACGCGGGGAGTTACCTACACAGGCCTTACGCCTTTTGGTCCCGCGCAAGCGAAGGTGGTCGGTGGTCGCTACAATGAGGGATTTTCTAACAATTTTTTAGTTTTATTTTACGTTGATAGATGGCGCTATTTATCTAAGTTATACAAATATTGCGTAGACATCATTGGGCTTAAAAGAAAAACAAATTATTGTAATATATTTGTACAGACATGTAGTGTAAGTACTTACGTTAAAAATTAGCAAGTTTTAAATTGCAGTTATATTATTTCATTGCAGTTATATATAGTCAGAATTTCGAATAAGAGATTCGAAATTCAAATCACTACCTCCCTTGGGGCGTAATGAAATTTCATAAGTACAACATTACGTCCCTTGGGATGCAATGACTCACTTTGAGTCGTTAGGTACTTGATGTGTAATTGAACGTTGCCGAGTAGGAAGTGTGAAAATATTGTAACCCTGCCTATTTTCTTATTTTATTTTCAGTGATACAACTACACCTCTACAACCAAACACAAACAGAACCCCCTACTCCCCAGCTGGATTCACTAAGGAAGTTGTTACGTGAACTAATAAAAAACGACAGGACAATTAATTTCAAAGCCGATGACAACCTTAGCGTGGCGGCCATTTTGAAAATTATGACGTCATCAAAAATCGTTGATGAGTTGGCTGATCTCCTAACTGCCAAAGTAATGAGGCGAATATCACCAAAAACATTTTTGGAGGGTAACTTTAAGCCCACTGAATCTGTTGAAAGAATAGAAGTTATGCTTTAGTTGTGTAGCCCGACAAGTTTGAGCGCGACCCTCTTGCGGATGCCAGAATCAGCGAAAGCAATGAGGGGTTTTCTGAGAGCTCAAAATTTTAGTTTTATTTTATGTTAATAGATGGCGCTGTTAGATGAACAGTTATATAAATATTGCGTCGAAATCATTTCAAAATAAAACCGGCCAAGTGCGAGTCGGACTCGAGCACGAAGGGTTCCGTACCATTAACTTACAACATTAGACAGTATAGGAAAATAAATATTTATACTGTTCTTTTGAAAATAAGTATATATTTTTATTTATTTATAATTATAATTTAAAAGTATTCATCACAGGATACCTGAAAAAAATTTAAATAAGAGTTTTCGCGCCTGTTTCTTTACGTGAGTGATTTAAAGTTTAAAGGTCCAAGACTTTCGAAATTACAGGGGGGACACACCGTGTAAACGACTTTGGCGGGCTATATCTCGCATATAGTAAAGCTGATAAAAAAAGTGTTGTATGGAAACATTACCTTATGTTCATAGTCCTTTTCAACGATACCCCACACAAGGGGGTGCACTCAAAAAATAATTCACCCCCCCCCCCCCCGTATGGGGAGGTACCCTTAAAAAGGGGTAATTTAAATTTTTTGTACTTTTAAAAATGAGATCTATATGTAAAGTATCCTCGAACCAAGTTACATGCAAATCAGTCCATAAACGTAGAAGATATTCTGCTGTGACAGACTAGGACGGACGGACTGAACGATCTTATAAGGGTTTCTTGTCGGACTACGGAACCCTAACAAAAACAATTAATTGTATTATTGTGTTGTTGATATTAGTGATTTATTTATATATAAATTATGTTAAAAATTAGCAACTTTCAACATGCAGTTAAAAATATATATGAAAAAAAGCGTGTTGATTACTAAATTGTTAAAAAGTTACCTGTCGGTACGAGTGAATCTAAAACATACTTTTAAACATTATACGAGGGTCAAACTGAAAGTTCTTAGAAAATCAAAAACTGATTACATTAGCCAGTTATTAGTTTTATTATATCTTTTCAAAATATTGTCCATTGACGTCAATACACCGCTGCATGCGATGGAACCACTGGGAAAAGCACTTTGCCCACTCGTCCTTAGGGGTCTCTTCAATGGCATCGCGATACGCAGCCACCGCTTCTTCAGCATTCATAAACCGCTTTCCTTTAAGTTTTTCTTTAATTTTTGGAAATAAATTAAAATCACAAGGCGCGAGGTCGGGGCTATACGGCGGGTGACCCAGTAATTCAACGTTTGATGTCGCCAAATAGTCGATCGTTCGCTTGGCGGTGTGCGACGAGGCGTTGTCGTGGTGAAGGAGGATCCTACTGCGAGGTCGTTTCTCTCGAACTTTTTCTAAGACAAGTGGCAAACAATTGGTAGTGTACCATTCTGCAGAAACTGTTTTTTGATCCTCTAACACAATTGTTGCGAAATGACCTATCCTTCCAAAGAACGAGGCCACCATTTTTTTTCCCGCACTTCGATCTCTCTTCACTTTAGTTGGCAACTCCTCGAAAGGAAACACCCACTGAGCAGATTGTCTTTTGGTTTCAGGATCATAACAGTAAATCCAGCTTTCGTCACCTGTTAGTATGTCGAACACAGCATTTGAGTCACCTCCGTTAAATCTTTCAATCATTTTACGGCACCAATCCACACGATGGAGTTTTTGAGCCTTAGTCAAATTATGAGGTATCCACCGGGCGCAAAGCTTCCTGACCGCTAAATGTTCGTGGAGGATTTTGTGCACTTGACTCATACCGATGCCTAAGCTTGTCCGAATCTGCTGATAGGTCACTCTTTTGTCAGTCTCTATCATACGCCGCACAACACAGATGTTATTTTCAGTCGTCGCCGTAGAAGGCCGTCCCTCACGTACATCATCAGTGAGATTAGTGCGACCACGTTTAAACTCATTAAACCAGTTGTAAACAGTCGCACGAGATGGGGCTTCATCGTGAAAGGCCAATCGTAGTCTATCATAACTTTCTTGTTGACTTAAATGACATCGAAAGTCATAAAAAATCATTGCACGAAAATTTTCTCGTGTTAAATTCATTTTGACGTGACACAGACAATTTTCAATTTGCCGCCAAGTCGTAAAACAAATGACAAATGAATGAAATATATACTCAGTAATATTGGCAAAGAGTTCTATTTTCAAATTTTAGAATATTTTTTTTATTATATTGTTTATAAGTGGCCAGTTCTAAGAACTTTCAGTTTGACCCTCGTAACTTAATGAATGCCAAAACGGTTGTTCAACGCCATCTAGCGGATTTTTAAGTACTGATTTTTGACACTAGGAAAATCCCTCATTTAGATTAAATGCCCAAGTTTATTACACCATTGCTTTTTAAGTTCCATCGATATTTACGTTGTATTCGTCGTCGGAAGTCGTTTTACATTCGTCTAATTGACTTGGTCGGGTAGTAGGTACGTATTTTTACAACTTTTTTGGTAAGCGTGTTTGTAGGCGGTAACTTTAGTCGTCATCGAGTGACATCCCTACTAGAGCTATGGATGCTCTTATTTCCTTAGCAACGGACAGCTGTTTAGTCCGACGTTCCTAAAGGATCTTGACCAAAACTCTATAGAAACTGGGCCCACTTAGCGTCAGCATGCGTCTTTACAAAATGTTTGGATAAAATATATAAATATTTGAAAGAATACACACAAAAAAGATTTTTGAAAAATAATCAGGGGTTTACGAGGAATTCAATGGCAAATTAGGCATTTTGAGGTTACGTTTTGTGGTTGCAGAATTAGTTATGTAATAAATTCATGAATTTTGTGATTAGTGTTACTTTTGAACCCCTATACGTTAGATTATTTCAAAAATACCAGTGCAATTACAATTCAAAACAAGATTTTTGAAATATAAACTACAAAGGCGCAATCTGGGCCCGGCTTTGGTCAATATCCTTTATAGACATTTCTAAATTGATATACCTAGTCTGTCTCTTTTCGTTTGTTTGGCAGAGAAACAGAGAGACTGAACCTGAATACAAGGCGCATCGGAATTGAGCCCATTGAAGAAAGAAAGAAAAAGTTTTTATTTGGTACACATCAAATTACAAACATAGTAGAAAAATAAAAATAAAATCATCAAGAGGAGTTATTCAGTCATTGATATCTCGAGATTTTTTTTTTGTCATATTGGTTGAAAAATTACTTAGCTCATTAAGCCTTTGACTGCCACAAAACTAGACACAATAGAAAAATATTGTTTGAGGGTAACCGGTGACCACCATGGCGCTCAATGTGTTAATATCAATAGTAGTATCCTTTTATACAAATATAACATGATTTTAATGTACGTAAAATCTCAATCAAAACGAAAAGGTAGGTTTTTTTTTTTAGGTACTTTAGCTATCGCCTAATAAACGCAAAATCTTATAAAGCAGTTATTTTTTTAGTTTGTTCCTCTATATGGCCTTGAATTCTAGCGACTTAAGTTAATAATCTACATATTGCTAATAAATCAATAAAAATATCGGTTTTCTTTTATTATCGTGTACGATTTTGGATATTTATATATCGCATCAGTTTTTTTTTATCGTATCAAAATAAGTAAATCGGGTATATAAATTTATGTAGGTATCGCAACTTTTTCACAACCCTAATATTTATTAAAATAAAATTTTCCCTTTTGTCACAAATTGTTTTTATTTCTAAAACGCCTTAAAGCACAGATAGATAATTATAATAGTAATTTTCAAAAACATTTAACTTACATAAGTACCTACCTACCTACATTCAACACAAGTACCTACTTATTTCTTTTAATGAATGTTACATTACCACCATAAATGTAATCGATATTATTGCACTTGAACCAGAGGCGGGAATCGAACCCGCGTTCCTCGCATACAGGCTCCTATGCCCACCTAAGTTGCCGAGAGGTTAGGCAATCGCCCGGTATGCGAGGAACGCGAGTTCGATTCCCGCCCGGTGGTAATTTTTTTAAGTGCAATACTGCCGTGCAATAAGTCGAGTTTTTGGGCAAATTGACTTAAGACCATATCCGTGATCAGGAAAATGAGCTCTATATTTTCGCCTTAGACATCTTTTGTACCTTTAATAGTTTCAGTATTATTGGTTATCATAACTACAATATCTAATAAACTCAAAAAAAAAAAATCGTTAACCGCGAATATCTCGAGAGTAGTCAAAACATAGTGTTTGAGAGTTTAGGCAGTGGATTACACGTGGAGGGCGACAATGATAGGTGGAAAATAAGTCAGGTCTGAGCACTTATAGCTAGGTACTTGCCGGTCAGGGTTCAGGTATCACTTCACAGGCCACAATCACTCGAAATGTCTGTAAGGAGCTTCACAGGATACACACGCGGCGAAAGCGCTCTGGTCCGTCTAGTACATGTGTCATAGGTAACGTCTCGATGTCGACTCGATCTCCAGGGTTCTCACGGTACGTTTTAAACTAATAAAAATAAGGCAGGTATGCGTGTGAGTGTGCGCAGCGTAGTATCAATAGGGTACACAAACAAATCAAAATATTGTAGTAAACATATCGCCCGCCCTAAACACGTCAAGTGTTTACGAGAAGGTTAGGAAGCCAAGGGAAAGGAAGTTCACTAGACAGGAAGACGAACTAATTTCGTCAAAGATCTCTTTAGGCTACCGGTAGGAGTTTTAACATCTACCACACGAACAACTTGGTCTTGGCCAGGGTAGAAATTAATAATGTGTCCACGACGCCACTGCAAAGGGGAAAGGCTGTCATCTTTTATGAGTACTAGCTCACCTACTTTAGGAGGATCACAAAGAGAGGTCCATTTATTTCTAATTTGTAATGGATTTAGGTATTCTAAATGCCAGCGAGACAAAAAGTGCTGGGTAATTTGTTGGATTAGCTGAAACCGTGTAAGGCGATGCAATTTTACGTCTTAAGAGTACTCCGGAAGTGCAGTTAAGGGTTGTCCAATTAAGAAATGGCCGGGAGTTAGCACTTCGACATCATTAGGGTCCGGAGAAAGTGGGCACAATGGGCGTGAATTTAAAACTGCTTCAATTTTAGCAAAAACAGTGGTCAGCTATTCAAACGTAAGGAGGGTATCGCCTACTACTCGTTTTAGGTGCGATTTCGCCGATTTAACCGCAGCTTCAAAAAGACCTCCCCAATGAGGGCAAACAGGAGGATCGAAAACCCAGGATATGTTCCGCTTTGAAAGCTCAGAACCAATAGCCGCCTGGTTTTGAGATAGGAAACGCTCTAACTCCTTCAGGTAATTGTTAGCACCGACGTAATTTCGACCGCAATCAGATCGGATTAGGCGAGGTACACCACGACGCGACACGAATCGGGAAAAGGCCGCAATGAAGGCTTCAGTAGTTAGGTCTGACACAACCTCAAGGTGAACGGCTTTAGTCGAAAGGCAAATACACACAGGTAACTTTTCACTAACCTTTTGTTCCTATAGGCCTGGACTTTGGTAAAAAAGGGTCCTGCAAAATCGGTACCTACACCGTCAAACGGTCTAGCAGCCGTGACGCGGTCTTTAGGTAGGTCACCCATGAAGGGTTGACATACAGCCGCCTTGAGACGATAACAGGGAAGGCATTTAAAAATCTTATGCTGAATACCTCTGCGTGCCGACAAGATCCAAAACTCTCTATGTAACATGGCAAGAATTGCATTAACACCTGCATGAGCATTCTCGCGATTTACGAAAATACCATTTTCACGAAATTACCATTCTTAGGCAGAAGAAGGGGATGGCGCGCATCAAAGGATAGATCGGAGTTTCGTAATCGGCCTCGAATCAGGCCTCTGTCATCTAGAAATAAATTCAACTTTCTCAGGGAGTTGATCGCTTACGGCGTGGCGATCCTATCACTATAGGATCGCCACGCCGTAAGCGATCAAGTTCATCAGAAAAGGAGGTAAATTGAACGATTTTCACTAAAAACAAAAGGGAATCTCTCCGTTCCTCAGGGCCTAGGTAGGACGTGTAAGATTTAGGAAATAAAAACCGCCTTAGGTAACATGTCACGTTTATTAGCTTGTTGAAAGAACTATACCGCTCTAATAAGAATAAGGGATCCGGGGTAGGAACATCGGCAGAGACTACTAAACAACGTCCAGGGAGATCACTACTTGGGTTAGGTTCCGAAATACCGGGCCAGTTGTCAGCAGACTGCGTCAACCATAAAGGTGAAACCAAAGGGAGTGGTCGATCAGTCGGGTGACTGACATACCTCTCGATGCACAGTCACTAGGGTTCATGTAGCCTGGGACGTGCCTCCATTCACTACATGTAGGACTATTATTAATCTGGGAGACACGATTAGCCTCAAAAGTCTGAAGGAGGTGAGGAGTAGTTTTTAACCAACACAACACGATTTTACTATACGGACTTAAAAAATCCATGATGAGGGATAAAATAATGTTCCCGGGTCGAGTCATATGAAGAAAGGGACATATGGTTTAGGTCAAGGTACTCGCGCATAAAGGAAATATATTTCTCTCGAAAATTAGGATTGGCTTGCAAACGCTTCTCAAGATTATGGAATCGCCGTAAGGCATTGGTTTTAGAATCACCGAGAGGTGGACGATCATAAGGAAAAGGAAGTCTAACCATAAATCGACCATCGCTTTCACGAGTGGTAGTTGCTTTAAAAAGGCCTCACACTCCACATCCAAGGGGTTCGCAACTGGAGATTGGGGGGGCCACTTCGATTTTCCAGAATTTTTCAACTATTTGGGACAGCGAGACTCCAGTCATGGGGGGTTCCAAATCAGTAAATCCTTCATAAACAGGACCACACAGGACATAACCAAATATCGTCGAGATAGCAGTAAGGCCATCAGGGGACACAAACAACTCGGACCCTAAAAGGCGACCAATGACGTCAGCTCCAAGAAGTACACTTATAGTACCAGGTTTGTAAAATAAAGGGTCAGCAAGAGGGAGGTGCTTAGTACAGGCAATTACACCTTTAGGCAAGTCTACCTCTGGGAGGGTACCAGCAATCACATCAACAACTATTGCACTGGTGGAGATTTCTGGAAAGACAGAATTACTTGGCTTAAATGAAAAGGATACACTGCCCGGGGAATAAATCGCTTGAACATTATCTATTCCATGAACAGGAACTGGAGAAGGAATGATAGGTAAGTTCATGTGGTCAACAACAAGCTCAGTAGTAAGAAGGCAGCCCTGAGCACCATCACATAAGGCATCACATAAGGCACGCGCTTCCACATAATATCCAGACGAGGTTTTAACATGAATCAAGGCCGTAGGTAAAAGAACGAGAGAATTGCGAGGTAAAGATGTAAAAGCGGGTATAGAAGGGGCGCTATCTAGTCAGAATTGTGGGGCCTCATTGTACTTATGATGAAATGCACGTTCATCCTGGGTTCTTTGACCTAGAGGGGCATTATAAGTACGGTTACCGCTGGGTGCAGGTGGGGATCGCCCGCCCGAACGGGGAGGTGATGCTCTACGGGAATTACGTGGTGGTGGGGTACGAACACGGTGCCATTCAGTACGTGGGGGTGACACACGGTCCGTTAAGTGACTTTGTGGAGATTGCCGCGGTTGGTTAGAAGCTAAGGCCGAGACGTCTCGGTATGAGCGCTCGCGGTCGTAATTCACAGGAGAGGAGTCATCATAACACAGTGACGTGTGATGACTGGAACGGCAGCACGTACTGCAGCGATAATTTCGCGTGCATTGGGATATGGAGTGTTTATCCAAGCATCGATAGCACAGTCGGGCTTCTTTTACAAAGATAACACGTTGACGTGTAGGAAGGCGAATAAAATCGGGACATTCGCGTAAGTAATGCTACAAAGTACTATTACAAAGGTGACATTAGGATGTCGTCGCAAAAGTAACAAAGGCTCTCGCAGGAGGTGGGGAACGCGCGTTAGGTTTAGGCAAACGAGGGGAGCTCACAGTAGGGGGGGTAGTAGTGTCAACGACAGAAGCACTACCTACATTGTCGTGGTGCCTACATTCATCCTCAAGAAAGGTAATAAGATGATCAAAAGTAGGGAGGTGATTAGGATTATCGCCATAACGACGTTCAAATCTCGATTTAAACTCTAAAGGCAGTTTAGCAAGGCATAAGTGAACTAATAGGTACGACCAATGTTTAACAGGAAGTTCCAATCTCTCTAAGCATCGATAAGTCGAAAGCAGGGGGTTCAGGAACGACACACGTAACCCGGAAAGTTTAGGCGTTATAATAGGGAGCATCATTATTTGAGCTATGTGGGTATCCGCTAAAACACGAAGGTTATGGTACCTACGTTTTAGGAGGTCACGGGCCACGGTGTAATTGCCCGCCTCAATCTTGAGGTGTTGTATCAATCGACGAGGTTCATCCGATAAGGCTCCTACTAAATAGTGTAGCTTCAAAGTCGGGGTAAGGGTAGGCTGGTTGTCCACCACGCTATCAAACTGGTCTATAAAACTGATCCAACCATCGGGACGGCCATTAAACTTAGGTATAGGTAGGTCAGGTAATTTACTAGCCGGGTTATCAATAGCCAGGGATTTATTATCCTTGAAGGGGGTGCTAGTACGGGACGTCTCAAATTGGTGAGGTCGTATTTCGTCTAACTTAATTTTTAAGTCGTCTACTTTGTCCCTTACTACGCGCATCTCCTTCTTAACTTACACATATTCTTGTTCATAAATCGCAGGATCGAGATTACCTAACAGCTTGGAACAAGCGGCAGAAAACTTATCGCACATAAGTGGCAGGTCGGAAAGACGCGCTCGCATACGATTGGAGGAAAAGGTCTCAAGAACTCGGTTGGAATCATCAACCCAGTCACTAATATAACGGAGCTCACCTATAGCTTCACGGTATTCAGCTGTATCCGTGTAAAGTACGGCCCTTACGGTCTCGTTGCCGGTTTCGGTATCCGACATTTTATTTACTTTAAATCGAAGAAAACAAGGTAGGTAAATTAAACTCACAAAAGATTCCAATAGAATGCGTAAAGGAACAAATAGTAAGAGACGGCGCAGATGCACCGGGTATAGCAAACGTAACTCGTAAACATCTCGCACGCGGTCACGCGGTAATGGCGTGATCAATAGGGAAACAAAGCGCTCGCGCACCTCACTTGCACTCAAAGGGTAGGTAATTAACGCGCTAATCGATTTATTCGACACTTATGTAAAAGGGGTTGTACTCGAATGTTATTAAGGAATTTACTGTAAATAGGTTAGGTATATGACGAGACGTTTTCTTCAAATTACAAAGGAAAGTAGCAAATAAATAACTCTCAATTAAACAAATCACGTTACTAATAAGGGGTCCTAATAAAAAACTACGCTCTGCTACCAAAATGTTTGAGAGTTTAGGCAGTGGATTACACGTGGAGGGCGACAATGATAGGTGAAAAATCAGTCAGGTCTGAGCACTTATAGCTAGGTACTTGCCGGTCAGGGTTCAGGTATCACTTTACAGGCCACAATCACTCGAAATGTCTGTAAGGAGCTTCACAGGATACACACGCGGCGAAAGCGCTCTGGTCGGTCTAGTACATGTGTCATAGGTACTTGTTTGTGTACCCTATTGATACTACGCCGCGCACACTCACACGCATACCTGCCTTATTTTTATTTGTTTAAAACGTACCGTGAGAACCCCGGAGATCGAGTCGACATCGAGACGTTACCTATGACACATGTACTAGACGGACCAGAGCGCTTTCGCCGCGTGTGTATCCTGTGAAGCTCCTTACAGACATTTCGAGTGATTGTGGCCTGTGAAGTGATACCTAAACCCGGAAAGCTGATGTGGCAAGTACCTAGCTATAAGCGCTCAGACTTTACTTATTTTCCACCTATCATTGTCGCCCTCTACGTGTAATCCACTGCCTAAACTCTCAAACATTCTGGTAGCAGAGCGTAGTTTTTTATTAGGACCCCTTATTAGTAACGTAATTTGTTTAATTGAGAGTTATTTATTTGCTACTTTCCTTTGTAATTTGAACAAAACGTCTCGTCATATACCTAACCTATATACAGTAAATTCCTTAATAACATTCGAGTGCAACCCCTTTTACATAAGTGTCGATTAAATCGATTAGCGCGTTAATTACCTACCCTTTGAGTGCAAGTGAGGTGCGCGAACGCTTTGTTTCCCTATTGATCACGCCATTACCGCGTGACCGCGTGCGAGTTGTTTACGAGTTACGTTTGCCATACCCGGTGCATCGGTGCCGTCCCTTACTATTTGTTCCTTTACGCATCCTATTGAAATCTTTTGTGAGTTTAATTTACCTACCTTGTTTCTTGCGATTTAAAGTAAATAAAATGTCGGATACCGAAACCGGCAACGAGACCGTAAGGGCCGTACTTTACACGGATACAGCTGAAAATTGCTAAAAATAGGTAAAATTGTTTTGTTTACCTTACCATATAGCGGCGGTTTGACAGACGAAGAAAATAATCTAAGGTAAGGACATAAATAAATTATTTTAAAAATAAGATTTACCTGACGAGAGATAAATATTTTGTAAATAATTATCTCAAAAGACCATATTGTATAGATTATTCAGCCAAGAACTTGGCTACCAAGTCTGCTTCTATTGAGCAGACCAATGACATGAATATTCAACCTTTGGAATCCGTTCCAATTAACAATCATTTAAATTAAATATTCAGACAATAGAGGAAAACTCTTGCTTACAACAAAACCTAGCTAGCTTGGAAAGTTCAAATCATTTAAACATAGTGCATCAAAATATTCAAGGCTTATCCGGGAAAGAATTAGAAGTAGAATTATTCATACAAGAAAGGAATATTCATGTTTTATGTGTCACTGAGCACTGGCTCAAAAAGTATGAACTTATGTTGTCTCTTGAAAATTGTAGCCTTATTAGTTCGTTCTCTAGGCGGCCATCCATGGTGGGTCATTAATATTAATCAATAATAATTTAAAATGTAAAGAGCGCAAAGATATTGTATCTCTCTCTGTTGAACGAACTATTGAGTTATCATGTGCAGAGCTGGACGATTACATAATTGTTTGTGTTTATAGACCCCCAACTGGTAATTTTAAATTATTTGAGTCAATAATGGAAGAATCACTCAGGAAATTATTTACTAATAAAAAGAAAGTAGTTGTATGTGGGGATTTCAATGTCGATATTATAGATGAAGAAAAAACCTATCGAGTGAGGTTTTAAGCCTTTTCAAATCTTTCAATGTAATGCCTGTTTTTGCTGAACCGTCTAGAATTACTGCTACAACAGCTACTTGCTTAGACAATATATTCTGTAACTCTGTTGTGATAAAAAAATCTATAGTAAATTTTGTAAAATCCGATCACTGCGGTCAGTCAGTCACGTTTAAACACCGTTTTGTGCCAACTAAAAAAGTAATTCAATTTAGACCAGTCACTGATTCGTAAAGAAAAATTTAAGTCTAACTTAAGTGATAAAATTCCGCTTTTGCCTATTATTAATGACAATGTTAATAACCAATATGAGTATTTTTTGAATTAGTTAAAAGTGAATTTAATAAAAAATTGCCTAAAAAGAAATTAGTTATAAACAATTTGAAACCGAAGTTCAGAGACTGGGCTACAGTACGTATTTACATCAGTAGGAAAAAATTTTTTTAATTATATAATCAAAAAGTATATAGAAATAATGACCCAACATTCCTAGAATATGTTAAAAAATACTCAAAGTTATTCAAGAACGTTTGCATGGTAGCTAAATCTAATTATATACGTGAAAAAATTAATAAATCCAGTAATAAAATTAAAGAAACTTGTAAAACTAAACCACGTGATCACACATTTACATTAAAAATTGATAATAAGAATATTAAATCTGATAATGAAGTTGCAGGTGCCTTCGAGAAGTACTTCTGTAATGTACCTATCGAAACCACAAAACAACTTAATTCGTGCGCACTGCATGCGAAATCACTGCTGGTGTCTAGTGTTGACAGGTGTAACTCCTCATTTGATTTCACTCATATTAATCCTTTAATGGTAGTAAAAACTTTCAAGGAATTAAAACAAAAAAGAACTGAGGATATATGGGGAATATCAACTGACACAATAAAACGAATGCACATATATTCAACGAATGTATTGATCAAGGTCAATTTCCCACTTTAATGAAATATAGTAAGATAATACCTTTATTTAAGTCAGGAGAAAAAAGTGACCCAAGCAACTTCAGGCCAATTTCCATTCTACCTGCATTTAGCAAAATTTTTGCAAAAGTTATATTTAATCAATTGCTCTCTCATTTTAAACTTAACAATTTACTGCACGAGAAACAGTTTGGTTTCTCCAAAGGTAGAAATACAACAGATGCTGGGGTGGCACTCGTCAAACACATTTTGGATGCTTATGAAGATAAACACGATGCGATAGGTGTATTCTGTGACTTGTCGAAGGCATTTGATTTTGTCGATCACCAAACACTCATTATTAAGCTTGAACATTACGGTGTATCTAATAACGCGTCTAAAATGTTGAATTCTTACCTCTCAGGCAGACTACAAACAGTAAACATTAATGGTACTAACTCCTCAGGTGCCCCGCTTCAAATGGGAGTGCCCCAGGGCTCAATATTGGGACCTTTGTTTTTTTTTATCTATATTAATGACCTTCCTTTTTATGCCAAAGACTCCTGTGAGATAGTTCTGTTTGCTGATGATACTTCTTAAGTCTTCAAATCAAGAAGAGGCGAAGAATCATTTGACAATGTAAGCGGAGCTCTCTCTAAGGTATTAAATTGGTTCACTAGCAATAACTTGCTTCTTAATACAAAAAAGACTAAATGTATTAAATTCACCAAGCCTAACGTGAAGCAAGCTAACACAGAAATCCTACTCAACGGTGAAAAATTACATCTATCAAACTCCACTGTTTTTCTGGGCATTACATTGGATTCGAAGTTGCAGTGGGGACCACATGTTGACGCTCTGGCTGGGAGACTTGCTTCAGCTGCCTTTGCGGTTAGAAAAATTAGACATTTGACTGATGTTGAAACAGAAAGGCTTGTGTATTTTAGTTACTTTCACAGCATAATGTCTTATGGTCTTCTCTTGTGGGGTTCTGCTGCGGACATAGATACCATCTTTATTTTACAGAAAAGAGCCATTCGTGCCATTTACAAACTTAGTCCCCGCGAATCCCTGAGATAATTCTTTAAAGAAATTAACATCCTCACTGTCGCTTCTCAATACATATTTGATAATATAATGTACGTACGCAAAAATTTTGATCTTTTTATGAAAAAAAGTGATATTCATTCGTATAACACAAGAAATAAAAACAAACTTGTCATTCCAAACTTCAGATTAGCCAAAACAATTAATTAATTCTTGGGAAATTGTGTCAAATTTTTCAATATTATACCTCATAATGTTATCGAACTATCTATTAATAAATTTAAGTTACATGTCAAAACTACCCTAATGTCGAAGGGTTATTATAAAATCCAAGACTATCTTAATGACGAGAATGTACGGACAGTCCAGCCTGCACCAAACTGATGTACCTACCTGATTATTTTGATTTGTTTTATTTTTGAGGCAGCTAGTGGTGACTGAGTTTGTTCCGGCGTTTCTTCTCAGCACTTGCCAGATTGTCTGTGTCTTGTCTCGAAGCGCTAGTGGCCCAAAAGATAAGGAGACATGTTCTGCCCCATATGGGCCATAATTGATTGATATTATGACGTTCATAAGTGGCATTTTGTGTCCTAAATTGAATAAAGAATTTTTGACTTTGACTTTGACACCCAACTTGTTTAGTCCCTTACATAAGGGTCGCCGCGCGTAGGTACGTTTTTGCTACCTACGCGGGAAGATACACAGGGCTGCCATCACGCTCGTTCGCGTTGTCATTCTGCCGCGAGTGAAAGGAACGGCTACATTTGAACATACGGACATCGTCAACCGGAGTATGTCCTCAGGCACTGTTTCGTCCGTTTACAGTTATCCTATTCAAACATCGCTACTGTGTTTCCTTTATAATTGTACTAGTGGTTCCCCGCGACTTCGCTCGCAAAAGTTGGATTTTCCATATAAACTTTCATCCCCCATTTCACCCCCTTAATGTTTTTATATCGTGACAAAATGTAGCCTATGTCCTTTCCAGGGTCTCGAACTGTCTCAACACCAAATTTCATCTCAATCGGTTCAGTGGTTTAAGCGTCAAGAGGTAACAGACAGACAGACACTTTTACATTTATAATTATTAGTATGGATGAAAGGACTCGATCAGTTAGTACGAAATAAACAGGCAAAGTGCAAAGACTTTTTTCATTTTACAAAACCTCAACAATTTTTGAACCCTAACTACATAGACAGGCACAAAATACAGAGAGTACAGCAGAAGTCAACCTACATACAAAGCGCTCTCGGCCCACACACATAGACACTGCTCACGGACACGATATCTTGGAACGGTTGGGAACAGTACGAGCGCGAGTGCACACTCCGCTCGAGACACACGTGAAATTTTTTTTGGGCAGAAATGGAGTAACAACCAAAAGTTATCATAACTTTCAATGGATGGATGGTTGTTTAAATTCAACATTAAACGGTAAATGGTCGTTTTTTTAAGCTACCTGGGCCCGTAGCCAAGTGGCAATTTATTCTCTAGCGAAACTCGTTAACGCTAACAAAATGTATGAAACTGACATAAGCCATCGAAACATCACATGACTTTTGTATACATATTTTGACATTTCGTTGGCGATAGCGAAGTTAGCTCCAGAACGATTGCCATTTGGCTACGGTATCTGTTGTTTCAGGAGATATGTAGATATTATCTTGTATTTCTATTGTTTAAATATTAATTATATCGCTAGTCGAAACCCGGACACACTGAATAAGTTCGTAACCGACTCCACGCAGACAGCAGTTACGTCGCAACGACACATCATGACGTCATGTAACTTCAGTCATGATTCTAAACCAGCAACAACAACTGCGGGCAGCAACAACAGTCAGCAGCGTCGCATCTAGTTATTTACAAGTGTTTCATGCGACATGATGTCTGACGTGTTGTTACAAAAAAAAAGTCGATTAGTAACTATTTAGTGGCCAGCTTACTCATTTGGTGGCCTTTGGCAGACTGCACAGCTATCTCCAGCAGAGAGATTTGAGATACACAGCTGCCTCTCAAATAAATGCGCCACAGACCGTATATGCTTCATTACTTGTTCATTTTCTACGTCCAGTGTACAGACGTGACAAAAATAACTGTTGTCCAATCTCTGAATTCTGTTCTCGGAGACTCCAAGTACATAATTCGAAGAGTGCGAGGAAAACTCCAAATGTTGTCTGAATTCGTCAATCCGTACATTTGTTTTACAGATTAAGCATCTCACTACTACAGTGCATGGATCATTTTTTGAATCCTGGTCAAGATATTTGCGAGTATTGTTATCTATAAGACTTTTTGCTAGTCTGTAGAAAGCAGATTCGTGTGCCTGGAGTGTCGGCGTTTTCAACTGTTGATCACAATATTGGGCCAAAGCGTGTTTATGTGATTTCGTCTCCATATGATCTAACTCTCCCGACCGATGGATATCAGTTTTGCACGCCTCGCAATAGAATATATCGTTGACCGGTTTAATTTTGTTACCATGTAGCAATGCGTTAAAATTTTGAGAGTGATTTCGTCCATTCAAGTGTTGTATTATTTCTCTTTCGGAGTTGCCGAGTTTTTTGGAACTACCTCCACGCTTGCAGATCCTACATTTGGCTAGAGTTACTCTCGTAATATGGACTTGGTAGTCAAAGTTAGTTATAGACGCTGATGGTGAAGGTATTACTGAGGCGTTGTTTTTGGCTGCACGGAGTTTATTTGAGTTGTGGAATTCGCCGGACAAATGACTCGATCTGTTTTGGGTTAAAACGTAAATCTTGCAGACATCGCAGAAAGTCTTAGCTGCTATCAACTTGGACAATGCACTTTTGTGTGTTTTACTTTCAATATGGTTGAGCTCTTTCGTTGGATTTATTATAATTTTGCAGACGTCACAAAAGTAGCATTTGTTAATATCGTGTTTAATTAAGTTAAGATCACGCAGTAAATTGTAATTCTTTTGATGCACCTTTCCGTTTGTATGACTGGCAATACTTTGCATATCGAGATTTTTTGAACATATTTTGCAACGGACTTTTGTGACTACCTCAATTTTAACGTGGTATTTGCTATCATTACATGTTAAAGTTACGGGTATTGGTGCTTCATCGATGCTATCTTTCGCGTCTTTTCCCAAGTGGAATTCATGGTACTTCCCAGTTGAACGGTCCGGTTTCTCTGTATATAAATTGCATGTGACACAGTAGTCATCTTTGTTTATTCCTTCACATTCATTGCACAATTTTAGAGACGCCTTATGACTTTTACTATTTATGTGATGCGCAAAGTTGTCTAAACTTATTTGTAGATTGCATGGCTCACAGTGAATATCGTTGTCGGTTGAATTAGAATTCTCTATATCTCTTTGAATCGAGTCTATATTTTCCATTCCAAAGGTTTCAGCGGTATCTGGAGCTCGTTTTCTCATGATACTGTTTAGTTGTTTTTTGTTTTGGCTATCGTTAAGGCGGTCCTGCACAAAATTGAGAAAATTAACGTATTTCTAAATTACTTGTACGATGAGCTGAATTAGTTAAATACATTAAAACATCTTATTTACGTTAGCCTAATCATTGCACAAGGTCCTGGTCTTGTTGAAATTTGAAACAAATTCTTTATGATATAATAAACATGACTTGTACTAATGATATCTAAGAGCATTTTTTTTCGAAAACTTGGTGATTTTTACACATGAAACAATAATTTGTACATGAAAATGATTGTATTGATATTCCGCAGGTCCGTTTTCAGTTTTTAACACAAATGTCTGATGGGTTTGCGCACTGCGCAAAATAAAACTATTGTTCTAATTAAATCATCAAGTCTAGAACTTTAAAGCAAATTGATCTAATTACTAATATTAATAAGTTCGATTCTGTTTGAAGATCGTTTAGACTTACTCGACTTGTTTCGCGCTGCACCCCCTTTAGAGAGTTCAAAAGCTGGGAATCTATGTACATGTAGCAGGGTTGGCAATATGACCTGCGTTCCACACTAGTTATAGATTCAGGTTCTGGAGAGCGGCTAGTAGCTTGCTTTAAAGCTCTCAAATGTGATTCCAATGACTTGTGAAGGTTCATGTCAGTGAAAGTGTCATTGCAGAGCACACAGTGTGCGGTAGAGAAGTTGATCTGCAAAGATAAAAATTAACTCAAAAAATTGTTTCTGACAAGCCATTGAAGGGCACTCATACGACGCGCTCCGGCTTTGTATACCCATACTAATCGGTGTATAAAAAATAATATGCAGAAAGGCTAGTTTTAGTGAACTCTTTCGTATAACATTTAGTTTATTCTGGTTAGAAATATTGACGAATAAAAAACCATTAATGGACAAGTCCTTTGGTAAATAAAATGCCCTTAAATTATCGCTAGTCGAAACCCGGACACCCTATATATGATTATGATTGTAGATTTTTACAGATAACAGAATTTTCGAAATTGGGTTTGTAGTTCCAGAAATTAATTCCTGCAAAATTATAAACATAATCTATTTATAATTTTAGCGAAAATAAGTCCAACTACTCTTGTGCTGCAAAAAAGTAGTGAATGGAACTAATACGATTTCAATAAGGTCTAAGAAACAGATAGAGGTCCTGGGTTCGAATCCCCGGTCGTGCCGGAAGTATCTGAGTTTTTTAAACAACTTCAAATAAAGATGATAATGTCGTATGTACTTATCCCTAGCTCTGAGCTAAATTGCGGAGCGAACCAGGCCCGGTATTATGCACATATTTGTGCACCTTTTGCTCGTTGGCTAATCTCTGTTGAGTGAGATTGGCCGTCGGTGCCGAAATTCTAAGAGGACTTATATAGCCGGTTCAAATCCCGCAAGGCGCAAATGTTTGTGTGATGAGCACGAGCATTTGTACCCGAGTCATGGGTAAACTAGGAGGACTTATAAAAATAAAAAGTGTCCTCCTAGCCGATTTCGACTACAGCGGCCTATCTCAACAGAGATTAGCCAACTGCGCAGGACATATTATAGTGCACAAGTGTGTGCGCAGTACACAGGTGCACTCTCTGTTCCTTCACTCTCATAATTCGGTGAGACGGCAGTTCGACATGACCGTAGAGAGATCAGGCGCAGGGCCAACGGCTTAACGTGCTTTCCGAGGCACGAGGGTGTTAACACCACCAACTTCCTGACTCCGGAGCTGTGTCTGAGTTATTTCAAGAAAAACCCAAACACTTTCGGCCCGACCCGGGATTCGAACCCGGGACCTCGTGGATAGTACCCAGCGTGCTGACCACTAGACCAAC
This sequence comes from Pyrausta nigrata, assembly GCA_949316185.1. Taxonomy (NCBI): domain Eukaryota; kingdom Metazoa; phylum Arthropoda; class Insecta; order Lepidoptera; family Crambidae; genus Pyrausta; species Pyrausta nigrata. The sequence goes on along the minus strand of OX438964.1, from coordinate 4,248,725 downwards.
GAGCCAGTCAGGAGGACTTATATAGCGGGTTCAAATTTCGCAAGGGGCAAATGTTTATGTGATGACTAATGCATTTGTATTCAAGTCATAGATGTTTATAAAAGCTCATTTAAGTATTTATCCGTTATCCATGACCATCGGAATGAACGGTCACTACCCATATTTTACATTGAAACAAATATTGAAAGTTGATGCCCAGTTGCTACTAATCGTTAGATACGTGCTACCCCCGATTTAAAAAAAATAATCTACTTTCTGAGGCGACGCACCATCCTAGCATCAGGATGGCTGGCCCCCTATCCAGCGAGAACAAACTGCGCTAGTTAAAAGAGTTTGTTTTTAACCAATAGCATAGAATAAAGAATAACTTTGCAATGAAATTCAAAGAAATATCTACTCAATGTTGTCAACGATATGGTGTAATTCAGTTCGCCTCAGACTCAAGCACATTTTCGTGTAGACACCTACAAAAATACATTGCAAGATAATTACATTCTTATAACTCTGGAATATGATTCATAATACACTAAACCTATTCAGTGACGTACTATCACGCAACGCGATAGGGTTGACTGCCACAAGAAGCTACTTACGCCATCTAGCGCATCTTTCTAGGACTTTATTCACGCTCGTCCAACCAGCAACCTAGTGTCGCGCACCGTCGGTGAATAAAACGCGCGAGCGTGTCGCTGTCGGCTAGCGACACCCCAAATTGTTTAGGCCCTTACCTAGGGGTCGCCGCGCGTAGGTATGTTTTTGCTACCTACGCGGGAAGACACACAGGCCTGCCAATAGTTGCTACTAACTACTACCTTCATATACATCGTGTTAAAGCTCATAGCTTTTAAGGCCAAAAAGTAATCCCAGTCGCCATAGCACAAGCTCACGCTTAGTTTGGAGCTAGGTAATTGGTGGGTTTGTTGTAACAATTTATGTATTAAGCTTTGACTTACCTTTCGAAAACAGTGCTTATCTGGTAATAGAAGCATTATATTAGCTATATGATCAATATTATAAATGTGATCAGCTGGATGGCTGCCAACAATTCTCATGCATACCCTGCATTGTAAAAGTTCGTCGCTCATGTAAAATCCAATGAAATTATTCGCTCTGACTGTAATTCTCCAAATTGTCTTGTGTCTGGATCTCAATGTAATCTTTATTGATCAATGACAGCTTCGAACTGGGTACATCCTGGTTTAGTTTGGATATAAAATACAAATATGCTTGTAAATCTGATTCACTAAGAACACTACTATTTTCACTTTCTAATTTCAAGTCTTTGTAATTTTCTTTGGACTCAATCAAAATTATGTATTCAACTGAAACATCTGGATTTGCAGTTTTGATATACTGGTCTGCCGACAGTTGGTCGGAACAATCAATTGGACATTGGTTCTCATTAATCTGATCAGTTGTATCGTTTAGTACCTGCTGTAAGTTAGGTGATTTATTATCATCGATTTTCTTTTGTTTCACATCCGAATCATTCTGGTCACCAACTGATTTATATAGCGCGTTAATTTCTGAATTAATAACACAGTGAAGTTCAGCAACAGAATCTGGACTGTCATTGATAAAGTCACTAAGTTTATCAGCTACGACATTTTTGATGTCAAGTTTAGTTTGTTTATTTTTGAAATCTGTTTGTTCGACAAATGAATCTGTGTCGGTATCATCATAATTAGCAACTGACAGAGCTTTGTCAATTGTTATACGATTTTTTACATCACCGGTAACGGTATTAACTGTAACAGAATCATTCCAATCAATTACATTGCGTTTATTAGATCTGCAACTGTCATGGGGAATTTCAACTTTAATAACATGATTTTCAGTTGGTTTCAAGATTTGTACAAACGCAGTATTGAAACCATTGTCAACGTATTTCAGTAAATCATTCAAATTGAGATTATGTAACACCGATTTTTGGTGGGCACTTGATTCTTCGTGTTCTATTTTATCAGTGCTTTTCACAATAACACCACAAGGCTCACAGAAGTACGTATTTGGAATACCCTCAACAGCATTAATTGTATCTTCCATCAGAAGATAATCGTGTGTTCTTTGCAGAGCTACTTCGCTGATTTTACAGCAAGTCTTGTATTTGGTACTATTATTATGTTCTTTTATGTATGCTGTCGGTACGTGTATGTCACACTTGTATAGTGGATAGCCGATGTCACCTGAAAGTCAGTGTTGTTTGAGCGTCTATTCACATGAAAACATTGAAACGACAGAAAAGTATCAAAAAACCGTTGCGCACGAAGGGTTCCGTACCATTAAAATACGAAAAAAATATTGTATGAGAGCCCCCTTACTATTATTTTAATTCAATAATTTTATATCAAGTGAATATACCTACATACTACATATTAATATTCTGTGAACATTTCAAGCGTCTACCTGTTGCGATTATTAATATCGAGCAAAAAATGGCAAAAAATCATGTTTGTTGTATGGGAGCCCCCCTTTAGCATAATTTGTTTTTAGTATTTGTTGTTATAGCGGCAACAGAAATACATCATTTGTAAAAAAATTAACTGTCTAGCTATTTTCATGAAATACAGCCTGGTGACAGACAGACAGCAGAGGCTTAGTAATAGGGTCCCGTTTGTAAAAACTTTGGGTACGGAACCCTAAAAGTTGACCCTCTCTCATACTCTCGTTAGCGAATAATACAGAAATGGGTAAGGGCTGATTTTTAGGGTTCCATAGTAGGTACACAAGGAAAAATTTCGCATTGTTCGTTTGTCTGTCAAAGGATTTCAAAAATCGAAACTGGTACATAAAATAGTCCGACGAATTCGTCCGCGACTTCTTGCGGTCACCAGAAGTGCTGGGGGCGAGGCACAGTGAACTGGCGAGGCATGCTGGATGCCAGCGGGGATGGGTGTTGCGGGGAAGCGGTTCCTATGGGGGTTATCAGACTACGCGATATTCAGACAGTCTTACTGAGACTCAGCGTAGTGTAATAATAAATAATGTCCTCCAAGCCGAATTTCGACTACAGTGTCCAATCTCAACAGATATTAGCCGACTGCGCGGGAGATATTATAGTATAGTGCACAAGTGTGTGCGCAAAACGCAGGTCCGACATGACCGTAGAGATCAGGCGCAGGTCCAACGGCTTAACGTGCTTCTTTCCGAGGCACGGTGGTGTTAACACCACCAACTTCCTGACTCCCGAGCTGTGTCCGAGTTATTTCAAGACAGAAAAACCCGGGATTCGAACCCGGAACCTCGTGGATACCCAGCATACTGGCCACTAAAACAACGAGGCAATCATTAGCGTACCTAATAAGGGTTTTTATGTAAGTCTGTCAGCCCCATCTCACTCTTTCATGCTGTGAAGACCAAATCCTCGATTCGATTTTACTAACGTCAGATAAGGAATATTCGTCGAATAGAACACAAAACGCCTAATTTGAAAACGTCACCTATTTTTCAGAAATCATTTAAGTAAATGTCATTTTAAAATCGGTCGTTTTATGCTTATTCCGTCGGATAAGTTTTATCTGACGTTAGTAAAATCTACTCTTATTAGTAAGACTTTCTGAATAGCGCGTAATCTGTCAGTTGCGTGAGATTGGCGCACGTCTTGCGCAAACGGGTCGAGCGCACATACCGGACTATTTGTACAGAGTAATTTTGATGTCAAGTCACATTGATTTATTACATAGTGGTTCCCCGCGACTTGGCCCGCAAGTTGGATTTTCTATACAATATACAGGGTGTGGCGTAAATAGTGGTCCAAAGCAAAGGTGTGGATACACTGTATACTGAAGCACCACATACCAGTATTTAAAAAAAAATTATGTACAGGGTTTTCAAAAAAAAAAATTTTTTTTAATTTTTTTAGAAATCGTTACCTTGCCTTACAAATTTGGTTATAATTTCCAAAAATGACGGTTTTTTTTTATCCATTTTTTTTATTATTATTGCTGATCACTTGTACTTAGTACTCCATTCGTTTTTTTTTTACAAACTGAATTTAATAAAAAAAACCCTAAAAACCCTGAAAACCCTGTACATAATTTTTTTTTAAATACTGGTATGTGGTGCTTCAGTGTACAGTGTATCCACACCTTTGCTTTGGACCACATAGAAAAAAATTACAACCCTTGTAAACCCTTGAACTTCAAATAAATTGTTTTTCTGAATTGGGCTCCTTTTTGTTTCGAAAAGCAATAACTTTTTTCCTGTAAGTCGTAACACTTATTGTTGCACCATTTTAGAATCTGCAAAAGATGGGCATTTTTTTTAAACAATGGGCACTGACAGTGTGGTACATTTTTTTTGCACCAAATGCATTGAAAGTCAAACGATTTGCTAGCAGTGAGTATTGAATTTTGAAAGAAACTTAATTTTTTTTATTAAATTCAGTTTGTAAAAAAAAACGAATGGAGTACTAAGTACAAGTGATCAGCAATAATAATAAAAAAATGGATAAAAAAAAACCGTCATTTTTGGAAATTATAACCAAATTTGTAAGGCAAGGTAACGATTTCTAAAAAAATAAAAATAATTTTTTTTTTTTGAAAACCCTGTACATAATTTTTTTTTAAATACTGGTATGTGGTGCTTCAGTGTACAGTGTATCCACACCTTTGCTTTGGACCACACAGAAAAAAATTACAACCCTTGTAAACCCTTGAACTTCAAATAAATTGTTTTTCTGAATTGGGCTCCTTTTTGTTTCGAAAAGCAATAACTTTTTTCCTGTAAGTCGTAACACTTATTGTTGCACCATTTTAGAATCTGCAAAAGATGGGCATTTTTTTTAAACAATGGGCACTGACAGTGTGGTACATTTTTTTTGCACCAAAAGCATTGAAAGTCAAACGATTTGCTAGCAGTGAGTATTGAATTTTGAAAGAAACTTTTTTTTTTTATTAAATTCAGTTTGTAAAAAAAAAACGAATGGAGTACTAAGTACAAGTGATCAGCAATAATAATAAAAAAAATGGATAAGAAAAAACCGTCATTTTTGGAAATTATAACCAAATTTGTAAGGCAAGGTAACGATTTCTAAAAAAATTAAAAAAAAAATTTGTTTTTGAAAACCCTGTACATAATTTTTTTTTAAATACTGGTATGTGGTGCTTCAGTGTACAGTGTATCCACACCTTTGCTTTGGACCACTATTTACGCCACACCCTGTATAACAAAAACCCTGTCCGAGCCGAAAGGGTCATAAAGTTGCTTTAATAATGTTACCAAAATAAGTATCAAAATTACGTAATTCATTAATACTTTTTTTTTGGCGATTTTTAAAGTTAACAAGTTTAGCACCTATTTACCCTAAAACGGGGTAATTTTCAAAATACGTTAACACTCCCGGCGGGCGCGCGGCTCCATTGACGCCGCCTACTCGCTTTGTCGGTACTACAATACACGTAGCCGCGGCCTTTGATATCGCCGCGGCACGTGCCGGCGGCTATCCCGATATTATTACAGGTCAGTTTCGCGATGACATTACTTCCGAGTGGTCGTTCCGTTCCGTTGATCCGCAAAATGTCGTATACGAATCAAGAATACTTTAATATGCTCATGTGTCTGGATAGGAGTGACTGTGATTATTGTGAAGCTCGCAGAGACTGAAGTGCGTTTTGCTATTCCGCTGGGTATCACAGTGCCGTCAGAGCGTGCGTTCCAGCGTTTGCACAACGCGTGTTCACTACGGGCAACGCAGGGTCGGAAAAGGTTTGACGCAGGCAGGCCACGAGTCCACCAAACCCTAACCACCACCACAAAAAAAAGCTCTTTTTAGAACTACCAAAAAGTCTCTGTTTCTTACGATTGACACATTATTATCTGGCTAATAATAAGAGCCGGGGTTATCTGGGGTCATGACTGCGCTACCACCTGCGAGTGCCGGCGCTATGCCGCGCCCCCGCGCGCCCCGTCACCGCCTGTCGCGTTGCCATGTAAGTTTTTTAAGTGTAGTATTTTTTATCTTATTTTTCATGGGGTAATTTTTTTTCTAATATTTTATGAAAATAATTACACAAATAGAACCTTGACTCTATACCTGATAACACCTTAACGGGTCGGACAGGGTTTTTTTTACATATTGTATAAACTTCCATCCCCCATTTACCCCCTAATATTTTTATATCGCGACAAAATGTAGCCTATGTCCTTTCTAGGGTCTCGAACTGTCTCCATACCAAATTTCATCATCTCAATCGGTTCAGTGGCTTAAGCGTCAAGAGGTAACAGACAGACAGACACACTTTCGCATTTATAATATTAGTATGGATATATAAACACGGTGTTACTTTGCATCCTTGCCATATTCACAGAGATAAAAGAAGGGGGGAAAAAAGAAAAAGAAGAAGGGGCGGCGTTTATGATGTTAGAAAGAGAGCGCAATCGCCGCGGCTCTTTTGTGCCGATGAACAGCCAACAGTGATGTGTATGTGCTACGTTATTGGTGTGCGTAACAGATTGTCAATAAAATTAAATAATCAAGAAGATCAAGAATAAATCAAGATTTTTATTAAAAATCAAAATTTTAGGTCACAATTTTTTTAATGATTTGAGTTCAGTGTCCGTAATATAGTTACCTCTGTAAATATGGCAAGGATGCAAAGTAACAGCGTGTATAATCAATGTGTCAAGTTCGACCACACCAAATAGACAATTAATTTCATGCATGTCTTTGTGTTTATTTTCTTTTATTGAATAAAGTTGACACTTATTGCTATTAAGTCTATTAAGTAATTATACAGGGTGTCCCAAATTCCACGCCTGACCGATACTGGAGATAAGCCGAATAGACAAATGTTAAACACATACAACGAAATTACCAAAGGCAATTAAAAATTAATTGTTACAATTTAAAAGAAATGCCCAAGTTTATTTAAACACCATTGCTTTTTAATTTCCAACGGTATTATCGTTGTATTCGTCGTCGAAAGTCGTTTAACATTAGGTGGCTTGGTTGGGTAGTAACTTAAGATTTTTAGAAATATTTATTATATTTTTATAACTTAAGCAATCATTTTGTTGGTAAGAGCACTCGCCCGGAAAGCGAAGGGATGTGGGTTTGAGTCCCACCGGATGACAGTCGATTAATTTTCGTATGTGAATTTTGATTTAATTTAGAAATATTTATTTTCGATCATAGACCGAAGAGATTTGTTTGGGTAAGAAAAACACTGTTATGACAACGAAAATTTATTAATTGAACACATTTTACCAAAAAGTACGTTTAACAAAGTTTCTTAACACTAATTTTAAACAAAAAAAATCTATAAAAATAACTAAACGTAAACAATTTTTGTAGATATCGTTTTCATTTTTGGCACAATCGGTAATCGTTTGTCTTTGATTCGGTATGTAAAGTAAATTTTAAGGTATGTTTTATATTTTGTTCTTGAAGTAAATACTAAATTCAGAAAGCTATTTTAGCATATTGATTTTTTATTCAGTGCCTGTTTTGTAAGGAGCGTCGGTAGCGCAGTGGCTAACGGGTTGCCTCTCATGCGGGAGACACCGGTTCGATTTCACATGTCGCCATGTACCAATGACTTTTTCTGAGTTATGTACAATTAATTGATTCACTAACCGATGCTCGTACCATAATCCAAACTGGCCAGTCGCTCCACTGTAATTACCTGATCTACTACATCCTGGATCATGGTCAGCGGACTCTGGGCACTCGCGTGCGAGTGCACAACCGGGATAACGCTAGGAAGATGATGACTTGTTTTGTAATTGAAATTTTTAAAAATTAATATTTCATTGAAAATTTTAACTTGTGACATCATAAGCATGCCTATGACAAACTTACATCAAAATTTACAGGATTGTCTTCGGAAGCAAATAATATGCAAATAGAAACGTCATATGTCGGTTTTCGGTGCGTTTAGAGGACATATGAAGGATACAATTATACTCCGTATTTTCGTAAAAATAAGCCCCATCTTTAAATTTTAGGTGGTATAAGTAACTGTATAGTGATTATGGGCATAAAATCTCTAAATGGTTTTTTAATTACCATAGGCACAGAATAAGTACTAGTACTCCGTACAGAAGTATGACTTTGCTATGAAGTTCAAAGAAATATCTACTCAATGTCATCAACGATATGGTGTAATTTAGTTCGCCTCAGAGTCACGAACATGCTCGTATACGTTTAGACACCTACAGAAATCCATTGCAAGATAATTTCATTCTTATAAGTCTGGAATATGAATCATAATACACTAAACCTATTCAGTGACGTACTATCCATGCGACGCGATAGGGTTGACTGCTACAAGAAACTACTTACGCCATCTAGCGCACCTTTCTAGCACTTTATTGATGCTCGTCCAGCAAGCAACGTAATCACACATAGTGCCGTGTGCCGCCGATGAATAAAACGCGTTGGCGTCTCGTTGCTCGCTCGCGACACCCAACTTGATTTAGCACCTTCCAAGGGGTCGCCGCGCGTAGGTACGTTTTTGCTACCTACGCGGGGAGATACACAGGCCTGCCATAGGTTGTCTTTCACTTTACATACCGAATTATAGAAAAAATAACACATACTAGTACAAGCATTACTAACTTATACTTACAAAGTATTGCTCTATATACTATAGTTTATATATAAGGTTACATTTTAGCAAGTGACGATACTTTACCAGAGCCTCTTACTATATTAGAGAAATACGACCTGAACATTATTTTCCAAAAAACGGGAAATATTTTTATTTTTCCTACTAAAAAAAAATTATATTTAAGATCACCTGTTTAGTCCTAAAAACTAAGTTTTTGCCTCTTGTCTCTCTCATTTTGATTTATTAAAACACCATACTTGTATAAAAAACGTAAGCAAGAGTTATCACAACACTTTTACTTAGAAATCGACATGGTTTTTGGCGTTTTTCTCGAACTTTAACGTATAAAAATAAAAGTTTTTTTACAAACATTATTTACTAATGCTGTTGCCTTTGCCCTCTAAGTTTCATGCGTTGATAAAATGTAACCTTATATAGTTTTAGTTGGTCCCATAAGAATTATCAGCTCGCTAAGCCTAACCAAAGTTTCTGAAAAATTTACTGAAAGTCAATAGTTTTCGTTAAGGACCTTAATTTTGACCTGTGAATTTAAAGAAAAGTGGTTTCACAGATCATTTCAAAAACTTCCCGAAATCCTTAGCTTTTAAAATAATACAAAAAACCTAGTACTTAATATACGCCAAAAACTGCTATCAAATGCAAAAAAATCATTTTTTTTTATCTCGAAAAGTAAGAAAAATCAGGTAACATAATGTCCTACTAGCCGATTTCGACTACGCCGGCCTATCTCAATAGAGATTAGCCAACCGCGCAGGACATATTATAGTGCACAAGTGTGTGAGCAATACACAGGTGCGCTCTCTATTCCTTCCTCATAATTCGGTGAGACCGCAGTCCGACATGACCGTAGAGAGATCATGCGCAGGGCCAACGGCTTAACGTGCTTTCCGAGGCACAGGGGTGTTAACACCACCAACTTCCTGACTCCGTAGCTGTGTCTGAGTAAGTTCAAGACAGAAAAACCCAAACACTCTCGGCCCGACCCGGGATGACTGCCTCGTTGGTCTAGGGGTCAGCACGCTGGATACTATCCACGAGGTCCCGGGTTCGGGTAACATGGTATATTTGGGTAGCCCTGGATGTAAGAAATCCAAAAAAAAATTTGGACGTCAACTTTTGGACCACCCGGTATTACAAATTCAACCTGTCAAATTTGAAGATTTTTTGTGATATCCGCCATGTTTTTCGATAGAATACATATAAATCGTATGTGACATAATATCAAAGGCGTGAGAATTGGTCCCAGGGTTGAAATACACATCGCACCTTTGGGAACAAAGGGTCACTTCTGCATGTTTTCCAACTTTTCAGGAGGAGCAAATCATTTTTTTTTATGACGTATTCCTAAATAACTCAATATTTTTTTAGAGTAATGACACGTTCTCACATTTTTACATTGATACATTCTTGAGAGATACTAGTCACTATTAAATAAAAAAAAACATTCGAAATGACGATTTTGAAAAACAAGCTATAAACTGAGGGAGGGTCCCAAAAGTGTCTTTTTGTTACAAATCACTAATGCTTCACAGTTACTTTGAAACAGAAGTGACGTTATGCAGACAAATATAAAAATTTGGTAACTTATATGATTTTTATTTAGAAGTAACGTTAATATTTCAAGAAATATGTAAACAAATAAGTCTTAACTTAGCGTAGTGCCGCTCTGCTACTAAAGAGAAAGGTCATACTTTAGCTTTCAAAACACTACTGACCGGTCGTGACGTTATATTTCAAGCGAACGGACCAATCCCGCAAAATAATGTAACGTCTTAATCGCCCTCAAAACGAAGTTTTTTATGCGATTATCGCCATTTTTACTATGTGTGTAAAGTCAAATATCGCGGTTTTTGCTGCATATTTAAGTCCTTTTTGCACAAAGTTGCAGAAGTGACCCTTTGTTCCCAAAGGTGCAACAAGCACATTATATTATATTTTGATACTTATACACTATTTTAAAAGCTTAAATTTGTATACGAAATCTGAAAACAGTCAACATTGATTCGTTTGTAATCTGTCAACTTTCAACGGATTACTGACTTAGTAAAGTGACATCACAATTACAATTAATACTAGTTTATTTTTTTAAGTGAAATCTAATTAGATCCTATTTACAATACTTATGTTCCTGACTTCTTAATTACGAAGTTAAGAATAGGATAATGTAATAAGTGCTACAATCCTAATGATTTAAAAGAAACATTCAATTCATTCTTGAAAGAGAGCGAAATAGTAAGTTTTTAAATCTCCCGTTTACAAAAACAATATTCACTTTGTACTCGTAGTTGCAACCACTTTGTTGGCCCTGTGCCGCGCGCCTCTGACATGGCCACTTACCCCTGATACGGGAACTTTCACTTTGCACAGACTACAAAACATCTCCCGGCCATTATTAATTGCTGTCACAAGGACTTTTTCCTCATCGTCTAATGAGAGATTTTTTATTTTAGCCATATGAGAAGCACCCTGGTCGTGAATCGCTATATTTTTCGGACCATTTGGTACGTCTACTTGACATACCGCGCAACGATACCCCGTCTTACCAGTGGAACTGTTCTGACTGGTAGAAGACAAAACTGCTTGTTTTTCAAACAAATGCGTCAATGATCGTATGTGTTTCAACTCTTCCTCTTTCTTGAGTTTTATTGAACAAATCTGACACAAAAAATTGTCGCCCACTTTCTGGATTTTGTGCTCGTGGAGTACAGTTAGATATTTGAAAATGTGCGCAGGCGACTCCAAATGGTTTTTAGAATCAGCCTTATTCACATCCTTTTCGCAAATTCTGCATTTAAGTGTGTTCAGAGAATTTGAATGTTCGAAATGGTAATGCGGGGCACGGTTTTCGATTCCCTTGGAGACTTTGTAGAATGCTTCACCTATTTTGTGGCTTACTGTGTCTTTATGCTCTTGAATCGATGAGGGCGTGTTAAGCACGTCTACTTCGCAAGAATCGCAGTGGTACAAAACCGTCTGTTGATACTTCTGCGATGGTTCAAAATTTTTTGTCAGAGCGATCTCATGCGTTGCGCTTTGTATATGATCGATAATTAGGGCTGGATCCAATGCAATTTTGCAGACGTCACAAAAGAATCTACTTTTAACTAATTTAAACTTGTTTTTATCCAACAACGCGTCGAGTTTATTTCTATGGGCTTTTCCTTTTGTATGTTCCAAAATCTGTTGTTTATTTGGCATTGTAACGTTACACACTCTGCAAGAATTTGGTGGTAATTTTACTTGGTTATTATTAGTCTTCGATGATGAGGTCGAAGGGACTTCATTTTGTTTCTTACCCACAGCATTGGCTTTTGTTAATTGATATTGGTGATGATCGCTGACCAAGTGACTTGACCAGTTTGAATTTAGCACGTAAACCTTGCAAATATTGCAAAGGGTCTTGTCAATTTTTGACAATGTAGATTTGTGCGCTTTGCTCTTGATATGATCAATTTCCTTAGTTAAATCAATAGCAATGTTGCAGGCTTCACATAAGAATTTATTATTTTCGAGTTTAACTTTGTTAGTGTTCAATAAGGCATTATAATTTGATGAATGGACACGCCCATTCGTATGTTGCTTTATATTATCTGGATTATTGGGAACTTGAGCAATACAGATTCGGCAGACTGCACCATTCTCCGTAAAATTGATTTGGTAGTAATTATTGTTAGTCTCAGATGGAACTGATTTTGGTGTTGGAACTGCATCATTGGTCTTTTTCGCACCATTGCTTTTATTCAAGTAGAATTCGTGGTACGCACCTGTTACATGACTAGACATTTTCTTAACGTAAATCTTGCATGTGGCACAGTAATTTTCTTTTTGTAACCCACTGGATTCTTTGGCTGAAATCAAACTTGCTTGATGATTTTTACCATACACGTGAGATCGGAAATTGTTTTTACCTATTTGCTGATTGCACGGCTCACAGAAGATCTTTTCTTTAATAACATTTTTGTTATCGCGCCCAACTTCTTTATTTGCATGTTGATTTAGATGCACTGCAAAATTTGCTATTAAGACAAAGCTATTGCATTCATTACAGTACGTGGTATCTGTGTTATTGTCGATATTTTCAGTTGTCTTCTTCGTTTCTTTAGTAAAGAACAAAGACAGGTTGTTCTTGTGTGGTTTACCATTCGTGTGGCCGTTGAAGTTATGGCTATCTATGTACAGGTTGCACGGTTCGCAAAAAGTTTTGCCTACTTTTTTTGACTCTACAGGTTTGACTGGTATAGAGAGACCTATAGCTTCATTCAGTGCTTTTAAATGTGAATCTAGACACTTGTGTGTGTCTATATTACAGAATGTGTCGTTGCAATGGATACAATGTTTAAAGGTGTCCGTGATCTGCAAGAGGGAAGTTAAATCTTAGGCATCTATATTTTATATATTACATACATAATGACAAGTGGATATACATACTACGACTTATAAAATCAAAACCTAATTACAACAGATTATAATAATTAGCAGAAGTTGTAGCGACAATGTACGTATAATTGAATTTAAAATCCACAAATATTGTCAAATGGAGGGCCTGAAATAGTCCTGCGGCTGTCCATTTCATTCAATATCTAGAATTGGTTGAATAAATGGAAAATATTGAATCTTGCAATTACGCTACTTGAAAAGGTTTTATTTATTTATTTATTTAATCTTTATTGCACAACTAAAACTGTGTACAAAAGGCGGACTTAATGCCTAGTGGCATTAAGGTTCTCAGACGCAGTCCTACATCAAATACTCACCTGTCTATAGCAGTGCATATTCTCTAGAGGAACTCCCACGTGTTTCATATGTTCAACAGTATGAATGTGAGCTACTGGATCCTCATCTACCATAACTATACAAAGTCTGCACTGCAATCTTCCATCACTCAAGAAGAACCCATTAAAATTATTTGCTCTGACTGTTAATATGCAATCATCTCGTGTCACAATCCTAATGTAGTCTTGATTTAAACATGTCATATTAGTACTGTCTACAATTTTTAAGTATTTTTCTAAAGACGATTCACTTAGAATATTCTTCACTCTTTCCGTTTTCATATCAACATCAAACTCGTCTGATTTAACCAACATAATGTAATCTACCGTCGAATTATTTGCTTTTTCGTTAATTTGGTTGACAGTTGAATCGTTTTGATCAGATTTTGAAGGCTGTTTTTCTTCTATTACGTTATCTTCGTCACCGATTGACCGATTTTCTACTTTAGTTGAAGCATCTTGATAAATTGTATTGTTTTTATCAACAGTCAGAAGTTCTTTCTCGGGTGTGTTATTTGACTCGTCAACCGAATGATATTCTTCATCAATTGAATCAGTTTCAACGATTAAGTGGTCTAGTTCATCCATAGAGCTACTTTTGTCATTATTAAGCTGATATCGAGTATTCATTAATTCATCATCATTTGACAGATTCAATTCTTCAAATATATATCGGAATTGTTTGAAAGCCTCTTCAATATTAACTTCATAATCCTGATTATCAACTGAATCAATTTGCTGGTTATTTGAACTTTTTTGTTCAGAATATAAATGTTTTTCTATTGTGTTCAATGTGACATCTTTTGACGTATTTTCTGCTAAATGATAGCCAGAACCTGTATTATTTTTTAAAGCGAGTCTTTGTTCCTTGTCTGGCCTTTTCCGCTTTCTCTTTGTCTTCTGAACCGATGGCAATGTTTTATCGATCTCATCATTAGATGAATCATTTGCGTGACTAACTGAATGACCAATATAGTAAGTGGCTTTATTTTTTAAAGCTTCTGTTTCCTCGGCTTTGGTTGAATCTTTTTCTTTCGTATCATTTACTTTTACATCACATTTTTCACTGCTTTTATTTGGTTCCAAGTATTGCATGTCAAGTCCATCTAAATAATCTTTATTGAGGTAGATGTTGAGTAAATCATTTAAATAACGATCATGTAGCACTGATTTTTGGTGGGCGTATGACGCTTCGTGCTCGATTCTATCGGAGTTTTTAACTATAACAGTGCAAGGCTCGCAGAAATATGTGTTCGGGTGATTTTTGATAGCTAAATATTCATCTGCTACTAGTATATGACTGTGTATTCTTAGCAATACAGCTTCGACGATTTTAAGGCATGTCTTGTGCTTGCTACTATTATTGTGTTCTTTTTTGTATGATATTGGAATGTCTGCATCACATATCATACACTTGTATGTCGGATAGCCGATGATGTCATCTGAAATATTTTTGGGTATGTAATTTATTGTGTCGCATATTAAATTATTTGCTTGCATTGCACCATATTTCTAATTTAAAACTGACTAATTGATTAGTAGACAAAAATAATCTTTAATTTTTTATTTCAGCCCTTAAGCAATCTTAAGGGTTTTCGCCTAAAAAGTAGCCATGCCTCTTTTAAGGTCCCCTTTACGTTTCAATAAAATATCAATACCAGTCCTATGCTCAGCAGAACATAGAAAGAAAAGATATGAAATGGGGGCATGACCTGCGCGAACGCAACATGGCCAAAAAGAACTATCGATCCGCTAGGCCATCCCCCGTCACCCGCTGATGTCTAGCGTGCCGCTGGCGACCGCAGTAAGGTCGCTCACGAACTTGTAGGACTAAAGTCGGGCTCTACAGCATGACCACAACTAAAACGCTGAACGATCCTATAACGATCCACCTAACGCTCCGTTAGGTGCCGCTTAGTGGGGTTGCATGCCGAGCTACTGCCGCGTGAGACTGGATTTTCGGTAATCCTTTGGAACTTGAGCTCCAGAAATTGCCAGCAGTAGGGTTCGGCAACCGCCCTAGCGTGCCGCTGTGGCTGCCGGCAAAAGGTTTGGCATGGGTAGGGCTGTGTGGGGATTGGGACTGTCGCCACTTAGCCACGCTCCATCTTAGAGGAGTAGACCTAAGTGACTTGAGGGGAGGGGGATGTGAAGTATCAGGGGCCGCCCGGTATGCAACACAGCGCTCCAGGGGTGAAGGCTCGGGTGTTGCGCCATCACCCAAACAAAGAGGCAAAGACGGCGCAATTATAACATCTGCGTGGAACCTCAGCTCTGTAGTGCAGTAAAGTAAAGTTAGCCTACATAGATCCCACTGCTGGGCAAAGGCCTCACCTCAACTATGAGAAGGTACGAGCCTACTCCGCCACGCGGGCTAAGTGCGGATTGGTGGAGGGGTGTCTGTAATGCAAGAGCAGAGGGGGCCTTTATTGGCCGTCGCCGCGGGTGTCGTGGAAGGATCCTTATGGGCACTCATGTCATGACACCCGCGATTCGGTACGTAAAGTAAAAAACAAGCTATGGTCATTTCAAAACCATTAAGAGATTTTATGCCCATAACCACTATACAGTTACTTATACCACCTAATAATGAAAGATGAGGCTACAGGTCATGGCACACTACACCGGCACCGCAACAGCTGCAGCACGGCGTCGCCTCGAATTTACAAAATATATTGTACGACTTACAACTTAATGGTCTAATTTGAATGGCAAGTTATTGCTGGGTTGAGGTGGTGTCGGTATAGTGTGCCATAACCTTTATTTTCACGAAAATACGGAGTATAATTCTAAACGCACTGGAAACCGACATATAACGTTAATATTTACATGTGTGAGAGTTTCCAATCAGGAAAAAAGTTTGCTTCCAAAGACAATCCTGTAAATATTGATGTGTGGGAGTCGTCATAGGCATAATTTAGTCTTTACTTCAAGAAAAAAATATAAAACATATACCTTAAATTTACTTTACATACAGAATTGGCATAAGAACATTACAGTGGATAGGTTTAGTTTAGGTATGGTCCCATCGGACCAGTATCACACAGCCACCAGCTGCCCCCATGGCTGATGAATGACGGTGTGTAAATGCATTCCAACCACCTTAAAAAAAACGTGCCGCTTGATAGCTACTGCCACTAGATCCCGGCGCCATGCAGCTTGCTGTGTGCGTCAGTAAATAGGAGTGCCAAAACCTTCTGGGTAAGCTCGCTCCACTGTCGCCTCTGACACATCTGGCTTAGTCTAAGAGTTAAGAGCAAACCAATTTCAATTTAAAATAAGTTTTCCGATGCCACTACAGGTTTACTATTCTGTTACAGTGCACTATTCACGGTATCATAATCAGCGGCAGATGTCCACGACCATTTTGTATGATATTATGTATCTTTTATTATGAATTTAACCACTTTCTATGCAATTCCAATTCCGATATCTCAAAATGTAAACAAGCATTTCTTGAGCAATAGAGTAGTCAAAGCTTGGAATGGGCTTCCAGAAGATATGATCTCTGCCCAAAATATCAATCAATTCAAAAACCGACTTGACACTCATCTAAACTCGCTTAACCTAATGTGAAGAACTGGATACAGGCGGCTATCAGTTGTCTCAACTGCCTGCCTGATAACTAATAATAATAATTAAATGAGGCATTTAATTTAATTTTATTCTGTACCCTAATTTTTGATATCTTCTAAACGACCTTTGGCGATAAGCTAAATGTTGTCTAGAAGATATCAGTCCCAGCAATAAGACCGCCTACATTGTGCTTATATGTAAAGCAACGTCTGTCAACCCTCTTGGTGTAGTTGTTTGTGCTCCGGACTACAAAACAAGCAGTTACGGGATCCAATCCCAGAAGGGGCAAATGTTTATGTGATAAGCACTAGCATTTTTACTTAAAACTTAAAGGTATTTTATTTATGGTTAATATTTCTCATGAAAATAAATTATTTTTATAAATACATCAGATACATATCATTTGTATTTAAATAAATAACAATATAATCCCACTTATCTGATCACCAATGAAAGCATGAAATAGGGATTGAAAATCCAACTTTTGGCACAGGGGAAGTCACAGGGAACTGCTAGTTTAAGATATTTTGACAGATTTGAGTATGTTGATAGGGGCCCACTGTACATAATTCAAATTTCTACATTATCATAGTAGGTATGAAAGATAAGTAGGTAAGGTGGGTAGGGTAAAAACTGAATTGAGAAAGAAAGAAAAAAATATTTATTAACTAAGCACTCACCATCTTCGCTTGAGACTGGCTCAGGAGTGAAATCATTCCTTTTTCCTGCCATGACTTGAAACTCCACGAAATTGTCGCCATATCTTCGAGCTTTTGCATCGTTAGCGCTCCAGAGCGGGCGAGAAACATCCACATATTGTAAACACAAATTTTCAATGTAGTTTACGTCGATATGGTCCAATTTTAATAAATAGGACTGTATTGTTGTATTGTTGTCGTTGAAATCCATTTTGTACCTAAACGCTGCTAATAACCATTAATTTTTAAATTTAACGAGACAGCAAATCCCTGGCAACATTTCCGGAGGCCTGTAGTAACCTGGGCACGTTGCTAGCCTTTTGGGAACACCTGAAGTGGTTAGAATAAAAGAATAAAGGGACATACGCACAATGGCCCAATCAAGAGGCTAAGTGCGGAAAACACCCCAACCCAAGCCAAACTAACTAACGAGACTGAGCAAAAGTTTGTAACACTAATATCATCATAGTGACTATTATTGACATGACAGCAGATCAACAAAATTAAGAAGCAAAATATTGCTAAACACACTTATGCTAATAAAATGTACTTCTTTTTCAAAAATAACACCTATCTAATCGCTTATTCGTGGTATTATGGAAACACAAATAGAAAAAAAAGCAACGAAACGAAATTGACACTTTTTCAAATCATCATAAATAGTGTTGTGTATATTTTTTTATGTTAGTTAATATCGATATCGATATTAAACCCTTGATCTGTCTGCTCCTCTTATAGGTAAGCTGCCAATAGCTAATGCTTGTACAATAAGCCATGAGCGTTCACAAGGTGACGGGTTTACAAGATAAAAAAATGAGATGGAGCTATATATTCACATAGGTATATCTATTTCGTTTTATTTTATTGGTGAGGACTGACAGGTTAACTTAAAACTGCCCCGCTGCGGGCCTGCTGGTAATAAATAATAATAATATCCTCCTATCCGAATTTCGACTACAGCGGCCCATCCCAAAAGAGATTAGCCAACTGCGTGGTGGATAATATAGTGCACAAGTGTGTGCGCAATACACAGGTGCACTCTCTGTTCCTTCAATCTCATGATTCGGTGAGACGGCAGTCCGACATGACCGTAGAGAGGTCAGGTGTAGGACCAACGGCTTGACGTGCTTTCCGAGGCACGGGGGTGTTAACACCAACAACTTCCTGACTCCGGAGCTGTGTCAGAGTTTTTTTTTCAAGACAGAAAAGCGTGAGATATGAGAGTGAAGGAATAAACAGTGCACCTGTGTATTGCGCACACGCTTGTGCACTACCATAATATGTCCCGCGCAGTTGGCTAATCTCTGATGAGATAGGCCGCCGTAGTCGAAATTCGGCTAGGAGGACATTATTATTATTAATAAGAGTTTATCTTACAAATATCAAAAAATATAAATAATAATAATATTAAATCGATAAAATATTAACTAGGTACTTGCGAGAAAATCTCATCTCTATTAGAGACACGAACGACGCCTCCCTCCTTGTCTATGCTTATGGCAGGGGATTCCCTATAAATTCCTAGTTTACTATCCACAATATCATAACCAATCATTCGACCTTTACAACCTTGAGAATATTTTTTGGTGCTAATTTGACACTTGCAACCTTTAAAATATTTTCTGCTGCTAAAGTGCTAGCGAATGCACTAGTGAGCGAGTAAATAAAATTATTTAAGGTGTGGTGGAAAAGAAATGAAGGATTTTCCTAGTGTCAAAACTCATCTCTTAATAAAATAAACCGCTAGATGGCGTTGACCAATTTCAGTTATAGATTTTTATCTAAGAAAAAGGCTGGTTTTGGCGTTTATTATATCATAATGTTTATGTTTAGCATGGTATTGATTCACGCGTCGTTTTTACCGATTTAGTGATCATAGTTTCGTTCGTTCGTTTCGTTTCGATCATTGATCAGACGTTTTTTCTTTAAAAGAAACTTGCAAACTTTTAACGTAAGTTCTTTCACTATATGTCTGTACTGTAATTTGTTTTTGTATTATGCTCAATAATTTCGGACAATATTTATATAACTTAGATAAATAGCGCCATCTATCAACATAAAATAAAACTAAAATTTTGGGTTGTCAGAAAATCCCTCATTCCAGGTTTTAAACGTGTTTCATACATAAACGTAATATTTTTGGTTAACTTTGTTCAAATAACTACTTGGTATTCCTCTGCTGGAAGTTATGTCTATCAAGTGTAATGGGTCCTCCACATACTCGGTGAGGTGAACTCAGACGAACACGGGCGTACGTGATCGTGTATATAGAGGGCATACTCGGCGGCACTCGGCTATTCTCGCCGACGTTTGCCCTGATTCTTCTTTTTCTTTGATATGGCGAGCGGCGAACGAACATAAGTCTACCGCATTAAGGCATACCGTTACACGGCGCGTGGATTTATAAAAGAGAAATCTATTTACAAAAGAACAAAAACTTTATGCAGTTCTATCCATATAAGAAGACAACACATTAGACAACAATATTAGTAACTATCTACAAAATATTTACATAAAGAGGGTAGGACTTGTCTTGATTCGCCTGCTGCGACTCGTGATTTGTTGGTTATTCGGGCACGTATCAAAGGGGTTCGCGGAGGTGCCTACACCGATCATTAATTCGCTGTCCGACAAGCGTTGCACACGTTGCATGCGTAAACTTAAAAAAATTGAAAGATGATCCTAAAAAGTTTCTACATTTTTGGCTCAAGCACACTATTGACAGGCCTCTTTCACTCCATATACTTGCGCACGCTATTCACACGTCGCGGTACCGTCCACGGTAGAAATTCAGTTAGGTTGCCGGCAAAACGCGAGCCTGTTTTACGAGTCAAGAAAGATGCACCTAGTAATTAGGTGCAGTTAATGGTTGTAAATCATCAAAATATAAGAAGTATGTTCACCACAAGGAATCTACTTTTTAGGGTTCCGTAGCCGAATGGCAAAAAAGTAACCCTTATAGTTTCGTCAAGTCTGCCTGTTCGTCTGTATGTCACAGCCACTTTATTCTAAAACTATTAGCATTACACAGTTTAAACTTGGTAGGTAGATATATCCATTACGATTATTATACAAAAAATAATAAATAATGATATTTAAGGAGGGGGGGGGGGGGGGGGGGGCATACACATAGTAACTATAGCCTGACCAGAAATATATGGGACCTGAATTAAGGGCGCTTCAAATTCACTTTATATGACAACACTTGGTATAATCATACCAGCGTAGATTGGCAACTGAACATAAAAAAACATTTTTTATTTGTTTACATCCATGTTAATTTTTTAAGCCTGCTGGCTAGTGATTAGAGATTCTACGATAAAAAAAACACGACAGAACACTTGCAAATTGAGTATTTATTAAATTCAGTAACTCTTTGTAATATGGGTCTTGAATTTTGGACCAAAACATAATTATTTTTGCAAAACCGCTAACGGGTAAAATAAACATTAATCCATTGTTTTTCTAAATTATATTATTAAAATGTTATGATATAAATAACATGTTATTTTATATAATTTAATAGTAAATCTTGGAAAACTAAGAACTATTTTAGTTGTAATATCCAAGTAGGGTTGAAATAAAGAAAATTAAACTTAAAACAAGTATTTATTATAATATTTTTTCAAAATTGTTATTATAATATTCTCCGTTGCCATCAGTAGCCAATTTTCACTATTCGCACTATTTGACGTACCGAAAATTCGTGATGACAACTATATCAGTAAGTAATTTAAAGTAACCGCGGTAATCACATAGACT
This sequence comes from Pyrausta nigrata, assembly GCA_949316185.1. Lineage (NCBI taxonomy): Eukaryota > Metazoa > Arthropoda > Insecta > Lepidoptera > Crambidae > Pyrausta > Pyrausta nigrata. Next base: position 4,227,344 of record OX438964.1, on the reverse strand, counting down.
TTCTAGTCGCAAAATACTACAGCACATGTTAAACCACTTTAACTATTACGAAAACGAACAGTTCTCGGTATTTTTATCACATAAAAATTGCACTTGGTCGAAAATTAGATAACGCGTCCACTTTGACACTAATCATTATGACAATTGATGACATGACAATGATTTGTGGTTTATGTTGCCACTAAAAGAAATTAGTTCTAGTTGTTTTCCGCAATATGGCGAGGTCTATAAAACAAAAAAAAACTATTATATTAGTCAAACCTATGCGTGTGGGGTCTATGGATAGGTCTTTTAAAATGACATCGAGGTTCCTTAAACCATTTTCTCTAAAAGTCTAACGTTTGAGAGATAGACGCTTCCAAAGTGGTAAAATGGGTGTCCCCCCATCTAACTTTTGAACGAAGCAAGTGTAAATTTTAAATAAAATACAGGATGTAGATCGTTACAAATTATTTCAACGAAAATTGGTTTGAACGAGATCGAACTAGTAGTATTTGAGATATAGCACATTTTCAACAACCGCAAACATAACTTTGTTCTTCATACAAACACTATGAAAAACAAAGTTATATTTGCTGTCAACAAAATATTGCGGTATTTCGGCTAAGTAGAAGTAAGTGGATCCTAATTCAGTTAAAGTTGGCACGAAACCCTTAGTGCGCGAGTCCGACTCGCACTTGGCCGGTTTTTTTCTCACTACCTACCTGTCAATGAAGAAAGGTGAGTAGGATATTACCTGTAGCTGTTTGATTTAACTTGGACATTTCTTCAGGTGACTTATGTACTTACACACCGCAAGTCAGACTACACGTGTTGACCTTGAGACCGCTCCTATTTCCCTTGTAATAAAAGCTGTTTTTGTAGTTCAAATGTAGCTATAACTTGACATACGAGTACTTCCGACTGTACATGACTAGGGTACCTGATTAACCTACTAGATATCTTCGCAATAAAAATAAGTATTTTCAAAACATTACACTACCTCTATAAAAATAATTGTAGCCAAAATAAAGACTAAGAAAGTGATTAATAACTTCTAATTTCGGCTGGAACGAAAACGGAAGGACGAGAGGTCCTTCATACCGAGGGCTACCAATAAAAAACTTTGTATTTATAGAGGCAACACTGACTTTATTAGTTTTACTTCAAGGTCGCGTGGTCGCAGAGGAATATTAACGTAATATTCGAAATTTAAGGTATATTTTCTTGTGTAGCGGTTTGTGACAGAAAACTGTAGGCTATAATAGCCTACAGTTATACTACTACAAATACGTTAGAAATTGCATCACTTAATTTGGCGTTTCTAAATTATTGTAGTCTGTCTCTTTTCGTTTGTTTTATAGAGAAAGAGAGAGACTGAACACCTAAATTTAATCTAAGACAGGGCGCATTGGAATTGAGCCCATTGTATACGTTACATATTTTCTAAGTCTGATAACAGATTCTACGATATAAGAACAAGACAGAACACTTGCGAATAAAGTACTTTTTAAATTCATTGGCTCTTTGTAGTATTCGTTTTGAAGTTTGTACCAAAATGGAATTATTTTTGTTAAAACCACAGTAGGGTATAAGTAAAATTACCTTTTGTTCTTGTAAATTATATTCATTATTATGTTATCAGACTATTACAATTATTGTATATGAAAATTTTAAAACTTCAAGTAACTATTTTAGTAAAATATCTAAGCTGGGTTGAAATAAAGAAAATAAAACTCTTAAAACAAGTATAAACAATTGTTATTTTTCAAAATCGTTATTAAAATATTCTCCGTTACCATCAATAGCCAATTTTCACTGTTCGCACTATATGACGTACCAAAAATTGTGATATGACAACTGAGGCCCTACTCTTGTTGACGATGCCCGTATTTTCGAATGTAGCCGTCCCTTTCACTCCCGACCGAATAACAACGCGAACGAGCGTCGACTCGAAAATACGGACATCGATAACATCGGTAATTGATTTGAAGAAGTTATATAAGTTTAAACACTCACCGAACACTGTAAATAGCTCAGTTGGTAAGAGCGTTGGCCCGGTTAGCCAAAGCACGTGGGTTCAAATCCTACCTGTGTGCGAATTTTTTGTTTCTTATTTAAACTTATGTAAATAAGAAAGAACACTGTAAGTGTTAAAAATATTAAAAACTATTGAATAGCGAAAGCGTCATCATTCAAGTTGAATTTATTCTGTAAAGAATAACTACTTGGCCCACTGCTGTTGTGAACTTGTGATGCAGCACGGGCAGATGTCACTGACGTCGCGCAATGACGCATTTAAAAAAGACCAAGAATTTGACATGGCTGGATAGACTGCACAGTAGCTCAGTTGGTAAGAGCGTTGGCCCGGTTAGCCAAAGGACGTGGGTTCAAATCCTACCTGTGTGCGAATTTTTGTTTTCTTATTTAAACTTATATATACAGGGTGTGGCGTAAATAGTAGTCCAAAGCAAAGGTGTGGATACACTGTACACTGAAGCACCACATACCAGTATTTAAAAAAAAATTATGTACAGGGTTTTCAAAAAAAAATTTTTTAATTTTTTTTAGAAATCGTTACCTTGCCTTACAAATTTGGTTATAATTTCCAAAAATGACGGTTTTTTCTTATCCATTTTTTTATTATTATTGCTGATCACTTGTACTTAGTACTCCATTCGTTTTTTTTTTTACAAACTGAATTTAATAAAAAAAATTAAGTTTCTTTCAAAATTCAATACTCACTGCTAGCAAATCGTTTGACTTTCAATGCTTTTGGTGCAAAAAAAATGTACCACACTGTCAGTGCCCATTATTTAAAAAAAATGCCCATCTTTTGCAGATTCTAAAATGGTGCAACAATAAGTGTTACGACTTACAGGAAAAAAGTTATTGCTTTTCGAAACAAAAAGGAGCCCAATTCAGAAAAACAATTTATTTGAAGTTCAAGGGTTTACAAGGGTTGTAATTTTTTTCTGTGTGGTCCAAAGCAAAGGTGTGGATACACTGTACACTGAAGCACCACATACCAGTATTTAAAAAAAAAAATATGTACAGGGTTTTAAAAAAAAACAATTTTTTTTAATTTTTTTAGAAATCGTTACCTTGCCTTACAAATTTGGTTATAATTTCCAAAACTGACGGTTTTTTTATCCATTTTTTTTATTATCATTGCTGATCACTTGTACTTAGTACTCCATTCGTTTTTTTTTTTACAAACTGAATTCAATAAAAAAAATTAAGTTTCTTTCAAAATTCAATACTCACTGCTAGCAAATCGTTTGACTTTCAATACTTTTGGTGCAAAAAAATGTACCACACTGTCAGTGCCCATTGTTTAAAAAAAATGCCCATCTTTTGCAGATTCTAAAATGGTGCAACAATAAGTGTTACGACTTACAGGAAAAAAGTTATTGCTTTTCGAAACAAAAAGGAGCCCAATTCAGAAAAACAATTTATTTGAAGTTAAAGGGTTTACAAGGGTTGTAATTTTTTTCTGTGTGGTCCAAAGCAAAGGTGTGGATACACTATACACTGAAGCACCACATACCAGTATTTAAAAAAAAAATATGTACAGGGTTTTCAGGGTTTTTTTTATTAAATTCAGTTAGTAAAAAAAAAAACGAATGGAGTACTAAGTACAAGTGATCAGCAATAATAATAAAAAAATGGATAAAAAAAAACCGTCATTTTTGGAAATTATAACCAAATTTGTAAGGCAAGGTAACGATTTCTAAAAAAATTAAAAAAAAATTTTTTTTTAAAACCCTGTGCATTTTTTTTTTAAATACTGGTATGTGGTGCTTCAGTGTACAGTGTATTCACACCTTTGCTTTGGACCACACAGAAAAAATTACAACCCTTGTAAACCCTTGAACTTCAAATAAATTGTTTTTCTGAATTGGGCTCCTTTTTGTTTCGAAAAGCAATAACTTTTTTCCTGTAAGTCGTAACACTTATTGTTGCACCATTTTAGAATCTGCAAAAGATGGGCATTTTTTTTAAACAATGGGCACTGACAGTGTGGTACATTTTTTTTGCACCAAAAGCATTGAAAGTCAAACGATTTGCTAGCAGTGAGTATTGAATTTTGAAAGAAACTTAATTTTTTTTATTAAATTCAGTTTGTAAAAAAAAAAAACGAATGGAGTACTAAGTACAAGTGATCAGCAATAATAATAAAAAAAATGGATAAAAAAAACCGTCATTTTTGGAAATTATAACCAAATTTGTAAGGCAAGGTAACGATTTCTAAAAAAATTAAAAAAAAAATGTTTTTTTTGAAAACCCTGTACATAATTTTTTTTTAAATACTGGTATGTGGTGCTTCAGTGTACAGTGTATCCACACCTTTGCTTTGGACCACTATTTACGCCACACCCTGTATAAGAAAGAACACTATGAGTGTTAAAAAAATTTAAAAACTATTAAAAAGTTATGTTGATCACACAGATTTCCCTGTAGAAAATGGCAAAAACACATGTGTTAACCAGTTTTCTTTTACGATAGCGAATAGTTTTCGAAGTTTTTAACATCATGTATCATAATCATTATTTGTCATAATGACATGACATCTTAGAGTAGTTATAATAGAGGGAGCATAGACGGCCTTCCCCTCTAGACAAAAATGTTGGCCATATAGTTTGACGGCTTAAATGAAACTTCTTGGTCGTGACCGTTTGACAGAATTTATCGCGTATTGTAGCAACAAACATTACTTTGAGGTTATTTCGACAAGTTAGTGATACATACGTTGAGTTTTTTCTTCATAATAGGGAGGCTAGTAGCTTCATAGTGTGGGGACAACAATGGTAACTAACTTAGTTAGTAAGTAATTAGTTAATTTATTGCCACAATTATAAATAATAAAGTGTATGTTATCTTTATATTTAAACATACCATAGACATATAAGATGATAAAAGTAAGTTTTTTTAAAGGTCTTGTCCACTTTTCGTATGGAGGCTGGTTTTTTATTCCAAGATATCACCAACCACCAATAAACTATATTTATGTTTGAGCTACAAAAATATGAAACACGTAACCATAGAAATCATAATTTTAAACCACCACTGTGTGTAACCAATGTAAATGGTCTTTGATATTAGAGGTGGTGGAAATCAAAAGCGGACTGTATTTTAAATGAAAGTTATTATTCAAGTCAACTAGGTTTACAATAACGCAGAAACAGTGACCGCTTACTTAGGTGCTATGGAGAGGAGTGGTTGAGCGGGCATCTGTGTTCGCCGGCGAGCTGATCATTTCTCGGTTCGGTGTTCTTCGCCGGTGCTTGGAGGTCCTCGTCCCGTGTGTGTCGTACGTTACGTATCACGGGGCTAGAGCGTGAACACCTCCATTTTTGAGAAAAAATCTTTTTGTAATAATGTGGCATCATCCATTGATCACTTACTTGTACTTTTGGCTGTATGGCTATGTACCATTGCCTTTCCACTAGTGGATAATTATAATTTTATTATATACTACCAAAGACATTGTACTTACTACTACTGTAAGTACAATGTCTTTGTATACTACTAGTGCTACTAGCTACTACCTACTACCACAGATTATATAATAGGTACTTCTGTCAATGGAATGTCAATTTTGTTGTCATTTTTTTTTATGCGTTAATTGGTACAGGCGAAGGTGCGGTTTATGTACAGACAAAGATAAAAAATAATTTCAAATATTCTCTAAATCGGAGGCCTTACAAATATATTAACTATGCAGAAAGGCTGTTTTTGTGAAATCTTTCATATAATATTTAGTTTATTCTGGTTAGAAATATTGACGAATAAAAAACCATTAACGGACAAGTCCTTTCCGATATTTTTTGAGTTTCCGCAATATGGCAAGGTCCCATATATTTTTGGTCAGTCAGGCTATAATAAATAAACGGTGGCGCCATTCTATCTACTCTAAGATGTAAACATATAAATATATATTTTTTATGTGCAGTTGCCAATCTACGCTGGTATGATTATACTGAGTGTTGTAATATAAAGTAGATTCGAAGCGCCCATAATTCAGGTTCCATATATTTCTGGTCAGGAGGCTATAATTATAAGAACTCTTTTTTGTTTTAGCCATTTTTAAAGTTGCAAAGGTCAACATTAGCATGCTGTTATGTGGCTAGTTTTAACGGTCAGCAACTATGTTTTCATTTGTTTGTAAAAAAGTCTTACGGAAAAAGCGCGGGAATCTCGATAAGTGAAGGCGGTCTCTTGAAATTTTTTCAAAAAACTTTTATAAAAACCTTATTGAATTGCAAGTTTTTGGCGTGAATACGGCAATGGGAAGGCGAGGTGGTAAGAAAAGAAAGAAAGGGGAGGAGTTTTCAGAAGATGGAGATCTCAACCGAGACTCTACCACATCGGGGACGAGGGAGAGCAGGGAAGTAACCACATACCTTATTACGTTACTGATTACACGAGGCTATATCCAGAGGACTCCACACTTACTGAATTTATCGTGTTTGTCGAATCCACTGATAGTTTGTCACTATCAGTGGATTCGACAAACACGATAAATTGGAAGTCAAGACCTTTTATCCATATCGAATTGTCTTAGGAAATATAATAAAGGCGTGAAATATCTAAGGGCGCTCAATAAATTCAAAATCGGCGTATACTTTGAAAAACCTGGACTGGCAAATGCATTCCTAAATAATAAAACTTTCCTCAACGACAATGGATTCACTATACCAGCCGCATCTACAGAAACCACTGGTGTCATCCGCAACGTCCCAGTCAAATATAGTAATAAAAAAATCTTTACACTGCTAAGCAGTACCAAGAAAATAATGTGTGCGGCGATTTTTCAGGAAAGCGACGACTCCCAGCGGCTTTGTCAGGCAGCCAACACCTACAGTGGCGATCACGTTCGCGGCTACCACACTACCAGACTATGTTGACCTAGAGGGTTGGAGACATAACATTTTGCAGTATGTACCTCCCGTGAAGCAGTGCTACCGATGTCTAAGGTATGGCTATACTGTTACACAAGAGTATACAATATGTCAGGATTCACACTAATTTTGATGATTCACTACAAAATTTAGCAGTTCAAGTTTCATTTCATAATAAGAAATACACTATAGCTTCAGTATATTGTCCAAGTAACAGTTCACCGAGGTTTCACATTAAAAAATTCACAGATTTTGTAGACAGTTTACCAAAGCCAGTTTTCATAGCTGGTGACTTTAATGCCCATCACACATTCTGGGGGTGTAACTCTATAGATTCGCGCGGCAGAGATTTGATAGAACGTTTAGATGACTGTGATTTGGTTCTGTTAAATGATCGTCAGGTAACAACTGTAGGGTCACATGTTTGGAGGCCGAATGGCCTGGATTTAACCATGGTAAGCTCAAGTTTAGCATTAAGATGTGATTGGAAAGTAAATTATTATCCTCTTTGTAGCTATCATTTGCCTACTTTAACCTCTATTCAATTAATTCCTGCAACTATGGCACCACATTGTTTATCATCCGTCTCGTCGGGAATAGATATTCCCGAACATCCCAATCTTAAATTAGTAAACTGGGAACTTTATTCAGTGTTAGTCAAAGAAATGCTAGATGATTTTTCAGTTTCGAATTTTTTCAAATTCTTTAGAAGCCTATAAAACTTTTTGTGAAATTATCAAATCAGCTGTAAATAAGTCAATGCCAAATACCAAAGAAAATAAAACACTACGTTCCGTTTCACAGTCGACTCGCTTGAAAAAAATGAAACATCTTTCTGTGCCTTGGTGGAATGATCGATGTGCTAGGGCTGTACAAAATTCAAAAGAAGCTTACATTAAATTCAAAAATAAAAAAATAATTCATAAATAATTCAAAAAAAAAAAAAGGGCCATGTCTGTCACATACAAGTTCCGATTATTTTATTTTAATTAATACTTAGCCAAGTTGTCCTTGACCCCGCACTGGTTTTTTATGGAGTTTTCTAGCTTATATAGCTGTGTGCTTGTGCGGGGCTATTGAGAGCGGCTTTTGCACAACATATTTTATCATTGCTTTCTTTTTCAGTTGACAGTTTGGCAGTTACTAAGGACGCACATTGGTTGCTAAGGTCTTTCAGTGAAGTCTTCACAAGGCGCCCCACAAGGCGTACGTGTATGCTGTTTGACGTGTGGTGACTTTGTTAGGAACCACAGATTAGTAAGAGTATGTCTAAAGAACTCTAAAAATTATTTGTGTACAGTTTGTAATATAGTTACGTGTTTTTTGTATGCACTTTTTGTAAGTATTCACTATACGTTTTTATTTTAAGATTTTGCGTGGTAGGGTTTTTTTTTGTTAGTGGTTTGCAAGCCTCAAACTGATGCCCTCGGATGTTATCACGGCGCCTTCTTTTCCTTGTAATTTCTGTAACAGATTGTTTACCACATCTAAAGGTCTTAAAATTCACTGTGCTCGTATACACAGAACTCAATCACCCTTACCCATTTCTGTGACTTCCAACACAACCGATTTAGACTCGTTCCAAGTTAAACTTGGCAAATACAAACAGTCCATCCCCATTGTGAAGAGGATTCCACGCGGCGCAAGAATTGCTGTAGCCTCTAAATTATCTACGCTTATTTTAAATTGCATTAATAGTAACTCCATTGCTGATTGGCAATCTCTGTTCACATTTTCATACAAAATTTTGCACGCTCCTCGTGAGTTATCTTCTAAAAAATTATCACTAACACAGATAATCAAAAATAACTGTTCAAATCCTACCTTGCCAGTTGTTTCTCTTGATAAAACTTCAAATACTTTTAATTTTATACGAAAAGTTGAGAATAAGGTTAGCGATGGTGATTTGAAAGGTGCCGCGCGCCTCCTCTTCTCAAGCGACGTGATTTCACCCGATAGCCCAGACACTCTAAATTCCCTTCGTTCGAAGCATCCCCCAGCTCCAGCAACACCTCCTCCGCCGGAACCACTTACCGATGAATCTGCCTGCCTACAAGTAGATCCTAAAGAGGTGCTGTCGGCTATATTCTCTTTTAAGCCTGGCTCTGCTGCTGGTCTGGACGGAATATCGCCGCAGCACCTTAAGGACCTAACTTCCTTTTATTTCCATTTCCATCGCCTAAATTAGGTCCTTAAGGACCTAATTTAGGCGATGCTGGCCGGCAACTATTAATATCTATTACAAAATTATGCAATTTTATGCTTTTTGGGAAAGTAAATTCTGAAATTTCTTCAGTTTTATACGGCGCTAATTTGATTGCGTTATCAAAAAAAGATGGCGGTATTAGACCGATTGCCATTGGTTCCACTTTTCGGCGTATTACTTCAAAATTATGTGTAAAATTTTTAACTTATAAATTCCGGGATCATTTTGAACCTCACCAATTAGGATTTTGTACCAAGGGAGGTTGCGAGGCAGCTGTACATGCGCTTCGCACTCTCCTTTCACAAAATCGGACAGAGGTGTTGCTCAAATTGGATGTCAAAAATGCTTTTAACTCAGTCTCCAGGAAATCCTTGTTAATCGAGGTCAAAATTAACTCTCCTGAAATTTTCAATTACGTTAATCAATGTTATTACAACCCTTCAAAATTATTTTACAAATGTAATGAAATAGATTCCGCTATAGGCTGTCAACAAGGTGACCCTCTTGGACCTGCCATTTTCAGTTTGGCTATTAACCCCTTCATTCAAAATTTATTCTCAAAATTTAATGTATGGTATTTAGACGATGGGACACTAGGAGGTGACGCTGACACTGTTTTTTTAGACTTTTCTAGAATAATTCAAAAATTTCATACAATAGGCCTTTCTTTAAATTTTGACAAATGCGAAATTTTTATTTCAGAACATCTTCCTCTTACAAGAAGATCTGAGATAATTTCTAAATTTCATAGTTTGGCCCCCAATATTAAGATTCTCACAGACTCAACCCTCCATCTTCTAGGCTCTCCTATCTTCGATAATGCAATACCCCCTCATTTTCAAAAATTAGTAACTAAATTTGAACGCTCATTCGACTCTCTTTATACTTAAATCGTGTCTTTTAGTTCCTAAATTTAATTATCTTATTCGATGCTGTCCTATTTGGAAATTCCAAAATTTGACTAATAATTTAGACAATCTTGTTAAAACACATTTGGAAAAGATTCTGAACATTCGTCTTTTGGAACGGTCTTGGGATCAAGCGTCCCTTCCTATCCGTTTTGGTGGGATTGGGACGCGCAAAATTTCCACTGTCTCCTTACCTGCCTTTCTATCCTCATCTTACAGAACGTCCACTCTCGTTGCAAGTATCCTGCAGCCTTCTACTGCAAACTTCGAAGTGGCGTGCCTGGACGAGGCTAGAAATGCTTGGGATATAGCATATGCGAATAAATTCCCTTCAGATCTTAAAATTCAAAGGAGTTGGGACCAAATTTCTTGTGAGTCTATTTTGAAAAGTCTTATTGACAGTAGCACTGACAACGCGGATCTAGCCAGACTAAAAGCAGTTTCCACCAAGGAAGCAGGATACTGGCTTCAGGCCTATCCTTCGGCCAACGTGGGAACCCTTTTGGACTCAGAAACTCTACGAGTCGCGATAGGTCTGCGTGTTGGTGCTGAGGTTTGCCTTCCACACAGATGTCCTTGTGGTTCTGATGTCGGCTCGTTGGGACATCACGGACTCTCCTGTATTAAAAGTGCAGGCCGCTTTTCGCGTCATACCAGCATCAACGACATCATCCGTCGATCTCTTGCCTCTATCAACGTGCCGGCTTTACTCGAGCCGAACGGTATCGCGCGTGATGATGGCAAGAGACCAGACGGGATGTCACTTGTTCCTTGGCGGATGGGTCGGGCTCTTGTGTGGGACGCTACCTGTGTCGACACATTTGCAGCCTCTCATCTGCCCGGGACAAGCCGTGATGCTGGTTTGGCTGCGGGGGGTGCCGAAAACTTTCAAAAGAACAAGTACAGGCAGATCGACTCCCGGTACCACTTTGTACCGTTTGGAGTCGAAACACTGGGTTCGTGGGGTCCCAACGCTATCTCTTTTTTCAAAGAGATTTCCAAGAGGCTAGTTGACATCAGTGGTGACCTAAGAGCTGGCAGCTACCTTGCTCAGCGTATAAGCATCGCTATCCAGCGCGGTAATGCTGCCAGCATCCTAGGAACCTTACCACAAGGACCCTTTTTATAATTTTTGTTTTTGTGTTGTATTAAGTAATTTATCTTAATTTTCATTAATAAGTTGTATATATAGTTAATTAATAAATTATTAAAATGATCCTACTACTGAAAATTACGTCAATTTTAAAAAGCTACAGGCCTATAAAAAGCTTACTATTAATAATGAGAAAAGTGAGAACTGGAAAGTTTATTGTTCAAATATTAATAGATTGACTCCAATTTCACGAATCTGGAATACCATTAGAAAATTCAATAAAAGTAGCGATTCCAAATATTCACTCAGTGGTGTTGACTGTCCGGAGTGGGTTAATGATTTTTTGAGAAAATATACACCGGACCATGTAGAAGAGGCTCCACTTATCAATAGTAAAAGCGATAACAAGTCTAGTGGTAATACAGCTAAGAGTTATTTAACAGACATGTTCAGTCTTTCAGAATTAAGCTCAGCTATTAAGTCACGTAAAGATACTACATGCGGTTTAGATTTTATATCTTATAATATGTTTAAAAAATTGACTAAAACTAATCTAATGCAATTGTTATCGATTATTAACAGTTTATGGACGAACAATATAATCCTAGAAGATTGGAAGGTAGATTGTCTAATTCCAATTTTAAAGCCAGATAAAAATAGAGATTGTCCTAATTCATATCGCCCAATAGCACTTACGTCATGTGTAGGAAAAATATTTGAACAATTATTAAAGCAGCGCTTAGAATTTTACATTGAAAGCAATCATTTATTACCTAATAATCAGTTTGGATTTAGGCGTGGTTTTTCAGCTCGTCAAAGTATAGGATGTTTATTTACAGACATTCAAAAGGCTCTCAATAATAATAGTTTTTTAGTTTTTGTATTTTTTGATATTGTTGGCGCATTTAATAATGTTAATATTTCAATTCTTTCAAAGACTTTGCTATCTTTAGGTGTTCCCAATAAGGTGGTAGCATGGTTGCACGATTTTTTAAACAGACGCAAGGTTTATGTTAGAATAAATACTAAATTATATGGACGACTCTCTTTTAAGGGAGTCTGTCAAGGTGGAATTTTAAGCCCTTTGCTGTACATTTTGTATATATTTAGGTTAAATGAAATTTTAGGTCCTGACCCTAATATTATCAATCTGCAATTTGCAGATGATCTGGCTATTTATACACAATGTCCCAACCTTCCAGCTCTTAACACCAAATTGAACTTAGTATTAATGAAACTTCATACACATTTATCTTATTTGAATCTGGAAGTCAATGCAAGCAAAAGCAAAGTTGTTATATTCAAAAAACGTAGCACAATTAATTTACTCAGTTCTTCAAACATAAAATACAATAATGAAGTTTTGCCACTAGAAAGTAGTGCTAAGTTTTTAGGTGTCACTTTTCAGCATAATTTTACTTGGAACACGTATGTAGATTGTCTGATAGAGCGATCGCTCAGGGCTACTAATATATTAAAATCCCTTACTGGTACACAGTGGGGTGCTGATCCTAAAATACTGCTTTTATTATACAATTCTTTTGTAAGAAGTCATTTTGATTATGCTTTCTTTTGCTTTTCATCTAACAAAAAACTTGTTGAAAAACTCTTAGGTGCTATGAACACCTCTCCAATTAATTCAATGGAAATAGAATGCAATTTACCCCCTTTGCACATACGATTCGATTTTTTGAGAGAAACATTTTTGATGAAATTATTGGTTGTAAATAATAGTTTATTGGTTAAAAAAATATCTGATATAAATTTTACAACTTATCTAAATGTTGCTCTATCAGATGTTAAAAGAAGAAAAAAATGTGTATACTAGTAATGAATTGCCTTGCTATAAAAGAGTGTACATTAGTAAATTTTTTGAGATGAAAATTGTTATTAACAGAAATTTTTCTTGTAAATACGATGTAAATAATGAACTGAATTCTTGGGAAGGTTATAGACAATTGTTCACGGATGGGGCTAAAACTAAAGAAAATGTTTCAATGGCATTTTATGACATTAAATTAAAAACTGGACATGGTATTAAATTACCATCAATCACAACTATTTACACGGCTGAGGCGTGTGCAATATAAGCTGCTTTGGAGTTTATTGAAAAATCTGATGGTCAGAACTGGATCATTGTATCAGACAGTATGAGTGTTTTGGAGGCATTATCAAATCCGTGTCATAGTGCCAGAACGAATTATATGATTTTAGAAATTAGATCAAAATATTTCGATTTATTCAAAATGGGAAAAGACATTATCTTGTTTTGGACACCCTCGCATATAGGGGTGACTGGTAATGAGGAAGCAGATACATTTGCTAAAACTATAACAAGAACATCAGAAGTAGTTCCTGTTAAAAAAATCAAATTGCCGTCCTCGGATTGTATAGCCCTATTCAAAGACTCATTGCGTAGAAAATGGATAGACCATTGGCATGAAACCCTCGCAATTAAAGGAGCATGGTACAAAGAAATAAATAATGAGATAAGAGCGCCCTGGTTTGGAAAAGGTACATTTAGAAATAGAAAGTTTTATTCATGTATTTCACGCTTGAGAATTGGTCACGGTCGATTTAATGAACATCTGCATAGGATGAACATGATTACCTCCCCGTCATGTACTTTTTGTAATCACGCTATTCAGTCTCTTCATCATATTTTCTTCGAGTGTTCCGAATTCTCACTGCAGAGACTCGTCTTAATTGAAGATTTATTAGAAATATACAAACAGCCTGAAGACATCCCGCGCCGTCTACAGGACCTTCTGAGAAATCAAGAATGTTTTATGGCATTGTACAAATTCGTATGCTCTACCGTTGAAGTAATCTGAATCCACAGCAAATAACAAGATCTTGAAGATTTTACCGATGAAAATATCTTTATCCATAACTCTTAAAGAATAAAAACTGAAGTCCAGGCTGTATGGTGAAAACCTTTGCCTTTTCCGAAGCGGAAAGAAGTGAACCAAAAAAAAAAAGTCTTACTGTCACTATCAAAGTGTCAACTGTCATTATTATTGTGTTTGTGTGTTGGGTTGATTGTTTGGTTCCGACCGAGTTTTTTCTAAAATTAAATAAATATCTTCAATATCGACTTTAACTTAACCATGATGAGTTGGAACTCTCTTTAGTTAATAGCTACTTTCAATTAATCTACTTCTACTACGTCAATATAACCTATATAACATGAGTTCGATTCAAGAGAGACTTCAATTAAAAAGAGTTCCAATGGATACTTGGAATATTCGCGAGCAGCTTTGCCTTGCTTCTGCCGTTGTGAGGAGCGGTGATCAAAACTGGATGTCCGTGTCCCGGGCGCTGAAAACCATAGGGGAGCCCAATAGGCCCCCTGATTGGTACTCTCAGAAAAGGTAAACAATTGCTTATGCTCCATTTTGGTGTATTTTCGAAGAAGTATTTGTTGAACTGTGGAAGAAATATTGTGAAGATCTGCCCCCTTACCATTAGAAACTATGAAGTTTCGAAACCAGGCAGGTTCCATTAACAGATGGGAAAAATAAAATACAATTATTTTGCTTTAAATTTCCGCTAAGAGACGCTAGCGCAGGCAACAAAACCACACCAGCTGCAACCGCTTTGAGTACCAGTTCAGGCAAATGCAGAATGCACCGCCCGCCCTCCCTCAATACGCATGCACTACAGCTAATGCAGTTGTTAGTTACCAACACCAACATGCAAAAAACCTCGACGCGTTTCGCCACTCCACGCGGCATCCTCAGGAGATGTCGCCTCGGCTGAGCACGGACGACGGTTCCATTAATTCAAACCATGATCCCAGAATTTTTTATTGTGACAGTTTGTGTTAACCTGTTACCAGTCAAATAAAACGAAATAGGTGGTCATATGTAAATGTACAGCCCCATAATAAAACAAGGTCATCCTTGTTGTGAATGCCCATAGTACGAGTTTAAGCCATCTCAAAGTTGGGTTAGGGTGTAGTATGAGCACTATGAAAAAAAGATTTTCATAATTTTTTTTATATTTCTATTTTTATGATTTCTACGGCTGCAAAAATATAAAATGCATTATTTATTCCTTAAGCTTCCCTTTAATGTGTAGCTTGATTATAATTTTTTGAACTTGGTAACTTTTCAAAAACACATAATTTAAAAAAAACATTGTTAATTTAATAAAATTGGCTTTTTACCCTAAAACAATGCTCACAGCTATCCTGATACTCTGTATATTTATGCACATTTATGTATTAACACAAATTAGTAATGAATAATGTCCTCCTAGCTCAATTTTGACTGCAGTGGCCAATCTCAACAGAGATTAGCCGACTGCACGGGAGATATTATAGTGCACAAGTGTTTGCGCAATACAAAGGTGCACTCTCTGTTCCTTCACTCTTATAATTCGGTGAGACAGCAGTCCGACATGACCGTAAAGAGATCAGGCGCCGGACCAACAGTGTAACGTGCTTTCCGAGGCATGGAGGTGTTAACACCACCAACTTCCTGACTCTGGAGCTGTGTCTGTGTTATTTCAAGACCCATCTCGTGGATAGTACCCAGCGTGCTGACCACTAGACCAAGGAGGCAGTCTGAAATTATTACTAAGTCACATTAATATTATTTGTATCATTTACTTGCCTTATTTCCATTGTTATTTGTGTTTGTCAGAATATTGCATGATATTACAGACACTTCTCTGCTTGCTAGGCTATTTATATTAGTAAGTATTTATATTAGAAATTATTTAACACATTAAGGGTTGCAAAGTCTATATGTAGGTATGTTTCAAAATTTGTTTGTAATAATAGCTTAGGCTTAATATAATATAATACCTATGAAATAGAATATTTGTATGTACAAAATCGAGAAAAATTATATTTTCATACAAACTATTTTTAATGTCGTTTTGAACATGTCTGAACCGATTTAGATGCAATTGTAAAGCATTGTTAGATGACAATATATCTCAAAAACAGAGCACACTTGTGCACTGTAATACGTCCCGCGTAGTTGGCTTATCTCTGTTGAGATAGGCCGCCGTAGTCGAATTTCGGCTAGGAAGACGTTATCTATCTATCTATCTATCAAATCATCAACAGCTGTGCAGCACAGTACGGCGCGTTGCTCGAACATGTTGACACGCCGAAGAGAAAGAAGCGCAACTCGGAGGGTGCCGGGGAAACTCCACAGGAGACCATCCTCAAGCGCCTCACCCAGGAGAGGGTGGTCGAGATACAAAAAACTTTGGCGGAGATGAATCAGCAGTATGAGCAGTTGAAGGTGAGGTTTTGGGTTTGGAATTCATTGTCATCTTATATCCCGGTTGTACACTCGCGTGCGAGGGCCTAGGGTCCGCCTTTGACCATGATCCAGAATATGGCGGACCAGGTAGTGATGGTGGAGCGACGAGTGAAGTTCAATTTCTCAAAGAGCATCGGTGGCGCAGTGGCTAGCGGGTTGCCTCTCATGCTAGAGGTACCGGTTCGATCCCACGTGGCGCCATGTACCAATGTTTTTCTTCTGAGTTATGTACATTAGTTTTTTCACTAACTGACGCTCTCACGGTGAGGGAAAACATCGTGAGGTAACCTGCACATTCAGGCGGCTGAATGTGTAACCATGATCCAAAGTGGTCAGGTTCCCTTGATAACAGGGTCACGGAGGTCAGATGGCAGTCGCTCCACTGTAATTATCTGATCTGCTACATCCCGGATTACGGTCCAAAGCGGACCCTGGGCCCTCGCGTGCGTTACTTACGTGATTCTAATTGAAATATCCGGGTAGCAGTTGCTGTAAATAAATATTTTTTTTATAATAAAGAAATAAAAGAAGCTTGTATAGAAAGAAAATACATTTATTAATGAATGGACATCGCATAACACACGAAAATAGACAACGTAAAGGGCACGGGTATAAAACAAAAAACTCAGTAAAATTACAATTATAGCGTTAAACCAGTCGGACTGTGCAGTTGTGCGCCTGCGATGTCCATATTAAAAGGGTCCCACTCAGCTCACTCACTTGTCTTATGCATTGGCAGGGCTCTCTGGCTAACAATTATAATTCAAAACTTTCACCCCCCTGATGATTTTATATCGCGACAAAAAGTAGTACATAATTTTTTTTTAAATACTGGTATGTGGTGCTTCAGTGTACAGTGTATCCACACCTTTGCTTTGGACCACACAGAAAAAAATTACAACCCTTGTAAACCCTTGAACTTCAAATAAATTGTTTTTCTGAATTGGACTCCTTTTTGTTTCGAAAAGCAATAACTTTTTTCCTGTAAGTCGTAACACTTATTGTTGCACCATTTTAAAATCTGCAAAAGATGGGCATTTCTTTTAAACAATGGGCACTGACAGTGTGGTACATTTTTTTTGCACCAAAAGCATTGAAAGTCAAACGATTTGCTAGCAGTGAGTATTGAATTTTGAAAGAAACTTAATTTTTTTTATTAAATTCAGTTTGTAAAAAAAAACGAATGGAGTACTAAGTACAAGTGATCAGCAATAATAATAAAAAAAATTGATAAAAAAAACCGTCATTTTTGGAAATTATAACCAAATTTGTAAGGCAAGGTAACGATTTCTAAAAAAATTAAAAAATTTTTTTTTTTTGAAAACCCTGTACATAATTTTTTTTAAATACTGGTATGTGGTGCTTCAGTGTACAGTGTATCCACACCTTTGCTTTGGACCACTATTTACGCCACACCCTGTATATCTAACCCGGGATCCCGGGTGTGTTCTTATAACAACGTATTGCAAGTATTAAAAATAGCTCTACCTACTCCCATCATTGATCATAACATAGTAAACATATTTCCAACTCAAACTCAACTCAACTCGAATCTCTTTTCTATTACACATACACATCCTGTGCACATAAATGTTGATACACTCTTGCACTCTTATTCAAACACACGCACACATAAATATTACACACATACACACGCGCACACACACACACAAATAGTAATGTAGTACTTACCATTAACTGTATTAAATTTACAGGTTTATTTAAAAAGTGTTTTGGCACTACCTATAAAATTGTAAATCAATGGAAGGAATTAGCGTCTGTAACACAGTTGAAATATTAACTAGCACAGACGTTAATAATCATCTAAATATTGATCGTCTCCTATGTAATTTAAATTTTCATTTGCATATTAGATAACCTGTAACTTACTTATAAGATGAAATAAAGATTTTATTATTTACTAGCAGTTCCCCGCGACTACACCCGCGCCAAAAGTCGGATTTTCCATATTAATTTTCATCCCCCATTTCACCCCCCTTATGATTTTATATCGCGACAAAAAGTAAGCCTATGTCCTTCCCAGTGTCTCAAACTATCTCTGTGCCAAATTTCATTTGATTCGGTCCAGTAGTTTCGGAGCCTATTCGATGCAAATAAACAAACAAACAAACAAATCTTTCCTCTTTATAATATTAGTATAGATTATTATTATTATATTTCAGAACGAAATAACCGAAGTTCGGAACCCGACTACCTCAGAGGACAGACTCCGCGAACTCTGGGCCAATATTGAAGCGTCTAAGCGTGCGAGGGAGAGAGAGAACGCGCGCCGAGCCGCGTGGCTGAAAGAGAGGGAAGAGAGACGGGCGAGGGTGGATCGCACTTGGCGCCCGCTTCAGCCCACGACACCGACATCGCCTGGTAAGTTAAATGGAGATTCATTTTGGAGATAATGCCACACACGTCAATGATAGTGCATTTAAAAACAGGTAGATAGGTCATTAGCGCGCGGAAATTGATTGCCTCAAATTGAGTAATTTGCTGAATTTTGCGTTCAAATTTGACATTTGAACATGCAAAAGAACGTGTGCTCGGAGCATCAAATTCGAATCGCCGCGCAGTACGAGATGACAGGTCTACCTCTTTTTTTAAAGAAATACACTGTCAGTGACACACATGGTAGTGGATTATGTAACTTTGAATGAAATTATTTCAATCAAAGTTTTGTTGCTAAAGTTGGCCATTCTCGGCCAGTTACACTAATTAGTCGGTCTGAGGTACGACCAAAATTTTACGTTTTCAATATCGGTAATAAAAATCTAGGCTATAGGCATAAGCACTAAAAAATTAACGTAACGTTATTATTTTTTTCCACAATTGCCTATATTTTACCGGTTCTAATTAAGACCTTCTCGACCATTTTACCCACTAAATTAAAAAAAAAAAAAGTCCACTTTGTGTGGGGAATTGCCCACGTTCTAGCAGCACTGAATGAAAGTCAGTTTTTAGATTATTTTTATGTTAGTTAGTGGAGTCATTTTTTGAACTGACTGTGAATGGCCAGCTGACAGACTGACTAACAGAGTAACTGAAGTTGTCAAATGTGACATTTTCAAACGATTTCAATCCTGAATTGTTAGCAACAGAGTTACGTAATTAGCCCCCTTGTATATTGGGCGGCACATCAGGTTACCCATTTGAACTACGGAAATAGTGGGGTAGTCTGACTTGCGGCCAATCGGCCATGATACTGGAAAACAGCATATGTGAAGATTAATCTTTCAGAATGATTTACGTCAAATAAATGTACGGTGTTAACACTCCCGTGCCTCGGTGCGCACGTTAAACCGTTGGTCCTGCGCCTGATCTCTCTCCGGTCATGTCGGACTGCCGTCTCACCGAATTATGAGAGTAAAGGAACAGAGCGTGCACCTGAGTATTGCGCACACACTTGTGCACTATAATATCTCCCGCGCAGTTGGCTAATGTCTGTTGAGATAGGCCGCTGTAGTCGAAATTTGGCTAGGAGGACATTATTTAAGAGCCAGAGTTTTTTTTGTTGTTTTAATAATATTTTTTTCTTATAGCAACACCAGCGCCCGCTTCGTCTCCTCTTCTGACGTCTCTTCTCAAGTTTTCGCCGGTCGTCACCACTCCACAGCACATATCACATCCTGCTAAAGTCATTGGTATGTTTCTCATACATGTTGTATATTTTACAATATTTTTAAATAAGTAAATTGTTCCGACAGTCACACGCTTACGCTTTATTTGGGGTTGGTAATTTGTTTGGTAGTTAGTTAATTTTTTTTTAGTTTTTAGAAATAGTATTTGGACGGCTGTTTAATAAAAGCGTTATAATTCGGAAATCCTATTTATATAACTAAAATAAAATTATAAACTTGATTAAATACAAAAAAAAAACACAAAAGTAAAAAATGTTTCGTCACCGAGCGAGATTCAAACCCTCGCCTCATGCGGTGGTATTACCAGTGACCAGGGGCACAATTCTCATGCAGTCGAAAAAAGTTCACATTCGTAAAAAAGTTCGAAAATCTACATTTTTGTCGATAACATTTGATGAACCAATAGCCCATAAATTATCGCTAATCCAAACCCGGACACACTGTATATAAATAAATATACAATAATTGTTCCTTTAAAGTTATAAGATTTACTCTCTTTACAGACACAGTGTCACCATCAGCAACTGCGCCGACCTTATCGATGCTTCTGGAAAATTCCGCAGCTCCTATAGTTCAGGACAAACTCCCCCAGCCGGACAGCTCGCTCACAGCGCACAGCAAGCATGCTGCAATAGAGCATATAAAGAGTCAGCTACAACAAATAGAACAGCAACTCAGTGGCAAGTCACTATTTTATCGATATCTCTACTTATTAGCGATGGGCGATTGTTCGAAAAAAAATAATCGAATGAATCGACAATCGACCTTTCGTACTCGAATCGAATCGAATGTCGATTTAGTCATTCGGAAAAAAATAATCGAATAATAATCGATATTCGAATGATAATACATAATATACTCGGCCCTTCGATGAATTCGATTGAATTGCCGCGACAGAACAGGCAGCGAACGAATAATTAATCGACGCGACGAATGACGATTCATTCGTTAGTAGTAAGGCCTGCGCACCGCACGCTCCGGTATTGCTCGCCGCATAATCGAAGGATAATCGAATGACTGCCGTTACTTATCGAATACATTCGATTACAGGGACCATTCGAATATTTCGATTAATTTAGTAAAAATCGCCCATCGCTACTACTATTATCTACGACGACCGTCTTGGTGTAGTCGTTCGCGCACCGGACTACTAAACCAGGCGGTTGCGGGTTCGAATCCCGCAAGGGGCAAATGTTTGTGTGATGAGCACGAGCATTTGTACCTAAGCTATGGATGTTTATATGTATTTAAGTATTTCTATCCGTTATCAGAGTCACCATAGCACAAGCTCACGCTTAGTTTGGGGCTAGGTAATTGGTGTGTTTGTTGAAACAATTTATTTATTTATTTATAATATTACGAAATAAAATTCAATTTCGCTCACAAAAATTGATCGACTGTGTCATCCGATGGGACTCGAAGCCGTGACCCTTCGCTATTCGGGCGAATGCTCTTACCAACTGAGCTACGGAGGACGATAGTCAGTCGACGAATTTTCGTAAGTGCTTGCTACGCCAGTGAGCCGGCCAGTAATATCTATACTTTTGAAAAGAGCGACAATCAAAATGGTATGGCTCAATAATAATAATAATAAATATATTTATTTCTTCTCCATCAATCTAAATAGTAAATAAAAGTACTTTTTAAAATGTTGTACTTTTTTGATGACGATCGATACGATTGTAATTTTTTCTATTTTTTTTATCGGTACTTTTGTAATGACTATCGGTACTTTGGTAATGGCTATCAGTAGTTTTGTTATGACTTTCGATACTTTTGTGATGACCACCGGTACTTTTGTAGTTACTTGGTACTGTATTAACTCGATACTTTTGTGATTACTATTGGTATTTTTGTAATGATTACGTTAGTTTTGTAATGACTTTCAATACTTTTATAATGACTTTTGTAATAATAGTACTTTTGTAGTGGCTTTCCGGTATTTTTGTAATGACTATCGTTAGTTTTGTGATAACTATCGGTTGATTTGTAATGATTATTGTTACTATTAGTATACATATCGATACTTTTGTGTTGTCTATCGTTACTTTTATGATAAGTTTTGATGCTTTGCTTTTGTTTTACCGGATTATCGATTGGTATTTTTATAAACACTAAAAGTATCGATAGTTGTAACAAAAGTGTAGAACTTTTGTTACAACTATCGATACTTTTGTATTACTATCGATACTTTGGTGATGTTTTTTGATACTTTTGTTGTACCTATCGATACTTTCGTATATCTTATCGATATTTCTAACGTTTCAGCGTCACACAGCGCGTCTCCCGTCTCGCTCGCGCCCGCAGTAGATATAGATGACATTGAAATAAAAGCAGAAGATGTATACGCGTTTAGAGACATCGATATACATATTCCACCGGTCACGCATATGCACAAGGGAAATGCCAGGTTAGTGCGTTTTACTAAACACTATATTAAGGGGAAAAACCATGCGCCATTTCTCCATACAAACGTAGTCCCCGGTTTTCTTCCTGGATAATGGCTAAAGGCAAAATATTTTTATACCAAAAAATCAACATTTACCACAGCTATGCTCCTGTTTTTCGTTTTTTCTTATATTCGAATTAACAAAGGAAATATGAGCCTTCAAAAACTAAGAAAATTGCCTACTTTCAACCTCAACTTTCAGACGCTCGCCAAAAAAATCTACGCAAATAAACACTTAAACTAAAACATAGGAGCATAGTCCCACCTTTTGAGAAATTATTTCAGAAGAAAATATCATCATTTGTCGAAAATTTTACGAGGAAATAGGGAAAATCGAAATGCTGTTTTGGAAGGATTTTTCGGTCTGAGCTCATAAGTCCCTTTTTTGCTTGGGTGGCTACCAGAGGTCGCATCGAGACAGCAACATTTTATTCAAATACCTATTCTTCAAATACCACATGACCGCGTTTCCTCTTAATACGGGAATCCATGCAACATACCTATCAAGTATTTTATTTTTACTCCCGACATTTCAGCCCAATTCGCTCGGTATGCAAAGTAAATGTTAAGGTCTATCTAACGAAATCAAATTTTATTTCGCTCACAAAAATTAATCGACTGTGTCATCCGGTGGGACTCGAACCCACGTCCCTTCGCTATCCGGGCGAATGCTCTTACCAACTGAGCTACGGAGGACGTTTTATTTTATTTATTTATAAGGTACACCAACGATAATAACAACGATGCTAACTTAAGACTAACAATATTTTTGTACAGATATTTTAATGAATAAAACCTATTGCTAATTTAAATAGAAATCAACTTAAATCAGTGCTGAAAAAATCTTTGATTACGCAATGAATTACGGAGATACTGAAATGATAGTAAAGGTTTGAGGCTAGTTAATTAATTATTTTAGAGGTTTTTAAAAAAAACATCTAATACCTACTTACATTCATGCACACACATTTACATATACGCATTTGTTATATTCTTACACACAATTAATTTTCTTCACTATACTACTGTTTTTTTTTCTCACTGTCGTTTTACTTCTGCCCTTCATCATCGAATTGTATGAGTTGTAACGTACACTATTATTGTTCATTTTCTTGGGTGGAGGGTTGACAAACTGAGATACAGGAATCATCCTAGTTCGGGTGTCAACCCACCATAGTCTTTGGTTTCTAAAAGGGTACCTTATTATTAAGAATTATTGTATCTTAACTGGAGGTGCTTGTGGCGCAGTGGCGGCAGCGCTTTGGTAGTGATACCAAAAGTTAAGCAACCCACGGCGCGGTCGTGATTGGATGGGTGACCATTCCGACCATTTAAGTGACGTCCATGACAAGCATCTCCGTGCTTCGGAAGGCACGTTAAGCAGTTGGTCCCGGCTAATATCTGTGGTATTAGTCGTTAAGCCTAGTCAGAGGCCCTAGGGCGGCTTGATAACTTCTGACAGTAAGGTTTGTCACTTGCCTTACATACACCCCTCCACCAATCCGCACTGAGCCCGCGTGGTGAAGTATGGCTCGTTCCTCCTCATAGTTGAGGTGAGGCCTTTTCCCAGCAGTGGGATCTAATAGGCTGACTTATTTATTGTATCTTAAATATTGTAACTATAAGGATTATGGTGAGGAATAAATGATTATTTGATTTGATTTGATGATGGTTTAACAACTAATTGCATTATCACTAATACGTGCACACCGCGTGCCATGATTTTTATTGACGGTGCTTAGCAGAAAAAAAAAACTTTACACTAAACTTAAAAGAGTCAGCTAGTCACGTTAGTCAGTCGACGAATTTTTGTCTATGTTTTATATATTTTTCTTGAAATAAAGACTAAATTAAGATAGTGATTTGAGTATTGTGACATTTTATTCAGTTATCATTTTGTAATTATACTCGGCCCCGCGAACCTTGATCCCTATGACATTGACAGTTATTCCTACGACACAACATTGTAGTGGCGTCACCGTTACATTAGAATCGAATTGGAGGCTTCTATAAATGCCATTTATTAAATTTCGGTAGATATATGCCATTACAATGATATTCCATCGGAATTATAACAATTCTTAACATTTACAAGAAATTATCTCAATCAGACTTTACGATTACATCCTGCAAAAGTTACTTCGTTCGGAAGATATCGACTAGTGCGGAAAAATATCGATAAACAAATGTCGATAATGGAAACGAGTGTACATGATTTATAATCATTTAAGTTATAGGTGCTGAATGTTAAAAAGTTGCATGAAATTGTTTTTATTTCACTCAAATTTAAAAAAAAGTATTTCTGGGGACACCGGGTGTTGTTTTATTTAAGATTAGATTTTATTAGTATCAGTTTTCATGTGTGGCATAATTAAGTGATAAATTATGAGTGTCATTACTTTTTCATACTTAAGTATTAGTACATTCTCTATTGAATAGAACGCAGCGCGGCATACATGCACTCACGATTGTATAATTAAAAAATTAACTGTAGGACAAAACCATATAAAACAAAAGCTGTTCAGCGATCATTTATTTATATATTTTAATTCATTTATTTATATATTTTAATCTGAATCTGATAATGACATTAGGGTTTGTGTCACGAACTCGGAATCTGAACTGCAGCTGCTGTCGCCTACGTTTATAAAAAACGGCTCATCTACAATGCTGTCGTATCGCACGTCTCGATTCCAATCATCAAAACAAAGTTTTAAAGCATTATAGTAGCCAAATCACATTAAGTTACATCGACACGACCCATCACTAACATGAACTTTCATAGGGATCAAGGTTCGCCGGGTCGGGTATAGACTTTGAAAATGTAAACTTGTGACGTCATAAGCATGCCTACTACGACTATCTCCGATTTTAACAGGGTTGTCTTTGGAAGCAAACTTTTTTCTCGATCGGAAATTCTTACACATGCAAATAGTAACGTCATATGTCTAAAAAATGATAAATTATACTCCGTATTTTCGTAAAAATTTTCTTTCAATTTTAGGTGGTTTATGTAACTGTATAGTGATTATGGGCATAAAATCTCTAAATGGTTTTGAAATTACCATAGGTTCTTAGGGTTCTGTACCCAAAGGGTAAAAACGGAATCCTATTACTAAGACTTCGCTGTCTGTCTGTCGGTCTGTCTGTCACCAGGCTTTATCACATGAACCGTGATAGCTAGACAGTTGAAATTTTCAGATGATGTTTTTCTGTTGCCGCTATAACATCAAATACTAAAACAGGAATAAAATTAATATTTGAGGTGGGCTCCCATACAACAAAGGTGTTTTTGGCTGGAGTTAGACGCTTTAAACTTTCACATAATATTAAATTGTATATTTACGTTATTAATAAATACTTACATTGAAATAAAAAAATATTTAACAGCCCCCCTTAAATGTTTTTTATTTTAATTTAAGTATTTATTATTAACGTAAATATACAATTTAATATTATGTAATAGTTTCAAGCGTCCAACTGTTATACGTATTTTTCCTATTTAAAACCAAGTAAAGGTCATAAGTATATTGTGTCATTCTATTATAGATAATGGTACGGAACACTTCGTGCGCGAGTTCGACTCGCACTTGACCGGTTTTGAACTTTACATACCGAATTGGATGGACCGTGGTCCTAGCAGACTGGCAATTAGCGGTGTCGTCTCGCCGAGCGCGTTGATTTATTCTTCTTTTACCCGCACTTCACTAACATTTAAGTCACTTCAAATTTTATTTATATTTTTAATATGTATTTATTTATATCCTTTTAGGATCATAGACAAACCAACTTTCAAGAAAGATGACGCAGAGATTGTGGCGCCACCTATAGAAGAACCGGATGTCAATATCGAAGACGTCATAAAGGTAACCCATTAAAAACATACTTTTGAATAACACATCATCATCCTCCTAACGTCATCACGGTTGTGCACTCGCACGCGAGGACCCAGAGTCCATTTGGACCATGATCCAGGATATGGCAGATCAGGTAATTGCTTAAAAGCTTAAAAACAATTTGTAATCACTTTGCAATCTAAATATATTATTGCACTTGAAAAAATGACCACCAGAGGCGGGAATCGAACCCGCGTTTCTCGCATACCGGGCGATTGCCTAACTTCTCGGCCACCCTGGCGTTGGTGGTCATTTTTTCAAGTGCAATAATATATTCATGTAATTACATTAGAGCTACTGCCATCTGATCTTCGTGATCCTGGTAACAGGAGAACCTGACCAGTTTGGATCATGGTTACACATGCAGTCGCCTGAATGTGCTGGTTTCCTCACGATGTTTTCCCTCACGGTAAGAGCATAGGTTTGTGAAACAACTAATGTACATAATCCAAAAAAAGTCATTGGTACGTGGCGTCACGTGGGATCGAACTGGTACCTCCCGCATGAGAGGCAACCCAGTAGCCACTACGCCACTGATGCTCTTTTTAAAAACTATTTTTAATATATTTCATACGCTTGAAATTTAAATCCAGTCTGTAATCCATAATTCAAATCAATCCCGTAGGTAGGCTTATTATCTAATATTTAGCAATCAGCGAAAATTGCGCACTTATCGCGCCACAGACGCGCGATCAATTGCTTAAAGTCAAAAAAACACATATTACGTATGAGATCGCTGGCAAATCGCTCGCGTACAGTCGAGCAAATTGAATTATGACCCACTTTGCCGATTATTCCTTTGCATTCATAAATGTAGTAAGGTTTTCTTCGCTGTCATGCATGTTGGACATAGTACGTTTTAAATATGAATAAAAATGCTTCATAACGGGTCAGAGATCTATGCAAGTTTAACCTTTATTATAACTGCACTAGACATGTTTTAGATAAACCAGTCTTAATATGAATTTAAAATAAGTCCATAATCCAAACTCTTTTCACTACGAAGAAAAATGAATTATAATTTAAAAAATAAAAAACGTCATGTGTCAAATGTCAAGTATACCAAGTAAGTCTGAAATTTTATAAAAACCTAAGTCAATATCTACAAACAAATCGTATAGTGGCCAATTCGGCAGAACAAAGAGCTAAGAATAAGTCGGAACACAGTCAGAACCTGGATCAGCCGGCATGCTAAAGAGGGGTACTCCTCGTCGTCAGGTCGAAGACTGACGACGACATAATCATGGCGTTCGTCGAATCACGAACGGAAATGCAACACTATTACGTATAACATATTTACAGACGAGAAATCATTTCGCTCTTCTCAACATGGTCGCTTAACTTCGTGGCGTTACGATAACACGCGATACACAGAGGATCACGTTGTACCCAACCAATTATCCAGCTGAATTTCAGCTAACATGTGTGCCTGGATGGATGCCGGAAGTGTCGGAGAACTTGTTCAAATTTCTCCTCGTCATAACGCTATAAACTGTGTCAATTTATTGAAAGAATCAATGTTACCGACTTTGCAAACAGTTTACTGCGTGAAGAAGTGCCAGTATTCTCCTTTGTTTATGATAACTGTCCAGTGCATACTGCCAGAATTGTCTCGAATTGGTTTACCCAGCATGAAGATGAATTCACTCTTATTCCATGGCCGTCTAGGTCCCCAGATGAAAGTTTGTGGTGTTTGGATTGGGGAAGTGACATTTGTCGTCTAATCAGGTTACTTTTCACTTTACCAATTTAATGCCACTTGTTAAATATATACTTAAAATAAATATTTTTTTTGTTTAACTAAGTATACTCTTTTATTTTATCATGGCAAACAAGTTCCAGTGGAACTTTTATAAAGAAACTGGTTCCCAATACAGACTTGGCGCCCGGCTGTGCCGAATCCCGAATATCTACCTACCTACTTGTGTGTTGCATTGCAACTCTTACCCACATGAAATGAAGTTGTCGCCGATTTTCATACAAACTTATTCGTACAGATAGCGACCATTGCCTTGTCAGTGACTGTCAGTGTCTAATAAAATGATAAAACGTTCGTTTCTAGGAAATGTATGTTCAAGCGAATTTTAACTTACTTGTATAGAATGACAGTAGAAAAATGACCATAAGGTGGGTCATGATTCAATTTGGTCGACTGTACATATTACAAAAAAATTGACAAATCAAAAAGACGCAACGAATGCACTTTTAATTCATCGATTGTTCGGTATAGGCAGCGCTGTCTCTAATTTGCTTCGGCTTCGTTTTTGCTGATGCGTAAAGCGTAACGAATTTGCGATTTTGTAGCAATGAGCGATTTTCCAAGTGTCAAAAATATTTTGTTTTTATTCCAACGTCAATAATTTCGGCGCAATACTTAAGTAACTCAAAGTCAAAGTCAAAAGTCAAAAATTCTTTATTCAATTAAGGACACAAAATGCCACTTATGAACGACAAAATATCAATCAATTATGGCCCATATGGGGCAGAACATGTCTCCTTATCTTTTGGGCCCTACTAGCGCTTCGAGACAAGACACAGACAATCTGGCAAGTGCTGAGAAGAAACGCCGGAACAAACTCAGTCACCACTAGCTGCCACGAAAATAAAACAAATCAAAATAGACAGGTAGGTACATCAGTTTGGTGCAGGCTGGACTGTCCATACATTCTCGTCATTAAGATAGTCTTGGATTTTATAATAACCCTTTGACATTAGGGTAGTTTTGACATGTAACTTAAATTTATTAATAGATAGTTCGATAACATTATGAGGTATTTTATTGAAAAATTTGACACAATTTCCCAAGAATGAATTAATTGTTTTGGCTAATCTGAAGTTTGGAATGACAAGTTTGTTTTTATTTCTTGTGTTATACGAATGTATATCACTTTTTTTCATAACAAGATCTAATTTTTTGCGTACGTACATTATATTATCAAATATGTATTGAGAAGCGACAGTGAGGATGTTAATTTCTTTAAAGAATTTTCTCAGGGATTCGCGGGGACTAAGTTTTTAAATGGCACGAATGGTTCTTTTCTGTAAAATAAAGATGGTATCTATGTCCGCAGCAGAACCCCACAAGAGAAGACCATAAGACATTATACTGTGAAAGTAACTAAAATACACAAGCCTTGCTGTTTCAACATCAGTCAAATGTCTAATTTTTCTAACCGCAAAGGCAGCTGAAGCAAGTATCCCAGCCAGAGCGTCAACATTTCGTCCCCACTGCAACTTCGAATCCAATGTAATGCCCAGAAAAACAGTGAAGTGTGATAGATCTAATTTTTCACCGTTGAGTAGGATTTCTGTGTTAGCTTGCTTCACGTTAGGCATGGTGAATTTAAAACATTTACTCTTTTTTGTATTAAGAAGCAAATTATTGCTAGTGAACCAATTTAATACCTTAGAGAGAGCTCCGCTTACATTGTCAAATGATTCTTCGCCTCTTCTTGATTTGAAGACTAACGAAGTATCATCAGCAAACAGAACTATCTCACAGGCGTCTTTGGCATAAAAAGGAAGGTCATTAATATAGATCAAAAATAGCAAAGGTCCCAATATTGAGCCCTGGGGCACTCCCATTTGAAGCAGGGCACCTGAGGAGTTAATGCCATTAACGTTTACTGTTTGTAGTCTGCCTAAGGTAAGAATTCAACAGTTTAGACGCGTTATTAGATACACCGTAATGTTCAAGCTTAATAATGAGTGTTTGGTGATCGACACAATCAAATGCCTTCGACAAGTCACAGAATACACCTATTGCATCGTGTTTATCTTCATAAGCATCCAAAATGTGTTTGACGAGTGCCACCCCAGCATCTGTTGTATTTCTACCTTTGGAGAAACCAAACTGTTTCTCGTGCAGTAAATTGTTAAGTTTAAAATGAGAGAGCAATTGATTAAATATAACTTAGATGGATAGCTCCATCTATCAACATAAAATCAAAACTAAAATTTTGAGCTGTCAGAAATCCCTCATTATTGCGCTTTGCAAGATAGTAATAAGGTAATAAGTCTGCCGGCTATTTGAATATCTGTTGAATAGTCCATATATATATATATTTGAAACTATATATATTTGCAAATATATCGAGATCGACTTAGATCTTCGATATTGTTTGATATTTATCTTGCTATATGATTATTATATATAGAAAAAGAAAGAAAGAAAATAAAAAGCATTTATTCGGAGATCGGTATCGGTGAACAAAAAATAATTTACAAATTATAAAAATATGATCTACCGAAAAGGCATCCGACGATTAGTCGTGATAGCCGAGGGCAAACCACGACACTGATTTTTAGCGGATGCCTGGGGTAAATTCTTATGTACATTAAAATAAAAACTATAATATGACATTACAAACAATAATAAGAAATAATAAAAAAGATAAACAAGCAAGAGACATGATAGCAGTGATGTAGTAACTATTATATATATGTATAATCTGTGGTCACAGCATAACAAAAAAAAACAACGTAACAGTGTAGAAATAAATAAATGGAATGAAAAAAATGGAAATATATGAAATATGATTCACTCTAAGGGAGCGTCTGTGGCGCAGCGGGTTGCCTCTCATGCGGGAAGAGTCGGGTTCGATCCCACGTGTCGCCATGTACCAATGACTTTTTCTGAGTTATGTACATTAGTTGTTTCACTAACCGATGCTCTTACGGTGAGGGAAAACATCGTGAGGAAGCCGGCACATTCAGACAACTGAATGTGTAAACATAATCCGAAACTGGTCAGGTTGCCCTTAACAGGGCCACGGAGGCCAGATGGCAGTCGCTCCACTGTAATTACCTGGGGCCCAATTCTCGCGCCTTCGATATTATATCAAATATTTGATGTTGCGTATTCTCAAAGTATGAATAAGTCGGATATTTATCACATTTTGTGACATCCGTTATGTTTTTTCGATAAATATCGTATGTGATATAATATCGAATGCGTGAGAATTGGGCCCCTGATCTGCTACATCCTGTATCATGGTCAGCGGACCCTGGGCCCTCGCGTGCGAGTGCACAACCGGGATAACGCTAGGAGGATGATATGATTTACTCTAACCCTATTTATGTTTGGTATACAGGAAGAACCTATGTCTGTGGAACCCATGCCGGACACTGTCATACTGACTACAGTAGAATCGGTGAGATATTCATATATTTTCATCGCTATTTCTAAGCGAAGTAATAAAAAATAGTTTAGCATTTATTCACATATAGTTATACACGCGACTTTGTCTGCGTGGACTCGATGATACAAATTGACTAATATTCGTATCGCCGTCCAGTAATCGTGGCCTCTCATTTGTACTCTGTCGTTTGGTGAAGGGAGGTCACCCTGTATAACTAAATGTATATACCCTATCTATACGTTAGATGACTGATAGAAAATAATAAACTAATCACAGTACCGCCACCGCTGCCATTTAATTCAAATTAAAAAGAATTGTACGTACAACCGTTACCGTCCAGTCATCATGACCTCTCGTTTGTCCCGTAAAGTATGGCGCAGAGGGTTCAACCTGTATCTCTGGATGTACTATTACTATCGAGATGAAACACACCCTAGATTACAACTGGGAATATACATATTTAAACTGTAATACGTACATCAAGATTCATTCAGCATTTCGATAACGTTCGTGATCCATGCAAACTTACATACTAACATACAGACAAAAATTTCAATAATTACATTTTTGTACTCTCCTAGCCTTAACTAAGACCTGTTTTTTTTTCAATACAGTTTTATTATTGTATAGATTGTTATTTATTCTAATGGCCGATTTTTATATAGTATACAAACCAGATCGTATCCATACTAATATTACAAATGCGAAAGTGTGTCTGCCTGCCTGCTTGTTACCTCTTGACGCTTAAACCAATGAACCGATTGAGATGAAATTTGGTATGGAGACAGTTTGAGACCCTGGAAAGGACATAGACTACAATTTGATGTAAAAACATTAAGGGGGTGAAATGGGGGATGAAAGTTTTTTTTAAAAATCCAACTCTTGCGGGCGAAGTCGCGGGGAACCGCTAGTAATAATATAAACTGTTAAAAATCTAGGTACCGGATGTAATACAAGTGCCAGAAGAACCGGAAGTCCCGCCACCGGAAGAGACGCAAGAGGCCAAGATCGCCTTCCCAGAGGTCAAATTTCCGACGCCCGAGATAAAAGTTATTCAGGACGAACAAAAGGTCAGTGTTTCGAAATAGTGTATTTATTTATTTATTCTTTATTGCACAAACAGAGTAGTACAAATGGCGGACTTAATGCCTTAAGGCATTCTCTACTATTCAACCACCAGGTGAGGCAGAAATAGTCGTGGCGGCGTAAAAAGAACAACATAATAATAAGCTTAAAAGGAGTCTCTAAAAGATTGTACTATATATTGAAATAAAATTCATTTATTATTATCCATACTAATATTATAAATGCGAAAGTGTGTCTGTCTGTTACCTCTTGACGCTTAAACCACTGAACCGATTGAGATGAAATTTGGTATGGAGACAGTTTGATACCCTGGAAAGGACATAGGCTGCATTTTGTCGCGATATAAAAAAATTAAGGGGGTGAAATGGTGGATGAAAGTTTATATGGAAAATCCAACTCTTGCGGGCGAAGTCGCTTACCAAAGCACAAGCTTATGCTTAGTTTGGGGCTAGGTAATTGGTGTGTTTGTTGAAACAATTTATTATTATTTTTATTATTTACAAATCTTTCAATCCATTGCTTCATTAAATTAGTGCTTGGACACTCACTGGTGCGCTGCAACTCGAACTCAGCACGGTAAAGCCGTCGAACAGTCACATAAGATCGAGCATTCTCATAAAATGCGCGGACACAAAACGCGCGCTGGTTTTTTTGTGTAACGACTCATGGCAGGCCTGTGTATCTCCCCGCGTAGGTAGCAAAAACGTACCTACGCGCGGCGACCCCTTGTACGGGGCTAAAACAAGTTGCGTGTCGCTACCGGCCAGCGACACGCTCGCGCGTTTTATTCACCGGCGGGCGCGCGGCTACGTTGCTGGCTGGAAGAGAATTAATAAAGTACTAGAAAGAGGCGCTAGATGTCGTTAGAAGCTTCTCGTAGCAGTCCAGAGTAATAAGTATGAAATTATCTTGCAATGGAATTTTGTAGGTGTCTACACAATAATGTGCTTGACTCTGAGGCGAATTAAATTACGCCATATTGTTGACGACATTGAGTAGAAATTTCTTTGAATACAATTGCTAAGTCATACTTCTGTACGAAGTACTGGTACTTATTCTGTGCTCATGGTGACAAAAATTATAAAGCCCGCGCTACGCACTGCTACTGCCCCCGCGCCCCACCATTGTGTCGTTCAGAAATGCGAGCAAAGTCAAAAGTGCATTTCTCTATGGGCCACCCTGTACTTTTCATAGGCATATTTTGATCATGACATTCTCCTTGCCATCCTTTCCCATCTGAGAGTCTCATTACCTGCCTTGGAATGGTTCTCTTCCTACCTTCGTGTTCGCCAGCAAGCTGTTCGCCTCGGTCAGTCCCTCTCAGATTGGAGCGATTTGACAGTTGGTGTTCCGCAAGGTGGCATACTCTCTCTTATCCTGTTTTCTGTTTTCATCAACATCCTGACTTCCCTTCTCACTTCTTCCTTTCATCTCTACTCTGATGATCTGCAACTCTACTCTCAAGCGGAACCTTCTACAATTGATAGCGCTTCTCTGTTTGGGGCCTATGGTTGACTGGTAGAGAATGAAATGAAATCAAATTTCACTTACAAAAATTAATAGACTGTGTCATCTGGTGAGACTCGAACCCACGTCCCTTCGCTATCCGGGCGAGTGCTCTTACCAACTAAGCTACGGAGGACGTTAGTCCGTCGACGAATTTTTGCAAGTGCATGCTACGCCAGTTAGCCGGCGTTCGATTTCATCAATACTTGGGGAATGTACCCGCATGTATCCAATGGAAATATTTTTACAAATACTTAACCATCAGTTAAGATGAAATCAGCTTAACTTATTATATTTTTATAACTTAAGCAATTATTTTGCAAGTTTTTTTTTTTTTTTTTTTTACGAAATTAAGGTATGGTAGAGAATGCTTTTAGCATTAAGTCCGCCATTTGTATAATAAACTGTGTGCAAAAAGTTTAAATAAACAAAAAATAAATAAATATTTTTGATAGACGTACTTGCTTCTCAGATAAAGGAGGAAGTCAAAGAGCCGGAGCCTCCCGCGCCGGAACCGGTGGTGTTGGTTGAAGAGGAAATAGCCGAAGACGAACCACAAGTTGCCGTGGTTGACGTTGAAAGGTACCAATGCATATCATCTACAACTACTAAACAATTAAGGTCCACTTTCGCAAGTCCGGATCAGCTAATCCTTGCGCAAATTGACTTTGAAACTCAGACCATAGTTTTTGCACCAGTCCAGATTAACTAATTCGGGCGGGTGTAAGTGGACCTTCCGGATAAGCTAATCCAGACTTGCGCAAATGGGCTTGCAACTCAGACAATAAGCATTCAGCAAGTCCGGATCAAATAACCCGGACTCTTCAAATTTTCAATTTGGCAGCTCAAGAGTTTTCATAGAACGTAACTGTTTACGCGTAGGGATTCCATAGACAAAATATAAAACAATTTAATATAATAAAGGTAATGTAGTAGTTATTTGAAAGTATGTATTGCGACACATTTTATGTTTTATTTTCGACACTAAAGTAGTCCTTTATAGTTGAGAGACGTCTTGGAGCATTTATGATATATCGTTTTTTATCGATGAATTTATCGATTCATCGGTTAGTATTGAACAAATAATTTTTTCAATATACAATTCTGAATTTGAATATAGCCTGACCAGAAATATATGGGACCTGAATTAAGGGCGCTTCTAATACACTTTACATGACAACACTTAGTAGAATCGTACCAGTGTAGATTGGCAACTGAACATAAAAAAACATGTTTTTTATATGTTTACATCCGTGTTATTTTTTAAGCCTGCTGCCTAATGATAACAGAGTATACGATAAAAGCACACGACATAACACTCGCAAATTGAGTACTTATTAAATTCAGTAACTCTTTGTAATATTGGCCTTGAATTTTGGACCAAACACAATAACTTTTGAAAAACCACAAACTGGTAAAAGACACAGTAATTTATTGTTTTTCGAAATGATATTATTTATTATTTTATCACCAAAAGACATGTCCATTTTTTGTATGGAGGCTGGTTTTATATTCCAAGATATCACCAACCATCAATAAATTATATTTATCTTTAAGCTACAAAAATATGAAACACGTAACCATAGAAATCAGAATTTTAAACACCTCCGTTTTTGAGAGAAAATATGTTTTGTAATGTGGCATCATCCATTGGTCACTCCCTTATATTTCCTGGCTGTTTGGGCTCAACCTTAGCCTACTCAGAATAGGTGAATTGATTTAAATTTTTTTGTTTTCTTTTTTGATCCTTCATTCAATCATTCATTCCTGATATGACAATTTTGTTTACAGTTTTTTTTTCATGTGTTAATTATTATAGACGAAAGTGCGGTTTATGTACAGACTAACAGTAAAATTAATTTCAATTTTTCTCGTAATTGGAGGCCTTAAAAATATATTATTTATGCAGAAAGGCTAGTTTTTGTGAACTCTTTCATATAATATTTAAATTATTTTAGTTAGAAATATTGACGAATAAAAAACCATTAATGGACAAGTCAAACTATTTCAGTTAAAATATCCAAGTAGGTTTGAAATAAAGAAAATAAAACTCAAAATAAGTATTTACTATAATCATTTTTCAAAATTGTTATTAAAATATTCTCCGTATCCATCAGTAGCCAATTTTCACTATTTACACTATATGACGTACCAAAAATTCGTTATGACAACCATATCAGTAATTAATTTAAAGAAACTGTGGTGATTACATAGACTTTCTTGTCGAAAAACACTGCAACGCCATGTTCAACCACTTTTATTTACGAAAACGAATAGTTCTCGGTATTTTTATCACATAAAAATTGCACTTGGTCGATAATTAGATTACGCGTCCACTTTGACACTAATCATTATGACAATTGTTGACATGTCCATGACGATTTGAGGTTTCTGTTGCCAGTAAAAGAAATTAGTTCCAGTTGTCTTCCGCAATATGGCGAGGTCCCATATATTCCTGGTCAGGCTTTACTTAATTTTATAAGTGAATTATGTAACGTAGTTCTTTATTAGATGAATAGCTACTGAAACAAAATATTTTGAAATAATTTATTATTGTTTTGTATCAATCGTAAATCGATTCGTTGTCAGGGTCCGTAGCCAAATGGCAATCATTCTGGAGCGACCTTCGCTATCCGACCCTGGGTTCTAACTACAAGGTGGCTAAGAATATCTATCCCTTTCATTAGATCAACCTCAAGAGTCCACATAGCTAAAAGATAATTATTTATTTATTTATTATAATAAGTAACTACAATTATAATAGTTGAGCATTGCGCTCAACCAGTATGTATGCAAAAGTCACGTGATGTTTCGATGGCTAATGTCAGTTTCATACATTTTGTTAGCGATAACGAACTTCGCTCGAGAATAAATTGCCACCTGGCTACGGGTCCTAATTCAAAATTAAAATATATTTATTTACGTAAACAAATTTTCTTTAATAACTAGTTACAGTATTCCCATTTTAGGTAATAATAGTATTCCTGTGCCAGGAGACTACGCTCTTCGATATCTTATACTAAGTAACTTAATTAGAATATACTATGACATAGTCTAGAAAAGAAGTGTGTGTATGCGCTTGTGTGTGTGTGTGTGTGTATGTGTTTGTGTGTGTGTAAGGATGCGTAATATTATTATTTTACATATTGCAAAAGGGATTCTACGTCATCGTAGGCCCTTTAACCTGAATCGATTATTCTACCACCGAGTCAACCTCCAACCTATAGGGTTACTACAACTCTCAAATCTCACCTATGAGATTATTTAGACTACATTATTTTAATTTAAGGGCGTTTTATTTATCACATTTTAAAGACATAATCCTAATAATTAATTGTTTTTTTTTTTAAATTGAGAAAAATTGCATTTTTGGGTTTAGTTTTATAATAAGCTTAAAAAACTATTTTCAACTGTTTTAAATTTTTGGTAAGATTTATAAAAAAATGTTTCCTCTATAACGGTTAATAATTTTGAATTCATCTTTTTTGATTTCACTTGATAGGCCATAGCGTTACCTTCCAAAAGAATCATTTTCATAACTTATACGACCTACAGATGCATAGAAATAGCATTTGTAAAAATAATTAAAATGGCTGCTATTTCAAGAAGGCGAGTTAGACCCTCAACATGGGGGTATTTCGTCGATAACATTTGATGATCTAATAGCCCATAAATTGTCGCCAGTCAAAACCCGGACACACTGTTTAGTATATACCTTAAGATTTATATTCTATTAAACAATTATCTTTATAGAATCGAGCTCCCAGAGGAGGAGCCTTTACCCCCTCCCCCACCGCCACCGCCGACAGCAGAATCACCCCCACAGGAAGTCGAAAGTGCACCGCTACCGGAAACCATACCACTTCCGCCCGAGCCGAAACCACAGGAAGTTACACAGGAGGAGACACACACAGGTAATGATAATAATAATAATGTCCTCCTAGCCGAATTTCGACTACGGCGGCCTATCTCAACAGAGATTTAGTCAACTGCGCGGGACATATTATAGTGCACATGTGTGTGCGCAATACACAGGTGCACTCTCTATTCCTTCCTAGACGGCAGTCCGACATAACCGTAGAGAGAACAGGCGCATGACCAACGGCTTAACGTGCTTTTCGTGGCACAGGTGTGTTAACACCACCAACTTCCTAACTCCGGAGCTGTGTCAGAGTTATTTCAAGACAGAAAAACCAAACGCTCTCGGCCCGACCCGGGATTCGAACCCGGGACCTCGTGGGTAGTACCCAGCGTGCTGACCACTAGACCAACAATAAGATAACAAGCAATCATAATTATTGATACAACAAAAGACCCGACTGCACATACTAATATTATAAATGCGAAAGTGTGTCTGTATGTCTGTCTGTTACCTCATGACGCTTAAACGACTGAACCAATTTTTTTTTTTATAACACCAATTACCTAGCCCCAAACTAAGCGTGAGCTTGTGCTATGGTGACTAGGATAACGGATAGAAATACTTAAATACATATAAACATCCATGACTTAGGTACAAATGCTCGTGATCATCACACAAACATTTGCCCCTTGCGGCACATCAAATTTGATTGAAATCAAATTTGATGTAGAGACAGTTCGAGACCCTGGAAAGGACCTAGGCTACATTATGTCGCGATATAAAAACATTAAGGGGGTGAAATGGGGAATTAAATTTTATATGGAAAATCCAACTCTCAAAAATAAATATCCGCCTCTGGCGGTCATTTTCTCAAGTGCAATAATATATTTAGATTGCAAAGTGAATGCTTATCACTTAAAAAAAAAAAAAATATATCTCAAAAATAAATGATAATAGTACATACATGCATCTTACAAATTTATACAAGAAAACATTTTTGAATCAGACCCCTTATTCTTAGCAGAACCACCACTCCCACAAGAATCGGAGCCGGAACAAATTATAGAAGAAGAAATAGAAGTAGCTAGTAACGTTGAAGAGTTGACAATGCAGATAAAAGAAGAGGAAAGAAAGGAGGAGATCATCGCAGAAGATGAGAGGAAAGATGAAGATGCTGAGGTAAGGGTAGTTATAAATATCTATACGTTGATTGAAACTAGGATATAATATATTTTTTAAGAGGGTATGGTGTCTAAGTAAGACTTGTAATAAAAACAACTAAAATTCTCATTAGAATAGTTCTTAATATTTTTTAACACTCACAGTTTTCTTTCTTATTTATATAAGTTTAAATAAGAAACCGAAAACTGGCACACAAACCGCAGAGTAACTACTTGGCCCACTGCTGTTGCAATACAGCTCGGGTAGATGTCGCCGACGTCACACAATGACGTATTGAAAAGAGACCAAGAATTTCGCACGGGTGGATAGACCGCACGGTAGCTCAGCTGGTAAGAGCGGTGGCCCGGTTAGCCAAAGGTTGTAAGTTTAAATTCTACCCGTGTGCGAATTTTTGGTTTTTTATTTAAATTTGTCATTAGAAGTCCATTTAAATTGTGACTTTTTCGAAAAAAAATATGATAACTAGTAATCGGATGAAATGTATTTTTTTTCCTGGAAAGATCTGATGGGTCCTTAGTCAGCTTTGAAAATAAAAACAGTCTGAAATCTTTTTGCTGTGTTTTTGAAAGTTTTTTTATAAAACAATATACAGTAATCTAAAACTTCATTAACGGGACACCCTGTATACACAAGAATTGCTCTTTCAAAGGTATGAGATTTTCGCTAAAAAATGCTTTTCCGTCGAAATTTTGTTAAAGAACTTTTAAAAACTCTACCGCGTTTCAGGACTCGATACCACTGAAAGAGATGATGAGAGAGGAGTCCCTCCCCGCGCCGGAAGAGAGGGAGATAGAGCCCAAGGTGGAGGGGGTGCCGACGGAAGATGCGCATACTGAAACAGATGACGACACGCCCATGGAGGTAATGAGCCATGAAGTCTTAAATAGTAGATTATTCACCAAGGGGGTAAAGTGATGTCTTACGTCACGGGCGTCATCTTGAATCTCGAGCGTAACGAAGGATTCGATAATTAATTGCCGAGCGCAGCGAGGGAGTTAAAAGTAGAATCCTGAGTGGAGCAAGGGATTTAAGCTCGCCCAAGATGAAGACATCTTTATCCCTGAGGAGAATACTCTGCTTTTCACACTTCCTACGAGGCAATAAAAAATGTACTACAAAAAACTTATTTTATCTATAAGTATATATCCTTTGACTTTTCTGGCAGTAAATTATTACTATTAACAATACCAGCAGCTTTACATCTAGTGGACTCCGGTGTCATAAA
The DNA here is from genome assembly GCA_949316185.1 of Pyrausta nigrata. Lineage (NCBI taxonomy): Eukaryota > Metazoa > Arthropoda > Insecta > Lepidoptera > Crambidae > Pyrausta > Pyrausta nigrata. Next base: position 4,186,977 of record OX438964.1, on the reverse strand, counting down.
CTTCGTGAGTCGACAGTTTTACGAAAATATTATTTGTAATTTCTTAAAATACATAGGGTTTTTTTCTTTATTTATTTCTTTTTTTAGGAGCGCGCGCTTTTTTTTTTCATTCTATTCGTGCTAAAATTCTTGGCTGCCAGGTTCCAATTTTAAATATGTTCTCTTTGGTCCCGGATGCAATGACTCACTTTGAGTCACGTTTACTTGATGTGTAATTGAACATGCGCGAAATTGAACATGATGCGACTGCCTCGTTGGTCTAGTGGTCAGCACGCTGGGTACTATCCACGAGGTCCCGGGTTCGAATCCCGGGTCGGGCCGAGAGTGTTTGAGTTTTTCTGTCTTGAAATTACTCAGACACAGCTCCGGAGTCAAGAAGTTGGCGGTGTTAATAACACCCCCGTGCCTCGGAAAGCACGTCAAGCCGTTGGTCCTGCGCCTGATCTCTCTACGGTCATGTCGGACTGCCGTCTCACCGAATTATGAGAGTGAAGGAACAGAGAGTGCACCTGTGTATTGCGCACACACTTGTGCACTATAATATGTCCTGCGCAGTTGGCTAATCTCTGTTGAGATAGGCCGCCGATTACGACTGTAATCGGCTAGGAGGACATCATCAATTGAACATTGCCGAGTAGGTAGTGTGAAAAAGTGATTTATTTATGCACTTATACACATCCCGATAGTTAGTTAGTCTCGAGGTAGGTTAATTTATTAAGTAACTATGAAATCTCAGATTTGTAAAAATTAAATCACGAAAATTTTTATTTAAAAAAAGAAAGAAAGAAGCATTTATTATTTTGGGACATCACAAACAAACATCGTACAGAATAAAAAAAAAATACAAAATTACAAAGTATTATATTTATAAGTATTTTAGTACAAACTAGGTATTTTAAATGTTTTCTGAAAATGTCGGAACCGATTGTAATTGGTTTGCACTTGAAAAAACTGAAAAAAACCTATACAATGCGTATTTTAACTACTCTATACTCGGCCCGGCGAACCTTGATCCCTATGACATTGACAGTTATTCCTACGACACAACATTGTAGTGGCGTCACCGGTACATTAGAATCGAATTGGAGGCTTCTAAAAATGTCATTAATTTAATTTCGGTAGATACATGTTATTACAATGATATTCCGTCGGAATTATAACAATTCTTAACATTTACAAGAAATTATCTCAATCAGACTTTACGTTTACGTCCTGCAAAAGTTACTTCGTTTGGAAGATATCGACTAGTGCGGAAAAATATCGATAAACAAATGTCGATAATGGAAACGAGTGTACATGATTTATAATCGGCCGTTGACGACCGTCTTGGTGTAGTGGTTCGCGCCACGGACTTCTAAACCAGGCGGTTGCGGGTTCGAATCCCGCAAGGTGCCAATGTTTGTGTGATGAGCACGAGCATTTGTACCTAAGTCATGGATGTTTATAAAAGTATTTAAGTATGTCTATCCGTTATCCTAGTCACCATAGCACAAGCTCACGCTTAGTATGAGGTTAGTAATTGGTGTGTTTGTTGGAACAATTTATTTATTATTTTATTATAATCATTTAAGTTATAAAAAAGTTAAGTTACATCGACACGACCCAATACTAACATGAACTGTCATAGGGATCAAGGTTCGCCGGGCCGGGTATAGTAATACAGTTTTTTAAAATCGCAAATATCGTTATTTATCTATTGATCCAGTAGAAATACTTATTTGAAGAAAATATAACTATACGCAAAAGTTACAAACTGAATAAAATATAAGAAAAACAACAATAGGTGTATAAGTAGGACCTTTTATTTGTTGGCACTACTTACTGCATCGGGATAAATAATGTGTGTAATGTCAAAAAAAATAAAGAGCAAGAAAGCCTCTTTTAATAATATCTATACTAATATTATAAAGAGGAAAGATTTGTTTGTTTGTTTATTTGCATCGAATAGGCTCAGAAACTACTGGACCAAATCAAATGAAATTTGGCACAGAGATAGTTTGAGACACTGGGAAGGACATAGGCTACTTTTTGTCGCGATATAAAATCATCAGGGGGGTGAAATAGAGGATAAAAATTTGTATGGAAAATCCGACTTTTGACGATCCGAAGTTGCGGGGAACTGCTAGTTATTTATATAAAGAAATTGAGCTGGTCCACACATTCACATGATAGACCTTGTAATCTGTGGAGTTTGACAGCTGAAAACTTTTTATTTTATCAGTTGTCAAATTTTGATTTGACAGTCCTAGTCCTCCTAGTTTCCTGATAGCTAATACTATTGCAATTTGAAAATAGACAATTATTTTCCTTTACAGTTGAGTCGAGAAGAAGAAAAGGACGGAAAGAAGAAAAGAGATTATTCGCGCAAGAAGAAATCAGATTCTAGAAGTAAGTTTAATTTTTCAATCGTCATTTAAAAAGTTGGTTAAATATTTATAAAGCGACCTATTAGAAATGTCATTCCATAGTAGGTGTCATAAATGAGATGATGGCATTTTAAAATCGGCCGTATTTTATTTGACGTATATTTATCTTAGCCTGGAGCATCTTCACTAACTCAACTTGCAAAATAATTGCTTAAGTTATAAAAATATAATCACGTTTAATTTTTAATCAGCTGGTTCAGCATTATTTGACATATTTTTTATGCGAATTCTGTCAAATTACCCGCCAATTGAGACACACGTTAACCCGTTGGTCCTGCGCCTGATCTCTCTACGGTCACATCGGACTGCCGTCTCGACGAATTATGAGAGTGACGGAACAGAGAATGCACCTGTGTATTGCGCACACACTTGTGCACTATAATATGTCCCGCGCAGTTGGCTAATCTCTATTGAAATAGGCCGCCGTAGTCGAAATTCGGCTAGGATGACATTATTTATATAGCGAAGGTCTCCCAGGTACTTATTATGATATTGACTGCCTCGTTAGTCTAGTGGTCAGTACGCTGGGTACTATCCACGAGGTCCCGGGTTCGAATCTCGGTCGGGCTGAGAGTGTTGGGCTTTTCTGTCTTGAAAAAACACAGACACAGCTCCGGAGTCAGGAAGTTGGTGGCGTTAACACCCCCGTGCCTCGGAAAGCACGTCAAGCCGTTGGTCCTGCGCCTGATCACTATCCGGTCATGTCGGACTGCCGTCTCACCGAATTATGAGAGTGAAGGAACAGAGAGTGCACCTGTGTATTGCGCACACGTTTGTGCACTATATGTCCCGCGCAGTTAGCTAATCTCTATTGAGATAGGCCGCCGTAGTCGAAATTCGGCTAGGAGGACATTATTTATATTACAATAAGTAGTAGTAACCGAGCGAAGGTCTCCCAGGCACTTATTATCATCGCCCGCAAGAGTTGGATTTTCCATATAAACTTTCATCCCCCATTTCACCCCCTTAATGTTGTTATATCACGACAAAATGTGGCCTATGTCCTTTCCAGGGTCTCGAACTGTCTCTATACCAAATTTCATCTCAATCGGTTCAGTGGTTTAAGCGTCAAGAGCTAACAGACAGACAGACACACTTTCGCATTTATAATATTAGTATGGATTATTGGCATCCCTCCTGTTCGGAAAGTTGAACTTTCGTGTGTAGATAGCCGGATGGAAAATAACTTTTCCCTCCCTGCCACGTAAGTGTGGACCCACTATTGCCAAAGCCGTGAACCCGACACTTTAAAAAAAAGTTGTCGTGGGTTGTACTTGCCGTCAGCGACGACCGCCGCTCGCGGACCAAGTGAAACGCCAAAATGTGCAGGTCGGGCGCTTCGGGGATATCAAACGAAATGCGTCGATTGCACCACAAAAAGAAATGCACTATTTCTTTCCTCAGAGTCGAAATTAAATAGTAGATTGTTATACAAGGGACGAAAGTGACCATTCCACTCGAGAAGTTTCTGACGCTCGAACGAAGTGAGAGCGCTAATAGCTCGAGGGTGGAATGGGTGCTTTAACCGGAGTTAAACATACTATTTTTCATTTCGACTGTGAGGAAAGTATCGATAGAATATTGATAGACTATCGATAGTTGAGGCAAAAGCAAAAGTATCGATAGACTATCGATAGTCTAGGCAAAAGCAATTGTATCGATAGGCTATCGATGGTTAGGGCAAAAGCGATAGTATCGATAGACTATCGATAGTTGAGGCAAAAGCAATAGTATCGATAAAATATCGATTGTATCGATAGACTATCGATAGTTGAGGCAAAAGCAATAGTATCGATAGTCTACCGATAGTGTCAAAGTTTAATATTAAAATCACTATCGATTGCTGATACAGCTCTGATTTTTGCAATAACTATCGATACTCTCGCTTAGTCTTTTATTCAATAGTAGGAGTATAAAGTAGGAGGGAAAAACTATTTGCCACCCGACTTCTACACATGAAAGTTCAACTTTCTGAATAGGTTAGATGAAAAATAGTATGTTTAACTCTGGTGAAAGCACCCATTCCACTAGCCAGAAACTTCTCGAGTGGAATGGTCGCTTTCGTCCCTTGTATAACAATCTAGTATTGTTTCCAGCGTGTTCCGGGTCGGAGAGTGCGGCGGAGGCCAGCGCGCCCGACTCGCCGTCGGCCAGCGACGCGGAGAGGCAGCACCGGCTGTGGAAGAAGTCCGTCATGCTCGTCTATAGCAGGTACGGAAATAACTTGTTATTTTTACCCGACTACGGCAAAGCAAAAGGAGGATTATGATTTTGACAGGCTATGTATGTATGTATGTTCATCTGTTCCCTCGTAACTTCTAAACTACTTATCAGAATTCGACAAATGACTTATCATTAGAAGCGTCTTAATTGTCCGCTGGTTATAGGCTATATGGGGTTTCACAAAATCTAATGTGACGCCCTCTAGCGGACAAAACATACAGAGTAAAAAAATAAAGTTAAGATAAATATGCCGTGTTTGGTGTCATTTGAAAGCGCTTTACTTGTTAATATTAGTCTGAGAAAACTTAATTGGTTTTTGTGTTATTCACAGAGGTCGGAATTAGGTAGAGTTATTTATGTACTTGCATCGAAATGTTGATATTAATGTGGACCTTCCCGGGATTTCAAATGGACAATCCCGTGTGGCCATCAATATTACAAATAAATAATATTAACACCTCAGAGATAGAAAAATAAAACAAAGATAATTAACATACAATTTTATTAGTTTACATTAATTCACATATATCTGATGTCATTGATGTAAGTTTGGCAACGTCGCGCGTGTAGTTGTTTAAATTGTGTATAAGTAAATAAATTTGTAATTTAAAAAAACACGGGATTTTTTCTGCTCAAAATTAATCTCGGGATTTGAGGCATATCCACTTTGTTCTTTCGCTGTATGAAATCAGTGTAAGTACATGAATAACTCTACCTAACTCCGACCTCTAGTTATCTATAAGTGTTGTTCATATTTATGCCATAACAACTGTGTTTCCCAAGTAATAATAAAAAAAAGTGTTTATCTTGTTTTTAAATATGAAGGCGGGGGAGGCTCTCCATCAGAAAGATCCATGATTAGGGCGTGAGTATACGGGCGAGGAATTCACAAGATTAAAGCGGGTAGATATAAATTATGTTATATCACTATTTATTTCAGAAACTTAAAAATTAAATCTGCTACTTGACAAAATAATAACTTATATTCCATAACGCTAATTAACAGAGCTAAAATCAGTAAGATGGCCTAGATTACTAGCGATTCGTTGAAGACTTAGTGCGCGGGCCGCTGCTCGATCAAAAGTGACGATCCAACATGGCCGTCGCGCTACCATAGATACGACGCTCCGCTAGTGACTCGATCAGTTTTTTTTTTTTAAACCACACCAATTACCTAGCTCCAGACTAAGCGTGAGCTTGTGCTATGGTGACTAGGATAACGGATAGAAATACTTACATACATATAAACATCCATGACTTAGGTACAAATGCTCGTGCTCATTACACAAACATTTGCCCCTTGCGGGATTCGAACCCGCAACCGCCTGGCTTAGAAGTCCGGTGCGCGAACGACTACACCAAGACGGTCGTCATCAGTATTATTACATCAGTAATAATGTCACTCTGTAATCCAACCACCACTTATATACGGACGCGCCGTCAAATAAATAATTTCGACAAAAGGAATGTTATATTTTTACAACTTATTTATTCAAAACCACATCGTACTAACAGCTTTGAGTGGGCACTACGCTTAAATTTAATCGCAAAAAAAAACTCAAGCCCGAACCATTTTGACGACCGTCTTGGTGTAGTCGTTCGCGCACCGGACTTCTAAACCAGGCGGTTGCGGGTTTGAATCCCGCAAGGGGCAAATATTTTTGTGATGAGCACGAGCATATGTATCTAAGTCATGGATGTTTATATGTATTTCTATCCGTTATCTTAGCCACCATAGCACAAGCTCACGCTTAGTTTGGGGCTAGGTAATTGGTGTGTTTGTTGAAACAATTTATTTATTTATTTACCAGTTAATTAAAAGTTGGCTGAAGCTAGAGTGGAATATGTCCACATCCTGGACCAGGAGTCCAGGAGACCAGTAGTCAGAGCATTTAGCCTTGAGTTTACAAATTTACAGTCTGTAAACCTCAAGATTGTTTATTTGGCTGACATCCCATACAAAATATGTAATAATTACGCATTCTCTCTGGCTCTTACAAAACTCCAAACTAAAATATTGAAATACTGCAATACCACGGAAACGCTGATTCAGCGCTCGTACATTTTCAACGTGACCAAGCGACCGCATCACCGAGCCTCGGGTCTTCATCGCCCACACTTCGTATCTAACATCGATCGGGTCAATTACTCTCTAATGTACTTTTAATTGTCATCGTTTATTTTAAATAAATTAGTTTTATAAAGTAGTTTCGGTTTCTTTTCGACCCTCCAGCTGTCGCTTCTATAATTGGCTTATGGCAAATAATGCAAAACACGGGTTCTGTACCATTATCTACTTCATCTTAGTCTCTATAAAGAATTTATTCTAAGAATTTCTTATTTGGTACAAAACATCGAGGACATATCCTACTAGAGGCGAAGTAAAAACTATTTTACTCCGAAACTTTATCTGTGCTGACAACCGCAAAAGAAGGTGTCAGTCCTGTCAAAACCGTATGTCAAAAACCAATTGATCTGTGTGGTATGTCAACGTGAATACTTGAATTGTTACGAAAAAATGAGATTTGAGAAATAATTAACATAATGTCGTATTGTTCTAAACTGTGTTGTAAGAAAAAAAGCAAAACATCGAATTTTAAGACGGATGTGATGTCATTTCATCGGTAACTAATAGTGATTATGCAATTTTGAAAAGTTCATAAAATTTTCCTACGGCTCAAGATAAATCGGTCAAGCGTACTGACGTTTAAGTCTCATCTTGCTCCCACTAAGTGGGTAGCACATAATGTCATCTCATTCTATTCGTTAACACTCGTTACTAGTGTTGCGCTGTTGGTTATACGACTTATCGACATATGCACAGTTTACATTACACAATAATTATTTTAGTACTTTGGCAGCACGGAGGTATAGTGATATAATCGATTACACAAATATTTACACTCGCGCACTAGAATCAATACCTATGCAAAAATGACATTATCCTGCCTATACCGAGAAAGGTTTTGTTAGAATTATTGATTTTCTTGCAAATAACAAAACGCTGACATGACGTTTGATAGTTTTCTTGGTTTAATGGATTATGAACAATGAGATGCGTAGTGAAAGCAAAGAGTATGGATGTTTGCGTGTGTAAATATATGTGTATCGATTCTATTACTGTAAGGTGTGTGACGATAATAAAGGTGATGAATGGATATAATGTCCTCCTGGCCGAATTTTGACTACGGCGGCCTATCTCAATAGATATCAGCCAACTGCGCGGGAAATATTATAGTGCACAAGTGTGTGCGCAATACATAGGTGCTCTCTCTGTTCCTTCACTCTCATAATTCGGTGAGTCGGCAGTCCGACATGACCGTAGAGAGATCAGGCGCAGGACCAACGGCTTAACGTGCTTTCCGAGGCACGGGGGTGTTAACACCACCAACTTCCTGACTCCGGAGCTGTGTCTGAGTAACTTCAAGACAGAAAAACCCAAACACTCTCGGCCCGACCCGGGATTCGAACCCGGGACCTCGTGGATAGTACCCAGCGTGCTGACCACTAGACCAACAAGGCAGTCATGATATAATGAGAAGCGAATGAGGAATTGGAGCCTTCAAATAGATAGAAAATCTTTATAGCAAACCATACCAATAAAAAAAATAAGGCAATTTACACAGAAAGATGTAAAATGTAGGTGGTTTTATTGTTTAAACGATCCCTTCCAGACAACTTTGGGGTAGGTAATTTTCCGCGCAATTTTCTTATTTTTTTCTTTCTTAAGAACCTTCTCCTGACAATAACAAACAACAAAAAGAGAATTAGTGAAATCGGTCCAGCCGTTCACGCGTGATGGCGTGACCTAGGGAAGTAGGGATAGATTGATAACAATTTTGATGATTCATACTTTAGAGTTCGTTATGGTTAATTTGATGACTAACTTAAATTTCTTAGGAACAAGAATCAGATATTATATTTAGGATATTGCACATTTGTGAAAAGTTTAACCTTAGGTGTTAATAAAATATTGTTCCCATTAAATTAAACAATAACATCGACTATCGATACTATTTTTTTATTGACCATCACTAATACGGTGTTTGACATTCAGTCGGTTCATTCGGAATCTTTCGGATTTGGCGGAATTTTCTGGATTTATCCCCTCTAGTAGGATATGTCCTCGATGGTACAAAATAATCCCACCCAAGTTTAACAGCTGTAACTGCTAAACCAATGAAGTTATCTTAACCGTGATAGTTTTCCTTTAAAGTTTATGAAATGCACTATCTCTTAGCGATGGGCGATTGTTTGAAAAAAAATAATCGAATGAATCGACAATCGACCATCCGACCTATCGAATGTCGATTTAGTAATTCGAAAAAAAAATAATCGAATAATAATCGACAATCGAATGATAATCTATACTCGGCCCTTCGATGCATTCAATTGAAACAGGACAGGCAGCGAACGAATGATTAATCGACGCGACGAATGACGATTCATTCGTTAGTAGTACGGCCTGCGCACTGCACGCTCAGGAATGTGAAGTTGAGATGAAGAAAAATATAGACATAAATTCTCAACTTAAAAAGGAATTAGCGGAGCTGCATGCCCGTCTCCAGGAGGTTACTGGACACCGCGATGAGCTCCTCAATACCATCAGCGCCTTCGACCAGTGCAGCAGTGTCTTTGAGCAGACACTTATACGGAACAATGAGCTGGAAAGTGAGATGCGAGACGCCAACAGGACAATACTGCACTTGGAAGAAGAGAAGAAAGATCAAGAATACTCACACACCTTGAATCTCTATGAGGAGCTGATTGGGACCCCTAATGGACAGGCAGCAGTTTCAAATCTAGATTCAAATAATATATTTAATCAGTCTGTAAACAGTACAAAACAGATTAAATTATCAGGCAGAAATAGGGTAAAAAAGTATATTAAAATTAAGAAAATAATAAACAAAACCGAAAAACTTGTAAAAAAACAGAAATGTTTCTATAATAATGTACAGCTGAGAAAGGAAAAAATAGATTTACTAGACAGCTTAGAAATATATCAAAATAAATAACAAGAAAGCAGGTCCAAATATGTTTAGGTAGTAGGAAAATTGCAAACTGATATCTCAAGGTTGCAAGAGTCATTAAATTCAATTACAAGTAAATATAACTCTTCACAGGAACAAATATCGGAGCATATCCTGGCTGCTAATAAGCTGTTAAAAATGGGCACCCCAAACACAGATTTTACTTCACTGCCAAATATTAATCTAAGCTTACCAAATGACTCCCAGCAACTAAGAGAGCTTGGCTTGCAAAAATGCCTATCAAAATGTATATCAAGTAATTCAAATAATTTTGAAAACAAGAATTGTTCACAAAATTCCAGCAACAAATGTAACAATGTTATGTTTTTTTCTGATAAATTAGGGGTTGGTTATAGTTCCTTACTACATAAAAACCTAAATTGTAATATTATAAATAATTGTATGCCCAATCCCTCCTTTGATCAGATGGTAAACTGTATTCAAAGTAGTGACCTAAATTCAAATTCTATACTTGTAGTTATGTTAGGAGATAGTCAAAAACTCAGTAAAAAAAAATATTATAAAAAATTATTCACTATTGTCCAGTTTAGACGTTCACAAAATATTTTTTTGTGTCTTACCATTTTCAAGAAATCATACGGCGCAACAAAATAACTGTATTCATTTATTGAATACTTTATTATTTAATTTAACCCAGCGTCATAGTGACAAATTTGTGTTCTTTGATACAAATAAGTTTACTAACTAAAAGGGTGACTCCCAGCACGGCAACTTGTTTAGATAATATTATTTGTGATTCCCACGCAATCTTAATTGATAAATGTATCTTACGTAATCTCAGTTCTGACCATAGAGGTTTATAGGCCTGTCACAGTAAATAGGTTAGACAGATTTGTGATAGTGTATATTCAACTATACCCAATATTAGCGATAGTGTTGATAAATTATATGAAAACCTTTTTGAATTAATCAAAAATCAATTTAATGAAATCTTCCCACTGAAGAAGGTTAAGACAAATCAGGCTAAATGTAAATTTAATGACTGGGCTACACCAGGAATTCATAAATGTAGGATTAAATTGTATGACTTATATAGTATAAGAGAATATTCACAAGATCCACATATTATTGAATATATAAAAAGATACTCTAAGATATTTAAACAAGTATGTGCTACAGCAAAGTCAAACCATATTCGTAGGATAGTTTTAAATTCAAATAATAAGGCAAAAGCTACATGGAACATAATAAACAAAGAAACTTGTAAAAATAAATCAAAAAGTAGCACATTCTCATTAAAAGTCGGACAGAAATTGATCATATCCAACCCAGAAGTTGCAAATGCCTTTGAGTCATTTTTTTCCAATATTGCACCTTCAACAACTAAAGACCTTGCCTCTTCTTCAGAACTTGCCGAGTCGATTCTAAAATCCAATGTCGATGAGTGCGATTCTCCACTGCACTTTAGGCATGTCAGTCCCGAAGTAATTACAAAAACCTTTCTAGATTTAAATTTAAAAAAGACTGAGGATCTATCTGTGTATATTATTAAATCAATTATCAGCACAATAGCTCCTCACTTAGCAATAATTTTTAACAAGTGCATTGATGATGGACAGTTTCCAAGCCTAATGAAATTCAGTAAAGTAATACCGTTATTTAAATCCGGTGACAAAAGTGACCCCTCTAATTTTAGACCAATATCAATTCTGCCGGTCCTTAGTAAAATATTTGAAAAGGTAATGTTCAATCAATTACTAGCACACTTTTCTTTAAACCATCTATTACACAAAAACAATTTGGTTTTACTAAAGGTAGAAGTACTGCTGATGCGGGGGTCGCTCTCTTAAAACATATATTTGATGCCTATGACAATAGACAAGATGCTTTAGGTATCTTCTGTGATCTTTCAAAGGCTTTTGATTGTGTGGAACATAAAACTTTATTGAAAAAATTACGACATTATGGAGCTTCAATGAATTCATTAAATTTATTTAAATCCTACCTAACAAGTAGAACGCAAAAAGTTTGCATCAATGGAATTGAGTCTTCTGGAGCACCTCTGAGAATGGGTGTGCCCCAGGGATCGATATTGGGACCTTTGTTGTTTTTGATTTATATAAATGACCTTCCACACTTTGTGGAAGATCTTTGTGAATAATACTCAAACCTCGAGATTCATTCAAAGATTTTTTTAAAGAGATAAGGATATTAACGGTAGCCTCTCAATATATTTTTATGAAAATATTATATATGTGCGCAAAAATCTGCATCTATTTACAAAGAAAAGTGATACACATTGTTTTAACACTAGAAATAAAAATAAACTTGCTGTTCCACAATTCAGGCTTCAAAAGGTCGGTCAGTCTTTTATGGGGAAATGTATATAATTCTTTAACAAATTACCACAACATATTGTAGAATTACCAATTAATAAATTTAAATCATTAATTAAGGATACTTTAATGACAAAGGCTTATTATAAGGTAGACGATTATTTGAATCATGTCAACGTGTGGACCAGCTCGCACCAGTAAAATTTTAATTTCTGTATCAAAATTATTTTTAAAAGAGGCTTTGACAAAAGTGACTGAGTTTCTTGCGCTGCTTCTTCTCAGCACTAGCCCAGAATTTGTCCCGAAGCAGTGGTAGGTAAAAAACATATGTTGGGACGTGTATAAGTGCCCCCAGTGTGTCTACATGCATAAATAAATGACTTTTATGACTTTTATTGCTCGCTGCATAATCGAATGACTGCGGTTGCTTATCGAATACATTCGATTACAGGGACCATTCGAATAATTCGATTAATTTAGTAATAATCGCCCATCGCTACTATCACCATTGATTTTTTCAGATTTTTCAACCAACGTAGCCAGTAGGCGTTCTGCACGTCTTTAAATTGCAGCTTTATTATAATAATTAAATGCGTATTATTTTTATCTCAGACTATGCGCGCACAAGTACGCGTCGTTGTTCCTGCGGCCGATCAGCGATGAGGAGGCGCCGGGGTACAGCACCGTCGTCAAGAGGCCCATGGACCTCACGGCCATACGGAGGAATATCGACAGTGGCGCCATCAGGTGAGTGTTAAAATTATGTAAAATTACTGTTTTTACTTTTACCCCACTGCGGAATAAGGGTTATGTTTTTCGACAGTATGAATGTATGTATAATTGTTTGGCACACCCTAAAGCCCAAACGGCTGGATGGTTTTTGAGATGTGAGGTGTCGTTGAATTTGTCAAAATTGTAATATTGACCTATGTCAATATTACAATTTACTATTATATTTATATTTATAATTATTAATTTAGGCTACGTAAAATTTTAAAATGGCGACCGCAAATGACAAAAAGGGGGGGAAAGGTTAAAACAGGGTGAGAATAACAATATGGGTATCATATGAAAGCTAGTGAAAAGACCACTTTAAAAATATAATACATTTTGTAGACGGGTATTTTGTATTTTATTAGGCGTTACTTGTTAAGTAATAAGCATTCCCTAGCCCTGTAATCTAAAGGTGATCTTACACGGGCATTTTATTTGAGGTGCTTGTGGCGCAGTGGCGGCAGCGCTTTGGTAGTGATACCAAAAGTTAAGCAACCCACGGCGCGGTCGTGATTGGATGGGTGACCATTCCGACCATTAAAGTGACGACCATGACAAGCATCTCCGTGCTTCGGAAGGCACGTTAAGCAGTTGGTCCCGGCTAATATCTGTTGGTATGAGTCGTTAAGCCTAGTCAGAGGCCCTAGGGCGGCTTAATAACATCTGACAGTAAGGTTTGGTACTTGCCTTACAGACACCCCTCCACCAATCCGCACTGAGCCCGCGTGGTGAAGTATGGCTCGTACCTCCTCATATTTGAGGTGAGGCCTTTCCCAGCAGTGGGATCTAATAGGCTGACTTTACTTTTAATTCCTCGTCAACTGAAATGGTTCAATCTGGGAGCAATAAGTGGAATTTTTACAATAATTTGCAATTGTAGCAATCGTGTCGGAAAAGTTGCTTCTAATAACTCCATATATTCCTCATTGTTCAATGTCGCGAATAAAAATTTTCCGAATACCCAATCAGTTTGGATTTTTTTATGCTTGTTTTTACGTGTAACTACATCTCGTTTTGAGAGAAAAACAGGCCGACAGTATAAGTTAGTCGAAATCTTTAAGAATTCAGTTGATTCATAAATAATTCTGCTACCTCGTCGTATGGGGAGGCAATATTTTTCACGATTCTGGTGATGATTCCAAAGTTTTTATTTATTTTATTATTTTATTTAGTACGGAAAATAGAGGTACAACCATTCAAAACATAAAATAAAAGAAGAAAAATGCTCTGAAATTTATTGGTGGCCCTATTCAACCCCTTAACTATGCAACTGTTCAAACTAACGTCATAAATACATAACCATCGACAGGACGACAGCGGAGTTCCAGCGAGACGTGCTGCTGATGCTGTCCAACGCGTTGATGTACAACAGCAGCGAGCATAGCGTCTACTCCATGGCTAAAGAGATGCATGAGGAGGTGAGGCCGCATGGTGTCATTTGTACCTTTAGTAAAATTGGTGCAGTGCGCTAGCGATGGGCGATTGTTCGCAAAAAAATAATCGAATGAATCGATAATCGACCATTTGAGCTATCGAATGTCGATTTAGTAATTCGTAAAAAAAATAATCGACAATCGAATGATAATCTATACTGGGCCCTTCGATGCATTCGATCGAATTGCCACGACTGTGCGCACAGGACAGGCAGCGACCGAATAATTAATCGACGCGACGAATGACGATTCATTCGTTAGTAGTTAGTAGTACGGTGTGCGCGCCGTGCGCTTCGGTATTGCTCGCCGCATAATCGAAGAATAATCGAATGACTGCGGTTGCTTATCAAATACATTCGATTACAGAGACCATTCGAATAATTCGATTAATTTAGTAATAATCGCCCATCGCTACAGTGCGCTACTTACATTTGCATTCATATACAATATTACTGCATATTATCTCTAATAATTTTGTGGTTCATGGGTAGATAGAAATTTTGACAAATGCTCTTTCACAGCTAAAAATTTAAGACCCACTGCTCTACGAAAAATATATATGGGCCTTGGAACTATTTCCCTCCAGGGATTTATTTCACAAAATGGGACAGGCGCGAAAATTGTCACAAATTGTTTTTAAGGTATTTCATTTATTCTTTGTTCTACAATGGTTTTACTTATTCTATACATTTCTTTACTAATTGCAATTAAAATATTTATCCGTTCTCTCTTTATTATTTTGTGTGAACACTCGACTAAATCGCTATCACAGTCGTACTGCGACGAAAACATTACAATTGTCTCGCAAGACAGACACAGTTCCAATCTCAAGTCGAGAAGGCCCGACAATTCTACAAATATGTCTACTTGCAAAAATGTTGCGCGGCAGTTCCAACATCATCCTGAAGGTGATTGCTGAGAGACCTGACCCTCCCTTTTTGCAACACTGGGTCGGGCTGCTTAAATAATTGGTTTTGATAGCACAGCCTAGATGTCACTTAAAAATAAAATATTTGTAGCCTCTAGATATGACTAACATAGTTTATAAGAAAAAAAATTTACTAACAAATATAGATCACTTAGTTGTCTGAATAAAGAAAGATTTATTATTATTATTAAAAATATTCAGTGTTTCACAAATTTGTCATTTATATCATGATACTGACAATTGTCACATAAATGCTAGGAATGTTTATAATTTCTATAGAAAATAGTTTTCAAAATTGTCACTACATATGTCGCTCGACATTTACTAGCCGACACAGTCAGTTTGGTGAAATACAGGCCAGGGCCCACAGATTGTTTAGGGTTCCGTAGTCCGACAAGGAACCCTTATAAGATCGTTCAGTCCGTCCTAGTCTGTCACAGCAGAATATCTTCTACGTTTGTGGACTGATTTGCATGTAACTTGGGTCGAGGGTACTTCACATATAGATCTCATTTTTTAAAATACAAAAAAATAAAATTACCCCTACCCCTCCATACATGTAAAGGGGGGTGAATTATTTTTTGAGTGCACACCCTTGTGTGGGGTATCGTCGAAAAGGACTATGAAAATGAGGTAGGGTTTCCATACAATACTTTTTTATCAGCTTTACCATTTGCGAGATATAGCCCGCCAAAGTGCGCGGTGCCAATAATGACTACGGAACCCTGCTTTATGTGTGGTCCGACACGCACTTGGCCGGTTTTTTCCCACCCTATTTGATGTATACCCTCGTGCAGGCAGCGGGGCAGCTCGGCATGCTGCTGGCGGCGCAGGCGCACGCGGGGCTCGCCCCCCCCGCGCGACGCAAGCGACGACGGCACGACGCCACGCGACACTAGCGACACTAGCGACGACGTACGATACGCACTACGACTAGTTTAACTATGTTATACGACGTTTAGCCTATAGCATGGCCTGTAGACGAGGGAGCTGGGGGCTAATTACGTAACTCTATTGCTAACAATTCAGGATTGAAATCGCTTGAAAATGTTACATTTGACAACTTCAGTTACTCTGTTAAGCTGGCCATTCACGTTCAGTTTAAACAATGACTCCACTCACTAACATAAAAATAATCGAAAAAACTGACTTTGATTCAGTGCTGCTAAAACGTGAGCAATTCCCCACGCAAAGGGGACTTTTAGTTATTTTAATTTAGTGGGTAAAATGGGCGAGAAGGTCTTAGAACCGGTAAAATATGGGCAATTGTGGAAAATAATAATAATGTTAAGTTACTTTTTTAGTACTTATAGCCTAGATTTTTATTACCGATATTGAAAACGTCAAATTTTGGTCATACCTCAGACCGACTAATTAGCGTAACTAGCCGTGAATGGCCAACTTTAGCAATAAAACTTTGATTGAAATAATTTCATTCAAAGTTACATAATCCACTACCTGATATCGGAACTCTGTTGCTAACAATTCTGGATTGAAATGTTCCATTTGACAGTTCAGTTTGTTAGGCTGGCCATTCAGAGCCCGTAGTCAAATAGCAATATTTCTGGAGAGAAATTCGCTATCGCCAACGAAATGTCAAAATATGTATGCTAGTCACGTGATGTTTCGACGGCTTATCAGTCGTGAATCAGTTTCATAAATTTTGTTAGCAATAACGAACTTCATTTGAGAATAAATTAATATACGAATAAACGGGACAGTTTTCAACGCGATGGGGACTTTTAGGATTTTTTAGGCAAGCAACCTGGAACTGATAAAGTATAGGCGATTTTGGAAAAATGTAATAGCGCTTAGTTACTATTTGAGTACTTATACCTGTGATAAAAATTTTAGTTCCGATATTTAAAACATCGAATTATAGACGTACGTTAATCTGACTGATAAGTTTTTAACTGAACGTGAATGGCTAGCGTTAGAGACACAACATTGATTGTAATAATTCCATTCGAAGTTACATAATCCGCTACCTGATACCATCCATCCAAACGCGAAGTACACTATCACGAACAAAATGTATTAGACTTGTACCATCGGAACATCACCTGACTTGCATAATGCACCGTCTTTTTTGACTAACAACAACACAAAATCACACCATTTCCCAAAAAACAGTGTATAACAATACTTACATCACATTGGCGAATGTTGCCACATTCGCCAATGTGATGTAAGTATTGTTATACACAGATTCGCCATTAAAAAAGAAGACTTCATATTTTGACGTTTCGTTCGCGATAGCGAAGTTCGCTGCATCTTGTCTAAGGGCCAAGGCCTCAGGCGCTTAACTACACACATCAACACTGTCTAGGGATATACAAAACATAGTATTATTATATCCATAATATCCCTAGCGACTGCCTCGTTGGTCTAGTGGTCAGCACGCCACGAGGTCCCGGGTTTGAATCCCGGGTCAGGCCCTCTCGGCCTGTTTGGGTTTTTCTGTCTTCAAATTACTCAGACACAGCTCCAAAGTCAGGAAATTGGTGGTGTTAACACCCCCGTGCCTCGGTGCGCACGTTAAGCCGTTGGTCCTGCGCCTGATCTCTCAACGGTCATGTCGGACTGCCGTCTCACCGAATTATGAGAGTGAAGGAACAGAGAGTGCACCTGTGTATTGCGCACGCACTTGGGCACTATAATATGTCCTGCGCAGTTGGCTAATCTCTGTTGAGATAGGCCGCCGTGGTCGACATCGGCTAGGAGGACATTATTAATATCCCTAGACAGTGTTGATTAGTATATTAATCGATGGTCCCACCCATAGTATACACAAGACAAGAAATATTAAACGAACGATTGTATAATTCTTTTTAATATGAGGACCATTATTTTATAAACTATTTAATGCTGGGTCTTCCCCCGAAGTGACTGTTGTAACAATTCACAATTACTCGTATAATGTAAGAGAACAAAGATCTTCAAATAAATGTAATTTTGTCATACATGTCTTTAATTTCCTATCAAAATCCTCTTTTTGTTTCATTCATATGTCCTCACTGCCTTTGTTTATTGTCGAATAAAGCTGCTTGGTACCCTCATAAATTTAAAAACAATTTATGAGGATACCAAGCAGCTTTATTCCATACCAAAAAAGAGTCCCCCTGGATTTCATTAACAGAGGTATTTATTTTTAAATGGCCGGTTTAGAATTATTTGACATATTTTGTATGGGAGTTCTGTGAAATTAACCATCAAACGAAGTTAACCGGCTGTTTAAGGATTGGTTAACTCAGGTCTTACTATTAGTCCGACCGCTTATTTCAGTCGTCGCCTGCGGGGTGCAGGGGTAGATGAGAACGGGGGTCCTGAGCGATGCGGGCGGCGGGCGCTTGTAAATTTATTAGGTGATCTATTTGAATTTTGAAATTTGCATTCTTTTCAACATTTAAATCACCCAATCAAATCCCTAATCTCGTCTACCCCTGCAGGCAAGGTCTCCGATAATCGGGCAGATTATAAACCTCCGCTGTCTGTCTGTCAGTGAGCTACAATAGTTTAAAATCATCTCATCATCTGGTTGGGCACCTTAAGTGACCCAAATTAATTTATAAAATATTTATTTTTACTAAACCTAAAGTAATAGGTAATTTCTTTAATAATAATTTATTATTTTCAAATGGTTTCTATAAGTTAGTATCTGAAGCTATTTGGTTCACCCGCCATAAGGATCGCGCTCTTGGAGTCGCTGAACCTGGCGACACCAGCGACATAGTTCCGGCTCGGTACTACACCGAGCGCCCGCGATTGTATGCATTGCATTCCTTACTTTTGCGGCCTCACAGGCGCGTCTTCTAACGTAATTTTGGTTAGGAGTTCGTTTTTTCTTCGTGATGGGACAGCTGAAAGCTGCAAAAAACTCGTTATAAACACCCAGCAGTGTGATTTGACTATCTGTTTCGTAAAAGTGCTTCACGGTGTGAGCTGAGGAGAGGAGCTGGTGAGGCGTTCCCTGAGCTGGTCTGCAGGTTAGTGGGCCAATAGTTTTCAGTGCTGACGTTGAAACCATTTCTCTTTCTTCAATTCGCAGGGTTGGTTTCTTAGGAATCAATATAATTAATCTACAAACACAATTTTTCATAATTGCGCTCCCCGCGTGCCCTCCGGACCACCTGTACCATTAGACAGTACCATTCGTGGTACAAATGGTACTAATTAATCCCACTAGTACAATTGATTGTACAAATGATACCAAAATATCTCGGTAGACCACCTGTACTATTTGTCAGTGCCATTTGATGGTACAAATGGCACTGATTTATCCCACTAGTACAACTGTAAAACAACATCCTTCTTAGTGATATTTTATTGTTTGGTGGCCGCAAATTATTTATAATAATATTTTTTTCCTCAATGTCATTGTCATCACTAATTCTGTGCGACTTTTTAATGTAACTTATATGACTTCTTTTCGTGAAAAATGTGTGAAGAAATATTTATACTTGCTCGCGGTAGAGGTAAAGTTTTATTTCACAATGGGTTCGAGCATTACCATCATGTGACATATCGAACCAACCGAAACAGCTTAATATGGAGATACATGAATTACAAAACAAAAAAATGTTGTGGCACTATAACTACCAAACAGGTAAAAAAGCTATACTAATATCATATTTTTTATTTTAAGTATCATTATTTAGCTTTGTCTGCTAAAGCGCCTACTTAGCCATATTTTTTTTATGCTCTTACTCCTTTAGTTTTAATTAAATTAATCCATTTTTTTTTGTAATTTTAGAGTCAGGATCAGGTGATCAAGTTTAAAGATCATTCCGCATTCTGTTTACCTAACGTAAATTAATCAGAAATGAATAAAATAATCATAACAAAATGGCATTTACTGCTGCGCGAAATGTTGTGATACCGCCTGACTATGAAAATTTAATACTGGCGGACTTTAAAGTCAATCATGATCTTTAAAGATCATGATTTTTAGAGCAAAACACGTATTATCATTTTCTGCACTGAAGTTGGTCGGAATATATTAAAAACAGGTAGTTCTTTTAAGTGACGGAACATTCACAAAATGTCCCAAGCCCTTTTTACAGCTTTATGTAATATTCTGTGACGTTGGTAGCATAAAGGTTGATAATGATGTTGTTCCAGTTTTTATATGCACTTTTGACAAACAAAAAGAAAACAACTTACAGTATTCTGTTGGAGATGATTAAGAAACAAATCCCAGAATTTTGTCACAGACTTCGAGCAGGCGACGATAGGTGCAATCAAGACAATTTTTCCAAAAATTAATAATTACGGTTGTTATTACCATTTTCGTGAGAAGTTGCATAGGAAAGCAAAGAAATTAGGATTGAAAGATAGCTACTAAAAAAAAATTGTGGGACTCTGCAATACATTGCCACTGCTACCCACATCTAAAACATTAAGGGTGGAAGTATATTTAAAATGAAATAATATTGGATAACCCAAAACTATCATGAATTATTTTAAAATGTTTTGGATGCCAAAATGTAACACATGGTCTTGCTTTGCAAAAAGACATCGTACTACAAATACGTGTGAAGGCTGGAATGCCCAGTACAACGGCAGTTTTAAAATACGATTCACAAGTCTTTTTGCCTTCCTTAAAGTAATTAAAAACGATTCCGAATTTTGAACCGTAGTAAGTACCCAAAATTCAAGAGAAATGGAAATCATCTGTAGCAAATGCAACTCATTGTAGGCGATATAAACGTCCAGCTATTCTTAGAAAAATTAAGACAGTTAAATATAGGTTACTAATAAAATAAAGTAGTGCCAATTGTACCATCACGTTTTTTAGTGAAGTAATGTCGAGTGTCACGCTTGTATTTATTTCCCTGGTACTAATGGGATAAATCAGTACCATTTGTACCATCAATGGTACTGTCTAATGGTACAGGTGGTCCGGAGGGCCCGCGTGATGTCGGCTATTTACACGCCGCTTCACCGTCATCTTTTACAATATACCTATTGCTTTTCTCGGTTGGGCAGTAAGTTGTAGAAGAGTTCAGGGGCCCAATTGTAACGGCCTTCGATATAATGTCACATACGATATTTATATCGAAAGAACATGGCGGATATCACAACATGTGATACATATCAGACATTTTGATACTTAAAAAATAACATTTAATTGTGATATACTTTGGATGCAGGTCGCTTGTAACAGATCACTTTGGAGATCTATGTGAGAGGCCTATGTTCAGCAGCAGACGTCTTGCGGCTGAAGGTGATGATGACGCCATGTTTTTTCAATAAATATCGTATACTAGCTGTTGCCCGCGACTTCGCCCGCGTAAACTACTATTTCTGTATCCTACAGGAACTGTGTTTTCGTTTCGGGTTAAAAAGTAGCCTATATGTTATTCCAGACTATAATCTATCTCTGTGCCAAATTTCATCCGTATCCGTTCAGTAGTTTTTGCGAAAAGAAGTAACAAACATACACACTCACAAACTTTCGCATTTCGATTGTATTAGTGGGATGAAATAATATCGAGGCGTAAGAATTGGGCCCCTGGGTCACCACCATTTAAAAAACGTATAATATGTAGGAACTGACATGTTTAGATTTACTGATAAACTTACTTTGCAGACCAAGGTCCGTTAGCGTATGTCCGGATTAGGTAATCCGGACTTGCGCAAATGAGCTTTCAACACTGATCATAGACATTTCGCTAGTCTGGGTTAGCCAAGCCAGACTGGCGCAAGTGGATCTTCCGAATTAGCTAATCCAGACTTGCGCAAGTAGGCTTTAAACTCAGTACTGATGTAGGTAGATACAAATAAAAACACAGAATCAGCTATAATATACATTTTACTTAGAGATACGTCGTTACAACCTCTTCACATACGACATACACACAAAATCATACTATTATAATATAGTGATACAAGATACTATGTTTAGTGGCGCTTACAGTGAAATACTAAGTCACATTCGATTCTCGGCGGGGTCAACCCGCTGTAAGTCCGAGCGTCCAATTATCATTGAAAAAAAAATGGCAAAATAAAAAACATAGGGTTGTCACTTTTTTTATTTCAGAATTGGCAAGTTATTTTAGCATTTGCTCCAATAACAGGTATAAAACTTCGCTTTTTTATGACATTATTGTATGGTTTTTTATACCTCAATGTCAAAACATTAAAATAATATTTGAAGATTTTTTGTGACACAAGAAATCACAAAAAAACATGAAATAAATATGGAAACATAATTTTGTGAAACATCTCCAGATACAAGGAAACATTTTAGAACTATCCTCTCTAATAGTAATGTTGTCCCGTTCGTATTCTTTCGATAAGAAAGGGACAAGATTATCTTTTAGAATTTACATAAAATGAATCTTAGTAACATTGTAATAAAGAAATAGTTATAGCATAATTAGATTTTTTGGAATTGACTTGATGTATATTTACAAAATGGCGTTAAATATCAATAAAGAATACATCAAATCAAATCCAATATCACGTTAAAAGTTGGACGAAATAAAAATTTGTCAATATCGAGTTACAAGTCATGATAGGGTAAATTTTACCGAAAACGGTACAGTCAAATTTTGGGCTTGGTGTTTTTTTTTTGTTCACCTTGTCACATCCTTGTTAATTCTAGTCACAGTTGAGTTACATATCAAAATACATAAAAAACTTATGCATGATATCTCTGATGTCTGTATACAATATGTCATCATGAATTAAGAGTATCAAGAGTAGGGTTTTGTATTCGTTAGGATGTGTATACATCCTTTTAGAAATACTTGAACGATAATTAAGCTGAATTCGGGGTTATTTTATTATTTCATATTTATTATCATTTTAAATGGGAACCCGGAAAAAAATTATTTTTAAATCCAATTTTAACTATGTTACACACTTACTGACGTACTCAGAGGCCTTACTCCGGTTGACGATGTCCGTATTTTCGAATGTAGTCGTCCCTTTCACTCACTACAGAATGACAACGCGAAAGAGCGTGATGGCTAGACTCGCAAATACGGACTTCGACAACAGGAGTAGCGCCTCAGAGACGTCAATTAAATTTAATCTATAATTAAGTCTAGTTCTGTCACTTTCTTTGTCAATAATGAAGGATTAACTTTATTTGACGTCTTTGAGTACGGCAGTGAGTGTATTTGTTTAAAAAAAGTGGTAGACCTGTCATCTCATACTGCGCGGCATCTCATATTTGAATTTGATGCTCCGAGCTCACGTTCTTTTACGTGTCAAATGTCATATTTGAATGCGAAATTGTGCAAATTACACAATTTGAGGCAATCAATTTCCGACCCATCTACCTCTTTTTAAATGCACTATCATTGATGTTACAATAAAACAACCGATCAAGTGATAGATTGCATCGACGGAAACCTCAGCAGTATCATTTGAGTATTTCATATTTGGAAGTGAAAAGAGATACAACGTAAGAATCTCTGCACACGTATACGTATCGGGATAGTACCACCTGGGCCTGTACTAACAGCAATATAACTATCCTTGAATTGCAAACAATCGAAAACCCAACTTTACCTCACTATGAGCATTCAAAAGGTTTCAAATGGCAAGGACTCGCTGACAGAATGAAGGGGCGAGATGGGGCTGTACATGCAAACATGTCTATTTCGTTTGATTGTTTAAGGGGAAACGGGCCAGCTATTTCCGGGGTCGTAGTACGAGTTTAAGGAACTTGCCTGGGCCCGTACTATTATAAAAATCCTTTGAATTCCTAACAATTGGAAAACTTCCCAACTTTAGGATGGCTTCAAACTCGTACCGTGAGCATTTACAAGGTAATAGGTTTACAAGATGAAAGAGCGAGATGGAGCTATACGTTCACATACATCTAATATTTCGTTTTATTTGATTGGTAACAATTCTAGCTAATTTCAAGGGTCATAGTACGAATTAAGAAAACTTCTCGTTTAGAAATTGCATTGATTCTGATGGTAAGGATCAGGGGCCCAATTCTCACGAAAAAACATGGCGGATATCACAAAATTTACATGTAACATATTCTCGAAATATCAAAGTATGAAATATCAAATATTTATCACATTTTGTGATATCCGCCATGTTTTTCGATAAATATCGTATGTGACATAATATGGAAGGCGCGAGAATTGAGGCCCAGAACATCGAAAAAGAAATATGTAATGACTCTATAACCTTTCGCGTACCTGTGCCATTATTAGTCTTACTTTCCATAACTAAAGTTTGGGAGATATTTAGATTTTTCAAAAATTTAACTACCAGAACTCGTAACTTTTTATTTTTTTGTTGATAGTCATCATTTGTGATTAGACAAGTCGGGACTTCCCTCACACTATTGCAAAAATAAGATAGTACGCTTTGAAATACATATTTTATATTCTAATAGTTAGCAAATGACCTCCTCATATGAATATTCTATGGCGGGCTTTGCTAAAACTTGAAAATATATCATAAACTAGTGGTTCCCCGCGACTTCGCCCGCAAGAGTTGGATTTTCCATATAATTTTTCATCTCCCATTTCACCCCCTTAATGTTTTTATATCACGACAAAAGCCTATGTCCTTTCCAGGGTCTCGGAACTGTCGCCATACCAAATTTCATCTCAATCGGTTCAGTGGTTTAAGCGTCAAGAGGTAACAGACAGACACACTTTCGCATTTATAATATTAGTATGGAGTATGGATATATAAATACAATAGGGTAATATCATAAATACAGGGTTAATTTTTCCCATTAACTTTGATTATTTTGACTTTTATGATATATGTTCTAAGTTTTTATTGCCACTGAAAACATACAAAAAAACGTTCGTGAACCTCGCGATACGTATGCAAAGACCTTAGGAGTGTTGGTGTTGCAGCGACCCCGAAGCCGGGAGGTGCTTCATTCGACGACCGGAGGCAAGGAATGGACTGCAGGCAGGCGCTGTGGAGGGTAGGCGAAGATAAGTATCGCGATAGTAATATATTTCGACGTTATAATTGGCGGTAAGAGCAAACATGCTGGCCCGCAGGTTTGCGCGATGTAGGAATGTGAAGATCACCCTTTTTAAAGCATATTGCACTTCCTTCTACACGTGTAGCCTGTGGGTAAGATATACTCAAAAAACCTTCAATGCCCTACGGGTACAATTCAATAATGCGTTCAGGGTGCTGTTGAGACTGCCTCACTTCTGCAGTGCCTCAGGCATGTTTGCAGAGGCACATGTCAACTGCTTTTTTGCCACAATGCGCAAAAAATGCGCTTCGCTAGTGCACAGAGTCAGGGGCAGTGACAACGGCATCCTGACCATGATTGCGAGCCGACTGGATTGTGTGTACGTGAATCGTTGCTGTGCCACTGCTTATGGAGTGAAGCAGCGGTGATTCTCGTATAGTAGCTATCAAGAGTCTTATATTATATTAAAATATCTTACTAACTACTAACCTTAGTTGTTTAAATTTAATTATTGTTACTAACAAATTGAGTCTTGGTCACTTGAATAAAGATTTTATTATTATTATTATAATATTTTACGAATGTATTTAACCATTTAGAGATCAAGTTTCGAGACACAATAGATAATCATTTGCTATGCGACCGCCGGCGGTCTTATGATGCTCAAGGGGTTAAAGTCAATTTACTTTTTTTTTAAATAATAGTTAAAAAATACTTCGAAATCCTAAAAAAATGGGTTTTCATACTAAAGTCGTAGAGAAAAAAAACACAAAATATGCGGTATATTTTGTATGTTTTTTTAAACATATTTTGCAGCATGTCTATTTTGATCGAGCTTCGTAAAAAAATCGCAATCGATGTACAGGAAAGAAATTTGGTACACGGGTACTTTAGGTCAAAACAATCATTTTGACCGGCAGTTCTTCAAAATATTGTAATTCAGTAAGTATGACGAAATAATGATTTGAAAAGGAAAAATAAATAGTAAATGTACATAATTTTAAAATCGCCTTTTTGAGGTTAGATGTATTTTTTTTACCCGACTGCGGAAGGAGGGTTATGTTTTTCGAGAGTATGTATGAATAATTGTTTGGCACGCCCTACAGCCCAAACGGCTGGACAGTTTTTACATATGAGATGTCGTTGAATTTGTCAAAATTGTGAGAGTGACATAGGCCATGTACATTTTTAAAATGGAAATAAAAGGGGAAGGGGGGATTGATTTTTTTCCTTACCATAGCAATATAGGTATCAAATGATAGCTACTAAATAGACCATTTCAAAAATATTATAATTTAAGCATTCGGGCGTTTTGTCTTTTTTCAAAAAATATGTTTTTTACAAAAATGTCGTGGGTTCGAATCCTGCCCGTGTATGAATTTTTGGTTTTTTATTTAAACTTATAAAAATAACACTGTAAGTGTTAAAAAAAACATGAAAAAATAACTGTATGTATTTGTACTCACGTGTCTACTCGGTTTGCGGCGCGGGGGCGGGCCAACCTCCGTGTAGGCGGGAGAACAGGGACTCGCCTTCTACTGGCTCCTGCGACAACATACCATAACGGTTAGATGTGATACTAGACAGCCAGACAGACTCTTTATAATTCTACTACTCAAACACATGTTTTGGCTTACAGTAGTAAAAAGGTATTAACCTTATGTTTAAAAAAAAACAAAAAAATTGGATCACCGCAACTGTAAATTGTTTTGTGTTATTATTAAAATAAATTTGTAATTCAAATAATTCAGTGTGTAAAGTAAAAAACAACCCATTTATTTTATGTCTATAATCACTATACAGTTACTTGTACCGCCTAATATTGAAAGATGAGGCCAAGGGAAGAAAATACCGAAGGCAATTAAAAATCTATATTGTTACAATTTAGATGAAATGCCTAAGTTTATTTTAACACCATTGCTTTTTAATTGTCATCGGTATTTTCGTTGTATTCGTCATCGTAAGTCGTTTGACATACTTCTAGTTGGCTTGGTCAAGTAGTAATATGTCCCAACATTTATAGGCCCTACCACAGAATAAGTACTAGTACTTCGTACAGAAGTATGACTTAGCAATTGTATTCAAAGAAATGTCTACTCAATGTCGTCAACAATATGGCGTAATTTAGTTCGCCTCAGAGTCAAGCTCATTTTCGTGTAGACACCTACAAAAATCCATTGCAAGATAATTTCATACTTATTGCTCTGGAATATGATTCATAATACACTAAACCTATTCAGTGACGTAATATCACGCGACGCGATAGGGTTGACTGCTACGAGAAGCTTCTAACGCCATCTAGCGCCTCTTTCTAGTACTTTATTCATTCTCGTCCAGCCAGCAACGTAGCCGCGCGGCCGCCGGTGAATAAAACGCGCGAGCGTGTCGCTGGCCGGTAGCGACACGCAACTTGTTTTAGCCCCTAAATAGGGGCGCCGCGCGTAGGTACGTTTTTGCTACCTACGCGGGGAGATACACAGGCCTGGCCCTACGACTTCGCTTGAATACAATAGTGGAAGAAACTCGGTCACTCTTGTCATAGCCTCTTCTAAAAATATAGTTTATATTATACAGAAATTGTACTGGAGCAAGCTGGTTACTAAATCGTCTACTTTATAATATTTTTTTGAAGAATTTATAGAAGAATTACGGTCAGAGTAACATTTGAAAAATAGGTATTTAAATATAGTGTTGCTGTCTCAATGCAATCTCTGGCGGTCGCCCAAGCAAAAAAAAGACAAATGCAGCTCAGATCGATAAATCGCTTTATAAAATTGATTAAAACCATTTTGAAGTCCCGTATTCCTCGTCCAAAACTTGACTCATGATATTAATTTTTTTTTTCAAAAATAATTAAAAAAATGGACTACACGTTTTATTTTAATTCGCGTTCATATTTCGAGGACCATATGAAAGTTAAGGTTTGGAAATATAAACAATGTGTTTTTTTATATTACGGAATGCTAGTTGTAAATGACAATAAGTAAATTGATGCCTGAAAACATCCAGGCATTAAATTGGAACAACTAACCTGCCCTTTATAAAACTTGGACTCCGTCACATGATGTATTGTCACTTCGTTGTTCAGCTTCGATCCAACCCGCAGTCTCTGAAAGTATGGCAACGAGTCCCCGTTGGCAATGTGACCAGCCATCTCATCATACTTGCCAGCGTTGCCACCAATATCACACTTATCATTGAACAGTGCACTGCGAAACACATTTCTGTCTTCCTGTCCAAACGGAGTGTATAGTCCGGTGAAATCATTCCGTTCCTCTTCACGTTTCAACGGGGTCCCAATTGGTTCTGGCCGTTGAATCGGATTGGCAAATAATGATGAGTCGTTGGAATCGAATGAACGGTTTGACTCATTTGGTCTGGTGCCTATTGGGTTCGGTGACACCACTGGCTTCGGACTGGCATTGTCTACGTAGTACTCCGGGGAAAGAAAGCTTCGTTGCTGATTGTCATCGTTTGTCTTGAACAGCGAATAACCTTCATCGTTCTTTTGAGTGAACGAGGCCAGATTCATGATTCTATTTTGAAACTCATCTTGCTTCGGAGAAGTCCGCTGCTCCATGTACTGATTCGGTACACTTTGGACTGGGTTATATACGTTTGGATTCACATAATTGTATTGCTGATTGTACATGGGATTCATTTGAGGAGTCTGCGCTCGAATTCCCATTAAACTCTGTTGATGCATCATCGACATGAGTGGATTTCTGATAGTATACATTCCGTTGGACGTAGGAGTAATGGTGGCTTGGCAGGGCGCCGGTGGCATGGGTATGGGGTCTGGGATTCGGATCTGCTCCGCTTTCTTCTGCACTGGGGTGGTGGATATCTGAACAGGGGGCAAATTCGGGTGGAACATGGGGTTGCGAAGTGTGACCATCTTGGCGTCTTGCTTGGCATCCTCAGTGGCTGCTTTCTTGGCCTTCTTCTTGGCTTTCTTTGATTTGCCGGTAGGTGGCGCCGGCGGGTCGGGCACGACGATCGGTTTGGGTGGTGGTTCTGTGGGTTATAAAAATAATAATAATGAATTGATAAAAAAATTGAGCAAACAGAAAGTAAAACAATAGTCCAATCAGTATTGTTTGACTTTTTGCTTACTTTTTAACCCCCGACGCAAAAACGACGGGGCGTTCAAAGTTTGACTCCCGACGCAAAAACATTGCTGATTGCAGCAGTCATGGATTCCTAGATAATTGAGTCACATCCACATCATACATACTAACAAAAACCGGGCAAGTGCGAGTCGGACTCGCGCACTAAGGATTCCACACAAACAAAGGTTTTTTCTACGATGTAATCACAAATTCGCAGTTTCGGTTTACTTGTACTCAGACCTTCCTTCTTGCCAAATTTCATGGTTCTAGGTCCATGGGAAGTACCCCATAAGTTTTGATTCCCCTGAAAAATGTTAGAAAATAGGGCAAGATGGCCGTATCTTTTGATTGCGTTGATTTAAAAGTTTGTACAACTTCAAGGGACCATAGACATAAGTATTTGATGTTAATTTTAAATTTATACCGCCACGTGTTCCTGAGAAAAAGGTTCTTGACAGACAGACGGACAGACGGACAACAAAGTGATCCTATGAGGGTTCCTTTTTTTCCTTTTGAAGTACGGAACCCTAAAAGAAATACATTAGAACTTAGCATTACATACAACGACGTATGTACGTGTGTTATTACAATGGCCGACTTGAAAATAGTAGATTGTTATACAAGGGTCGAAAGTGACCATTCCACTTGAGAAGTTTCTGGCCAATAGCTCGAGAGTGGAGTAGGTGCTTTCAACCGAGTTAAACATACTATTTTTCATTTCGACTGTGAGGAAAGAATAGTGCATTGCTTTTTTTATGTGGTGCAATCGAAGGTGCTTTCCATTTCATATCCGCGAAGCGCCCGACCGGTACATTTTGGCGTTTCACTTGGTCCGCGAGCGGCGCCAGTGTTTAGCGTTGCCGCTCGATAGTTTTTCGATATCGATAGTTGAAGCACAAGCAATAGTATCGATAGAATATAGATAGTATCGATAGACTATCGATAGTATCGATAGACTATCGATAGTATCGATAGACTATCGATAGTTGAGGCAAAAGCAATAGTATTGATAGACTATCGATAGACAATCGTTAGTTCAGGCAAAAGCAAAAGTATCGATAAAATATCGATAGTATCGATAGACTATCGATCGTTTAAACAAAAGGAATAGAATCGATAGTGTCGATTGACTATCCATAGTTGCTGCAAAAGCAATAGTATCGATAAAATATCGATATTATCTATCTATAGACTATCTATCTATAGAAAATCAACATTATCGATAGACTATCGATAGTTGAGGCAAAAGCAATAGTATCGATAAAATATCGGTAGACTATCGGTAGCCTAGGCAAAAGCAATAGTATCGATAGTATCGATAGTAATGATAGTGTCGATAGTCCGTTAATATAAATACTATCGACACATAGCAATACTATCGATAGTATCAAAGTTCAATATTAAAATCACTATCGATAGCTGAAACAGCTCTGAGTATTGCAATGACTATCGATACTCTCGATACTGACCTTTTTATTCAATAGTAGAAGTATACGGTAGGAGGGAAAAGCAATTTCCCACCCGGCTATTCACACATTAATGTTCAACTTTCCGAACAAGTGAGATGAAAAAAAACATACAATTGGTCCAATTTATTGTTATTACCAAAAATCTACATTAAAAAAATTCAGTTGTTCGTCATAATGCCACGTACGTGTGGATCCGCTATAGTCCAAAGCCGTGAAATTAACCTTTTAATAAAAAAATGTCAGGGTGCGTTGCACTTGCCGTCAGCGACGACCTCACGCCCACTTTAGCGCCGCTCGCGGACCAAGTCAAACGACAAAATATATCGGTCGGTCGCACGTCGCGGATATCAAATGGAACGCGACTTAGATTGCACCAAAAAAAGAAATGCACAATTTTCTTCCTACAGTCTATTGGCACGCTTCCTTCGTTCGAGCACCAGAAACTTTTCAGATGAAATGGGTCGTTTCCTTTCCTTGTATAACAATCTACTATTGCTAATTTGTTAAAGAAACTGACACATCCATACTAATATTATAAATGCGAAATTGTATCTGTCTGTCTGTCAGTCTGTCTGTAACCACTTGACGCTTAAACCACTGAACCGATTGAGATGAAATTTGGTATGGAGACAGTTGAGAGACCCTGGAAAGGACATCAAATATTAAGGGGGTAAATTGGGGGTTGAAAGTTTATATGGAAAATCCAACTCTTGCAGGCGAAGTCACGGGGGACCACTAGTTTTCCTATAAAACACAAATAAATGTAGAAAGCGTGTAGTTACCGGGGTGGTGGTGCGCGAACATCATGGCGGCGGGGTCGGCGTGGATGACGGGCGCCGGACGCGCCACCGGCGTCGGCGCCGCCGCCAGCGCGCCGCACTTCCACAGGGGCTGTGGGGGGGGAATGTCACTGTCATATTTATAACATCAAGGTCGAGGGATTTAGGCTCGCCCGATACGGAGACATCTTTATCCCCGAGGAGAATACTCTGCTTTTCACACTTCCTACGAGGCAATAAAAAAATGTACTACAAAAAACTTGTTTTATCTATATACCCTATGACTTTACTGGCATACTAAATTATTATTATTAACAATACCGGCGGCTTTACATCTAATGGACTCCTCTGTTAAATAAATTTCGTCACTCGACAGTTTTACGAAAACATTGTTTGTAATTTCTTAAAATACATAGATTTTTTGTCTTTATTTATTAATTTTTTTAGAAGCGCGCGCATTTTTTTTCATTCTTTTCGTGCTAAAATTCTTCGCTGCTAGGTTCAATTTCAAATATGTTCTCTTTGATGCGAACGGGCTAGTGTGATCATGTCTACGAACTCTTATTCGAAATTCACTTTGCCTCCCTAGGGGCGTAATGAAATTTCATACAACATTACGTCTCATGGGATGCAATGACTCACTTTAAGTCAGGTTTGCATGACGTGTAATTGAACATTGCCGAGTAGGTAGTGTGAAATAGTAGATTGATAAACAAGGGACGAAAGTGACCATTCCACTCGAGAAGTTTCTAGCGCTCGAACGAAGTGAGAGCGCCAATAGCTCGAGAGTGGGATGGGTGCTTTCACCCGAGTTAAACATACTATTTTTCATTTCGACTGTGAGGAAATCGAGGGTATCGATAGACTATCGATAGTTGAGGCAAAGGCAATAGTATCGATAAAATATCGATAGTATCGATAGACTATCGATAGTTTAGGCAAAAGCAATGGTATCGATAAAATATCGATAGCATCGATAAGACTATCGATAGTTGGGGCAAAGGCAATAGTATCAATAAAATATCGATAGTATCGATAGTTAAGGCAAAGGCAATAGTATCGATAAAATATCGATAGTTTAGGCAAAAGCAATAGTATCGATAAAATATCGATAGTTTCAATAGACTATCGATAGTCTAGGCAAAAGCAATAGTATCAATAGAATATCGATAGTCTACCGATAGTAATGATAGTATCGATAGTTATGATAGTATCGATAGCTCCGTTAATATAAATACTATCGACACATAGCAATACTATCGATAGTATCAAAGTTCAATACTAAAATCACTATCGATGGCTGATACAGCTCTGAATATTGCAATAACTATCGATACTCTCGATAGTGGCCTTTTATTCAATAGTAGGAGTGGAGTATAAAGTAGGAGGGAAAACCTATTACCCATTCGGCTATCTACCCACGAAAGTTCAACTTTCCGAACAGGTGAGATGAAAAATATATTGTACGACTCACAACTTAATGCTCTAATTTGAATGGCAAGTTAATTGCTGGGTTGACGCGTTCCGCCGCGGTAACGGCATAGACAGTAAAAGTGGAATTCACATAATGGCAGTACGGGTATCGCCGTTTTCACGAAAATAAATCTAAAAATCACTACGGCAACAACCGTCGAATTAACATTAGAGTTTCATAGAGAGCAGTCCTACTGTCATTCTGTACAGGAGACTTGCGTTCCTAGTGTCAAAAACACGTGTACACTTAGACCTTTTTAGTATCTTACATACACATGAGGAGCAGTACGGTGAAGCCGTTGTGTATGTATGAAGGTTACTTGGGCACGTGATTCAGTGCTTGTGTACGTGTACGGATACTGCCGTCTCACCGAATTATGAGAGTGAAGGAACAGACAGTGCACCTGTGTATTGCGCACACACTTGTGCACTATAATATGTCCTGCGCAGTTGGCTAATCTCTGTTGAGATAGGCCGCCGTAGTCGAAATCGGCTAGGAGGACATTATTACGTGTACGGAACATTTGTATGAAAATTTTTGTGTCATAATGGAGTGGAATACCGCGTCGGAACGTGTTAACCAATTTGTTTGCAAGTTTTGCTCGAAAGGGCGAATGCTTCCGAGGGTGCAGGATAGACCGAGATAGACTATAACTCTTGCATTGCACGCCACAAAAGTAACAACAATTCAATTTACAGAGGAACACGTACAAAGGAAATCATCCAGGTTTCTAAGGAACTTTGGCCAACTCTTGTACATTTATTTACTTTTTTGGCTAGATTTACATTTTAATTATACACTAAACTAGAACCTCAGTACACTGTCATTGTATACTGTGGTTCTATACTAATTACAAATCTTCACATATAGGTTATCAGGTTGAACTGGGGTAACTGAAAATAATATAATCTGATCGTAAAACGTGCGTCTACTGCGCGTATACACGTAGGTAACAGACGCACTGTAGTCGCTCGTGGCTTCTGCGTCTTGATCAGATCAATAAAATTGAAAAAGGCCAACGGTAGAGACATTTTAAAAAAACCGTAAAAATAATCGAATCCATTTACTATAGATTCCTCTATTGCTCCCCCGCAACTTTGTACGCGCGTTTGTATCGCGTGTTATGCTTGTTTGAATCTATACGAACGCATCTACGGCGCAGTGGACGGTCGTCTTTGATGGTAATTTCAACTTGATACCCTAACGCGATCATTAGAAAGTATGCTCTGACTTACAACAAAGTGACCCTAAAAATACAAATAATGAAATAAAATAAAACTTACCACAGATTTGATGGACGGCGGTTCCTTCTTCTCAGCCGGTTGTACCCTTGTCAGCGTGATACCGGGCGGTAGTCTTAAATCCGCAACCTGAAACAAGAAATAGTTCATTCAATTCATTCATTCATTATCATTCAAGCAATCATACACAATCTAACACCCAAAATATTGATGTTGTCGAACGTACCTATATGCAAAATAAAAACCTAGAATAAATTGTTCTGGACTGTAATTCTTTGATTCAAATTTGAAAACTCATGAAGAAGTAAGCATATTTCGGTTGAAATAATAAAATGTGAAAATATCAGTCGGTTTATCTGTGTGTTGGCTTCAACTTCATGTAATTTAAAGTCTTCCAAAGGTGTGCCAACTTAAATTCGTTGCCAGTTGAAGTGTTCCCTAAACAATCATCATCATGATCCTAGCGTTATCCCGGTTGTGCTCTCTCACGCGAGAGCCCAGGGTCCGCTGACCATGATCCAGGATGTGGCAAATCAGGTAATTAGAGTGGAGCGACTGCCATCTGACTTCTGTGACGCTGTTAGAGGAACCTGACCAGTTTTGGATCATGGTTACACATTCAGTCGCCTGAATGTGCAGGTTTCCTCACGATGTTTTCCCTCATCGCATCAAGAGCATCGGTTAGTGAAACAACTAATGTACATAACTCAGAAATAGTCATTGGTACATGGCGGCATGTGGGATCGAACCGTTGCCTCCTGCATGAGAGGCAACCCGTTAGCCACTGCGCCACCGACGCTCCGGTTAGTTAAACACTATGACCTGAATAATATCAAGTAAAGAGTGAATAGACTTTTCCCAGAGTCCCTCCAAATTTAAAAGTCTTATTATAGACGCTCTGCGTAGTGTCGCAATTGAATAATAATAAATAAATACAGTACATATAATACACCTTTACATATATAATAATAGTATGTATGGAATAGTCTTGATATTGAAGCTAAAAATAATAATATTCACATTATATCACAAAGCAGTTGCATTCCACTTCGCACTTAACACGTAGTAAAATATATATGCCTATAAGTGGATTACGTGGTTGGATGTGTTACCATTTATAGTATATAGGTTAATATTAAGTTAATAAATGTAACACATTTGTTTGTGATCCCTAAAAATAAAAATAAAATAGGCTGTTACTAGTCAATCATGACCTATCCTCGGCCGCATTGATTGCCATCAGATGAGATGGCGGTCAAATGTCTTCATATTAAAAGGTGGCACCCCGTGATTCCGAGATAAGAAACGACACAACATAATACCAACGACGATATGATGACAACATAATAATAACAATAAAATAATAATAAATCAAACCTGAACTCCACAGCTGAGCTGCTCCATGATACTGCAGGACGCAGGCTTCTCAGCGTCAACGTTGTTGCACTGGTTCTGAAACACGACCAGTACAAACTTACTATTGTTAACAATGATAGTGCATTTAAGAAGAGGTAGATGGGCCATTAGCGCGCGGAAATTGATTGCCTCAAATTGATCAATTTGCTCAATTTTGCATTCAAATATGACATTTGACACGCAAAAGAACGTGTGCTCGGAACATAAAATTTGAATCATCGCGCAGTACGAGATGACAGATCTACCTCTTTTTAAATACACTATCAGGGATTGTTAAGCGGAAATTAATAAAATTAAAAAAGCTATAGTTAATGTGAAATGGATATTATAACATAGAATATTTTTTAGTTTTTACCCTTTGGGAACAGAACCCTAAAATATAAACGAGACGGTCATACAGTCATCATCCTCCTAGCGTTAACCCGGTTGTGCTCTCGCACTCGAGGGCCCAGGGTCCGCTGACCATGATCTAGGATGTGGCAGATCAGGAGGTGACCGTGTTAACAGGGGAACCTGACTATAGTACGTGCCAGATAAACGTGCATAAAAGGTCATTCACCCTGACCGCTAAAACCTTGTGATACGTATCATTTGTCTTACTAACAGCGATTATTACGACTTTTGATCGATTTCTCGTCTCGTCTCGTCTCGGCCTCGTCGAAAAACGAGACCACGTCAAAACACACAAAAAAATTGTGGTGTTACATGCCAGTTTTTGGGTTCAAGGTCGACCCGTATCGAGGTTCATTAGTTAGACAGATTCGTGTCGCTATGGCTTATAGTTAAGGGAGCCGCGCTTCGCAAACTGGCGTGCAGTGGTACACGGGTGACGGTCTGCAGGGGTGACGGGTCAATGACTTTTTATGCACCGTTAAATGGCACGGACTATAGTTTGGATCATGGTTATGCCTAGGCCGCACTTATCGCGATAAACATTCGGGCGATAAACTTCGTCTTCGGTCTACGGCGATTCTTCGCGGCCACATAATGCGCGTAATGTTTGCATATATAATCCGGACAAAACACCACGAACGCCGCGGTTGCTCTGTATTCTATGGCAGCAAATAATTATTTTTTACATTTATGTGAAAGTTTCCTGTGGGTTCTATAAAATAGGCTCAGCCTCGTAATTTATTATTTGGAATTTAATTTTGTGAATTTTGGAATTAAAAATAAATTCCAAAATTCACAAAATTAAATTCCAAAACACAAGTCACATTTAACACGTCCGCTATTCACGATGGGTGCGGGCCGACTGAAGTGTGGCCGCGCAAGCGAAATTTATCGCAATAAAATCCTTTAATGGGCGCGACTTTACCAACAGCGGCGCGATGAGCCCAAAGCTTCGCCCGAAGTACCGAAGCTTTCGCGAATATTTGGTTACAAATATCGCGATAAGCCGAATATTCGCGTTAGGCATTACAGTCATACAGTGCATACCTTTTTATTGACAAGCTCGATGGTAGTGTCCGGGGTAATGTTGACAGTTTTCGGCTGTTCTTTCTTCTTTTCCTTCTTTTTGCTGCTTTGCTCCTGCTGCGGTTGTTGCTTGGCCTGCTTAGCGGTCTGTGCTGGTGCTGCAGAAAATACTTAGGTTACTTTTAATTATAATGTCCTCCTAGCCAAATTTCGACTACAGCGGCCAATCTCAACAGAGATTAGCCGACTGCGCGGGACATATTATAGTGCACAAGTGTATGCGCAATACACAGGAGCACTCTCTGTTCCTTCACTCTTATAATTCGGTGAGACGGCAGTCCGACATGGCCGTAGAGAGGTCATTTTACTATTACCAAAGCTTGAAAATTAATGATAACAAATTTCTAATATTCTAGGATCATACTTCAATATGAATTAATAACAACTTATATTAATAACCGAATTTCAAAATTCTACAAAATAAATCTTTTTCCTAGAATATAGAACTTATTAAATGTTTAAACAGTTGCGTCAAACACTCACCATTCTTCTCCTGTTTATTCTCCTTCCCTTTCTTCTCGGGTTTCTCCGGTTGTTTCTCTTTCTTACTCTTCTTATCTTCTTTCTTCTGTTCAACTTTTTTCGCTTCGGTTTTCTTTTCGGCCTTTTTGGGTTCAGTCTTGGCTGGCTCCACCTTTTTTGCTTCCTTTTTGGATTTCTGCTCTTGTTGCTGTCTCTTTCTCTCTTCTTCTTCAGCCTGAAAATTGAATTTTTACAATGGCACGTTTAAGGGATAGCGTGTTAGGTAGCTAACGATAGCTGTAATGACGTCACTACCGCGGTCATCTTGCGCTCACGGTGATTTCCCACTCCTGCGTTGGCACCGTGAGAGACCTGTCAAATTTGACGTTTAGTTCCCTTTTGTGTCAGAGAAGAAATTAAAAATTTTACTAAGATATTAGTGATTCAGAGGCTCATGTAGATGGTTTTGCTGCTATAATGCGCAAACGATGCGCTTCACACCTTAGACGCATGCGCGACAGCCCCAACAGTATCCTGCGCGCGTTGGCAGACCGGTGGGACTCGCCTATGCTAGCTCGATTGATACGGCTACACGCTGTCATGTAGTAGACATCTTGCTGGCGGCGAGGGGTGCTACATCTGTTGTGCGTGTTTGTTGTTTGTCTTTCTGGTGTATTTTGTGTCGTACTGTATATTATTAACTTTAGTTTTAAGGTCAATTTGTAACTAACCCAACTATATGGATCCAGTTGTCCGCAATAAACATTATTTAATTTAATTATTACAGACGCAACTACGGGCGGAGACATTTCACAAAATTTAAGTATGTTTTTAGGTTATTCTCGAAGTAAAACAAATCGCTCCGTCGCGATGCGATAAGTGACCGTTCCAAAATGAAATCGCATCAACAGCGTTGTCAGCACGCTAATCAAAACGGAACGTCAGTAAGTATGGATTATTATATACTACTCAAAACAAAATAAGGGCCACGAGGTATTTTGTCTGTACCATTAAAATAATAATACCAATATATATTTTTTTGTCTCCATAACGAAAACTAATGTTGTTTTTAACGTGTAGACCAATAAATTTATTCCAATAATAATGATTAAAAAGTTTATTTGCTTTTGAAAGAAAAAACTAATTTAAGGTTAAAAATAAAAAGAATGTAAAGTTACTGAAAACAAAAGAAAATACTCCATGCTCATCTTTTAGTAACGGGTATGCCCCCCTCGTTTCGCTACGCACTCCTGAAGCCTGGAGTGCATGCTCTCAATCAAATGCCTGACATTTTCCATTGGAATCTCTTCCGAGGCCCATTAAACAGCGTTGATGAGTTGCTGTTGGTTGTGGATTTCCTGATCACCGTCTCTAACTCTTCGTTTCAACTGATCCCACATGTGCTCTATTGGATTTAAGTCCGGACTGTTCGCCGGCCACGGCGAGACTTGAATTTGAGAGGCTTCCAGTACAAACCGAGTCGCTTGAGCCGTGTGTGCACGAGCATTGTCTTGCATCATGATGAATCCAGGACCCGCTCGCTGGGCAAATGGGATGACATGTGGTCTGACAACTTCCTCAATATGCCGCTGAGCAGTAACAGTACCCTCATTTAAAATAGCGAGCTCAGTTTTGCCGTGTAAGATTATCCCGCCCCAAATCATTACATTTGGACCACCAAAACGATCAACTTCATGGATGCAGGCTTCTGAAAATCTCTCGCCGCGTCTTCTCCATACTCTAATACGCCGATCTTCGTTAAAAAAATATTTTTTTGAATTTTAAATCAAATTTTATTTAAAATTGTTGCCAGCATTTGATGAATACTACAATATTAAAAAGTTTAGGTATCAAAGAGTTTGTATACTCAACATTTTACTACTTTCAATATGAATAATAATTTACACCAAAATGAAAAAATACCTCGTGGCCCCTATTTTGTTTTGACAAGTATATATATGTACTAGTTCCCCGCGACTTCGCCCGCAAGAGTTGGATTTTCCATATAAACTTTCATCCCCCATTTCACCCCCTTAATATTTTTATATCGCGACAAAACGTAGCCTATGTCCTTTCCAGGGTCTTGAACTGTCTCCTTACCAAATTTCATCTCAGTTAAAGCGTCAAGAGGTAACACACAGACAGACAGACAGACAGACACACTTTTGCAT
This sequence comes from Pyrausta nigrata, assembly GCA_949316185.1. NCBI lineage: Eukaryota > Metazoa > Arthropoda > Insecta > Lepidoptera > Crambidae > Pyrausta > Pyrausta nigrata. Next base: position 4,147,338 of record OX438964.1, on the reverse strand, counting down.
TTATAATATTAGTATGGATGTTTATGTAAGTTTAATACATTAAAGTATGTATGTAGGTGTAAAATACATTGTTTGCCTTATGATAGTTCAATTAGTATGTTGTTCTTTTTACGCCGCCACGACTATTTCTGCCTCACCCACTGGTTGACTGGTTAAGAATGCCTTAAGACATTAAGTCCGCCATTTGTACAACTCTGTTTGTGCAATAAACAATAAATAAAATAAATAAATAAACGTCTTATGGCGCTCACAGTGCCAACGTACTATTGGCGCAATAAGGATTGAAGCCCTACATACAATGTATAAGTTTAAATAAGAAACAAAAAAATAGCACACAGGTAGGATTTGACCCACGTCCTTTGGCTAACCGGGCCAACGCTCTTACCAACGGAGCTACTGTGCAGTCTATCCAGTCGTGTGAAATTCTTGGTCTCTTTTGAATACGTCATTGCGTGACGTCAGCGACATCTACCCGAGCTGTATTGCAACAGCAGTGGGCCAAGTAGTTATTCTTTACAGAATAAATTCAACTTGAATGATGACGCTTTGGCTATACAGAGACCAAGAATTTCACACGGCTAAATAGACTGCACAGTAGCTCAGTTGGTAAGAGCGTTGGCCCGGTAAGCCAAAGGACGTGAGTTCAAATCCTACCTGTGTCAGGCCTGTGTAACTCCCCGCGTAGGTATCGAAAAATTACCTACGCGCGGCGACCCCTTGGAAGCGGCTAATAAAGTTTGGGTGTCGTGAGCGAGCAACGAGACGCCCGCGCGTTTTATTCACCGGCGGCGCACGGCACTATGTGTGATTACGTTGCTGGCTGGACGAGCATGAATAAAGTGCCAGAAAGGTGCGCTAGATGGCGTAAGTAGCTTCTTGTAGCAGTCAACCATATCGCGTCGCATGATAGTACGCCACTGAATAGGTTTAGTGTATTATGATTCATATTCCAGAGTTATATGAATGAATTTATCTTGCAATGGATTTCTGTAGGTGTCTAAACGAGAAAATGCTTGACTCTGAGGAGAACTAACTTACACCATATCGTTGACGACATTGAGTAGATATTTCTTCAAATTTTATTTTAAAGTCAAACTTCTGTACGGAGTACTAGTACTTATTCTGTGCCTGTGTGCGAATTTTTAGTTTCTTATTTAAACTTATATAAATAAGAAAGAACACTGTGAATGTTAAATAATATTAATAAAAAATAAATAATAAATTGTTCCAACAATCACATTAATTACCTAGCCCCAAACTAGGCGTGAGCTTGTGCTATGGCGACTAGGATAACGGATAAACATACTTATATACGGTTATAAACATCCATGACTTATTAGAATAGTTATTTACGGGATTGCAACCATGTACCTTTTTATTTGAACCGAAAAAACCAACTAAGTGTAGTTTCGCAGTCGGATACTGTTAGTGTTGTGTGTCGAGAACAGACGCGAGAAAATAGTGAGTTTGCAAACAGTGGTACCGGAGGGGAACGCAATAAGACTTCGAAGGAGGGTAGACCGATATGTTTGTCCATGATCTTCAGTTATTCCGTGATCATGGCGTTTGCAACAGCGCCGAAATATCGGAAACTCGAAAATAAAAAGGTACATGGTAGCAATCCCGTAAATAACTATTCTAATGATAATGACCAAAAGTATATCTATGACTTAGGTACAAATGCTCGTGATAATCACACAAACATTGGCCCTTGCGGGATTCGAACCCGCAACCGCTGGTTTTGTAGTCCGCGGTGCGAACCACTACACCAAGACGGTCGTCTATATTAAAAACAACCCTACATATATACCTGTTGCTTAGCGAGCGCTTTTCTCTGCTTCTTTGACAGCGGGGGCGCTTCCTCAACGGGTGGCGGCTTTTGCTTCGCTTCGGCCGCTCGCTTCGCTTCTTGCTTCGCTTGAGAGGATTCCTTTTGCTTTTTCTAAAAATCGTATAAGTGTAAATGAATACTAAGTAACTATCAAGTAACTATTTATGATGCTGGGGCTTATTTGAAATAAACTAGGACTTTTATTTTTATTTATTGTAGGGACACAAACGGTAATGTACAAAAGTGGTTTACAGGCAGAATATTCTATAGGTACTATAGTACACACCAACAACATGTTCCACAGATGTATAAGAAGCGTAAGGCTACTGCCACAGTTATTAAATAAGTTACGTGTACATTTAATGATCAGGCTCTCTTAAAATAGATTAAACAAAAAAAAAAAATTTTACTGTTCATCTATAGTTTGTTAGTAACAATTTAATAATTAAAAATTTAAAAAACCCCCGACACAAAATAATAGATGCACATAAAACAAGGATTTATAACTATGGAAGTATAGCTAGATACAATATAGTTGGTTTAAATAAAATCCCTATAAAAAGCAAAAAATAAAACTGAAATTTTGACCCTACGTAAGTACGTAGGTATACAATTTTTAATACTAATGTTGTCGCGTCGGAGAACCGCACTAATAAAACCTACCGTAGGTAAATACCTACCGTATTTACCTACATTTTCATTCACTGAAAAACCTGTAGTGACTAAGTGACTATGAAGTAGATAATGGTATAATTTCGTGTGCGAGTTCGCACTCAGCCTGTTTTTTAAAAAAAAAAACCTTGTCCGGGCTTTAAAACTTTGAAAGTGATGCCTCTGTTCTTAGGTAAATAGGTAGATATATATCGGAAAATATGATTTTAAGAAACTTGTTTCCTGTCGTATATAAAGTATGAGCCTTATTCTTAATTTATAGAAATTAGAAAACAATAAACGCATTTAATAAAAATACTTACTGTATTTAGATTTCAATGTAATTTCTCTGTGCTTGGCTTTTAAATTCATGTTTTTATAATTTAAGCAATTTATTTGCAAGTTATTACGAGGGTCAAACTGAAAGTTCTTAGAAAATCAAAAACTGATTACATTAGCCAGTTATTAGTTTTATTATATCTTTTCAAAATATTGTCCATTGACGTCAATACACCGCTGCATGCGATGGAACCACTGGGAAAAGCACTTTGCCCACTCGTCCTTAGGGGTCTCTTCAATGGCATCGCGATACGCAGCCACCGCTTCTTCAGCATTCATAAACCGCTTTCCTTTAAGTTTTTCTTTAATTTTTGGAAATAAATAAAAATCACAAGGCGCGAGGTCGGGGCTATACGGCGGGTGACCCAGTAATTCAACGTTTGATGTCGCCAAATAGTCGATCGTTCGCTTGGCGGTGTGCGACGAGGCGTTGTCGTGGTGAAGGAGGATCCTACTGCGAGGTCGTTTCTCTCGAACTTTTTCCAAGACCAGTGGCAAACAATTGGTAGTGTACCATTCTGCAGAAACTGTTTTTTGATCCTCTAACACAATTGTTGCGAAATGACCTATCCTTCCAAAGAACGAGGCCACCATTTTTTTTCCCGCACTTCGATCTCTTTTCACTTTAGTTGGCAACTCCTCGAAAGGAAACACCCACTGAGCAGATTGTCTTTTGGTTTCAGGATCATAACAGTAAATCCAGCTTTCGTCACCTGTTAGTATGTCGAACACAGCATTTGAGTCACCTCCGTTAAATCTTTCAATCATTTTACGGCACCAATCCACACGATGGAGTTTTTGAGCCTTAGTCAAATTATGAGGTATCCACCGGGCGCAAAGCTTCCTGACCGCTAAATGTTCGTGGAGGATTTTGTGCACTTGACTCATACCGATGCCTAAGCTTGTCCGAATCTGCTGATAGGTCACTCTTTTGTCAGTCTCTATCATACGCCGCACAACACAGATGTTATTTTCAGTCGTCGCCGTAGAAGGCCGTCCCTCACGTACATCATTAGTGAGATTAGTGCGACCACGTTTAAACTCATTAAACCAGTTGTAAACAGTCGCACGAGATGGGGCTTCATCGTGAAAGGCCAATCGTAGTCTATCATAACTTTCTTGTTGACTTAAATGACATCGAAAGTCATAAAAAATCATTGCACGAAAATTTTCTCGTGTTAAATTCATTTTGACGTGACACAGACAATTTTTAATTTGCCGCCAAGTCGTAAAACAAATGACAAATGAATGAAATATATACTCAGTAATATTGGCAAAGAGTTCTATTTTCAAATTTTAGAATATTTTTTTTATTATATTGTTTATAAGTGGCCAGTTCTAAGAACTTTCAGTTTGACCCTCGTATGGAAGTTAATTTGTTTTACAAACAAAAGTTTATTTTTTATTATGTACTAGCTGACCCGACAGACTTTGTCCTGTTATTTAGTTTTTTTTTAAATCCTCTTTGACGATATCTGTCAATTCTATGTCGAACGCACTGACCTCTATAGTACAAGCACGCTGGATTAAACATTCTCTAAGAAATACCACATAATTTTGTGCCAAATCAAAGCGTCCCCACCGAGTGTACAGGAAACTAAGATAGAGTAACTACCATATGTTTATGTCAAATTAGTTCCGTGGATGGTCACCACACGCTCACTATAGCCGTCAGCGCCAAAATTGCAATAATTAAATGACTTCATTGTTAGGTTGACAGTATGCAGTCCAGTGTATTTGTATTATAGAGGTCAGTGGTCGAACGTCATATGGTTACATTCAAAATGTTTTGACGTCCAAAGCGCTAAGGTTTGATTAGAAATATTTTTATATGGTGGTTAAGTATTCCTGAATTTAATAATTTTCCGCGAAATTTTCTTATTTTTTTCTTTCATAAGAACCTTCTTCTGACAATAACAAACAACAAAAAAAGAATTAGTGAAATCGGTCCAGCCGTTCACGCGTGATGGCGTGACCAAGGGAAATAGGGATAGATTGATAACAATTTTGATGATTCATACTTTAAATGGTTAATTTGATGACTAACTTAAATTTCTTAGTAACAAGAATTAGATATTATATTTAGGATATTGCACATTAGTGGAAAGTTTAACCTTAGGTGTAATAAAATATTGTTCCCATTAAATTAAACAATAACATCGACTATCGATACTAATTTCTTATTGACCATCACTAATACGGTGTTTGACATTCAGTCGGTTCATTCGGAATCTTTCGGATTTGGCGGAATTTTTCTAGAACAAAATTAATGCCATTTCCCCTCTAGTGGGATATGTCCTCGATGCTAAGAACACTCCCGACTAATTAATCATTTAAACAAAAAAAACTGAATCAAAATCGGTTCATCCGTTCGGGAGCTACGATGCCACAGACACACACACACAGACACGTCAAACTTATAACACCCGTCGTTTTTGCGTCGGGGGTTAAAAATAAGAACTCACTTTCTAGAGAAACTGACGACGTCGTAGACTAGCACGACATTCGTTACAAACTGACGACGTCGTAGACTAGCACGACATTCGTTACAAACTGACGACGTCGTAGACTAGCACGACATTCGTTACAAACTGACGACGTCGTAGACTAGCACGACATTCGTTACAAACTGACGACGTCGTAGACTAGCACGATATTCGTTACAAACTGACGACGTCGTAGACTAGCACGACATTCGTTACAAACTGACGACGTCGTAGACTAGCACGACATTCGTTACAAACTGACGACGTCGTAGACTAGCACGACATTCGTTACAAACTGACGACGTCGTAGACTAGCACGACATTCGTTACAAACTGACGACGTCGTAGACTAGCACGATATTCGTTACAAACTGACGACGTCGTAGACTAGCACGACATTCGTTACAAACTGACGACGTCGTAGACTAGCACGACATTCGTTACAAACTGACGACGTCGTAGACTAGCACGACATTCGTTACAAACTGACGACGTCGTAGACTAGCACGACATTCGTTACAAACTGACGACGTCGTAGACTAGCACGACATTCGTTACAAACTGACGACGTCGTAGACTAGCACGACATTCGTTACAAACTGACGACGTCGTAGACTAGCACGACATTCGTTACAAACTGACGACGTCGTAGACTAGCACGACATTCGTTACAAACTGACGACGTCGTAGACTAGCACGACATTCGTTACAAACTGACGACGTCGTAGACTAGCACGACATTCGTTACAAACTGACGACGTCGTAGACTAGCACGACATTCGTTACAAACTGACGACGTCGTAGACTAGCACGACATTCGTTACAAACTGACGACGTCGTAGACTAGCACGACATTCGTTACAAACTGACGACGTCGTAGACTAGCACGACATTCGTTACAAACTGACGACGTCGTAGACTAGCACGACATTCGTTACAAACTGACGACGTCGTAGACTAGCACGACATTCGTTACAAACTGACGACGTCGTAGACTAGAACGACATTCGTTACAAACTGACGACGTCGTAGACTAGCACGACATTCGTTACAAACTGACGACGTCGTAGGCTAGCACGACATTCGTTACAAACTGACGACGTCGTAGACTAGCACGACATTCGTTACAAACTGACGACGTCGTAGACTAGCACGACATTCGTTACAAACTGACGACGTCGTAGACTAGCACGACATTCGTTACAAACTGACGACGTCGTAGACTAGCACGACATTCGTTACAAACTGACGACGTCGTAGACTAGCACGACATTCGTTACAAACTGACGACGTCGTAGACTAGCACGACATTCGTTACAAACTGACGACGTCGTAGACTAGCACGACATTCGTTACAAACTGACGACGTCGTAGACTAGCACGACATTCGTTACAAACTGACGACGTCGTAGACTAGCACGACATTCGTTACAAACTGACGACGTCGTAGACTAGCACGACATTCGTTACAAACTGACGACGTCGTAGACTAGCACGACATTCGTTACAAACTGACGACGTCGTAGACTAGCACGACATTCGTTACAAACTGACGACGTCGTAGACTAGCACGACATTCGTTACAAACTGACGACGTCGTAGACTAGCACGACATTCGTTACAAACTGACGACGTCGTAGACTAGCACGACATTCGTTACAAACTGACGACGTCGTAGACTAGCACGACATTCGTTACAAACTGACGACGTCGTAGACTAGCACGACATTCGTTACAAACTGACGACGTCGTAGACTAGCACGACATTCGTTACAAACTGACGACGTCGTAGACTAGCACGACATTCGTTACAAACTGACGACGTCGTAGACTAGCACGACATTCGTTACAAACTGACGACGTCGTAGACTAGCACGACATTCGTTACAAACTGACGACGTCGTAGACTAGCACGACATTCGTTACAAACTGACGACGTCGTAGACTAGCACGACATTCGTTACAAACTGACGACGTCGTAGACTAGCACGACATTCGTTACAAACTGACGACGTCGTAGACTAGCACGACATTCGTTACAAACTGACGACGTCGTAGACTAGCACGACATTCGTTACAAACTGACGACGTCGTAGACTAGCACGACATTCGTTACAAACTGACGACGTCGTAGACTAGCACGACATTCGTTACAAACTGACGACGTCGTAGACTAGCACGACATTCGTTACAAACTGACGACGTCGTAGACTAGCACGACATTCGTTACAAACTGACGACGTCGTAGACTAGCACGACATTCGTTACAAACTGACGACGTCGTAGACTAGCACGACATTCGTTACAAACTGACGACGTCGTAGACTAGCACGACATTCGTTACAAACTGACGACGTCGTAGACTAGCACGACATTCGTTACAAACTGACGACGTCGTAGACTAGCACGATATTCGTTACAAACTGACGACGTCGTAGACTAGCACGACATTCGTTACAAACTGACGACGTCGTAGACTAGCACGACATTCGTTACAAACTGACGACGTCGTAGACTAGCACGACATTCGTTACAAACTGACGACGTCGTAGACTAGCACGAAATTCGTTACAAACTGACGACGTCGTAGACTAGCACGACATTCGTTACAAACTGACGACGTCGTAGACTAGCACGACATTCGTTACAAACTGACGACGTCGTAGACTAGCACGACATTCGTTACAAACTGACGACGTCGTAGACTAGCACGACATTCGTTACAAACTGACGACGTCGTAGACTAGCACGACATTCGTTACAAACTGACGACGTCGTAGACTAGCACGACATTCGTTACAAACTGACGACGTCGTAGACTAGCACGACATTCGTTACAAACTGACGACGTCGTAGACTAGCACGATATTCGTTACAAACTGACGACGTCGTAGACTAGCACGACATTCGTTACAAACTGACGACGTCGTAGACTAGCACGACATTCGTTACAAACTGACGACGTCGTAGACTAGCACGACATTCGTTACAAACTGACGACGTCGTAGACTAGCACGATATTCGTTACAAACTGACGACGTCGTAGACTAGCACGACATTCGTTACAAACTGACGACGTCGTAGACTAGCACGATATTCGTTACAAACTGACGACGTCGTAGACTAGCACGACATTCGTTACAAACTGACGACGTCGTAGACTAGCACGATATTCGTTACAAACTGACGACGTCGTAGACTAGCACGACATTCGTTACAAACTGACGACGTCGTAGACTAGCACGATATTCGTTACAAACTGACGACGTCGTAGACTAGCACGATATTCGTTACAAACTGACGACGTCGTAGACTAGCACGACATTCGTTACAAACTGACGACGTCGTAGACTAGCACGATATTCGTTACAAACTGACGACGTCGTAGACTAGCACGACATTCGTTACAAACTGACGACGTCGTAGACTAGCACGACATTCGTTACAAACTGACGACGTCGTAGACTAGCACGATATTCGTTACAAACTGACGACGTCGTAGACTAGCACGACATTCGTTACAAACTGACGACGTCGTAGACTAGCACGACATTCGTTACAAACTGACGACGTCGTAGACTAGCACGACATTCGTTACAAACTGACGACGTCGTAGACTAGCACGACATTCGTTACAAACTGACGACGTCGTAGACTAGCACGACATTCGTTACAAACTGACGACGTCGTAGACTAGCACGACATTCGTTACAAACTGACGACGTCGTAGACTAGCACGACATTCGTTACAAACTGACGACGTCGTAGACTAGCACGACATTCGTTACAAACTGACGACGTCGTAGACTAGCACGACATTCGTTACAAACCTCAGTGGTTTACTGAATGTTCCATTATTTTAAGTCATTTTGTTAACTTTTTATTGGATGAATAAATGAAGAAAAAAAAATGTTAATTAATTCGTCCACTTACCTTCTGCGTGCCCTTGGCGATCTGGTTGATGTGCGCCAGCGCTTGTTCCCAGGTTTGCTTCCCGGCTGTGTCCTTCTGCTTTTGCTTGTTGTTCGCTTCCTCCGTCATGTTTAGCACTGGAAGAAAACATTACATATGAAACTGATTGCTTCATTTTACCTTTATTCTAGGGTTAATAATTAAAGATCATGAGTTTACAGTATACCCACGTAGTACCCACTTAATAAGGCGCGTCGTGAATCTTCGTTCACGCAGAAAGGAAAGTATGGCTCCGAAGATTAACGAAAAAGCTTAAAATTTACAGTTAACCTTAGATTTCACTAATTAAGGTCTATAGTACAATGCAGGCATTAGTTCTGTCTCACTCACGCGAGTCACGCAACTAACTACACGTGATGCGGTACGCGCTAGCATGGCGGCTGCTAATGACCAATAGCGGAACAGGAAAAAGTCGCGCAGTCATGCTAATTCGCTAGCAGTTTTTGCCCTGCTTAAAATATTCGTCTTCTGCGCTGGTAAATTTAACTAAGCTATATCAGTTGTGTATTACTCCCGAGCGTAGCGTTGGAAATAAGAACATGTCGCCACACGTTTTTTTGCAACACCCTGTGTATATTTACACTCACCGTTGTGTTGTAGCAGTGCTGCTAGCGGGGTGTCCCGCGCGTGTCCCGGTATGGACACCGTTACGGCCCCGTCTGTCCCGGAGCGACGGACACACACTATACTGCCACCGTTTGGTTCTAGAACAATGAGACAGTTCTATGTAAGTGATTACCCGACAAAAGGTGGTGAGATGTTCGAAAGTACTTCAGATTCATACTTAAATACGTTTAAATAAACATCACAGCTACAAATGCATGTGCTCATCACACAAACATTTGTCCCTGGCGGGACTTCAACCCATAACGCTTGGTTTTGTAGTCCGGAGCGCGAATCACTACACCTTTACCCGGCCCGGCGAACCTTGATCCCTATGACAGTTCATGTTAGTGATGGGTCGCGGGTCGATGAAACTTAACTTTTTTAACCGACTTCATCAAAGGAGGAGGTTATCAGGAGGAGGTTATGTTACCGCATATCTCAGTCAGTTGTGGACCGATTTGAAAAAAAATATGTTTACCTAGAGGCTATACCTTCTAGTTGGTCCCATTTTGGCCAAGTCGAGATCTGATGATGGGATCTTGGTGTAATCGAGGGAAACCCTTAAATTTTGAAGGCACGTATAGTGTTTTCGTACTAGTATCTTAATGTTGACATGTTGTTACGTCTGATAGTCATTATGTGGAGCTTAGCTGATGGTGGAACTCCTTAAAAATTAGGAGTTTAGTAATTAAAACACCCGATGTTTTGTCAGGTACTGTATAGGATGCTAACAAAACAAAGTCAAAGGCGCAGCTCCCTCCTCTTCCCCCCCCCCCCCCCCAAAAATAAAATACCGACTTCAAAACTGGCTACAGTGCTAATTAAAACTAAAAATTTTATAAACAAATTTAAACTAAAAGTACAAAATAATATTTAAATGACCTAACTGTTCTACGGAATTGTACAAGAAACCTATTTCCAATGTATTATCTGTTATTTTTTGGAGTCGGTGCCAGAAATTCTAATTCTAATGTTTTTTTGCAAGTAAGGACAGGATTAGGAAAAAGTTATAGGCGTCGCTGAAATCAGCTGATTTATTTAAAGGCGGTATCACTTCTCTCAGAGTCGTCATAAAAAATGGATTTCGGTATGGAAAGTGTGACAAAAGGAAAGTGTTAATGGAGCGGAAGGTTAAAGCACTGATGAGATGTGATTTTCTACGAAAAATGAAGACTGTTGAGAACTGGGACAATGTGGTTTACCTGGACGAAACGTGGCTCAACGCCAATCACACAGTCCCCAAAATATGGACAGACGACACAGCAAAATCCTGTACCAAAGCGCCAGAAGGCAAGGGTCAGCGTTTGATAATCTGCCACGCTGGTACAGCCAAAGGTTTTGCGCCTAATTGCTTGTGGGCCTTCAAATCAGTTAAAACGACCGATGATCACGAAGTGATGATGGATAATTTAAATGAGCCCCACCATATTTTGATAGACAACGCCCCATACCATTCCATCCAAGTGAATAAAGCACTACCAGCAACAATAATAAAGGGTAAATCCTAGAGTGGTTGCAACGCAATGGTGTGGCAGATAACATTCAAATGTTCAAAAAAGAATTGGTCAGACTGTTGAACCTGCAGAAACAGCAAACAAAGCGGACATATTTTTTGGATGAAATGGCAAAATCCAAAGGTCACGCATTGATTTGGCTACCGCTCTACCACTGCCAATATAATGCTTTAAAACTTTGTTTGATGATTGGGATCGAGACGTGCGATACGACAGCATTGTAGATGAGCCGTTTTTGATAAACGTAGGCGACAGCAGCTGCAGTTCAGATTCCGAGTTCGTGACACAAACCAAATTATTGACAAATTATTGTCATTATCAGATTCAGATTAAAATATATAAATAAATGATCGCTGAACAGCTTTTGTTTTATTTGGTTTTGTCCAACAGTTAATTTTTAATTCTCTTGGGTATACAATCGTGAGTGTATGTATGCCGCACTCCGTTCTATTCAATAGAGAATGTACTAATACTTAAGTATGAAAAAGCAATGACATAATTTATCACTAAATTATGCCACACATGAAAAATGATACTAATAAAATCTAATCTTAAATAAAACAACACCCGTGTCCCCAGAAATATTTTATAAATTTGAGTGAAATAAAAACAATTTCATGCAACTTTTTAACATTCAGCTCAGCACCTATAACTTAAATGAATATAAATCATGTACACTCGTTTCCATTATCGACATTTGTTTATCGATATTTTTCCGCACTAGTCGATATCTTCCGGACGAAGTAACTTTTGCAGGACGTAAACGTAAAGTTTGATTGAGATAATTTCTTGTAAATGTTAAGAATTGTTATAATTCCGACGGAATATCATTGTAATAGCATATATCTACCTTACCTTAATAAATGGCATTTTTGGAAGCCTCCAATTCAATTCTAATGTAACGGTGACGCCACTACAATGTTGTGTCGTAAGAATAACTGTCAATGTCATAGGGATCAAGGTTCGCCGAGCCGAGTGTAGACAGTCGTCAACACCTGTATATAATGTGACATCGCCTGACATGTAATAATAGTACATTATGAAACAAGTGAGTAAAGTTGCTCATTACACACGAGGCTGTGGGTTGCAGCCCGAGCCGCAGGCGAGAGCGTAAATCAGCCGAGTGGCTATTGAGCAAGTTGCTTACGAGTTTCATACGAACAAAAAAAAACAAACCAGTATTGCGAAAATCGTTTAATTATTAAAACACTTGGTAAATGTACAATTTTCAAAACGATATTAGGTTGTTTGTTTTCACTAGATTAGACTTTCGTTTGCATATTGTGCTGCATTCAGCATTTCTGACGGGTTTAAAACTATATTAATTGTTCATCTTCTGTACTAAAACTTGTCATTTTTAAAATTATATACCACATAGCAACAAATGCAATAACAAACACAATATGAAAATCATGGCAAATGACGCCCAAGTTTTTTTTCACGTGCCAAATGTATGGTGGTTAATTAACCACCATACATTTGCTGTATGACTATATGTAATTACATATAGTCATACAGCCTACTTCAAAATTAAAATTTTAGCGATAAAAAGCAAATATTTTGTAACGAATTATTGCGAATTGTAAATAGTTTGATAACAATAAATGTTTTTTCTGAATTAGGGACATAATTATTTGTTCCAAAAAATGTAAATGGTTTTTCGACATAAAACCTCTTTGTTGTATTATATAATCTGTGTTGTTGTTGTTACGAAAAAATGAAAATGCTCTGTTTACTCACATATGATTTCCAGTTAGGTACTCACTTAACTTAATAGGGATAATTCCATTACGCACTAGTGCGTAATAATATTATGCACGCGTGGGTTATAGTTCGGTTTATGGCCCTACGATGTAATAAGGCTCACTTTACGAGCAAGTGTGTTGAAAAATATATTTTTAAATATCAACTATACTCATCTCCATTTTTGTTAGTGTATACTTACTGCATTCCGCAGCGGCTGCGGCTGCCGCAGCTCGCTTCCGTTTCTCCAGCTCCAGCTCTTGTTGTTGTTGTTGCAACGCCAGTTGTTGTTGGTGTTGTTGCATCTGTTGTTTGTACTCCGCGCTCTGTTGCTGCAGTAGCGTTTTTTGGTCCAGCTGGAAGGGAATATATTGTTTAGTTTTCGTATGTCTGTTTTCCGAGGTCGTATTGTATTTCGTATTCCTTGAATGTGATTTTCCAAATGCCAGATATAAAAATGCATCTATACTTTGGATGTGCACAAAAACTAATCAAGTCATAAAAGTCATTTATTTATGTATGTAGGCCCACAGGGGGCACTTATACACGTCCCAACATATTATTTTTTAATCCCTACCACTGCTTCGGGACAAATTGTGGGCTAGTGCTGAGAAGAAGCAGCGCAAGAAACTCAGTCACTATTGTCAAAGCCTCTTTTAAAAATAATGTTTAAATACAGAAATTGTACTAGTGCGAGCTGGTCCACACGTTTACATCATTCAAATAATCGTCTACTTTATAATAACCTTTTGTCATTAGGGTATCCTTAATAAATGATTTGAATTTGTTAATCAATTATCTAATCGTTTGTATTTTGAAGCCCTATATATTTGAGTCTGTCGACTACTTTCGGCAGGCTGCGCAGTGGCAAACCAACTTTTTTTACATAGTTAATCAATGGTTAACTGCTGGCTGATAGTATTCTCATTTGGGTATCTTTTCAGTAAAAAACGTAAAAACTGTATATATTTCTATAACCCGGCAGGCATATCTCAAGATATCCCTATTGGGCTATCCTATGAGATGGCCAACTGTCGCTCGACCTTCGGGCTAGGAGTACAGTAGCCCCGCATCAACTTACCTAAATCTGTCAAAATATCTCAAATGATATGGAACCCAATAATGATCAATATAAGGTTGAAATATGGCTGCGGAGACAGATCAGGAAAGGTTAATGTGGGCCCGTGTCTATAGTATATTTAATCTAGAGCCTAGAGAACTTGTGTTTTGTATAAAAAGGCAACAGAAATGTTGGCTACTTCTAACTTTTATCAAATACTTCGTTAAAAAAAGATGTAATATAAATATTACAAAAATATAGTGTCTATAACTGTGGATGTGTGCACGTGTATGTTGAGTATGTGTGTGTGTGTGTGTAAAATAACGATGGGCGATTTTAAAAAAAAAAAGATAATATAAGGAATCGGCAATCGACCATTTGAACTATCGAACGTCGATTTAGTAATTCGAAAAAAAAAAATCTAATAATAATCGACAATCGAATGATAATCTATACTCGGCCCTTCGATGCATTCGATCGAATTGCTGCGACTGTGCGCACAGGACAGGCAGCGAACCAATGATTAATCGACGCGACGAATGACGATTCATTCGGTATCTAGCGATAGCTCCGGTGTCGCTCGCCGCATAATCGAACGACTGCAGTTGTTTATCGAATACATTCGATTACAGAGACCATTCGAATAATTCGATTAAGTTAGTAATAATCGCCCATCGCTAGTGTAAAAGCCTACATCCATACCTGACGACCATCCTGGTGTAGTGGTTCGCGCCACGGACTTCTAAACCAGGCGGTTGCGGGTTCGAATCCCGCAAGGGGCAAATGTTTGTGTGATGAGCACGAGCATTTGTACCTAAGTCATGGATGTTTATAAAAGTATTTAAGTATGTCTATCCGTTATCCTAGTCACCATAGCACAAGCTCACGCTTAGTATGAGGCAAGGTAATTGGTGTGTTTGTTGGAACAATTTATTATTTATTATTATTATTATTATTATACCTGTACATGGTGTTTGCCCTGAGCGGCGCGCGCCTCGGCGAGTTGCCGCTCGCACTCTTGAAGCCGCGACGCCCACTCCTGCGCTTGCTTCTCGGCCGCCGCTGCTTCCTGTTCAAAGTATTTATTTTATTACTAGTTGTTCCCTGCGACTTCGCCCGCAAGAGTTGGATTTTCCATATAAACTTTCATCCTCCATTTCACCCTCTAAATGTTTTTATATCGTGACAAAATGTAGCCTATGTCCTTTCCAGGGTCTCGAACTGTCTCCTTACCAGATTTCATCTCAATTGGTTCAGTGGTTTAAGCGTCAAGAGGTTATAGACAGACAGACAGACAGACATACTTATACATTTATAATATTAGTATGGATTTTCACGGGATAACAATACAGAGTAGTCTCCTTAGCATTATCAAACTACATAGTAGTTTGTCGGCAATTACAGTCTCGTGTTATATAAATATAAACAGAACAGATATCTGATGTAAATAAAAAATGATTGATATTTTGACGTTCATAAGTGGCATTAACTTCGACCGGTCGGTAGGGCTGGAGCACACCAGCCGGATCGCACGTAAGATCGACGAATCGCGCGGTCGGCGTCGGCGTTGCGTCAATTGACTCTACACGATCGGGTAAGATAAGGTGATGCAACAAAAAGAGAGGCACATGTCTATGTGTAATTAAATCAAATTTCACTTACAAAAATTAATCGACTGTGTCATCCGGTGGGACTCGAACCACGTCCCTTCGCTATCCGGGCGAGTGCTCTTACCAACTAAGCTACGGAGGACGTTAGTCATAGCGAATAGCGAAGGGACGTGGGTTCGAGTCCCACCGGATGACACAGTCGATTAATTTTTGTAAGTGAAATTTGATTTAATTTCGTAAAAACTTGCAAGATAATTGCTTAAGTTATAAAAATATAAAAGGTTAAGCTGATTTCATCTTAACTGATGGTTAAATATTTGTAAAAATATTTTCATTGGATACATGCGGGTACATTCCCCAAGTATTGATGAAATCGAACGCCGGCTCCCTGGCGTAGCAAGCACTTGCCAAAATTCGTCGACTGACTAACGTCCTCCGTAACTTAGTTGGTAAGAGCACTCGCCCGGATAGCGAAGGGACGTGGGTTCGAGTCCCACCGGATGCCACACTCGATTAATTTTTGTAAGTGAAATTTGATTTAATTTTGTAAAAACTTGCAAAATAATTGCTTAAGTTATAAAAATATAAAAGGTTAAGCTGATTTCATCTTAACTGATGGTTAAATATTTGTAAAAATATTTTCATTGGATACATGCGGGTACATTCCCCAAGTATTGATGAAATCGAACGCCGGCTCACTGGCGTAGCAAGCACTTGCCAAAATTCGTCGACTGACTAACGTCCTCCGTAGCTTAGATGGTAAGAGCACTCGCCCGGATAGCGAAGGGACGTGGGTTCGAGTCCCACCGGATGACAGAGTCGATTAATTTTTGTAAGTGAAATTTGATTTAATTTCGTAAAAACTTGCAAAATAATTGCTTAAGTTATAAAAATATAAAATGTCTATGTGTTTATATCGCTAGGCGATTGGCGTTCCACGATCTAAAGGATCTTGTTAAAACCCGCACCATATTGCGTCATTAGTACGTTAACACTAAAAATAATGTTCTATTTTTGTGAATCATTTGCTAATTTTTAACCGTCTTTTTTAACCACAATAAAAAAAATATCAAAAAAGGATTAAAAATTATTAACAATTACCTACCTACTTCCGCAAAAAGTGGCATATCAATAAACAAAAGTTAATTTCCTTAAACTGTATCGTTCCGAATACAGCTGTCAATTATTTACGTAAATAAACTGAAGTTATTATACAAATATTATTTCTTAGTTAAAAAAAAACTAATTCTGAATCATTTTATTTTATTTTTACCTTTTTATGAAATCAATATTTTAGAAATTCAAAGTACTGTCTAGGAGTTTCGGAACTCTGAATTGTAATTGTCACTTGTCAATGTCAATTTGGTTATGGCATTGTATACACTGATCTGTTTATTATAATTGGACTGGCTGTCCCACACAAATGAAAGTTAAGTTTGTGTGCCTATTTGAAACGCCATCTGCAAGTGTCTTGGCGCGATACGAGAACTAATTTTGACGTATACTAGATAGTTACAACAACCTACAGTAGGTTCGAAATTTAACAGGCATTTTCTAAATTTTATTGTGATATTTCCAAAATGTGGTTAAACATTGATAAAAATTGTTTTAGTAGGGAAAAGCTGACTTAAAACTAGACTCTTGACAGTGAATTTGTTTGGACGCAAGCTGGTACGGATCCCCATAGTAAAATTAACATTGTCCTTTGCACTTTATTTTGTCGCTATTAGTTGCTTATTATAATTTTGCGAAGTGATCCTTCTGTACTTGTACACACGGCCAGACTACCCCACTATGACTTAATATCAGCTTTATTCCTTACGCCATAAAAGCTGTTCAAATGGGTAATTGCAATTATAATTTTGCATAGTCATTCTTCTGTATTTGCACACACGGCCTGACTACCCCACTATGACTATTCCAAACTATCAGCTCTATTCCAAACGTAATAAAAGCTGTTTTCGAAATTCAAATGGGTAACCTGCTTGCTTCCGACTGTACTATTATTTACTCTATACAATTACGTTAAAAAGACAACCATACCTTAGCAGTAGTATTGACGAGGTTCGTCAACTCGCCAAGCTGCTCCGCCACTTGCTGAGCCTTCGCTTGCTGAGACGGACTTAGTTTCTGCTTCTTGCCTGTAAACAATACATTTTAATGAAATACACATTCAACATTTCAGGATTGAAAACCTTGGTAGAAAGAGATAGGTGATACACATTGGTTGTGTCTCTCAGTGTCTTAACGGCATAAATGTCGTTGGTAAAGACGTTGGACAGAGAAACGTGTGTGCTATCTTTATCCTTTCGCAAGCATCGCTAGGGCACCTTAGGTACTAAGTTAATTTATGCATTAAAATAATAGGCCTTGAGGTCAATAAAACTGTCAAGGTGCTGACTTTATCCAGTCGCAATTATCGCTAAAACATTCTAATTACTAAGTCAACTGTATAGAGTACAATAAGTATAGTGCCATCAGCTCAGTAAGACTGTTAGCTGCTCAACGATTTCTCCAGTTCCTAAATAAAGAAAAAAGGAAACAAATCTAGGAAAGGTTCATCCAAATATTGGCTGAAGGGGATAGCTTTCTAGGCACGAACCTCTCTTCCCGTGAGTACTATTGGGCTTCCTGCAGTCTCCTAGCCGTCACTGTTATAGAAGAGCTACTCTGACTATAACACCTAGACACTGACCTTTCTTTCCCTGCGGCTTGTGCATCAACAACTGTCTCCTCGCCTCTCACAGCCTTCGTGCGGCGTGCTGGTGCGCGGCCTCAGCGCGGCGGACATCGCGAGCGCTCGTAACGCGTTCAGCGATAGAGAGGCCCTGGCATCAACCCTAGCGTCAACCCTAGCTGGGACTAGTCCTAGATTGGGCCAGCCCTGGTTGCGATCAACCCTAGCTGAGACTATCCTTAGCTTCAGTGACACTGAGGTGGCTTGTAGGGAGACCTTGTCAGGTTCGTCTCACTAAGGCGAGACCAGTAAGAGACTAGATAGTCTGTCTCTATCCTCCATCTGGCTCATTCCGAGAGTAGACAGTAAAAATAGCAAAAGTAGTATGTTGCGAGTAGGAATTAAGGAAGACGAAGCTAGTCGATAAATCACGGTAGACAGAGATGGAGGATACGCATCGGTTCCTTCTTTAAATGTCGAAATGGAACGAGGGTGGCTGTTGAACGTATTGGAAAGACATTCGTAGGTGTTATCTTTATCCTGTCGCTATTATCAGTAGGGCATATCAGTTACTAGGTTAATTATATCTATAGAAGAAGTATGAGGTCGTTAGCTGCTCATCGACTTCTCCGGTTCCTTAATAAAGAAAAAAGGAAAGACATCTAGGGTACAATCTTCGGAATATTAGCATCTAGGCACTAATTTCTCTTCTTGTGTGGTTTATGTGCAGGCAGCTACCAACGTGCCTCCTGCTGTCTTCCAGCTGCAACTGTCATAGAAGAACTTGCCGCACTATAGTACCTAGGCACTGACCTTTCTTCCCCTGCGGCTTATGCTGCGGCAACTGTTTCCTGGCCTCCCGCAGCCTGCGCGCGGCGTGCTGGTGCGCGGCCTGCAGCGCGTCGGACATCGCGAGCGCTCTGCACGCGTTTAGTGATAGAGAAGCCCTGGCTTCGAGCAGGCGAACCTCCGTCTAAAAAAAAACGACGGTTTTAAGGAAGAGGAAACGCGGTAGCGATGGGCGAATATTACTAAATAAATCGAATTATTCGAATGGCCTCTGTGATCGAATGTATTCGATAAGCAACTGCAGTCATTCGATTATGCGGCGAGCAATACCGGAGAAACGAATGAACCGTCATTCGTCGCGTCGATTAATCATTCGTTCGCTGCCTGTCCTGTGCGCACAGACATGGCAATTCAATCGAATGCATCGAGGGGTCAAAAATGTTACAAATGATAATATTTTTATCAGAAATAATTTATGAAAACGTGGGACTATTGCACCTATGTTTTAGTTTTAAGTGTTAATTTGTGTAGATTTATTTGGCGACCGTCTGAAAGTTGAGGTTGAAATTTGGCAATTTTATTCGCAATTTTTGCAAGGCTCATATTTTATTTGTTGATTCGAATATGAGAAAAACCGAAAAATAGAGCATATCTTCGGTGAATGTAGATTGTATGGTAAAAAAAAAACAGTTTTGCCTTTAGCCATTATCCAGGGAGAAAACAGGAGACTACGTTTGTATGGACAAATGACGCCTGGCAGTGAACGCAGATAAACTACTAGTAGTTCCCCGCGACTTTTTCCGCGCCAAAAGTGGATTTTCCAATTTATAATATTAGTATGGATGGAAGCATGTCTTAGGCTCAAAGTGACCCCACGAAATTGATACCGCGGTGGGCGGGGATTCAAATCGATACCAGAGAGCTTGCTTGAGCGAACGATTTATCACAAAGGGATTGTAATAAAAAATGTATTTAAAGGTAATAAAATGCCTTATGACATTGACAGTTATTCTTACGACACAACATTGTAGTGGCGTCACCGTTACATTAGAATTGAATTGGAGGCTTCTAAAAATGCCATTTGTTAAGGTAACGTAGATATATGCCATTACAATGATATTCCGTCGGAATTATAACAATTCTTAACATTTACAAGAAATTATCTCAATCAGACTTTACGTTTACGTCCTGCAAAAGTTACTTCGTCCGGAAGATATCGACTAGTGCGGAAAAATATCGATAAACAAATGTCGATAATGGAAACGAGTGTACATGATTTATAATCATTTAAGTTATAGGTGCTGAGCTGAATGTTAAAAAGTTGCATGAAATTGTTTTTATTTCACTCAAATTTATAAAATATTTCTGGGGACACCGGGTGTTGTTTTATTTAAGATTAGATTTTATTAGTATCAGTTTTCATGTGTGGCATAATTAAGTGATAAATTATGAGTGTCATTGCTTTTTCATACTTAAGTATTAGTACATTCTCTATTGAATAGAACAGAGTGCGGCATACATACACTCACGATTGTATACCCAAGAGAATTAAAAATTAACTGTAGGACAAAACCAAATAAAACAAAAGCTGTTCAGCGATCATTTATTTTTTAATCTGAATCTGATAATGACAATAATTTGTCAATAATTTGGTTTGTGACACGAACTCGGAATCTGAACAGCAGCTGCTGTCGCCTACGTTTATCAAAAACGGCTCATCTACAATGCTGTCGTATCGCACGTCTCGATCCCAATTATCAAAACAAAGTTTTAAAGCATTATATTGGCAGTGGTAGGGCGGTAGCCAAATCACTGCGTGACCTTTGGATTTTGCCATTTCATCCAAAAAATATGTCCGCTTTGTTTGCTGTTTCTGCAGGTTCAACAGTCTGACCAATTCTTTTTTGAACATTTGAATGTTATCTGCCACACCATTGCGTTGCAACCACTCTAGGATTTACCCTTTATTATTGTTGCTGGTAATGCTTTATTCACTTAGACGGAATGGTATGGGGCGTTGTCCATCAAAACATGGTGGGGCTCATTTAAATTATCCATCATCACTTCGTGATCATCGGTCGTTTTAACTGATTTGAAGGCCCACAAGCAATTAGGGGCAAAACCTTTGGCTGTACCAGCGTGGCAGATTATCAAACGCTGACCCTTGCCTTCTGGCGCTTTGGTACAGGATTTTGCTGTGTCGTCTGTCCATATTTTAGGGACTGTGTGATTGGCGTTGAGCCACGTTTCGTCCAGGTAAACCACATTGTCCTAGTTCTCAATAGTCTTTATTTTTCGTAGAAAATCACATCTCATCAGTGCTTTAACCTTCCGCTCCATTAACACTTTCCTTTTGTCACACTTTCCATACCAAAATCCACATTTTTTTATGACGACTCTGAAAGAAGTGATACCGCCTTTAAATAAATCAGCTGATTTCAGCGACGCCTATAACTTTTTCCTAATCCTGTCCTTACTTGCAAAAAAACATTAGAATTAGAATTTCTGGCACCGACTCCAAAAAATAACAGATAATAAATTGGAAATAGGTTTCTTGTCCAATTCCGTAGAACAGTTAGGTCATTTAAATATTATTTTGTACTTTTTAGTTTAAATTTGGTTGTAAAATTTTTAGTTTTAATTAGCACTGTAGTCAGTTTTAAAGTCGGTTTTTGTTTTTTGTTTTTTATTTTTTTTCTGGGGAAGAGGAGGGAGCTGCGCCTTTGACTTTGTTTTGTTAGCATCCTATACAGTACCTGACAAAACATCTGGTGTTTTAATTACTAAACTCCTAATTTTTAAGGAGTTCCGTCATCAGCTCAGCTCCACATAATGACTATCAAACGTAACAACATTAAGATACTAGTACGAAAACACTATACGTGCCTTCAAAGTTTAAGGGTTTCCCTCGATTACACTAAGATCCCATCATCAGATCTCGACTTGGCCAAAATAGGACTAACTAGAAGGTATAGCCTCTAGGTAAACATATTTTTTTTGTTCAAATCGGTCCACAACTGACTGAGATATGCGGTAACATGGCCACAAAAAAAATTAAAAAAAAACATACAGTCTAATTGATAACCTCCTCCTTTTTTGAAGTCGGTTAAAAAAGTTAAGTTTCATCGACATGCGACCCATCACTAACATGAACTGTCATAGGGATCAAGGTTCGCCGGGCCGGGTATAAAGTTTAATTACCTTCTGTTGACTTATTGCAAAGAAAACGTTATAACTTTTTATCTAGGAGGTATATCCTGAAGAAATGAAAACAATAATAATGGTAAATAACAGATAATACTAAAAAAAAACATAAAATGCCTAGAAAACGTCAAAAAGTAATAATAAAATGTTACTTTTGAAAAAAATCTGTATTTTAATTGGTGTTTTTTCTAATTATTTGATAAATTCCTCCAAATAATGCCCATATTACAGGTGGTTCTTATTACTTTGTGTTATTTTTCATAGTATCACCTTCGTAAAACCAAAAATTCCATGTCACAACTTTAGCAATAAGCGTTTGAACTAAGTATCTCTGGGCGCGCCATTCAACGCTTCGTTGCTATGGGTGGCTCTAGATTTGTTTTTTATTCGTTTTCTGGGTATTTTATGTATTTTATTAGCATCACCTGTTATTAACCATCATTACTGTTTTTGTTTTATCAAGATATACCACTTAGATCAAAAGTTATAACGTTTTCTTTACAATAAATCAACGGAAGGTAATTAAAAAAAAAAAAAAAAAATTAACATTTTTTCTGTAGATAAAAGTGGGTCTAGTTTTACCCATTTTCATATGTGCACTTTATGAAGACTCACACTGTATAAGTAGACTCATTACTATATATATACATATATAAAAAAACCGGCCAAGTGCGAGTTAGACTCGCGCAAGAAGAGTTCCGTACCTATACAACATTAGACTATATTATGATCTTTTTTAGTTTTATAAAAAAAACAAATTTGTATGGGAGCCCTTCTTAAATATATATATGTTTTTAATTTATTTTTAAGTTATAAATATAATTATTATTTTTAATGTTCATAAAAAACTTAATATTATGTAAATATTTCAAGCGTCTGCTTGTTGCCATTAATTAATATCAAGCAAAAAAAACTGTTAAAAATCACGTTTGTTTTTGTAAAAAATTCAACTGTCTAGCTATTACATGAGATGCAGCCTGGTGACAGACAGACATGCTTAGTAATAGGGTGCCGTTTTTACCCTTTGGGTACGGAACCCTAAAAACTACTGAATTGCATACACAGACACTGCCTAACCTATCTTATAACTTTAAACAAGCAATTCATTCGAGTCCTTCGTGTAAACGTTTAAGGCCGCCATTCACCATAAGCACAGAATAAGTACTAGTACTTCGTACAGAAGTATGACTCAGCAATTGTATTCAAAGAAATGTTTACTCAGTGTCGTCAACAATATGGCGTAATTTAGTTCGCCTCAGAGTCAAGCACATTTTCGTGTAGACACCTACAAATATCTATTGCAAGATAATTTAATACTTATTGCACTGGAATATGATTCATAATACACTAAACTTATTCAGTGTCGTAATATCACGCGACGCGATAGGGTTGGCTGCAACGAGAAGCTTCTAACGCCATCTAGCGCCTCTTTCTAGTACTTTATTCATTCTCGTCCAGCCAGCAACGTAGCCGCGCGGCCGCTGGTTAATAAAACGGCGAGCGTGTCGCTGGCCGGTAGCGACACGCAACTTGTTTTAGCCCCTAAGTAAGGGTCGTTGCGCGTAGGTACGTTTTTGCTACCTACGCGGGGAGATACACAGGCCTGCCATAAGTTAAACTGATCAGTTGAAATGACGTTCGTACAAAACTTGACTTGAATGCGAAACCATCGTGTTTTAATGAGTAGAAAATATTTACTAAATTGTATTGCATTTATTGTTGTATAATGTTTTTTCTATGAAATCTCTCCACGTACACTGCTACATTCTGTTACAACTTTAATATGCGTAAATTGCACATATAAAATTATTAAGACAAATTACTATAGTTTGTACTTTAGCACGTGTTCAATATCGGAACCGAAATCTTGGCTGGTACTTAATTAATATTTTACGTTAAGCCGTTGGTCCTGCACCTGATCACTCTACGGTCATGTCGGACTGCCGTCTCTCCGAATTACGAGAGTGAAGGAACAGAGAGTGCACCTGTGTATTGCGCACACACTTGTGCACCATGATATGTCCTGCACAGTTGGCTGATCTCTGTTGAGATAGCCCGCCGTAGTCGAAATTCGGCCAGGTTGACATTATTAATATTTTCAAAATTGCCCATGTTTTGCCCTTGTGTGAGAAAAAAGCTCCCCGGCGAAGGTAACCCACAGTCTGGCAACACGAAATATTAAACTTATAGCTAGTTTAAGGCACAGTTTGTTTTCGGCCAGTGCAGTAAGTGGGGTCATCAGTTAAACTTATGAGTCCAAATGTTGCGTCTGGACGTACGTCAGTCCGACTAATGAGTTTAACTGATGGTGAATGGCCATCTTTAGCTGTCATTTAGTGACAACTAAGTCAGAGAGTGCGCGGTCAGCGTCAAAAAAGCGTCACACGATTTGGCCAATCGTCAAAAAGGCATAACTAGCGAAACAACCCAATGTTGCATAGTATTAAAGTTCTAAATGCAGATTTATAGTTCTAGTTGTTGATATGTGTAAAAAGAGATGTCGCTTTTCTTTGCAAATTAGTATGAAGTAGTAGCTTTGTGATTTTCCTTTGACTGCCTCGTTGGTTTAGTGGTCAGCACACTGGGTACTATCCACGAGGTTCTGAGTTCGAATTCTGGGTCGGCCCGAAAGTGTTGGGTTTTTCTGTTTTGAAATAACTCAGACACGGCTCCGGAGTCAGAAAGTTGGTGGTGTTAACACCCCCGTGCCTCGGAAAGCACGTTGGTCCTGCGCCTGATCTCTCTACGGTCACGCCGCCTCACCGAATTATGAGAGTGAAGAAACAGACATTGCACGTGTGTATTTCGCACACACTTGTGCACTTGTATCTCACGCGCAGTTGGCTAATCTCTGTTGAGATAGGCCGCTGTAGTCGAAGTTCGGCTAAGAGGACATTAATATTGTTAAATTATTGTTTTTTAAAGTGATAAGCATTCACTTGCAATCTAAATATTAGAATTGCACTTGCAAAAATTGGTCATTTTATAGTCTTGAAAAAATTGGTCAGAGGCGGGATTCAAACCCGCGTTCCTCGCATACCGGGCGATCGCCTACCCTTTTGGCCACCCTGGCGTTGGCAGAACCTGTCGAATTTTTTTATCGCTGTAATGCAGCGTTGCTTTCATCAATGCTATTGGGATTACACCCTTAACACTCGAAAGAAACACTATTGCAAGTAGTAACCAATTCGATTCCCGCATCTGGTGGTCATTATTTCAAGAGCATTATCTAATAATAATTATTGTAGCTAATTCCGTTAACAAGACGACGTAGCACTCACCTTCTTCGCCTTCTGCCGCTGCTTCTTGGCGCGCTTCTTGCCGCGGTCCACGTGGCGCGAGGGACCCTCGATGTATTGGAGTAACGCGTCCAAGTCGCGAGGGTCTTCAGCTCGGGAGCCACGCCAGCAAGAGCCCCTGTGTACATTTTTTTATTTATTAATTTATTTATGCTACAGAGTACGGACGTAACACAGGCCCATAGTATAGACAGCTTATATTTATAATTATTTTTATAACTTAAACAATTATTTTGCAAGTTTTTACGAAAATCAAATTGAAATTCGCTCACAAAAATTAATCGACTGTGTCATCCGGTGGGACTCGAACCCACGTCCCTTCGCTATCCGGGCGAGTGCTCTTACCAACTAAGCTACGGAGGACGTTAGTTAGCCGACGAATTTTTGTAAGTGTTTGCTACGCCAGTGAGCCGGCGTTCGATTTCATCAATGCGGGAATGTACCCGCATGTATCCAATGGAAATATTTTTACAAATATTTAACCATCAGTTAAGATGAAATCAGCTTAACTTATAATTATTTTCATAACTTATATTTATATAAAATATTATAAAAAATAAACAATTCATTTATTCACACGTCAGGCCGATGATGTGTTTTTATTCGTGATGTCGCATTAACAATAAATACATTAATAAAATAAACAGTAACGAACAATATAATTGACGGCGAAAAATATGTACTAACATAGACCTTATTTTAGGTCAGTAGAGTACGAAATTGTAGTTTTTGAAATTTTTGTGTGTATAACAATTCAAGTTGAATTTATTCTGTAAAGAATAACTACTTGGCCCACTGCTGTTGTAAAACAGCTCGGGTAGATGTCGCCGACGTCACGCAATGACGTATTCAAAAGAGACCAAGAATTTCACACGACTGGATAGACTGCACAGTAGCTCTGTTGGTAAGAGCGTTGGCCCGGTTAGCCAAAGGACGTGGGTTCAAATCCTACCTGTGTGCGAATTTTTGGTTTCTTATTTAAACTTTTGTGTGTATGTTTTTGTGTGCGTGTGTGTGTAAGTATGTATGTATGCATGGATCTGGAACGTTATAGACTCGAAATCTTCTGAACTAATATTGTTGTATCTACCACAGTTTAAATACGTATATTCCTGGTAGTAATCTGGGGTACGTTTCATCTCGATGGTAAAAGAACACCCGGAGATACAGGTTAACCCGTATGCGCCATACTTAACAGAACACACAAGAGGTCATGATAAATGGACGGTAACGGTGAAGATTTTCTTTATTTAAAATAAATAGCAGGTGGTGGCACAGTGATAAGTTTATTATTTAACAAATCAATAATTCAAAGCTTAAGGACGCATTGAAATACTTGCTTACTTTGCAATGTTACCCTGTACATTTGAGATAAGATTCATCATCCTCCTAGCGTTATCCCGGTTATGCACTCACACGCGAGTGCCCAGGGTCCGCTGACCATGATCCAGGGTGTGGCAGATCAGGTAATTACAGTGGAGCGATTGCCATATGACCTCCGTAACCCTATTACCAGGGGAACCTGACCAGTTTGGATCATGGTTACACATGCAGTCGCCTGAATGTGCAGGTTTCCTCACGATGTTTTCCCTCACCGTAAGAGCATCGGATTTTATTTATATACAATGTGTCCGGGTTTCGTCTGGCGATAATTTATGAGCTATTAGATTATCAAATGTTATCGACAAAAAAAAACCATGTTGGGGGTCCCCCCCTCTTGAAACGGCAGCCATTTTAATTATTTTATAAATTGCTATTTCTATGAATCTGGAGGTCGTAAATGTTATGAAAATGATTCTTTTGGAAGGTAACGCAACGGTGTTGGTAAGCAATAGCTTATCAAGTAAAATAAAGATCAATTCAAAATTATTTACCGTCATAGAGAAAAAAAAAATGTTTTTTAATAAATCTTGCTAAAAATTTATACAGCTAAATAGTTTTTTAAACCTATTCCAAACTAAAACTAAACTCAAAGATGCAATTTTTGTGAAAAAAAAAATTACAATTTTGTATTTAAATTTGGTAAATAAAAGGCCAAATTTCACTTACAAAAATTAATCGACTGTGTCATCCGGTGGCACTCGAACCCACGGCCCTTCGCTACCCGGGCGAGTGCTCTTACCAACTAAGCTACGGAGGACGTTAGTCAGTCGACCAATTTAAAAACTTGCAAAATAATTGCTTAAGTTATAAAAATATATTAAATAAAAGGCCCTTAAATTATAGCTAGTTGAAACCAGGTCACCCTGTATATTTGTGATTAGATTGTCCTTCAACTTACCCAGAACACCCAGACGAAGTCGAAAACACGCTAGTATCCCGGCTAGACAGCGAGACCGCGGCCTGTTGCTGCGGCCTGCACAGTCGCTGCTGTTGTTGTTGTTGCTGCATCTGTTGTTGGAGTTGTTGCTGCTGGAGCTGCTGCTGGTGCGCCTGCTGCTGCCGCTGTTGTTGTTGCGCTTGTTGCTGTTGGAACTGGAATTAAAATATTCGATAAATACTATCGCTGTGACAAAGTTTATCAAAATCGGCTAAGCGGAGACATAAACGAAACCAAAATGCAGACAGAAAATCACTAACCACTCACTCAGCCAATTCAATAACTAAATACAAGTTTGAATAAGAAACCGAAAATTCGCACTCGGGCAGGCCTGTGTATCTCCCCGCGGAGGTAGCAAAAACGTACCTACGCGCGGCGCACCTACTTAGGGGCTAAAACAAGTTGCGTGTCGCTACCGGCCAGCGACACGCTCGCGCGTTTTATTCACCGGCGGCCGCGCGGCTACGTTGCTGGCTGGACGAGAATGAATAAAGTACTAGAAAGAGGCGCTAGATGGCGTTAGAAGCTTCTCGTAGCAGTCAACCCTATCGCGTCGCGTGATATCACGTCACTGAATAGGTTTAGTGTATTATGAATCATATTCCAAAACAATAAGTATGAAATTATCTTGCAATGGATTTTTGTAGGTGTCTACACGAAAATGTGCTTGACTCTGAGGCGAACTAAATTACGCCATATTGTTGACGACATTGAGTAGACATTTCTTTGAATACAATTGCTAAGTCATACTTCTGTACGAAGTACTAGTATTCTGTGACTCGGGTAGGATTCGAACCCACGACCATTGGATAACCGGGCCAACACTGTTACCGACCAAGCTACCGTGCAGTGCGAAATTCCTGGTTTCTTTTGAATACGTCATTGCGTGATGTATTCGCATATTGTTTTTTTTTTAATTAAAAAACACTATTTATTTATAATACAACGTCGTCAAAATTGAACCTTATCCCTTAAGCATAAGATTGAAGCCCGGTTAAAGCTTACAACATACCATAATATTTATTGTTGTTACCTGTAGTTGTTGTTGTCTAATCTGTTGCTGTTGCTGCGGTGTCAAAGTCGGCTTGTTGTGGATTGGTAAGTCGTATATCGGTTCCGGTTTCTTCTGTTGTTGCTGTTGTTGTTGTTGTTGCTGCTGCAACTGTTGATGTTGGAGTTGCGCTTGTTGTTGTTGTTTCAATTGCTGTAACAAAAGGTGTAAGCGTATCAAAGCTCATATTCGAGTTTTTGTCTCCAATTTATAGAACTGAGTCGCACGAAACAATGAGAACTATAGACAAAAAAGTTTGTTTTGTTTACAGGTTTTTAGTGCCCTTGACCGTGTCTACACCTTACATCAAACAGCAGGCTCACTTTTGACGAGTTCGAGTTACGATCACAATCAAATCGACGTCGCGTAGCGTCAATCGAGTTGTGAAAACCGCTGTTGCATCCCTTACTATTAATAAAACACGCGAGTTAGAGGTTTACCACAGACTAAATATATTTTCTTATTTGTGTTGCCAACTTTACAATAAATACAGATGGCGCTAGATGACACAATAATTTTGTTACTTTATAACACCACCCCTTAACAAAATTAAAAAAAGACAAACTATTATGTTACAATCCACCCCTTAACATGAGCAGGGATACATAAAAACACTACTTTGTTTTAGTGTACAAAAAAAAACTGTTTCAGCCTAATCAATAGGAAAAATGCCGAGCTTTTTCATAAAATAATAATGTTTAACAGATCCTAAGCTTTTGGTTAGTATATCTGCTGGCATTTCCGCAGTTTCCAAATATTCAATTTTAATGTAATTGTTTGCTACAGCTTCTCTAACAAAATGGTATCTTATGTCAATGTGTTTTGACCTACGGTGAAATACAGCATTTGACACTAATTTCTGAGCACTTTGGCTGTCATTATATAATGTGATTGGTTCTGCTGAATCACCTACAATTTCGCAAAATAAATTATTTAAATAAATAGCTTCCTTACTTGCTTCTGACATAGAGATATACTCGGCTTCGGTAGAGGACAAAGCTACATTTCTCTGTTTTCTACACTCAAAAGAAATTAAACTATTCGACAATTTAAAACAAAAGCCAGAGAAAGATTTCCTGTCATTTACATCTGCACCCCAGTCGGCGTCTACATATGCCTCAATACAAGAATCATCTTTGCAAAATAAAAGACCATAATTTTTAGTTTTCTTTAGATAGCGGAGAATTCTCTTTGCATGCTTCCAGTGAGTCTGATCATGAGAGTTATTAAACTGGCTGAGGTAACTCACGCTATATGCAATATCTGGCCTTGTTAGGACAGCTAGGTACATTAAGCTGCCTATCAGCTGTTGATATGGGTAAGTATCACATGGATTCGGAGACTTATACAATTTTAAATTAGATTCCATAGGGGTTTCAGCAGTTTTACAGTTTGACATATTGAATCTACTTAGCAAGTCATCAACATATTGTGATTGATCAACAGTTATAGAATCCTTATCAATTTTTACTCTCAAGCCTAAGCTTTGTTTCAACTGACCCAGGTTTTTAATCTTAAATTCTAGGCTCAAATGATCTACTAATTTATCTGTTGCACTTGGGGAATTAGAAAACACAAAAAAATCATCGACAAACAGGGCAACAATAACTTTGACATCACCTATAAAATTGGTAAATAAACATGGCTCATACTTTGACTTTTTATAACCTAAATTTATCAAGTAATCATTGACTCTCTGGTACCAAGCCCTAGAGGACTGTTTGAGCCCATAAATGGCACGTTTCAACTTTAACACTTTATTTTCAATATTATTAGGCTCAAACATTACAGGTTTTTTCATATAGACAGTTTCATGCAAGAAACCATTCAAAAAAGCAGTGGTGACGTCTAAATGACTTATGTCAAGGTTTAATTTCGCTGACAGAGCAAATAACAACCTCAGTGTTGAATATCGAAGCACAGGGGAAAAGGTTTCATGAAAATCTATACCTGCCTTTTGGGTGAAGCCCTTAGCCACTAATCTTGCCCGATAACGCACATTATTTGAACTGTCAAACTTCTTTTTAAAAACCCACTTGCACTGCACCACTGAGCCATCTTGAGGGTGATCGACGAGTTCCCAGGCTTCATTTTCTTCAAATGAATGTAGCTCCTCCTTCATAGCTGCTTTCCAGAACTGGGACTCTGGTCCATACAGGGCTTCTTTTAATGTAATTTCTCGATTACTTCTGTCTTCACATTCTGTAATACATAACTGGTTGAATCCATATCTGTCAGGCTTTCTTCGTATTCTCCTAGGTTCACTCTCTTTTGGTATAGTTATGTCTAGTTCTG
This sequence comes from Pyrausta nigrata, assembly GCA_949316185.1. Classification (NCBI taxonomy): domain Eukaryota; kingdom Metazoa; phylum Arthropoda; class Insecta; order Lepidoptera; family Crambidae; genus Pyrausta; species Pyrausta nigrata. The sequence goes on along the minus strand of OX438964.1, from coordinate 4,115,891 downwards.
ATATAGTGTCACAGAAACTGTCATCTGAGGAACTCACCGAAGAAGCTTCTGGATCCACAATGAAGGTTTCATCATCACTTCCCTTCTCCTCTGATACCGTACTCTCAGTTACTGTTTCTTCCAGTTCATCAATTGCTGAAGACTTACACTTCACTGGGATATCCACACATACTGTAGGAGTTTCCATGACAACTATATCTCTACTGGTAGTTATAGTGTTATTCTCAGGATCAAAAACTCTGTACCCCTTTACATTATCAGCATAGCCAACCAAAATCAGACTTTTGGCCTTCTTGTCCCATTTAAGACGTTTTTCACATGGGACATGCACCATAACCTTACTACCAAATATACGTAAGTGGCTCAAATTTGGTTTATGTCCTGACCAGATTTCAAAGGGTGTCTTATTGTTCAACCCTGTAACCACAGATCTGTTTCTCAGATAGACCGAGGTATTGGTTGCCTCCGCCCAGAATTTCTTGTCTAAGCCTGCATCAAAAAGCAAACACCGGGCTTTCTCAACTACAGATCTGTTCATTCGCTCACACACTCCATTTTGTTGTGGCGTATAGGCATTAGTTTTTTGATGAACTATTCCTTGCCTTTTCAAATAATTCTCAAATTCTTGGTTGCAGTATTCACCGCCATTGTCTGTTCTCAATACTTTCACTTTTCTGTCTTTCTGGTTCTCTACCATCGACTTAAATTCTTGAAAGTATTTGAATAATTTACTTTTTGTCTTCATGAAATAAACAAATGTCATCTTGCTGTAATCATCCACAAACAAAACATAATATCTGGATCCACCAATAGATAACTCTTCCATTGGGCCACAGACGTCTGAATGAATAACTTCCAGCACATCTTGCGTTTGTGATGTACTCTGCTGAAAGGGTAATCTGGCTTGTTTGCCTTCACAACATACTGTGCACGAGGATTTACTTATGTTTGCTTCTTCTGGGTATGATATTCCATCGACAGCTCCAGTTTTCATTTTATTTAAACTTGTGCTGTTAATGTGCCCTAAGCGTCTATGCCAAGTCTGGCTTGGTGCCATGGCAGAGGCTGCAAACTGTTCTTCTTTAGATGTGTGTAATCTGTACACCCCATCTGTCAACTCTGCTTGTCCAACCAGGTCTTTATTTTTATTGTAAATAGAGCAAGCATTCTCTTTGAAGATCACGCTGTTGCCGTTTTCTATCAATTGGCTAACTGACAGCAAGTTTGTTGTTAAAGTTGGGATGCACAATACATTCGAAACTGTGACGTCGTATTCCTCGTCGTTAACGACGGTCACTATGCTGACGTTTCCTGAACACAGCACTGGGACGCTTGTCTGGTTTGCGATTATCACTTCTTTTATATCAAGTTGATGCGAAGGGTTCTCGATTAACTCTTGTCTCGCCGTCATGTGTCTACTAGCCCCACTGTCAATGTACCAGTTATTGCTGTTAAATTTTCCACTCAGGAAAATAGCACTAAATGCATTTGTTGTCTTTTTCTTGCTTATTTCAGAGTTAGGACATTGATTGTTGTAATGCCCTAGCTGTTTACATTTGTAGCATTTTATTGTTTTGACATTGACATTTGACTTTGACGTTTCTTGAGCTTGGTTAAGATGGCTGCTTTTGGTGTTGCCACTTCTCGAGTTCTGTACTCTCTTCGCTATGAATGCATTCTGGGAACCGGAAACACTTCCAGTTTCCGCACACGAGTCTATCAACTTTGTTTTTATGACGTCTGCACTGATTGCAATTCCTGAGTGTTCAATGGCCATAATCATTGGCGCGTACCTTTCTGGTAATCCTGCCAGCATTAATGCACCAACCCATTCATCTGTAATCTCAAATCCCGTTCCTTGTAATCTTTGACTGGTTTCGATGATTTGAGTTACGTAGTGGGTAATCGAGTCGCAAACTTCTAGGCGTATGTTGATAAGATTCCGAAGCAGGCTGATTTTTCTTGTATACCCCGAATCATCGAACATATTCTTCAATTTAGTCCATAGGTCATACGTAGTCGTAGCTTGCCTTATGTGAGCGTAAAGTGATGGATCGATCGTAAGTATAAGTTTCGCCTTTGCTTTGCAATCTTCGGACTTCTGTTCACTAGTAGCGGTCGCCGGTAGCTGTTTCTCAATAGCGGCCGCCATGCCCTCCAACACCAACACATTTTGCGCCGCAAAACACCAATCATCATAGTTCTCGCGGCCTTTCAGTTTTGGAACACTCGCAATATAGTTCGTCGACATTTTTATCACAAAACCGCACAGCACAGTAACGTATTTACATTTATTTTTTACTTAAATGGGTCTGGGCCCATAACCTAATAAAACACGCGAGTTAGAGGTTTACCACAGACTAAATATATTTTCTTATTTGTGTTGCCAACTTTACAATAAATACAGATGGCGCTAGATGACACAATAATTTTGTTACTTTATAACAACTATCGACACCGATTTCGAACTAATATTTAACGGATAGCCATTTTGGTTCGATCTGGACTCGATTCTGACTTAGATTCGATTGAGCTCGGGAGTAGGTACCCGGTGTGGTAAGTGTGGCTCCAGTTCTATGCCTGCTTAGAAAACAATAAAAAAAGTTGGTGGTAGGTCTGAACTCTGAAATCAAACCTACGACTGTAGAGAATGGCACATGGCGTAAGTTCGTCAGTTGTATAATATCTGTTTGTGCAATAAATCCTGGGCTGTTACTATCAGAAACAATGCAGTTTCTAAACCAGACAAGTTCTCTTAATTCGTATCAAGACCCTGGAAATTAGCAGGCCCAACGGGGCAGTTGGTGTTAACTAGTCACCAATCAATCAAAAGAAATAGCCATATGTGAATCTCGCCTTTTCACCTTTTCACGAAGGCCTTGTCATTGGTAAACCAGTCACCTTTTGAACGCACATACTAAGAGTTTTAGCCATCCTAAATAATTCGGTAAATTTAGACAAAAAAATAGTAGGCAATTAACAAAAATTCCCATGGGGTTTACAATTACAAATAAATTTTTAAAAAACCCCATCGATCCTTTGTGTGCAACAGAAGTTATTCAAGGTCAAAATTAGAGTTTTTTTTCTCGAAAACGGTACATTTTATCAAAAAAAACCTTAAACCAAAGTTGTAGATCTTACAATTCTCTATAAAAATTGTCTTTGAGATGTTTTTTCTTAAGAGTAACCATTTCTGAGATATCGCGATTCTAAGAGACACATTATGCATGATATGCACAATGCACATAAGCCACGTGTATGCATATCAGGCACTTAAGACAAAAATATAAATACCTATTTGTGTCTCATTTATATAGTGTGCCCGGGTTTCGACTTGCGTAAATTTATGGGCTATTAGGTCATCAAATGTTATCGACAAAAAACCCCCATGTTGGAGGTCTAACTCCCCCCCTCTTAAAATGGCAGCCATTTTAATTATTTTAAAAAAATGCTATTTTTATGGATCTGGAGGTCCTTAAAGTTATGAAAATGATTATTTTGGTAGGTAACGCTATGGCCTATCAATTGACATAAAGATTAATTGAAAATTATTAACCGTCAGAGAAGAAAAAAAATGTATTTTAATAAATATTGCTAAAAATTAAAAACATGAAAAAGAGTTTAATAGTTTTTTAAACCTATTACAAAACTAAACCCAAAAATGATTTTTTTCTGTTTTTTTTTAAAAATGTGAAAAATTCATTAGAAAAATTTGGTAAATAAAAGGCCCTTAAATTATCTCTAGTTGAAACCCGGACACCCTTTATATTTTACTCTCCTAAACCAAATGTTTATATTGACCGGATTAAAAGTTGAGATGTTTTTCGTTCGCTGGCAATTCAAAGGATAGTATTTTGCTGATAGTGCGGGTCCTATATAAAAGCATATTTTTAAATAATTTTACTGTGTGTCTCACCTGCATAGCCGCTTGTTCTTGCGCCTCCCTGGGCTCGCTGACCGCCATCTTCGCCATCTTGTCTGCCAACTGTCGTTGCTGTGCGTCCAGACTTGCACGTTTCTGTTGCACCTGTGCCGGGGTGAGGGAGGGGGGCAGGGTCTTGGGCAACGCCTGGAGAAGACACGAGACGTTTAGTAAAGACGAAGATCATTTATTCAATCAGCAGTTTTTTCAGAGTTACTGTCAAGATGTGAAGTAAACAAGTTTCAAAATTTTACGTGAATTTCACGTAAATTTTCACTCACAAAAATACATCGACCGTCGGCTACATTCCCGAAGTAATGATAAAATCAAACGCCCGCGTGACTAACGTCCTCTGTAGCTTATCATACATCACAAGAGCATTCGCCCGAATAGCGAAGGGTCGTGGGTTCGAGTCCCACCGGTCGGTCAGTTTTGTGAGCAAAATGTAAGTAATACCTAATTATTAAAAACACAGAAAACCCAAGTGATTTTTTTTTGTATTTTTAAATGGTCTTTTAACTAACTTTTATTTGATTCCCAATAAAAACCGGCCAAGTGCGAGTCGGACTCGCGCGCAAAGGGTTCCGTACCATTAGCTTACAACATTAGACAGTATAGGCAAAAAAAAAATATTTTTATTTTGTTTATAATTTCAAAAGTATTCATCACAGGATACCCGAAACAATTTTAAATAAGAGTTTCCGCGCCTGTTTCTTTACGTGAGTGATTTGAAGTTTATAGGTCCAAGACTTTAGAAATTACAGCAGACTACGACGGACGGAACGGACGGACTGAACGATCTTATAAGGGTTCCTTGTCGGACTACGGAACCCTAAAAAGCAACCCCTTCCAACCCTTATTCGGATAAATTCAATGACATCTCATAGTATGTCCGTCTAACCGATTGGGCTGCAGGGCGAGCAAAATACATGGACATACATACATACACTCGAAAAATATTACCCTCCTTCTGACGCCGTCAGGTAAACACAAATTTTTGAAAAACGTTTATTCGCACCTTATATCTAGACAAATATTTTTCATCTCACCTGTTCCGAAAGTTGAACTTTCATGTGTAGATATCCGGGTGAAAAATAGCTTTTCCCTCCTACTTTATACTCCTACTATTGAATAAAAGGCCACTATCGAGAGTATCGATAGTTATTGCAATAGTCAGAGCTGATCAGCTATCGATAGTGATTTAATATTGAACTTTGACACTATCGATAGTCTATTGATACTATCATTACTATCGGTAGACTATCGATATTTTATCGATACTTTTGCTTTTTCTTCAACTATCGATAACCTATCGATATTTTATTGATATTATTGTATTTGCCTCAACTATCGATAGTCTATCGATACTATCGATATTTTATCGATACTATTGCTTTTGCCCTATCGATAGTCTATCATACTATCGATATTCTACCGATACTAGTGCTTTTGCCTCAACTATCGATAGTCTATCATACTATCGATATTCTATCGATACTATTGCTTTTGCCTCAACTATCGATAGTCTATCGATACTTTCCTCACAGTCGAAATGAAAAATAGTATGTATAACTCAGGTGAAAGCACCCATTCCACTATCGAGCTATTAGAGAAACTTCTCGAGTGGAATGGTCACTTTCGTCCCTTGTATAACAATCTACTAAACATACGGTACCGCCAAAACGCGATTTCTTCTTCTTTCTAAGAGTCTGAATATATTGCTGTAGCTTTTAAAAACGTTCCGAGAACGTTAGAACTCCATAACATATCACATTGTATAAGATAAAAATCGAAGTTGCACGACACAATCAATATTAAAATCAATTTTATATCTCACCGGTGGCTTCGCCGATGGTTGTACAGGCTTCGGTACCAACTGGGGGGGTTTAACTGCTGGCTGTGGAGGTTTTACTGCCGGTTGTGGGGGTTTCACTGCCGGTGGGGGCGCCTTCTGCTTCTGAGGGGGCGCCGTCTCCTGCGTCTATACATGCAAAAAGTATTTTAAACGTTTAAAATAATTCTTTGATGGTTTAATATTGGTTTAAGCACTTATTACATCATCCTTATTACCGGTGTATTGCGCACACACTTGTGCACTATAATATCTCCCGTGCAGTCGGCTAATCTCTGTTGAGATTGGCCACTGTAGTCGAAATTCAAAAATTATTTGTAACAACCTAAATAGGAATACTTAGCAAATAAGAACATTTTTACTTTTTTTAATCGCAGTTCACTACTTGCCTTACAGACACCCCTCCACCAATCCGCACTGAGCCCGCGTAGTAAAGTATGGCTCGTACCTCCTCATAGTTGAGGTAGAGGCCTTTTCCCAGCAGTGGGATCTATATAGGCTGACTTTACACTACTTAGGTTCCTATCTTTCTAATTAGGATCCGATTGCTTTCTACTAGAAATGGGACTCTGACTCAAATCACATTTGATTCGAATGATTTGTTTCATATAATGATAATAAAAACTGGATTTGAATGAGATTTTAAGTTGTTTGTTATTTTCTATTTCCATAGTTGCATTTCTTGACTTCGATAATCGATTACGTAAAGTAAATTCTATGTATATTCATTTATAGTTGATTCAAAACATCGTATAGATTTGAAACATTCGAATCATATTACCGATTCGAAACAAGGGTTAGTCATGATTCGATATTTTCTGGGTGATTCGAATATTCATTTTCGATTCAAGTCCCATTACTCCTTTTTAGGATACAATTTCTTCCTACCTTCCTAGCTAGTATCCTTAGTTAGGATCCTACTTAGGATACGATTGCTTCCTACCTTCCTAGCTAGTATCCTTAGTTAGGATCCTACTTAGGATACGATTGCTTCCTACCTTCCTAGCTAGCATCCTTAGTTAGGATCCTACTTAGGATACGATTGCTTCCTACCTTCCTAGCTAGTATCCTTAGTTAGGATCCTACTTAGGATAAGATTGCTTCTTACCTTCCTAGCTAGTATCCTTAGTTAGGATCCTACTTAGGATACGATTGCTTCCTACCTTCCTAGTTAATATCCTTAGTAGTATGCTACCTTCCTAGAGAATCCTAGTTAGGAAGCTACTAGCTACATAGGATGGTGTAATAAGTGCTTTAGAAAGATTTTTTCAGTTAAATTCATTCTGGCCTGATATCTGTAAAAAACGTGCATTCATTGTGTCTTTTTGACTCGACAAATTTTTCGTATTAGATATGCGAGCGATTTGCCAGCGATCATATAAGTAATACGTGTTTTTTGACGCTAAATAATCGATAATTGCGTAATTTCCGTTGATTGCCAAATTGTATCTACACTAATATTGTAAAGAGGAATGATTTGATGTTTGTTTGTTTGTATTAAATAGGTTCCGAAACTACTGGACCGATGCAAATGAAATTTGGTACAGAGATAGTTTGAGACCCTGGGAAGGACAGGCTACTTTTTGGCGCGATACAAAAACATCAGGGTGTGAAACGGTGGATGAAAATGTGTATGTAAAATCCTAATTTGGCGCGGGCAAGTCGCGGGGAACTGCTAGTAGGTAATAAGCAGAGGTCGGAATAAGGAAGAGTTATTTATGTACTTACATCAAAATGTTGATATTAATGTGGACCTTCCCGGGATTTCTAATTGACAATCCCGTGTGGCCAACAATATCACAAATAAATAATAATAAAAACCTCAGAGATAAACAATAGGAAACAAGTGAGACCATTTGACAAAACAAGGTAAGCGTAGAGCTGTGTAAATGAGTAAACCGATTTATTGCTAATAGATAGTTTGAATACGGTAGAAAGAAAGAAAATCTAGTACATTCCGTTAAGCGGGGAGTGCTCCGCATTGCCGCTATTGTATTTTTTTGTTCTCGCAAGCTATGTTGTGCAAACTACAACTTACTGTGGCAACATCTCGCGTATTGGAATTTTGCAACTTTGGACATCCGATGTCATTGATGTAAGTTTGCCCACGTCACGCGTGCAGGTAAATAACTTTTTATTTAAAAAATTACGGGATTTTTTCTGCTCTTTAAAATTAATTTCGGGATTTGAGGCATATCCACTTTATTCTTTTGCTGTATAAAATCAGTGTAAGTACATGAATAACTCTACCTAAGTCCGACCTCTGGTAATAAGCCTACGGTTTCAAACCACGGATGGTTTAAAACGGTTTATTTAGCATACCTGCGTCTGGACCGCCGCCTGTTTCTTCTCAACCTCAGTTTCCCCGTTAGTCTTGCATTGCTGTTTCTTCTTATTGAGTATGGATCGTAAACGTTCGCGCGTCTCGTTGAAGTTGCGAGGCACGGGCGTTGTTAGGGGAGGCTGTAAATAATGTTTTCACGTAAGTTTGACGGAGGCAATTCGGTATGTATTTTTATAGGGATTTTTTTCTGAAAATTTAGCCTGTTTTTAAGAAACTAAATTGAATAAATTTGTTTTACAAGTAGTATTTATTTTTTATATGATTTTTTAAAATTTGGCCTGTTTTTGGTATGGCTGTATAAGTACGGATGTCTGTGCCACGTGCAGAATAAAAACTAACTTGCACGCACTCATTCATGACAACAAATCACGTTTGACATTTCACGTTTGATTTAACAAGTCATACACACCGGAAACACACACATGCGTAGTTTAGTAACAGATTATATAAGTTTTTAATTCGGTGAGACGGCATTCCGACATGACCGTAGAGAGATCAGTCGCAAGACCAACGGCTGAACGTGCTTTCCGAGGCACGGGTGTGAACACCACCAACTTCCTGACTCCGGAGTTGTGTCTGAGTAATTTTAAGACAGAAAAACCCAAACACTCTCGAATTATGAGAGTGAAGGAACAGAGACTGCACCTGTGTATTGCTCACACACTTGTGCACTATAATATGTCCCGCGCAGTTGGCTAATCTCTATTGAGATAGGCCGCCGTAGTCGAAATTCGGCTAGGAGGACATTAATTAATATAAGTTTAGTGGCGGATGTGATGTCACTTGGTGGTTTCCGCCTGTTTAGATCGTATGAATGTCAAATAATTGTTTGTATTTTGGTAAATATAACCCTATCTATAATTTCTGAGCAACTTAAATAGTGTTTTTAAGAGTGTAAAATCTCCAAATGGCTTTGGAATTAGCATAAGTTACATTTTACTTTACATACAGAATTGGTGTACCATACTACAGGTAAATTATTAACCTATTTTGGATACCAAGGCACTCATCACTCAATTTATTCTTTGTTTTAGCATTAATTTAGTTAAGAATTACATATTTTGTAACTTGTACTAAGAAAATATACTAAATTAAAATACAGCATGGTGACAGACAGACAATGGAGTCTTTGTCATAGGGTCCTGTTTTTACTCTTTGGATATGAAACGATATAAAGCAGTCTTAAAACCTTTAATCATTGTATTTGTTATTTTTTTAAATCTTATCTAAGCTGTTAGCTTGCAAGTGTTTTGTAATAACTGAACAACTTTGGCGACCTGTCAATAATGACGCAGAGATCGGAGTAGGTAGATTGGTTTGGGGTTGACATTGATAATAATATGGACATGGCTCCGGTATTCCGAAATCTCAAAGTATTAGGATTTAAATGGTATTCTAGTCAGAAAAATAAAAAGAACAGACTTGTGTATAATGCTAAACCAAGTAATTTCACGTGACATAAGATTAGTAAGATATTATGATATGAACCGGATTTTTGCGTTATCGGTTATTCAGAGAAAGGCATATCCATATTATTCTAGCACTGTCAAAGTACATCAAATCAATGTACCTACTCCGATCTCTGTATCAGATAGGGTTGTCACTACTGACCTCTATAATACAAGTACGCTGGACTAAACGTTCTCTAAGAAATGACAATTTTCGTGCCGAATTAAAGCGCCCCCACCAAGTGTCCGGGAAACTAAAATAGAGTAACTTGCTTAAAATTATGTCAAATCTCATTAGTTCCGTGGACGGTCACCACACGCTCACTACAGCCGTCAGCGCCAAAATGGCGATAATCAATGGCTTCATTTTTAGGTTGACAGTATGCAGTCCAGCGTACTTGTATTATAGAGGTCAGTGGTTGTCCCACTTACCGCGTGTCCAAAGACAGTGCAGTAGCAACAAGTGCAGGGCTGATCTACGCCTCCTTCCCCCGCACACCCCGCACCCGGCGAACCGTGGCCCACTGGAATACACACAATATTGTATGAACCTAAATTAGATTAAATTATTAAAACACAATTTTACGGATTACTTCGCGATTTATTTACATTTTATTTAAAACCTGACGTTTCGAACACTTTACAGCGTTCGTGGTCACAGGAAAACTAAGGTATTATTTGTCACTTACAAAGTTTTGAAAAATTATACTACCATCACTCATTATTTTTAGGTTGGTCGAAACGAATGAAGTGGCAAGGTTTGTCTAAGGCATGTTCACACAGGAACACGAAATCTGCAGTGTGCCTTAGACAAACCCAATCACTTCATTCGTTTCGACCAACCAAAAATACTAGCTAAAGAACGGCGTTTTATACCTCGAATGCTACGTGAAGCCATTGAAATCAGAAAACATCCAAATTTCAATAGGGAAGATGGTTGGAAAGTTCCACCGGCATGGGATCCTATTCTAGCAAAAACCAAAACAACACCTTTCTGCGTAAATAGGAACGTAAATTAATATTAATGAGTGACGGTAGTTTAATTTTTCTAAACTTTGTAATTGACAAATAACACCTTAGTCTCCCTGTGGCCACGAACGCTGTAAAGTGTTCGAAACGTCAGGTTTTAAATAAAATGTAAATAAATCGTGAAGTAATCTGTAAAATTGTGTTTTAATGAGTTCAACAATTCGCGTAAACGTAAGAAACAAATATAGATTTAATTAGAGAGTTCCTGTCTAAAGAACAATGGCAGATTTCCATACATAAATTTAGTTGGAAAGAAATGGCAGCGTCTGTATGTCAAAAATATCTTAAAATGTAAAGCGTGGATCCCTTAGTAACTTTGTTTAAGAAAATTGTCCAGAGAGGGCTTCAAAAAATATATATTTGAATTTGAACTTTTTTAGGTCATGTCTTATGTTAATGTCTTCGGAGTCTAAATAGGTGGTAGCACAGTCACGCAGGGCAAGATCAGAATCCTCTAGGCACGCACAGGTCACACAAAGCGAAGCAATCAGTCCATAGGCAATCCAAGTCAAAAAGAAATAAGAAAATAGCACAAAACGAAAACAAAACCGACACGAACAGCGAAGAGCATCATCTGTGACAGTGACAGACCAGCCCGCTAATCGGCGTGACAATTACTTTTTTTTATAAGTTCGGAGCTTGCAAACGTCCATCGGCCGTCATTTTAGCCAGTGCTGCCATGACATTAAATGGAATTGTTACATAGTGTTATGGTGGAGTCATTTAATATTAGCAGTAAGGTCTTTTTATGAAGCTTACTTTTTGATAATATCACTTATTTTATAATTGATAGTATAGCTATTTAACATTTTGCTCCATGTTATATTATGTTAAACCATTATTTGGCTCTATAAGTTTCTACAAAACAGTAGTAATACATGTAAATGGCAACACTTGAATGGCGTAAGGTTTATTATAGTCATTTGATATTCCCTATAATGTATGCGTTTTTTGTGGCTTTAATTAAAATAAATTTTTATTTGAAAAATCCTACAAAAATAATTTAACTAATTTTATATAAAAGACATTTCTAGACGCTAACTTTTTTGCCAACTATTATTCTGCCATTGTTCTTTAGGGCCACTACTAGAAAATATGAATGATAAAGATTATTCTCTAAACACGAATCCCGAATACAAAAAAAGTTCTAACTACCTAAAAAAATAATCAACAAAGTTTTTTTACACTTACCTTTACAAACATGTTGTTGATGTGACGTATTCTCACAGACCTTCGGCGGCGCTTTCGCCGGCTTCGGGACCGGTTTCTTAACCTCTTTCTTTTTCTCTTCTAGCCCACTCTTGCCCTTCTCATAACACTGCTTCACTATATCACCTAGACATACCGAATTCGAATCTGTATCTTTACACGAATTGCACAAACAATCGTTCGTCCATTTGCAATCGTTTTTGGGAGTGTCACACGCGTCCGATTCGGATTTCGACTGTCCATTCCTCATCATGTTTCTAAACGCAACCGTATTTAACGTCTGTCTGGCGTTATGTAACGCTTGCGCCGAGTATTTGGCTAGTAACTCTGGGTTTTGAGAGCCAATCACCGATAGGTTTTTCTCTTTCGCACACTCGTCAACTTTATCGGTGACTTTTAACGTCTCTTCTATGTCTTCATCGAGAAGTTTAGCATCTATGCTCGAACAGATAGAGATGACGTGTTTTTTATACGTTTCCGGTACAGGTAGACCTTGGGTGATGTAAGATTTGATTGTGTAGAAGCTATCTAGTAACGATTTCTCTCCTTTGGACGTCAATATCGCTTCACATTTCGCTAACAACGCATCGTTCTTACATTTCTTGTCGTCTTCCTCTTTTTCAAACTTCTCAACCGGTTTTTCCTCTTTCACCGGTTTCGGTTCGGTCTTCTTAACCGGTCGCACGTTTGCCTTGCCTATGATTTTGCTTAGACCCTTAGCTGCTAATATCTCGGCTTCACTTGCATTTGTTTGCGTCTGACATTTGACAGGCGGCGTCACTTTAGCGAACGCTTCTTTCAACTTTTCCTCGAGCTGTTCAAGTCTGTACAACATGACTAACCACTCATCACCCGTCAAAGCTTTCTTTGGCAAGCTCTCCATGTACACCTTATTCATTTCTTTTAACCTCTCAATGAAATAGTCTTTTTTGTTATCGTTCGATAGCGTCGCAAAATCGGGGACATTCTCCGTGTTTCTAATTGGTAACCCTGTCAGTTCTTGTATCACATTCGCTGCTATCTCCGGATTGAGTAAGATCCAACCTGTCAACTGCTGTGATTCCGCACACCTCCTAATAACATCCGTGTATTTGAACTTTAAGCTTTTCACTGACGACTTTTTGTCTTGAGACATTTTGGACAACTTCATTATTAGCAAATCAAACGTATTCCCCGCGGACGTGCTGAGAAACTTAGTAATCTGTTGCAACGATTCCTTAGATCCACAGTTTTCTAAGTCTGCATCTTTCAAGTCCTTATTCTTTCTTAATTCGTCGATTTTCGCTAGTATCTTATCACTGTCGTTAACACATTGCTTACCGGCTAAATCTTGTATGTAACTATAAAACTTATCGAGCATCGCTTCTATCTCGTTTTCGAGTAACTCAATAGGTATGCTTTTGAACTTGGTTGCGACGTAATGCTTCCACGATATGAATCTAGACTTAACTAGCTCGCGCAATTCGTCCATGCTGAGCGCGTCTTTAACTGAATTATCGAATAGTGTAGATGCTTTCGAATACATTTCCGAGTTAATCGCGTTCTTTGGGAGCGCGAATAACTCTCCGTCTTCCTCTAGACATTTCGCTAGCTCCGGACTCTTGCTTTGCTTGAGGTATTCGAATACTTTATTTATAACTACTTGAGCTGATATAGAAAACAGTAGGTCTTTAAAGTCTTCCTTGTTATTAGTCTTACTTTTCATTAACGCTTGCAATTCTTTTTCGTCTTTCAATAGATCTGTTATGTCTTTAGAATCGAATTCGAACGTCATAGTGCCTATAAAATCTGGGTCGATATTATTCTTAATCCTACGGTTAGCTTTGCGCTTGGCAGTGTTTTTAGTAACTTTAACATTATCCCTATACTTATTCAATTTTAACTCTCTAATTTGTTTTAGAGTTTCCGGCGTGAATTGCGCTTCGTCCGGTATATTGTTTATGATAGAGTCAAAATCGGGTAGTTCTAGATTTAGTTTTGAAGCTATTTTGGGCAAGTTGGCTATGATTTGAGGCATGTTTTCGACGAAGAAATTGGCTATCTTCAGCTGTTTAGGATCGTCCAAATCTAGTTTAGCGTCGGGGAATTCAGCGAAATCCTTATCCAAATTTAAAACCTGCTCGCATATCTGTTCAAACGATAACGGTCCTTCGTCGTCTTTATTTCCGTTATTTATATTGTTGTACGAGTTTATTATATTCTGACACTCCTCCATAGCCTTTTTGATTTCTAAACCGAACGTGACATACTTATACACATTTGGATCCTTTTCATCATCTTTGTGTTTATCTTCGTCTTTTTTCCGAGCGTTTAATGGTATATTAATTTCCGGAGCGTTTTGCGCGTCGTTTTTATCGTCTCTTAGCAACTTGTTAACGGTTAACAACCTCTGACTCGGTTTTTGGAACGGTGGCACCGGTTCGGAAGTCGTAGGCGACATCTCTTGTAATGGCGGACTCACAGATTCCGGGTACTTTGCCCCTTCTGTTTGTATTTCATACTCTTGCTGCAAACTCGCGTCTGTCGTCAACGCAAAGTTTGCGAACTTAGCCAGACACTCCTTCATCTCTTTGCACATATCCACCGACTCTTTCTCGCCTACGATCGTTTCCGTATCACTGATATTGTCTTCTCTCTGTAAGGGGAACGCTTCTGGCGGGTCTACTTCTGGTTTAAGTTTTTCCTCGTCAGATTTGATAGGGTCGGTCAGTAGTTGCGTTGTCTGTGGGGGAGCTTTGTATTTGAGCATTTGTAAGATTTTGTGGGGGCGAGCGAGGGGGGAGGGATGTTTCAAGCGTCGTTTAGGCGCAGTGGCGAGTCGAGGTAGCTTGGGGCTCGCGGTTCGACGCTTGCGTCGGGGCAAGTCTTCTACTAGTGTTACGTTGCTGTCTGGTAAGCTGTGAAGAGACAATTTGGGTTAAAAATATTGTAGGAAGGCCGGATTTAAAATGTTTTCCTTTTTTAACGCTAATTTATCAAATCATTTTCGTTTTTTTTACTTGAAAACAAATAGACACTTATTTGCATTATTTAGGGCTCTTATTTAATTAAATTAAGCAAATAACATGATTTCGAAAAAACATTCTACATCGGGATAAAAAATTAACTACCTAATTAACCAGAAGCCAAATTTTCGGCCGTCCTTGTCACTCATGGCAGTATGACTGCACGAACGAGCGTGATCTTCGACTCGAAAATACAAATACAAAATCAGATCCCTCTAGATCAAAGTATGCGTTCAAATAGTGAATATTCTTTGATAACACCCTCATTTTACACAGCGCCAGCAATCATCTGATAGGTGCGAAAGAGACAGCAAGCATTACCTCTCCCTCTCCCGCCGCAGTTGCTGCTCCAGCCACATGCGCAGGCGGTGGTAGTACAACTGCTGATCGCGCATATGCATCACTTTGCGACGGACCTTGGGAAAATAACGGAGACAAAAATGTTTAATAAATGAGATGATGATAGAGATCATTTTCTCCAATAATAAATACTTTTATTTACTGACGTTGGTCAAGTTCTTTTCATATTGGTATATATGTATTTATTTGTATGTATGCATGAATATGTGTTTGAGAGTTTAGGCAGTGGATTACACGTGGAGGGCGACAATGACAAGTGGAAAATTGTTATAGTCGGCGCTTGTAGCTAGGTACTTGCCACATCAGGGGTTCACTTCACACACTTCACAGGCCACAATCACTCGAAATGTCTGTAAGGAGCTTCACAGGATACACACGCGGCGAAAGCGCTCTGCTCGGTCTAGTACATGTGTCATAGGTAACGTCTCGGTGTCGACTGGGGGCTCCGGGGTTCTCACGGTACGTTTTAAACAAATAAAAATAAGGCAGGCAGGCGCGCGAGTGCGCGCGGCGTAGTATCAATAGGGTACACAAACAAATTAAAATATTGTAGTAAACAATATGTATGATTTCTATGTAGGTATATTTACTTATTTGTATGTTACAATATGATATATTATTGTTTTTAAGTGATAAGCATTCACTTTGCAATCTAAATATATTATTGCACTTGAAAAAATGACCGCCAGAGGCGGGAATTGAACCCGCGTTCCTCGCATGTCGGGCGATTGCCTAACCTCTCGGCCACCCTGGCGTTGGCAGAGCCTGTCGAAATTTTCAAGTGCTTCTTAACGCTGTAATGCCGCGTTGCTTTCATCAATGTTATTGGGATTAACACTCGAAAGAAATACTATTGCAAGTATTTATTTTTATGTATTTTATTAATTATTATTTATTTTATTTATTTGTTCATTACACCTATTCTATGATTTTCCACCAAACTCCCCCTTCCTGTGAATGAGTATGGTCCTTTACCTAAATGTTGTCTGGAAGAGATCGCTTATAGCGATAAGACCGCCTACATTGTACATTTTTCTGTGTAAATCGCTGTACTTACTGGATTTTCTGTTATGGTGTGCAATAAAGAGTTATCTATTCTATGATGTACGATTGGCTATGGGAAACTACGGAAAAGAAAAATTTCGCGTAGTTTAAAAATACACATTTTATCAGGTATGTGGTGACATCCAAATCAAGGCAGCGATTTAGTCGTTTTGACTGACTATGTTCTGTCGGTCTGTCTGTATTCTAATACTGACATATTGTCATTATAGTGTGTGCGGGTCTTGACTAGCGATAATTTATGCGCTATTAAGGCGGTCCTGCACGAAATTGAGAAAATTAACGTATTTCTAAATCACTTGTACGATGAGATGAATAAGTTAAATACATTAAAACAACTAATTTACGTTAGCCTAATCATTGCACAAGGTCCTGGTCTTGTTGAAATTTGAAACAAATTCTTTATGATATAATAAACATGACTTGTAGCTAATGATATCTAAGAGGATTTTTCTTCGAAAACTTTGTGATTTTTACGCATGAAACAATAATTTGTACATGAAAATGATTGTATTGATATTCCGCAGGTCCCCCATATTTTTATTAAACACGAATAAAATATAAATAAGAAAATATGAACCATTTTACAGTTTTTAACACAA
This sequence comes from Pyrausta nigrata, assembly GCA_949316185.1. Taxonomy (NCBI): domain Eukaryota; kingdom Metazoa; phylum Arthropoda; class Insecta; order Lepidoptera; family Crambidae; genus Pyrausta; species Pyrausta nigrata. The sequence goes on along the minus strand of OX438964.1, from coordinate 4,099,058 downwards.
ATGTCTGATGGTTTTACGCATTGCGCAGAATAAAACTATAGTAATAATGATTGTTCTAATTAAATCATCAAGTCTAAAACTTTAAAGCAAATGGATCATATTACTATTAGTAAGTTCGATTGTGTTTGAAGATTGATCGACTTGTTTTGCGCTGCACCCCTTAATTCATAAAATGGTATTGATAAAAGACCCCTATGTTGGTTTTAATTATTTAAAAAAAAACACAATTTCTATGGAATTGGAGGTCCTAAAAGTTATGAAAATGATTAATTGGAAGGTAACGCTATTATCACCTACCAAGTGAAATAAAGATCAGGTTAAAACTATTAAACGTCATGGAGGAAAATGATTTTTTAAGAAATCACGCCAAAAATTTAAAACGATAGTTGTTTAAAGCTATAATAAAATTATTTCATTAGGATTATGTTTCTAAAATTTGATAAATAAAAAGCCCTTAATTTATCGCTAGTCGAAACTTGGACCCTGTATACGTTCATACATTCATGACTTAGGTACACATGCTCGTTTTCATCACACAAATATTTGCTTCTGCGGGATTCGAACCGCGGACCACTATACCAAGACGGACGAATTGAAATATGATGTGTAACCTCCTGAAACTGCCTCAGATGGTACCAGGGACAGAGGTTGAAGCAGTAAGAAACACAGTCACTATCTATATTATTGCACTTGAAAAAATGATCGACAGGCTCTGCCAACGCCAGGTTGGCCGAGAGGTTAGGCAATCGCCCGGCATGCGAGGAACGCGGGTTCGAGTCATTTTTTCAAGTGCAATAATATATTTAGATTGCAAAGTGAATGCTTATCACTTAAAAGCAATAATTTACAGTCACTATTGTCATAATACACCTTACATACACCCCTCTACCAATCCGCACTGAGCCCGCGTGGTGAAGTATGGCTCGTTCCTACTCAAAGTTGAGGTGAGGCCTTTTCCCAGCAGTGGGATCTAATAGGCTGACTTATTATACTATTGTCATAGCCATCAATCGAGCCTTACCTCCTGAAACCGCCTCAGATGGTACTCGGGACAGAGGTTGCGGCAGGACGGCGCCGCGTGGGGGGGCTGCGGCGCGGGGGGCGGCGAGCCCGGCGGGGGGGGCGCCGGCGCGCTGCCCCCCACCAGCTGCATGCACACCTGGGGGTATACACTTGTTGAGGGAGATACTACAGAGGCTGAGAGCGGGGTTTTAGAAGAAAAACACGAAAATAAAATATACATTTTAATATTTTCAGCGATACATACAGTCGGCAGCACGTCAAGTTACCCAATTAAGCTACTAAAACAGATTAAATTAAGAAGGCAATAGAGGCAGTCTCGCTGATCTCGGCACCGCCTCTATTGCCTTCTTCAAGTGGAGTAGTCAACACTGTAAATTTTTAATATAGTATAATAAGTATGCTATACTGAAAACAATTCATTGTCCATACTTTATAACACAATACCGAAACAGAACAGAAAAAATTGAACATAAATACAGTCCAACATAGACCCTTCCTTCCTTTTATGAAGTCTGTTAAAAATATTGGTTATATAAACAACTAGTGGTTCCCCGCGACTTCGCCCGCAAAAGTTGGATTTTCCATATAAACTTTCATCCCCCATTTCACTTAAATAAAGAACTTGTCCTCTTTTTGTATGGAGGCTGGTTTTTTATTCTAAGATATCACCAACCACTAATAAACCTATATTTATCTTTAAGCTACAAAAATATGAAACACGTAACCATAGAAATCAGAATTTTAAACGCCTCCATTTTTGAGAAAAAATATGTTTTGTGACAGGCATCATCCATTGATCACTTACTTGTATTTCCAGGCTGTATGGCTATGTACCATTGCCTTTCCACAGGTGGATAAATACTACTAGGTACTACCACAGATTATATAATAGGTACTACTGTCAATGGAATGTCAATTTTGCTGTCAATTTTTTTTCATGCGTTAATTGATATAAGGCGAAGGTGCAGTTTCTGTACAGACAAAGAGAAACATTAATTTCAATTTTTCTTTAATTCGGAGGCCTTAAAAAATTGATTAATTATGCAGAAAGGCTAGTTTTTGTGAACTCTTTAATATAATATTTAGTTTATCCTGGTTAGAAATATTGACGAATAAAAAACCATTAATGGACAAGTCCTTTGGGCTAATTTGAAATGTATGTCACCTATCTGTCATTAATTCTAAATAAGCCGTCTAATCTTTCGACAAATGTTTTAGCATAATCATTATTAGTAAGGGAGTATATCTGTAGGCCACTCTATCGTAGGAAGTTGTAAATTCTGAAATTAGGATAAGCCTTTTTTAAATCTATCGTATGACCCTACATGATCTTATTTCCAGTCACCTATATAGTGTAGTTTAGTTTTTTTTTTTCAACAAACACACCAATTACCTAGCCCCAAACTAAGCGTGAGCTTGTGCTATGATGACTAGGATAACGGATAGAAATACTTAAATACATATAAACATCCATGACTTAGGTACAAATGCTCGTGATCATCACACAAACATTTGCCCCTTGCGGAATTTAAACCCGCAACCGCCTGGTTTAGAAGTCCGGTCCGCGAACGACTACACCAAGACGGTCGTCATATCATTGCCTGTAATACCGCTGAAAAGGTTGGAAAATTTTAACTAGCACATTTTAACACTATATAAATTCAAACTCACAGTAGACAGCTTTTTCTGCTTGTTGTACACCTGCAGCTGCCGTAGATGCACTTCCGGTAGCCGCCGGTACATCGCCATTAGCTTCCGATCCACCTCCGAGAGACCCATGTCCACGCGTTTTCTATAACAATAGGTACATAATATTCTGAATCATTTAAACAGGTTCAATTTGACATCTCAAAGTTATCCCATAACGTTGTTACGTTCTGCGTTCTAGGCTGTTGCCTATATCAAGCAAAAATCCTCTTACCAACCCACCTATTGTTTTATCTCCCTCTATTTTCTCCATTTCTGTTCGCCTCGATTAGCCTACACCAGGCCTGTGTATCTCCCCGCGGAGGTAGCAAAAACGTACCTACGCGCGGCGACCCTACGTAGGTGCTAAAACAAGTTGCGTGTCGCTACCGGCCAGAGCCACGCTCGCGCGTTTTATTCACCGGCGGCCGCGCGGCTACGTTGCTGGCTGGACGAGAATGAATAAAGTACTAGAAAGAGGCGCTAGATGGCGTTAGAAGCTTCTCGTAGCAGTCAACCCTATCGCGTCACGTGATATTACGTCACTGAATAGGTTTAGTGTATTATGAATCATATTCCAGAGCAATAAGTATGAAATTATCTTGCAATGGATTTTTGTAGGTGTCTACACGAAAATGTGCTTGACTCTGAGGCGAACTAAATTACGCCATATTGTTGACGACATTGAGTAGACATTTCTTTGAATACAATTGCTAAGTCATACTTCTGTACGAAGTACTAGTATTCTGTGCCTACACTCACTACAGGACCCGTGACCGCAAGCCTAGACTGTTCTCACTCGTTAGTGCAGATGTGTCGCCTCTGCAATGATGTATCTCAGGACCATCCTAATGTTGATATTCTAGGTTCAAATCTAAATGTCTTCAAAAGATTTATTCATGATATTTTAAAATAAAATAATTTCGTCCCACATGTGTGAGACTTCACGAAAGGTGTATTGTGGTCTTTGTTACTTTAGTTGTAAACCCTGTAACCTGTAAGTCTCCTCTTGTATGATTCCCTATGGGGAATTGCAAAACCACTTCTTATGCAACTCTTTACATTATTCTACTACTCAAACACATGTTTTGGCTTACAGTTTAGTACCTTCTTATGTTTAAAAACAAAAATTTGATCACCGCAACTGTAAACTGTTTTGTGTTATTATAAAAATAAAAACATAATTTTGACCGAACAAATCACTACTGTTAGTGACTAACCTGGCCTCGAGTTCGTTCCTGCTGGGCGGGGCGGGCCATTCGTCGCAGTACTTTAGAACGCGGTCCATCAGCCACTCTATGGACGCTATGGACCACATGGGTCTGATTCTTGACTAACTAGTATACTTAGTCGCTTAGAATAACAATTCCGTACGACTCCTCACAAATTTACCGAAATTTGTGAGTTGCTTTTAGTAACTTTTTCAACATACTGATTAATATTATTATACCCCGATTTCTACCAAAGAAACTGTTGACGTTCTCTAGTCTAGTACATTAGATTGATGCCAATTTTTGCACTATCTAATTGCTTGCCATCCTCATGTCAATATTGGTATTTTTGCTTCTGTAGCCCTATTTCCATTTAAGAAACCATTGGTTTGCTTTATTTATATTACTTCATACCAATCTAAAATTTTGTGTCACCTAATTGCCTATCATCCTCTTACCAACCCACCTATTATTTCACATCTACCTCTATTTCACCTGAACAAACCACTACCACTACAGTGACTAACCTGGCCTCGTGATCGTTCCTGCTGAGCGGGGCGGGTGACTCGTCGCAGTGCTTCAGAACGCGGTCCATCAGCCGCTCTATGGACGCTATGGACCACATGGGTCTGATTCTTGACTAGCTAGTATACTTACTCGCTTTGAATAACTTTTCCGTACGACTCTCCTCAAATTTCGGTTCACCCAGTTACTTTTGGTAACTTTTTCCACATACTGATTAATATTATTATACCCCGATTTCTTCCTAAGAAACTGTTGACGTTCTCAAGTTTAATACCTCAGATTGATGTCAATTTTTGCACTATCTAATTCCTTGCCATTCCCAGTCAATATTGGTACTTTTGCTCCTGTAGCCCTATTTCCAATTCAGAATCCGTTGGTTTACTTTATTTAAATTACTTCATACCAAGCCAAAATTTTGTGTCACCTAATTGCCTATCATCCTCTTACCAACCCACATATTATGTCACATCTACCTCCATTTTGACCGAACATACCACTACTGTTAAAGTGACTAACTAGACCTCGTGTTCGTTCCTGCTAGGCGGGGCGGGCCATTCGTCGCTGTGCTTCAGAACGCGGTCCATTAGCCGCTCTATGACCGCTTTGGACCGCATCAGGTGTCTGATTCTTGATTAGCTAATATACTTAGTCGCTTTGAATAACAATTCCGTACGACTCCTCACACATTTACCGAAATTTGTGAGTTGCTTTTAGTAACTTTTTCAACATACTGATTAATGTTATCATACCCCGATTTCTTCTAAAGAAACTGTTGACGTTTTCAAGTTTGATACCTCAAATTGATGTCAATTTTTGCACTATCTAATTGCTTGCCATTCCCATGTTAATATTGGTATTTTTGCTTCTGTAGCCCTATTTCCATTTAAGAAACCGTTGGTTTACTTTATTAAAATTACTTAATACCAAGCTAAAATGTTGTGTAACCTAATTGCCTATTGTCATCTTACTATTCTACCTATTATTTCACATCTACCTCTATTTCGCCTAAACAAACCACTACTACTACAGTGACTAACCTGGCCTCGTGGTCGTTCCTGCTGGGCGGGGCGGGCCATTCGTCGCAGTGCTTCAGAACGCGGTCCATCAGCCGCTCTATGGACGCTATTGACCGCATCAGGTGTCTCACTGTGCGGCAGAGTTCGCCTGTGGAAAAAAATATTACAAATTATGTTAGTCCTATCAAGCCTGGCTCACTATGCAATTTAAGTATCTTCCGGCCTGAAGCTTCGTACTTTTTTGGCCTTTCATTTTCATATAAACACCATGAAATCACGCACTTCATGCACAGACGTAGACGTCCAGTTGTTTTCACTTGCTGAAGAGATTTAGATGAAATTCGGTATAGATACGGTTTGACTCTCAGTAAAGGACATAGCTACACTAGAAATCATCCTTTGTGCGGTGAAAAGGGGGATGAAATTTTGAACGGAAAATTCGACATTTGCATACACCAGCAACATATCTTGTGCTAAACAAACACTCTGGGGCCCAAGTCTGCTAAATTGTCATAGAATCGTAATATACAGTTCTTGTATGGGCCTAATGTTAACATCATGCTATTCAATTGTAATAACAGACTTGGGCCGCTGATCTATATTAGTGTCCTATCAATAAGTATTTACATTTGCGTTATTATGGGCAAGGCATCTGTTCAGCAATGGATCGCGCCACTATGTGGAAGCGTTATGTCCAGCAATGGATCCTGCGGCTAATACTGATGACGATGATGATGACGATATATGCGTTACCTGGAGCTGCCTCTCCCTCCTCGCCGCCGGAGTCGACCGCGGCGGCGGCAGCGAGCAGCAGTTCCGACGCAGAGTCCAGCGACGAGGAACTAGACAGCCCTAGAGATGCAGTCCCGGAGTTCGCGTCCGAATCGCTCACTGGAAGAGAGGGGTGGTTTGAATACCTATACATTTACGCGTACATAAAACAGACTCCGGTTATTTATAACTCAAAAACGGCTGAACTAACTGTCATGATCCTTGATTTGTTAGATTTGTCGACTCGCCAAATTAACATTCAGAAAAAAAGTATACTATCATACAAAAGTCAAAACTTATATTAATTTTTAAAATCAATCGAATGTTTTTGTCTTCATCTTAGTTTGTTTTATTTATCGCGGACGCTCAAACCGATGGCTTTCATGCCATTCTACGCAAAAGAGCCGCCTCGATGCTAAGCCGTGTCCGCGGGAGCTCCAGCAGTATCCTGCGTGTTGTAGCAGGGCGAGTGGACTGCCCGTTTATGCAGGATTGGGTTCGACTGCACATAAAAAACCCTTAAATGTCTCATATGTTACATATTTTATTTTTATCTTTTTGTATTTTTTTTTATATTTGTGTAGTGCTATTGGTGTTACTGACTCAACTGTATTGTATTGTGGTATGGACTTTGTCTGAAATAAATCTTTTGAATTGAATTAGTCTTTCAATTATAGGTATGATAGGGAAGATTGACAGTAAGCAAAAATCTTTAAAATAATGTGTCTATCTAGTAAAATACAATATTAAGATTGTGGAAAAAAACTTTTTTATTATTTTTAAGACGATTTTATTAGTTTATTTTAAAAAATAAAATTGCAAAATACTGAAATCCGCGATGTTTTTAAAAACACCATTCAAATTCGAGTTACGTCACCCCTCAGTAAATACTGTCACTGTCACTGAATAGTTAGTTTGAAATATGTTTACTGAGGTGTGACGTCACAGCAGACGCCATGACACCCTGACTGGGTTTTGGCGCCAAATTATGAACATTTTATTTAAATTGCATTTTTTGAAATATTACCTTTGTTGATTGCAAAAATAATATATATTTTCGGAAATAGAAGATACTTAAGAATATTTTGAAACACTTTTTCAAAATCTGTCATCTTGCCTATTACTTCATTGTTCAAAAGCCTACAATGAATCTAATTAGAAAGAAAATACATTTTTCACAAGTTATTCTGTTTTGCGGTTCTTCTAAATAAATAATCACTTACAGTCGTCGAGGTCTATGGTCCGGTTGGAGTCGGTGTCGGGGGAGTTCGCCTCCTGCACCTCCCCCTCTCTTTCCCCCTCCCTCTCTACCTCCACCTCCCCCTCGAGCGCCGGTTGCCCCTCCACTGCATCAGGTGGCCTGTAAATAAGATATTAGATAACCAAATTGGACGTCTAATACTTTTTGCTTGACGACCTTCGTAGCGGAGTGGCTCGCACGCCGGTTTTTAAGGTGTCGCCATCTCTCAGGTCCCGGGGTCGATCCCCGGTCGGGTCAATATATAAATTTACATTTTCTACTAATACGTTAAACTTATAAGACCCCTCTTTTGCGTCGGGGGTTAAAAACTCACTTACCCTGATATTTACACGTACGAAATTAAACCTACGAGCTAAGTACATAAGGTTCAACTCACTTATCCTGATGGTGCGTCTCCTCCCCCCCGTCCCCTCCCTCGGTCCCCCTCGCGCCGTTGAACTCGTTGACCGCTTGCATCATTCCAAAGAACGATATTCTGGAGCAATATGAACTGCGTTCACGGTAATAGGTTAGTATGGATACTTTGATATGGTGCATTATATTCAATTTATAATAACAATTAAACTTCAGCGGTGTTTTTACAAAAAAAATTGACCAGGAGGCTAATTACGTAACTCTGTTGCTAACAATTCAGGATTGAAATCGCTTGAAAATGTCACATTTGACAACTTCAGTTACTCTGTTAAACTGGCCATTCACGGTCAGTTCAGTCACTCACTAACATAAAAATAATCTGAAAACTGACTTTCATTCCGTGCTGCTAGAACGTGGGCAATTCCCCACGCAAAGGGGACTTACAGTTTTTTTTAATTTAGTGGGTAAAATGGGGGAGAAGGTCTTAGAACCGGTAAAATATGAGCAATTCTGAAAAAAAAACAATAACGTGAAGTTACTTTTTCAGTACTTATGCCTATAGCGTAGATTTTTATTAGCGATATTGAAAACCTAAAATTTTGGTCGTACCTCAGACCGACTAATTAGTGTAACTGGCCGTGAATGGCCAACTTTAGCAACAAAACTTTGATTGAAATAATTTCATTCAAAGTTACATAATCCACTACCTGGTTTAAAATGGGTCTAAATATTAGCCGACAACAGCGGAATGAATGACACATTCGTGACATAACCTAATAGAGAAGCGCTTTTCTAATTGGCTAGCTAATAGCTTAGTCCTGTCTTAAACCCGGTACTAAGTTTTTGGAATAACGGGGCAGGAGTTTAATAAGACTTTTCAACAAAAAAATTTCGTACTAATGAGTTGAAAATTTTCTAGTAGATCCATACGAAGTGCCGTCAATAATTGCTATGGCCTGCACTCCCTTTGCAACACCCAAACTCTAACCCTGGGAATTATTTTATAACAATCGAAACCAGAAAGATCGAACCATTCGAATTCGAACACGAATGGGTCATGATCGATCGACACAGGTCTAATAGCCAGCAACGTAAATTGATACTATCGGGGTAACGCCCTGGGCCCTATTTCACGAAAATATTAGTTACTAGTGTAAAAATTACTAGTCCTAATATTTTCTGTTTCTCAAAAACAGGTACTAGACTAATAACTAATAGTAGCAGACTAATAGAAAATATTAGTCTGGCTTGGACGTTTGTACACATATTTTCCATCCATGATTAAGAAAAACCGAGCAAGTGCGAGTTGGACTCGCGCACAAATGCAATAATCTTGCATTACTGCAACATATGATTTTTTCTACGATTGTAACCTCAAAATTTAGTTTTTTTTTTCTAATACTTGTGTTGACCTTCATTCTTGCTGTATTTTATTTATTTATGTGTTTGGTACAATGCCAGTAAAAGCGAAATGTTTTATTCAATTAGATTTAAAGTAAATTAATACTTGAAATATTTTGTAAGTGCTTCTGGTTAAAAAAACAATATTTTATAAAAAACACACTGATAAATTTGAGTCTAATAGTTTGAGCTAATATATTTTACAAGCCTTCTAAAACTAATAGCTTTATTAGTGTAATTTATATAAAAACCTTTTTTCCGAGAATCCAAATTGAATTTACTCTAGTAATTTTTGCTACCGTAGCTTCGAGAAACGCGCACTAGTAAACTTGTAAAAAATATAAGTTTATGTACTTATTTTATTAGTCTAATAAGTTTCGTGAAATAGGGCCCTACCCTACTATATCAGCAATACAAAAAATTATAATAAATACGAATAAAAGTAATATTCACCTTAGAAGCTGCTTCCTCTGTTGGGCGCACAGCGTTCTCGGCGTGAGGCAGTCGCATCGGTGTTTGTAGCCCGCCCACGCGCTTACTGCAAGGAACGTGACGTCAACAGGGTGTCAATTATTGACATTTCCATTAGGCTCACAGTGAGCGATTAACTTTTTGTCTTTGGCTGTGATTGTACCTTTGAGCACTTATTCGTAACTTTAATATTTTATTTTATATTATTTTTTTATATATTAATGACGAGAAGCGTCGGTGGCGCAGTGGCTAGCGGGTTGCCTACCGTGCGGGAGGTGCCGGTTCGATCGCACGTGCCGCCATGTACCAATCACTTTTTCTGAGTTATGTACAATAGTTATTTCACTAACCGATGCTTTTACCGTGAGGTAAAACATCGTGAGGAAACCTGCACATTCAGGCGACTGCATGTGTAACCATGATCCAAACTGGTCAGGTTCCCCTGGTAATAGGGTCACGGAGGTCAGATGGCTGATCTGCTACATCCTGGATCATGGTCAGCGGACCCTGGGCCCTCGCGTGCGAGTGCACAACCAAGATAACGCTAAGAGGATGATGATATTAATGACGAGTGATAAGATTGTATCGAAAAGAAAAACATAATGCCCCGAATCCAAATATAATGGGAACATGGCAAGCAAATTATGATTTTTTGTTGGTAGTCAACCATAAGTGATTTAAAATGTCGAACCTGAAAATGTATTTTAATAGTTTACAAAAAACCTTCTCCATTACGCAACTTTGGTATGGCAGGTTTAATCCCATTGACCACATTTAATAAAGTTAGACCATTTACACAGGTAAATGGTCTAACTTTATTAAATGTGTTCCTTTCGGATGATGATTATATACTTAAGACAAATATACCCCTCTCGCCTTTTTCTGATTGCTATTAATTATTGTGTACCTACTTGAATGCATGTAACTGGATTTTTATAATATTTTTTTTAAAACATAGATTACATTACACACGTACATATATTTAACTTCATACGTAGTAGAACCGCATCTCCGTGCTTCGGAAGGCACGTTAAGTAGTTGGTCCCGGCTAATATCTGTTGGTATTAGTCGTTAAGCCTAGTCAGAGGCCCTAGTGCGGCTTGATAACATCTGACAGTAAGGTTTGTCACCTGCCTTACAGACACCCCTCCACCAATCCGCACTGAGCCCGCGTGGTGGAGTATGGCTCGTTCCTCCTCATATAGTTGAGGTGAGGCCTTTTCCCAGCAGTGGGATCTATGTAGGCTGACTTCACGTAGTAGAACTACTGAGAAGTGATCAATTGATATTTTATGTATAGTATAGTATTTTGAAAGTTCTTACGGTGTAGAGGCGTGCTTCTCGCGCGAATATCGCTCAGCCTCTCGGTAGTGCTTCGTTGCTGGTGCGGATGTAGAGTCCTCGCTAGCACCCACCCCGGTTGCCGACCCGTGTTAGTGGGTATCATTTCCACCTGCAAGCGATATCTATTATAGTCCAACAATTAAATTCAATTTGGCTGACAAAATTGATCGACTGTGTCATCCGGTGGGAATTGAACCCCCGACCCTTTGTTACGCACTTTTCTACTTAAGTGCTTAGTCCTATCTTGCCAAGCATAATAATAATGTCCTCCTAGCCGAATTCCGACTACAGTGGCGAATCTCAACAGAGATTAACCGGGAAATATTATAGTGCACACGTGTGTGCACAATACACAGGTGCACTCTCTGTTCCTTCATTCTCATAATTCGGTGAGACAGCAGTCCGACATGACCGTAGAGAGATCAGGCGCGGGACCAACGGCTTAACGTGCGCACCGAGGCACGGGGGTGTTAACACCACCAACTTTCTAACTCCGGAGCTGTGTCCGAGTTATTTGAAGACAGAAAAACCCAACACTTTCGGCCCGACCCGGAATTCGAACCCGGGACCTCGTGGATAGTACCCAGCTGCTGACCACTAGACTTACTTATGATGCTTTTTTAAACTATTACGTCAGATAATAAAAGAAAAGAAAAAAAAAAGATAAATGTCGGGTCGTATTCTCGTAATCGTATCAGGTTAAGAGAAGGGCGGAAAGCAGAGAGGAATGGAAAAAACTCCACCGACAAGAGCCTAGCTCTTAAATCTGATGATGATGATGTCAGATAAATGTAACATTCGACAGTTGTTTTCCAAAAGAAAATAGACAAGAAAGAAATGATTCATTTACCTTGAAATGGATAGTAGACGCAGCCTTGAAGTTCTCCAATATTTTGAAAAACCTCTCCACGGCGTACCTGAAACAAATGTATTAATGAGGACATATTTTAAAACACAGACAAAAGACACCGGTACTAAAAGTGATGCGGAGATTTTGTGCGCTGATAGTAGTAGTAAGACTAACTATACTTATATGATCATCACTTACGTAGTTCAAAATTTTCTTCTTTTTTTCGTTGTAAAGAAGACATTTTTGCTAGGTAGCTTAGTTTAGTTTATTTTTCAATTAGTTGGCGGTGCACAATCGGCATTACATTATACGTAATTAAGCTATAAGAGCAAAACGTCAGTTTTTTTTAGCTTAGTTTATTTAACAAAGTTTAATATAGAGGGATTTTTTGACAGCTCAAAATTTTATGTTGATAGATGGCGCTATTCATCTAAGTTATATAAATATTGCTTCGGAATCATTAAGAATAAAACATAAACAAATTATTGTAATATTATGTGTACAAACTTGTAGTGGAAGTACTTGCGTTAAAAATATGCGAGTTGCAAAATGCATTTAAAAATGAAATTTATGGAAAAAACGTCTTGATGATCACTAAATTGTTCAAAAATAACCTATTAGTACGCGTGAATTTAAAACGTCCCTAACATAAGCATTATTATAACACAATCAACGCTAAAACTAGCCTTTTTCTTGAATAAAAATCTACCTGACTTGGGTGGTTCAACGCCATCTAGCGGATTTTTAAGTACTGATTTTTGACACTAGGAAAATCCCCAATCGGCATTACATAATCCGTAATAAATTATTGATGACGGATTTCCACCTTTGGCGCAACTGGATTAGGAAGGCAAAGGGAAGCGCTTCCTACCGACCGGTTGTTATGGTCGGGGACCAAGGTCCAATGGTCACCGTCTTGGTTTATCTATATGTAGTTAAGCTCGTGCTAAATCTTACATATCGCGGTTTGTGTTGTATGGAGCGGGCTATCAGCGCCATCTAGCCTGTAGGAGCCGAGTCAGGGCGTCGCGTCTTGAAGTTGCTTGCTAGTGTTAGCGACAGTGGTAAGATGTCGCTACACACCCTTATCTCGTTGACATACCACCAATACACACGAAACGAATAAACGTTCCTCTTGCGTAAGCTAGAGAGTGGAGTTCGTTGCCGGCTGACACTATGATGATATAGGTTTATCGATGCCTCTGTGAACTACTATAACACTAAACTAATACTAAACCACAGACCACACAACCTAGGTTGTGTGGTCTGTGTACTAAACTCACTCTCTCTCCAGCGGCTTGTCGAACTCCCGACAGAGGCAGACCTGCGTGACGATCTGTCGCGCTATCTCACTCTGTTCAGCTAGCGCGCATAGTTGCTGGTGGATTATCGATGCCCCTGTAAAATACTTCATAATAATCATCATTGAACCTCGCCCTGTTCACAGCTTGTTGGGATCAGCGCAGTATAATTTTCTCTTCCGTCCAAAAACAAATAAAGACGATATAACAGTCATGATAAAAATCAATTTTACGTTGTTTACATACATTTTTATAATAATAATGCATTTATTCCATCAAGTTACATGACTCATTATTTGTTAGTTATAAAGGGCTTAACCTATGTGAGTAATTTATCATTTTATTTAATTATAATTTTTTGCTTGTTTGTAATAACATTACAGTAATTAATAAAGCGGCAGTACAGTGTACTCGCTATCATAGACAGGATTCTGTTGGCTGCCCCGAACCCCGCGCACTAGAGGCGCATCTCTTCCGCGCGGTCGCATAATGCATGTAATAAATAGGGGTGATAATAATCCAATCTGAAGTCCTAGTCTAGATGCATATTTTGGGTTATGGTCTAGCTGTAAAACATTTTTTATTTCTTATAGTTAAAGTAATATTTCTGACTTTAACCTATTTCGCGTCTTTATTAATAAATAGATAAAACCAGTTCTCACCAGTATCACCCAGTCGCACCCTCCTCAGTCTGGCTAGGTCCCAATTCTGAGGCGTCGTCAGACCGCCCGAGTCGAGTTTGAGCGCGCGAGCTATAATTGCCGCCGCATGCGCCGTGTCTTCGTCGCCTACAAGAAACACGATACACAGCGTGATTTATAGGTACTAGCAGGCCTGTGTATCTCCCTGCGTAGGTAGCAAAAACGTACCTACGCGCGGCGCCCCTACTTAGGGGCTAAAACAAGTTGCGTGTCGCTACCGGCCAGCGACACGCTCGCGCGTTTTATTCACCGGCGGCCGCGCGGCTACGTTGCTGGCTGGACGAGAATGAATAGAAAGAGGCGCTAGATGGCGTTAGAAGCTTCTCGTAGCAGTCAACCCTATCGCGTCGCGTGATATTACGTCACTGAATAGGTTTAGTGCATTATGAATCATATTCCAGAGCAATAAGTATGAAATTATCTTGCAATGGATTTTTGTAGGTGTCTACACGAAAATGTGCTTGACTCTGAGGCGAACTAAATTACGCCATATTGTTGACGACATTGAGTAGACATTTCTTTGAATACAATTGCTAAGTCATACTTCTGTACGAAGTACTTGTACTTATTCTGTGGTACTAGTCCTATGACAGTGTATAAAAAAAGAGGTAGACATGTCATCTTCTGCGCGGCGATTCGAATTTGATGCGAGCACATAAAGAAATAAGTTAACAGCAAAAATTATGTAACATCATAAGTTACGCATTAAGCGAAGGATAAATAAACGATGTTTATTATGTATTTATATTATTGATGTAATTTTTCCTTGACTTTTGAAGACACTGCATTTTTTATAGAAAAGGAATAGTAGATTATTCACCAAAAGTGATGTCTTACGTCACGGGCGTCATCTTATATCTCGAGCGTACCGAAGGATTCTAGAGTTAACTCCCGAGCATAGCGAGGGAGTTAAAAGTAGAAACCTGAGTGTAGCGAGGGATTTAAGCTCGCCCAAGACGAAGACATCTTTATCCCCGAGGAGAATACTCTGTTTTTCACACTTCCTACGAGGCAATAAAAATGTACTACAAAAAACTTATTTTATCTATTATATATCCTTTGACTTTTCTAACAGTAAATTATTATTATTAACAATACCAGCGGCTTTACACTTAATGGACTCCGTTGTCAAATAAATTTTGTCATTTGATAGTTTTACGAAAACATGGTAATTTCTTAAAATACACAGGTTTTTTTTCTTTATTTATTTCTTTTTTTAGAAGCACGCGATTTTTTTTCCGTTCCAATCGTGCTAAAATTCTTGGCTGCCAGGTTCAAATTTCAAATATGTTCTCTTTGGTGCGGACGGGCTAGTGTGATCATGCCTACGAACCTTATTCGAAATACAAATCACTTTGCCTCCCTAGGGGCGTAATGAAATTTCATACAACATTACGACCCTAGGGATGCAATGACTCTGGTTTACTTGATGTGTAATTGAACATTGCCGAGTAGGTAGTGTGAAAATATATTATTATTACCTGTGTGCGCGTGTAAAGCGGCTAGTACTCGTCGCGCCAATCCAGCTAAAGCTGTTGAATTGTGCGCGAGGCACAGACACGCTTGGCAATGGCAGCCGAAACGCGCGCGGTACACCCACTCGGATGTCATCATCTCCACCGTCCTGAGAGTAGAGATTATTATTATAATAATGTCCTCCTAGCCGAATTTCGACTACAGTGGCCAATCTCAACAGAGATAGCCAACTGCGCGGGAGATATTATACACAAGTGTGTGCGCAATACACAGGCGCACTCTTTGTTTCTTCACTATCGTAATTCAGTGAGACGGCAGTCCGAAATGACCGTGAAGAGATCAGGCGCAGGACCGACGGCTTAACGTGCTTTCCGAGGCACGGGGGTGTTATCACCACCGACTTCCTGATTCCGGAGCTGTGTCTGAGTTATTTCAAGTCAGAAAAACTCAACACTTTCGGCCCGACCCGGGGTTCCAACCCGGAACCTCGTGGATAGTACCCAGCGTGCTGACCACTAGCCCAACGAGGCAGTCAGAGTTGAGATGGAGATGGATTAGAATAGAATAGAATAGAAAAATATTAAGCATGTAACACGTACAAACATTTACATATAGGGTGATTTATATCAGCATCCAAATTTGAATAAATTATTCTTTGACACAAAAAACAAGACACGTGTTTTTTATTTTGATCGTCCAGTACAAAAATGTCGAAACAAAGCACTTAAAAACCGTAGAAAAATCCTAAAACAAGGTGATCATAATAATAACAACCCCGCGCCAATGACTACGCGCCGCATTCATCAAATTCATGCGTAGGTAAGTAACCACGTTTTTTGATAATTGGATCGGTATTTGTTTATGAAACTTGACCTAACTATACATTTTTACAAAAATAGCATCTATTAACGATACCTACCTAATGTCTGGAAAAAATTTGGTTACTGATACAAAAGTCACCCTGTATGTTTATGAATTACATTGAACTTCAATATGTAAGTAATAGTAACAGGTAAAACGGTGAAGGTTCCTTGTAAGATCTGTGGGTTCGCGCGCTGTAGGATCTGTGTATGTCGCCGTAGGATATGTGGCATCGTTTTATGTAGAATCTATGGGTTCGTTCACTCGTTTTAGGATCAGTGGGTTCGTTCGTCGTAGGATCAGTGGGTTCGTTGTATTTGGCCACTGTAGGATCTGTGGATTAGTCCGCTGTAGGGTCTATGGGTTCTGTAGGGTCTGTGGGTCCGCTGTAGGATCCATTGGTCTCCTGTAGGGTACGCGGGTCTAAGCGAATACTTACATGTTCCCGCCGACGAGCGTGTACATCAACGCGCTGATCTCGCACCACGAGTGGTACACGCCGAGCAGCCACTCCTCCACCGGGACGAATTGGCTTGCTGTAGGATCTGTAGGCTCGTCCGCTGTTGGGACAGAGAAAATACACAATTAATCTATCTAGTATCTATTTTCGATCTAGTGCATAAGTTATGTTTGTACTGACTTTAATCAGCAGGTGGTACTATATGTACCTCTTTGTTTGTACTTCTATTTGGTACTTTAATATTTATTTATAATACTTTGTAACTATCAATGATTGTAACCTGTTTTCTTTTAAATAAATAAAAAAATGTATCTATACAGGGTGTTTCTTGTAACACTGCCGAATTTAATTTGGTCACCATAATAATCCCAAAGTTTTATTATGGAAATCAGAAACAACGGTGTTACCGCGGCATTCAGACCAGACACAACATATAATAGTAGATTGTTATACGAGGGACGAAAGTGAACATTTCACTCGAGAAGTTTCTGGCGCTCGAACGAAGATAGAGCGCCAATAGCTCGAGAGTGGAATGGGTGCTTTCACCCGAGTTAAACATACTATTTTTCATTTCGACTGTGAGGAAAGAAATAGTGTATCGATAGACTCGATAGTTGAGACAAAAGCAATAGTGTCGACAGACTATCGACAGTTGAGGCAAAAGCAATAGTATCGATAGACTATCGACAGTTGAGGCAAAAGCAATAGTATTGATAGACTATCGACAGTTGAGGCAAAAGCAATAGTATCGATAGACTATCGACAGTTGAGGCAAAAGCAATAGTATCGATAGACTATCGACAGTTGAGGCAAAAGCAATAGTATCGATAGACTATCGACAGTTGAGGCAAAAGCAATAGTATCGATAGACTATCGACAGTTGAGGCAAAAGCAATAGTATCGATAGAATATCGACAGTTGAGGCAAAAGCAATAGTATCGATAGACTATCGACAGTTGAGGCAAAAGCAATAGTATCGATAGACTATCGACAGTTGAGGCAAAAGCAATAGTATCGATAGACTATCGACAGTTGAGGCAAAAGCAATAGTATCGATAGACTATCGACAGTTGAGGCAAAAGCAATAGTATCGATAGACTATCGACAGTTGAGGCAAAAGCAATAGTATCGATAGACTATCGACAGTTGAGGCAAAAGCAATAGTATCGATAGACTATTTACAGTTGAGGCAAAAGCAATAGTATCGATAGACTATCGACAGTTGAGGCAAAAGCAATAGTATCGATAGACTATCGACAGTTGAGGCAAAAGCAATAGTATCGATAGACTATCGACAGTTGAGGCAAAAGCAATAGTATCGATAGACTATCGACAGTTGAGGCAAAAGCAATAGTATCGATAGAATATCGACAGTTGAGGCAAAAGCAATAGTATCGATAGACTATCGACAGTTGAGGCAAAAGCAATAGTATCGATAGACTATCGACAGTTGAGGCAAAAGCAATAGTATCGATAGACTATCGACAGTTGAGGCAAAAGCAATAGTATCGATAGACTATCGACAGTTGAGGCAAAAGCAATAGTATCGATAGACTATCGACAGTTGAGGCAAAAGCAATAGTATCGATAGACTATCGACAGTTGAGGCAAAAGCAATAGTATCGATAGACTATTTACAGTTGAGGCAAAAGCAATAGTATCGATAGACTATCGACAGTTGAGGCAAAAGCAATAGTATCGATAGACTATCGACAGTTGAGGCAAAAGCAATAGTATCGATAGACTATCGACAGTTGAGGCAAAAGCAATAGTATCGATAGACTATCGACAGTTGAGGCAAAAGCAATAGTATTGATTAAATATCGAAAGTATTGATAGATTATTGATAGTTGAAGCAAAAGCAATACTATTGCCATATATATGTATATTTTATATTATTGATTTTACCTCACTATCGATAGCTGATACAGCTCTGACTATTGCAATAACTATCGATACTCTCGATAGTGGCCTTTTATTCAATAGTAGGAGTATAAAGTAGGAGGGAAAAGCTTTTTTCCACCTGGCTATCTACACATGAAAGTTCAACTTTCCGAACAGGTGAGATGAAAAATATTAACCAGGCTTGGGATTTTTTGTATAACGCAGTGAATGCTTATAAATCTTATATTCAACTTCAAATCTTTTTATGGGACTACCAAGGTCCAGGTGTTAGTAACAGAAACATCTTAAGAAATAGGGATTAGTACGCATACATTTATTTATTATATTTTATTTTATGTTTGTTACTGTACCATGTACCTAAGTACCACTTCCTGCGGAGCGACCCAGATATATTGATTCATCAGAAACATATATCTATAGTTGTTGTAAAAATTTTTGCAC